>CM026568.1:8407406-9662551 GCA_015143295.1 Tetracentron sinense
ATGAGGTGTACAGTGATGCCTCACACGTTGGACTTGGATGTGTGCTTATGCAACACAAGAAAGTCATTGCCTATGCATCAAGGCAATTGAAGGAGCATGAGAAGAATTATCCCACGCACGACTTGGAGCTTGCGGCGGTCGTGTTTGCACTTAAGATTTGGCGTCATTACCTTTATGGGGTGGAGTTCTATGTGTTCACTGATCACAAGAGTCTCAAGTATCTCTTTTCCCAAAAGGAGCTGAATCTAAGGCAACGGCGTTGGATGGAATTTTTGAAAGACTATGATTGTACCATTCAATACCACCCGGGTAAAGCAAATGTAGTGGCAGATGCTTTGAGTAGAAGACCTCAAGGGTTGTTAGCACATATGTTGGTTCAAGAATGGAAGCTACTACAAGATTTGGCAAATCTGGACATCAGTGTGAATGACTCTGTCCGTGGTCCTACCTTGGCAAATGTTACGGTTCGGCCGTACATTATAGATTTGATCCAAGAATATCAAGACATGGATGCTGAATTGTCGGCTTATCGGGACAAGGAAGTTGCTAAGGGTAGTGAGGACTTCTCTCTCACTAGTCGGGGTGCTATCACATTCAAAGGAAGGTTGTGTGTTCCGGCCAACGCAGATCTTCGACGAGAGATCATGGATGAGGCACATCGTTCGAAGTACACAGTGCATCCAGGGGGTACAAAGATGTACCGGAACCTCAAGAGTCACTTTTGGTGGCGGAATATGAAGAGGGATGTTGCGGAATATGTAGCACGGTGCTTGGTGTGTCAACAAGTGAAAGCAGAACACATGCGACCCGCCGGTCTATTGCATTCCCTTCCTATTCCCGAGTGGAAATGGGAGAACATATCCATGGATTTCATAGTTGGCTTGCCAAAGACGGCAAGGGAGCTCAGATGCGATATGGGTAGTAGTGGATCGTTTGACAAAGTCCGCTCATTTCTTACCCTACCGTACTACCTTCAACTCTAGTCAGTTGGCTGCACTATACATCAAGGAAGTAGTTAGACTACATGGGGTGCCAGTCAGTATTGTGTCAGATCGGGATCCAAGATTCACGTCAAGATTTTGGAAAAGTTTCCAAGAGGCTATGGGTTCCCGACTTGATTTCAGCACCGCTTTTCATCCACAGACGGATGGACAAACCGAGAGAGTGAACCAAGTCATTGAAGACATGCTTCGAGCTTGTATGTTAGATTTCAGAGGCAGTTGGGAAGAGCACTTGCCTTTGGTTGAATTCGCTATAATAACAGCTATCAGGCAAGTATTCAAATGGCACCATTTGAGGCCTTGTATGGGCGAAGTTGTAGGTCTCCTCTCTATTGGGATGAGGTAGGAGAAAGGAAAGTGCTTGGTCCGGAGTTGATTGAGCAAACTGCAAACACAGTTAAGATCATCCGGGATCGATTGAAAGCCGCTCAAGATCGCCAGAAAAGTTATGCGGACACACGCCGTAGGGACTTGGAATTTCAAGTAGGGGATCAAGTTTTTGTGAAAGTATCTCCTAGCAAAGGGATCATGAGATTTGGGAAGCGAGGCAAGCTCAGTCCTCGGTATGTTGGGCCTTTTGAGATTATCACGCGGTTGGTGAAGTTGCTTATCGAGTAGCTCTTCCACCTCACATGGCTGCAGTTCATAACGTCTTCCAGGTGTCTATGCTTCGGAAGTACATTACAGATCCTTCGCATGTCATAGACTTGGAACTGTTGGAGATTCGAGAGGATCTCACCTTGATTGAAAAGCCAGTTCAGATTTTGGATAGAAGGGATCAGGTGCTTCGCAACAAGACGATCCCTTTGGTTCTTGTGCAATGGCAACACCATGCTAGGGAAGAAGCTACATGGGAGCGTGAAGCCGAAGTCAAAGCAAAGTATCCAGAGTTAATTGAATGAGTTTTGTATGAAGTCTGTGTAGGACTTGTAATGTTCTTTTTGATTTGTAATGCTAGTATCGTCTGAATTTCGAGGACGAAATTTTTGTAAGGAGGGGAGAATGTAGAGCCCCAGACTTTTTCATGCTTAATACATGACGCTTTCGTTGTCATTTTGCCTTTTTAGGAGGTATAATTAATAAATGAGGAAGAATTTGGAAATTTAGAAATGTCAGAAATGTTCCTTTTCGAAGTACGACCACAACGCAAGTTGAATCGTCAAAATCGGATGAAAGAGTCAAAAGATATGGCCAAAACAGTCTGAACCTGTAGGCAAAACGTAGCTCGGTTAGGCGCTAAGGACGTAGCTCGGTTACGCGCTAAGGACGTGCTCTAATAACGTATACGTTGTGCATCCGTCGTGCAGCTCACCACGGGTACGTCGTGCAGCTCACCACGGGCACGTTGTACAACTCACCACGGGCATGCTGTACATAAGACAATGGACTACGGGCTCAGCACTATGCACGACACGAAGTGACAACGGGCTCGGCACTGTACACAACGTGACAACGGGTTCGACACCCTTGACAACGGACTACGAGTTGGCACTGTTCACAGCACCATGAGTTGACATTGATCACAGCACCACGAGTTGGCACTGTTCACAGCACCACGAGTGGGCACTATTCACCGCACAACGAGTGGGTACTATTCACGGCACAACGAGTGGGCACTATTCACGGCACAACGAGTGGGCACTATTCACGGCACAATGTGTTCAGCACTATTCACGGTCCTCGCGTCATTACAGAAATCCCAGTAAGGGTATTACAGTCTTTTGATCAGTTCACTCTTACCTTAAGAGTTTAACCCGAGCCTTTTTGGGCATCATTCGACACTTAGAGAGTTTGAGAGAATAGGAGAAAGGGGGAGAAGGCGATTCCAACCTAGGGTTTCCATTTTGGAGGGAAATCAAAGGGTTTTGAAACCCTAGATCAACCTCAAGCCCGTTTTCTTCAAGATTTCGGTTCAAGCTTCCGTGGAGCTCGCGATCCAAGCTACGACAGCAGCTTCACAGTCGTTTTGGAAAGAGGGTTTCTTCCTCATTTCTTCAAGGTCGGTAATTTTTACTACCCTCCTAGTTATAGTTCTTCTTTCCCCTCCATTTCCCTTTATTTTCTTTCATTATACATGTGCTATGAGATGAATGGTGGTGAATGGTTGTGAATGGGTGTTAATGGAGAATGGAGATGGAATGGGCGACTGGATGCCAATGGTGGTGTGTGACGAACAAATGGGGAAGGGCATTGTTCCAATAATGAACATACATGTATGATTTGAGAAAAACCATCTAGAAAAGCATGTGGTAGGGTAAATCCATAATGAACACACCATGTTTGATGAAATGCCAAGGTGAATACAGTGAGCTGTAAATTAGGAAATGCATGCCTAATGAATTATGAATATTGCTAGGGACTATGATAGTGTGTTTCCTGCTTTTCCTAAATGCTATGAATATTGAATTGCTCAATCTTTAATGTTATGTGTGTCGTGAAATTACCCAAATGTCATCTTTAAATTTAATTGCAAGTATGTACACGGTTCCCACGAGCACGGCATGCATGGCATGATTTATCGAGGTTTTCAAGAACATGGTTAGAGGTGGGACATATCCTAAGATATGTTTTACCTCGCTTTTCACAAGAAGACAAGAACCAACATTCCACGAGGGGTCTCCACTCACTCACAAGTGCATATCATGAAGAAGGGTCTCCCTTCCCTCGCAAGTACATACATATCATAAAGAAGGGTCTCCCTTCCCTCACAAGTGCATTGCATAAAGAAGGGTCTCCCTTCCCTCTCAAGGCATCTCACAAGGACATCTCACAAGGATATCTCACAAGTTACATGATCACAAGCAAGCACGCATGACATGCATGACATGACACGACATACAAGAATAAAGCAAGATAGACATGACAAGCTTTCAAGTACGAAAAGATATTTCAAGTCAAGTCAAGTGCACGATGTTTCAAGAGGATTTATCAGTTTTCTACGAATTACAAGCATGATTATAAACTGCTTTACTTCCTTGTATGATGTGAATTGTTTCTGTTTGACATATATGAACTGCTCCTAATTATGTATTGCTATTTCTATTGTCACGACCCGAAACCCACCCTAGGAGTTAGAGTGAACTTTGGACGACTAATCATGACTTGCTTGACAACTAACCTGCAAAACCCACAGAGCATATACGATAGAGGACAAAACAGCGAAAACATGCTCTAACATGGTATAGCGGAAGTCTACCAAACCTCTATGTATATACATAATCAATCCAAGTTTATACAAAAAGAATCCAAAAGAAAGTGCGGACATGCCCGCCAAAATACATAAATCTGACTCTCGTCTCACCCATAGCTAATCTACTCAGAATCTACAACCACCTATTGGTAACCCTCTACTGGAGGTTCCTCCAAAGGCTCCTCGACATACTCCTCCTCCACCCATGGACCAGGAGCACAAACATCAAATGGAGTAGCAGCTCCCTCAGAACCTGCCGACATAAGAAGTACGGCTGAGCATGGAATACTCAGCGGGTACTGAATACTAACCAACAATTATAGCATAAACATGGCAATACATAATCAGGAGAAATTCATATTTGTCACACGGAAACAATTTATATCATAACAAGGAAGTAATGCAGTTTATAATCATGCTTGAAATCCGTAGAAAACCGATAAATTCTCTTGAAAACATCGTGCACTTGACTTGACTTGAAATATCTTTTCGTACGTGAAAGCTTGTCTTGTCTATCTTGCTTGATTCTTGTATGTCATGTCATGTCATGCATGCTTGCTTGTGATCATGTAACTTGTGAGATGCACTTGTGAGATGCCTTGAGAGGGAAGGGAGACCCTTCTTTATGCAATGCACTTGTGAGGGAAGGGAGACCCTTCTTTATGATATATGTACTTGCGAGGGAAGGGAGACCCTTCTTCATGATATGCACTTGTGAGTGAGGGGAAACCCCTCGTGGAATGTTGGTTCTTGTCTTCTTGTGAAAAGCGAGGTAAAACATATCGTAGGATATGTCCCACCTCTAACCATGTTCTTGAAAACCTCGATAAATCCATGCATGCCGTGCTCGTGGGAACCGTGTACATACTTGCATTCAAATTTAAAGATGACATTTGGGTAATTTCACAACACATATAGCATCAAAGATTGAGTAATGTAATATTCATAGCATTATGGGAAAGCAGGAAACACACTATCATAGTCCCTAGCAATATTCATAATTTATTAGGCATGCATTTCCAAATTTTCAGCTCACTGTGTTCACCTTGGCATTTCATCAAACATGGTGTGTTTATTATGGATTTATCCTACAACATGCTTTTCTAGATGGGTTTTACTCAAATCATACATGTACGTTCATTAATGGAACAATGCCCTTCCCCATTTGTTCATCACACACAACCATTGACATCCAATCGCCCATCCCATCTCCATTCACCATTCACCATTCACCATTCACCATTTACCATTTACACATGTGTAAATGAAAGAAAATGAAGAGAAAAGAAGGGGAAAGAGGAACTATAACTAGGAGGGTAGTAAAAAGTACCGACCTTGAAGAAATGAGGAAGAAACCCTCTTTCCAAATGGCTGTGAGTTGCTGCCCTAGCTTGATTCGTGAGCTCCACGAATGCCTGCACCGAAATCTTGAAGAAAACGGGCTTGAGGTTGATCTAGGGTCTCAAAACCCTTTGATTTCTCTCCAAAATGGAAACCCTAGATTGGAATCGCCTTCTCCTCTTTCTTCTATTCTCTCAAACTCTCTAAGTGTTGAATGATGCCCTAAAGGCTCGGGTTAAACTCTTAAGGTAAGAGTGAACTGACAAAAGACCGTAATACCCTTACTGGGATTTCTGTGAATAGTGCTGTGAATAGTGCCAACTCGTGGTGCTGTGAATAGTGCCAACTCGTGGTGCTGTGAATAGTGTCAACTCGTGGTCCGTGAATAGTGCCAACTCGTGGTGCTATGAATAGTGCTAACTCGTGGTGCCATGAATAGTGCAACTCGTGGTGCCATGAATAGTGTCAACTCGTGGTGTCGTGAATAGTGCAACTCGTGGTGCCATGAATAGTGCCAACTCGTGGTGCCGTGAATACTGTCAACTCGTGGTGCCGTGAATAGTGTCAACTCGTGGTGTTGTGAATAGTGCAACTCGTGGTGCCATGAATAGTGCCGACTCGTGGTGCCGTGAATAGTGTCAACTCGTGGTGCCGTGAATAGTGTCAACTCGTGGTGTTGTGAATAGTGCAACTCGTGGTGCCATGAATAGTGCCAACTCGTGGTGCCGTGAATAGTGTCAACTCGTGGTGCCGTGAATAGTGTCAACTCGTGGTGTTCTGAATAGTGCAACTCGTGGTGCCATGAATAGTGTCAACTCGTGGTGCCGTTGTACAACATACCCGTGGTGAGCTGTACAACGTACCCGTGGTGAGCTGTACAACGTGCCCGTGGTGAGTTGTACAACGGATGCACACAGTATACGTTTTCCTACAGGTACAGACTGTTTTGGCCATATCTTTTGACTCGTTCGTCCGATTTTGACGATTCAACTTGCGTTGTGTTCGTACTTCGAAGAGGAACAATTCTGACATTTTGAAATTTCCAAGTTCTTCCTCATTTATTAATCATACCTCTTAAAAAGGCGAGATGACAACGAAAGTGTCATGTATTAAGCATGAAAAAAGTCTGGGGCTCTACATCCTCCCCCCCTTAAAAAAATTTCGTCCTCGAAATTCAGACACTACTTGCATTACAAATCAAAAAAAAACATTACCTGTCATATACAGACTTCACACAGAAACTCATTCAAGTAATTCTGGGTACTTTGCTTTAACTTCGGCTTCACGCTCCCATGTAGCTTCTTCCCGAGCATGGTGTTGCCATTGCACAAGAACCAAAGGGATTGTCTTGTTGCGAAGCACTTGATTCCTTCGATCTAAAATCTGGACTGGCTTTTCAATCAAGGTGAGGTCCTCTCGAATCTCCAACTGTTCCAAGTCTATGACATGCGAAGGATCCGCAAGATACTTCCGAAGCATGGACACATGGAAGACGTTATGAACTGCAGCCATGTGAGGTGGAAGAGCTACTCGATAAGCAACTTCACCAACCCGCGTGATAATCTCAAAAGGCCCAACATACCGAGGACTGAGCTTGCCTCGCTTCCCAAATCTCATGATCCCTTTGCTAGGAGATACTTTCACAAAAACTTGATCCCCTACTTGAAATTCCAAGTCCCTATGGCGTGTGTCCGCATAACTTTTCTGGCGATCTTGAGCGGCTTTCAATCGATCCCGGATGATCTTAACTGTGTTTGCAGTTTGCTCAATCAACTCCGGACCAAGCACTTTCCTTTCTCCTACCTCATCCCAATAGAGAGGAGACCTACAACTTCGCCCATACAAAGCCTCAAATGGTGCCATTTGAATACTTGCCTGATAGCTGTTATTATAAGCGAATTCAACCAAAGGCAAGTGCTCTTCCCAACTGCCTCTGAAATCTAACATACAAGCTCGAAGCATGTCTTCAATGACTTGGTTCACTCTCTCGGTTTGTCCATCCGTTTGTGGATGAAAGTCGGTGCTGAAATCAAGTTGGGAACCCATAGCCTCTTGGAAACTTTTCCAAAATCTTGACGTGAATCTTGGATCCCGATCTGACACAATACGGACTGGCACCCCATGTAGTCTAACTACTTCCTTGATGTATAGTGCAGCCAACTGACTAGAGTTGAAGGTAGTACGGTAGGGTAAGAAATGAGCGGACTTTGTCAAACGATCCACTACTACCCATATCGCATCTGAGCCCCTTGCCGTCTTTGGCAAGCCAACTATGAAATCCATGGATATGTTCTCCCATTTCCACTCGGGAATAGGAAGGGAATGCAATAGACCGACGGGTCACTGGTTGACACACCAAGCACCGTGCTACATATTCCGCAACATCCCTCTTCATATTCCGCCACCAAAAGTGACTCTTGAGGTTCCGGTACATCTGTACCCCCTGGATGCACTGTGTACTTCGAACGATGTGCCTCATCCATGATCTCTCGTCGAAGATCTGCGTTGGCCAGAACACACAACCTTCCTTTGAATGTGATAGCACCCCGACTAGTGAGAGAGAAGTCCTCACTACCCTTAGCAACTTCCTTGTCCCGATAAGCCGACAATTCAGCATCCATGTCTTGATATTCTTGGATCAAATCTATAATGTACGGCCGAACCGTAACATTTGCCAAGGTAGGACCACGGACAGATTCATTCACACTGATGTCCAGATTTGCCAAATCTTCTAGTAGCTTCCATTCTTGAACCAACATATGTGCTAACAACCCTTGAGGTCTTCTACTCAAAGCATCTGCCACTACATTTGCTTTACCTGGGTGGTATTGAATGGTACAATCATAGTCTTTCAAAAATTTCATCCAACGCCGTTGCCTTAGATTCAGCTCCTTTTGGGAAAAGAGATACTTGAGACTCTTGTGATCAGTGAACACATAGAACTCCACCCCATAAAGGTAATGACGCCAAATCTTAAGTGCAAACACGACCGCCGCAAGCTCCAAGTCGTGCGTGGGATAATTCTTCTCATGCTCCTTCAACTGCCTTGATGCATAGGCAATGACTTTCTTGTGTTGCATAAGCACACATCCAAGTCCAACGTGTGAGGCATCGTTGTACACCTCTTACCCAAGAGGTCCGGATGGCACTGTAAGGACAGGAGCTGTAGTAAGCCTCTTCTTCAGTTCCGTGAAACTGATCTCGCACTTATCACTCCATACAAACTTGGCATTCTTCCTTGTCAGGTAAGTGAGCGGTGCTGCAAGGCTAGAGAAACCCTCTACGAATCTCCTGTAGTAGCCTGCCAACCCAAGAAAGCTGCGTATCTCAGTAACACTCTTGGGCCTCGCCCAACTCATAACTGCTTCGATCTTCTTCGGATCCACCGAGATACCTTCTGCAGAAACCACGTGGCCTAGGAATGCCACCTCTTCCAACCAAAACTCACACTTGCTAAGTTTGGCGTATAGCTTGTGTTCTCTTAGCATTTCCAAAGCAAGGCATAGGTCGCGTGTGTGATCTTCCCGTGTCTGGGAATAGACCAAGATGTCATCAACAAATACAATCACGCACCTATCAAGATATGGCCGGAACACCCGGTTCATCAAATCCATAAAGGCTGCCGGCGCGTTCGTGAGTCCAAAAGGCATCACCAAGAACTCGTAGTGCCTATACCGAGTCCTGAAAGCAGTTTTGGGAACATCTTCCGCCTTAATCTTCAACTGGTGATAACCCGATCGAAGATCTATCTTCGAGAAAAATCTCGCTCCCTTCAACTGATCGAACAAGTCATCAATCCTAGGCAAGGGATACCTATTCTTTATGATGACTTTGTTCAATTGTCGGTAATCGACACACATCCGCATCGAGCCATCTTTCTTCTTAACAAACAACACCGGGGCTCCCCACGGAGAGACACTTGGTCGAATGAAACCAAGACCTTGTAATTCTTCCAACTGGGTCTTCAACTCCTTGAGTTCAATAGGGGCCATTCGGTATGGAGCTCTGAAAACAGGAGCTGTGCCTGGTGCAAGCTCGATCACAAACTCAATCTCCCTGTCTGGAGGCAATCCTGGCAACTCCTTTGGAAATACATCCAGGAACTCACTCACAATCGGAATAGTCGATGAGTCCTTTGCCTCGGGATTAGCTAAGCCCAACGCCGCAAAACTAGCAATAGATCTACTTCTCAACCCGCGAAAGTGGAATGGTTTTCCTTCTACTGGCTTAAAGAGTACCATTTTCTCAAAGCAAGCTACATGCCCATGATGTGCTGCTAATCAATCCATTCCCAATATAACATCAAAGTCTTGGAATCCAAGGACAATGAGATCAACCGCCAACTCGTGGCTTCCAACTTGGAGCACACTATTTCTACACACTTTATCCGCCAATACTGTTTTGCCGAGAGGAGTCGAAATGGCTAACTCCCGTTCTAGCTGACTTGGCCCAGCAGAAAAACCTTCTGAAAAACTCGGCGAGACAAACGAATGAGCAGACACGGTATCAATCAATACTCGAGCCAAATACTCATTGACTAGTAGGGTTCCTGAAATTTTAACTAGCGGAGTTAATCCATGCATCAACAGAGTATACACATAGGTATATATATATATCATACCAAGTATGTACACAAGGAATAAAACACAACATATCAATCACGAATAACGAAAATAATTCCAAACGCGTACCTTGCACCACATCATCAGATACAAGTGCATCACCCTCTGTCAAAGCAAATACACGCCCCTGGTTCGCCTGGCGAGACTGAGGTGTAGACCGGGTAGTCTGAGATGACGCCTGATATGATCCTGCTGGGCGTGCTGGTGGACTAATCCCCTGAGACTGGCCCGGTAAATGCCGACTGGGGCAATCCCTGATCATATGGCCCTGGCGACCACAATGAAAACATCCACCCGATGCCCTTCGGCAATCCCCTGCCGGGTGCCTTCGGCCGCATGAAGTGCAGACCTCGTGTGCATAAGTCGGAGGGGCCGGAAGTGGAGCATACCTCATCGTCTGAGGTGCAACAGGCCGTGGGACTGGAAGAGCCTGCGGTCTCGGTGCCTGAGGCACATACTGCCGTGGAGCTGGAGGCGCATAAGAAGGCCTCATCGATGGTGCTGGCCATGCATACTGATAACGAGTCCGCCTCTCTGGAGGTGCTGAACTACTAGCTTGGCCTCTCGCCCACTTCCTCTTCTTGGACACTGTCTCCGAATTGGCCTCGACCAATAAGGCCTTGTCTACTACCTCAGGGTAGGTAGTATGCCTGAAAACGGACACCTTCTCCATAATCACATCCTTGAGCCCTTGCTCAAATCTCCTCGCCTTCATTGCCTCAGTAGCAACCATATGAGGCACAAATCTCGACAACTCCGAGAACTTGGCCTCGTATTGTGCCACCGACATCAAACCTTGCTCAAGGTTGATGAATTCTCTCTCTTTCTTTTCCCGTGCTCCAATCGGAAAATACTTTTTGTAAAAAGTATCCTTGAACTCCTCCCAAGTCCAAGGTAGACCCTGCATGGTCAAATCTCTTGTCCTCAGTGCGGACAACCACCAATGGTGGGCTTCGCCTTCTAGCATGAAAGCTGCCCATGCTACCCTCTCCTCCTCTGTAGGTGAGAGGACCATAAGGATCTTCTCCATCTGGAGGATCCATGCCTCCGCAGCAAGAGGGTCCACACTCCCATGGAATGGTGGAGGCCTCAATCTCCTGAATGCCTCAACTCCAGCAGTACGATGTACTGGAGCTGTGAGCGGTGGAGTAGGTGCCGCCGATGATGGTATAGCCTGCCGAGCCGCCAGTATGGCGAGTGTCTCAGCAATAGAGCCTAAGACTCAAGAGAGGTCCGGCTGCTCATCCTCATCCCGTGAAGAAGAGGAAGCTCTGGTATGTGGTCCACGACCCCGTGTGTTCCGTCTCATGACTCAAGTCCTGAGAATAATAACACCACATGAGTCTAACTTTAAACCACAGTTTACTTCAATGCCATTTCACAATAATCCAATTTGTATTAGTTGTATAATACTAATATACATCGCATTAAGTCATCAGAGTATTTATAATATTATACTTTGGTGTTCTAGCGTTCCTAAGGCTCGTACTTGGTTGAAACAATCATTTTGACTAAGACTAAAGTTTAGTCTTACACTTGGATCAAGACTCTCTTCCGACTTACTTTCTTCCTAACTTGTTTCCTGACATATGCTCCTGTCAAGCCGTGGTATAAGATTCTAAGTGACCCTAGAGACCTAAAGCCTAAGCTCTGATACCACTTCTGTCGCGACCCGAAACCCACCCTAGGAGTTAGAGTGAACTTTGGACGACTAATCATGACTTGCTTGACAACTAACCTGCAAAACCCACAGAGCATATACGATAGAGGACAAAACAGCGGAAACATGCTCTAACATGGTATAGCGGAAGTCTACCAAACCTCTATGTATATACATAATCAATCCAAGTTTATACAAAAAGAATCCAAAAGAAAGTGCGGACATGCCCGCCAAAATACATAAATCTGACTCTCGTCTCACCCACAGCTAATCTACTCAGAATCTACAACCACCTATTGGTAACCCTCTACTGGAGGTTCCACCAAAGGCTCCTCGACATACTCCTCCTCCACCCATGGACCAGGAGCACAAACATCAAATGGAGTAGCAGCTCCCTCAGAACCTGCCAACATAAGAAGTACGGCTGAGCATGGAATACTCAGCGGGTACTGAATACTAACCAACAATTATAGCATAAACATGGCAATACATAATCAGGAGAAATTCATATTTGTCACACGGAAACAATTTATATCATAACAAGGAAGTAAAGCAGTTTATAATCATGCTTGAAATCCGTAGAAAACCGATAAATTCTCTTGAAAACATCGTGCACTTGACTTGACTTGAAATATCTTTTCGTACGTGAAAGCTTGTCTTGTCTATCTTGCTTGATTCTTGTATGTCATGTCATGTCATGCATGCTTGCTTGTGATCATGTAACTTGTGAGATGCACTTGTGAGATGCCTTGAGAGGGAAGGGAGACCCTTCTATATGCAATGCACTTGCGAGGGAAGGGAGACCCTTCTTTATGATATGTATGTACTTGCGAGGGAAGGGAGACCCTTCTTCATGATATGCACTTGTGAGTGAGGGGAGACCCCTCGTGGAATGTTGGTTCTTGTCTTCTTGTGAAAAGCGAGGTAAAACATATCGTAGGATATGTCCCACCTCTAACCATGTTCTTGAAAACCTCGATAAATCATGCCATGCATGCCGTGCTCGTGGGAACCGTGTACATACTTGCATTCAAATTTAAAGATGACATTTGGGTAATTTCACAACACATATAGCATCAAAGATTGAGTAATGTAATATTCATAGCATTATGGGAAAGCAGGAAACACACTATCATAGTCCCTAGCAATATTCATAATTTATTAGGCATGCATTTCCAAATTTTCAGCTCACTGTGTTCACCTTGGCATTTCATCAAACATGGTGTGTTTATTATGGATTTATCCTACAACATGCTTTTCTAGATGGGTTTTACTCAAATCATACATGTACGTTCATTATTGGAACAATGCCCTTCCCCATTTGTTCATCACACACAACCATTGGCATCCAATCGTCCATCCCATCTCCATTCACCATTCACCATTCACCATTCACCATTCACCATTCACCATTTACCATTTACACATGTGTAAATGAAAGAAAATGAAGAGAAAAGAAGGGGAAAGAGGAACTATAACTAGGAGGGTAGTAAAAAGTACCGACCTTGAAGAAATGAGGAATAAACCCTCTTTCCAAATGGCTGTGAGTTGCTGCCCTAGCTTGATTCGTGAGCTCCACGAATGCCTGCACCGAAATCTTGAAGAAAACGGGCTTGAGGTTGATCTAGGGTCTCAAAACCCTTTGATTTCTCTCCAAAATGAAAACCCTAGATTGGAATCGCCTTCTCCTCTTTCTTCTATTCTCTCAAACTCTCTAAGTGTTGAATGATGCCCTAGAGGCTCGGGTTAAACTCTTAAGGTTAGAGTGAACTGACAAAAGACCGTAATACCCTTACTGGGATTTCTGTGAATAGTGCTGTGAATAGTGCCAACTCGTGGTGCTGTGAATAGTGCCAACTCGTGGTGCTGTGAATAGTGTCAACTCGTGGTCCGTGAATAGTGCCAACTCGTGGTGCTATAAATAGTGCTAACTCGTGGTGCCATGAATAGTGCAACTCGTGGTGCCATGAATAGTGCCAACTCGTGGTGTCGTGAATAGTGCAACTCGTGGTGCCATGAATAGTGCCAACTCGTGGTGCCGTGAATAGTGTCAACTCGTGGTGTTGTGAATAGTGCAACTCGTGGTGCCATGAATAGTGCCGACTCTTGGTGCCGTGAATAGTGCAACTCGTGGTGCCATGAATAGTGCCAACTCGTGGTGCCGTGAATAGTGTCAACTCGTGGTGCCGTGAATAGTGTCAACTCGTGGTGTTGTGAATAGTGCAACTCGTGGTGCCATGAATAGTGCCAACTCGTGGTGCCGTGAATAGTGTCAACTCGTGGTGCCGTGAATAGTGTCAACTCGTGGTGCCGTGAATAGTGTCAACTCGTGGTGCCGTGAATAGTGCAACTCGTGGTGCCGTGAATAGTGCCAACTCGTGGTGCCGTGAATAGTGTCAACTCGTGGTGCCGTGAATAGTGTCAACTCGTGGTCCCATGAATAGTGTCAACTCGTGGTACCGTTGTACAACGTACCCGTGGTGAGCTGTACAACGTACCCGTGGTGAGCTGTACAACGTGCCCGTGGTGAGTTGTACAACGGATGCACACAGTATACGTTTTCCTACAGGTACAGACTATTTTGGCCATATCTTTTGACTCGTTCGTCCGATTTTGACGATTCAACTTGCGTTGTGTTCGTACTTCGAAGAGGAACAATTCTAACATCTCGAAATTTCCAAGTTCTTCCTCATTTATTAATCATACCTCTTAAAAAGGCGAGATGACAACGAAAGTGTCATGTATTAAGCATGAAAAAAGTCTGGGGCTCTACATCTATGCTATAACTGTTGGTTAGTATTTAGTACCCACTGAGTATTCCATGCTCAGCCGTACTTCTTATGTCGGCAGGTTCTGAGGGAGCTGCTGCTCCATTTGATGTTTGTGCTCCTGGTCCATGGGTGGAAGAGGAGTACGTCGAGGAGCCTTTGGAGGAACCTCCCATAGAGGGTTATCAGTAGGTGGTGATTAGATTCTGAGTGGATTAGCTGTGGGTGAGATGAGAGTCAGATTTATGTATTTTGGCGGGCATGTCCGCACTTTCTTTTGGATTCTTTAGTATAAACTTGGATTGCTTATGTATATACATAGAGGTTTGGTAGACTTCCGCTATACCATGTTAAAGTATGTTTCCGCTGTTTTGTCCTCTATTGTATATGCTCTGTGGGTTTTGCAGGTTAGTTGTCAAGCAAGTCATGATTAGTCGTCCAAAGTTCACTCTAACTCCTAGGGTGGGTTTTGGGTCACGACACTTACCACCCGACAAATAAAACAAAAATTACAGAGCTGATCATCACTGTGCCTTTCATCAAGGCCCAGGCCATGCTACTGACTATTGCATTGGTCCGAAATGCACCATCTAAGATCTCTTGGATGAGGGTGAGGTTAAAATGGCCCCGGGAATACCAATATCAACCAGGTGCCACTGCCCCCACATAACAATCAAGTCAATTTCATTAAGTGGGAAGAGCCCGGGGCAGGGCAGCCGAGACCCCGTGCACCTGTAGTGGATGACGGTATCATCAGGCCTTCTTACCAGCCACCTGTCATAATCCTATTTCCTCAGTCAAACATACAAACTATCCTTCGACCGATACAAATCCCTTTCCTTGAACCAATCAAAGAACAGATCATCTACACCATCATTTGCTCTGCAAATTGGCCCACAGCATCGGCTCAAGCCTCTACCTCTACAGGCCTCATCCAAATCCTCTACATCTTATCTCTGCTTTTCAACCTTAACCGAGTATCCACTCCCCACTCTCTCATCCTTGAGAGTGAGAGCATAGCCTACCTCACCTGATCTGGCCAGGTGTACCAACCTCTAGTGACTAAGCCGAAAGGGAAAAGGAGCAGAGAATGAGAAAGCAAAGATAGCAAACCCTGAAACAAAAGTAGTAGACTTAGTTGTTCTATTAAAAATCCTAGAAAAAGTGGAAGAGTTCAATATCACACAGTAGTTGAGCAAAACTCCAGCACAGATCTCCATCTTGGGTCTTCTCCTGACTTCAGAGCATCACCGGAAGCAACTACTTTGGGTATTTAACAATGCCCACGTAACACCTGACATCACGCCTGAGAAACTGGGGCACATGGTGGGCCAGGTACTAGAATTGAGAATCATCTCCTTAACAGAAGAAGAAATACCAGACAGCGACAGGGATCACACCCGGGCTCTTTACATCGCAGTACAGTGCATGGACAGAACCTTATCATCGGTGCTAATCGACAACGGCTCCGGCCTAAACGTCTACACTTTATCAACATTGCAAAGCCTGGATCTAGACCTCAGTCAAGTGAAGAAGAGACCCATGACCATCAGGGCTTTTAACAACTCAACCAAGCAGAACTTGGGCAACATTGACTTAACCATCGGGGTCGGACCTACTCAGTTTACTATGAATTTTCAAGTCGTGAATGTGCCAGCCTCATTCGCTTTGCTCCACAGGAGGCCGTGGATCCACACGGTTGAAACCATTCTCTCCTCTCTCCATCAGAGAATCAAGTTTATCTAGGATGACCACTTGGTCGTGATCCTGTCAGAGGAGTTGGCAAGTTCCTTTGGGGACATCCAGGAGCTGGGGCAAGGCATCGCCTTCATAACATACTAGTTTGAGCAAGTCAGTTCTATCACCCAGATAGAAGAACAGAGCAGTCAGGCAGTACCGCGGTTTATCAGGATGATGGTTAGAATGAACAATCAGTTGGGGTTAGGCCTGGGAACCAGAAACCAAGGAATTAAAAAGAAATATGCACCTCCTCGCTACACATCGTCATTCGGACTGGGGTACAAATCCAAATTTGAGGACTATCACTCCAAGCTCACGAAGAAAAACAGCCAGTTAGTAAAACTAGAACCTTGGCCCCCACATCTCTATAACCTTTCTGGTGGGATCATTCCAAGCCTACCCAGATACCCCTCTTGCACCAGTTGTCAAAACCTCAAACCCCTAGCCCAATGTCGACTCTTCAGGGATTCCAGACCCAGAAGTGTTTAGCATGGCACAGATATTTGATGAGCTGACTATCGAAGACGTCATAGAAACAGAAGATCCAGCGGGAGAGCAGATCTGTACCCTCTCCAATAGCGTCGAGGCATCATCCAGTCGCCGACCACTGATCCGTTGGTGGACCAAGGCTCTCACCATCGAGGCCATCTAGGGCCAGGGCAAGCAAGTTACAGGACAGGTTGGTCCGATCAAGCAGTAACCGGAGCACCATTTTTCTCCTCCTTTTATCTTCTCTTTTGCTCCTATTGTAAGATCCAAATGTCAACCACTGTAGGCCTCCTTTTTGTTGAGTCAATGTTTGTAAACAACAATCATCTATTTTTATAAAATGAAAATCTGATATTTTGACTCAAATCAATGTTTTGCACAAAATATTTCAAATTGGCTGATGACGAAATCACACGGACTCTTCCCCTGGAAGGCCTAGTGTCCTGAAACCAATAAAAATAACAAAAACATGCTAAACTAAGCTTAATAATTTGCCAGAAAATCGCCTGCACTAAGGCTATCCCTGAAACCCTCCTTGAGCTTTCAGAAGTTGAGTATGACTCAGAACAGGAAGATGACCCACCTTAATAGATCTTGGATCTCCTAGAGCACAGTGAATGGATACTACAGTCTAACATTGAGGACTCCGAGATCATAAATCTTGGATCCGAAGGCAATCCCCAGCTCGTCAAGATTAGCACAACCATAAGCCTACAGCAGAGAACGGACATGATCAGCTTCCTGAAGAACTACAGTGACATCTTCGTCTAGTACTATGCAGACATGCCTGGCCTAGACCCAGCTTGGTTGTCGCGACCCAAAACCCACCCTGGGAGTTAGAGTGAACTTTGGACGACTAATCATGACTTGCTTGACAACCAACCTGCAAAACCTACAGAGCATATACAATAGAAGACATTATAGCGGAAACATAACCATAAAGCACAGCGGAAGTCTACCAAACCTCTATGTATATACATTCACAAATCCAAGTTTATACAAAAAGTAACCAAAAGAAAGTGCGGACAGACCCGCCAAAATACATGGATATAATCTCTCATCTCACCCACAGCTAATCCACTCAGAATCTACAACCACCTAATGGTAACCCTCTACTGGAGGTTCCTCCAAAGGCTCCTCGACGTACTCCTCCTCCACCCATGGACCAAGAGCACAAACATCAAATGGAGCAACAGCTCCCTCTGAACCTGCCGACATAAGAAGTACGGCTGAGCATGGAATACTCAGCGGGTACTAAGCACTAACCAACAGTCATAGCATACGGATAGCATACATAAAGCAGGAAACAATTCATATCATACAAGGAAGTAAAGCAATTTATAGTCATGCTTGTATTTTGTAGAAAACCGATAAAGCCTCTTGAAAACATCGTGCACTTGACTTGGCTTGAAATATCTTTTCGTACTTGAAAGCTTGTCGGGTTTGTCTTACTTGATCTTGTCGAGCGTGTCGTACGTGTCATGTCATGCATGTCATGCGTGCTTGCTTGTGATCATGTAACTTGTGAGATACACTTGTGAGATATCCTTGTGAGATGCGCTTGAGAGATGCCTTGAGAGGGAAGGGAGACCCTTCTTTATGCAATGCACTTGCGAGGGAAGGGAGACCCTTCTTCATGATATGTATGTACTTGCGAGGGAAGGGAGGCCTTTCTTCATGATATGCACTTGTGAGTGAGGGGAGACCCCTCGTGTAATGTTGGTTCTTGTCTTCTTGTGAAAAGCGAGGTAAAACATATCGTAGGATATGTCCCACCTCTAACCATGTTCTTGAAAACCTCGATAAATCATGTCATGCATGCCGTGCTCGTAGGAACCGTGTACATACTTGCATTTAAATTTAAATATGACATTTGGGTAATTTCACAACACATATAACATCAATGATTGAGCAATGTAATATTCATGTCATTTAGGGAAAGCAAGAAAACACACTATCATAGGCCCTAGCAATATCCATAATTTATTAGGCATGCATTTCCTAATTTACAACTCAGTTTATTCACCTTGGCATTTCATCAAACATGGTGTGTTCATTATTGATTTACCCTACAACATGCTTTTCTAGATGGGTTTTACTCAAATTATACATGTATGTTCATTATTGGAACAATGCCCTCCCCATTATAATCATCACAACACAACCATTGGCATCCAGTCGCTCATTCCATCTCCATTCACCATTCACAACCATCCATCTCATAGCACATGTGTAAATAAAGGAAAATAAAGAGAAATAAAGGGGAAAGAGGAACTATAACTAGGAGGGTAGCAAGAAGTACCGACCTTGAACAATGAGGGGAGAAACCCCTTCCAAAAACGATCGTGAGTTGCTGCCCTAGCTTGAGGAGATGCTCCTCACGAGTTTGTGCCTTGATCTTGAAGAAAAATGGGCTTGAGTTGAGTGTGGGTTCACAAACCCCTTGATTTCTCTCCAAAATGGAACCCCTAGGTTTAGGAATCGCCCTCTCCTCTCTTCTTATCTCCCAATCTCTCTAAGTGTCGAAAATGAAGCCCTAAAGGTTCGGGTTAAACTCTTAAGGTAAGAGTGAACCGACCAAAAGACCATAATACCCTTACTGAAATTTCTGCAAAACACGTTGGGCTGTGAACAGTGCCAAACACGTTATGCTGTGAATAGTGCTGAACACGTTGTGCTGTGAACAGTGCCAAACACGTTGTGTTGTGAATAGTGCTAAACACGTTGTGCTGTGAACAGTGCCAAACACGTTGTGCTGTGAATAGTGCTAAACACGTTGTGCTGTGAATAGTGCCAAACACGTTGTGCTGTGAACAGTGCCAAACACGTTGTCCGTTGTGAATAGTGCCGAACTCGTTGTCTGTTGTGAATAGTGCCGAACACGTTGTGCTGTGAATAGTGTTGAACACGTTGTGCTGTGAATAGTGTTGAACACGTTGTCCGTTGTGAATAGTGCCGAACCCGTTGTCACGTTGTGTTGTGCATAGTACTGAGCTCGTTGTTCGTTGTCTTATGTACAACGTGCCCGTTGTGTGCTGTACAACGTACACGTTGTTTGCTGTACAACGTACCCGTTGTCTGCTGCACGATGTACTCATTGTCTGTTGCACAACGGATGCACAACGTATACGTTATCAGAGTACGTTGTCAGAGCACGTTATCAGAGCTACGTCCTTAGTGCCTTCCGAGCGATCCGTTTTGGACCGAGCGATCGGTAGTGAGCACCGATCGATCGGTCCCCGTAGAAAGAATTTTTCTTTTTCTGGATTCTTTTTTTAAACCCTATATAAACAACGTTTTGGAGACCTAATTCGTGTCTTTGATATTTTTGAAAGAGTAGAGGTCTGAGAAACTCTTTTAGGGTTTTTCTTATTGCTTTTATTAGATCTTTGTTGATCCCTCCTCTTTCTTTGATCCTAGAGAATGCAAGTATAGATCTAAACCTTTGATCTTGCATTGTGTGATCTCAGATCTGTATGAGATCCCTCTAGGGTTTGAAGTTTCCTAAATTGATTCACAACCCAACACCTTGTGTGTGTGTCCGGTGTTTGATCCGGAGCCTTCGTGGAAGGAGATCGATCGTGTGTGATCGTGGTTTTGAAGTAGCTTGAGAAGATTTGGTCGGTGTGGAACCGAAGCTGCTACGGCGGAGATCGAACCTACTGGTTCATGGAAATCAAGAGTAAGAGTCTATACCTAGGAACGTCGTTTCTGTTTTGGTAAGGTCTTGTCTTGTACTTGATATCTTTTCATAGTGAAGTTTATTGCTGGACAAGGTCCCGTGGTTTTCTCCCGTTAGGGTTTTCCACGTAAAAATCTTCTGTGTTTGATTTGTGTGGATTGTCTGATTGAATTGTTCATTGATTTCTAAACATATTAATTGAAAAATTAAAATTGGTTAGAAATTATTAGATAGACCTATTCACCCCCCTCTAGGTCTTAGAGATCATTGATCTGGATAAATTTCAATTGGTATCAGAGCAAGTTCACTGATAAGGCTAATCCCTTAAGTGTGATCCTGTATTATCCGTGATCATGAGTACTCTAAGAGAAGGAGGATCCGTCTCTCGTCCCCCACTTTTTGATGGAAATAATTATGCATACTGGAAAGCTAGAATGAGAGCCTTTCTCAAATCTATTGACGAGAGAATTTGGATGTCTATACAGAATGAGTGGACTTCGCCCATAAAAACTGTAGGTGATTTGACTATCGTCAAATATTATGATGAATGGACCAGAGAAGAGCTTGAGTCAAGTGGATGGAACACTAAAGGTCTCAATGCTATCTTTACTGCAGTCACTGCTGAGGAATTCAGATGAATTTCTTCATGTGAAACAGCAAAGGAGGCTTGGGACATTCTTGAAATTACCCATGAGGGTACTACCACTGTTAAAATCTCAAAACTCCAAATGTTAACCACCAAATTTGAACATTTAAACATGGAAGACAATGACACTTTTGATGAATTCTATGCAAAACTTAGTGACATTGTCAACGCTAGTTTCAATTTAGGTGAGAAAATATCTGAGTCCAAAATAGTTAGAAAAGTCCTTAGATCTCTCCCAGAGAGATTTCAACCCAAAGTCACTACAATCGAAGTGAGTAAAAATGTTGACTCTCTGAATATTGAGGAATTGGTTGGTTCACTCCAAACCTATGAACTCAATCTCCGTCCATCCAAGAAGAACAAATCTTTAGCCTTGAAATCCATCAAGGAAACTTTGGATGAGGATGACAGTGATGGAGATATGAATGAGGAAGAAATGGCTCTCTTCGTTAAAAAATTTTGAAAATTTTTTAGAACGAAAAAGAGGTTTAATCCCAAACAGGGAGAAAAATCTTTTGAGAAGTCAAAGTCTAAGCCCTGGGAAAACAAGAAAAATTCCAAGAGTGGCGACAAGAAATCCCAAGGTGTTCAATGTTATGAATGCCATGGCGTCGGTCATATTTCACCTAACTGTCCTAACAAGAAGAAGAGTAAGGGCAAGGTGATGAATGCCTGTTGGGATGACAGTGATTCTGAGAATGAAGAATCAGACAGTTCTTCTTCAAGTGAAGATACTGAAAATCATACGGCTTTCACTGTTTCCCTTTCTGGGATTCTTGAGACTACCTCTGCGGTTGATGAAAAGGATAGAAGTGATGAGAGTGTTCATACTGAGTCTAGTGTTGACATACAGAAGAGTCAAACTGACTCTGAAAGTGATGAAGATTTGAAAACAACTTATGATAAGTTGTATGCTGAAAGTTTGAAGCTGATTAAAACAAAAATCTCCTTGAGCAAAAAACTCAAAATCATTCAAAATGAAAGAGATATTTGTAAACTAGTAGCAGAAGAGAAGAGTGCTCTAGTTAGTCAGTTGGAAAATGAAAAAGGAGCATTAGTTATGAATGTTCAATGTCTTTTGGAAGAGAATGTCTCATTGACTAATGTGATCAGAAAATTAGAAGTTGAAAGAGACACTTCCATGAAAGAAATTGAAGAGTTAAGAACTCTGCAAATGGAGCTGGAAACTTTTAAAGACTCTCTTGTTGATAAGGTGAAATTTCTTGAAAAAGAGCATCAAATTACCCTTAAAGACAAGACTGACTTGATTCAGAAGGTCTATACTCTTGAAAAAGAAGTAAGAATGTTTGGTAACACTAGCTGCCTAGATGAATTAGTTAGAAAGTATGGGTCAAATTCGAGTAGATCTGGGATAGGACATGCTGACACACCAGCTGGTCCTTTAGCTGTTGGTACAATAGCTAGTGCAGTGTTTGAGCCAATACATTCTGATCCTAAAGTGAATCTACCTTCTACATCAAGTACTAAGGCTTATACAAATTTTGTAAAGCCTAGAAATGCAGCTCCTAGAGTGTGTGCTTTGAGGAATCAAATTCCTGTTAAAAGAAATCCTCCTCCTCTCCCAAGATTCATACCCACATGTCACTTTTGCGGTGTGAGAGGTCACATTCGACCTAATTGTAATGCTTTTAGGAGAGCTCCCCGAAATGGTTCATGGAACCAAAATCAAAGTCAAGGGACTCTTCAAAGGCAGATTCAGGTTCTAGCTGAAAAGTCTAGAATGTTGAGCGATGATGTTAATAGAATTGCTCAAATCTCTAGGACAAGAACTGGTCAATTTATTCCAAATGATTATTCAAGAGGAAACAATTTGACTTATCAAAAAGCTAGAACTGAACAAAACAGAAAAAGGTCAAGGAGGACAAAAAGGAAAAAGGTCTCTACTACACAGATTAATGATCAAAAATCTAAACAAAGTTTAAAGACTGTGTATGTAAGAAAGGAAGACCTTAAGTGCTTTGTCATTCATACTGCCTTGAAAGCCCAAAACACATAAATGTGGTACTTCGACAGTGGGTGTTCTCGGCATATGACAGGTAACAAGTCCTTATTTATTCAATTTGAGGACTGTCCAGATGGGACTGTTACTTTTGGTGATGGAAGCAAGTCTTTAGTCAAAGGAAAGGGTATCATCGATTCACCAGGCATACCTAAATTGAAAGATGCCTTGTTTGTTGAAGGACTGAAAGCTAATTTAATTAGCATAAGTCAACTATATGATGATAACCATGCTGTGCACTTTACCCAAAATAAATGCTTAGTCATTAATGGTAAAGGTAAGTGTGTTCTAGAAGGATTGAGAACCACTGACAATTGCTACGGCTTAACTCCCAGTTCTAATCCCTCAAATGTCTGTTGTAAGACTAAAATTGAGGAGGTTGATTTGTGGCACCGAAGACTAGGTCACATGAACTTCAAAGACCTATGTAAAATCTCTAAGCAAGAGCTTGTGAGAGGTGTTCCCAAACTAGGAAAGCCTTCTACTGCTGTGTGTGGGCCATGCCAAATTGGTAAACAAATTAGAACCCCACATAAGAAGACTTCAAGTATTGCTACTTCATATCCACTGGAATTAATTCATATGGATCTTATGGGTCCTACAAGAACTGAAAGTCTAGGCAGAAAGCGATACATCCTAGTCATGGTTGATGATTTCTCAAGAATGTCATGGTGGCATTTATAAGGGAGAAATCTGATGCTTTTGACAATTTCAAAAGTATTTGCCTGAAAATTCAAAATGAGAAAAGATGCCCAATCACTCGAATTCGAAGTGATCATGGAAAGGAGTTTGAAAACTCTAAGTACAACGACTTTTGTGATGAGTCGGGTATCAAACATGAATTTTCTGCACCTATTACACCTCAGCAGAATGGTGTAGTAGAGAGGAAGAACAGGGTTCTCCAAGAGATGGCTAGAGTTATGCTTCATAGCAACAATCTAGCTTCTCATTTCTGGGCTGAGGCAGTTAACACTGCTTGCTATATAGTTAATAGAGTTTTTGTAAGACCTGGAACAAGGAAAACCCCATATGAGTTGTGGAATAACAAGAAACCTAGTGTCAAGTACTTTCGAGAATTCGGAAGTAAATGCTATATCCTTAAGGATAGAGAGCAACTGGGCAAATTTGAATCCCGGAGTGATGAAGGGATATTTCTTGGATATTCCACCAACAGTAGAGCTTATCGAGTTTACAACTTGAGAACCTCTACAATTATGCAGTCCATAAATGTAGTTGTGGATGACTCCGATGTTGAAAATGTGCAACTTGAGGATGATGAATGTGCTGAAAATGAAAATGTTGAAACTGTTTCAACTCCACTTATTGATAAGCAATCATCTCCATCAAAACCTACACATCCTAGGGTAATGAGTCCTCACACCCCCACTGATATAATTGGTGATGTTGAAAGTGGAGTGAGAACGAGGAAACAAATTGAAAATGAAGTTAGCTACATTTGCTATACTTCATCTTTTGAACCCAAGAATGTAGCTGAAGCTCTTGCAGATGATAATTGGATAAATGCAATGCAAGAAGAGTTACTTCAGTTTACTAGGAATGATGTTTGGTATTTAGTACCTAGGCCTAACAATACAAATGTGATAGGTACCAAATGGATTTTCAAGAACAAATCTGATGAAAAAGGTACTATCATATGAAATAAGGCTAGGTTAGTTGCACAAGGATACACCCAAATTGAAGGTATTGACTTCGATGAAACGTTTGCTCCTGTAGCCAGGTTAGAATCAATAAGAATTCTTCTAGCTGTGGCTTGCCATATGAAATTCAAACTTTTTCAAATGGATGTTAAGAGTGCCTTTCTGAATAGCATTCTACATGAGGAAGTCTATGTGGAACAACCAAAAGGGTTTGAAGATCCACATCACCTTGATCAAGTCTATCGGCTAAAAAGGGCCCTCTATGGTTTAAAGCAAGCTCCAAGAGCTTGGTATGAGAGGCTGACTACTTATCTCTTGGAAAACGGATTTTCGAGAGGGGGAGTAGACAGAACCCTTTTCATAAAGAATGTGAAAGGTGATATTGTCATCACCCAGATATATATTGATGACATAGTGTTTGGTTCCACATTAGACTTACATGCTCGTTCATTTGCTGAACAAATGAAAAATGAATTTGAAATGAGCATGGTTGGTGAGCTAAGTTTCTTCCTTGGTCTTCAGATCAAGCAATTGGATTCTGTGATCTCAGTATCTCAAATCAAATATGCTAAAAATCTAGTGAAGAAATTTGGCATGAGCTCTGCTAAGCATGTAAGGACTCCTATGAGTTCTACTACAAAACTTAGTAAAGATGCTACAGGCAAAGATGTTGATCAAACTTCTTATAGAAGCATGATTGGTAGTTTACTCTACCTAACTGCTACTAGACCTGACATAGCCTTTAGTGTTGGTGCTTGTGCCCGCTATCAAGCGAGCCCAAAAGAGTCTCACT
Organism: Tetracentron sinense; assembly: GCA_015143295.1. Lineage (NCBI taxonomy): Eukaryota > Viridiplantae > Streptophyta > Magnoliopsida > Trochodendrales > Trochodendraceae > Tetracentron > Tetracentron sinense. The sequence continues at coordinate 8,433,017 of CM026568.1, forward strand.
TGCTTGCAGTTAAGCGTGAAATTTATCCAGATCAATGATCTCTAAGACCTAGAGGGGGGGTGAATAGGTCTATCTAATAATTTCTAACCAATTTTAATTTTTCAATTAATATGTTTAAAAATCAATGATTAACTCAATCAGACAATCCACACAAATCAAACACAGAAGATTTTTACATGGAAAACCCTAACGGGAAAAAACCACGGGACCTTGTCCAGCAATAAACTTCACTATGAAAAGATATCAAGTACAAGATAAGACCTTACCAAAACAGAAACTATGTTCCTAGGTATAGACTCTTACTCTTGATTTCCACGAACCAGCAGGTTCGATCTCCGCCTTAGCAGCTTCGGTTCCACACCGACCAAATCTTTTCAAGCAACTTCAAATCCACGATCACACACGATCGATCTCCTTCCACGAAGGCTCCGGATCAAACACCAGACAAACACTCAAGGTGTAGGGTTATGAATCAATTTAGTAAATTTCAAACCCTAGAGAGATCTCATACAGATCTGAGATCACACAATGCAAGATCAAAGATTTTAATCTATACTTGCATTCTCTAGGATCTAAGAAAGAGGAGGGATCAACAAAGATCTAATAAAAACAATAAGAAAAACCCTAGAAGAGTTTCTCAGACCTCTACTCTTTCAAAAATTATCAAAGACCCCAATTAGGTCTCTCAAAAGTTGTTTATATAGGGTTAAAAAAAGAATCCAGAAAAAGAAAAATTCTTTTTACGGGGACCGATCGATCGGTGCTCACAACCGATCGCTCGGTTCACAACGGATCGATCGGTTCTAATGACCGATCGCTCGGTCATAAAACATCTCTCTGGAAAATTTCCCCATACAAATATTTAGTCCAGTCGATAGCCACCGATCGCTCGGTAGGCCACCGATCGATCGGTCGCAATACCGAGCGATCGGTCGCAATACCGAGCGATCGGTTGAGACAGAATTTTTGCCAAAATTAATTCATTTTATTTTTATTTGATTCAACTAAGATCAAATAACTTTGGTAGGCTTAAAACTATCCTCCTAGGTATTTTTAGGGTTATCTAAGTCAAATCAAACCTAGGTAGGGGTCTCTTAGTCCATTACCTGTCTAGATCCGGAGTGGAACCTTTTTCTTCTCTTTCTTCTATCTTCTTTAAGCTTTAGCTCTTCTCTTCTTTTCTGACAAGTTGAACATGACTCGACGACTCGACTCAACTGACCTATCTAATGATCACGGAATTTGCCAACACCTATTTAGGGATTTACAATCTCCCCCTTTGGCAATTCCGGGACAAAATAAAACTAATTCATATACTAGGTTCAAATTTTCCCAATTGATTCAAAAATGGAAAATTGACCTTTACATGACTCAAAAATAATTACATGACTTTTGACATGTTAACTTGTCATGATTTACCAAACTTAGAACCTGTTTGCCTGCACATGCTAAATCAAAAACCTGTGAAGCATGGGAAATAACATATATACATGAAAATATGTATAACCATTTCACACTATTCCAAAAGCATGAAAATATGTATAACCATTTCACACTATTCCAAAAGCTCATCCATCATCCATAACACAATCCATAACATCTATAATACCATTCTCCCCCTTTTTGGCTCGAAATGCCAAAGGTGGATTAGAAAAGAAAAGCATAAACCATTGAAAGGAGATGAGATAGAAAGTAATGAGCATAAACCATTCAAATGTAGACATCCATAACAAGTCTATAATAACCAAGAAGGTTTGTATTAAGTACAACCAAGACAAAATACATCAAAATGGTAAACAAAGTCTGTCACTCGACTAAAAAACAACTTCTATCACGAACCATCACTCTTGCTCATCATCAGAAGTGAGCTGTGACTCATAGTAAGCTCGAAAATCTCGAACATCTCTCTGTACTCCAAGCACTGCTGCATCGAGAGATCCAAGTCTACCACGAACCTCTGTAGTAAACTCCTCGTATGAAGAAATATGAGTCCGGAGATCCATCTACATCTCTCTCATCATCCTCCCAAGATCGTCCATATTGGTCGGAGGAGGACGAGATGACCCAGCACCAACTTCTGCTCCCTCCTCTGTATCTCGAACTGAGGCATGTGAAAAACTCTGAGCTAGGGTCTTTTTGGTGATTGGACCCTTAGGAACTCGAGTAGGAACACCAGGAGGAGCGATAACTCCTTGAGAACCAAGAAGTTTAGTGATGAGTGAACCAAATGGTAGGGCTCCAACTGCTGTATTAGTTTGATGGGCTTGGATCATCAAGTCAATGATGTGAGCGGCAAGATCAATATCACGCCCACGTAGAAGACTAAACAAAAATCTAGCTCTATCTTCCCTAAGGTCCGCAGTATGAACCTTTGGATGGATATTTGCACTCATAACTAGGTTTACTAGTCTAGCATCCTTAGTGAGTTTCGCCACTTCAATAAGAGACCCAACCCAAAACGTAGGAGTACCACTTAGAAAGGTAACAACATGTTCCATGGAGTCTTTATCCTCATCAGTTTTATAAATATAAGGATAATATGCATTTGGAACTCGAGGACACCTAAGGAATTTAGAAACCAAATCAGCATTTATGACAACAGATTGTTCTAATGCTCGAGATTTGAATGACCATTTTTTCTGGTTGATTTCAGAAAAATTAGAGTAAAATTCTCTAACTAACTGGACAGAAGCAGGACCGGATAAGGTAAGTATACCTTCCCATTGACGATCTGAAATGAGAGTAGGAAGATAATAATCACTAAAATCAGAAATATGTATGTCCCTTTCAACCATAACACCTTTCTTGCTAAAATACTCACTATAGAGTTGAGCAGCAGTAGGACTGATAAACTGGGATAACTTACTGGACTGGGAAGATGAAGCTTTACCTTTATTTTTCCGAGTTTTATCAGCCAGAGATTTTTGACGATTCTCAATTGTAGAATCAATCATTCTACGAATTGGCCTGTCCCCAATGGAAATACCATGCCCTATTGGAGTGAAAGTAAAGGGCTCTAGGTTTTCCTCATCTTGAGGAGGATCCTCTTGGTTGTTGAGGACCAACCTCCGACGTTTGGGGATGCCAGACATGAGATAGGCAAGAAGGATTAACGACAAAACGAAAGCCATTGAAGAAAATGCAAGAAATGATGCCCTAGATGAGAAAATCAATCTAAAGCAAAGAAAATGCACAACTCTTACCTTTTAGATGCTTGGGAAACCTTTAGAATGGAATGGAATGTCCGTAGGAAAGATTTGGAGGAGAGGAAACCGAGAGATCGCTCTGGAGATCGGAGAACAAGTGAACAAAAAAATAGAAATGAGGGTTTTATAACCCTGTTCACGAAAGACCGATCGATCGGTCTTTAGCACCGAGCGATCGGTGGTCTGAAAATTTTTCAAAAATTTTTACGGTTAAAACCTTTTCTCCCCCTCAACCAATGGAACATTTAAAATACATTTTCACCTCAAAATGACCAACTGATAAAAAAATTTGCAACATGTGATTTCATAAAAATCATAGATAATAATCACCCAAGAATTGATATATCAAGTATAGGCATAAACAAGGATTATGAAAACATTAATTGATTTTCACCGGTGATTAAATATGGTATTTGCATCAAATTCACAATCAGAGTCAAGATACAATTAGAAGTAATGTGAGTATGAAATCAAAATTCATTACTTGACTCGTTGAATTGGTTTCCTTCCTTAATCTAGATTTTGACATTATATTTCAAATGGGACTCTAAAATTTTCAAAAACTAGTGTTAAAACCAATAATCATCCATATTTATCTGATGAGCAATTTTTACCCCATATTTGACTAATAAATTTATTTCATTTCTTTTTCAGTCAAATTGTACTCATTATGTAAATTCTTTTTGGAGTACACATATATAGACACTAGCACACTGGTGACTTTCACTCAAGTGAGAAGGTAGCTCTTTCTAATGACAGTAGGGGCTTTCACACTAGCAATCCATATAGATACCTACTGTTTGTCTAGGTAGCCATTACTCACTGTTTGCATTCACTAGTAGCTATCACACAAACTCACAGGTAGTCCTCTCCATGTCAATAATTTTTATATCTAGGGGGCTCACCTTATGGAATTTTTTATGACATTGGTTATACTAGATTTGATTAATCTAGGGAACCATATGGTATAATATCAGAACCTTTATATAGGAACTAAAACCATCTAAAGAATCAGTTAGAGTGCTTGTGCAAATTAGAACATCATTGTATGCTCAACTCTAACTGAGGTTAATTAGCATGACCAAATTCAATCACAAGATCGAACCAACAATTGAACTTTCCTATTTTATTCAATCCTATGATATATTTATCCTTGGATTATATGGTTAAATATGATTTCAAGGAAATAACATTAAGCTAAAAGATAGGATAAATAAGGTCATACAAACACATTATTTTTTGCAATATTTTTCAATTTTTTGAATGTTTTTGGATTTTTATTACTTAAAGAAAATAACAAAAAAAATAGCTCTATGACTTAAATAGAACATGAAAAACACATAGGCTATAAAACAAGTACACCATTACTCAACTCCACACAAACCGATGGATTTCCTAAGGAGTTCAAACCTAAGGGAATCTAAAGGTTTTGTGAGAATGTCCGCATATTGATTCTCTGTTTGGACATACTCAATAGACACAACTTTTTGCTCAACAAGATCACGGATGAAGTGATGCCTAATGTCTATATGCTTTGTGCGAGAGTGTTGCACAGGATTTTTGGAGATATTGATTGCACTTGTGTTATCACAATACACAATCATAGTGCTTTGATCAATTCCATAATCCTTCAACATCTGTTTCATCCACAGAAGTTGGGTGCAACAACTACCAGCTGCAATATACTCAGCCTCGGCTGTAGACAAGGAAATGGAATTCTGCTTTTTGCTAAGCCAAGCAACTAAGCAGTTTCCAATATAGAAACACCCGCCGGAGGTGCTCTTCCTATCATCAGTATTTCCAGCCCAATCAGCATCAGAATACCCCACAACAATGACATTTGTATCGAAAGAATACCAGAGGCCTAAGGACAAAGTTCCACTCACATAGCGAATGATACGCTTGACAGCAACTAAGTGAGACTCTTTGGGATTTGCTTGATAACGGGCACATGCTCCAACACTAAAGGCTATGTCGGGTCTAGTAGCAGTTAGGTAGAGCAAACTACCAATCATGCTTCTATAATTAGTCTGATCGACATCCTTCCCTGAAGTATCTTTACTAAGCTTTATAGTAGTACTCATAGGAGTCCTAGCATGCTTAGCAAAACTCATTCCAAATTTCTTCACTAAATTTTTTGCATATTTGATTTGAGATACTGAGATCCCAGAATCCAATTGCTTGATCTGAAGACCAAGGAAGAAACTTAGCTCACCAACCATGCTCATTTCAAATTCATTTTTCATTTGTTCAGCAAATGAATGAGCATGTAAGTCTAATGTGGAACCAAATACTATGTCATCAACATATATCTGGGCGATGACAATATCACCTTTCACTTTCTTTATGAAAAGGCTTCTGTCTACTCCCCCTCTCGAAAATCCGTTTTCCAAGAGATAAGTAGTCAGCCTCTCATACCAAGCTCTTGGAGCTTGTTTTAAACCATAGAGGGCCCTTTTTAGTCGATAAACTTGATCAAGGTGATGTGGATCTTCAAACCCTTTTGGTTGTTCCACATAGACTTCTTCATGTAGAATGCCATTCAGAAAGGCACTCTTAACATCCATTTGAAAAAGTTTGAATTTTATATTACAAGCCACAGCTAGAAGAATTCTTATTGATTCTAGCCTGGCTACAGGAGCAAAAGTTTCATCGAAGTCAATACCTTCAATTTGGGTATATCCTTGTGCAACTAACCTAGCCTTATTTCTTATGATAGTACCTTTTTCATCAGATTTGTTCTTGAAAATCCATTTGGTACCTATCACATTTGTATTAATAGGCCTAGGTACTAAATACCAAACATCATTCCTAGTAAACTGAAGTAACTCTTCTTGCATTGCATTTATCCAATTATCATCTGCAAGAGCTTCAGCTACATTCTTGGGTTCAAAAGATGAAGTATAGCAAATGTAGCTAACTTCATTTTCAATTTGTTTCCTCGTTCTCACTCCACTTTCAACATCACCAATAATATCAGTGGAGGTGTGAGGACTCATGACCCTAGGATGTGTAGGTTTTAATGGAGATGTTTGCTTATCAATAGGTGAAGTTGAAATAATTTCAACATCTTCATTTTCAGCACTTTCATCATCCTCACATTGCACATTTTCAACACCAGAGTCATCCACAATTACATTTATGGACTCCATAATTGTAGAGGTTCTCAAGTTATACACTCGATAAGCTCTACTGTTGGTGGAATACCCAAGAAATATCCCTTCATCACTCCGGGATTCAAATTTTCCCAGTTGCTCTCTATCCTTAAGGATATAGCATTTACTTCCGAATTCTCGAAAGTACTTGACACTAGGTTTCTTGTTATTCCACAACTCATATGGGGTTTTCCTTGTTCCAGGTCTTACAAAAACTCTATTAACTATATAGCAAGCAGTGTGAACTGCCTCAGCCCAGAAATGAGAAGCTAGATTGTTGCTATGAAGCATAACTCTAGCCATCTCTTGGAGAACCCTGTTCTTCCTCTCTACTACACCATTCTGCTGAGGTGTAATAGGTGCAGAAAATTCATGTTTGATACCAGACTCATCACAAAAGTCGTTGTACTTAGAGTTTTCAAACTCCTTTCCATGATCACTTCGAATTCGAGTGATTGGGCATCTTTTCTCATTTTGAATTTTCAGGCAAATACTTTTGAAATTGTCAAAAGCATCGGATTTCTCTCTTATAAATGCCACCCAAGACATTCTAGAGAAATCATCAACCATGACTAGGATGTATCGCTTTCCACCTAGACTTTCAGTTCTTGTAGGACCCATAAGGTCTATATGAATTAATTCCAGTGGATATGAAGTAGCAATACTTGAAGTCTTCTTATGTGGGTTCCTAATTTGTTTACCAATTTGACATGGCCCACACACAGCAGTAGAAGGCTTTCCTAGTTTGGGAACACCTCTCACAAGCTCTTGCTTAGAGATTTTACATAGGTCTTTGAAGTTCATGTGACCTAGTCTTCGGTGCCACAAATCAACCTCCTCAATTCTAGTCTTATAACAGACATTTGAGGGAATAGGACTGGGAGTTAGGCCGTAGCAATTGTCAGTGGTTCTCAATCCTTCTAGAACACACTTACCTTTACCATTAATGACTAAGCATTTATTTTGGGTAAAGTGCACAGCATGATTATCATCACATAGTTGACTTATGCTAATTAAATTAGCTTTCAGTCCTTCAACAAACAAGGCATCTTTCAATTTAGGTATGCCTGGTGAATTGATGATACCCTTTCCTTTGACTAAAGACTTGCTTCCATCACCAAAAGTAACAGTCCCATCAGGACAGTCCTCAAATTGAATAAATAAGGACTTGTTACCTGTCATATGCCGAGAACACCCACTATCGAAGTACCACATTTCTGTGTTTTGGGCTTTCAAGGCAGTATGAATGACAAAGCACTTAAGGTCTTCCTTTCTCACATACACAGTCTTTAAACTTTGTTTAGATCTTTGATCATTAATCTGTGTAGTAGAGACCTTTTTCTTTTTTGTCCTCCTTGACCTTTTTCTGTTTTGTTCAGTTCTAGTTTTTTGATAAGTCAAATTATTTCCTCTTGAATAATCATTTGGAATAAATTGACCAGTCCTTGTCCTAGAGATTTGAGCAATTCTGTTAACATCATCGCTCAACATTCTAGACTTTTCAGCTAGAACCTGAATCTGCCTTTGAAGAGTCCCTTGACTCAGATTTTGGTTCCATGAACCATTTCGGGGAGCTCTCCTAAATGCATTACAATTAGGTCGAATGTGACCTCTCACACCACAAAAGTGACATGTGGGTATGAATCTTGGTAGAGGAGGAAGATTTCTTCTAACTGGAATTTGATTCCTTAAAGCATTCACTCTAGGAGCTGTATATCTAGGCTTTACAAAATTTGTATAAGCCTTAGTACTTGATGTAGAAGGTAAATTTTCTTTGGGTTCAGAATGTATTAGCTCAAACACTGCACTAGCCATTGTTCCAACAGCTAAAGGACCAGTTGGTGTGTCAACATGTCCTATCCCAGATCTACTAGAATTTGATCCATACTTTCTGACTAATTCATCTAGGCAGCTGGTGTTACCAAACATTCTCACTTCATTTTCAAGAGTATAGACCTTCTGAATCAAGTCAGTCTTGTCTTTAAGGGTAATTTGGTGTTCTTTTTCAAGAAATTTCACCTTATCAACAAGAGAGACTTTTAAAGTTTCCAGCTCCATTTGCAGAGTTTTTAACTCTTCAATTTCTTTCATGGAAGTGTCTCTTTCATCTTCTAATTTTCTGACCACATTAGTCAATGAGACATTCTCTTCCAAAAGACATTGAACTTTTATAACAAATGCTTCTTTTTCATTTTCCAACTGACTAACTAGTGCACTCTTCTCTTCTGCTACTAGTTTACAGATATCTCTTTCATTTTGAATGAATTTGAGTTTTTTGCTCAAAGAGATTTTTGTTTTAGTCAGTTTTAAACTTTCAGTATACAACTTATCATAAGTTGTTTTCAAATCTTCATCACTTTCAGAGTCAGTTTGACTCTTCTGTAAGTCATCACTTGACTCAGTATGAATACTTTCATCACTTCTATCCTTTTCATCAACCGCAGAGGTAGTCTCAAGAATCCCAGATAGGGAAACAGTGAAAGCCGTATGATTTCCAGTATCTTCACTTGAAGAGGAACTGTCCGATTCTTCATTCTCGGAATCACTGTCATCCCAACAGGCATTCATCACCTTGCCCTTACTCTTCTTCTTGTTAGGACAGTTAGGTGAAATATGTCCGAAGCCATGGCATTCATAACATTGAACACCTTGGGATTTCTTGTCGCCACTTTTGGAATTTTTCTTGTTTTCTCAGGGCTTAGACTTTGACTTATCAAAAGATTTTCCTCCCTGTTTGGGATTAAACCTCTTTTTCGTTCTAAAAAATTTTCGAAATTTTTTAACGAAAAGAGCCATTTCTTCCTCATTCATTTCTCCATCACTGTCATCCTCATCCAAAGTTTCCTTGATGGTTTTCAAGGCTAAAGATTTATTCTTCTTGGATGGACGTAGATTGAGTTCATAGGTTTGGAGTGATCCAACCAATTCCTCAATCTTCAGAGAGTCAACATTTTTACTCTCTTCGATTGCAGTGACTTTGGGTTGAAATCTCTCTGGGAGAGATCTAAGGACTTTTCTAACTATTTTGGACTCAGATATTTTCTCACCTAAATTGAAACTAGCGTTGACAATGTCACTAAGTTTTGCATAGAATTCATCAAAAGTGTCATTGTCGTCCATGTTTAAATGTTCAAATTTGGTGGTTAACATTTGGAGTTTTGAGATTTTAACTGTGGTAGTACCCTCATGGGTAATTTCAAGAATGTCCCAAGCCTCCTTTGCTGTTTCACATGAAGAAATTCGTCTGAATTCCTCAGCAGTGACTGCAGTAAAGATAGCATTGAGACCTTTAGTGTTCCATCCACTTGAATCAAGCTCTTCTCTGGTCCATTCATCAGAATATTTGACGACAGTCAAATCACCTACAGTTTTTACGGGCGTAGTCCACCCATTCTGTATAGACATCCAAATTCTCTCGTCAATTGATTTGAGAAAGGCTCTCATTCTAGCTTTCCAGTATGCATAATTATTTCCATCAAAAAGTGGGGGACGAGAGACAGATCCTCCTTCTCTTAGAGTACTCATGATCACGGATAATACAGGATCACACTTAAGGGATTAGCCTTATCAGTGAACTTGCTCTGATACCAATTGAAATTTATCCAGATCAATGATCTCTAAGACCTAGAGGGGGGGTGAATAGGTCTATCTAATAATTTCTAACCAATTTTAATTTTTCAATTAATATGTTTAAAAATCAATGATTAACTCAATCAGACAATCCACACAAATCAAACACAGAAGATTTTTACGTGGAAAACCCTAACGGGAAAAAACCACGGGACCTTGTCCAGCAATAAACTTCACTATGAAAAGATATCAAGTACAAGATAAGACCTTACCAAAACAGAAACTATGTTCCTAGGTATAGACTCTTACTCTTGATTTCCACGAACCAGCAGGTTCGATCTCTGCCTTAGCAGCTTCGGTTCCACACCGACCAAATCTTTTCAAACAACTTCAAATCCACGATCACACACGATCGATCTCCTTCCACGAAGGCTCCGGATCAAACACCGGACAAACACTCAAGGTGTAGGGTTATGAATCAATTTAGTAAATTTCAAACCCTAGAGAGATCTCATACAGATCTGAGATCACACAATGCAAGATCAAAGATTTTAATCTATACTTGCATTCTCTAGGATCTAAGAAAGAGGAGGGATCAACAAAGATCTAATAAAAACAATAAGAAAAACCCTAGAAGAGTTTCTCAGACCTCTACTCTTTCAAAAATTATCAAAGACCCCAATTAGGTCTCTCAAAAGTTGTTTATATAGGGTTAAAAAAAGAATCCAGAAAAAGAAAAATTCTTTTTACGGGGACCGATCGATCGGTGCTCACAACCGATCGCTCGGTTCACAACGGATCGATCGGTTCTAATGACCGATCGCTCGGTCATAAAACATCTCTCTGGAAAATTTCCCCATACAAATATTTAGTCCAGTCGATAGCCACCGATCGATCGGTAGGCCACCGATCGATCGGTCGCAATACCGAGCGATCGGTTGAGACAGAATTTTTGCCAAAATTAATTCATTTTATTTTTATTTGATTCAACTAAAATCAAATAACTTTGGTAGGCTTAAAACTATCCTCCTAGGTATTTTTAGGGTTATCTAAGTCAAATCAAACCTAGGTAGGGGTCTCTTAGTCCATTACCTGTCTAGATCCGGAGTAGAACCTTTTTCTTCTCTTTCTTCTATCTTCTTTAAGCTTTAGCTCTTCTCTTCTTTTCTGACAAGTTGAACATGACTCGACGACTCGACTCAACTGACCTATCTAATGATCACGGAATTTGCCAACACCTATTTAGGGATTTACAAAGCGTATCATTCGATATGTGAGTGGAACTCTATCATTTGGCCTCTTGTATTCTTTTGATACAAATGCCACGATAGTTGGATATTCCGATGCCGATTGGGCCGGAAATGCTGATGATAGGAAAAGCACCTCAGGAGGATGTTTCTATATTGGAAACTGCTTAGTTGCTTGGCTTAGCAAAAAGTAGAATTCAATTTCATTGTCCACTGCAGAAGCTGAGTACATAGCAGCTGGCTGTTGTTGCACTCAACTTCTGTAGATCAAGCAGATGTTGAATGATTACGGGATTGAACAGAGCACTATGACTGTGTATTGTGATAATTCAAGTGCTATCAATATTTCCAAAAATCCCGTTCAACATTCTCGCACAAAACACATAGACATAAGACATCACTTCATCCATGATCTTGTTGAGCAAAAGATTGTGTCTATAGAGTATGTCCAAACAGAGAATCAATTTGCGGACATTCTAACAAAACCCTTAGATTCCCTTAGGTTTGAACTCCTTAGGAAATCCATAGGTTTGTGCGGAGTTGAGTAAAGATGTACTTGTTAAATAGCCTATGTGTTCTTCATGTTCTATTTATGTCATAGAGCTATTTTTTTTGTTATTTTCTTTAAGTAATAAAAATCCAAAAACATTCAAAAAATTGAAAAAATATTGCAAAAAATAATATGTTTGTATGACCTTATTTGTCCTATCATTTTGCTTAATGTTATTTCCTTGAAATCATATTTGAACATATAATCCAAGGATAAATATTTCATAGGATTGAGTAATATAGGATAGTTCAATTGTTGGTTCGATCTTGTGATTGAATTTGGTCATAATAACAAATCTCAGTTAGAGTTGAGTAAACAAAGATGTTATCTAATGCACATGCACTCTGACTGATTCTTTAGATGGTATTAGTTCCTAATTAAAGGTTCTGATATTATACCATATGGTTCCCTAGATTAATCAAATCTAGTATAACCAATGTCATAAAAAATTCCATAAGGTGAGCCCCCTAGTTATAAAAATTATTGACATGGAGAGGACTACCTGTGAGTTTGTGTGATAGCTACTAGTGAATGCAAACAGTGAGTAATGGCTACCTAGACAAACAGTAGGTATCTATATGGATTGCTAGTGTGAAAGCCCCCACTGTCATTAGAAAGAGCTACCTTCTCACTTGAGTGAAAATCACCAATGTGCTAAAAACTATATATGTGTACTCCAAAAAGAATTTTCACAATGAGTACAATTTGACTGAAAAAGAAATGAAATAAATTTGTTAGTCAAATTTGGGGTAAAAATTGCTCATCATATAAATATGGATGATTATTGGTTTTAAAACTAGTTTTTGAAAATTTTAGAGTCCTATTTGAACTATAATGTCAAAATCTAGATTAAGGAAGGAAACCAATTCAAAGAGTCAAGTAATGAATTTTGATTTCACACTCACATTACTTCTAATTGGTTCTTGACTCTGATTGTGAATTTGATGCAAATACCATATTTAATCACCGGTGAAAATCAATTAATGTTTACATAATCCTTCTTTATGACTATACTTGATATATCAATTCTTGGGTGATTATTATTTATGATTTTAATGAAATCAATTGTTGCATATTTTTTGGTCAATTGGTCATTTTGAGGTAAACAATGAGTTTAAACCAAACCATAGGTTGAGGGGGAGAAATGGTTATAAATGTAACATTTTTGAAAATTTTTCAGACCACCGATCGCTCGGTGCTAAAGACCGATCAATCGGTCTTTCGTGAACAGAGTTATAAAACCCTCATTTCTATTTTTTTGGTTCACTTGTTCTCCGATCTCCAGAGCGATCTCTCGGTTACCTCTCCTCCAAATCTTTCCTACGATCATTCCATTCGATTCTAAAGGTTTCCCAAGCATCTAAAAGGTAAGATTTGTGCATTTTCTTGGATTTAGATTGATTTTCTCATCTAGGGCATCGTTTTCTTCCATGGCTTTCCTTTTGTCGTTAATCCTTCTTGCCTATCTCATGTCTGGCGTTCCCAAACGTCGGAGGTTGGTCCTCAACAACCAAGAGGACCCTCCTCTTGATGAGGAAAACCTAGAGCCCTTTACATTCACTCCAATAGGGCATGGTATTTCAATTGGGGACAGGCCAATTCGTAGAATGATAGATTCTACAATTGAGAATCGTCAAAAATCTTTGGCTGATAAAACTCGGAAAAATAAAGGTAAAGCTTCATCTTCCCAGTCCAGTCAGTTATCCCAGTTTATAAGTCCTACTGCTGCTCAACTCTATAATGAGTATTTTAGCAAGAAAGGTGTAATGGTTGAAAGGGACATACATATTTCTGATTTTGGTGATTATTATCTTCCTAAACTCATTTCAGATCATCAATGGGAAGGTAAACTTACCTTATCCGGTCCTGCTTCTATCCAGTTAGTTAGAGAATTTTACTCTAATTTTTCTGAAATCAACCAGAAAAAATGGTCATTCAAATCTCGAGCATTAGAACAATCTGTTGTCATAAATGCTGATTTGATTTCTAAATTCCTTGGCTGTCCTCGAGTTCCAAATGCATATTATCCTTATAATTATAAGAGTGATGAGGATAAAGACTCCATGGAACATGTTGTTACCTTTCTTAGTGGTACTCCTACGTTTTGGGTTGGGTCTCTTATTGAAGTGGCGAAACTCACTAAGGATGCTAGACTAGTAAACCTAGTTATGAGTGCAAATATCCATCCAAAGGTTCATACTGCGGACCTTAGGGAAGATAGAGCTAGATTTCTGTTTAGTCTTCTACGTGGGCGTGATATTGATCTTGCCGCTCACATCATTGACTTGATGATCCAAGCCCATCAAACTAGTACAGCAGTTGGAGCCCTACCATTTGGTTCACTCATCACTAAACTTCTTGGTTCTCAAGGAGTTATCGCTCCTCCTGGTGTTCCTACTCGAGTTCCTAAGGGTCCAATCAACAAAAAGACCCTAGCTCAGAGTTTTTCACATGCCTCAGTTCGAGATACAGAGGAGGGAGCAGAAGTTGGTGCTGGGTCATCTCGTCCTCCTCCGACCACTATGGATGATCTTGGGAGGATGATGCGAGAGATGCAGATGGATCTCTGGACTCATGTTTCATCATACGAGGAGTTTACTACAGAGGTTCGTGGTAGACTTGGATCTCTCGATGCAGCTGTGCTAGGAGTATAGAGAGATGTTCGGGATTTTTGAGCTTACTATGAGTCCCAGCTCACTTCTGATGATGAACAGGAGGGATAGTTCGTGATTGGAGTTTATCTTAGTCGAGTGATAGTTTTTGTTTGACATTTTGCTGTATTTTGTCTTGGTTGTACTTAGTACCAACCTACTTGGATATTATTGACTTGTTATGGATGTATACATTTGAATGGTTTATGCTCATTATCTTCTATCTCATCTCATTTGGATGGTTATGCATTAATTTTCTAGTCCACCTTTGGCATTTCGAGCCAAAAAGGGGGAGAGTTATGATTGATGTGTTAAATTGATGTGTTAATGTGTTGGATGAGGTTGAGGTTATAAATGTTTTGGATGATGTTATGGAATGCTTAACCTGTTATGGATATAGTATTGTGGAATTGTGGATGTTATGTTATACATATTTTCATTCTTCCAATATTTTATCCCATATTTAATTTCCCATGCTTCACAGGTTTTTGATTTAGCATGTGCAGGCAAACAGGTTCTAAGTTTGGTGAATCATGACAAGCTAACATGTCAAAAGTCCTGTAATTATACTTTTGAGTCATGTAAAGGTCAATTTTCCATTTTTGAATCAATTGGGAAAATTTGAACCTAGTATATGAGTTAGTCTTGTTTTGTCCCGGAATTGCCAAAGGGGGTGATTGTAAATCCCTAAATAGGTGTTGGCAAATTCCGTGATCATTAGATAGGTCATGTGAGTCGAGTCGTCGAGTAATGTTCAACTTGTCAGAACAGAAGAGCTAAAGCTTAAAGAAGATTGAAGAAAGAGAAGAAAAAGCTCCTACTCTGGATCTAGACAGGTAATGGACTTAGAGACCCCTACCTAGGTTGGATTTGGCTTAGATAACTCTAAACATACCTAGGAGGATAGTTTTAAACCTAACAAAGTTGTTTGATCTCATTTGAATCAAATAAAAATGAAATGAATCATGGTTTGAAAGCAATTCTGTCTCAACCGATTGCTCGGTATTGGGACCGATCGATTGGTGGCCTACCGAGCGATCGGTAGCTATCGACTGGACAAAAAGTTTGTATGGGGTATTTTTCCAGAGAGATGATTTATAACCGAGCGATCGGTCATTTGGACCGAGCGATCCGTTTTGGACTGAGCGATCGGTAGTGAGCACCGATCAATCGGTCCCCGTAAAAAGAATTTTTCTTTTTCTGGATTCTTTTTTTAAACCCTATATAAACAACTTTTTGGAGACCTAATTCGTGTCTTTGATATTTTTGAAAGAGTAGAGGTCTGAGAAACTCTTCTAGGGTTTTTCTTATTGCTTTTATTAGATCTTTGTTGATCCCTCCTCTTTCTTTGATCCTAGAGAATGCAAGTATAGATCTAAGCCTTTGATCTTGCATTGTGTGATCTCAGATCTGTATGAGATCCCTCTAGGGTTTGAAGTTTCCTAAATTGATTCACAACCCTACACCTTATGTGTGTTTCCGGTGTTTGATCCGGAGCCTTCGTGGAAGGAGATCGATCGTGTGTGATCGTGGTTTTGAAGTAGCTTGAGAAGATTTGGTCGGTGTGGAACCGAAGCTGCTACGGCGGAGATCGAACCTGCTGGTTTGTGGAAATCAAGAGTAAGAGTCTATACCTAGGAACGTCGTTTCTGTTTTGGTAAGGTTTTGTCTTGTACTTGATATCTTTTCATAGTGAAGTTTATTGCTGGACAAGGTCCCGTGGTTTTTTCCCGTTAGGGTTTTCCACGTAAAAATTTTCTGTGTTTGATTTGTGTGGATTGTCTGATTGAATTGTTCATTGATTTCTAAACATATTAATTGAAAAATTAAAATTGGTTAGAAATTATTAGATAAACCTATTCACCCCCCTTCTAGGTCTTAGAGATCATTGATCTGGATAAATTTCATTAATTATACCTCTTTAAAGGAAAAATGGCAACGAAAGTGTCATGCATTAAATGTGAAAAGGTCTGGGGCTCTACATTGGTGGTACATAGACTGTCCCTGAATCCCGAGATGAGACCAGTTAAGCAGAAACAGACGCGAATGATGCCTAAATGGTCGTAGAAGGTCAAAGAAGAGGTAGAGAAGCAGATCAAAGCAGGCTTCCTGGTAGTAGCAACCTATCCTGAATGGTTAGCCAACATTGTAACAGTACCCAAGAAGGATGGTAAAGTCCAAATGTGCATCGACTACCAGAATTTAAACAAGGCAAGCCCTAAAGACAATTTTCCTCTTCCGTACATCGATATTCTGGTCGACAATACTACAAGGCATGAGACACTTTTATTTATAGATGGTTTCTCCGAATACAACCATATCAGAATGGTAGAAGAAGAAATGGAGAAAACCTCCTTCATCAAAACCTTGGGGCAAGTTCTGCTATAAGGTAATGTCATTCGGACTCAAGAACGCAGGGGCAACCTATCAGAGGGCCACGACAGCACTGTTCCATGACATGATCCACAAGTCAGCAGAAATCCATGTGGATGGCATGCTAATCAAATCACCTACTGCCAAGCAACACTCTAAAGACCTGAAAAGACTATGTGAAAGACTCAGAGAGTTTGGCCTCCTTGGAGCTTCATCGGGAAAGCTCATTGGCTTCATAGTCAACAAAAGAGGCATCGAGATCGATCTAGCTAAAGCCAAAGGTATCATCGAAATACCAATACCCCAAACTGAAAAGAAAATCTGTAGGTTCCCAGGCAGAATTCAGTATCTCAGTCGATTCATCTCTCAACTCACTCCGATATGTGAACCGATCTTTAAGCTTCTCAGAAGAAATGTACCTACAGTCTGGACAGACGAGTACCAAGAAGCCTTTGACAGGATCAAGCAGTATCTTCTCCATCCACCAATACTCGTGCCTCCTACACCGAGACGGCCATTGCTACAATACATCTTAGTACAAGAAACCCCCATGGAGTGTGTCCTGGCACAACATGACGAGACATGCAGAATAGAGCAAGCCATCAACTACATCAGTAAGCGCTTGCTAGAGTATGAACAGAGGTATAGCCCACTCGAAAAGACTTGTCTAGCACTGGTCTGGGCTAATCAGCGTCAACAGCACTATCTACTTTCTTACCCGATAATATTGATCTCCCGGATGGATCCACTCAAGTACCTACTGGAAAAGCCAGCCACTACCGGAAGGACAGCCCGATGGCTTATGATATTATCTGAATTTGACATCACGTACATGACTCAGAAGTCGATCAAGAGGCAGGCAATTACAGATCACCTAGCCCACAGTCCAGCCTAGGACTATGTCTCAGTACATGATCATTTCCCAGATGAAGTCATCCTATATGTAGAGTCTGAAGAGCAGCAATACCTCGGTTGGGAGTTATACTTCGACAGAGCCGCTAACAGTCATGGCCATGGCACAGGAGCAGTTCTTATCTCTCCTAAGGGAGCTCACCCCTCTATCTCAGTTAAGTTGAAATTCAGATATTCAAACAACAAGGCAGAGTATAAGGTATGCATAGCCGGACTAAAAGAAGCCTTTAGCATTGGGATTGAAGAGATAGACGTCTACGGTGATTCGTCTTTGGTAATTTGTCAGGCAAATGAATCTTGGGCCATCCAAGAAGCAAGGCTAGTCCCATACCTGGCCTACCTTAACATGCTGATCACTCAGTTCAGAATAATCAACTTCAGTCATAGGTCCAAAAACCACAATAAATTTATCAATGCACTGGCCACTCTCGCCTCCATGGTTCAAATCCCCAGGGGAGTTATGTTATGGCCAATCGAGATTCAGTAACAGGATCAGCCTACCTATTACCTTGATATTGAAGAGGTATCAGACAACAAGCCTTAGTATGCAGACATCAAATAGTATCTCGAAGATGGGACATTCCCACTCGATGCCACCAAAACAAACAGCCGGACAATCAGAAGGCTGGCCATTCAGTTTGTCCTCTCAAGGGAAATCTTGTACAAGAGATCGCCGAACATGATCTGGCTCAGATGCCTCGACACTCATGAAGCTGCACAGGTAGTTAAAGAAGTTCACGGAGGAACTTGCGGCCCACACATGAACAGTTTGATGCTCTCCAAGAAGATACTCAAACTGGGCTACTACTAGTCTACAATGGAATCTGTGTAGAGCCCCGAATCTTTATTGCACTAAGTGATGAATAGTGTGTGAATAGTGCTCAAGTGTGAGCTTGTACACTAGCAAGCTTTAATTGAATAGACGAGGTTGGAAGTATCGAGTACATGTTCTAACGGGTCTATATATCATTAAGAAATATGTTTTAGGCATAAAAGAGTGTTAGAATTGGATTGGAGAATTTTCAAGTAGTGTAAACAAGGTTTTACAGCAAAACAAGGGATCACCGATCGCTCGGTGCCATCCTCCGATCGATCGGTCAACTACCGATCGATCGGTAGCTATCGACTGGTTAACTTTTTTGTATGGAAAAATTTAACAAAGAGGGTGTTTTCAACCGATCGCTCGGCTGAAACCACCGATCGACCGGTAAGCCACCGATCCCTCGGTCTATACCACCGATCGATCGGTTATACGCAAATTTTCTTCATTAAGGGTGTTTAAGACTTTAACCACCACCCCTTGCCTATAAATAGGCTGAGTTCGTGCCTTAGGGTTTCAGAAACCCTCTGTGCCCTATTTTGAGAGATTTTGAGAGAGAGAAGAAGGAGAGGAGCTTGGTGATTGTTCAAGCTTGTGGAAGATCAAGTTCTTCCATTTCTTTTGGTGATTCTCAACCAAGAACTCACGGTTCTTGCTTGTTCCAGCTCGTGGAAATCAAAGTCTTTGATTTCACCAAGGTAGATACACTCTACTATCAATCTTGCAATCCTACTAAGTTACTAAATGATGTTCTTCTAAATCTATACTAAGTATGTATATATATCTTGGATGCTTATAGTGTGAAAGTATGCAGTTATATACTTGGGTGAAAGATACTATTATGATGCACTAAGTGTTTGATGAAATACCTCTAAGGGATTCTTATGCTAAATATGATGATTTCTCTCATATGCTCATATGCTCGCATGTCTCGCATGAATCGATGTTTTCCATGGATTTCTCAACGTACGAAAAGGTGTTTTTCATAAAAAGACTAATAAGGAACGACTCTATGTAACTCTATGATTTCTCTAAGATCGTTTCACAAGCTCTACGGATCATACCATGCTCACAAGGAACTCTATGATAAGCTCTAAGATCGTCTCACAAGCTCTACGGGTTATAAATGTAACGCTCTAAGATCTCTATGGTATTGGCTCTATGTTGTGCTCTACGGTATCTCCATGTCTCTAAGGATCATAAATGACTCTAAGTAACTCCACGAACTCACAAGGTTATGATTATCGATGTACTCACACAGTTACAGTTTTAGTCTTCGGATTTTGGATCTCATCTCACATGCTTTATATGGTTTCTACGCTCTTATATGCTTTAAGGATTTTAGTCTCCATGCTTCGTATGCTCCATGCTATATTGCTTTATTGTTATTGGTTTATATACGCTGAGTATTCCACGCTCAACCAATATTTGTTATCATCGGCAGGTGCTTGGGCTCCATTTGATCTATGTGGCACGGAACCATGGTTGGAGGAAGAGTATTTCGACTCAGAGCCTTCCATGGATCATTATCAGGACGATGGTCCTATAGATAAGTGTCGAGACTTCGACTTTTGTTGATCGGCAGACTTAGAACTTTAAGATGTTATTTTGTTATCTGAGTGTGGTGTTTGTCCACTCCACTTTTGGGTTTCTCACATGTATATACTTTGTTGGTTCATACTTGAACCGAGTATTAGGAGTTATCGTTTGCTTCGCTATGTTTAGTATTTTTTTCCGCTGTGCATTCTTTATCACTTCCGCTAGATATGTTTGTGTTTCTGACAGGTCTCCACGTGTGCCTTATGTATTAAATTGGAGGTATGATACGGTGGTCACGAGTCAATGTATCCCTAACTCCTAGGGGGTATTTTGAGTCGCGATGGATTTCATCGTGGGTTTGCCGCAAACAGCGAAGGGCTCCGATGCTATTTGGGTGATTGTAGACAGATTGACTAAGTCTGCACATTTCATTCCGTATCGAACTACTTTCAATGCAAATCAGTTAGTAGCCCTGTATGTCAATGAGGTGGTTCATTTCACGAGGTGCCAGTTTCTATCGTATCTGATCGAGATCCTAGGTTTACTTCTAGGTTCTGGAAAACTTTTCAGGATGCTATGGGTTCTCGTTTGGAATTCAGCACCGCCTTTCATCCTCAAACTGATGGGCAGACTGAACGGGTGAATCAGGTTGTGGAAGATATGCTCCGAGCTTGTATGCTAGACTTTCAGGGTAGTTGGGAGGAACAATTACCGTTGGTTGAGTTTGCCTACAACAATAGTTATCAGGCAAGCATCCAAATGGCGCCTTTCGAAGCTCTGTATGGTCACAGTTGCAGATCTCCGCTATACTGGGATGAAGTTGGTGAGAGGAAAGTTCTTGGTCCTGAGTTGATCGAGCGGACCGTAGAAAGGGTCAAAGTTATCCGGGAGCGATTGAAAACTGCTCAGGATAGGCAGAAGAGCTATACGGATACTCACCATAGAGATTTGGAATTCCGAGTTGGAGATCGGGTCTTTGCGAAGATTTTGCCAAGTCGGGGAATCATGCGATCCGGAAGGAAGGGAAAGCTCAGTCCTAGGTACATAGGACCATTTGAGATCATCACGAGGGTTGGTGAGGTTGCTTACAGGGTAGCACTACCGCCTCACATGACAGCAATCCATAATGTATTTCACATCTCTATGCTTACGAAATACATTTCGGATCCGTCTCATGTCATTGCTCTTGATCCTGTGTAGATTAGAGAGGATCTCACATTGGTTGAGCAACCAGTTCAGATTTTCGATCGTCGCAATCAAGTATTGCATACCAAGACTATCTCTTTAGTCCTTGTGAGATGGCAGCATCATTCTACAGAAGAGGCTACATAGGAACGAGAAGCTGATGTGAAGGAGAAGTACCCTCACTTGTTTGAGTGAATTTCTTATTGGGTTTTGTATGTATTTTATCCTTCTTATGCTTTTAGTATCGTTCTAATTTCGAAGACGAAATTCTTATAAGGGGGAAGGGATGTAGAGCCCCGAATCTTTATTGCACTAAGTGATGAATAGTGTGTGAATAGTGCTCAAGTGTGAGCTTGTACACTAGCAAGCTTTAATTGAATATACGAGGTTGAAAGTATGGAGTACATGTTCTAATGGGTCTATATATCATTAAGAAATATGTTTTATGCATAAAAGAGTGTTATAATTGGATTGGAGAAGTTTCAAGTAGTGTAAACAAGGTTTTACAGCAAAACTGGGGATCACCGATCGCTCGGGCCCATCCTCCGATCGACCGGTCAACTACCGATCGATCGGTAGCTATCGACTGGTTAACTTTTTTATATGGGGAAATTTTTCAGAGAGGGTGTTTTCAATCGATCGCTCGGCTGAAACCACAGATCGACCGGTAATCCACCAATCGCTCGGTCTATACCACCGATCGATCAGTTATACACAGATTTTCTTCATTAATGGTGTTTAAGACTTTAACCACCACCCCTTGCCTATAAATAGGCTGAGTTCATGCCTTAGGGTTTCAGAAACCCTCTGTGCCCTATTTTGAGAGATTTTGAGAGAGAGAAGAACGAGAGGAGCTTGGTGATTGTTCAAACTTGTGGAAAATCAAGTTCTTCCATTTCTTTTGGTGATTCTCAACCAAGAACTCACGGTTCTTGCTTGTTCCAGCTCATGGGAATCAAAGTCTTTGATTTCACAAAGGTAGATACACTCTACTATCAATCTTGCAATCCTACTAAGTTACTAAATGATGTTCTTCTAAATCTATACTAAGTATGTATATATATCTTGGATGTTTATAGTGTGAAAGTATGTAGTTATATACTTGGGTGAAAGATACTATTATGATGCACTAAGTGTTTGATGAAATACCTCTAAGGGATTCTTATGCTAAATATGATGATTTCTCTCATATGCTCATATGCTCGCATGTCTCGCATGAATCGATGTTTTCCATGGATTTCTCAACGTACGAAAAGGTGTTTTTCACAAAAAGACTAATAAGGAACGATTCTAAGTAACTCTATGATTTCTCTAAGATCGTTTCACAAGCTCTACGGATCATACCATGCTCACAAGGAACTCTATGATAAGCTATAAGATCGTCTCACAAGCTCTACGGATTATAAATTTAACGCTCTAAGATCTCTATGGTATTGGCTCTATGTTGTGCTCTTCGGTATCTCCATGTCTCTACGGATCATAAACGACTCTAAGTAACTCCACGAACTCACAAGAACTCACAAGGCTATGATTATCGATGTACTCACATGGTTACAGTTTTGGTCTTCAGATTTTGGATCTCATCTCACATGCTTTATATGGTTTCTATGCTCTTACATGCTTTAAGGATTTCAGTCTCCATGCTTCATATGCTCCATGCTATATTGCTTTATTGTTATTGGTTTGTATACGCTGAGTATTCCACGCTCAGCCGATATTTGTTATCATCGGTAGGTGCTCGGGCTCCATTTGATCTATGTGGCACAGAACCATGGTTGGAGGAAGAGTACTTCAACCCAGAGCCTTCCATGGATCATTATCAGGACGATGGTCCTATAGATAGGTGTCGAGACTTCGACTTTTATTGATCGGCAGACTTAGAACTTTAAGATGTTATTTTGTTATGTGAGTGTGGGGTTTGTCCACTCCACTTTTGAGTTTCTCACATGTATATACTTTGTTGGTTCATACTTGAACCGAGTTATAGGAGTTATTGTTTTGCTTCCGCTATGTTTAGTATTTTTTTTCCGCTGTGCATTCTTTATCGCTTCCACTAAATATGTTTGTGTTTCTGATAGGTCTCCACGTGTTCCTTATGCATTATACTGGAGGTATGATATGGCGGTCACGATTCAATGTATCCCTAACTCCTAGGGGGTATTTTGGGTCGCGACAATCTGATTATTGCCAGCATGTACAGAAGTGCCACCATTCCCAAATCTATGCCGACAGGATCAATGTAACGCCAACTAAGTTGCACAATCTCACCGCTCCATGGCCATTCTTAGCTTAGGGCATCGAAGTCATCGGACCCATAGCTCCGAAAGCATCAAACAGACATCGATTCATTCTAGTAACAATCGATTATTTAACAAAATAGGTCGAGACAGCCTCTTATGCCAACGTCACAGCCTCTGTGGTTCAACGCTTTCTGAACAAGGACATCATCTACCAGTACGGAGTCCTATTTGAGATTATAACAGACAATGCTCTCAACTTCTCTAACAAGGGGATGACAGATCTCTACCATAAATTCAAGATACAACATCCCAATTCAACCCCATACAGGCCACATACCAATGGTACAGTTGAAGCCGCCAATAAGAACGTGAATAAAATCATAGAGAAGATGAAAACTAATTATTCTGCCTGGCACGAGATGCTCCCACATGCACTCATGGCTTACAGAACGTCTATCCAAACCTCGACTGATGCAACACTATTTTCTGTCTGATGGTATGAAAGCAATCCTCCCTGTTGAAGTAGAGAATCCATCACTCCGGGTGTTAATGAAAGCAGAAATCTCAGAAGCAGAATGGGCACAGGCATGGTATGAACAGCTGAATCTGATAGAAGATCGGCGACTGAAAACCATCAACCACTCGCAGGCCTATCAGAGGCGCATGACCAAGGCATTCAACAAGAAATTCAAGCCACGAAGCATCAAAATTGGTGACCTGGTTTTCTGAAAATGTTGCCAAACTACCCTAACTCAAGGGGCAAGTTCACTTCCAACTATGAAGCCCTATACATTGTCCGAGACAAATTCTCTGGCGGCGCCCTTCGACTCGGACATATGGATGACGAAGACCTCTCAGAGCCCATCAACATAGACAAAATCAAATGATACTACGCTTAAGGTCTAGATCTAATAGGTGCTTTACACTCGTAGATTCTCCAGGAAATGACAGGAGACCATCCTTGCACACTCCTTATCCCCCACATTGTAAACCATTTTCAAATCAATGAAATCCGTTAGTTAGTCCCTTGAGCCTAACAGCCCTTCTTTCATATAACCTTTTCAGGGACACCCTCCCTTACCCTCTACAGTATTTGCTTGAACTACGTCATGACCTGATCCTACAAAGGGTACGTAGGCAACCTGACAATCAGGTGCGGTCACTAAAAGGATCAAGATATTCCTAGAATCATCTCCCAAGCAGAGTCAAAATCTCTCTAAAGATCTCCCTAGAGTCAAAAACTTTCCCAAGCAAAGTCAGAACTCTCCCAATTTTCCCAATGAAGTCAATTCTCATGGGTGTAAATTTTTCATCAAAGGAAAACCCAAAATAGAAGTCGAAACATTCTTAAAGTCAGAGACTTCCCACAGAGACAACTTCTCCAGACTCTTTCCCCAGCAGAAATCTTTTGGGGCAACCTCTCTTGAAAGCCTTTCCCAAGCAGAGACAACCTCTCCCAAAAACTCTCCTCAGTAGAGACAGTCTCTCTCAAATTCCCTAGCGGAGAAAAAAAAATCTCCGCCAAAAATCCCAAGGAATAAATCCCCAGGAGAGTGTAAATCAACTGCAATAGGAGAAATCCCAGGATGTCCCAAACTTCGGTCCCCTAGCCTACATTTCGTCCCACTCTAAGTCCTCCTAGATCCACTAGAAACTACGAGTACAAGCGCAGTATCACATCTACATTCTCAACAGAACACAAATCGTCAGCAAAGCGCCATTCAGGGCAATGAAGAGAGAATATCAATTCCCCAAAAAATTACGAGCATGAGTGAAAACCGGCAACGGCCTCATTGCACAAAATCACACGACCCAGACCTAGTCTTACGACTAGAGGCAAAAAAGGGACAAAAATCAACCAGCTTAGCAGGCATAAGGAAAACCGGCAACGGCCTCATTACGCAAAAATTATGCAAACCCCATGACTTGGTCATTCCAAGGGTAAAAAAGGAAGAAAAGCTGAAAAGCAGTTTGGCAACAAAATCCAACAGTAATCAATCTCACCAAATCGCCAGCAAGTCCTGCCAAGAACAACTCCCCAGCAGATAGTTGATGGTCTCCAGTAGAGTTTCACTCCCCAGCAATGGCCTAAAACAGTATCAAATTCCTCCAACGGATCCCCAGTAGAAGCCTCCAATTGCTCTCTACAGCACTCTCCCAGCAAGAGTCTAAAAGCTTCCAATTGCTCTTCAGGAAGCTTCTCCCCAGCCAGAGTCCCCAATCTCCAACAACAGTAAGACAAGCATGTCTACCCACAAACATCCCCAACAGTGAAAAAACCTCTTTGTGGCCATACTCCACTCTCCGAGAGTAAAAGACAGACTACAAAATCCCCTAAGCCCTGACAAAGGTAATTTTTTAGCAAATCTAAAAGCTATCTAAGCATTCTTTCTGTCAAAATGAAAAACTGCTGTAAAAGTCCACAACACTTTTCTAAAAACGTTTTTCAAAACAGAGCTTCCGGTACCAAGAACTGGTCGTACCAACCTGCATCAAGCAGCCCCGGAAAAAACAATCAGAAGAAGCTGACACCGTGCATCGCCAACAAGTGAACAGAGTCATGGGAAAGGATCCTCACCCTTACACCCTGCATGACATCATTAAAATCAAACGCCCCTGGGCCATTTCAAAATCAATCCAGCTAGTGCCTCTTGGACATGCCATGCCCTTTTGACACCCCCGTGTGTCCTTGACAAATTGTGTGCCTCTTGACAATCTCATCATACAGCGGCATTACCTCCTGCATGTCCCCGACATCAATTGAGAAATGTTAGGATGAATTCTAGGGTTAGATTAAATCTTAGAGAAATTCTTTCTCTCAATGATTTCCCAAGCATTAAAGGAAAATAGTTTTCTTTTAATGATGATCTAAAGCCCTAAGAGCTCATTCTAGACATGCTTGCTTTATTAATTGCTCTAGAATTTTTCTATTAAATGTTAATAGAGGCTTTAACTATATGGGAAATAGTTTCCCTAAGGTTAGCTAAAATCCTTGTTGAGGTTATGGACTTTCTAAGTTATATACCATGCCATGTTATTATTCATAGTTGATGAATTGTTAATATATATATATTCTTGTTGAATGGTAGATGGGTTCTATGATCATGCCTTCTTCTCTCTCTATTCTCTTCTCTTTCTTCTTATGGATTGAACTCCCCTTGAGCACCCTATTTTGGGTGATTTCTCAAGGTTTCTTATTTTGAATATAATGTAATTTTAGTATTATGAGTTACTGATTTTTCTATGGAGATATCGTATTGAAGATAGGAGATGATAGTGATCGCATTGAGAATAAATCTTGGAAGGCGTTCTACAAGAGTAGTTGTGGGATTTCTAATATAGCATGATCATGTGGACCCATTGTGTGGCTATATTATGTATTTCATGTGATGATTTGTTATAGCTTTAGTTGCTTAGAAAAGTCCATAACCCTTCTGATAATGTGATTATCGTTTTTGTGCAAATTTTGGATAATAGGATCAAACCCCACAATATGTGTTTTGTTAAAACATAAAAAGTTTGTGTTTAAATAAAACACATTATTATAGCCCTTTCGGACGTGTTGCAAGTAGTCCATGTTGAAATTTTTACATGGAATTTGTTACTTGCATGATTATGAGATAATTGGGCCTTAATTGGCATAGATATAATCTAACAATATTCACGATTATGGGAAGTTCTTGAGTGACAATTATAGACCCTAGTAGAGGTCTTAGAGAGTTGTTTAAAGACTCCTATAATTTTTTTTAGACTTAGGATTGGTGAACCCTAATGTGCTAAAATTAATTCATAGAGAATTAAAGGGTAATATAGTCCATTTTAACTTATGGGCTTTATTGATGCACATGGACACTTTATAATTATTATTTTGGGTCTATAATGCTTGGTAAGACTAATGGTCCATCATATGGATGATTGAACTATCAAAGGCCCACCGATGTCAAAATAACCTTTGTACCCTTGGATTAGATCCATTAAGATTTCTGGGACTAGTCGGAGTTCATTGGAATTAGTTTGATCTAATTAAACGAAATTTGATTTATTATCATGTGATAATTTTTGTATATTGTTTTATACATGTGATACAATGATTATATTATGAATGTTTATGATATATGCATAAGATGTATAATTTGTTCATAATATTCTATTTTTTCCCTCAAGAAAAATATTAAGTGAATTAAAATGGCTAATTTATCCTACGGGATAATTTTCCTTATAACCTTCCATTATCAATAAGACTAGGAATTAATTAGCCAGAGTCTTGTATTGCCAAAAGGTATTGACATAATTTAGTATGAATTAAACTCCTAGAGCCTTATTTCTATGGTAGATAGGTTTGTGTATGGCCTGATAGGGAGTGTCAACTAAAATGGGGGCACAGCCCTACTTGATCATATAACGAACCAGAATGATGGGTTTCACTTAACCAAAGAACATGATGGTTGAACAATGACAGTCATGTTGTCCTTGAAGGTCACAAGAAAATTGGGAATCACTGATTTACATAAGGAGTTATGCATGAGATGTTCAAATGATGAATAGTTGCTATCCACCATGTGATGCATGTGTAATACTATCCTAGCTTAGAAGATTGCATGTGTATTATAAGGCACCCAATGCTCATCAGAAATATGAAGTAGCATATTTCCTAATTTTATAGATTGAGGGGTCTATAAAATTTGATTGAATGATGAGCAATATCATCAACGATTAAAAGCCCTGGTCTAATGATATTATAATGTGTGATATTATGATGCATGTTTTATTTATTGTCATGTCAATTTATAACCACCTTACCAAGACTTTAATGAGAATCTCTTAACCAATTCAAAGTGTTTGGAATGGAAAATGAATCTCAAGTTTATGCTTACTATCTAAAGAATTGCCCAAGTTATCACTACTAATGTTAAATCTCATTTGATTGTATAAAAGAACAAGTGGACGCCAAGTTGACTAGGAAAACCCAGTCACAAAGAATATGATAGAGATCATGGGATTCATAAATCCTAATTCTTGGTGCTAAGATAAATTAAAATAAATTTATGGGATCAGAGGATATGATCCTCAACTAAGTTCCCAGAATCCTTTAATCTGGTTATGTTGAACAAGTAGAGAATCAGATTGTCTGAAATCCCACATGTTGCATATGGCTAAGAACCTTTGAAGAGTTCAATGCTACTTGCAAAGATATTCTGGTAGTATGGAGAAGGGCTCTTCTGAGAAGAAAGGAAAATGATTGTGCTTCATAGTGAAGCAATTGGTCATTGGATACAGAACAAACCATTGGAAGGATTGTCCAGCTTGTATACTCATCAAGTCCAACTTAATTGTTGGAACCTCCAGCTCCTAATGCTTGGTATGACCTTGCATAAGTGCAATAGTTGCATGTTTGTTAAGGAGAAGGGGAAATTCGAGTAGATAAAACTTCCACTTAGGAATGGAACAAAAGCAATAGTTGTTATAGTCACCATTGGGATGTTTTTGTGAAAAACTAGCTCAAAATAGGATTTTATTCTTAGAGACTATGTATGTGCCAATTACTTGTAGAAATTAGATTTTTTATATTGTTACTATTGTAACATTAATTTGTATATGGCACATCCCTTAGTCTTTATGAACTTAGCCCTATGAGTAATTATCATGAAGAAAGATGTGTCTTCCCGTATTGTTTTAATACACATGGATGATCGGAGTCATACGAATCTTCCATTAAGAGGTAGCTAACTTTATTTCACCTTCTTTGAAAAGTTCAAGGAATACCACAATGAAATAAAGAAACAGCTAGGTAAGTCTTCCATGATTGAGAAGAGTACCTCTTAATAGAAATTTCATAAGTTACTCTCATTACATCTTGTCTCAGATAAATCCCATAACATGATGGTATTGTTAAAATCGAATAATATTGGATATGATTCGATAGAAGATGAGCTTAGGATTCGCATTAGAGACACTTAGTCTCTATTCTTGGATAACAAAAGATATTTGTAAATAGGAATATAAGTTTCCTAGAAGAGAAACTAAATCTAGAATTGTTCTACAAGCGGAAGCCCAATACACCGATAACTATGAGAATTGATAGAAATCAACTCTCTACTCTCACCATACCTAAATAATATACTTGAACCCACAGGTCCCAGAATCTGTAGTTGGACTAACTTCTATTCTGATGAAGTAATCAAACAATTTGATTTTCATCTAAGGATGAAAGTATCATTTGTGTACAAACTGGTTAGTGGGAGCATGATTACTTTCTTGGCTCCATACAAAGATAATATTCTTTTTATTGTGAATGAAGTATAAATATTATTCTTCTCTTAGATGTGATCTAGCAATTTTGCAATAAAGGACAAAAATTTTGACATCTTGTTTTCTTAGTCCTAAATGGTTTAGAGACAAAAGGAAAACGATATTGTTATTCTCCCAATAACAATCATGTTTTTGTACAAGTAAGATTCCAAGAAAAGAGTTTCTACATTTAGGGAATGGAATCTGTTTCTCTCAGATATATGATATCATGAGATAGTATACTTGTACTAGATCGGAAATTCATTACATGTAGATGTGATAAGATATTGGTCAGATTAGTTCGGAGCATTGTACAATGGTAAAGCACAAGCATGTTAACTTCTAAAAATGACTGTTAGACAGTATTTTTGTTTAGTCTTTTAAAAACTATGGTTATTGATAATAAATCTACAAGAGTTGCGAGTTGCAAGTAGTATTGCACTAGTACAATAGTTGTGGTAAAGTAGACATGATAGACCATACATATTAAATTATGCCTCAGTTGGTGTTTGATAAACATCACTGAGAAGATGGGCATTACATCTAATTGGCTTAGAGTGCAAGTGGGATATTGTTGGACATATATGCCCTCGAAAACCAATAAAACACTTTTCTATGTTCATTAGAGAAACATCATATTCACACAACCAAATATAAAGGATATTTATAATGATTACTGTTTCATTTGATGATGACATAAAGTTCCACAGGTAACATTGTAGGAAAATCGTGCAACAGTTGCGAAGGAGATATGATATTTTAGTTTCTTGTAAACCTAATATTGTTCAAAGCCTCTAGAGTATAGGTTGGGCGCCGTACTTCATCATGGCTTACACATGTGTAGTTCAATAAGATAGTGTGTTGAATCTCATTCACAGATAGTGTTGACTCTTGACTAACATGTGAGTATATGTAGCAAGTACATAATACTGAGCGGGGTCACTAGTGGATATCCTATGGAATACACTGTCAGATTGTATTAGGGTTATCCATTCGAAAAATTGTCCTTAGGCCTGAGAGGTTAACATCTTCTCAAACATCTGTCTATATGGCTTTGATGTGCCAATCGGCAATGTCAACTCCGGGTACATTGGGTCATGTACACAATGTTTGGAGAAGTGTGTAAACACTCAATAGGGAATCCACTACTCCTTAATTGGAGATAATGATATCAAGGTAATACTTGTTGAACTGAACTGTTAAATCAAATACTGGTGCTTTTCGGTAAAATGGTCTTTATCGAAGTTGATATTTTTCAATATGGAAAAGTATATATAAATATATATGTGTCAGTTTTTGTCTAATGTTTCTTCAAAAGTGTTTTGGAAGTTTAGTTCAATGAAAAAATATTCATGAGAAAGAGTTCTATTCATAAGGTAGGGACTAGACAGTGAACTTGTTCCAATCCCAGAAGCTTACATGTGATATCGGATTATGGAATGATTTATTTGTAAATATATTGTGAGATAGTACTTACAAGCAATCTCTAATTTATGGAGGTTAGTCACATTGTGTTAATGGACATTATTGGGATTAGTGGAAGTCTAGGGATAGATAAAATTCTATGATCCTAATGGAGGTATAGGAAATTGTTTCCCAATAACAAGGCTTTAACCAAAAAGGTTGAGCACTTGGTCCCACAACTAGAAATAGGAGATCCCTTTAGATCCCACACACTAGGACCTTCTCATGACTTTTAATTTAATTCAGAATTAAATTAATTAATTTCTCCATGTAATTCACTATATGGTATAGTGAAGCTCTTATAGGTGAAATCACATAAGATGTGATTAACCAAATGGGTAGGACCCATATGGGATTTTGATAAAGATCAAAAGGTGACCAACAAGGAGTGTAATACTTCAAAAGGGGCGTGAGAGATATGTGGGGCCCACCTAGGGTGGGACGCCCCACATTAATGTTAATTCTCTATTATCTTTAATTAAGTTACTAATTGTTAGTTTCTAATTAAAGATTTCATTCCTAATTGGATTAGGAATAGATAAGGGAATTAAAAGGGGACTTCTAATTAGTTTAGAAGAGTTTCTATTTTGATTTAATTGGAATTTTGATTTGATTTGATTTGATTTGATTTGTGAATTTTTGGAATTATATTTGATTATGAGAATCGATACAGTTTCAGTGTGTAGGTCATAACCCTATGACCGTAACTCCAATTTTGGTCTGTAAGTACATTGTTTCGAAGCTGTCGAAAAGATCTACAATTTTCATGAAGAAATTTTTTCTATAATTAATCATTTTGAAGGTCAAAACCTCAGTCGAAAATCTAAAACGAGATAATCATAATAGAATTTGAAAGTGGAGTTTATCTCTAACTTAATATGCAAGAAAGAGGAGTTTGACTTGATCTACAAGTTAGTAATCAAGGGGTCTATAAATAGACCCCATAGGGTGAAAAGTCCACTATAAAAGATCTCCTCTCTCTCTCCCACGTTTTCTCTCTCCCCCCCTTATTTGGACGCCCATCCTTCTCCCTCTTGGGTTGTACGGCCAACCCTTCAAGAAAAGAATAAAAGATCATAGAGTTTGAATGGAAGGGATTGATCAAGAAAGGTTCTTGGATTAAAGAAAAAAAGAAAATATTAAAGAACATTAATCGGAAGGGCCATTAGCTTCCATTGGAGTAAAGCTTTGGAAATTCAAAGGAGGTTCATGTGAATCGATAGGAGACTTTACGCTTGAGAAGTTTTGTAAGTATGTTTCCTCACACGATGATTTAATATGATCATAAGATGACCCTTAGGAAGATTTTGATTAGATCATACCGTGGATCATAAGATGACCCACGGTATGACATGAAAAAAATTTATATTCATGTCTTTCACCCTTTTCGACACCCCCGTGTGTCCTTGACATCCGGTGTATCCCTTGACAATCTCGTCATACCGCGATACCTCCCGCATGTCCCTTTCCGACATCCCCGTGTGTCTTTGACATCTTGCGTGCCCCTTGACAATGTTATCTTACCGCAGCATTACCTCCTACATGTCCCCGACATCCTGTGTATCCCTTGATAATCTTGTCATACCGCGATACCTCCCGTATGTCCCTTTTTGACACTCTTTTGTATCCTTGACATCCTGTGTATCTCTTGACAATCTCGTCATACCGCGATACCTCCCACATGTCCCTTTTCGACACCCCCATGTATCCTTGACATCTTGTATGCCTCTTGACAATCTCATCATACTGCGGTATTACTTCCTGCATGTCCCTGACATCTTGCATATCCCTTGACTATCTCTTCATACCACGATACCTCCCGCATGTTCTTTTTCGACACCTCCGTGTGTCCCCGACATCTTGTGTGCCCCTTGACAATCTCTTCAAATCGTGATATTATCTCCTACATGTCCCCTTTCGACACCCCCGTGTGTCTTTGACATCTGGCGTATCCCTTGACAATCCCAATGAAAATTTTAATTCGGTGAATCCCAAATCTAAGGTTTGAGTTGAGAATCTCACAAAGTCAAGGAGATGGTTAGGGCTTCCTATAAGTCTATCTACCCTTTTTGATGTTTTAACAATTAAGTTATCAAGTTAAAGAATGATGTACTTTAAGTGCAGAAAATTGAAAGCCAAGCAAATCACAACACAATGATTTTTACGTGGAAACCCTTCTGGGAAAAACCACGGGACCTAGTCCAGTCATGAGAATCCACTAAGACAAAGTAAACAAGAACTTACAAGACTTGAACTTGACTCCTTCGGACTCGACACTACGATCCTTCAGTTCTTAGTCCTCCACGCCTCGAAAAGTCATCACGTACTCACAAGTCCCGTGATCAATCGCAGCCGCTCGTACTTCTCTTTGTGTCTCGAAAACAGTCCACGATCTTCCGATCGATCTCTGTCAATGACAGCTTCGGATTCCACCGACCAAATCACTCTACCACGATCCTTCTCGGATCGATCTCCTTCGCAAAGGCTTTGGAACACTCCGGCCAATGTGTTCTATCCAGATTGGGTTGATGGTTTGATAGAAATCAACACCTAGATGGACTCATTCAAATGACAAGTCCAAACAAGCAAAATTGGAATTTTGAGCTTGTAAACTCTAGGTTTAATGCACTAACAAAGGGAAGGGAAACAATAAGATTCCAGAGTGTTTTTGGACTCTAGAAGGAGTTAAAAACCTTCTCAATACTTCCTCAAAGTTGTTCACCACGAACTAGATGGGTTGTAACTTTATAGGGAATCAAAAACCATAGTTAGAAGTTGCTTAAAAGGGTTTAAAATAACCAAAGTAGAAAAAAATTGGTTTGGAATGAATTTTAGAAAAACTCCATATCAGGGTCGACCCTGGGGGATAGTTGGGTCGACCAAAGTGTACATTTCGGTCGACCGAACCATCCTCCAGGGTCGACCCTCACTTTTCCAACCTTCTGTTAAAAAACCCCATAGAAACATTTCTATACCCAAGGTCGACCCTGAGGTGCCAACCTAAAATTAAAAATTCATTTATGGGTCTCACACCCTTTATGAAAGTTGTAGCTCTTTTTGACGCGGTCGTTTTGACATATTATGGAGCAAAATCCAAGCTACGGTTTGGGAGATATGCCCAAAACAAGCAACCTTGGTTTTTTTAAAAATTTCAGAATTTTAAACAAGTTTTGCACTGCTTATCTCACCACCTAGGGTCCGTATGATTAGTCTAGGTCACTCACCACCTAAGGTATGATATTAGGATTATTCTAAGTCAATTCTCACCTATGGTAGTATGGTATCTAGATCACTTACCATCCTATGAAGGAAATGATCAACCGAGACTTCAATGGGTCTTCAACTTCACTTGTCGTGGATGCTTGAAGGCAATGACACAAGATACACACCTAGACTCACTTGTTTTGACACCGGAATATGCCAATACAAAAACATGGACTTTACACCTGTCATACCGCGATACCTCCCGCATGTCCCTTTTCGACACCCTCATGTGACCTTGATATCCTGTATGCCCCTTAACAATCTTATCATACCACGACATTACGTCCTGCATGTCCCCTTCGACACCCTGTATGTCTTTGATATCCTGTCTGTACCTTGACAACTCACTTGTCATACCGCTACACCTCCCATATGTCCTCCTTCCGACACTCCACGTGTCCTTCAGTTGTCTTGGCTAAGCACCTCCGAGTAATGCCATAACAACATTTTTGGCTAGCGCCTCTTAGACATGCCATCTTTCATAGCATCCATTAATTCCCAGCATAAGTAGCCCGGACTACTCTTCATTCCCCAAAGAGTGACCCTAACCACTTCTTCTTTCCTCAGCATAAGTTGCTCATATCCCTAGTAGGTACAGCATCTATACATATTATCATTCCATAAAATCTAATCTTGGTGTAAAAATAGGATGATTCCAGTCTTTATCGTTCAATTACCAACTTGGTACTCTCCGGCAAAGAGGAGCAGCTGTAAGCACCCAATTTTTACACCCACTTAATCATAGTTAATTATCTTAACCATAGGTAAAACTCTAATCAAACCCTAGGTAAACCCTAGTCAAACCCTAATCCCAGGTAAACCATAGACAAACTCTAGGCCTAACCTTAGGAAAAACCCTGACTCCAGGTAAACCCTTGTCAAACCATAGGTAAACCCCTAGTCAAACCCTAGGTAAAACCCTAGTCAAACCCTAGGCCTAACCTTAGTCAAACCCTATTCAAACCCTAGGTAAACCCTAGTCAAACCCCAGGTAAACCCTAGGAAAAACCCTAGGCCTAACCCTAGGACAAACCTTGACCCCAGGTAAACCCTAGTCAGATCCTAGGTAAACCCTAGTTAAAGCTTAGGTAAAACCCTAGTCAAACCCCAGGTAAACCCTTGGACAAACCCTAGGCCTAATCGTAGGACAAATCCTGACCCCAAGAAAATCCTAGTCAAACCCTAGTCAAACCCTAGGTAAACCCTAATCAAACCCTAGACCTGACCCTAGGTAAACCCTAGCCTAACCCTAGGTAAGCCCTAGTCTAACCCTAGGGCCCAAAAACCCCAAAATCCAAAGCCAAAACCCTCTGTGGGCCCAAGCATGGGCCCACAAACTCTTCAGACCCGTTAGTGTGGGGCCCACTGCAAGAATTTTGAAAAACTTGAGAATTGAGGTAATGATATTACCGCCATTTCTAATTTAGGAAATGTCTACAGTGAAATCAGACCAATGGCAGAAGGGTTGAGCACTGTTTAGCAAAGAAACCAAAAATTGCTACAGAACCTCTACCACCATTATTGATTTTCTGTTCAAAACCGTAGTTGCCCCCCCCCCCCCCCCTAGCCTCCTTAGTTCCGCCCCCCTGGGGTTCTCAACCTTCTCTTTAATCCCTAGGGTACCCCAAGGCCTTCCCAATCCTATATAATCCCCCCTTCTTCATAGTTTATTGACTCCAAAAAACCTCCAGTAGAAAATCCCTGTAGGATTTTGGCCAGCAATCCCCCCTCTTTCCAAGCTTGTGTATTCCACCTGAGACCACCCCAGGCAACCAAGGAGTTATCTCAGTCCACCCCCATCCTCCCACAGCTGCGAATCAGCCCACCACCACTATCGTACCATTTTAAAGGTCGAAGCTGAGCAGGGTAGGACCTCCCCCACCCCTTTGTACTTCTGTAATAGCTCTGTAAGGCCCCTAGTCCTACTCCAGGGGCCACTAAACTTCTGTGTTACTGCTTTCATCCTAAGGACAGAGGTCCTTCTACCTTGTCATAGTTATAGGGGACCCTCTTGAGGGATAAAACTCTTTGGCATCAATGCCCCACCGTACATGGAACTCCCATTGGCCTTCTGGGGGACCCTCAGGCCATGAGGGATGCCCTAGAACAGTCTTGGCTCAACCCCAGGGGGGACAAATGAATTTCTCGAAAATCCCCAGAATGACGGTAAAATCAGTACCGCCATTCTAAGTTATCCTAATTATAGTACCTGTCGCACCCATATGGGTGGGCCCTGGTCTATTCCAGGGCCATGGTTAAACTCCTCAGACTCTCCCCTATCTACCCTAGCCCTTCCAGGCTGACCAAGTGTACTTAACCATGGTTAAATCACTCTCAAAAGCAGACTGTCCATAATGGCGATAGACAGTCTACCGTCATTATGTGATCTCAGTTACAGCGTGTTCAGGCCCATCTCGAGCGCACTACAGACCACCTCCTAAGCCCACTAAAGGCCCAGGACACTTAGAGGAGTCCCTTCTATCAACTCTATGGGTCCTTGACCCTTGGGTTCATCCCTAACTCAAACCCCAGGCCAGCAAACCACCCTTGGAAATGTCTAATAATGACGGTAATCCTTTTACCGTCATTATCTATTTTCTGTAATGTGGGCTTTACACAGGGCCCAAACCAAGTAGGAGGCCATTTTAAGCCCTGTCATGCTATCTGGGCCCAGCCTGACCTGTCTAGACCTTTAATCATGGTTAAGCACTCTTAACCCTTTGAAAAAATGCTAAAAATATTCTGAAAATACAATTAGACCAAAAAGTTCTGTTTTGGCCCTCTTTACCATGGTTAGCAACCCTAACCATAGTTGACTTTCCTTTTTAACCCCAATTAGCAATCCTAACTCCAGTTAAACCCTCTTTTAGCCTACCAGGCCTAATCTTGTAGCTAATCGGGTTTACTTTTGACCTATCGGGCCTAACCCTATTACCCTCAACTGTTGCTAACAATCCTTACAATGGTTAGTTTAACCCTTAACCCCGGTTAGCAACCCTAACCTTGGTTAAATCCAACCTTGACCTACCGGGCCTAAATCTTAGTCTACCGGACTTACCCCTTGGCCTACCAGACCTAATCCTTAGTCTACCGGACTAACCCTTAGTCTATCAGACTAACCCTTAGCTTACAGGGCCTAAACCATGTACTTGACCAACCTGGTCAACCTAACCCTAGCCTTTGGGCTAGACCGTTAGCCACTCCGGTGCACACACACACCTCTTAGCCTTAGCACGGGCCCATGTACTAGAACTATGTTCGGTCTGATCTCACCCTTGTGAGTACGTAGGCAACCCAACTCAGGTTTGACCTTAGTTAGCTTTCTCTTTTCTTGGGTTAGTATTACTCTAAAAAATTAGGCATTTGAACAACTTTGACTTCAATTTGGCTTACACCTAGAAAGTAAGGAACCATTGCAAAATAGGGGTCCTGGGGTGCCTAACACCTTCCATAGGACTTAACCAAACCTCTTACCTAGATCTCTCACTTAGACCAAGACCTTATCCACAATCCGGGGACTTATCCCTTCTGAATTAATAGGTGGCGACTCTCAACATAACCCTCTTCTGACTCCAGAGTAAAATCTCATCCTCACAATGTGCAACAAGCCTTTTAAACCCCTAGGTGACCCTAGAGGACGAGTGAAGTCTCGTGATGGTTTACAATGATGATATCCACAAACATCTGTACTATCCTGTAATTGTGCAATATCCTTAAGTAAAACATGCAAGTCTCAAGACAATAACTAAAACATATTCCAAACTTTCTACAATCACAATACATACAAGATAATCCATAAATTATTAACAAGGTTGAATTTTCAACCCTCTACATTCTCAATTTCACACCATTCTTACCAAGTCTTGAAAAATTCAGCTTATAAAAGATTTGTCAAAATTTTCTTTAATGTGTAATGTGTACTAACAATCAAATATGTGATCTCAACCTTACTTTTCAATAGTTCTTCAATCTTCTCAATTGTTATTGAATTTCCTTTCAATTTAAACTCCCAACCCCAAAGCTTTCATTCAATATATATATATATAAGTTCATTAAGCATTCTAGACAACCTAGGTAGTGAGTGTTAGGCCGATGACTCCCAAACCAGAAGGCTTTAGGGCACCAGGTGTCAAGACACCTCTAAGGACTTATTAACTCGAGTTAAATAGGCTACAAACTTAAACTAGTCACACAAGGTTATTTTATCCATTTCAAAGATCACACGGTTTGACGCGAACTCTCTATGCTTAGTGAGGCAAGAGGCCCAGTTACTAAGTGTAAAACCTGGTTAGGTAACCTATTTTTCTATCAAATTTTTAAAATTTTCAATTTAGCCAAGGTTGGTGTTCAATTTCTAGGTCATCCAACTTCCTATGAGTTCACAAAAGCACTAATCAATTAGTTTGGTTTCAAACCCCACTAGACAATGTGTTAGGTTTCAAACCCCACTAAACAATGTGTTAGAGTACTCGTGTAGATTTCAAAGTGTATTCATGACTTTGAAAAAAAAATTCAGCTTTTGTAGTTCAGTCAAGGGTTAAAAACAGTGTGTATTTGTAGGATTTAGTCTCTTGATATGTTAAAATCAGTGCACAAAACTTATGTTGAAATTCTAATAAAAATTAACACAAGTGAGTTCAATTTCAATTTCCTAACACCTAAGACAAGGATAGAAATTCCATTGAAATCGAATATAAATTAAATAAATCCGGTTGTTAAAACAACCATCTCATTATGCAATCAATATTATACAAATAAGACATCAAAATAAAAGACACGGTTACTTGGCTAGGGTTTCATAGAAACCCTAGAATGGAATGTTAGTTCATCGCGAGGGAGGAGTACATCATCTTCATGGACAAAAATGGAGAACTCTTTGTCATGGCTTCCTTGATCTCCAGAGCTCCTTCTCTTCTTTAGATTCAAAATTCTTTGATCTTTTTGGCCAAAGGGTCTTCTATTTATATAGAGAAGGGGAATTTTCGGATTTAGGGTTCTTGGAAACCCATTAGAACTCAACTTCTTCAATTTCGGATGTGTTTATTGGCAAAAAGGCCGATCTACGATCAATCGCATAGAGAGACAAAAATACAATAACCCTCTGCCTTATGTGCGATCCATCGGAGCCTGAGCATCTATCTCAGCCTGACCTGCGATCGATCGTAGACCAGCTACAATCTATCACAGGTCAGTGAAAATTTACAGAATTTTCTATTTTTCTTCTTTTCCCATAGTTGAACCTTGTTTTTGCATTTTGGAAACCTTTAAATCTTCATTTTTAACCTTCTTTTCCTCGCATGAACCTAAAATCATTGAAGACAACCAAGTATCATAAAATAGTTTAAGAAGAATACTCTAATGGATTAACAAGTATAGTTTAAGGTGCTTATATGCGTAACATTTAGCACCAATCACTTAGTACGCTTCATAAGGTTTTCAGCTCCTTGCAACATGTTTAGGAGCTCTGGTAGAGTAGTCTCCAACTTGTTTATGTTGAAATTCAACACAAACGCAGAAAAGGATTCTAGGAATGAGTTTAGGATCGCATCCGTTTGACTCTGTTGATCAAGATCTGCACCAAGAGTCAAGAGTTCA
Source organism: Tetracentron sinense (assembly GCA_015143295.1). Lineage (NCBI taxonomy): Eukaryota > Viridiplantae > Streptophyta > Magnoliopsida > Trochodendrales > Trochodendraceae > Tetracentron > Tetracentron sinense. The sequence goes on from CM026568.1 coordinate 8,473,076, forward strand.
TTAATGAACCCCATCATCTTGATGACATGCTCCTATATTGGGCTTCCATCAGACATTCTGGTTCCCATGAGTCCTTTCGTAGCCAACTGCCTAGCAGCCCTATTCTGTTCTCCAAACATCTCCCTGAGATTTGTTATAATGTCCTTAGCAGTACCAAAACTATCGTGCTACTACTGTAGGACATTAGACATAGATGGAAGAATATATCATTTGGCCAAACTATTTGACCCATGTCATTTAAAGGCATTCTCAACCTACTCTGGGGTCTGAATTGGCTCATCAAATTTCAGATAATCGGAAGTAAGAACATAAACAATCTTCTGAGAGGTCAGCACAATGTCAAGGTTTCTTTTGCAGTCTACAAAATTAGGACCAGTCAAATGACTCTCATCTAGAATCTTGGAAAGGGGATTCATGATTATCTACAAAAAAGCACAAACAATTACATTAGTATTAACACATATATTCATCGGATTTTGGGATTTTAAATCTGCGATGATCCTCTCATCATTCTTCAAATTTCATAAGTCCTTCATTATATGAAATTAGGAAATAAACCTTTTATTTCAAATGAGTATTGGAATCCTCATCATACACATGTAATCTTCCATTTTAGGATAGTACTACACATGTACTACAAGGTGGATAGTAAGTATCCATCATATTGAACATCTCATGCATAACTCCTTATGTAAATCAGTGTTTCCCAATTTTCCTGCGACCTCCAAGGACAACATAACTGTCACTGTTTCAGCCGTCATGTTTCTTTATTTAAGTGAAACCCATTATTCTGGTTCGTCATATGATCAAGTAAGTGAAGGGAATCCAGATAAAATATTTATGTGGAAAACTGAATCCCAAAAATCTTTACACCATAGAAAGCAAATAATACTAATTACATGTTTAGATAATTACCTCAGTAAATGATGTTCACTGGTAAAGCACAAAACAACTTGAACTGTCAGAATTCTTTGTAGAGATTTCTCGAAGAAATACTCAAAGCTCAATCCTTATTCTTCGCTATCGCAGCAAAGCTTTGGAATCTCTACTTGGTATTGAAGAAACAAAGAGAAGAAGATTGATGTTGGAGTAGACTTTCTATCTTACAAATACTAAGGGTTCAAAACCCTAGCCTTCAATCAACTTGGACAAACCCTAAAGGCTCACAAAAATTAGAGAAGGCAGTTCTCTCCCTTAAGCTCACAGTTTGGAGTGGAGAAGAAAAAAATCCTAGAATGAATTCTTTCCCACACGTTTTGGGTCTTGGGGTTTATATAGATTTAGATCAAATCCAAATCCTACTCCAATTAGAAGTTATCCCTTTTTAAAAGAGTTACTAAATAATGATAACTCTTATCAATAGTTATAACAAACTTTCTAATTTATGATTCTTTTTCCTAAAAAGACTCTTTAATTAAATGGGAGTAACTAATTCCCTAGATTCTAGAGATCCTAACAAACTTCTAACAATTAGGAATCCTAATCAAATTAGGAAACCCCATAAGAGAGGGGCGTGAGCCTATGGAGTCTTGCACTCCAAGTTTTGAAAAACTTCCAATTTTATCTCCTTGTTTCTTGCATTCCAAGTATTGGAATCTAATCCCATGAAATAAGGATTAATTATATAATAATTATTTAATTAACAAAATCCTAATCCAATTAGGAAACTCCAAATGGGCGCCCACCCTAGGGATTTAATCCAATGGGTTTGGGCCCACTAGTAAGGTCCAATTTTGTTGGGTTTTATGGATATGGGTTAAACCGATTTCCCCTTATATTGGGTTAATTAAATAATCATTATTATTATCTTTTAATCTAAACCATAAATTAACATTTGATCCATTTTATTAAAGATTAACTTTTAATCCTTTAATTTATAGATTAACTTTTAATCTATTAATTGAGCTTGTATTTCTTATGTGAGCATCTCCACAGATTGTTCTAGGACATTCTAACCCTGGCTTACCCAATGTTATCTCATTGACCCTTAAATAGGAATGACATCGGAATTGCAAGTGACGTGAGATATCCATGCTGCAATTGAATCTCAGTGCAAGAACATTAAAATTCCTTATTCCAATGCACTCTTTGACCTAGAGGGGGGTGAATAGGTCTACTTTAATTTTAAATACCAATTTTAATTTTAATCAATCACACACAACTAAACTCACTTGAACACACAAGATTTTTACGTGGAAAACCCTTCCGGGAAAAACCATGGGACCTAGTCCAGCACAGAATCCACTATGAGAAGATTTAAACAATACAAGACTCGAATCTTACCCAACCGGACAGGACACAACATTCCTCGGTATCAATTCCATAGCTTGCAAACCACGAACACAGCACGTTCGATCTCCGCAACAGCAGCTCCGGTTCCTCATCGGCCAATCTTACTCAAAGTGATCAACCACGGTCTCCGAAGACCGATCTCCGTCCTTGACGGTTTTAGCACAAGCTAACCAACACTCACAGTAGAGCAACAGTGGGTTTTTTGGGTTTATGGAAGCCTTAGGGTGATCTCTTAATGTTTAAGGATCATCTATGCAAAGTATAGAAAATTTGCTTTAGAACCTTGCAAAACCTAGAGGCCAACTAAAGGAGATGGAAATCAATTAAACAAAGAGTTTTCATAAACTCCAAGCAAGCACAAAGTGCTCTAAAAAGTCTCCAATTGATCACCTTCACGGATTGGGAGAAGTCCCCTATATATAGGAAAGGTCCAAGGGATTAGAAGTTGCTAAAAAATGGTTTTAGAAAGTATTTTTCATATCGGGGTCGACCCTGGGGGTCCCTGGGTCAACCCATTAAAGCAAAAGCACATTTCAGCAAAAAATCCATGTCAGGGTCGACCCATTAGGCACATTCGGTCGACCGGATGGTGCCTTTCGGTCGACCAGATGGTCCTCAGGGTCGACCCTCACTAATTTAACTCTCTGCCAAAAAACCTGGTACAAATCCTGGGCTATTCAGTGTCGCGACCCAAAATACCCCCTAGGAGTTAAGGATACTTTGACTCGTGACCGCCGTATCATACCTCCGGTATGATACATAAGGCACACGTGGAAACCTGTCAGAGTACCTGCATATACATAGCGGAAACGAAATACAATGCACAGCGGAAAATAAAATACTAAACATAGCGGAAGCAAAATGAATACTCCTATAGCTTGGCTCAAGTAAGAACCAACAAGTATACATGTGTGAGAAACCCAAAAGTGGAGTGGACAAACCCCACACTCACATAACAAAATGACACAAGTTCTAAGTCGGTCGATCAACAGAAATCGAAGTCACGACTCCTATCTAGAGCACCATCGTCATGATAGTGATCCATGGAAGGCTCCGGGTCACGGTACTCTTCCTCGACCCAAGGTTCGTCGCCACACAAATCGAATGGAACCCGAGCACCTGCCGATCATAACAATATCGACTGAGCATGGAATACTCAGTGTATACAAACTAAGAACAATAAAGCGGTTAGGCATGGAGCATACAAGACATGGAGAATGAAATCCGAACAATCCTTAAAGCATGGAAACCGTGAAAACATATGTGAGATAATATTCGAAACCAAAACTGTAACCGTGTGAGTCAATCGATAATCATGGCCTTATGAGTTCTTGTGAGTTCATGGAGTTACTTAGAGTCATTATGATCCGTAGAGACATAGAGCATAGAGCATAGAGCAATACCGTAGAGTATTTCCATAGAGCATAACCTTAGAGATCTTAGAGCATTTCATTGTGATCCGTGGAGCTTGTGAGACGATCTTAGAACATTATCATAGAGTTTCCTTGTGAGCACGGTATGATCCTTAGAGCTTGTGAAACGATCTTAGAGAAATCATAGAGTTACTTAGAATCATTCATTATTCGTCTTTTCGTGAAAAACCTTTATTTGTACTTTGAGAAATCCATGGAAACCATCGGTTCATGCGAGACATGCGAGCATATGCACTTAATAAGAGAAATCATCGTATTTAAACATAGAATCCCTTAGAGGTATTTCATCAAACACTTAGAGTGCATCATAATAGTAACCTTCATCCAAGTATATAATCACACCTTTTTCATACATAAAATCAATACACATAGATAGGGCATAGATAAGAAGAATCATACTTAGTAACTAGTAGGATTGCAAGATTGTAGTAGAGTGTATCTACCTTAGAGAAATCAATGGATTTGACTCCCAATGGCTGGAACAAGCAAGAACAGTGAGTTCTTGGTTGGAAATCACCAAGGGAAGTGGAAGAACCTTGATCTTCCACAAGCTTGATCAACAAGTAGTTCCTCTCCTTCTTCTCTCTCTCAAAATCTCCTAAGATAGGGCACAGAGGGTTTCTGAAACCCTAAGGCACGAACTCAGCCTATTTATAGGCAAGGGGTTGTGTTTAAAGTCTTAAACACCCTTAATGAAGAAAAATTGCGTATGACCGATCGATCGGTGGTATGGACCGAGCGATCGGTGGCTTACCGGTCGATCGGTGTTATGACCGAGAGATCGGTCAAAAACACACTCTCTGGAATTTTTCCCCATACAAAAAAGTTAACCGTGCGACAGCCATCGAGCGATCGGTAGTGGACCGATCGATCGCAGGTAATGACCGAGCGATCGGTGCTCTGTTATGTCTGGACTGTTTTGACCATATCTTTTTACTCGCTCGTCGGATTTCGACGATTCAACTTGCGTTGGATCCGTCTTTCGAAAACGAACATTTCTAATAGTTCGGAATTTCCGATTTCTCCCTTATTTATTAATTAGACTACGAAAACTATGAAAACGGCCAATTAGCTATGAAGGTGCTATTCATTAAGGATGAAAAAGTCCGGGGTGCTACATTCTCCCCCCCTTACAAAAATTTTGTCCCCGAAATTTGGACGATACATACATGCGTAAAACTATAGCAAAATACAAGGGAATGCCATGGCCTTAAACAAATAAATGGGGGTACTTTTCTCGTACTTCGGCTTCTCGCTCCCATGTAGCCTCTTCCTTGGAATGATGCTGCCACTTCACTAGGACTAAAGGGATAGTCTTGGTTCGCAACACTTGATCTCGATGATCCAGAATCTGAACTGGTTGCTCAACCAACGTAAGATCCTCTCGAATCTCAACAGGATCAAGAGCGATGACGTGAGACGGATCCGAAATGTATTTTCTAAGCATAGAGACGTGAAATACATTATGGACCGCTGCCATGTGAGGCGGTAGTGCTACCCTGTAAGCAACCTCACCAACCCTTGTGACGATCTCAAATGGTCCCACGTACCTAGGACTGAGCTTTCCCTTCTTCCCGAATCGCATGATTCCCCGACTCGGCGAAATCTTCACAAAGACCCGATCCCCAACTCGGAACTCTAAATCTCTGCGGCGTATATCCGCATAGCTCTTCTGCCTATCCTGAGCACTTTTCAATCGCTCCCGGATAATTTTGACCCTTTCTGCGGTCCGCTCTATCAACTCAGGACCAAGAATTTTCCTCTCACCAACTTCATCCCAGTATAGCGGTGATCGACAACTCCGACCATACAGAGCTTCAAAAGGTGCCATCTGGATGCTCGCCTGATAGCTATTGTTGTAGGCAAACTCAACCAACGGCAACTGTTCCTCCCAACTACCCTGAAAATCCAGCATACAAGCTCGGAGCATATCCTCCACTACCTGATTCACCCTCTCCGTTTGTCCATCGGTCTGAGGATGGAAGGCGGTACTGAATTCTAAACGAGAACCCATAGCATCCTGGAAAGTTTTCCAAAACCTGGAAGTAAACCGAGGATCTCGATCAGACACGATAGAAACTGGCACACCGTGCAGTCGAACCACCTCCTTAACATATAGGGCTACCAACTGATTTGCATTGAAAGTAGTTCGGTACGGAATAAAATGTGCAGACTTAGTCAACCTGTCCACAATCACCCAAATAGCATCGGAGCCCTTCGCCGTTCGCGGCAAACCCACAATGAAATCCATCGAGATGTTCTCCCATTTCCACTCCGGAATAGGAAGGGACTGCAAAAGACCTGCCGGCCTTTGATGTTCGGCTTTTACCTGCTGGCAAATCAAACATCTGGCGACGTACTCAGCGACTTCCCTCTTCATGTTTCGCCACCAGTAGTGCTTCTTGAGATTCTGGTACATCTTAGTACCTCCCGGATGTACCGTGTACTTTGATCGGTGAGCTTCATTCAAAATTTCATCCCTCAAAACTGTGTCGCGGGGACACACAACCTGCCTTTAAATGTGATAGCACCATCATCATTTAAAGCGAACTCCTGATTGCCGTTACTCACCGACTTGTCTCGGTAAGCAAGCAACTCAACATCGGAATTCTGTAACTCCTTGATCTGGCTCAGGATCTGTGGCCTAACCACCACGTTGGACATTATCGGCCCATAGGTGACATGCCTGAGAGTAGTGTCCAAATGACACATATCATGTAATAACTTCCACTCTTGCACTCTCAATTGAGCCATAACTCCGTAAGGTTTTCTGCTAAGAGCATCGGCTACCACGTTAGCCTTACCCGGGTGGTACTGGATGGAACAGTCGTAGTCCTTCATGAACTCCATCCAACGACGCTGCCTCATATTCAACTCCTTCTGGAGGAAAAGATACTTCAAGCTCTTGTGGTCTGTGAACACCACGAACTCTTCTCCGTAGAGGTAGTGACGCCAAAGTTTCAGTGCAAAGATGACTGCAGCGAGCTCTAAGTCATGTGTGGGGTAGTTTTGCTCATGCTCCTTCAGCTGACGAGAAGCATAGGCGACCACCTTTTTATGCTGCATCAAAACACATCCAAGTCCCACTAGTGAAGCATCACTATAGACTTCGAAACCACCGCTCCCAGATGGAACTGTAAGAACAGGAGCCGAAGTAAGCTTCTTTCTCAACTCCAAGAAACTAGCCTCGCACTTATCACTCCAAGTGAACCTCGTGTTCTTCCGTGTGAAATAGGTAAGTGGAGCTGCTAAACTTGAAAATCCTTCCACAAACCTTCTGTAATATCCTGCCAACCCAAGGAAACTACGGATCTCGGTGATACTCTTCGGTCTTTCCCAATTCATCACCGCTTCAATCTTTGCAGGATCAACTGAAATACCTTCAGCAGATACCACGTGTCCAAGAAAAGACACCTTGTTCAGCCAGAACTCACACTTGCTCAACTTAGCATACAGACTATGCTCTCGAAGTGTCTGCAACACCAGACAGAGATCTCTCGTGTGATCCTCCTGTGACTGTGAATACACAAGGATATCATCTACGAACACGATCACACATTGATCGAGAGACGATCTGAACACCCGATTCATCAAATCCATGAATGCTGCCGGTGCGTTAGTCAGTCCAAAAGACATGACCAAAAACTCGTAATGACCGTATCGAGTTCGGAATGCTGTCTTCGGAATGTCCTCTTTCTTGATCTTCAACTGATGATAACCAGATCGAAGGTCAATCTTGGAGAAAAACTGCGCACCCTTTAATTGGTCAAACAAGTCGTCTATTCGAGGCAATGGATAACGATTCTTGATCGTGACCTTGTTCAATTGCCTGTAATCAATACACATACGCATTGATCCATCCTTCTTCTTCACGAAGAGAACCGGAGCTCCCCAAGGTGAAACACTTGGCCGGATAAAACCAAGGCCTTGCAATTCTTCTAACTGCTCTTTTAACTCCTTAAGCTCAATAGGGGCCATCCTATACGGAGCTCTCGAAATCGGAACTGTGCCTGGAGCTAGCTCAATCGCAAACTCGATTGCACGATCGGGAGGCAATCCCGGCAAGGTTTCCGGAAAAACATCCATATACTCACATACCACTGGAATGGGTGTGGAGTCTCGCACTTCTACACCCTCGAGACTAAGAGTTGCAAAGCGGGCAATGTCTCTTCTCTGAAGTCCCCTGAAATGAAACGGCTTTAACCCCACGGGTTTAAAATGCACCACCTTCTCGAAACACGCCACGTGTCCATGGTGAGTTGAGAGCCAATCCATACCTAGGATGACATCGAAATCCCAATCCTGAATTCCCAGAAGGATCAAGTCGACTGGCAACTCGTGCTGCATGACTTGTACAACACTATCCGGATACACTTTATCTGTCTCAATAGATTTTCCCAATGGAGTTGAAATGGACGACTCCCTAGGTAGTTTGCTTGGCTCGGACGTAAAGCCTTTGGCAAAGCTTGGTGAAACGAACGAGTGAGTGGATCCTGTGTCTATCAACACTCTTGCCAAACATTCATTTACGAGCAACGAACCTGAGAATTTGAATCATCCCAGTTATAACACAACTGTACATATAGATACAAACATCGCAAAACACCACATAGGATATATATAGATACGAACATATCATGGCAACATTAGAACTTCAACAAAGACTAGTTCGCGCGTACCTTGCACAACATCATCAGATGCCTGTGCGTCTCTATCAGTCATGGCAAAGACTCTGCCCTGGTTTGCCTGACGAGGCTGCTGGGTAGGCTGCAAGGATCTAGAGGCCTGAGATGAAGACCCCTGAAGTGAATTCTGCCTGCCTGGAGGCCGAACTCCCTGTGATCCAGACTGTGACTGCTTGCGCGGGCAATCTCGAATCATATGGCCCATCTCGCCACAATGGAAGCATCCACCTGACATTCTTCGGCAATCTCCAGTCTTATGCCGACGACCACATGCGGCGCACTCCTCAAATGTCTGTGATGCGGAGGAAGCCGGAGGCATAACCCTCGTAGCTTGCGATGCTGTAGGACGCGGTGCCTGAGGCGCAAAAGAAGGTCTCTGAGCCGAAATCGGCTGGGAGAACTGGTACGGTGCAGTCCTAGTCCTCTTCTCTGAAGAACTACTCGTCTGACCCCGAGACATGTTCTTCCCGAAGCCACTGTCTCTTCTTCTCACGAAGTCTTCCGCATTCTTTTCGGCGATCTTTGCCTTCCCTACTATCTCTCTCCAAGACTCTACCTGGAGAATGGACACCCGATCTCGGATGAAAGCCTTCAAGCCCATCTCAAACTTCCTGACCTGTAGGTCTTCAGTAGCCACCAAGTGCGGAGCAAACCTAGACAACTCGGTGAACTTAGCCTCATACTCGGCTACGCTCATCGACCCTTGCTCCAAAAGCATAAACTCTCTCGCCTTTTGTTCCCGAATAAACCTGGGAAAGTACTGTTCCCTGAAAGTCTCTAAGAACTCCGCCCAAGTCCAGGGCACACCTGCCTTAGCAACATCTCTCTGCCTTTGGGCAGCTCTCCACCAGTGTTCGGCTTCACCCTCCATCACGAAGGAAGCCCATTCTACCCTTTGCTCATCGGTACAACGGAGAGCCCGGAAGGTCTTCTCCAGCTGCATAATCCAAGACTCGGCCACCATGGGGTCCAGAGTGCCATAGAATGTAGGAGGCCGCAGTCTCCTAAAAGCTTCGAGCCCCGCGGTGTGATGCACCGGTGTAGGCACAGGCGTGGACGGTGGGGTAGGCATAGGCCTTGCTGCCAACAATGCCAAAGTCTCGGCTATGGAGTCCATAGCATTTGTGAAATACAACGGTTCCTCTTCTCTTGGAACTTCACTCTCGGCCCTCCGAGTATGGTAACCTCGACCCCGATTGACACGTCTCATGATATCAAATCCTGAGATCAATTTGGCAAAACATGAGTCTAACTTGGATACCAAACCTCACATATCATATAGCAATTCAATAATCATGAAATGCTAACACCGCATTTAGTATACATCAAGGTATACACGTAAGAATACCATCACAACTTAGAGTACCCTAGCGTAGCTAAGACACTTGCATTGGGCATCTATCCTTTCTAGGATCCTACACTAACCTAAAGATTCACTTGATACCGGTTATGTCGTGGTAACAAGCCTAAGACAACTGAGTACTTCTGAGTTCTAAGTTCAACTCATAGGAATTACTTCCGCTTAGACCAAGCCTGAGTGACCTAACTAAGTCTGTCATTAGACATAACTAGCTCTGATACCAAGTCTGTCGCGACCCAAAATACCCCCTAGGAGTTAAGGATACTTTGACTCGTGACCGCCGTATCATACCTCCGGTATGATATATAAGGCACACGTGGAAACCTGTCAGAGTACCTGCATATACATAGCGGAAACGAAATACAATGCACAGCGGAAAATAAAATACTAAACATAGCGGAAGCAAAATGAATACTCCTATAGCTTGGCTCAAGTAAGAACCAACAAGTATACATGTGTGAGAAACCCAAAAGTGGAGTGGACAAACCCCACACTCACATAACAAAATGACACAAGTTCTAAGTCGGTCGATCAACAGAAATCGAAGTCACGACTCCTATCTAGAGCACCATCGTCATGATAGTGATCCATGGAAGGCTCCGGGTCACGGTACTCTTCCTCGACCCAAGGTTCGTCGCCACACAAATCGAATGGAACCCGAGCACCTGCCGATCATAACAATATCGACTGAGCATGGAATACTCAGTGTATACAAACTAAGAACAATAAAACGGTTAGGCATGGAGCATACAAGACATGGAGAATGAAATCCGAACAATCCTTAAAGCATGGAAACCGTGAAAACATATGTGAGATAATATTCGAAACCAAAACTGTAACCGTGTGAGTCAATCGATAATCATGGCCTTATGAGTTCTTGTGAGTTCATGGAGTTACTTAGAGTCATTATGATCCGTAGAGACATAGAGCATAGAGCATAGAGCAATACCGTAGAGCATTTCCATAGAGCATAACCTTAGAGATCTTAGAGCATTTCATTGTGATCCGTGGAGCTTGTGAGACGATCTTAGAACATTATCATAGAGTTTCCTTGTGAGCACGGTATGATCCTTAGAGCTTGTGAAACGATCTTAGAGAAATCATAGAGTTACTTAGAATCATTCATTATTCGTCTTTTCGTGAAAAACCTTTATTTGTACTTTGAGAAATCCATGGAAACCATCGGTTCATGCGAGACATGCGAGCATATGCACTTAATAAGAGAAATCATCGTATTTAAACATAGAATCCCTTAGAGGTATTTCATCAAACACTTAGAGTGCATCATAATAGTAACCTTCATCCAAGTATATAATCACACCTTTTTCATACATAAAATCAATACACATAGATAGGGCATAGATAAGAAGAATCATACTTAGTAACTAGTAGGATTGCAAGATTGTAGTAGAGTGTATCTACCTTAGAGAAATCAATGGATTTGACTCCCAATGGCTGGAACAAGCAAGAACAGTGAGTTCTTGGTTGGAAATCACCAAGGGAAGTGGAAGAACCTTGATCTTCCACAAGCTTGATCAACAAGTAGTTCCTCTCCTTCTTCTCTCTCTCAAAATCTCCTAAGATAGGGCACAGAGGGTTTCTGAAACCCTAAGGCACGAACTCAGCCTATTTATAGGCAAGGGGTTGTGTTTAAAGTCTTAAACACCCTTAATGAAGAAAAATTGCGTATGACCGATCGATCGGTGGTATGGACCGAGCGATCGGTGGCTTACCGGTCGATCGGTGTTATGACCGAGAGATCGGTCAAAAACACACTCTCTGGAATTTTTCCCCATACAAAAAAGTTAACCGTGCGACAGCCATCGAGCGATCGGTAGTGGACCGATCGATCGCAGGTAATGACCGAGCGATCGGTGCTCTGTTATGTCTGGACTGTTTTGACCATATCTTTTTACTCGCTCGTCGGATTTCGACGATTCAACTTGCGTTGGATCCGTCTTTCGAAAACGAACATTTCTAACAGTTCGGAATTTCCGATTTCTCCCTTATTTATTAATTAGACTACGAAAACTATGAAAACGGCCAATTAGCTATGAAGGTGCTATTCATTAAGGATGAAAAAGTCCGGGGTGCTACATTCAGGGTCAACCCAGAACGCTCAAGGTCGACCCTGGGGTGCATTTTCTTGGTTTTTAGTGATGAATAGGCATTTCCATGAGGAATCATAGGGTCATCTAGGTTTCTCACTTAATCCCAACTTGTTAGCCACTGTGAGTGATGAGACTTCAAGATTCTTCACGGCTTCTTCTTCTCTTTGTCTTCGAACTGGATGAGACCTACTATGACCTAAATACACCATTTTAGACTCGGAATTTTGCCAACAATATTTTGACTTTACAATCTCCCCCTTTGGCAATTCCGAGATAAAACAACCAATAAACCTAATGGTCATCGTTTTACATACTCTCTTAATCCCACAAGAAACAAAGAGAATGAAAAATACATGACACTTGACATTTGGACTTCTCCCATGGATCAGTAGGCTTTACAAGATCATCAATCAAACCTGAAACACTGAAGCAAACAATACCTTTGTGAAGCATGAGGGAAATTCATAAAATAAAATAATCATTGGAGCATTGACCTGCATACAAAGTGTAGGAGATCTCCCCCTCAATTTGAGATCCCATATGACAAAGTTTTCAAAATCATGAGAGTAATGGAAATATAATATGTAACATGTCAATATGAACCAAAGATGGAGATAGCAATTGCACACTTGCACATATGATATGTAACATGAAATCAAACTTAGGCAACTTCTGGGAATATAATATGTAACATGTCAATATGAACCAGAGATGGAGATAGCAATTGCACACTTGCACATATGATATGTAACATGAAATCAAACTTAGGCAACTTCTCCCCCTTTTTGGCTTGAATTGCCAAGGGAAGAGCAAACCTGCAAAAAGAGCAACTCTAGCAAGAAGCAATAAGATCAACAAGGAGCAAAAGTATAGAGAAACACAAGGGAGCAGATGCAGGAACTAAACTGCAGAAACAAAGCGAAAGCAGCCCATATACAGGAATCAAGGGTGCACAACATAAAGTCCAACCCAGACACATAAAACACACACCGAACTAGCGACAACAAGCATAAACTAGGAGCAAAACAAGGCAAAAAAACATCAGCGCAATAAAAGCTAATCATCCTGGGGCGAAGGAAAGTGACGAGCAACATCATCCTGATAGCGAGAATGGAAATCGCGAAGCTCCTGGTGAGACGCCAGCACTATGTCGGAAAGAGCATCAATCCGGCGATTAGTTGTCGAAAAACTGTCCTGAGTAGCAGTGGCATGAGAATCCAGGCGAGCATAAAGATCAGTAGCAAAGTGTGACTGAGCAGCCGACATATCAGCAAGCATGGTAGCCATTGTCTTGAAGGACCAGGGATCCAAAGGAGCTTGAGCATGGCTGGAAGTGGGACCGGCACCCGGGTCCGAAGGAGCGATATCATCATCAATGTCCTCCTCATGCTCCAGCATCGCAGCATGGGACAGACTACTAACCAGGGTGCGAGCACAGATGGGTCCTAAGGAAGGCTTGGTAGCCTCAGAGGCATGAGCCTTAATACCCTCAGCAAACATGAGATTGGTGATGAGGACACCAAAAGGAAGAGCAGCTCGCTTTTGATGCACAGCGATAGCTTGAAGGATGAGATCAATAATGTGGGCACCAGTATCAATAGTGTCTCCAGTCATGATACTATCCAGGAACCGAGCCCTATCAACACTCAGATTAGTAGAATGCACCTTGGGATGAATGTTTGAACACATAATAAGATGAAGTAGGCGACCCAAATATGAAAGACTGGAGTGAGGTAAAGAAGGATGAGTCCATTTTTGTGAGGGATCATCACAAAGATTGCTGGCCACCATGTCCAAATCATGCTTATCCTCATCGGTAGGATATTGGTAAGAATAATAGGCACTCGGAATCTAAGGGCACTAATGAAAAAGGCAATGACATCCGGATTAATGAGCAATTTCTTACCCCTAACCTGAGTTTTGAAGGAAAAAGTTCGAGGATTGACAGAATAAATGTTCGCATAAAATTCTCGAACAAGGTCGAGACTAGCATAACCGGTCAATTGTAAAAGACCAGACCATTGGCGAGATGCAATGATTGCCTCAAAACCAGGATGGGTGAAATCCGAAATGACAGTGGCCCGTTCAATTGTAACAGCCCGATTTTTAAGCCAAGCATTGTAAAGCTTTTCATTCCCTGTGGTGCGAAACCGTACAATTTCAGGCGCAGGAGTGGGGACCTGAGATTTACCCTTGGATTTGGTCGAGGGTTTTGAACTGGAAGCACCTATGGCTTTCTTATGGGAAGATGAGGGTGGAGGAGCCCTAGAATGGACCGCACAGCCCATATGGATGCCATGGCCCGCATCATATGATGCATCGGCAGACTCAGGGACATAATCTTCATCCCGAGAGATGACGAGGCGGCGCTTATGGCGTCCCACCACAAAAATAGAGGCAATGAGAAGAAGATATTGAACAGCCATGGATTCAAATGCAAGAATACCGTGAAGATGGATCCAAAGGTGAGGGTTTACCGTGAAGAGACGGCTGGAAGTGCGAAGAATAGCACCTGGAACTTAACCACGACAGGAGGGAGGAGCGTACGGCACTGAGGGAGAAGCACCACGGCTGGGCAATGAGCACTACGGATCCCAGAGACCCTCTAGTGAAGGGAGCAGCTCTCCTGGGAAGATGATGGAAAGATTTGTATCCTGTGAAACACATGATCAGTGAAGCCGTGAGCCTAGAAACCAAAAACTGACTGAGATCACGCATGTGATAACTGAAAGCACGAGAATCCCAGCTGGATTCTTGCAGAAGAAAACTCCAAAAGGAAAGGAATCTCTGAAAATCAGCAAGGGGGGGTTTTGAAAACCCCATTTCAGGTGTTCGGTCGACCGAACAATCACTCAAGGTCGACCCATTGTGACTGAGGTTCTGAATCCGTGTAAGAGATGAGGGAGCCTAATTTGGATGCATGTGAGGGGGCAGCTTTGTGGAGAAGATTCTCTAAAAAATCTGAAAGATAATATCAAATTCCTCCAAAACAGATATTAGAACAAGCTTGTGACCCAAGGACTGCAACACTTGATAGGCAAGGGTAAGATCTTTTCATAAAAACCTCCCAAAATCAACCAACAACATGCAATATGCTAGAAAATATTTTCAACAATTTGTTATTTTGCAAATCAAATTTCTTCATGATAATTTCAATAAGAAAATCCATGATGTGCAATTTTTGCAGGTAGCCAAAAATACCATGTCCAAGAATATGTAGAATAAAATGATGAGTAGATGACGATATGTCCATCGACACTATGCACACGGGATGGAAAGACACAGGCACATAATGTAATGTGCAGTAAGTAATAGGCTATACTATCAATGTGCAGTGAAGGTGAAATTCTGACTATACACCTTTAGAGGTAAGCACCCTTAGATAGATAAGGACATTAGTGCAGATCAGGAACACCAAGCTTCAAAAATAACTGAGAGATACATATAGGGTAATCCAAAAAAAATGGAATTTTTGTTAATTGAATTTTTGTTTGGTGAAGCTATTCGTGATCAATCTTTTACTTTTGAATTTTGAGATGCAAAAGGTGGCTTTCACACTGACTGGGTAGGTAGCCCTAGCTATTGGCAGCAGGGGCTTTCACTTTAGGGACCCAGATAGATACCTACTGTCCTCCTAGGTAGCCATTTCATACTGTTTGCATCCAATAGTAGCTTTCACACTATCCCAGAGGTAGCCCTTTTCCTTGCATAAAATTTGTAAATTGGGGCACCTTTTTGGGGGATGAACCTTCATGATCAAATCAGATTTTGTCAACTGGAAGAACCATCATGACTAATATCATTGCCTGTTCATAGGGATACGTACTATTTTCAGGAGATAGACAGAGTGCTAGTGCAGATGATAGTGCAACAGTATTTGCCATATTTCAAGCTGTATTTAACAAGATAGTCTATGTACACTTCCCTAAAGCATTTTAGTAGGTATGATATCATCATGAACTCAATAGAATCAAATATGTATCGTGGACAAGCATTATGGGCACAAGAAAAATTCAGCAAAGCACACCACAAAAGATCACATCCAATGCCAGCAAAAATCGTTTTGGTAAGGCCTAACTAAAAGAAAACAAAATTCTTTTTGGAAATTTTTTGAATTTTTTAATGTTTTTTTTTTTTTGAAATAAGCGAAACAAACCAAAACAGTAGTATACAAAACCAAAACAAATAATATACACAGGAGGAATAGAACTAGGAAGAGATATGAATCTAAGATTACCTAGACTATCAAGAAGCACTCAATCACTCAATACCGCACACACCGATGGATTTCCTAAGAAACTCAAACCTAAGGGAGTCTAGAGGTTTGGTTAGAAGATCTGCAAGTTGAGTATCATTTTGCACATATTCCAATGTAATGACACTTGCTCAACAAGCTCTCGAATGAAGTGGTGTCTAATGTCTATGTGTTTGGTGCAAGAGTGTTGCACGGGATTTTTGGAGATGTTGATGGCACTTGTATTATCACAATACACAATCATGGTGCCCTGTTCTATCCTGTAGTCCTGCAACATCTGTTTCATCCACAGAAGTTGAGTGCAACAACTGCCGACTGCAATGTACTCAGCCTCCGTAGTAGACAAAGAGATGGAATTATGTTTTTTGCTAAGCCAAGCAACCAAACAGTTTCCAACATAAAAGCATCCTCCGGAGGTGCTTTTCCTATCATCAGCATTTTTGGCCCAGTCGGCATCGGAATATCCAACAACCATGGCATTAGTATCAAAGGGATACCATAGGCTAAAAGAGAGAGTTCCACTTACATATCGAATAATTCGTTTAACAGCAAGTAAGTGTGACTCTTTGGGGCTTGCTTGATAGCGAGCACAAGCTCCGACACTAAAGGCAATGTCAGGACGACTGGCAATGAGGTAAAGCAGACTACCAATCATACTTCGGTATGTGGTTTGGTCGACACTTTTGCCTGAAGTATCTTTGCTAAGTTTGGTGGTTGTGCTCATAGGAGTGCGAGCATGTTTTGCTGAGCTCATGCCAAATTTCTTTACAAGGTCTTTGGCATATTTGATTTGGGACACAAAAATCCCATTGCTCATTTGTTTTACCTGCAGACCAAGAAAGAAATTCAGCTCACCAACCATGCTCATCTCAAATTCATTCTTCATCTATTCAGCAAAGGAGTGAGCATATGAGTCAGATGTGGAACCAAAGACAATATCATCAACATATATCCGAGCAACAACCATATCATCCTTGATGTTTTTAATGAATAGGGTCCTGTCTACTCCCCCTCTCAAAAATCCCTTTTCCAAGAGGTATGTAGTCAGTCTCTCATACCAAGCTCTGAGAGCTTGTTTCAAACCATAGAGAGCCCTTTTTAATCGGTAAACCTGATCAGGATGATTAGGGTCCTCAAACCCTTTTGGTTGTTCCACATAAACTTCATCCTGAAGAATGTCATTCAAAAAGGCACTCTTGACATCCATCTGAAAAAGTTTGAATTTGAGATGGCATACAACAGCAAGCAAGATCTTGATGGACTCTAGTCGGGCAACTGGAGCAAATGTTTCATCGAAATCAATGCCCTCAATCTGAGTATATCCCTGTGCAACTAACCTAGCCTTGTTTCTTACAATGGTACCATGTTCATCAGATTTGTTCTTGAAAATCCATTTAGTACCAATAACATTTATATTTTTAGGTCTAGGAACTAAAAACCATACATCATTCCTTGTAAACTGATTAAGCTCTTCTTGCATGGCATTTATCCAGTTTTCATCAGTAAGAGCTTCAGTTACATTTTTGGGTTCAAATATAGAAGTATAGCAAAAGTGACTCACTTCATTTTCAACTTGTTTTTGAGTTCTCACTCCACTTTCAAGGTTTTCAATAATTTCAATTGAGGAGTGAGGCCTCATAACCATAGGATGTGTAGGTTTTTTAGGAGGTGACTTTGAAGGTGTTTCATCTTCTGATTGAGATTTTGGAATTTTCACACCTTCATCAGCATTGTCATCCTCAAGTTGCAAGGACTCATATCCTGAGTCATCAACCACCACATTTATGGATTCCATAACAGTAGAGGTTCTCAAGTTGTACACTCGATAGGCCCTACTATTTCTGGAATAACCAAGAAAGATCCCTTCATCACTCCAGGAATCAAACTTACCCAATTGCTCTCTATCCCTAAGGACATAGCACTTGCTTCTGAATACTCGAAAGTACTTGACATTGGGTTTCTTGTTGTACCACAGCTCATAGGGTGTCTTCCTAGTTCCAAGCCTAGTATAGACCCTGTTCACAGTATGGCATGCAGTGCTAACTGCTTCTACCCAGAAATGAGCAGCCAGGTTGTTGCTATAAAGCATCACCCTAGCCATTTCGTGAAGCACCCTGTTCTTTCTTTCCACCACACCATTTTGCTGAGGTGTGATTGGTGCTGAAAATTCATGCTTAATGCCCGCTTTATCACAAAATTCATTGTACTTGGAGTTTTCAAACTCCTATCCATGATCACTTCGAATACGAGTGATAGGGCATCCTTTCTCATTTTGCACTCTCAAACAAATGTTCTTGAAGTTCTCAAATGCATCAGACTTCTCTCTTATGAATTCCACCCATGACATCCTTGAGAAATCATCAACCATCACTAGGATATATCGCTTTCCTCCTAGACTTTCAGTTTGAGTTGGACCCATGAGATCCATGTGTATTAGTTCTAGTGGGTGTGAGGTAACGATATTTGAACCCTTCTTGTGTGGACTTTTAATTTGTTTGCCAATTTGACATGGCCCACACACAGCAATAGAGGGCTTCCCTAGCTTTGGCACACCTCTCACACGCTCATGTTTTGAGAGTTTGCTTAGGTCTTTGAAATTCATGTGACCTAGCCTCCTTTGCCAAAGTTCAACTTCTTCAACTTTAGCCCTATTGCAAATTTGAGAAGAACCAACACTAGGAATTAAACCGTAGCAATTGTCTGTGGTTCTTAACCCTTCCAGAACACACACACCTTTGTCATCCATAACAGAACACTTGTTGTTGGTGAAGTGGATAGCATGGTGATCATCGCACAATTGACTTATGCTAATTAAATTAGCTTTCAGTCCTTCTACAAACAAGACATCCTTCAGTTTAGGAATGCCTGGTGCTTGGATGACACATTTTCCTTTCACAAAGGATTTGCTTCCATCACCAAAAGTAACAGTCTCATCTGAGCATTCCTCAAGATGAGTAAAGAGGAACTTGTTACCTGTCATGTGTCTGGAGCATCCACTATCGAAATACCACATGTCAGAATTTTGGGCTTTCAAAGCGATGTGGATGACAGGGCATTTTAGATCATCCTTTCTCACATAAATGAACTTAGACTTTTAGGGAACCCTATGGTCTTTGTTCACTTCATTTGTAGGCATGACCTTCTTCTTGTTAGATCTCCTGTTCTTCCTTCTTTTTTGAGTGAACCTTGCATTTTGGTCCATCCTGTTACCTTTTTCATGATGAGCATACGAGGTGTCACGACCATATTTCGTACTAGAGAGTTGAGCAATTTTCATCACTTCTTCACTCAAACTCCTAGACTTTTCTGCTATGGCTTGAATTTGCCTTTGGAGATTCCCTTGATGTTGTGTTTGGTTCTGAGAACCATTTCGGGGATTTCTCCTAAAGGCATTGTAGTTAGGTCGGATGTGACCCTTCACTCCACACTGGTGACAAGTGGGAATGACCCTGGAAGGAGGAGATCTATTAGCCTGGGACTGAACTTTTGTTCTCTCAGTTTCAGTTGAATTTTTACCTTGTCCAGATGTGGCAAAAGTTTGGTACAACTGAGAGTTTGGCATCCTGGATGTTGATCCTGAGGAGTTAGAACCCACAAATTTCAGATTTTCATGTATTGGCTCAAATGTTGCAGTAGACATTGTTCCGACATTCAAAGGACCGGATGGTCTGTCTGGATGTCCTATGTCAGACATGTTTACTGTTGAGCGCTGCATGCTAGCCAGTTTATCCAAGATTTGAGTGTTGCTAAGGAGTCTAGCTTCTTTTTCGAGTTCAGTTACTTTCTTAGCTAGCCCATCCTTAACTTTCAGAATATCAAGAAATTTCTTTTCTAGAAATCCAACTTTTTCAATAAGGTTATTTCTTTCAGATTCCAATTCTGAAATTCGAGTCTTTGACTCTTCAGATACACTCATGGAGTTATCTTCCTCAGTTTCTAGAACCTTAATCCATTTGGATAGAGAGACATTTTCTTCCTCAAGGTATTCTAGTTTGGACACCAGTTCAGCCTTTTCACTTTCAAGCTGAGAAACTAGAGCATTCTTCCCTTCTGCTTCTAGTTTGCAAGAGTCTCTTTCTTGTTGGGTAAATGTAAGTTGTTTGTTCAAAGAGATCTTTGCTTTCTTCAGCTTAAGGCTTTCAGAGAACAACCTTTAATAGGCTTTGTCCATGTCTTCATCAGACTCAGAGATAGTGTGACTCTGATCATGATCTTCACCAGACTCACTTACTTGATCTTCATCAATCTTTTCTTCGTGAGAAGTGGGAGGATGGTCTATCTCTGATAGGGTGACAGTGAAAGCCATGTGATTTTTCGATTCCTCACTTGAGGTAGAACTTTCAGATTGTTCTTCATCAGAATCACTGTCATCCCATGTGGCATTCATCACCTTTCCCTTAGAATTCTTCTTGTTAGCAATCAGGTGAAATATGGCCATAGCCTTTGCATTCATAGCATTGAATGCCACAAGATTTCTTGTCAGTTCCTTTGGGGACTTTCTTGTTATCCCAAGGTTTTGACTTTGGCTTTTCAAGAGGTTTTCCTCTTGGTTTAGGCTTGAACCTTCAATTTGTTTTCAGATATTTTTGAAATTTTTTAACAAATAGAGCCAATTCCTTCTCTCCCAACTCAGCATCACTGTCATCCTCATCCAAGGTTTCCTTGACAGTTTTCAAGGCTACAGATTTGTTTTTCTTGGATGGTCGAAGATTGAGTTCGTAGGTTTGGAGTGATCCGACCAATTCCTCAATCTTGAGAGCATTAACATTCTTGCTCTCCTCGATGGCAGTGACCTTAGATTGAAACCTTTCTGGTAAAGATCTAAGGATTTTTCTGACAATTTTCGACTCACTGATTTTCTCACCTAGGTTAAAACTGGAGTTGACAATATCACTTAGTTTAGCATAGAATTCATCAAAAGTGTCATTGTCCTCCATTTTCAGATTTTCAAATTTTGTGGTGAGAATTTGAAGCTTAGAGATCTTGACAGTGGTTGTACCTTCATGAGTCATTTCTAAAATATCCCAAGCCTCCTTTGCTGTTTCACATGAAGAGATTCGCCTGAATTCTTCAACAGTGACTGCAGTAAAGATGGCATTGAGACCTTTTGTGTTCCAACCACTTGTCTCGAGTTCTTCTTTGCTTCAATCCTTGGTGCTTTTAGTGAGGATTACTTCACCTAAAATATTCACCGGTGGAGTCCATCCATCCTGAATGGACATCCAGATTCTCTCGTCTATGGATTTGAGAAATGCTCTCATTCGAGCTTTCCAATATGCATAATTGTTCCCATCAAACAGTGGGGGACGAGAGATGGATCCACGCTCTCTTAAAGTAGTCATTGACTTAAGGATAGACACAAGATCACACTTAAGGGATTAACCTTATGAGTGAACCTGCTCTGATACCAATTGAAATTCCTTATTCCAATACACTCTTTGACCTAGGGGGCGTGAATAGGTCTACTTCAATTTTATCTACCAATTTTAATTTTAATCAATCACACACAACTAAACTCACTTGAACACACAAGATTTTTACGTGGAAAACCCTTCCGGGAAAAACCACGGGACCTAGTCCAGCACAGAATCCACTATGAGAAGATTTAAACAATACAAGACTCGAATCTTACCTAACCGAACACGACACAACGTTCCTCGGTATCGATTCCACAGCTTGCAAACCACGAACACAGCACGTTCGATCTCCGCAACAGCAACTCCGGTTCCTCACCAGCCAATCTTACTCAAAGTGATCAACCACGGTCTCCGAAGACCGATCTCCGTCCTTGACAACTTTAGCACAGGCTAACCAACACTCACAGTAGAGCAACAGTGGGTTTTTTAGATTTATGGAAGCCCTAGGGTGATCTCTTAATGTTTAAGGATCATCTATGCAAAGCATAGAAAATTTGCTTTAGAACCTTGCAAAACCTAGAGGCCAACTAAAGGAGATGGAAATCAATGAAACAAAGAGTTTTCATAAACTCCAAGCAAGTACAAAGTGCTCTAAAAAGTCTCCAATTGATTACCTTCACGGATTGGGAGAAGTCCCCTATATATAGGAAAGGTCCAAGGGATTAGAAGTTGCTAAAAAATGGTTTTAGAAAGTATTTTTCATATCAGGGTCGACCCTGGGGGTCCCTGGGTCGACCCATTATAGCAAAAGCACATTTCAGCAAAAAATCCATATCAGGGTCGACCCATTAAGCACATTCGGTCGATCGGATGGTGCCTTTCGGTCGACCAGATGGTCCTCGGGGTTGACCCTCACTAATTTAACTCTCTGTCAAAAAACCTGGTACAAATCCTGGGCTATTCAGGGTCGACCCAAAACGCTCAGGGTCGACCCTGGGATGCATTTTCTTGGTTTTTAGTGATGAATAGACATTTCCATGAGGAATCATAGGGTCATCTAGGTTTCTCACTTAATCCCAACTTGTTAGCCACTGTGAGTGATGAGACTTCAAGATTCTTCATGGTTTCTTCTTCTCTTCGTCTTCGTTTTCGAACCGGATGAGACCTACTATGACCTAAATACACCATTTTAGACTTGGAATTTTGCCAACAACATTTTGACTTTACAAACATTAACCAGTAAGGATCCCGCCACATGAACTTTTTAATTCAATTGATCCTTCCAATAACATTATCCCTAATGGGCCTTCGAGATTAATATACAATCTAACTCATAGCCCATTGTACATCATCCGGGTTTCCAAGACATTTGATTAAGCCATGAGAAACCATTTCTCTTGTAAAACATTTTGAGAAAAACTTTTATTATGTATAATATATTTTAATAAAAATATATTTCAAACATGTTTGATTTCAAAATCACCTGCGTAGGATTTAAGCTTAATCGATTATCTTACCCGAAACTTGAATAATCTCTCAATTTAATGACCATGTATTTCTTGTTTGAAATTCATCATGACTCGAATAGATTTCTGATTATCCAACTGTCACCTTATCGTAGTCCCTCAGTTAGAGAGTATTTATGTAGAGCCCCAGACTTTTTCATGCTTAAAACATGACACTTTCGTTGTCATTTTGCCTTTTTAAGAGGTATAATTAATAAATGAGGAAGAATTTGGAAATTTTGAAATGTCAGAATTATTCCTCTTCGAAGTACGAACACAACGCAAGTTGAATCGTCAAAATCGGACGAACGAGTCAAAAGATACGGCCAAAATAGTCTGGACCTGTAGGAAATCGTAGCTCGATTATGCACTAAGGACGTGCTCTGACGTCGTACTCTGATAACGCAGCACGGACAACGTACTCTGATAACGTATACGTTGTACATCCGTTGTACAGCACCACGGGCACGCTGTGCATGAGACAACAGACAATGGGTACGTCGTGCAGCTCACCACGAGTACGTTGTACAGCACCACGGGCACGCTGTACATAAGACAACAGACAACGAGTACGTCGTGCAGCTCACCACGGGTACGTTGTACAACTCACCACGGGCACGCCGTACATAAGACAACGGACAACGTGTTCAGCACTGTCCACAACGGACAACGTGTTTGGCACTATTCACAGCTCAACGAGCTCAGCACTATGCACAACACAACGGACAACGGGTTCAGCACTGTTCACAGCACCACGAGTGGGCACTGTTCACAGCACCACGAGCTGGCACTGTTCACAGCACAACGAGTTCGACACTCGTGTTTTTACAGAAATTTAGTGAGGGTGTTATGGTCTTTTTTCAGTTCACTCTTACCTTAAGAGTTTAACCCGAGCCTTTAGGGCATCATTCGACACTTAGAGAGTTTGAGAGAATAGGAGAAAGGGGAGAAGGCGATTCCAACCTAGGGTTTCCATTTGGGAGAAAAATCAAAGGGTTTTGAAACCCTAGATCAACCTCAAGCCCGTTTTCTTCAAGATTTCGGTTCAGGCATTGTGGAGCTCGCGATCCAAGCTAGGGCAGCAACTCACAGTCGTTTGGAAGAGGGATTTCTTCCTCATCTCTTCAAGGTCGGTACTTTTTACTACCCTCCTAGTTATAGTTCTTCTTTCCCCTCCATTTCCCTTTATTTTCTTTCATTATTCATGTGCTATGAGATGAATGGTGGTGAATGGTTGTGAATGGGTGTTAATGGAGAATGGAGATGGAATGGGCGACTGGATGCCAATGGTGGTGTGTGATGAACAAATGGGGAAGGGCATTGTTCCCATAATGAACATACATGTATGATTTGAGAAAAACAATCTAGAAAAGCATGTTGTAGGGTAAATCCATAATGAACACATCATGTTTGATGAAATGCCAAGGTGAATACAGTGAGCTGTAAATTAGGAAATGCATGCCTAATGAATTATGAATATTGCTAGGGACTATGATAGTGTGCTTCCTGCTTTCCCTAAATGCTATGAATATTGAATTGCTCAATCATTAATGTTATGTGTGTTGTGAAATTACCCAAATGTCATCTTTAAATTTAATTGCAAGTATGTACACGGTTCCCACGAGCACGGCATGCATGGCATGATTTATCGAGGTTTTCAAGAACATGGTTAGAGGTGGGACATATCCTAAGATATGTTTTACCTCGCTTTTCACAAGAAGACAAGAACCAACATTCCACGAGGGGTCTCCCCTCACTCACAAGTGCATATCATGAAGAAGGCTCTCCCTTCCCTCGCAAGTACATACATATCATAAAGAAAGGTCTCCCTTCCCTCGCAAGTGCATTGCATAAAGAAGGGTCTCCCTTCCCTCTCAAGGCATCTCTCAAGGCATCTCACAAGGACATCTCACAAGGATATCTCACAAGTTACATGATCACAAGCAAGCACGCATGACATGCATGACATGACACGACATACAAGAATCAAGCAAGATAGACATGACAAGCTTTCAAGTACGAAAAGATATTTCAAGTCAAGTCAAGTGCACGATGTTTCAAGAGGATTTATCGGTTTTCTACGAATTACAAGCATGATTATAAACTGCTTTACTTCCTTGTATGATGTGAATTGTTTTCGTTTGACATATATGAATTGCTCCTGATTATGTATTGCTATTTCTATGCTATAATTTTTGGTTAGTATTTAGTACCCGCTGAGTATTCCATGCTCAGCCGTACTTCTTATGTCGGCAGGTTCTGAGGGAGCTGCTGCCCCATTTGATGTTTGTGCTCCTGGTCCATGGGTGGAAGAGGAGTATGCCGAGGAGCCTTTGGAGGAACCTCCCGTAGAGGGTTATCAGTAGGTGGTGATTAGATTCTGAGTGGATTAGCTATGGGTGAGATGAGAGTTAGATTCACGTATTTTGGCGGGCATGTCCGCACTTTCTTTTGGAGACTTTTTGTATAAACTTGGATTTGCGTAAGTATATACATAGAGGTTTGGTAGTCTTCCGCTGTGCTATGTTAGAGTATGTTTCCACTGTTTATATCTTCTATTGTATATGCTCTGTAGGTTTTGCAGGTTAGTTGTCAAGCAAGTCATGATTAGTCGTCCAAAGTTCACTCTAACTCCTAGGGTGGGTTTTGGGTCGCGACAGAAGTGGTATCAGAGCTTAGGCTTTAGGTCTCTAGGGTCACTTAGAATCTTATACCACGGCTTGACAAGAGCATATGTCAGGAAACAAGTTAGGAAGAAAGTAAGTCGGAAGAGAGTCTTGATCCAAGTTTAAGACTAAACTTTAGTCTTAGTCAAAATGGTTGTTTCAACCAAGTACGGTCCTAGGTACGCTAGAACGCTAAAGTATAAGTATAATGTGATGAATACTCTGATGACTTGATGTGATGTATATTAGTAGTGTACAACTAATACAAATTTAATTATTTTGAAATGACATTGAAATAAATTGTGGTTTCAAGTGAGACTCATGTGGTGCTATTGTTCTCAGGACTTTAGTCATGAGACGGAACACACGGGGTCGTGGACCACATACCAGAGCTTCCTCTTCTTCACGGGATGAGGATGAGCAGCCGGACCTCTCTCAGGTCTTAGGCTCTATTGCTGAGACACTCGCCATACTGGCGGCTCGGCAGGCTATACCATCATCGGCGGCACCTACTCCACCGCCCGCAGCTCCAGTACATCATACCGCTGGAGTTGAGGCATTCAGGAGATTGAGGCCTCCACCATTCCATGGGAGTGTGGACCCTCTTGCTGCGGAGGCATGGATCCTCCAGATGGAGAAGATCTTTACGGTCCTCTCGCCTACAGAGGAGGAGAGAGTAGCATGGGCAGCTTTCATGCTAGAGGGTGAAGCCCACCATTGGTGGTTGTCCATATTGAGGATGAGAGATTTGACCATGCAGGGTCTACCTTGGACTTGGGAGGAGTTCAAGGATACTTTTTACAAGAAGTATTTTCCTATCGGTGCCCGGGAAAAGAAAGAGAGGGAATTCATCAACCTTGAACAAGGTTTGATGTCGGTGGCACAATACGAGGCCAAGTTCTCGGAGTTGTCGAGATTTGCGCCTCATATGGTTGCTACTGAGGCAATGAAGGCGAGAAGATTTGAGCAAGGGCTCAAGGATGTTATCATGGAGAAGGTCTCAGTTTTCAGACATGCTACCTACCCTGAGGTAGTAGACAAGGCCTTATTGGTCGAGGCCAATTCAGAGACAGTGTCCAAGAAGAGGGAGTTGGTGAGAGGCCAACCTAGTAGTTCAGCACCTCTAGAGAGGCGGACTCGTACCGGTCCTTATCAGTATGCATGGCCAGCACCACCGATGAGGCCATCTTATGCGCCTCCAGCTCCCCGGCAGTATGTGCCTCAGGCGCCGAGACCTCAGGCTCTTCCAGCCCCACGGCCTGTTGCACCTCAGACGATGAGGTATGCGCCACCTCCGGTCCCTCCGGCCTACACATATGAGGTCTGCACTTCATGCGGCAAAAGGCATCCGGCAGGAGATTACCGAAGAGCATCTGGTGGATGTTATCATTGCGGTCGCCAGGGCCACATGATCAGGGATTGCCCTAGCCGGCATTTACCAGGCCAGTCTCAGGGGATTAGTCCACCAGCACGCCCAGCAGGATCATACCAGGCGTCATCTCAGACTACCCGGTCTACGCCTCAGTCTCGCCAGGCAAACCAGGGGCATGTTTTTGCCTTGACAGAGGGTGATGCACTTGCATTCGATGATGTGGTGCAAGGTACGCGTTTGGAATTATTTTCGTTATTTGTGATTGTTATGTTGTGTTTTATTCCTTGTGTACATACTTGGTATGCTATATATATATATACCTATGTGTATACCCTGTTGATGCTTGAATTGACGTAACTAGTTAAAATTTCAGGAACCCTACTAGTCAATGAGTATTTGGCTCGTGTATTGATTGATACCGGGTCAACTCATTCGTTTGTCTCGCCGAGTTTTTCAGAAGGCTTTTCTGTAGAGCCAAGTCAGCTAGAACCGAAGTTAGCCATTTCGACTCCTCTCGACAAAACAGTAGTGGCAGATAAAGTGTACAGAAATAGTGTGGTCCAAGTTGGAAGCCACGAGTTGGCGGTTGATCTCATTGTCCTTAGATTCCAAGACTTTGATGTTATTTTGGGAATGGATTGGTTAGCAGCACATCATGGGCATGTAGCTTGCTTTGAGAAAATGGTACTCTTCAAGCCAGTAGAAGGAAAACCATTCCACTTTCGCGGGTTGAAAAGCAGATCTATTGCTCGCTTTGCGGCGTTGAGCTTAGCTAACCCCGAGGCAAAGGACTCATCGACTATTCCGGTTGTGAGTGAGTTCCTGGATGTATTTCCAGAGGAGTTGCCAAGATTGCCTCCAGATAGAGAGATTGAGTTTATGATCGAGCTTGCACCAGGCACAGCTCCTGTTTTCAGAGCTCCGTATAGAATGGCCCCTATTGAACTCAATGAGTTAAAGACTCAGTTGGAAGAATTACAAAGCATTGGCTTCATTCAACCAAGTGTCTCACCGTGGGGTGCCCCGGTGTTGTTTGTTAAGAAGAAAGATGGCTCGATGCGGATGTGTGTCGATTACTGCCAATTGAACAAGGTCACTATAAAGAATAGGTATCCCTTGCCTAGGATTGATGACTTGTTCGATCAGTTGAAGGGAGCGAGATTTTTATCGAAGATAGATCTTCGATCGGGTTATCACCAGTTGAAGATTAAGGTGGAAGATGTTCCCAAAACTGCTTTCAGGACTCGGTATGGACACTACGAGTTCTTGGTGATGCCTTTTGGACTCACGAACGCGCCGGTAGCCTTTATGGATTTGATGAACCGGGTGTTCCGGCCATATCTTGATAGGTGCGTGATTGTATTTGTTGATGACATTTTGGTCTATTCCCAGACACGGGAAGATCACACACGCGACCTATGCCTTGCTTTGGAAATGCTAAGAGAACACAAGCTATACGCCAAACTTAGCAAGTGTGAGTTTTGGTTGGAAGAGGTGGCATTCCTAGGCCACGTTGTTTCTGCAGAAGGTATTTCGGTGGATCCAAAGAAGATAGAGGCAGTCATGAGTTGGGCAAGGCCCAAAAGTGTCACGGAGATACGCAGCTTCCTTGGGTTGGCAGGCTACTACAGGAGATTCGTAGAGGGTTTCTCTAGCCTTGCAGCACCGCTCACTTACCTGACAAGGAAGAACGCCAAGTTTGTATGGAGTGATAAGTGCGAGATCAGTTTCACGGAACTGAAGAAGAGGCTTACTATAGCCCCGGTCCTTACTGTGCCATCTAGACCTTATGGGTATGAGGTGTATAGTGATGCCTCACACGTTGGACTTGGGTGTGTACTCATGCAGCACAAGAGAGTCATTGCCTATGCATCAAGGCAGTTGAAGGAGCATGAGAAGAATTATCCCACGCACGACTTAGAGCTTGCAGCGATCGTGTTTGCACTTAAGATTTGGCGTCATTACCTTTATGGGGTGGAGTTCTATGTGTTCACTGATCACAAGAGTCTCAAGTACCTCTTTTCCCAAAAGGAGCTGAATCTAAGGCAAAGGCGTTGGATGAAATTTCTGAAGGACTATGATTGTACCATTCAATAACACCCGGGTAAAGCGAATGTAGTGGCCGATGCTTTGAGTAGAAGACCTCAGGGGTTGTTAGCACACATGTTGGTTCAAGAATGGAAGCTACTTGAAGATTTCGCAAATCTGGACATCAGTGTGAATGACTCTGTCCGTGGTCCTACCTTGGCAAATGTTACGGTTCGGCCGTACATTATAGATTTGATCCAAGAATATCAAGCCATGGATGCTGAATTGTTGGGTTATCGGGACAAGGAAGTTGCTAAGGGTAGTGAGGACTTCTCTCTCACTAGTCGGGGTGCTATCACATTCAAGGGAAGGCTGTGCGTCCTAGCCAAGGCAGATCTTCGAGGAGAAATTTTGGATGAAGCACACCGTTTGAAGTACACAGTGCATCCAGGGGGTACAAGGATGTACCGAAACCTCAAGAGTCACTTTTGGTGGCGGAATATGAAGAGGGATGTTGCAGAATATGTGGCACGGTGCTTAGTGTGCCAACAGGTGAAAGCAGAACACATGCGACCCGCCGGTCTATTGCATTCTCTTCCTATTCCCGAGTGAAAATGGGAGAACATATCCATGGACTTCATAGATGGCTTGCCAAAGACGGTAAGGGGCTCAGATGCGATATGGGTAGTAGTGGATCGTTTGACAAAGTCCGCTCATTTCTTACCCTACCGAACTACTTTCAACTCAAGTCAGTTGGCTGCACTATACATCAAGGAAGTAGTTAGATTACACGGAGTGCCTGTTAGTATTGTGTCGGATCGGGATCCAAGATTCACATCAAGGTAGAAACTCTTTTCTTGGAATCTTACTTGCACGAAAACATTATTGTTATTGGGAGAATAACAATATCATTTTCCTTTTGTCTCTATACTATTTAGGACTAAGAAAACATGTTGTCAAAGTTTTTATCCTTCATTACAAAATTGCTAGATCAAATCTAAGAAAAGAATAATAGTCATACTTCATTCACAATGAAAAGAATATTATCTTTGCATAAAGTCAAGAAAGTAATTATGCTTCCACTAACCAATTTGCACACAAAGGATACTTTCATTCTTAGATGAAAATCAAACAGTTTGATTATTTCATCAAAATAAAAGTTAGTCCAACTACAGATTCTAGGACCTGTGGGTTCTAGTGTACTATTTAGGTATAGTGAGAGTAGAGAGTTGATCTCTATCAATTCTCATAGTTATTGATCTATTGGGTTTCCGCTTCTAGAACAATTCTAGATTTAATTTCTCTACTAGGAAACTTGTATTCCTGTTTACAAATATCTTTTGTTATCTAGGAATAGAGACTAAATGTCTCTAATGCGAATCCCAAGCTTATCTTCCATCAAATCATATCCAATATAAATCGATTTAATAACACCATCATACTATGGTTTGTTGTGGGAATTATCTGAGACACGATGTAATGAGAGTAAATTATGAAATCTCTATTAAGAGGTACTCTTCTCAATCATGAAAAACTTACCTAGCTATTTCTTTATTTCAATACGGAATTCCTTTAACTTTTCAAAGAAGGTGAAATAAAGTTAGCTACCTCTTAATGGAAGATTCATATGGTTACGATCATCCAACTTTTGTCATATTCCCAAGTAGAAGTTTTATCTACTCAGATTTCTCTTTCTCCTTAACAAACATGCAACTATTGCACTTATGCAAGATCATACCAAGCATTAGGAGCTAGAGGTTCCAATAATTAAGTTTGACTTGATGAGTATATAGGCTGGGCAATCCTTCCAAAGGTTTGTCTTATATCCAATGACCAATTGCTTCACTATGAAGCACAATCCTTATACTTTCCTTTCTTCTCTGAAGAGCCCCTTGTCCATACTACCAGAATATATTTCCAATGGAAAATCTTGGATTTCTTTCCTTTGCATAAATGCTCAGGATTTAGAAAATCCAACTCTTTTGAACATCTTTGCAAATAGCATTGAACTCTTCAAAGGTTCTTAGCCATATGCAACATGTGAGATTTCAGACAATCTGATTTCCTACTTGTTCAACATAACCATATTAAAGGATTCCGGGAGTTTGTCGAGAATCATATCCTCTTATCCCATAAATTTATTTCAATTTATCTCAGCACCAAGAATTGGTATTTATGAATCCAATGATCTCTATCATATTCTTTGTGACTGGGTTTCCCTAGTCAACTTGGTGTCCAGTTGTCCTTTTATATAGTAAGCTACCTAGCAGCCATATTGTATTCTGTAAACATCTCAAATGAGATTTAACATTAGTAGTGAGAACTTGGGCAATTCTTTAGATGGTAAGCACAAACTTGAGATTCTTTTTCCATTCCAAACACTTTGAATTGGTCAAGAGATTCTCATTAAAGTCTTAGTAAGGTGGTTATAGAATGACATGACAATTAAAACATACATCATAATTTCACACATTATAATATCATTAGATCAGGGCTTTCAATCTTTGATGATATTGCTCATCATTCAATCAAATTTCATAGACCCCTCAATCTATAAAATTAGGAAATATGCTACTTCATATTTCTGATGAGCATTGGGTGCCTTATAATACACATACAATCTTCCATTTTACGATAGTACCACACATGCACTATAAGGTGGATAGTAACTATCCATCACTGAGCATCTCATGAATAACTCCTTATATAAATCAGCGATTCCCAATTTTCTTACGACCTCCAAGGACAACATGACTGTCACTATTTCAGCCGCCATGTTCCTTGGTTAAGTGAAACCCATCATTCTGGTTCGTCATATGATCAAGTAGGGCTGTGCCCCCATTTTAGTTGACACTCCCTATCAGGCCATACACAAACATTGTAGCGCCCCAAAACCCACCCTAGGAGTTAGAGTGAACTTTGGACAACTAAACATGACTTGCTTGACAAACCATCCTGCAAAAACCCACAGAGCATATACAATAGAGGACATTATCAGCGGAAACATACTCTATCATAGCACAGCGGAAGACTAACAACCCTTTATGTATATACATACTTAAATTCAAGTTTTATACAAAAGCAATCCATAAGAAAGTACGGACAGACCCGCAAAAATACGTGGATATAATCTCTCATCTCACCCACAGCTAATCCACTCAGAATCTACAACCACCTATTGGTAACCCTCTACGGGGGGTTCCTCCAAAGGCTCCTCGACGTACTCCTCTTCCACCCATGGACCAGGAGCACAAACATCAAATGGAGCAACAGCTCCCTCAGAACCTGCCGACATAAGAAGTACGGCTGAGCATGGAATACTCAGCGGGTACTAAATACTAACCAACAATTATAGCATAAAAATGGCAATACATAATCAGGAGCAGTTTATATATGTCAAACGGAAACAGTTCATATCATACAAGGAAGTAAAGCAGTTTATAATCATGCTTGTAATTCGTAGAAAACCGATAAATCCTCTTGAAAACATCGTGCACTTGACTTGACTTGAAATATCTTTTCGTACTTGAAACTTGTCATGTTTGTCTTATCTTGTCATATCATGCGTGTCATGCCATGTCATGCTTGCTTGGAAAGTAAACTACTTGTGAGGGAAGGGAGACCCTTCTTCCTAGAATGCTTATGCTTGTCATGCCATGTCTTGTCATGCTTGCTTGGAAGAGTAAACTACTTGTGAGGGAAGGGAGACCCTTCTTCCTAGAATGCTTATGCTTGTCATGCCATGTCTTGTCATGAACGAGGTAAAACATATCGGAAGATATGTCCCACCTCTAACCATGTTCTTGTAAACCTCGATAAATCATGTCATGCATGCCGTGCTCGTGGGAATCGTGTACATACTTGCATTTAAATTTAAACATGACATTTGGGAAATTTCACAACACATATAGTATCAATGATTGAGCAATGTAATATTCATATCATTTAGGGAAAGCAGAAAACACACTATCATAGACCCTAGCAATATTCATACTTCATTAGGCATGCATTTCCAAATATACAGTTCACTGTATTCACCTTGGCATTTCATCAAACATGGTGTGTTCATTTTGGATTTACCCTACAACATGCTTTTCTAGATGGTTTTTTTTTCTCAAATCATACATGTATATTCATTATTTGAACAATGCCCTTCCCCATTTGTTCACCACACAACACCATTGGCATCCAGTCGCCCATTCCATCTCCATTCTCCATTAACACCCATTCACAACCATTCACCACCATTCATCTCATAGCACATGTATAATGAAAGAAAATAAAGAGAAATGAAGGGGAAAGAAGAACTATAACTAGGAGGGTAGTAAAAAGTACCGACCTTGAAGAAATGAAGAAGAAACCCCTTTCCAAAACGACTGTGTAGCTGCTGCCCTAGTTTGAGGAGATGCTCCTCACGAGTTTGTGCCTTGATCTTGAAGAAAATGGGCTGGAGGTTGATCTAGGGTTTCAAAACCCTTTGATTTCTCTCTAAAATGGGAACCCTAGGTTGGAATCGCCTTCTCCCCTTTCTCCTATTCTCTCAAACTCTCTAAGTGTCGAATGAAGCCCTAAAGGCTCGGGTTAAACTCTTAAGGTAAGAGTGAACTGACCAAAAGACCGTAATACCCTTACTGGGATTTCTGCAATGACGCGAGGACCGTGAATAGTGCTGAACACATTGTGCTGTGAATAGTGCCAACTCGTGGTGCTGTGAATAGTGCCAACTCGTGGTGCCATGAATAGTGCCAACTCGTGGTGGCGTGAATAGTGCCAACTCGTGATGGCGTGAATAGTGCCAACTCGTGGTGCCGTGAATAGTGCAACTCGTGGTGGCGTGAATAGTGCCAACTCGTGGTGGCGTGAATAGTGCAACTCGTGGTGCCATGAATAGTGCCAACTCGTGGTGCTGTGAATAGTGCCAACTCGTGGTGGCTGTGAATAGTGCCAACTCGTGGTGGCGTGAATAGTGCAACTCGTGGTGGCGTGAATAGTGCCAACTCGTGGTGCCGTGAATAGTGCCAACTCGTGGTGGCGTGAATAGTGCCAACTCGTGGTGCCGTGAATAGTGCCAACTCGTGGTGGCGTGAATAGTGCCAACTCGTGATGGCTGTGAATAGTGCCAACTCGTGGTGGCGTGAATAGTGCAACTCGTGGTGCCATGAATAGTGCCAACTCGTGGTGGCGTGAATAGTGCCAACTCGTGGTGGCGTGAATAGTGCAACTCGTGGTGGCGTGAATAGTGCCAACTCGTGGTGGCGTGAATAGTGCCAACTCGTGGTGCCGTGAATAGTGCCCGTGGTGAGTTGTACAACGTACCCGTGGTGAGCTGCACAACGTGCCCGTGGTGAGTTGTACAACGTATGAACACAGTATACGTTTTCCTACAGGTACAGACTGTTTTGGCCATATCTTTTGACTCGTTCGTCCGATTTTGACGATTCAACTTGCGTTGTGTTCGTACTTCGAAGAGGAACAATTCTGGCATTTCAAAATTTCCAAATTCTTCCTCATTTATTAATCATACCTCTTAAAAAGGCAAAAATGACAACGAGAGTGTCATGTATTAACTGTGAAAAAGGTCCGGGGCTCTACAAACATATCTACTATAGAAATAAGACTCTAGGAGTTTAACTCAGACTGAATTATGTCAATACCTTTTGGCAAGACAAGACTTAGGCTAATTAATTCCTAGTCTTATTGATAATGGAAGGTCATAGGGCAATATTATCCCGTAGGATAGATTAACCTATTTAATTCACTTAATATTTTTCTTGAGGGAAAACAGAATATCATGAATAAATTATACATCTAATGCATATATCAAAAGCATTCACAATATTTATATCACATGTATAAAGCAATATACAAATATCATCACATGATAATAAATTAATTTTCGTTTAATTAGATCAAACTAATTCCAATGAACTCTCACTAGCCCCAGAAATCTTAATGGATCTAATCCAAGGGTACAAAGGTCATTTTTAACATCAGTGGGCTTTAAATGGTTCATTCATCCATATGATGGACCATTGGTCATACCAAGCACCATGGGCCCAAAATAACAATTATAAAATGTCCATGTGCATCACTAAAGCCCATAAGTCAAAATGGACTATATTACCTTTTAATTTCTCTACGAATTATTTTTAGCACATTAGGGTTCACCAACCCTAAGTCTAAAAGAAATTATGGAAGTCTTTAAACAACTCTCTAAGACCTCTACTAGGGTCTATAAGTGTCAATCAAGCACTTCCCAAAATCGTGAATATTGTTAGCTTACATCTATGTCAATTAAGGCACAATTATCTCATAATCATGTAAGTAACATATTCCACGTAAAAATTTCAATATGGACTACATGCATCACGTCCAAAAGGGCTATAATAATGTGTTTTATTTAAACACAAACTTTTTATGTTTCAACAAAACACATATTGTGGGGTTTGATCCAATTATCCAAAATTTGCACAAAACTGACAATCACATTATCACAAGGGTTATGGTCTTTTCTAAGCTACTAAAAGTTATAACAAATCATCACATGAAATACATAATATAGCCGCACAATGGGTCTACATGATCATGCTATCTTAGAAATCCTACAACTACTCTTGTAGAACGCCTTCCAAGATTTATTCTTCATGCGATCACCATCATCTTCTATTTTCAATACGATTTCTTCATAGAAAAATCAGAAACTCCTAATACTAAGATTACATTATATTCAAAATAAGAAACCTTGAGAAACCACCCAAAATAGGGTGCTCAAGAGGAGTACAACCCATAAGAAGAAAGAGAAGAAAACAAGGCATGATCATGGAACCCATCCACCATTCAACAAGAATATATATATTAACTATTCATCAACTATGAATAACAATATGGCATGACAAATTACTTAGAAAGTCCATAACCTCAACAAGGGTTTTGCTAACCTTAGGGAAACTCTTTCCCATATGGTTAAGGCATCTATTAACATTTAATAGATAAACCCTAGAGCAAAGAAAGCAAGCATGACTAGAATGAATTCTTAGGATTTTTAGATCATCATTAAAAGAAAACAATTTTCCTTTAATGCTTGGAAAGTCATTAAGAGAAACAATTTCTCTAAAATTTAATCTAACTATAAAATTCATCCTCACATTCCTCAATTGATAAACAAATAGAAAACACCATATTAAATTCTGCTAGGCTAGGGATCTAATCCCTTCCATATTATTTTGATCTAATAACTATTAAAAGACCAAAATAAAAATCAGCAAATTGCTAATTTTTAATATCACTTTATATTGATTCCAAAATAAATTCAAAATCAATAATATGTGAATTCAAAATTTTCCAT
Organism: Tetracentron sinense; assembly: GCA_015143295.1. NCBI lineage: Eukaryota > Viridiplantae > Streptophyta > Magnoliopsida > Trochodendrales > Trochodendraceae > Tetracentron > Tetracentron sinense. The sequence continues at coordinate 8,509,485 of CM026568.1, forward strand.
AAGGGCCAACTGCTTTAGGGATTATTTGATTTAACAATTAAATAAAATAATACCCCAAACAATAGTATTAAATGTCCATAAAATAATTGATCTCTATCAATTAAAATTCACTTGAGATAAAACCATGTATCTCAACCAATGGCATTTATGTAATTACTTGATTAACTATTAATCAAATAAAAACTTATAAATACTATGTAACCAGTAATACTGAGCACATGTAATTGATCCAAATCAACTACAATAATTATAGTATTATTCTCATAAACTTTTTAGGGAACCATAAAGGATATCATAATTAACAGTTAATTAAATGATAGCCCGTGGACTCGAAGCAGATAATTAAACAATTTAATTAAATCTCAGCCCTTGCCCTCGAATCAAATAATTAAACTATTTAATTAATTGATAGCCCATTAAACGATTCAATAGCATCCCATGCTCCAAAATCAAATGATGGAAATAAGGAAAAATTTGAAAGCCTCTTGGAAAATTAATTTCGAAAACTCTTTTTCCCACTTTAGTTTTTCGACTCAAGTTTTGACCCTCAAAACGATTGATTCTGGAAAAACTTTCTTCACGAAAGTTGTAGATTTTTTGACGGCTTCGAAACGATATACTGACGGACCTAAATTGGACTTACGGTCACAAAGTTATGGCCAAAATACCAAAACTGTATCGATTCTTCTAATCAAATACAAATCCGAAAATCCATGAATCAATTTTAATCGAAATAAGCTTTAATCTCCAAGAACGCTTAATCAAGGATGTCTAACACCATGTGATTTAATAATTAACATTTAATAAATAAAATCTCATCTATATATGCTAGCCAAAATATCAATGGGTATCTAAGTGGTCTAAATCAAAGGGAAAACTTGCCTGGGGCTCTCAAGAATAAATTAAACAATTTAATTTAATATAAAAAGGATCTCTAAATCCTTAAGGGCTATAACCAAATTTATATCTCTATATACCTATCCCTATTAGAATTAAGAGAGGTTTTGAAATCATCCAAAACTGAAATTAGTATCACACTAATTTCTAAGGGCTTGATCTCTCCCTCAATAACTAGAGGGATCCCTTATCCCTAATAAATGATTATCCAATAATCAAGAATCTAAAAGATTGATTCATTAGGGTAACCAAAATTCATAGGGGAGGCATTCTTGATATAATTAAAATTTGATTATACCCTAAAATCAAATAGAAGCATAGCCAAGGCTCTGATACCACTGAAAGTATGCCTCTTTTTAATTTTAGAAACACAGTTCTTAGGGAGCATACATCGAATCCCAAGATCTGACTATGATTCTAATTGATTTTATTCAATGAAGGTTAGAAATCACAATCACCTTTGCGACTTTGAAATTGTTAAGTCAAATCCACATAAGAACAGTACTCGCAAAACTTCACAAGTGTCAAGTCTCCTGTCGATTCACACGAACCTTCTTTTTCCTTTAAAGCTTTCTCTAATAAAAGCTAATGGCCCTTCCAAATTTCCAGCTCTAGGATCTTGAAATAAAGATCTAATCTTTATTATAAAGAACCTTTCTTGATGATCAAGACCCTTGATCTTCTTATTTTTGATTATTCAAAACTTAGAACACACAAGAGAAGAAAAGGGAGAGGGGTGACCTTACACTCTAGGGAAGAGAGAGAGAGGCGTGAGGTTATGAGGAGAGGAGTGAGATTCCAAAAATTCTGGAAAATTAATTATTCGACGTCCACCTCTTTATATAGGAGAGTTTGGGTTGCTTGCAACTCAAGACTCCTAATCCTTATCCAATAAGGATTCCTCAATTCTTTCTATTCTTGATTTCTCCTAATTAATTAGGATTAATCATTAATAGAAACTAACCTTATCCATTAGTGTCCCACTAATCTTATCCTTATCCTAATCCAATTAGGATTCCTTGATTAGCAAGAAACTAATAGACTCTTTGTCCAACAAGGAATCTTTAATTAGTAACTAACTCTAACTAACTAACTAACATTATCCAATAAGGATATTAGCTATTAGATACTAATTAAATAATAATAACAATTATTATTATTAATACCTCCATGAAGTGGGCGTCCCACCCTAGGTGGGCCCCACTCCACACGCCCCCAATGGGTTCTAAACCCTTTTGGTCACTTTAACTATTCTTTTAAAATATTCTCCAATGGGTCCTACCCATTTGATTTTTCACATCTAATGGGATTCCACCTTTTAGAGCTTCACTATACCATATAGTGATTACTTAGAGAAATTAATTAATTTAATAAATTATTAAATTAAATACTTTAAGAAGGTCCTTGTGTGTGAGATCTAAAGGGATCTCCTATTTTCGGTTGTGGGACTAAGTACTCATCCTTTTTGGTTAAAGCATTGTTACTAGGAAACACCTTTCCTAACACTCCATTAGGATCATAGAATTTTATCTATATCCCTGGACTTCCACCAATCACAATAATGTCCATTAACACAATGTGACTAACCTCCAAAAATTAGAAAATTGCTTGTAAGTACCATCTCACAATATATTTACAAATAAATCCTTCCACATTCCGATATCACTTGTAAGCTTCTGGGATTGGAACAATTCCACTGTCTAGTCCCTAGCTTATGAATAGAACACTTTCTCATGATTACTTTTTCATTGAACTGAACCTCCAAAACACTTTTGAAGAAACATTAGAAAAGAACTAACATATATATATTTATATATACTTTTCCATATTGAAAATATCAACTTTGATAAAAACCATTTTTTACCGAAAAGCACCAGTACTGGATTTAACAATTTAGTTCAACAAGTATCACCTTGATATCATTATCTCCAGTTAAGGAGTTGTGGATTCCTTATTGAGTGTTTACACACTTCTCCAAACATCGTGTACATGACCCAACGTACCCAGAGTTAGTCGTATGTATTGGACATTACCGATTAGCACATCAAAGCCATATAGACAGATGTCTGAGAAGATGTTAACCTCTCAGGTCTAAGGACAATTTGCCAAATGGATAACCCTAATACAATCTAACAGTGTATTCCATAGGGTATCCACTAGTGACCCCGTTCAGTATTATGTACTTGCTACATATACTCACATGTTTGTCAAGAGTCACCACTCTCTATAAATGAGATTCATCACACTATCTCATAGAACTACACATGTGCAAGCCATGATGAAGTACAGCGCCCAACCAGTACTCTAGAGGCTTCTAACAATATTAGGTTTACAAGGAACTGGAAAATCATATCTCGTCGCAACCTTTGCATGATTTTCCTACAATGTTACCTATGAAACTTTATGTCATCATCAAATGAAACAGTAATTAATATAAATACCGTTTATAGTTGGTTGTGTGAATATGATGCTTGTCTAATCAACATAGAAAAGTCTCTTATTGACTTTTGAGGGCATATATGTCTAACAAGCATCTCCACAGATTGTTCTGGGACATTCTAACTCTAGCTTACCCAATGTTATCCCATTGACCCTTAAATAGGAATGACATCAGAATTGCAAGTGACGTGAGATATTCATGTTGCAATTGAATCCCAGTGTAAGAACATTAACCAGTGAGGATCCCGACACAAACTTTTTTATTCAATTGATCATTCAAATAACATTATCCCTAATGGGCCTTCGAGATTAATATACTATCAAATTCATAGCCCATTGTACATCATCCGGGTTTCAAAGACATTTGATTAAGCCATGATAAACCATTTCTCATGTAAAACATTCTGAAAAAAACTTTTATTATGTATAATGTAGTTGAATAAAAATTTATGTCAAACTTGTTTAATTTCAAAATCACTTGCGTGGGATTTAAGCTTAATTGACTTTCTTACCCGAAACTTGGATAATCACTCAATTTAATGAGCATGGATTTCTTGTTTGAAATTCATCATGACTCGAACAGCTTTCTGATTATCCAACTTTCACCTTGTCATAGTCTCTCAGTTAGAGAGTACTTAGGTGCAATCAAAACAATCAGATTACTACTCAGTTATTAATGAATTCATCAGATCTAAGGATCATCGAAACTATTCAATGTGAATGAGAGACCAACTATCTGATGGTATGTTTATGCAAGAGGTCTCTCATTGCATGAAATCGGTCAGTGTACATTTAAGCACTCATATGCTGATGTGTAGTCTCCACTACAATAGTTTGAGATAAAACTATATCTCAACCATTGAGAACATCGTAGCAGCCATAGAAGTGAACTGTCCAGCTTCACCCATAGCTGTGACTCTATAAGGTATAAGGAACTGGAATGTTATATCTGTCTGTGATAGTCCTATCACATAGCTTTCCTACAATATATCCTATGGACCATTGTCGATATCTCATATTATATAGATCATCTCATGATCATGGTCAATTACCCATAATGAATTCACAATAGATAAAGAAGAAGTCTCTATTAATCTAATCAATAAGAATGATACAATCTAAATGACTTTTTTGGGCATTATGACTAACAGTAAGGTTGTGCCTCCATTTTAGTTGACACTCCTTATCAGGTCATACACAAAACTATCTACAATAGAATTAAGGCTCTAGGAGTTTAATTCAGATTGAATTATGTCAATACCATTTGGCAAGACAAAACTCAGGCTAATTAATTCCTAGTCTTATTGATAATGGAAGGCCATATGATTAATAATCTCATTTAACATCACTTAATATTATTTTTTGAAGGGAATAAAAATAATCATGCATAATCATCATATAAATAATCATCATATGAAATATGAAAATTTTCGATAACAGGATTATCAAAGGAATGATTAACTCCCACTAGCCCTCACAGTGGGTTTTGGCCACTAGGGTTTTCACCTTATGGTCGAAGCCTACTCATCCCTTATAACCTTAGGGTTTTTGGATGTCAGTTTAGTGATCTATCTTACTTATCAACCTTTTACAGTGCTTAATATTTTTTCAGACACGATTATCTAATAATCTTGTAAGCAAAGGTTTTACGTAAAAATTTCTGCATGGGTCACAAACTTCACGTCCAAAAGAGTACTAGTAATGTGTTGTGTCTAAATATAATTAATTTATAATTAAACACAACTCATTAATAGAGGTATAATCCAATTATCCTAAATTTTCATAAAAAGCGATAATTATCTAAGCTTTCGGGCTTAAAATAAATATTATTGATCATCACATGAACAATAATATTATTATTATAACAATATAATAATCTCACAATGGGTTCACAAAAATCATACGACCTTATTTAATTACAACAAGAGAATTAAATAAAGCCGTACAACTGAAGACCTTCTATCTCGCAATGGTTCACCGGGAAACTCCTTCGGTTGATTTTCTCCACCATAAATCATCAACCCTATTCTAAAATTATAACTTTTGTAAAATAAGAAAAAAAAAAGGAATGGGAGGAAAAAGAAGGAGGTATGATTTGTGGAACTCATCCAGCACATACAATAATAATTATTTATCATGATAAATATAATACATTATTATTTTATGCTAGCCCGAGGCTCTTGAAAATAAATTAAATAGTTTAATTTAATATGCTAAAAAGGATCTCTAAATCCTCAAAGGGCTTTAACCAAATTTATATCTCTATATATCTATCCCTATTAAATTTTGAGAGGTTTTGAAATCATCCATAACCTGATTAGTCTCTCACTAATTATAAGGAATTGATCAAAATCAATGCCATCCCTTAACCTAGGTATTTAATGATTATCTAATAATCAAGTTATGATTATTAAATCATCAAGAATCAAAAAGATTCAATCCCTTAGGGTGACCGAAATTCATAGGGGGGCATACATCGAATCCCAAGATCTAACTATAGTTCTAATTGATTTTATTCAATGAATGATAAAATAACAATCACCTTTGCAACTATGAAATTGATAAGTCTATTCCACGATTTGAATGATACCCGCAAAACTTTGAAAAGTGAAAAGTCTTCTTTGCGATTCACACAAACCTTCTTTGATTATTTAAAGCTTTTCTCTAATGGAAGTTAATGACCCTTCCAATTCAAACTCTATGATCTTTTATTTTTTTCTTGAATGCAAGATCCTTTCTTGATAACAAGATTGGTTCTAATATTATTTAAGATCCAAACAAAATCAAGAGAATAGAATGAGATAGATGACCGTACAACTACCAAAGGAGGGAGAGGGGACGTGAACTTTTGGAGAGAGAGAGAAAAAAAAGTTGGAGAAATTGTTGTGGCCAAGGGGTGGACATCCCACCCTATTTATAGGCTCTCTTGGATTGCTTACTTGCAATCCAAGACTCATTTTTATAATTCTAATCTAATTAGAATTCTCTCATAATGATTCCTTAATGATAATTCTCAAATAATTAGGATTTATCAAAATAAGAAACTGACATTATCCATTCCCTATTTAATAGGAAAACTAATTAGTAACCTACTAATGCAATCCCTACTTAATAGGAAATCATTAGTAACAAACTAATCTAATCCCTACTTAATAGGAAATCATTAATTAGCAACCAAGTAATCTAATCCCTATCTAATAGGTGATAAGATTACAAACTAACTAAAAAGGATAAGTTCCACCATTAAGTAGGCGTCCCACCCTAGGTGGGCCCCACTATCACACGCCCCATTCAGAGTTCCAAATTCTTGTTGGTCAAGTTTTGATCTTTATCAAAATCACATATGGGTCCTACCCATTTGGTTAATCACATCTTATGTGATTTCACCTATTAGAGCTTCACTATATCATATAGTGACATACATAGAGAAATTAATTAATTTAATTCAAAATTAAATTAAAAGCTTTAAGAATGACCTAGTATGTGAGATCTAAAGGGATCTTATATTTCCGGTTGTAGGACTAAGTGTTTAACCTTTTGGTTGAAGCCTTGTAGCTAGGAAACACTTTCCTATAATACCATTAGGATCATACAATATTATCTATGTCCCTAGACTTCCACTAATCACAATAATGTCCATTAACACGATGTGACTAATTCCCAGAAATTAGAGAATTACTTACATGTATTATCTATTAAAAGATTTGTTTACAAATACGTCCTTCCACTTCTAATATTGTTATAAGCTTACGGGATAATATCTTATACTGTCTGTAATCCCTATTTTATAATGAGAACCCTTTCTCTTTAATACTTTTAGTCAAACTTGGAGTTTCAAAACTATTTTTGAAATTATTTAAAAGAAATAATAATAATTGTTATATTCCTTTTACATAGAAAATAAACTTCTCGATAAAACCATTTCATCGATAAATATCAGTGCTGGTTTTCCAAGTCCAGTTTGACAAGTATCAACACAATATAAATTACTCTAGAAGAGTATTGAAATCCTTGTTGAGCGTACACACACTTCTTATAGTATAGCGTATATAACCCAATGAGCCCGTATTTAGTCCGGGGTGTTGGGCATTGACGATTGGCTACATCAAAGCTATATAGGCAAATACTAGAGAAGATGTCGACCTCTTAGGTTAAGGACAATTTGTCAAATGGACTAACCTAAATATATATAGACAGTATATTTCTAAGGGTATCCACTAAGCGATCATGTTGCAATATAAGTACTTCTTACTTATATCCACATCTTAGTCAAGAGACTCTTCTCTCAGTGATTGAGATTCATCACTCCGTCATATGGAACTAACAATGTGTAAGTTAGTAGGAATATATTGTTCAGATGTATCCTAAATAACTTAGAACAATTCTAGGTCTACAAGGAACCGGAAAACCATATCTCCTTAGCAATTGGTTCAAAACTAATTTGATGGTTTTCCTACAATATTACCTAAGGGACAAAGTAGTCTCATCTTATGCCGATACTTTTAATATGTTACCTAATGTAGAAGACAATGTGTGAATGTAAATATGTTTTTATTAATAAAGTAGACTAATAGAATTCTGGAATGGCTTTTGTGGGCATATATGTCTAACATCTTGATGCTTGGTGTGTTAGCAAGTCAAGGCCGAGCACATGAGGCCAACAGGTCTCTTGCAGTCCCTTCCTATTCCTGAATGGAAATGGGAGAATATCTTCATGGATTACATTGTTAGTTTGCCAAAGACGACGAAGAACTCCGATGCCATTTGGGTGGTGGTTGACTGTTTGACGAAGTCTACCCATTTCTTACCCTATTGAACTACATTCAACTCGAACTAGCTTGCAACGCTGTAGATCAAAAATGTCGCGACCCAAAACCCACCCTAGGAGTTAGAGTGAACTTTGGACGACTAATCATGGCTTACATGACTTGCTTGACAAACCAACCTGCAAAACCCACAGAGCATATACAATAGAGGATGACAGCGGAAACATAACTATAAAACACAGCGGAAGTCTAACAACCTCTAAGTATATACACATGGTCCAAGTTTAATACAAAGAAATCAAAACAAAGAAAGTGCGGACATGCCCGCCAAAATACATGGATATAATCACTCATGCTCACCCACAGCTAATCCACTCAGAATCTAACACCACCTACTGATAACCCTCTACGGGAGGTTCCTCCAAAGGCTCCTCGACGTACTCTTCTTCCACCCATGGACTAGGAGCACAAACATCAAATGGAGCAGCAGCTCCCTCAGAACCTGCCGACATAAGAAGTACAGCTGAGCATGGAATACTCAGCGGGTACTAACTACTAACCAACAGTTATAGCATAAAAATGGCAATACATAAATCAGGAGCAATTCATATATGTTAGACGGAAACAATTCATATCATACAAGGAAGTAAAGCAATTTATAATCATGCTTGTATTTCGTAGAAAGCCTATAAAACCTCTTGAAAACATCGTGCACTTGACTTGGCTTGAAATATCTTTCCGTACTTGAAAGCTTGTTGTGTTTGTCTTGCTTGATCTTGTCGAGCGTGTTGTACGTGTCATGTCATGCATGTCATGCGTGCTTGCTTGTGATCATGTAACTTGTGAGATACACTTGTGAGATATCCTTGTGAGATGCGCTTGAGAGATACCTTGAGAGGGAAGGGAGACCCTTCTTTATGCAATGCACTTGAGAGGGAAGGGAGACCCTTCTTCATGATATGTATGTACTTGCGAGGGAAGGGAGGCCCTTCTTCATGATATGCACTTGTGAGTGAGGGGAGACCCCTCGTGGAATGTTGGTTCTTGTTTTCTTGTGAAAAGCGAGATAAAACATATCGTAGGATATGTCCCACCTCTAACCATGTTCTTGAAAACCTCGGTAAATCATGTCATGCATGCCGTGCTCGTGGGAATCGTGTACATACTTGCATTTAAATTTAAATATGACATTTGGGTAATTCACAACACATATGGCATCAATGATTGAGCAATGTAATATTCACATCATTTAGGGAAAGCAAGAAAACACACTATCATAGGCCCTAGCAATTTTCATAATTTATTAGGCATGCATTTCCTAATTTACAACTCACTTTATTCACCATGGCATTTCATCAAACATAGTGTGTTCATTATTCATTATTCATTTAAACCTAAATCATGCTTTTCTAGGTGAGTTTACTCACATCATAAATGTGTGTTTATTATGGATACAATGCCCTCCCCCGTTTCAATCATCACAACACAACCATTGGCATCCAATCGCCTATTCCATCTCCATTCACCACGTTCACACTTCCAAACTCATAGCACATGTACAAAGGAAGGAAACAAAGAGAAATAAAGGAAAAGAGGAGCTATAGCTAGGAGGGTAGCAAGAAGTACCGACCTTGATCAAGTGAGGAAGAAATCTCCTTCCAAAAACGGTCGTGAGTTGCTGCCCTAGCTTGAGGAGATGCTCCTCACGAGCTTGTGCCTTGATCTTGAAGGAAAATTGTAGAGCCCCGAACTTTTGACATTTATGCATGACCCTTTCGTAGCCATTTTTCCTTTAAAGTAGTGCAATTAATAAATAAGGAAGAAATTGAAAATTCCGAAACATCAGAAATGTTCCTTTTCGAAGTACGAACCCAACGCAAGTTGAATCGTCAAAATCCGACGAGCGGGTCAAAAGATATGGCCAAAACAGTTTGGACCTGCAGGTAACCGATCACTCGGTCCATAGAGCGATCGATCGGTCCATAACCGATCGATCGGTAGCTATCGCACGGTCAGAAATTTTCTATGGGGAAATTTTCCAGAGAGTGAGTTTTTGACCGGTCGATCGGTCATAAATACCGATCGCTCGGTAGGCAACCGATCGATCGGTCATAACCACTGATCGCTCGATCCTCGTGTTTTTGCAGAAATTTCATTAAGGGTGTTTTCGTCTTTTGGGCGTTTCACTCATACCTTAAAGGCTTTGCCCGATCATTTGAGAGTTCATACACAACCCTTAGAGTCTTTTGAGAGATAGAGAGAAAGGAGAAGGTTTTCCAAAACCTAGGTTTCCATTTTGGAGAGAAATCAAAGGCTTTTGAAACCCTAGATCAACCTCAAGCCCGATTTCTTCAAGATTTCGGTTCAAGCATTCGTGGAGCTCGTGTTCCAAGCTAGGGCAGCAACTTACGTGCATTTTGGAAGGGGATTCCTTCCCTCTTTTTTCAAGGTCGGTACCTCTTACTACCCTCCTAGTTATAGCTTCCCTTTTTTTTCCTTTGTTTCTCCTTGTTTTTCCTTCACTTATATATGTGTTATGAGATTGGTGGTATGAATGGTGAATGGAGGTGGATGTTGGCGAATGGATGCCGTGTGGATGATGTGATGAATGAATGGGAAAGGGCATTGTACTAATAATGAACATACAAGTGTGATGAGAGCATAACCCACCTAGAAAAGCATGATCTAGGTTTAAGTGAATAATGAGCACACCCTATGTTTGATGAAATGCCAAGGTGAACAAAATAGAGGATAAATTAAGGGAACCCATGCTTAATTACTCTTGAAATTGTTAGGGTTCATGATAGTGTGTTTCTTACATTTCTTAAAATGTGTAGATTATTACTCACTTAAATTGTTATATGTTATGCTTTGTGAATTACCCCAAATTGCCATATTTAATTCCAAATACAAGTATGCACACGATTTCACGAGCACGAATGCATGGCACGTTTTATCGGTGTTTTCAAGAATACGGTTTAGAGGTGGGGCATATCTTACGACATGTTTTACCTTGTTCATGGCATGACAAGCATAAGCATTCTAGGAAGAAGGGTCTCCCTTCCCTCACAAGTAGTTTACTTTTCCAAGCAAGCATGACAAGACATGGCATGACAAGCATAAGCATTCTAGGAAGAAGGGTCTCCCTTCCCTCACAAGTAGTTTACTTTTTCAAGCAAGCATGACAAGACATGGCATGACAAGCATGAGCATTCTAGGAAGAAGGGTCTCCCTTCCCTCACAAGTGGATTACTTTTCCGAACAAGCAAGCATGATACATGACATGACAAGCATGGGCATTTAGGAAGAAGGGTCTCCCTTCCCTCGCAAGTAGTTTAAATTCCAAGCAAGCACGCATAGCATGGCATGATATGCATGATCGATAGACAAGTTTTCAAGCATGAAAGTGGTATTTTAAGTCAAGTCAAGTGCACAAGGTTTCAAGGTTTTATCGACTTTGATGAATGCAAGCATGATAATATATACTGCTTTACTTCGTTGTTATGATATGAATCATTCCTGCTTTATATGTACGAATTATTCCCTGCTTTATGTATGCTATTTGTATGCTATGACTATTCGGTTAGCAATTGGTACCCACTGAGTATTCCATGCTCAGCCGTACTTCTTCTGTCGGCAGGTACTGAGGGAGCTACTGCTCCATTTGATGTCTGTGCTCCGAGCCCTTGGGTGGAGGAGGAGCACGTCGAGGAACCTCCCGTAGAGGGTTATCAGTAGGTGGTGTTAGATTCTGAGTGGATTAGCTGTGGGTGAGCATGAGTGATTATATCCATGTATTTTGGCGGGCATGTCCGCACTTTCTTTGTTTTGTTTTCTTTTGTATTAAACTTGGATCATGTGTATATACTTGGAGGTTTGTTAGACTTCCGTTGTGTTTTAAAGTTATGCTTCCGCTGTTATCCTCTATTGTATATGTTCTGTGAGTTTTGCAAGTTGGTTCGTCAAGCAAGTCATGATTAAGTCGTCCAAGATTCACTCTAACTCCTAGGGTGGGTTTTGGGTCGCGACAAAAATGGGTTTGAGTTGAGTGTGGGTTCACAAACCCCTTGATTTCTCTCCAAAATGAAAACCCTAGGATTAGGAATCGCCCTCTCCTCTCTTCTTATCTCCCAATCTCTCTAAGTGTCGAATGATGCCCTAAAGGCTCGGGCAAGACTCTTAAGGTAAGAGTAAACCGACCAAAAGACCATAATACCCTTACTGAAATTTCTGCAAAAACGCGAGGACCGAGCGATCGGTGTGTTGACCGAGCTCTCGACCAAAAATCAACTCTCTGGAAAATTTCCCCATACAAAAATCTTGACCAGTCGATAGCTACCGATCGATCGGTTTTAGACCAATCGATCGCTCTATGGACCGAGCGATCGGTTGCCTGCAGGTCCAGACTGTTTTGGCCATATCTTTTGACTCGCTCGTCGGATTTTGACGATTCAACTTGCGTTGGGTTCGTACTTCGAAAAGGAACATTTCTGACGTTTCGGAATTTCCAATTTCTTCCTTATTTATTAATTATACCTCTTTAAAGGCAAAATGGCAACGAAAGTGTCATGCATTAAATGTGAAAAGGTCCGGGGCTCTACAAAAAAAGTGGTTTGGTTGCATGGAGTACCAATCAGCATTGTGTCAGATCGGGATCCAAGGTTTACTTCTAGGCTTTGGAAAAGCTTTTAGAGTGCAATGGGTTCCCATCTGGATTTTAGCACCGCCTTTCATCCTTAGGCTAATGGGCAAACCGAGAGGGTGAACCAGATTATAGAGGACATACTCCAGGCTTGCATGTTAGACTTCAAAGCTAGTTGAGAGGATCACTTGCCGTTGGTTGAGTTCGCCTACAATAACATCTATCAGGGGAGCATCCAGATGGCTCCTTTCGAGGTCTTGCACGGGAGAAGTTGTAGATCTCCTCTATACTGGGACGACGTTGGTGAGTGAAAACTATTGTCACCTGAGTTGATCGAGCAGACGCACAGACAGGGTCAAGGTCATTAGGGAGAGATTGAAGACTGCTAAGGTTCGACAAAAGAGCTATGCCAACAACCATCGAAGGGATCTTGAGTTCTGCGTTGGTGATTATGTGTTCGTCAAGATTTCACCGACAAAGGGTATTATGAGGTTTGGGAAGAGGTGCAAACTCAGCCCTAGATGCGTGGGTCCATTTAAGATCATTACTAGAATCAGTAAGGTCACTTATTGGGTCACCCTACCTACTCATATGGCGGCAGTCCATAATATGTTCCACATTCCATGCTCCGGAAATATATCCCGGATCCATCCCATGTCATCGATCCTATTCCGTCGGAGATTCGAGAAGATCTCACCCTAGTGGAGCAACCGGCCCAGATCTTGAATAGGAGAGATCAAGTTTTACGCAACAAGACTATTACATTGGTTCTCTTGAGATGACAGCACTATTCTGCAGAAGAGGCTACCTGGGAGCATGAAGCTGAAGTGAGGGAAAAGTACCCTTATTTGTTTGGATAGTTCTTTTGTTGGTTTTTATGTACTTTGTTCTTTGCATCTTATTGTATCATCTTAATTTTGGGGACGAAATTCTTGTAAGGGGGGAGAATGTAGAACCCCGAAACCGGATTGCATAGCACGGTGAATAGTATTGTGAATAGTGTTTTGAGACATTGAAGTTCTTATGTGTTTCATTGTATATTATCAATGGAGATGAGAGTTTTGATTTTTAATCAAAAACATTATATATGTTATGAATGTTTTAAAGTCTTAAGGAGTTTTCATTTGAGGTTCATGGGTGTAGCAACACAAGTGAGAACGAGTCTAAATGTGGAAAAATGGGAAAAACAGCAAAATAGTCCAAGTATAGAGCAAACCGGTCGACTGACTTTGCTACCAGTCGATTGAATACCACTACCGGTCCACCGAACCTTTATCGTTCGCTCGATACTCTTTACATGTCGACTAAATGGGCAGAATTTTGTATGGGGAAATTTTCTAGAGAGGGATTTTTCCACCGGTCGACCGAACCCCTGTACTTTTGCGCTATTTGGTCTTTTTAAGCCAATTCATTAAGGGTAGGTTGGTCTTTTACCACCCCTTTCCCTATATAAGGCAAGTTTCGTAGCCTTAGGGTATCACAAGCCCTCTAAGACAAACATTTGGGGATTTTGAAGGAGAAGTAGGAGGAGAGTTAGGGTTTGACTCCAAGACCAAAGGTAGGGCTTGTTTTGCTTCCCAAAGTCCCATTTAACTTCTTCAAGTCTCCTCAATCTTTCTCAAGCTCCATATTTAAGGGATTCAAGCTTTGTAAGGTAGGTACACTGTACTAGTTAAATTTTGTTACACATTAAGGGCAATGAATGAGTTGTTGTGAAGTTAATAACCTTGAATGAGTAAATGCTTGCCACTAGTGATTTTATTTTGATCTCCATTATGACAACTATGATTTAGGTGTGGTATTGATGAGAAAGGCTTATAGCCATATTTGATTTCTATAATAACTCTATGAATGAAGTGTTATGGGTATGATTAAATGTTTAAAGGTGTCTTATGACTACCATGATATGTATGAAGGCTATGTTCTATGCTTAAGGGTTTTTCCAAGCCTACTATGATGTTTAAGTTGATCTTAACATGTCTTGAATGCTGTAAAGCTTTCCTAATCTATCATGATGCCTATATGTCTCATATATGTATGAATAAAGATTTATAAGTTGTTAGGATGCTCACAAGCACTATAAGCACTCTGTGTCTTGTATGACCGAGGTTTTTGCATAAGCGTGATAATTCAAAGGTTCATACAAAGAATTTCTAAGGAAAACCTCAAAAGAAAACTCATAACTTCATAAGCATTTGACAAGGCCAAACTATGGGTTGGTAAAGTCTAAGATTGGTTACAATTTTCTCTAAGGATCATAAGTCTAAGATCGGTTACGAATGCTCATAAGGATCAAGTCCAAGATCGGTTCACAAGTCTCTAAGGATCATAAGTCTCACAAGGCTCTCATAAGAACTCATAAGTTTAAGATCGGTTGATAAGCTCATAAGGATCAGGTCGAAGATCATCTCATAAGTCTCTACGGATCATACGCTCATAAGGCTCACAAGGAATCATAAGACTCATAAGAACTTATAAGATACTTTGGTTTTCTACGAAAGCTCTTAAGACAAGGTTTTGAAAGTTATGCACAATTTAAGTTAAAGTTTTTTAAAGTATGATTTCTATGTCTGGTTCAATGCATAAATTATGAATTGTTATCTTAAGTACTCGCATGATATTATTAATTGTGACATTGTTAGCTAGTAGCTTGTACTCGCTGAGTATTCCATGCTCAGTCGTACATTTCATGTCGGCAGGTCCGTTTGACATTTGCAACCTAGAGCCATGGGTTGAAGAGGAGGATGCGGAAGAAGAGGAGGCTATTTCATTGCAGGCTCAGGAGGATAGGGATCTAGATAGGTGGCCATATCTAGAATATTGTTGAGTGGAGAGACAGTGAGATTTCTTTTTGGTATTTTGTTAAAGTGGGTATGTCCACTTCGATCACTTTTTGGATTATGTTGCTTTGTATAAACTTGGAATACTGTCTTATATGTTGAAGAAATTTTATATGCTTCCGCTATTTCATGCATTGGTATTCTTGTGCAGGATGGTTTGTAAGACAGGTTAGTCACACACAAAGTCAAGCATAACTCCTAGGTGAGATTTTGGGATGCGACAACAACGACATCAAACTTACATTGACACCCTTTTGACATCAGAATTAAACCAATACAAAATATGACTTTACAATCTCTCCCTTTGACAATTCCGTGACAGAATACAAACTAAAGTACATGACTCGATAAGAACTTCCCTAAACCATTCAAACATGGAGAGATAACCAATTACATGACTCATAAATATATTTTGACAAAATAAAAATAAATCTTTGACATCTTCAACCTTTCATGTCAACTAGATCTATACACCTGCAAATGCTCAAACACAAAAACCAAGTGAAGCATGGGAAATACAAACTGATAAAAAAAAAAAAACACCATGTAGTACAAGGAGCATGTATGTATGTTCTTCCACATCTTCTCCCCCTTTTTTGGCACCAACGCCAAAGCATAGAGTTCTCAACAAAATTCAAAGAGAAGTAACCATGGAGCTCATATATCTTAAACTTAACAAAAATTTCAACATATGAGTTCTAGTATACATCCATATCAAGAATATATCCATTCATCAAAAGGATTAGCATCAAGATATAACAACCAAAAGTAATGACTATAGCAATAGTCATTCACTTATAAGTATCCCAATATCCAAAAAAAATTATCACATGGACCACATCCAAAATATGAGACAGATATAACAAGATCCACATAATCCAAAGTGACCATAAACAATTTTCCCACAATTCCTATCCATAGTATGAGACAAATATAACATGATCAAAAAGTAGGAAAACAATGAAATGGTCCATAACCAGATATTGTTAGCCTTTAGATTTTTGACCTAAGGTAACATCTTTGATTTTGATGATAACACAATAATAGAATGATAATTGTGTTTCTAATGTTCTATTAAGTTTAAGTGTAATTCAGCTTATGAAGAACATTAGCACATCATCCAAGGCAAAAAGATGGAAATAAAACCAAGCTTAAAGATGATTCCTCCATCAAGTCATAAGAAAACATTTGGATCACATTGAAGATCATATTGAAAGTATGCCACTTTTTAATTTTAGAAACACAGTTCTTGGGGGGCATACATCGAATCCCAAGATCTGACTAAGATTCTAATTGATTTTATTCAATGAAGGTTAGAATAACATTCACCTTTGCGACTTTGAAATTGTTAAGTCAAATCCACGTTAGAATAGTACTCGCAAAACTTCACAAGTGTCAAGTCTCCTGTCGATTCACACGAACCTTCTTTTTCCTTTAAAGCTTTCTCTAATGGAAGCTAATGGCCCTTCCAAATTTCCAGCTCTAGGAATCTTGAATAAAGATCCAATCTTTATTGATCAAGAACCTTTCTTGATGAACAAGATGAATTCTTGCTTTTCCTCAAGATCCAATCAAGAAGACAAAAGAAGAGAGAGATGGGTGTGACCGTATACCTCAAGGAGAGAGAGGGGAGGGCGTGAGGTTTTTAGGAGAGGAAGAGAAGAAAAAATTCTGGAGAATTATGTATATTAAAGGGCTGGGCATCCAATCCTTTATATAAGTTCTCTCTTGGTTGCTTGAATTGTAATCCAATTATAATTCATTAACCTTATCCTAATCCTATTAGGATTCCTCAATAGTTTCCTTTATTGATTATTCTCCTAATCCAATTAGGATTAATCTTAAAAGAAACCAACCTTATCCATTAGTAACTAATCTTATCCTTATCCAATAAGGAATCTTGAATTAGTAACTAACTAATGGAATCCCTAACAATTAGGGAATCTTTAATTAGTAACTAATTAACTAACTAACTAACCTTATCCAATAAGGTGTTAATTAATTAGAAACTAATTAAAATAATAACAATTATTATTCCTCCTTGAAGTGGGCGTCCCACCCTAGGTGGGTCCCACCCTACACGCCTAAAGGGTTTCCAAAACCCTCTTGGTCACTTGAATTATTCTTTTATAATAATTCCCAATGGGTCCTACCCATTTGGTTTTTCACATCTAATGTGATTCCACCTTTTAGAGCTTCACTATACCATATAGTGATTACTTAGAGAAATTAATTAATTTAATTATAAATTAAATTAAATACTTTAAGAAGGTCCTTGTGTGTGGGATCTAAAGGGATCTCCTATTTCCGGTTGTGGGACCAAGTACTTCACCTTTTTGGTTGAAGCATTGTTACTAGGAAACACCTTTCCTAAAACTCCATTAGGATCATAGAATGTTATCTAAGTCCCTGGACTTCCACCAATCACAATTAATGTCCATTAACACAATGTGATTAACCTCCAGAAATTAGAGAATTGCTTGTAAGTACCATCTCACAATATATTTACAAATAAATCCTTCCACATTCCGATATCACATGTAAGCTTCCGGGATTGGAACAATTCCACTGTCTTAGTCCCTAACTTATGAATAGAACTCTTTCTCATGATTACTTTTCATTGAACTAAACCTCCAAAACACTTTTGAAGAAAACATTAGAAAAGAACTGAAATATATATTTATATATACTTTTCCATATTAAAAATATCAACTTCGATAAAGACCATTTTACCGAAAAGCACCAGTACTGGATTTAACAGTTCAGTTCAACAAGTATCACCTTGATATCATTATCTCCAATTAAGGAGTTGTGGATTCCTTATTGAGTGTTTACACACTTCTCCAAACATAGTGTACATGACCCAACGTACCCGGAGTTAGTCCTGTGTATTGGACATTGCCGATTGGCACATCAAAGCCATATAGACAAATGTCTGAGAAAATGTTAACCTCTCAGGTCTAAGGACAATTTGTCAAATGGATAACCCTAATACAATCTGACAGTGTATTCCATAGGGTATCCACTAGTGACCCCGTTCAGTATTATGTACTTGCTACATATACTCACATGTTAGTCAAGAGTCACCACTCTCTGTGAATGAGATTCATCACACTATCTCATAGAACTACACATGTGCAAGCCATGATGAAGTACGGCGCCCAACCAGTACTCTAGAGGCTTCGAACAATATTAGGTTTACAAGGAACCGGAAAATCATATCTCCTCGCAACCTTTGCATGATTTTCCTACAATGTTACCTATGGAACTTTATGTCTTCATCATATGAGACAGTAATTAATATAAATACCCTTTATAGTTGGTTGTGTGAATATGATGCTTGTCTAATCAACATAGAAAAGTCTCTTATTGGCTTTCGAGGGCATATATGTCCAACACATATCAAAAGCCAAAGTCTAAGTCAGATCATCAAGAAGACATGAAGACAAAGCCAAATTGAAGATCCAAGATCAAGTGTGAAGTGAAGACTCACAAGAAGGTCTAAAAGTTTATTTTGTGTCTTGTGAGGGTTTTAGGACTGTTATAAAAAGTTCCCAAAGGTTGATTGGTTGAATTTCTTAAAGCCATAGATTGACCTTAGGATCCTTAGATAATATTGCACATCTTTATAAAGACATTAGACATATCTTAGAATGACCAAAAAAATGATAAAGTTAAGGTATAAGACCAAGGAATTTATTCTCATCATTTAGGTCAAGTCAAGATGAAATTTCAAAAGAAAAACAGAAATATCGTCAATGAAATTGTGGAGGTCCACAAATCTAGTCGACGAATTTGGCCGCAGAGGCATTGTCTTGTTTTCTGGCCAAATCTAGTCGACGAATTCAAAGTGCTCACCCAATCTGGTGGACAAAATCTTGTGGGAACTAAAATACTCTGTAACAGCTAGTTTTCAACGACTAGTTTCATTTTGGATGTTTCCCCAACGGCCATAAAATCACTTGGGCTATAAAAAGGAATGATTTATGAATGAAAAAAAATAACTCCAATACTTCCAAATCCAAGTTCTTGAGCTTTTCAACTCCAATCTTTGGGAGAATTTCTAGAGAGTGTTCAAGTCTTTATCAGCTCATCTAAAGAGCATTTTAAGATTGTAAACCTCTTCTATCAAGAGTGTGTTGAAATCAAGACATCTGTGGGAGTCTTGTCCGTGAAGCCGGTAGCTTTGTAAGGTATGATCTCTACCCGGTAAAAGATTGTAACGGTTTGGACTTCACTCGTGAAGAAGTTTGTGCGATTGGGTATAAATCGTGGTGAATTCTCTAGCAGGTATAGCTTGAGGTGGGGACGTAGGCGAGTTGTCGAACCTCGTGAATAATATCATGTGTCATCGTGTTTGCATCTCTCTAACTTTTCTCTTTATTTAATTGTTTTACATTATTGGTAGAATTGCTAAATCTCTATTCCCTTTAACTTGTTTAAGTTGAAATTTCGCTTAGGGATTAATCGAGATAAAAGTGCTTTTTATTGTTCTGATAAACTGACTAGAAGGAGAAGAGATTCTATTTCTAACTGGGTGGGTATTCCTAGGAGAAATTTCCCGTTTATCTATTTAGGGGTTCCCCTTTATAAAGGCCGCCTTAAAAAGGTATTTTTCAACTCTCTTATTGACACTATCATTTCTATGGTGGAAGGTTGAAAAGCTAAATTTTTATCATCTGGTGGGAGATTAATTCTTATTAAGTATGTTTTATCTTCTATCCCCACTTATCTTTTAGTCGGTAGTCATGTTCCTACAATCATAACAAATCAATTTTATAAAACTATGGCTAAATGTTTTTGGAATAACACTAGTGAAGTCAAACATCACTAGATAAACTGGAATATTTGTTCTCTTCCCCATTTGGAAGGCGGACTAGGTATTCGGAAAATGAATGACTTTTCTATTGCTCTTAGAATAAAATAAGCTTGGAAACTTTACCAATCTTCTAATCTTTGGTCTAAATTTTTCAGAGCTAAATATCAATTTAATCATATTCTGAATGCTTCTTATTGGCCTGGTTCATCTAAAACTTTGATTAAAATTAGTCTTCTTTGCAAGGAAGGGATTTATAATTCAACTTCTTTAATCGGTGATGGTACTAAGATAAATTTTTGGCTAGATAGATGGTTTGGAGAGGTCCCTCTTCTTGATCATGCTATTATCACTCCTCGATCTTTTCCAGTTATATTTAATATGCTTGATAATTAATGGTAATTGGGATTTCACTATGATTAATGATTATTTGTCTGACCATTTTCAGATAGCTATTAGAAATACATGTTTTTCCTTTATGATTCTGATGATGCTTTTATATGGAATCCCAACCCTAATGGTAAGTTTTTGTTAAATTTGCTGGGGAAACTATCAGACATTCCTATCCTCAGAATGCTTGGAATAAGTATATTTGGAATACTATCATCCCAAGAAAAATCCAAATTTTCGGGTAGAAGGTAATGTATGGTATTGTTTCAGCTGATAATAAGGTTCAATCTGTTGGTATTCCTTTTGTCAGTTGCTGATCCCATTGTAATACTGGTCATATTGAAAATTTGTCTCACCATCTCTTTCATAGTGATATTGCAGTTAGTATTTTGAGGTATTTTGTAAGTTATTGTTCTATTGTTATTCAGTCCAGCGATACCATTCAATGCTTTCTTATGAGGTGGTTCAGAGCCTATGACAGTATTCACAATGAGCTTTTCATCTTGCTTCCTCTCTTTAAAATATGGGAAATATGGAAAGAAAGGTGTTCGCGTAGATTCAAAGGTGCTCAGAAGTCTTGATTTTATTATTGCTCGTATCAAGGTTTGGATGACGGAATTGGGGCGTCTTCCAAAAAAGAAGAGCTTGGATCTCTCTATTTTCAATATTTATGATATCTACACCAAAGCAAAGAAATCCTATATCCATTTTCAAATGGATTTGGCCTCTTGTCGGAAGAATAAAACTTAATGTGGATGGGGCTTCAAGAGGTAATCCTAGATTAGCAGGTGGGGGGGGGGGGGGGGGGGTGTTATTCTTAATCATCATGGAGATTTGTTAGCTTGTTTTTATGTTTATTATGATCATTGCTCCAATTATATTGCTGAAACTAGAGCCCTCCTTGATGGTATTAAGTTTTGTTAGTCTAGAGGGTATACGCAAATTGAGGTTGAGTCTGATTCAAAGTCCCTTGTTGAAGCATGGAATGGGATTTGCCATCATCCCTGGAATGTTTGGTATTGGAATCAAAAGATCAACAAAATAATGAGCATATGTTCTTCTATATCTCACATCTACAGTGAAGCTAATCAAGTGGCTGATTTTCTAGCCAACTATGGTTGTGATCTTCATCACACTGGTACGATCCTTTCTAGACAGGATAGTCCTTCACCTCTCGAAGCTCTCCTTTTCCTTGATAAATTGGGCTTGGGGAGTATAAGACAGTCTTAATGTGTTTTTTGTCTTGTATTTGTTTCTTTGGTGTTTTTGTTTTGGGTTGGGGGTTTTTAATTCCCCTTGCCTTTTGTGTCCTTCTAGGGGTTTTGGTTTTATGTCCCCCCTTGTTGTGTCTCTGTAGGGGTAAGGTTTTATGTTCCCCTCCCCCCCCTCCCCCCTTTTTCCTTTTTTTAATAAATAGGTAGGGGTTTGCCAAATCCCCCACTCCTTTTGAGTGGCTTTTATTTTTATTTTTTTTTTAAGTAGAAAGAAATTTAAATTGTCAAAGACCTTATTCACCCCCCCCCCCTCTAGGGTCCAATCCTTGGACAACAAATACATCATAAAAATAAATAACATCCACAGCAAGAGGATAGAAAATCTAGGCATCAGTAGCCTGGTCATCATCATCTCCATCATCACTCGAATCACCATCACCATCAGCTAGACAACAACGTGAGCAATCCACTCTAAGTCGCTCAACATCAAACCTCAGATCCGTCATCGAAGTGCTGAGATGCCAAAAGTGACCGCAAGTCTTGGCAGCAAAACTGGAAAACTGTGTCTCCATCATGCTATGAAAAATAGCCTAGCTAAGCGAGACTCATCAAAGAACATCATCTGACTGGTAGCCAACTGGGCCATCTGAGCAGCCAATAAATCCGTAGTAGTGGGAGGAGCTGGAGGAGGCTAAGAGGATGAAGAGGGACCAGCATCATGTGAAGCTATAGTGGGGTGGGGTCAATTGCATGAGCAATGCTACTGGCGTAGGCCTTCGCTGTGAGGGGCCCTTTAGAGGTGCCAGCCTCATCATCAACCAAATGATAGATATCAAAATGGCCAAAATCAGTTTGACCAAGATGTCAAATGGCAAACAAATAGTACCAAGAGTAAGGCGAGATGCATGAATCATCAACTCAATGATATGGGAAGCTAGATCAATAGGCTCATCAGTGAGCAGAGCATGAAGGGATCGAGCACGATCTGGGCTGATATCAGTGCTATGACCTCTAGAGTGGAGTTTGGAGCACATGAGCAAATGGAGGATCTGAGCAAATGGAGTAAGCTTATTCCAAGGAAGATGGGTAGCAAGCCATCTGGATTGGGAGCCACAAATCATGGTGGCAATCTCATCCATATCATGAGCTAGAGGGTCAGACCGGTAAAGGTATGGAAAATAGGCATCCGAAACAGGTGGGATATTCAAAAGGCAGGCTATGAAGTCCGGTGAATGGTCATCAACATCCCTCAGATTTGAGATTCAAAGTAATTGTTCTCAAGGTCTTCTCTATGGACGTTCACATAGAATTCACGAACTAAGACAAGTGGACACTAACCCGACAAAGACAGAACTCCCTACCACCCTCGGGATTGGATGATCCGAGGAAGATCGATGTGGTTGATGTCACGAAGACGGACTTGCCGCTCAAGAATGACTGCCCTTTTAGCAAAATATTCATGAAATCGATAGGAAGTTGTAGGGTTAGGAAAACGAGGGTCATCCGAGGAGGGGTAAGCATGACTAACCTTAGTCCTTTTCGCTGCATTTTTAGGAGTAGGCTTAGGCTTAGCCTTAGTCACATGGAGTGCCATGGTGGGTGGAAATGAAATGCAAGGGGATTGTATCGAATCCCTTGCACTTCTGGGTGAAATGTTGAAGGGAAAGTTGGAGCCTAATGAAGTAACCTTCACTAGCTTTTTAATTATTAGCGTGTAGCCATTCATGGATGGTCAGGGAAGGGTGGAAGTATTTCAATTCCATGTGTCGTGTCTTTCATTAAGGTTGATGTACTAGCTCGCACTAGCAGGCTTCAAGAAGACTTGGAGTCACAAAAGAAAATGATAATAGAGAATGTTGAAGAAGAAAAAGAAGAAGAAGAAGGCCTTTTGGTATCTTTATCATTTTCTTACGAGTTTAATTAGAGATTTTTTAAGATTGATGTATATCAGTAATTATTGGGGTGCGCTTAGCACCACTCTAAAAAAAGATGCATTTTTCTTCTTCTTCAAGGAAAAATAAAAGTGTGGGCTCGAATGGTTTATTTCTTCTTTTCTCCTTTGTTCTTTTGTTATGGTGGGTTTGGAACGAATTTTAGCATACATAGTGGTAGGGACATTTTGGTCCTATTATATATAGCTTACACACGTGCAACTGAGTCATACGTGTGTGCCTACAAAAATAATAATTTGAAAATTGAGTCCATTTTGAGGTTTATTTAATAGGTGGGGCCCATTTGCGTAAAACCCTGCAAAACCGTATCTGTATATTTCTTTATCGGCCTTGGCTTGCCTCTGGCGAAGCGGAAAGGGCTTATCTCGGGGTTCCATAGAATAGGTGACATGTGGTGGAGAAGTCAAAATCATGGGCCCATGATTTTGACTTCTCCACACCCAAAAGGACATGTGGCGAGAAGTGTGTGAGAATAAGGGGGAGAGATATCAAATGGGGAGAAGTCAAAAATCATGGGGAGAAAATAAATGACTTCTCCCCATTTTACTGCCAGCTGCCGCACAATGTATGGAACCCCGAGGTCCCTTTCTGGCTTCGCCAGAGACAATCCGAGGCCTTCTTTATCTTCTTTCCCTTCTCTCACAACCTAACACGAAGAGAACTTGATTTGGATTTTGGGAGGCAGACTCTAACGGTGAGTCCCACTTCTTTCTTTGGGTAAAAGTGGTTCCATTTTCATATCACTTTGAGTAGTTAATAAAGATAGACTCAGTTACAGCAGTAACATAAGAGACCGAGCAGAAATGGCGTCATTTTGTAGTAGACCTTTCCCAGCGAGCTCTCATCTTCTGGCGACCGACTTTTCTAGGCCTCTTAAGATTTCCAAGCTTCTTTACTTGGTACGCCCTATTCTTCCTTACTCATTGTCTAATCTCCAACTATGTTTATACTTATGTTGATTAGTGACTGTTTCCATAGTTTGCTACTCTGGTTCTTATGCTTTTGTTCATGTTTAGAGAAACTTTTATTTGCTTCAATATGAGTTGATTATATGGGGATTTCGGTTTTGCACCATTAATTGCACAATTAAACAGTTATCAACTCTAATTTGTACAACCCCATATGAAAATTCTGAAGTTTAAACCTGAAATTGGCCAAATCATCACATATGGATAAGCGCAGTGCTCTATGGTGTTTTCAAATCAAATTCCTGACAAGGGTTATCATCACAGTAGATGAAATGGAAGGGGGAAATGAAAAGACAGAGGTTTTGTTGCAATTTAGGGCCTGATAGTTACTCTTTTTGAGAAAGTGTTATTTACAATGTTAAGAGAATTCCCTGTAATAGAGATTTCTAGTGGAGGAATTATACCTTTGCTTCAATAACACAAATGTTGATGAATTGGATTGATAGCACATTGCAGCTTAGAGTGGGATAAGTTGTCAATAGGGATGTTGTGTTTGTAAAAAAATGGGATTCACCTTTTTCCATGAATCCTTGATCATTATATATATATATATATATATAGAGAGAGAGAGAGAGAGAGAGGCGTTTTGGAGGGTGCTGCTTATTGAATGCTTAAATAAGCAATTTTAATCTACACCGTACAAAACACATCCTAGTCACCCAATATAAAACCTAGTTTTAAACACTCACGACTCTCCCTCATCCCACTTTCTTATCTCCTCTAATCGAATCCTTCTTCTGTCTCCTCTCTTTCACTTTCTTCTCTCCTCAAACCACTGCCACTCATGAACCTGCCGTTGCCGTTGCCGTTGCCTCTGCCACGACCCTACCGCTATCGCTCACAACCCTGCTGTTGCCGCTACTGATCCTGCCGTTGTCTCTGCGACGACCGTGCCACTGCCACAACCCTACTGCTGTCACAACCCTTGCCATGAACTACAGCTTTCCATGAACTGCAGCCCCCTTTTCTCTGTAGTCCCCCTTTTCTCTGCAGCCCCCATTTCTCCTTCCCAATTCCAAACCCTATTCTGCCATGAGGGTTTCCCGTCACTGCAAGTTGCTGCCGTGCTGTGAGGAAACTAAGGATTTCACCCAGGATTCTATAATTGGTATCACTCAAGGTGAAGATATTTGCCTTTGGGTTTGTTTTGTGCTTGATTTAAAATCAGCTAAAGAGGCTATTAAGGAAGGGTGTATGTTGGAGTCTGTAGGATTTTTGGCGGGTGATGCTCTGTGCTTGGCACTATTGGCCCAAGGTTGTGTTGAGGAGGACCCCATTCTAGACCTACATGAACCATGTCTGGAAGGCTCTTTCCAAAATTATATGGCATTTTACCAATAAAAAAAATTAAATTGATTCATAGAAGTTGTTCACTTCCAGACAAAAATAGGAGCTGTTCACATAAGTTTTTTCTTAATTTTGTTGTTACATTCAACTCCATCACTTTACCATAATTTACTTGGAGAAATACAAAACTATTTTTTGGTTAAACACAACTATAGCACAAGGCAAAGCTGTAAGAGATATAATTTGACAAAATTTTTGGAGTTCTGTTAATTGAACTTAGCAACACCTTCCACTATGTTATGAGAATCTGTATATTTTTTTTTTCGTTGTGGATATCATTTACCTATATTAGTATAGGGTTAGTGGGTTAACTTGGGGATTGGAGCTCTTGCAACTCATCGCCGGGGATTAGATCCCGAGACCTCCCAACTGGAGTGGCCACACCTAGATTAGAGCCCGAGACCTCCCAACTAGAGAGGCCACACCCCACCAATTGCAAATCTCCATACTTGATGAGAATGCACTGAGTACGCTTGTGCAAGTCAGGGCATTGGTTTTGTGTTCTGGAATGCTAAATTAGTCAATCACAAGCCAATTAGGAAAATAGAATCACTCTTTGGCTTTAAATATATAATATCTCTTTATAGAATGATTATTATTGAAAAGTGAGAAATAAAAAGTTGAACTCTCTGCTCTAAAGTTTGCTAGTGCTGAATCATTTTTTTTCTCGGCAAATAAGAGCTTATATATATTTAGCGAAAAGATAAACAAAAGAGGGTCACAAGATTGTGAGCCTAGAAACAAGAAAGGCAGAATAGCATACAATGAGATAAACTTAAAGGAAATGATGAATTTGAAGCTCGGTAAAATCCCTCCTTGAACATCTGACGACTCCTATGATGCCCAAGGTTTGAACCCTAAGGGGGGGGGGGGGGGGGGGTTGTGGCAATTTAAAATTCTTCCTATTCCCTTAAGCGGAATTTCAATTATATTAATTAAAAGGGAATGAAAATTTAGCAATACTACACACAATGCAAAGCAATAAAGTAAAGAGAAGGTAAGAGAATGCAAACACAAGGAATTTGTTCTTGAGGTTCGGCAACCCGCCTACGTCCCCACTTAAGGATTCACCACGATTTTACTTAATTGCACGATCTTCTTCCGTGTGAAGATCAAACATTTACAACTTTCTTCCGGGCAAAAGTCAAGCCTAACCAATCTTCTTACGGCCGAAGATCAAGCCTAAACAGCGCAAGGGAACAATCCTCTCTTCGCTTTACAAAGCTCCTCGCTTCAAGGACAAGAATCCACGATTCTTAATTTTCACATACGCTTCGTAGAGTGATGAATACAATATGAGATTGCTCCTAAAACGAGCTGATAGATCACTTGAACACTCACTAAGAGTCTCTCAAAGTATGGAGTTGAATATCTCAAGAATGACTCTTTTTGGGTTTCTAGGGTATAACTCAATAGATTTGAAATCTAAGCTTTGGAGTGAATGATTGGAGTTGTAGATCATCTCATTCTAGTTCATAAATCATTCTATTTTATAGCTTTTGTAAAATTTTAGCCATTGGAGAGGCATTGGGAAAGATATGACAGTTTAAAAATAGCCGTTATTGGCTTTTTCTGGGTTTCACATGATTGCGTCGACGAGATTGGAGTGACTCTCTGAATTAAGAGCTAATCCCCTAAGTTTGTGGAATCATAGAATTCCATTAACTTTCGCAGATATAACTGAGGGTCATTATTGTAGGTTTGTGACATGGTCTTGAATCTTCCTAAAATTGTTTTCTTGAATTTTCTGGATAATTATTGGTAATAAGATTGTTAATTTATGATTTTCATTATTATTGTTAATTCAATCTTGATTTCAACTCATTAGATTTTAGGTCATTGCATAGTCCTACATCTACTTCCTTGCATAAAGAGAAAAATAAGAGAAATGCAGGGCTGAGAAGAAGATATTAAAAAAAAAAATGGGAGTCAAAAGGGAGTTTGATAGTGACGTGATAGTGATTTGAGTTGTTTTATTCTTTTATTTTTGAGAATTTTACATTGAGCAAATGATTTTTTTGAGCAGAAATTGTTTCCACTTTCTTTTAGTGCCATACGGCCTTATTCAGTGTTTCTATGGATTGTTTTCTTCTTACTTAGAGATACCTTGTGCTGTCTTACAAAAACAGCAAATTACATCTTTATCCTTGGTGAGTTTCAAGCATATTTTGTTGAAGATTTTCTGTACAAAGTCTTTGAGAAACTATGTTTGAAGTTCTAAGTTGGTTTGGGCAAAAGGAAGTAGAAAGAAAAATGATATCTATAAATGAGCCAATTAGTTAGTTGATTCAATTATTGAAGGCTGATGCATGTTAATTTTCTGGCAATATGGAATGGCCCTCATGTTTCAGTGCCAGCTAAACTGTATCAGCGGATTCAATGTGGGACTGGCCAAACGTTCTATTGTTAGTCATATGGTAATAAATAATTGAGTGACTATTGAGGAGAAAGCGGTTAATAGAAAATCTGAACAATGGAGAAGATTCAAAAAGATTTTACTTCTTGATCATTGAAGAATTTGTCCAGATAATGTGATGCAAACATCCGGAAGCCCAAGGAATTTCAGGTTTACCAAAGGCAGAGGAAAAAGAAGAAGGCCCCCATGTCGCTTTAGATAGATGATTGGGGTATTGAAGACCACATATGCACACATAGATCATTAGGAAGGTCCCGCATTGCGAAGGTGGGCATATGGGCTGATTTAACATGTTTTATTTAGTTAGGAAAAGCCCAATGGGCTGGATTAGTACCAAGGAGGGTTATTTTATTAGTTTGGGCCATTAGTCTTTTCATTATATTTTAGTTATTTTAGTCTTTTTATAATTAGGGTTTCACCTATTTAAAGACTCTTTTGCAGTAAACTCTTAGTTAATGAATTATAATAAAATATTAGAGGCATTTGAGCATTCTCTAGTGATTGAAAATTGGTGTGATGCCATGAGAGTGATTTCCTAGCAATTCTAAGGTATGTGCTTGATTGTTTCTCATATTCTCCTTTTCTTCATTATTTTCTGTTTTCTTGAGCAAGATTCAAACTCTATAGCCATACCCAGACTGCCACCAGCCCTGTCCTTAACCTGCCGCACCAGTCCCCTTGCCCCCTTGCTGCCGGCCACCCCTGCAGAGCCCCTTGCACTGCCGCAGCCCCTGCCAGGCCCCTTTGCACTGCTGCAGCCCCTGCCAGCCCTCCCCTGTACTGTCGTAGCCCCCCACAGTCCCCTTGAAGCTGCCATTGTTACAAAGTCAAGGTTCTGTAATTGTTCGCAAGGGTCTAGTTTGGAAAAAAATTTGAAAGTCGTGAAATTTTTGGGAAAAAAGTGGCAAAATTTTTTTTAATAATTATAAAGAATTAGTAACATGATATCAACTAATCCATCTAACATTTTGTCTATATAATATGCAAGGTAACTAGTAGATCATCAATAATCATAAGTTCATAACATCATTTCAAAGTTTCAAAATAGCAACATTCAACTCCCATCAAATGGTAAAATCACTCTTCATTTGGATTTATCAACTGATTAAAAGTTGCATCATCATCAAGGCCATCAACATTTGCATCATCTTCATCCTCTAATGATTCACTTGAAGATGGTGCTCTATCTTCGAGATCATCTTCTCCTTCAGGTATATTTGGATGGCAATGTCAAAATTTTCTCAATCATGATTGGTTCCATATCCTTCTTTTCTTTACTTGAACTTGTCTTCATCAAATGCAAGTTCACTCGGAGGAACACCTAAGTCATGTAGTTTCCTTGGTTCGAATATGTTCCTCTTCTTTGTGTGTGCAGCCTCAAAAGCACTCCAATTTCTCATGCCGAAGTGTTGCATGGTTGACTATGCAATTTGATTGCCAACTTCTGAAGAATCTGAACCCCACTCCCCTACATGTCCCACCACATTCCTGAGTACAATTATATAATTGTAAAGTATTGTCTATAAATCTTAAAATACTCTATCATAAGTTAAAAATTTTAATATAAATCTAATATACTTACTTGGATGTGCACTCTGAAGGGTGTCAACTACCAATATGCCAAAGATGGAAATGTCCTGTTGGTGGTAAACTTTCAACTCTTTGCTAAACATATTTTGATCATCAATACTAGAGATCATCTTTTGACTGACCTTTTCAAGTCCCATCTTACTTCCTTTTCCATCTTCACAAGTTTATCATAAAATAATTGAGGATTAAGATAAATGGCAACTGCATGCAAGGGACTATGTAATGTTATATCATATAACTGAGGGTCATTATTGTAGGTTTGTGACATGGCCTTGAATCTTCTTAAAATTGTTTTACTTGGATTTTTTTGAATAATTATTTGTGATAGGATTGCAATTTTATAGTTTTCTTTATCGTTGTTAATTCAATTTTGATCTCAGCGCATTAGCTTTTAGACCATTGCATAGTCCTACATCATAATGGTTCATTATTTACAACCTTAGTTTACATGACAACATTTCCATAAAAAAAAAAAATCACCAATTGACACCATTATTATGGACTATATAAACAGGTCTTAATGCCTCTATTTATCTTGTAATGAATAACTATGTCCATATCTTTCTTCATGATGATTTTCTCCCAATATATTTTACTTTATAATGCATGTTTATCTCTTCTTTTTCTATTTAATATCAGCAGCGGAAAGGGCAGTTTCATGGGTCCCAAAGGGCTTCAAAGGTTCTGGCTTTCTATGGCCTGACAACCCCTCCATATAACCTTGTAAGTGAAATTTTATGTTTCTTACTTTTCTATGGTTTACATATCTAATGCAAAAAGAAGAAAAAACATAGAGGAACAATATCAAAGTGATAGAGGGTCTCCTATACACATGAGACCTCACCAGATCACATTTTGGATGAAGCTTAGTCTCCTTGCCCCACATCGCTTTCCTAACGCTCTTCTGATTAGTTTACCTGAATCAGCCTCCACTACAGATGCAACAGTCATTCACTAATATTCAGCATCTGCCTTCTTGGAGGCATGAAACCGGACTAGGTTCGAAAAAAAATCATAATGATCTCACATTTTTATTTTTGAAAATACAACTAATATCAGAAGGTCTCAGTTTTATAAGGACCTACTATGAAATTAAATCTTATATACTTGGGTGTTCTCTTGGTCTTACCTGTCATGAGCATGTCATTAGTTTATGTTTTTGGTATTCTTTTTGCAGAAATGTTAGTGCTTGTTCAGGTTTACTTAGTTACAATGAGGAGTACTAGCTGGTTGAAGATAAAGACAGCCTACCATTGACATATCTTTACACTTGGTGCAAAGCAGGGGTCGAACCCAACCCTCAACATGTCCCACATACCATAGTTACTAAGTCGGAGTTCGGGAAGCTTTTGACTGGGGAACAAATCAGCAAAATCCAGGAAAATTTTGGAAAAGTGTCAGTCAAGAAACTTATAGAAAATATATTTCATAAATCAGATATTAATTTGGCAACTATCTTCTCTCTTCTCTACTTATCTCTATTTTTTTCATCTGGTTTATTTATGCAGCAGAAAACTCTCTAATCCACTCATCCAAACCCTAACCTGATTCCAAAACCTTAAGTTCACCTCCCTAATCCTGATTATCTATAGCCCTACACTCTACAACAAAGTTCAGATTCGATCCAAATAATTTCCTGTGTTTCAAATCAAAACGTAGGACCCCCTAGCCTAGCCTGTCCAAGATCACAAAGAAAATACGGAAAAAAATAAAGAAAAAACACCTGCGGTTGGGAAGTTCTATTTATCTGATCAAATCGATTTTTGGAGTAACAGATTTCAGAGGTCAAATTCATTGTGAGATCCATTAGAAATTAGGTGCTACCCTGCATGGGCACTACATATATTGGTATGCCTATTAGCCTGTTCATATAACAAGATTCAGTTTTCCACATTATCAATTTTGTGTGGTTATATCATGATTCATCAACTCCTTTTTTCCTAAAGCAATCTTCGTTCCCTGTATATTTTAGGATGCTTTGGAACCATATATGAGTCAGAGGACACTGGAAATACATTGGGGAAAACATCACCGTGGTTATTTGGAAGGTTTGAACAAACAACTTGAAAACAACAACTCTTTATATGGCTACACCATGGATGAACTTGTCAAAGTAACGTACAACAACGGGAACCCTTTACCAGAATTCAACAATGCTGCTCAGGTTTGTCTAGGATATGATGACTATACCAACCCTCAAAGTCATGGGCCATCTTAAACTGTCCACAACAACTCAGTTTCAGTTGGTTTTGACTGCTGGGATTGTCCGAGACGATTCTTGATTTACTGGCTGCTTCAACTATATTGTATTCATCAGGCTTAGACTTTACATTTTATGCAGAAATTATTCTTAATGCTACAATAAGAATTATTAGATCAGATCATGTCAAACTTACCTTGTTAACACATTTTTGGGACCAAGTTTTTTCTTCTTAATATAACAATCCTTGATGCTGAACTATTAGGCCATCATGAAATTGCATAACAGTTCATGTCCTTGATGGAGAGAGGAATATTGCCCTGCATTGCGTGGTGTAGATGTAGCGGAGTAACTCGTTAATCAGCATTTTTCAATTAGTAGGCCATCTCTTGGATGGGTCATACCCTAAATTTCAACACCTCTCTTTGGATTATCAGTTCATGTACCTT
Organism: Tetracentron sinense; assembly: GCA_015143295.1. NCBI lineage: Eukaryota > Viridiplantae > Streptophyta > Magnoliopsida > Trochodendrales > Trochodendraceae > Tetracentron > Tetracentron sinense. The sequence continues at coordinate 8,542,411 of CM026568.1, forward strand.
TTTAATTATTCAATGAAGGCCTTTGATTGTCCTGGTAGGAATTTCTTCTTGATGAACCTTTTTAGTAGGTCCCTTCCAAGAGGTGGCACTCTAATTGAATTTTGCACAACAGTTGAGACTGTTGAGTCCTTGATGGACACAAGAATAGTTTCCTGCATCCCACACTGTTGATGTGGCTCAATCACAATCAGTGTTTTAAAACCCGAAAACTCGACTCGACTCGGAAACTTGCCGAGTAGAGTCAACTCGGAAACTTGGGCAAAACTCCTCTGAGTAATGACACCTAACATTCGGACATATATAATATTTTTCTAATACTATATATATGGTATAAATTCAAAATTAATGATAAAACATGCCTAAAATGAGATGTATAATTTAATATATACTAAACACCCCTCTTTTGTTTTGTATTTATACTTAAGAGTGGGTAGGGTGTGTTAAAAAAAAGAAAAAAACATAATTTAATCAATCGGGTAGATAGTTTACTCAATTTTTTGTTTTTAAAAAAAAGTGCAACAACTCGGGCGAGTCAGGGTGAGTTACTCGATTTTCAGTATCAAAACCGAGTTTTGTCCCAAACTCGACTTGAAACCTGGCCGAGTCAAGTCGACTCGGCCGAGTTTCAAGTCGACTCGCCGAGTTTTAATACTATGATCACAACTATTCAATTAGTAGGCCACCTCTTGGATGGGTCTCACATCTTGACTTTCAACTGCTTTTCGGTGGATAATCTCTCATGTCATTTTTGACAATCCAAGCAAAGGCTTCTTATGTACCTGTAAGCAATGTTTTAAAACATGAAGGTGTGAGGCGAGGCGTTAGGACCTCAAGATGCGTGAGGCGTAAGCCTCACAAGAAAGCTTCATGCTCTCTCATTTTAACAAATCAATAAATTATAAGAAAAATTGTAAAAAGATTCAAACAGTTAATGAAATACTATAGTATATATATATATGTGCATTCATGTATATTGTGTGTGTTCGTGTGGGCATACGCATACGTATAGGAAATAATATTTAATGTAGTTGTGGCTAGAAAACTAATTTTAGTTAATGTATAAGATGTACGTCATAAACATAAAACGAGCTTCAGGGCATGAGGCATGTGCCTCATGGGGTTTAAGCCTCATGGTTGATGAGGTTTAAGCCATATGGTTGAGCCTCAAGACATTTTCTTTAAGCCTCGCCCCAAGGCGAGCCTCGAGGCGTAAGCCTCACACACTTTTTAAAACAATGCCTGTAAGTAATGCCTTATAGTTGGCCCACTAATTGCATGTCCAGGTCAATTCCTTGGTAGATCATATGTACGGTAGTTTTTTCCTTTATTGGATATCCAAACTATTTTTCCATCTCATCCAGATAAAAGAATTCTTGAATATCCAATTCCCAAATGCACTTATTACTTTAAGTCAATTCTTGAACCCACATTTGCAGGTTTGGAACCATGACTTCTTTTGGGAATCCATGCAACCAGGGGGTGGTAAAATCCCTGGACATGGTGTTCTTCTGCAGATCGAAAAGGATTTTGGTTCCTTTACCAATTTCAGAGAAAAGTTTATAGAAGCAGCCCTCACACTATTTGGTTCTGGCTGGATTTGGCTTGCTTGTGAGTACTCCCTGAATTAAATTTGGTTGCTGGTTCTAGTTTAACTAGTTAGTGTATCTGATTCATAGCCTGCATCCCTCCCTTAGCATTAGCACTTTTTTTCCCTGTTTTGGAGATAAACTTGGAGTTCTTGCATGTTTCTGGTAAGTATGAACTGTATTGGGATATGATGGTAATAATAATTGACGTCTTTGTTAGAAGATAAAGTCATCTTTGTTTTCATTGCTTTCCTTTTCTGAGGGTAAAAGAAGAATAAGGATAGAAGGGCCTTATCAGAGTTTGGTCTTCTAGCCACCTTTGTTGAATTCTTAGCTAGTTTGTAATTTACGGATGTTATATTTTGTTTATTTATGATGCTGCCTATGGCATCCCCCTCCTTGCGGTTAAGGTACGATTTTGGGCAAGGCCAGCTCCCACAGGTACTGATACAATTAGTGGTAGCGCCATCTTTTGGCATAGCTTTGAAGCCCCTACTCCTAGCAAGTTGTTTAGTTTCTTTTTATCATATATTTATGATTATTAAAGAATTAAGAAGAGCATATATAAGCAACCTTAATTGTAACCGGCTGTGGTTCACTTCCAATTCCGTATAATGGTTAACTAGGGAGCAAGAAAGGCATGGACAGAGGAATTCTCAATTCCCAACTGTTAAAATGTTAGGTCTATTTTGCAACCTTTGTGCTTAGCTTTGCTTCACTCTCTCTTTTTACTTCTATTTTTCATGTTTTGGTTGCTTCAGTGAAGACAAAAGAGAAAAGGCTTGCAGTGATTAAAACATCAAATGGCGTTACTCCGATTGTCTGGGGCGACATTGTACGTAAATTGCAGATCCTGTATTTGATTTCCTGTTTATTTTTCTATTGAACATGCATTGACCATTTCTTCTTTTTGCAGCCCATCATCAGTTTGGATATGTGGGAGGTAAGAAAATGTTTTTGGTTTCACTTTGAATGCTTTCAGATACCACAAGTGCTAATGTTTCCTCTGTTGTTTGCTGTCTTGCAGCATGCTTATTATCTAGATTACAAGGTATGCAAAATCACTTGTCCATTTTTCTCTACCATCCAAGAAATCATCTTTGAGTTTAGGAATTGACGATGACAAATAATCTGGTCAGAATAGGGTGGATGGAAAATTGTCTTCCCTGCCTGTCCTAGAGGTACCACAGTTATCCGGTTTATGGACCCATTATTTGATGGAGACCTTTGAAGGGATACTTGACGAAGAAATTGACCCGGTTGGATGATCATCCTACCCAGTGTTTTAAAACCCGAAAATTCGACTCGACTCAGAAACTTGCCGAGTAGAGTCAACTCGAAAACCTGGGCAAAACTCGTACGAGTAATGACACCTAAAACTCAGACATATATAATAGTTTTCTAATACTATATATGTGGTATAAATTCAAAATTAATGATAAATCATGCCTAAAATGAGATATCTAATTCAATATATAATAAACACTCCCCTTTTGTTTCGTATTTATACTTAAAAGTGGGTGGGGTATGTTAAAAAAAAAAAAAAAAAAAACATAACTTAGTCAATCGGGTAGGCAGCTTACTCGATTTTTTGTTTTAACAAAAAAGTACAAAAACTTAGGCAAGTCGAGGCAAGTTGGAGCGAGTTACTCGGTTGTCAGTGTCAAAACCAAGTTTTACCTCAAACTCGACTCGACTCGAAACCTAGCCGAGTCAAGTCGACTCGCCGAGTTTTAATACTATGATCCTACCCATGGAATTTGTTGTATTCTTTTGGACCGCAAAAATTACAGAAACCCTGTACCTGAGAAAATTTCTGGATGGTTATGTTCATCCAACTGAGTAAATTTCTTATCTAGAAAATCTTGTTGGGGCCTAAATTGTTGGTCCTAACCTGCTAATGCCTCCAGGTGTGCCATTTGTAAAACACAGGAAGGCCAACTTCTTAACCCTGGTTTCTGTCACTAATAATGATATTCTGTCTATTATTTTGGTTTGAACTTTGAAATTAGGACTAAAATAGTAACTAAAATTTATTTTCATATTGACTTCATATGAAAAACTTCTGATTCTTGGGCACTCATGTACGTTAACAGAACGACAAAGTGAAATACGTGAACATGTTCTTGAACAACCTTGTGTCATGGAACGCTGCAACGGCTCGCATGGCACGTGCAGAGGCTTTTGTGAATTTAGGGGAACCAAAAATTCCAGTTGCTTGACATATTTCATTTATCTTTCTGTTCCTGATCAAAATATATCTTTTGTTCTAGTGAGTGTATCCTAGGCTCATGTGAATTTTGGTTGATGTATAATTAATTCTTATTGAGTTATTGAATTGGACCCACCGAACATCTTAACCTTAAATATCGAGTCTCAATCTTCGGGAATATTTTTATTTTTTATTTATTTAATTTTACTTTTATTTTTGAATTTTAAAAGGTCATTTACTCTTCTTCTTTTATATGGGGAATTGGACTAGATGAAACTCTACTCAATTAAAAATTTGGAAGCTTTGAAAATGAATCTGGCATATGTTTGCTAGAATCAAGCTGCAAACTGGCTTAAGAAAGGAGTATATGCGGAATAAGTGAATAAATATTGCTAAAATAATATAATGGATTTCCTGTTCTAAGCTGAATTGTTTTGTATAAGAACAAGGATCAAAAACCATTGTCCATGACTGTAGATGGCAGGATTTATTTATTTTAAGTGAAGAAATCCGGTTGGTCATTTGGGCAATACTGCAACAGCAGTTGTAGCTGATTTGTATTTCCAATGCTCAGTGGTTGAATATATTGAAATTGGAGAGTGCTCTCTTCCTTTTTGGAGGCGAAAAGGCATTTAAGATCCATGTTTTTTTGCCCCGAAAAATGGGAGTGCAGTAGGGGAGGATTTAGGATCTTCTCTGCCATAGCCAAAAACATCCCCTCTAGCCTTGTTACACAATTGTCTTAAGAAGCTTTAATTTCTAGGGTTGACACTTTTAACCTTAGTTTTTAGAATAAAAAATAAAGTGTCATTCCCTAGAGAAAGCCAGAGACGTTCTCTCTAGCTTCTGCAAGAGAGAATCCAGAATCCGGACTCGTAGGGGAGGGGAGGGGAGGGTTATTAAAATCCTTTTGGGCCGTTCTTTTGGTGGAACTTTTAAAGTCTAGAACTATATTATTCCATAGAGTGTAAAAGTTATGCAAATATGGACCTTTCAAGTTCCACCAAAAAATTTGGATTTTTTTATGTTCCATACATGTAGAACTTTTAATTAAATTGAACCCAATAAATCTGAGATACCTAAAAGAGTTAGAACCCCTCCCCTCTCTCCTCTCCTCTCCTTTCAGATTCTTGTCTCTTGTTCCAAAATATTAATGTTCCTAACTTTTAAAAGTTCTACCAAAAGAATGGAGTTTGAGATTATGGCTGAGAATAAACACCGGTTTTAATAACAATTGGTTGCTGTAATAATCGATTACTAAGGGCGAACCAAACAAGATTATGTTACGCTGATTCAGCTGAAATCGCCGGTTTTTAAGTGTTGAAATCTATCCAAGTAATCCAAACTAAACGACCACAAGAGTAGTCCAAATATAACCTTGGGCATACTCTCTAGGCTTCACTTATCCTTCTGGATCTCCCAGTGCTGGTCGAGTCCATGGATTGACTACATCCCAAAGTTAACAAATTTTTTTCTCTTGTTTTTTTAAGTTTGATCATCTGATTGAGAGCTTTTGTAAAACATAAACAATATTTTTAACTTCAGAAACAAAACACCTTTTTTGTGTGTGTGTGTGGGGGGGGGGGGGGGGGGGGGGGGGGGGGGTTGTTAGGCAGACCCCAACCCCAACTATATGAATCACTAAACTTTGAGATATTTACGACTCTCATCATTGACAATTTTGGTAAATCTAGGGGAAACCCCTGGTTCAAGGTACAATTCAGAGTCAGAGGAGACTAGGTTAGAAATTAACTTCTCTCAGAATCAATTGAAATATAATTTTTCCGTTGGAGGTTTTAGATGGACGCATCTCCTTCTTAGATTCAGTACCGAGGAGACTATCTTTCCGTGTATCTCAAAGAATTCTGTTATATCAAAGGCCTCCTACTCCGATTCATTAAATGGACTCCAGATTTCTGTTCGGGGATAGAACCAACCTTGGTTCCAGTTTGGATCGCTTTGCCTAATCTTCCTATTCATCCTTTTCAAGAAAATATTCTCAGAAGTATAGGTTCAGCAGTTGGGACTGTTCTTGCTTTGGATGATCAGACTAAATCTTGTCTCGGCCCAACAAAGCAAGATTATGTGTTGAATTGGATGTTACGAAAGCCAAACCTTCTAGGATATGGCTGGGTATTGGTTCCACTAGTAGATGGCAGCCTATCATATATGAGAAAGATGTATCCTATTGCTCTTATTGCTGCAAGCAGGGACACGATCTCTTTGAATGCCGTATTGTTCACAAAAAAAAGATTTCAAACAATAGTGCTGAGATCATCAAGGTAACCCTCTTAATGATCCGCTTAATAAAGAAGGGAAGAAATTTTGGGTGAAGAAATCTGTTCAACATTCTACAGATCCGGAAGTCCAATTCCTACATGAAATAATAGCAGATCCTCTTCCAAATAACACCAGCGAGGCTGTTGGCAAATCCCAAGAGCAAGCAGAAGTTCTTAATTCTAAAGAGAAGAACGATCAGGCAGAGTGGTTTGAGGAAACTCCAGCAGATAGAGAGACCAACATAACCAGACTCCTCTAAAGTTTATTTTGAAAATTCAGATCAGCTGACAGGAGTTACTATGATTGCTCAAGTAGATGACTCTACCACCCATTCAGAATCATCAGGTAAGGTCGTGAACACTTTGCCCTCATCTTTTTTAATGTTTCCTAACAGTCTACATTGAGTATTTTACATAAGAGACTTCAGAATTCATCAACCCCAAAAAATCATAGTAGAGATATACCTTGGATCTCTTCATCCACATCTGAATTTCATCATGAGATTTTAAATCCCCAGTATGATTCTAAATCAAAATTTATAGAGGAAGCTACAAGGTTTCTTAGTAACCTTAATAAAATCAAAATGTTTCAAAAGGAAAACCTTAGTTGGGGAAGTGACACAAAAACATAAGAAAAGTATCCCTCCCTCGTATCGCATTACGAGATCTAGAGCTTTTGCTCTCATTCCCTGGGAAGAAAACTCTCTAGTTTCCAATGATTAGTATCCTATCTTGGAATATTAGGGGAGTAGGGAATTTAGCTTCTAAAGCCCGCTTAAAGAAAATTATGGAAACTTATAGTATTTCTATCATTGCCATTATGGAGCCTATGCAACCTTCAAATAAGTTATTGCAGCTCAGTCAGTTTCTTAAAATGCCTGGCTATCTAGCTCAATCCAAAGATCTGGCTCTTATGGAAAGATGGACAAATATTACTCTCTATGCCTCTTTAGATCAAGCACTTATTGTGGATGTATCTGCTCAAGACTTAGATAAGATTCGATGTGGTTTTATCTATGCTAAATGTCTTTGTGAAGAAAGATTGATTCTGTGGAATGATCTATCTTTGATTCTTTCTGGGTTACTGGTCCTCTCTTTCTTGCTGGTGACTTTAATGCTATTTCTAGTCCTGAAGAAAAAATGGGTGGTAGAAATCTAATATTCGGTCTATGGAAGAATTCACTCCTTTATCAATGATCTCGGTTTTATTGATGCTGGTTATTCTGGAAATAAATTTACTTGGTGCAATAATCAGTATGGGCTGAACAGAATTGTATGCGAGATTGGATAGGATTCTTTATAACGAGGCCTGGAATTCTAAATTCTCATCAACTGAAGTTTCTCATTTATCTAGACTCAACTCAGATCATGCTCCTCTTATTATGAAGTTTGATAATGGCACCTCTCGTTATCCTTCTTCTTTTAAGTTTCAAAAGATGTGGCTAGCTCAGTCAGATTTTCAAAGGTTCGTAGAAGATCTTGTCTTTACCAATTTAATGCTAACCCACTACTTAGTTTTTTTCCTTAAACTTAAGAGACTTAAAATTCTCTTAAGACTTGGAACAGGGAGATTTTTGGTAATATTTTTCTCAGGATCAAGGAACTAGAGGAAAAAAATTTGTGAGACTGAAATTGCTCTTCAAGAATCTTGGGTTGATAGTCTGGATGCTTATCTTACTTCTCTAAAGGATAATCTGCAACAGGTTTTAGTCCAAGAAGAAATATTCTGGAAGCAAAAATCCAGGATTAAATGGCTCAAAGAAGGAGACAGGAATACAAAATTTTTTCATGCTGTTGTCAATCAAAGAAGGAAAATAACAATATTCATAAAATCAAGATGGTTTGGGTGAATGGGTAAACAACCACAAGTCATTGCATCTGAAGCGGTTTTCTTATTTCAGAATCTTTTATCTACTTCTTCGCCTATTAGAGATAATGATTGCTTGATTTCATCCCCCAGTTTGGTTTCTGAAGATAATAACAATTTCCTTACTTCGAGTCCGGAACTGGAAGAGATTAACGGTGTGTTTAATTGTCTGAGGATAGTTCTCCAGGTCCAGATGGTTTGATGGGCATTTTTATCGTGGTTGTTGGGATATATTCAGCAGGGACTTACTTTTGGCAGTGAAATATTTTTTCTCCATCCGAATATTCCCAGGTCAATTAATGCACTGCTATCGCTCTGATTGCTAAGCATAATGATCCTTCTACTTTTGCAGATTTTCGTCCTATCAGCTTATGTAACTTCTTTTATAAGATTTTCTCTAAGATTTAGCAGCTCGGTTAGCGACCATTCTTCCCTCATTATTTCTGAGGACAATCTGGATTTATTAAAGGCAGAAAATATTTCTGATAATATAGTTATGGCTCAAGAAATGGGTGAGGACATTGATCGTAACTCTTCGGAGGAAATATCATTTTAAGCTTGATATGGCTAAGGCATACGATCGTATGGAATGGAACTTCAGTATGGATGTCTTGGATAAGTTGGGTTTCTCAGAAAAATTTACTCGTCTTATCAAGGGTTGTTACAGAATCAAAGTTTTTCGATTATTATTAATGGTTCTCTTCATGGTTTTTTCCTCCAGCTCGAGAGGATTACGACAGGGAGACCCTCTTTCTCCTCTCTCTTTATTATAGCAGAAGAAGTTCTTAGTAGAGGTCCTTCGATATATTTCTTCTATTCATCTAATTCCTACAACATTGGAAGAAATGGATTTGCAGTATCTCACCTTCTTTTTTGCTGACGACTCTCTTATTTTCAGCAATGGTAGTTCTGGAAACATAAAAAAAAATCCTTGATTTTTTGTCTAATTATGAAGTATGTTTCTGGTCAACTGATTAACAAAGACAAAAGCTTTCTATATTGTTCGGTACAATATTTCTAATGCCAGGAAAAGAGCCATTTCCAACATGACGGGTTTCATTTCAAACATTTCCCTTTCACTTACCTGGGAGTTCCTTTGATCAAAGGTAGACAAAATTAATCCATTTTTTTCCTTTTATTGAGAAGATTAGGAAGCGAGTTTCAGGGTGGTCTGTAAAGCTTCTCTCTGCTGGTGGGAGACTTATTTTGATTAAATAGTTCCTTCCTCTATTCCTGTTCATATATTAGCAGCAATCAGTATTCCATCTGGAATCTACTCAAGGATTGACTAAAATTTTGGCGACATTTTTTTGGAATAATTTGGATTGCAAAGAACGAAAACACTGGGGTCAATTGAACAATGTGCTCTTCCTCATTCTGAGGAGGTTTGGGTATTAGAAAAATGAAAGACTTTGCTCTAGCCTTCCGATATAAACAAGCTTGGAATCTCTACTCTTCAGATAGTCTTTGGGCTCGGTTTTTTAAAGCCAAATATATCATAAATCATATTTGGAATGCCTTTCCTAGAAGGGGAGCTTCGAGAATTTGGTCTTCTATTTGTGGAGTAGTCCAAGACATGCTTGCTAATACTTCAGTTCTTATTGGTAATGGTGAAAAAGTTAACTTCTGGTTTGATAGATGGTATAAGGAGGATGCTCTTATTTCATTGGCTTCTGATTCCCCTCACCAAAATCCCTCTATTTCTAATATTTTAAATAATGATGGGATTTGGGACTTTTCTCAAGTGAGTCATCTTTTACCTCAAGACATCATAGAAGATATCAAATCAGCTAATTTTTTCATTTCGGATAATGAAGATAAATTCATTTGGAAACCCACTTCCTCAAGGTGAATTCTCTATTTGTTCTGCTTGGGAGTCTCTGAGAAATCCTGGGACTGTTTTTGACTGGTGTAAGGCAGTGTGGAACCGGATCATCCCTACCAAGATTAGTGTCTTTTGTTGGAAAATTATGTACCATGTCATTCCTACTGATTTGGATGTGCAGGCTCTAAGTATCCATATGGTGAGCAAATGTTGTTGTTGCTCTGACTCTGAGATAGAAAGTTCCAATCATCTTTTCATTGGTAGTGAAATTGCTTCATCTATTTGGCAATATTTTTCTTCTTGGTGTTTTATGCCTTTTAGAACTCATGATTCTATTCAGTGTGCTATATCTAGATGGTTCAGAGCTGCTAATTTTCGTCACAATGAGCTATTTATTATTATTCCAGCCTTGATTGTTTGGGAGATCTGGACAGAAAGATGCAGGAGGAAATATGATGCTAAATATCGTCATGCTAAATCTCTTATTGATTCTATTCTTAAAAAGGTTGGTGATATTGATGCTTTCAGTGATAGAAGACACCTTGATATCTCTCCTTTATTTCCTCTGAATCCTCCCCATCGTACTCAGTTTCAATTTATCTTTGTTAAATGGATTTGCCCTCCTCATTCTAAATTTAAATTGAACGTGGATGGTGCATCTAGAGGAAATCCGGGTAATGCTGGAGGAGGGGGTATTGTGCGAGACCATAATGGTGACTTTATAGCAGGCTTTTTCTCTAATTATGGTTCCTGTTCTAACTTTGTAGCAAAATCTCGAGCTCTCCTAGATGGGCTTACTTTGTGTAAAAGTCTCCACATTACCAATTTGATTATTGAATCAGATTCGAAAGCCTTAGTAGAATCTTGGAAAAGGTCCAACCATTCTTGGAAGTCATGGGTTTGGGATAACAAAATTAAAGATATCCTTCCAGATGGTTATATCTTCAATCATGCCTATCGAGAAGCTAATTCAGTTGCAGATGGTTTGGATAATTTTGGATGTGACAGTTTGTATTCTGGTTTTCTTACTTCTTATGATAACATCCCTAGGGATATCAAAGCTCTTATCCATTGTGATAAATCTGGATTGGGAATCTTCGAAAAGTTAAGTCTTAATGTAGTTTTTTGTGGTTCCAGGGGTAAGGTTGTTGTTTTTTTGTAGGGGTAAGGTTTTATGTCCCCCCCTTCGTTTTATTTTTATTTGAGTCTGTAGGGGTAAGGTTTTATGTTCCCCCCTTTTAGAGTCTGTAGGGGTAAGGTTTATGTCCCCCCCCCCCCCCCCCCCCATCTTTTTTAAAATGTAATAAAACCGGTAGGGGTCTGCCTAACCCCCCTCTCCTTCTGAGAGGCTTTATTAAAAAAAAAAAAAAAAAACACTCCCTGGTGTTCTTGCGGTAGAAAGTGTGTAAAAACAAAAAAAGGGAAGACGCATGTTCGAGTCATTATAATGAATGTAGTAGTTGATATGCCCTCTCACCATCTAGATCAGATACTAACCTGGCCAGCTACATCTCCCAGCCCTCAATGTGGATAAGCAGCATCCCCTCTTATACCCCCAAGGCAATTGCAGCCATGTAATACGTAAGGCTGCACTCAAGCCAAGCTAGCTTGACTCAGCTCGTTTGAACTAAGCACTAGCTCACATTTTATACTCGAATGAATCAAGCCAAACTTTTATTTGAGTTCAAATGTTTAAACAAGCCAAGTTCAAGCCAAACCCTGTTTTATTTGGCTCGACTCAAAGTTTGGTTTGTTTATATTCGGTTTAGCTTGAGCTTAACTCAAAATATTATATATATATGTACAATATTTTTGGAAATGCTATTTATATTAATACAAAATAATATTTTTAACTTTCTTTATCATATATTGTAATTATTTTTAATTTATAATAAATAAGTTTAAGAGATAATAATAATAATAATAATAATAATAATACAGAAATTAAAAACCAAAACTCTAATCTGACTACTCTTTGGATCGGAGGACTATCCCCAAATCCTTTTTCGTATATGAAGGTATTAATTTTCTATAGTTTTTTTTATTATAATTTATTAATAAATACTTCTGTTAAAATTATGTAAAATAAAATAAAATAATTCTGTGAATCAAGTTTGAGTCAACCCGAGTGTAAAGGTAAAAAACAGTAAAGACACACGTATGGATAGTTGTCAGTATCAGTGGCCCTGATTACATCAAGACTTGTGTTCCAATTAATCAAACCAATGAAGGGCTGCGTTTATAGAACGGAATGCTATGATAGCATTTAACAAAATAAGGACCGTACGATGTGAGCTATAAATTTGTGACGATGCCCAAGGTTATATAGGGATTTTTCCTTGAAGGATTTCTCACATGCTTTTTACTCAAAGCACAATAGGTAAGTAGTGGTTTATCCTCCTTTCCTTGTGTGTCTTTCCCAAAGAAAGGAAGATCCTTTATAGAGAGAATAATAGATCCGTTGGATCATTAATTCTCATTGCTTAATCAAAGGAGATGTTGCCAGATCTATGGTCTGGATTAAACTACTTTAATATCTCACCACCCCTTGGTCAAAATGGTTACCCAGCTCATAAGTGTGTTTTACTCCGGTCAAACTAGTCGTTGTGATTGTTGACTTGGGTTTTACACCACTTAATGGTACACTCTGATCAAGCTACCCAATCTGATCAGATGTGCCCCATCATCAAACATCCCACAATGTCAACATGCATATGCAACATGAGACAAATACTAATATATAATAGAAATATATTTTTCTTTACACCATTAAGTGATGATATTGTGCATGTGAGGTGTATGAATGTATGTATGCAACTAAGTTTTACCCAACATATTGAGGCTTTCTATTAATTTGGATTTATCCATCAACCGTGGTTATATTCCGATCAAGGGCTTGTAGCCACATGATCTTACAACTAACCCCAACCTCCTCTTTGGACCCGAGGCAGGGAACGCATTGGAGTGGATACTCTCAACCCGACTCTAGCTCAGAGAGTCCATAACATATGGTACCAAGAATCATTGAATTAACTATACAACTGTATAAGATCAATCTAATCACGGAAAGTCCTAAACTAGATCAAGACAATCTTCCCCGCAAAGAGGAAACCAAATCTATCATCCCGCTGATAGTATATTACGTGAATGGAAAAACTTTTACTCCGGGAAGAATTAGAGTCGAGAAGGTAACTACTAACCCTAAATCGGTTTCCTATAAATATAGAGGTAAGGAATGAAGGAAAAGACTCCTGATTCTCTGGCATAGAGTTACATCGAATCTCCCTTCTTTAGATCAAAGAAATTACTATCTATTTCTCTCCTTTCTATCCCCCTTTATTATCTTGTTATTAACTTGATCATCGAAGTGTATTCGTAGGTCAACCTGCCTATCTATCTCAGACAATCAAAGTTGCTACAGTTGTTCAGGAGGTGATGCATGGTATCAAAGTCTCTTAAGCAGGTATTTTCCCTCCACAAAATTGGTGCCGTATGTGGGAAAATATCTACCTGCTAACCAATTCCATACTCTGATACCATGGGCCCCAAAAGAGTAGCTGCAGTGGCATCCATCCAGGGAGAGCCATCTGTTGGGGGAAACCCCGATGAGCATACTCAACTGGGCACACTAATGGCCACTATGAAATGACACCAGGCTGCCATGGAACGAATTGAAGAAGAAAACCAAGACCTTTGAACGAGCATATGAGGGAGAGAGCAACTTATCCCAAAGAGGGACCATCCGAATGAAGATGATGGCGAGTCTTGCACCGCTACTGATCGAACCCGAGGGTCTGATCAAAATAGCATGAGGCATACCGCCCACACCATCTACGACACTCACTCGGCCCCTGGAAAAGGGGAGCATGAAAAGGACACCCTAGGAGGAAATGTAGGGATGACTCCAGAGGAAGTTAAGGCACTTATTCTTGTACAGGGCAGCATAATGCTAGCCTAGGCAGGGAGAGACCAGGCGGAACGCCTCACCCTTCGGGAGGTGCGTAATTTTCCTTTCTCCTCCAATAACGAGGCAGAATATGAGGCCCTGCTATCAAGACTCGAAAGTGCCACCGACCTCGGGGTTAGAAGCCTCCTGATACATAGTGACTCGCAGCTGGTGGTGAACCAGGTTGGAGGAACTTATGAGTGTCGGGACGACTGGATGAAAAGCTACGGCGAAATAATTTGAGTCAATATGCTAGAGTTCGATCGACTGGAAGTACGCCAAATACCAAGGTCTGAAATAGGCACATGGATGCACTTGCTTCTGTAGCATCTATGCTACAAGCTGACCAATTGAGCCTATAATGGTAGAATACAAGGAAACTCCTTTGATTCATAGACCGGAGCCAATCACTTCAACCAGTGGCAAGCCTCCCAGTTGGATTGACCCCATAGTCAACTACCTCAAGAACGGGACCCTACCTGACGACCCCAAGGAAGCTCAGAAGCTAAAAGAAAGGGCACCTTGCTACGTAATCCATAGTGCCGAGCTGTTTCAAAAATATTATGGAGGTCCGCACTTAAAATGCGTGCATCCTTAAGATACGAAATGGATCTTAGCCGAGCTCCACAAAGGAATTTGTGGAATCCATTCTGGGGGACATACCCTAGCCTTCCAAGCTATAGGACAAGGGTATTTTTGGCCATACATGCAGTCCGGCAGACAGAAATACGCCAAGAAATGCAACAAATGCTAAATGCATGCCCAAGCCACCCACCAGCCGACAACCGAGCTCAGGACGATCTCCAATCCCTAGCCATTTGCACCGTTGGGACTAGACATCATCAGACCCCTCCCTCGGGCTAAAGGAAACGTGAACTTCCTACTAGTTGGAACCGATTACTTCACCAAGTGGGTTGAGGCGATCCCCCTAGTTCGGATCAGGGAGCAAGACGTTAGGAAATTCATTTTGGAACATATAGTGAGTCAGTTCGGAATCCCGCATACCATCTTCTCGGACAATAAAAGACAATTCACTGCTAAGACAATAGCGTCATAATGCAAAGACCTCACAATCAGACAACTATTCTCCACCCCGTACTATCCGCAAAGCAATGGGCATTTGAAAGCCTCGAACAAAAGCATACTAGACCCCATGAAGAAAAGGCTTAACTCAGCCAAGGGGCGCTGAATGAAAGAGCTACCCAATATCCTGTGGGGATACCGGACAACCCAAGAAAGCCACAGGAGAGACACCATTCTCACTCGCATACGACATGGAAGCTGTCATCCCCACTGAGATCAGTTTCCCAACTCATAGGTTTGAGATAGCAGGAGAACCCAAGAATCAGGAACAGATGACACTACACCTAGACCTGATAGAAGAACGACGGAATCGAGCATCCATCAAGACATCAAAGTATCAACGACAACTACAGAAATCTTACAACTGAAAAGTGAGGGTCAAAAATTTCTTGGTTGGGGACATGATCCTAAGGAAAGTCTTTCTGAACACCCAAGAGCTAATCAGCAGCAAGCTGGGGACAAATTGGGAAGGGCCCTATATAGTCACCCAGATCCACCAACCAGGGGTATATTATCTTAAAGACATGCAAGGCATGCCATTACCAAAGCCATGGAATGTTTTCAACCTCAAAAGATATTTTCAATAACAGTTTGCTCTTAGTTCAAGTTCATTATGATTGTTTGTTTCATACTCAAAATTCGAATGATCTCTAAAAGCCCCTTGAGGCCCTTCATAGTGAATCTGAGGTGCATGTCATCTCCTTGGAGGAATGAAGAACTGAGATGTGCTAAGGTCCCTCATAGTCCTTCTTCATAAAATCTGAGGCACATGTCGTCTCCTCGAAGGAGTTCAGGAGTGAAATTAATATGGCCCCTCATATCCTACGTTGAGAATCCTTAGCTTCGGCCCAGATGATCGCAAGGGTGAGTCTAATACAGTCCCTTATATCCTACGTCGAGAATATTTGGTTTCGGCCTCGATAATCACAAGGGTGAGGTTAAATATGGTCCCTCATAGTCCTTTGTCATGAATTTGAGACGCATGTCATCCCCTCTTAGGAGTGCAGGAGTGAGGTTAATACGGTCCTTCATATCCTACATGGAAAATCCTTAGCTTCGGCCTAGATGATCGCAAGGGTAAGTTTAAACACGGTCCCACATAACCCGTCGTCATGAATCTGAGGCGCACATTGTCGCCTCGGGGGAAGGAGAGAGTTTAAAACTAAGTTCACAAGAAAACAGTCACTACAAACAAGCAAGGTGAGGGTGAAAAGAGAACCTTTGCCCCTCAGCCCCAGGGACTGGTCTCCCCAACTCCTCACTGCCTGTCTTCAGGCAAGCAAACCCAATCCATCAGGACTCAAGCAATACGCGAATCCCGAAGGCTAGAGTCCCCTAGCGAGAGGGACCTGTTCCCAAGCTAAAACATAGGCCTCCAAGGATGGGCTTGTTCATCTTCAGAGTCTGAAGACAAACTCGCAGACTGGACAGGGGCAGCCTCCGCTTGAGCAGGCACTGAGCATCTCTCGCCTTGACCTCCTGACCAGTGGGGGGTCAGGAAATTTCATCACCCGTTTACCCCTGGAAGCACCAGAAGATGGGGCACTTAGAGCCTCTGGAACCTCGACACAGGATACCGAAGTACAGTCTCCAGATCGGCCAGGCAATGATAATGGAAGTGGGCAACAATCCATTTATGTTTGAAGGGAATGAAGAACACTAGAAGAGAAGAAAAATGAAAGAAAAATTATGGAGGAAAGTTGATGCTTCTCAAGAGAACTCCCGCTCTATATAAGCATTTGAATAAAGTCCAAAATACTAGAAAATCCTCCAATCAGAACCGTACATGACATAATTGTGAGTGCAAGATTGTCAAAAGGGAGGGGGTTAGTTGAAATGCCAGTCGTCAATCCCATCAGTAAGAATGATAAGGGTTAAGTACATCAGATTAAACGTGCACGAAACTTGAAGCGTGTAGAGACCCAAACTTTCTTTCATGCCATTAATACAATTAATATGGGTGAAATGATCAAATAAAATATATGATGTGTGTTTGATGTTTAATTCTATTTAAATGAGGTTTAAAATATGTAAAAGACTAAGCAATTTGAAGAATCAAAGAAGAAATACGAAAAATAGAAGAAAACAAGGGTGATCGTTCAAACGATCCCCTGACAGTTCGGATGATGCTAGAAAATCAGCTCTGAAACCCAAAACAGTAGCCCCAACCATTCAAACGGACCCAAACCGTTCGAACGATTGTAAAGAAGCAGTTCAGAATTTGAAAACAGTAGGCAAAACTATTCGAACGATGAACAAACCGTTTGAACGATCATTCATAGAAAAGTCGGGTAAAAACCCTAAGTTGTGATTTTTTAAGATTTTAAACCCTCTACTACCATAAATAGACCTTATTATGAGCGTTTAACATTATCTAATTATTTTAAACCAAATTTGGCAAAGGAGAGGAGAAAAAATTAGATTTTTCAAGAGAGATTGCTTGGAGAAGAAGGAGATAGCTTGGAGAATGCAAGAAAAGATTGGAAATCAACATCAATCCTTCTTGGAAGCGTTTTGGATCGAATGGAACGATCCATAAAGTCAATATACTATCCAACTCAACTCTATTATGAATATATGCATGTTTAGGATTGAATAAATAAGAAATGTTAGAATATTTGGATGATTATGGTGATATTGTGGGAAATAGAGTATGGATTATGTGTATTATGGATGTATATGATTTTGTGAGTATGAATTAGGGAAAAAATGAAGTGTTATGTGATGTTCAAGCTATGGAATGATGAAATGGAGGATGGGAATGTATGTGGATGGGTTTCGTGGATTTGCATGGTTGTGGATTGATAAGAAATGAAAAATGGGAATATATGTGGATGGATTTTATGGTTCGTATGACTTGTAGATTGTTAAGAAATGGAGAATGAGCCAATGTGATGGAGGATGAGTAATTTAGAAATTGATATGTGTGAATTTGACTATGAAATATGATAAGAATCATGATAAGGTTATATATGTGATTGTTTGTTAAATTATGCCCTAATTTTGTTGTATGGTGATCGATATTCGGAAAGCCAAATCTTAGAGGAAGTATTTCAGGTCAAAAATTCTCTAACCAGGGAGATCTAACCTAGCGGAGTTTCTTGACAAATGATCAAAATCTAAGGGATGACCGTCTCGAATGTTAATTACGACACTATTGCACAAGTTCACATGTGTGGTAAATATGGAGTCTCACAAGGGCACTCACTGATATAGATATGAATTAAAGTTGCATGTATTGTTAAGCTAGGAAAAAATTGTTACGCTGGGAAAGTATTGTTACGCTGGTAAAGCCTGTTACGCTGATAAAAGATTATTATGCTTTATAGGACTGCATATATTGTTAAGCTGCTCAAAATCATGTGTGCTCCTATATGTAAGATCTCGTGATTCCAATTGCATATCCGGTAAAGTTGCTCTCATGATCCAAATTACATATCTGGTAAAGCTGCTCAAAGAGCATATGTATGTTAACATGTGTATGATCTCATGATCCCAGTTGCATAAACTGGTAAAGCTGCTCAAAAAGCATATGTATGCTCATATGTGAACGATCTCATAAGCATTGACATCTCATAAGTCTAAGCTCACAAGTACACAAGTCAAGATGATAATATGAAGTATTGTGCTCACATGTTTGTTACACACTTTGATTATGTAATTATGAGATTATGCTACTAAATATGGTAATGACTAAGTGCATAGATACTATGATGTTAGTTGGATTTTATATAAATCGAGTGTTTTTGTACTCAGCCAGACTGTTGTCTTGGCAGGTGTGGAGCTAGAGTCAGTTGTCGAGGCTTGGGTAGAGGAGGCTTACGAGACAGAGGAAGAAGGTGATCCTTTTTCCGATTGAGCGAGAGAGCTAGATCATTTCCCTTATTACTAGACAGTTGTTTCGGTTTAAAGGAATTGTAATAGACTTTAGTTGATGTTACTCAGTTAATCACTTTTTAGTTTGGTATCAAACTATTATGTTTATGGTGGGTTATGTTTATGTTGACCATAGACTTATGCAGGATAGTTTGGTTTTATATCGAATTTTATTATTCTCATTTTTTGGAGACTCGTATTAGTATGCCTTATATGTTATGAGACTTAAGCAGGTTTAAGAAATGTGGCGACCCAAGATCCCATTTTGGTCAAGGTGGGATTTGGGGTCATTACAAAGGGTCCCGGACAGGGGCGCCAGTGCTCACCTGTTTGTGCAGTTATCCCAAATGACGGTTATACTTCTCAGAGCCTATGGTGAACCCCAAGGCACTGATAAGGGGGAGATTTGTAAGGGTAAAAAATGGTAAAGACACACATATGGATAGTTGTCAGTATCAATGGCCCTGATTACATCAAGACTCATGTTCTAATTGATCAAACCAACCCCGACCTCCAATTTAGACCCGATGTAGGGAACACATTAGAGTGAATACTCTCGACCTGACTCCAGCTTGAGAGTTCATGATAGATGGTACCAAGAATCACTTAATTAACTACAGAGTTGTATAAGATCAATCTGATCACGAAAAGTCCTCAACTGGATTAAGGCAATCTCCCCCGCAAAGAGGAAACCAAATCTATCATCCTGCTGATAGTATATTACATGAATGGAAAGACTTCCATTCTAGAAAGAAGTAGAGGCGGGAAGGTAACTAGCTAACCCTAAATCGATTTTCTATAAATATAAATTAAAGAACGAAGGAAAAGACCCCTGATTCTCTGGCATAGAATAACATCAAATCTCCCTTCTTTAGATCAAAGTAATTACTCTCTCTTTCTCTCCTTTCTATACCCCCTTTATTATCTCGTTATTAACTTGATCATCAGAGTGTACTCGCAGGTCAACTTGCCTATCTATCCCAGACAATCAAAGTTGCTGCAGTTGTTCAGAGGTGACACGTGATATCAAGGTCTCTTTAGCAAGTATTTTTCCCCCACACCAAGCTCTGATCGACTTGAATAAAGTTCAAGTTTGAAGAGATTTCAAGCTTGTTCAAGCCAAGCTCAAGCCTAAACATTCGAACTCGAATCAAGCTTAAGCATGTTCAAGACAAGCTTAAACTTGGCCAAGCTTGGCTCAAATAAACCCCTAGCTATAAGTCCACTCAAAAAAAAAAATTAAAAGTAATATTGAAAGTTGTTGCAATGAAAACATTTTCTTCTATCAAAATAACCCCTTCCACAGGGCAAGGAGGGGATTTACCGTCTTGCCCTCTTTTTTGTGTCATGAGTCCATTTTTAACTCACTTAATTGTGTGGTTAAGATTCACTAACCCTTAGGGTTAAAGCATGGTTTTAAAAAATTAACCATAAGAGTTAAAACTTGTTAACCATAGTTCAAGGATAGTTGAAGAGGCTTAGTAAGGGTGGGGAGCATGCCTCCCCTGCTCAAGATTGGACAAAGTCTATCGCGATTGAACTCTCGACTTCAATCGTACCCACAGGTCAACATGTGTCCCTCCTAATCTCTATTAAATATGGTTAAGATCCATTAATTTTTAGGGTTCAATAATCTAACCTTGGTTTATACGAATTTTAAAAAAAATTTAACTCTAGGTTTAAAACAATAGTTACTAAGACACATGTTGACTTGTGGGTGTGATTGAACTCTCCTCGAGTTCAATCACGATTGACTGTGATCCGATCTCTCCTTGCCTGAGAGGAGATTATTGCTCTTTCTTTTTAATTTTCTTTTATTAAGGTAGACCAATGTCCAATACCATGTCTAGATCGGATCATAGCTAATTGCAATTGAACTCAGGAAGAGTTCAATTGCACCCATGGGCCAACATGTGTGCCTTTTAACCCCTATTAACTATTATTAAAATTAACTAATCCTTAAATATAACCTTAATTTTTAAAAGGAAAAGAAATATTAAAAAAACCTTAAGCTTAAGAGTTAAAAATTCTTAACTAGAGTTAAATATATCTTTTTTTAAACCAAGGTTATATGAGGTTCCACATTGCCGAACCAAAGGGCAGCACTTCTGTACGTGATCGTAGTATGTCACGTTGTCTCATCCCCGCTGCATCAAAGAGTACCTATGCACTATGTTCTGGTTCTGTCGTGCCCCAAAATACCCCCTAAGAGTGAAGGGATACTTTAGAGGTGACTATTCGTACCTGCCAAACTGTCCTGTAATGAACAAGGTAAATATTATACTATAACAACAATAATCAGAGTACGGAAGCTAAAACATGAGTGCGGAAGCGTGAACTAACTTTTTCTTTTCTATATAAAGTGGTCTGTATTCCAAGTGAACATATAGAAAACATATCAAGTCACAAGTGAACATATAGAAAACATATCAAGTCAAAGGTGAACATGCCCACCTATCAAAATACAAAAAGAACTATTGAGCCCACTATGCTCAACAGTAATCTAAGTAAGGCCAAACGTCGCAGTCTCTATCCTCCAGCGACTGCATTAGGATAGGAGGCTCTTTCTCCTCTACATACTCTTCCTCAACCCAAGGCTCAGGGTTGAGGGCTTCCTCGGTACCTGCTGACATAAAAGTACGGTTGAGTATGGAATACTCAGCGAGTACAAGTTACTAGCTAACAATAGCAATAACAATTACACAAGGCAACAAGATATAGTTCATCACATCAATTTAAAACAATTAATAGCAGCATATGACAATCACATTGAAAGTGAAGCAATATGATAATCTTGACATGCTTGAATGAATGCGAAAAACTCCGATAAAACTCGCACTTTAAAATCATGTTATGCTTGAAAATAGTCTTTCATGTTTCTCTTAAAACTTTCTCATCATGTTTGAAAACTTGTTTCTTGTCTTGGTCTTGTTCGTGAGAATCACACATGTTTGTCTTATCTTGCTTGGAATCACTTGTCTTGCTTGTTCTTGTCATGTTCTTGACTTGACTTGCTTGTATACTTGTGAGCCAGAGGTTAGTACCCTTGGAGCGACTTGTGAGCCGGGAATGTAAATTTCCTTCAACAAAATATATATATAGAAAAGGTACACCAACCTCCTTGTCTTTTTTTCTTGTGAGCCAGGTATGACATATCCTAGGGATATACCCTACCCTTGATTGGTCCGATGTCCGGCTTTATCATTCATGCTTGTTTTTCTTGTGAGTCAGGTATGACATATCCTAGGGATATGCCCTACCCATGACCGGCCCGATGTCCGGCTTTATCAATCGTATCGTAAATCACATTCTTGTTTTTGTCATTTCTTGTATACATATACTTTAGAAAAATGGATCCATGCATGCATGTGTGCGTGTGTGTGTAGTAAACATGATGACATGCTTGAATGAGAGGATTACATGAGTAGAGCATTTAAATTTCCAATATAAGCACATGGGAATGTGGATAACATGTAAAGCATTGATCAATAAAATCATTTAGGGAGAATCACTCACTTCATGCTTTCATAATTTTCATTGATATATTTAAATTGTCATTCAAGCATTTTATCAAACACTTAGTATGCATATCTTCATAGGCCATGTATTTAAGTTATTAGGTGCGTACATTTCATCACAACATCGAGGTGTGTTCATTATTTGTAGAGTACCCTCCCACCATTCTCCATACACACATCACACCACATCCATACGGCATCCAATCGCCTCAACCACATCCATCCATACATCCCACACTTTTCAATTCTCTTGTTTATAATTAGGGAAAATGATATATTTCAAGAAAGGGAAAGAACGTAGGAATCATTCATCATTTTCAAGAGGAAAAACCTAGGTTATTGCTAAGTGAGTTAGTAGGGTGTACTAACCTTGATATCCAAAGCTTGATCTTGCAAGAAGACCCTTGATTGGGAAACCTTAAGCTTGATGGAGGATGATTCTAGCTTGAAATTCTTCAAGCTTGAGCTCATTGATCTCTATCTCCAAAACCCCTCTTGGATTTTTCCCCCAATTTCCCTTCTCCTCTTTCTCCCCTCTTTCTCTCCTCTAGATTTAGAAATCCCCAAATGAGGTTCCCCTAATAAGTCAAGGGTTTAAAACCCTCAAATTCAGCATCAGCTACCGCGTGCGATCGATCGCACACTTAATTGCGATCAATCACGGGTTAGTGCGATCGATCACACATGGATGCAATCTGTCGCACATGAACCCGAACACTTTTTTCTGATTTCCCCTGCATGCGATCGATCACACCCTCTTGCGATCGATCGCAGATCCCTGTGATCTGTCGCACCTAGCATCCCATCTATCACATATGGTCCAGAATGTTTGGGGCCAATTTCGCCTGCATGCGATCGATCGCACCTATCTTGCGATTGATCGCACTTCCCAAATTATGTTGTTTTCCCTCATTTTTCCCCACTTTGGTATTTCGGCCATACTTTTGACTCGTTTGTCGGATTTTGATGATTCAACTTGCGTTGGACTCGTCATTCGAAAAGGAACATTTTCGGCATTTTAGAATTTCTAAATTCTTCTTTATTTATTAATTGGACTACATGAAATACCAATTGGCTAAAACATTGTTCATTAGGTACGGAAAGTTCCGAGACGCTACAGGTTCACTGTTTAAGGAAGATAGAGTTGGGGTGGGGGTCTATGATGTGATACTAAAGTATGACTCAAGGAACCCTACCTTCGCACTAGGGTTTCTCCACACCCTACCTTCGTGCTAGGGTTTCTCCACACCCTGCCTTCGTGCTAGGGTTCTCTTCACCCCTTCCTCTTTGAGCTCTCCGACTCTCACATTAGGGCTCTCCCCATATATCATCCTCTCCTTTGAAGTTCTTTCGCCTCTATCTAGTCATCTATTTGCTATTCCTTTAATCTCATAGCAAAGCTTTCAACATTTCTCATTGTCGTCTTGCCTTTTCTTTTAGCTCCTCATTGGTCGTGAGGTTCTTACAGACAGCAAAACCCTCTCTTGTAGAGTTTTGTTTCAAGTATCATAGCAATCCAGGAAGAGATAGAACAACCACAAAATTTATTAGGACAGGTTTAAGTTCCTACCCTGCTCGGGTTGTGGTATTGCCCCCTGCTCTCTCAAGCTAGTGTGAGCACGGATTTCGGTACCTACATTTTTATGTTGAGTCACCATTTATTAATTCGGTAGGAATAAGTCTTAGGTAATGGATAAGGTCTTAAGTCTGCTTAGAGTTCTGAGTAAGAGGTTCGGTTAAGTCCGGGGAAGGTGTTAGGCACCTCGGCACTTCCATTTTACAATGGTTCCTTACTTATTAGGTTTAAGCCAAATTAATGTCAAGTTATTAACCAAATGCCTTAGGTTTAGTTTATACTAATCCAAGAAGGAAAAAGCTAAAATAGGGTCGAACCCGAGTTAGGTTGCCTACGTATTCACATTGGGGTGAGATCAGACTGAGCGTAGTTCTGGCACATGAGCCTGTGCCAAGGTTAGAGGAGTGTTGTGTGTGCACTAAGGGTAGCTTAGGGACTAGCCAGGAGGCTAGGGGTGATTGACCAGGTTGGTCAAGTGCTTGGTTATGTTTTATTGGGACCGGTAGGACAAAGGATAGTCCGGTAGACTAGGATTTGGACCCGGTAGGCCAAGACTGGGCCCAGTAGGCCAAGGGTGCAACCCCGAAGGCTAAGGGTTAGGTCCGGTAGGCCAAGATTAGGCCCGGTAGACCTTCGATCCAGAGGTCAAAAGTAAACCCAGTAGGTTTTGAGTTGGGTCCGGTAGGTCAAGGGTAAGCCTGGTAGGCTTAGAGTTAGGCCCAGTAAGCTAAGGGTAAGCCCAGTAAGCTTAAGGTTAGGCTCGGTAGGCCAAGATGGGTTTAACCGTGGTTAGGGTTACTAATCGGAGTTTAGCAAGATCCAATGTATGTTTATGATCCTTAAATATGAGTTGAACATTTTTAAGGATTTCACCCGAATTATCCCAAGTTAAATGGGGCTAACCATGGTTAATACATGGGTTTAACCATGGTTAGTCCGGATAACCAAGGTTGGGCAAAGTATGGAGTATGATTTGGATACTTATTATTTTTTTGAATTTTTTTCATGATTTTTGAAAATTTCTGAGGTTTAAATGGGCTGAACCATGGTTAAACCAAGTGTTAATCATGGTTAAGCTTATCTAACCGTGGTTAGGCATGAGCACACAATCGAAAAATGATATTTTCCAAAGTTTCAAAATATTTTGGATTTTTAAAGATTTTTTGAGATTTTTTCATGGGATTAGTTCAACTAACCATGGTTAACCCTTAACCATGGTTGATTTAACCATGGGTTAAGGCAAGGCAGGGCCTGGGCATGCTCTGGATGGGCCCCAGGGGGTAGGTCAGGTCTGGTAAAGGGCCCCCATGGGCTGTGGGATACTGCAAGGCCCAAGAAATTCAAGATTGGAATTATCGGTAAATACATTACCACTAATTCAAGTCCTTCACAGAACTAGAATAGCGGTGAATGTTTTACCGCCAGTTCCAGCAACTTTTAACTATAGTTTGAAGGGCCATAACACAGGTTAGGGGTGGGCTACCATGACCCCTAGTTTTGAAGCTCAAACTGGGTAGAAGGTCATGAGCTTGTTGTGGGCCTTAGGGGATGCCATAGGTGGGCCTGGTGGGGGCCCAACATCACTGCACATAAAATAATAAGTGTTGGTAATGTGATTACCGACACTTTGACAGTTTTTAAACTCAGGTCATTTAACCATGGTTAAGTTAAAGGGGAGGGTCTGTAAAGCTCCAGTTAAGCTCAAAGGAGGGTCAGGGTGTTAACCCATGCCCTGGAATTGGACCAGGGTTAGCCAAGGTGGGGTCGACAAGCCCTGGAACAGAAAGCTCAATGTGTGTCGGCACTGTGTTTACCGACACCCTGTAATTTTTTCAGAAAATTAAAATACCCCTACGGGGTTGCTATGAGGGTGGTTCCAAGGGTTCACCCATACGGTGAGAGACCCCCTAACCTCCCTGAAGCTACCTAAAATTGGTGCTATACCCTTGGGGGAGTTTCCCACACCTATGAAAGTCGGAGAGACCCCCCTCAGTGGGTTTACTTGCAAAGAAAACAGGAAAAACTCCCCTGGATGGACTAGGGGCTCACAGGGAATTACACAAATAGAGAAAAAAAATGGGAAGCCCTACCCTGCTATTGATGCTGACAGAGGCGTGGGCGGCCTGTGGTGGCCAGTGGTGGCGCTGCTATGCAAAGGAAAAAGGAGGTAGGGGGTAGCTGGGGGAGGTTCCCTGAATGCTTTCGTAGGCAAGGGAGTGGCTTGGGTGGCCTGCACTTCGTAGGGATTCCGGTTGAAGCTGGTGGAGTCCTTGGCCATGGGGGGGGGGCACTTCCATTTATAGGAGAGCTCAAAGGAGACACCCCTAGTATTAGTACCAGGGTGGATGGGTGCTACAGTGACCGGAGAGGTCGTCTGCAAGTCGAAGAGGGGTGTACACAGGCATGCCTGACCGCGCAAGGGGTAGTTGTACAGCTGGAAGAAGATACCGGGAATGGCGGTAATAAGTTTACCACCATTCCCCAGCCTTGGCAGTACTGGGATGTCGGCAAACATATTACCGCCAGGCCTGGGTTTTACCCAATAGGCCTGGCCCAGGCTCCGCATGCAGTACGGGGGGTTTATTTGAATTTTTTTGGGCCTGGGCTTGGGCCCAGGCCAAGATGGTTGAGCTTCTAGGGGCTCGTGGTCCTAGGGTTTAAGCCCTAAGGGCCTAGGGCTTGACTAGGGCTTGGGGGCCTAAAGTTCTAGGGATTTTAACTAAGGTTGAGTCCTAGGGTTAGGCTAGGGTTCACCTACAGTTAATTAGGATTCTATCTAGGGTTAGAGTCCTAGGGTTAATCTAGGGCTCACCTGGGGTTAGGGTTTAATTAGGGTTAAAACCTAGAGTTTGAATAGGGTGATACCTAGGGTGCACCTAAGGTCAACTAGGGTTTGTCCTAAGTTAAGGGACTTGACTGGGGATAACCATGGTTAAGAATCCTTAACCATGGTTAGGATAGGGGTGTAAAAATTGGGTGCTTACAGCTGTCCCTCTTTATCGGAGAGTGTCAAGATTGGCAGTTGAACGACAAAGACTGGAATCATCTGATTTTTACACCAAAATTTGATTTTGGGAATGCAGCATGATGCGTACTGTGCTAGTGGTGAGTGCTCATGTAGATACTAGGGCTACTACAGGGAGTAGCGAGTAGCCGGGGAAGAAAATGGATGTAGGGATGGCGTGGCCTAGAGACGCTTAGCCGAAAGAGGGTGTCGCTCAGAAGCAGTGGGGGGGTTTGGTCAAAGCGGTGTTTCCCGGGGGATACTAACCAAGTCGTTCGAAGGACACATGAGGTGTTAGGAACACACAAGGTGTTAAAAGGGGACACGTAGAGTGTCGAGGGACACGTGGGGGTGTCACAAAAGGAGACATGTGGGAGGTAATGCTGCGGTGTGACGTGGTTGTCATGGAGCACACAGGATGTTTGGGACACACGAGGGTGTCACAAAGGAAAAACATACAGTAGGTGAGACTGCGGTGTAACGAGTTTGTCACAGAGCACATGGGATGTCTAGGATACACTGGGATGTCACAAAGGAGAGACATGCAATAGGTGAGACTGCGGTGTGACGAGGTTTTCACGGAGCACACGGGATGTCTAGGATACACTGGGGTGCCACGAATGAGAGACTTGCAGTAGGTGAGACTGTGGTGCGACAAGGTTGTCACAGAGCACATGGGATGTCTAGGACACACGGGGGTGTCACAAAGGGGAGACATGCAAGAGGTGAGGCTACGGTATGACGAGATTTTCACAGAGCACACAGAATGTTTAGGACAGACGGGGGTGTCACAAAGGGGAGACATGCAGGAGGTAATGTTGCGGTGTGATGAGGCTGTCACGAAGCACACGGGATGTTTAGGACACACGGGAGTGTCAAAAAGGTTTTGAGGCATGATGTCGGTTTGATATTGGAATTGCCCAAGAGGGCCTGGATTTTAATCATACAGGATATGATGTTATGCTGTTACGCAGGGATAAAGACGAGGATGCTTTCCTGTGACTCTACAGCGATTCGCAATTGGCGGGGATGCGTAGTGTCGGCTTCCTCTACTTGCTGGCTGGGGCTGCTTGGTGCAGGTTTGTACAAACGGATCTTGATACTAAAAGTTTTCTTTTGAAAATCTTTTTTCAGAAAAAGTGTAGGAGACTTTTGCAAAGATTTTAGTTTTGACAACAAAAATGCTTAGTTAGCTTTTAGATGTGCCAGTAAATCGCCTATGCTAGGGCTTAAGGTGATTTGTGAATCATCTTTCGCTCTCGAAGAGAGGATTATGATTTAGAGCAAGATGTTGTCGGGGGTAGACAAGCTTGTCAAATGAAGAGAAGCTTTCTGATGGGCTTTGTAAGCTTCTGGACTCTTGCTAGGGAAAAGTACTACTAGGAGCCGTCAGAGGCTTCTACTGGGGATCCGCTGAGGATTGGAGATTGCTCGCCGTCGAGGCTCTGCTAAGGAGCGGGCTTTTGCTGTGGACCACTGCCTAGGAATTTAGGGATTTCCAGTTTGCTGGGGATTTCCCGATGTATGTCTGTATTCTGGGAAGATGTTTTCTGAAGGATTCCCTACTGGGGAATTCTTGGGAGCTAAACATCTGCTGGGGATATTCCTTGTTGGGTACCCGTCTACTGAGAGTTGCTAACTGTTGGGGATAATTAGGGAATCCGAGAAGCCTGATTGCCGCCGGATGTTGTTGCCAAACTGATTTTCAGCTTTTTCTCCCTTTTTTACCCTTGGAATGACCAAGTCATGGGGTTAGCATGATTTTTGTGCGATGAAGCCGTTGCCGATTTTCTTCATACCTGTGAAGCTGATTGATTTTTGTCCCTTTTTTGCCCCTAATCGCAAGTCTAGGTCTGGGAATCATGTAATTTTTGCACAATAAGGCCTTTACCGGTTTTCACTTATGCCCGCGACTGGTTGGGGAAGCCCGTGACTTGCTAGGGAAAATATGTCTTTTCCCATCATTGCCCTGAATGGCGCTCTTTTGGGGAATATAGGGATTCTGTTTTCCGTCGAGGATGTAGATGTGATGTTGCGCTTGCACTCGCAGTTTCTAGGAGATCTAGGACTTAGAGTAAGACGAAACGTAGGCTCGGGGAGCGAAGTTTGGGACATCCTGGGATGTAATTGATTTGCACTCCCTTGGAGGTTTTTTTTTTTTGTATTCCGCTGGGGAATTTGAGAGAGGTTCTCTCTGTTGGGGAGAGTGAAAGAGGTTGTCTCTGCTGGGAGAAAGTGTCCGGAGATTTTTATCTCTGTGGGGAGTCTCTAACTCTTGAGAATATTTCGACTTCCATTTTGGGCTTTCTTTTTATAGAAATTTTGTATACTTTGATGTCGACTCCACCGAGGAAGTTGAGATGGATTTTGACTCTATTTGGGGATATTGGGGGGATTTTTCCTTTTTAGTGACCGGACCTGATTCGTCAGGTTGCCTACGTACCCTTTACAGGATCAGGTCATGGCGTAGTTTAGGCAAATGTCATAGGTTGGCAAGGGAAGGTGTCCCTGAAAAGGTTTTTTGAAAGAAAGGTTGTTAGGCTCAAGGAGCTAACTAGCGAATTTCATTGATTTTTGTAAAAGGGTTTTTAATGTTGGGGATAAGGAGTATGTCAAAAGATGGCCTCCTATCATTTTCCGGAGGAGCTAAGAGTGTCAAGCGCCTATCAGATCTAGACCCTAAGCATAGTATCTCTTGACTTTGTCCATGTTGACTGGCTCTGGGAGGTCTTCGTCATCCATGCGTCCGAGCCGAAGGGCTCCGCCTGAGAATTTGTCTCAGACGATGTATGGGCCTTCGTAGTTAGGCCTTCGTAGTTGGGAGTGAACTTGCCTCTCGGGTGAAGGCAATTTGGCAACATTTTCTGGAGAACCAGGTCATTGATCTCAATGTTTCATGGCTTGACTTTCTTATCAAATGCCCTTGCCATGCGCCTCTGATAGGCATGGGAATGATTGATGGCTTTCAGTTGTCACTACTCAATCAAATTCAGCTGCTCATACCGGGTCTGTGCCCATTCTGCCTCTGAGATTTCTGCTTCCATTAGTACACGGAGTGATAGAATTTATACTTTAACGGGGAGGACTACTTTCATACCATAAGCCAGCGAAAATGGTGTTACCCCAGTTAAGGTTCTGATGGACGTTCTGTAAGCCATGAGTGACTAGAGGAGCATCTCATGCCAGGCAAAGTAGTGGTTGTCATCTTCTCAATGATCTTCTTCAGGTTTTTGTTTGCTGCTTCAACTGCACTATTAGTCTGTGGCCTATATGACGTGGAGTTGTGATGCTGTATCTTGAATTTCTTGCAGAGATCAGTCATCCCCTTATTGCAGAAGTTGAGAGCATTGTCTGTCACAATCTCATATGGGACTCCGTACCGACAGATGATATTCCACTTCAGGAACTGCTGAACCACGGAGGCTGTGATGTTGGCAAAAGAGGCTGCCTCGACCCATTTTGTGAAGTAATCGATTACAACCAAGATAAAATGATGACCGTTAGATGCTTTCAGTGTTATGGGACCGATGACGTCGATGCCCCAAGCAGAGAATGGCCAAGGAGCAGTCAGATTGTGTAGCCTTGTTGGCGGTGCATTGATTCTATCAGCATAGATTTGGCATTGGTGGCACTTCTGCATGTGCTTACAACAGTCAGATTCCATTATAGACCAGTAGTAACCCAGCCTGAGTATCTTCTTGGAGAGCACTAACCCATTCATGTGCGGGCCGTAAGTTCCTCTATGGACTTCTTCGACTACCTGTGCTGCTTCACTGGTGTCGAGGCATCTAAGCTAGATTAGATTCGGCGATCTCTTGTATAAGATTCCCCCTGAGAGGATAAAATGGATAGCCAGTCTCCTGATTGCCCGACAGTCTATTTTGGTGGCATCAAGTGGGAAGGTCCCATCCTCAAGATACTGTTTGATGTCTACGTACCAAGGCTTGTTGTCCTATATTGTGTCTAGCTCGAGGCAGTAGGCAGGCTGATCCTACTATTGGATTTCAATCGGTCAGAGCATGATGCCTTTGAGGATTTGAACCATGGAGGCGAGGGTAACCAGTGCATCAGTAAACCTGTTGTGGTTCTGGGATTTGTGGATGAAGGTGATTCTTCTTAACTTAGTAATCAGTATGTTGAGGTAGGCCAAGTACGGGACTAGCCTTGTTTCTTGGATTGCCCAAGATTCGTTTGCCTGATAGATTACCAAAGATGAGTCACCATAAACGTCTATCTCTTCAATCTCGATGCCCAGGGCTTCTTTTAGACCGGCTATGCATGCCTCATATTCTACTTTGTTATTGGAGCATCTGAATTTTAGCTTGATTGAGATGAGGAGGTGTGCTCCCTTGGGTGAGATTAAGACCGCTCATGCCCCGTGCTCATGACTGTTGGCAGCTCCATCAAATTATAACTCCCAGCCAGAGTACTCTTGCTCTTCCGCTTCTGTGTACAAGATGGCTTCGTTTGGAAACTGATCATGCACTGAGATGTAGTCTTCTGCTGGGCTGTGGGCAAGTAGTCTACTATCGTCTGCCCCTTATTAACTTCTGTGTCATGTAAGTGATGTCAAGTTCAGACAATATCATAAGCCATCGGGCAGTCCTTCCGGTAGTAGATGGCTTTTCCAAGAGGTACTTAAGTAGGTCCATCTGGGAGATCAGAATTATCGGGTAGGAAAGTAGATAGTGTCGCGGACGCTGAGTTGCCCAGACCTAGTGCTAGACATGTCTTCTCAAGAGTGTTGTACCTCTCTTCATACTCCAGCAAGCGTTTACTAATGTAGTAGATAGCTTACTCTGTTCAGCCTGTCTCGCCGTGCTATGCTAGGACGCACCCCATGGAGGTTTCTTGCACTGAGATATAGAGTAGTAGAGGCCGTCCTGGCGTAGGAGGCATAAGTACTGGAGGATTGAGCAGATATTGCTTTATTCTGTCAAAGGCTTCCTGACACTTGTCTATCCAAACTGTAGGCGTGTTCTTCCGGAGAAGCTTGAAGATCAGTTCACAGATCGGAGTGAGTTAAGAGATGAACCGGCTGATATACTGAATTCTACCCAGGAAACCATAGATCTCCTTTTCAGTCTAAGGAATTGGCATTTCGATGATAGCCTTGGCTTTGGCTGGATCAATCTCGATGCCTCTTTTACTGACTATGAAGCCGAGGAGCTTTCCTGATGAGGCTCCAAAGACGTATTTGACCGAATTCAATCTCAGGCCAAATTCTCTTAGTCTGTCACAGAGTCTTTTCAAGTCTTCTGGATGCTGCCTGGCAGTAGGCGATTTGACGATCATGTCATCCACAGAGTTCAGTTGACTTGTGGATCATCTCATGAAATAATGTCGTCATGGCCCTCTGATAGGTTGCCCTTGCATTCTTGAATCTGAAGGGCATGACCTTGTAGTAGAACGTGCCCCAAGGTGTGATAAAGGAGGTTTTCTCCATGTCTTCTTCTGCCATTCTGATCTGGTTATATCCAGAGAAACCATCCATGAATGAGAGAGTCTCATGCCTTGCAGTGTTGTCACCTAGAACATTGATGTGCAGGAGAGGGAAGTTGTCTTTAGGGCTTGCCCTATTCAGGTTCCGATAGTTGATGCACATTTGGACTTTGCCATCCTTCTTGCGTATGGGCACGATATTGGCCAACCACTCAGGGTAAGTTGCTACTGCCAGAAAACCTGCATTGATCTGCTTTTCAATTTCCTCTTTGACCTTCTGCGACCATTCAGGTCTCATCCGTCTTAGTTTTTGCTTAACTGGTCTGACATCGGAGTTCAGGGGTAGTTTGTGCACCACCAATGCTGGATCCAGGCCGGGTTCATGCTTGTGTCGATCTTGTCTAGCCGGGGACTGTCTTCTGATCCAAGGTTCATTGTCTCGGTATCCTCAATGTTTGACTGTAGAATTCCCTCACTGCGTTCCAAAAGGTCCAAAATCTCCTGAGGTGGTTCCTCATCCTGTTCTGAGTAATATTCCACTTTCGTCAGTTCTAGAGGGTTTCAGGGGTAGCCCTAGTGCAAGCAATTTCTTGGCAAAACATTTAGCTAAGTTTAGCATGCTTATGTTTTTTTATTTTGGTGGCTTCAAGACACTAGCCTTCCAGGGGAAGAGTTCGTGTGATTTCGTCATCAGCCAAAATGTTTGATGCAGAATTGTTTTTGAGTCAAAATGTCAGATTTCATTTATAAAACAAGTATGATTGTTGTTACAAAATTTGACTCAACAAAAAGAGGCCGACAGTGGCCTGACATTTGGATTTTGCAAACAGGAGCAAAAAATAGGAGGAGAAGGGTGATACTTGTTCACTGCCTGATCTGACCAACCTTTCCTGCACTACTGTTGCCCCGGCCCTGGCTTGCCTCAAGGGTGAGGCCTTAGTCCACCAAATGATTAGTGGCTGGTAACTGGATGACGCTTCAGCGTTGTTGGAGAGGGTGATATAACCTATTCTCCCACTGGATATTCCGCTTCGGTAGCATCTTCGACAGTCAGCTCATCGAACAATTGGGTCATGCTGAAGATCTCTAGTTCTGGAATCTCTGAAGATTCGGCATTGGGCTAAGAGGTTAAGGCAACTGGTGCAGTGTTAGGGAAACACTGGAAGATTCCAACTGGGAATGTTACTGAAATGTGGGGTCGAGGTTCTGGTTTCGTTGACCGGTTGTTTTTATTTGTAAGCTTGGTGAGATAGTCCTCATATTTGGGCCTGTAACTCAGTCCAAAAGATGGAGTGTATCGAGGAGGTGTATATCTCTTCTTCATTCCTTGGTTTCGGGCTCTCAGGCCTGCCTCGGGCTAATAATTCATCTTAGTCATCATCCTAACAAATGACGGAATCTGCTGCTTGTTCTGCTTTTTTATCTGGGCGATAAAATTAACCTGCTAGAATTGGTAAGACATAAAGGTTGTACCTTGTCCAAGTTCCTGGATGTCCCTAAAAGAACTCGTCAATTCCTCTAACGGTATTACAACCAGGTGATCGTCTTGGATGAATTTGATTCTCTGGTGCAGAGAGGAGGGAATGGCTCCGGCCGTGTGAATCCACAGCTTCCCGAGGAGTAAAGTAAATGAGGCAAGCACATTTATAACTTGAAAGTTTGTAGTGGATTGAGTAGGTCCGACTCCGATAGTCAGATCGATATCGCTCAGATTTTGCCTTGTTGAGTTGTCGAAAGCTCTGATCGTCATGGGTCTCTTCTTCACCTGACTGAGATTCATGCCCAAGCTTAACAGTGTTGACAGTGTACAGACGTTTAGGCAGGAGCCGTTGTCTATTAGTATTAATGATAGTGTACTGTCCATGCATTGCACTGCTCTGTACAGGGCCCAAGTATGGTCCCTGTCACCATCTGGCATCTCTTATTCTGTAAAGGAGATAACTCTAAGTTCTAGAACTTGTCCCACCATATGCCCCAGCTTCTAGGGCGTAATATATGGTGTCATGTGGGTGCTACTAAATACTCGGAGGAGTTGCTTCCGATGATGCTCAGAAGATAGAAGAAACCCATGATTGAGATCTGGGCTAGTGTTTTACTCAATTGCTGAGTGATGTTGAATTCTTCCACTTTTTCTAATATTTTTAGCAGAATTGCAGAGTCTGTTGATTCTTTCTCAGGGTCTAGTACCCTTACTTTTTTTGTTTCTTTCTCTTTCCCTTTTGCTAGCTCAACTGTTGGCGATTGGTACACCTGGCCAGATCGGGTGAGATTGGCTATACTTTCACTCTCGATGATAAAAGAGCGGGGAGCAGGTACGTGATTGAGGCTGAAAGGCTAGAGTGAGGGTGAGGGTTTTGACTGGGCCAGTAGAAGTGGAGGCTTGGGCTGGAGCCGTGGGCCAATTGGCAGGACAGGGAATTGTATAGATAATTTGTTCTTCGTCAGATTCAAGAGCGGAGATTTGTACTGGGGCCTGGATGGCCTGGATATTTGACAGAGGGAGGGGGATAATGACTGGAGGTCTATAAGAAGGCCTAATGATGCCACCATCGACTGCGAGTGCGCTGGGTC
This sequence comes from Tetracentron sinense, assembly GCA_015143295.1. Lineage (NCBI taxonomy): Eukaryota > Viridiplantae > Streptophyta > Magnoliopsida > Trochodendrales > Trochodendraceae > Tetracentron > Tetracentron sinense. Next base: position 8,577,196 of record CM026568.1, read on the forward strand.
TAGGCTGCCCCACCCTGGGCTCTTCCCACTGTATGAAATTGACCTTTTTGTTGTGTGGGGACAGTGGTGCCTGGTTGATGCTGGTGTTACTTGGAGCCAACTTAACTTTACCCTCATCCAGAAGATCCTGGATAGCTCACTTTAGGCCAATGCAGTAGTCTGTAGCATGGCCTACATCGGCCTGGGCCTTTATGAAAGGCACAGTGTTGATTGACATCATAGTTTTTATTTATTTTGTCAGGTGGTAAGAGGGGAGTAGGGCCTCTCAGAGCAAGAAGGCCCTGTTTGGATAAAAACTCTAGCAATTGCCTAAGAGTGTAAGGGAGGGGAGTGAAATTCCAAGGGGGCTTGTCTTATTGACAGTTTTGCCCCTAGTAAGGCCGGGCTGGCCGGGTGTTTCTGGTAGCTGGCTGAGCTGGAGCTGCTGGAGCTAGTAATCTAATGGGTGCTATGGAAGCCACCATGTGTACACTTTATTTCTTTTTCTGGTCCTGAGGACTACTGTTCCAACTGGTTGAGGCTGTTGCTTTCGGAGGATCAAACCCTAAACTGGAGTAGATGGCCCCACTCTTGATGGTAGTTTCAATGCGGGCACCAGTCTTGACGATGGTGCCGAAGTCTACTATGGGCAAAGTGACCATCAGGGTAGAATAGGGCTGCTTTAGTGTGCCTATGAACATGTTTGCCAGTTCCTTCTTAGGGATAGGAGTAGGGATTTTAGCTGTCATCTCCCTCCACCGAGTGGCGTATTCCAAAAACGATTCGTTGTTGCGTTGGCTCATTTGTTCGAGCTGGCTCCGCCGAGGCCGGAGCTCTTGAATAAAAGAATATTGCTCCACAATGCAATCCATGGCATCCTGCCAGGTCTTTATCCTCTGTTTGTCAACCAACATCCACCATGTAAGGGTTGCCCCCTTCAAGCTCTTCTGAAAGTACTGTATGAGGGACTAGTTCTTCTAGTGTAGGAGCATGTCCCTCAGGTATAACTGTAAATGCTATTTTGGATGGCCTAAGCCGTCGCATTTATCAAAGTCTAGCACTTTGAAACCCACAAGGACTGCATCCCCTGAAGAAAAAATCAAGCCCTCTAGAGACAGACTGGTGCTGGCAGATGTACCCTTCATCTTTCTCATCTCTTCTTTCATTTACTTAATCTCTTCGTGCTGGTCTCGAAGAGAAGGTGTGGGATCAGAAGACGATAGTCTATCCTAATTAATGTGAGAGGCCTTGGGCTGCTCTGCCCCCTCAAAGTGCTAATACTTCATATCACCTCCGCCTGTTGCGGGTCCAGGGTTAGGGATGATAATTGGGTCATGGGTCGACTCATACAACTAAAAAGAATGCAATGGCTAGTCACGATTATGCATGATGAGACAGAATCTAGGAAAAATTTTTCATTTAATGCATGATTGAGTGAGTGAGTATAGGACAGTAACTCAAAAAAAGAAAAAGACTCAATCCTAAGCAGGTCCATCAGGGATGGTAAAGTCAAGCGGTCGGGGCACGCCTTCAAGGTCCATGATCTGTTGTTGGAGAGATGTGATTTCAACCTCCATGTGTTCAATTGTGTCTGTGGCATTGAACATGTGGGATCTAAACAGTTGGATCCGACTGGTCATCTCAATATTTGCACTGTCAAGCTGTTCTTGATAAAAGTGCAGCTGGGCCATGATGACGGCGATTTCTTTGGCATCGCCCTTGCATCTCTTCTGAAGAGACTGGACTGTAAGCTCGAGCTGCTCCACTTATTCTTGCATGGCTAGGAGTTCACGGTTTTGCTCCGCTTCCTGTTGCCTGAATGCTTGTTGGGCCTTTCGTAACCTCTTCTCCTTCTCCTGGATCTGTAACTGCGTTTCCAGGAAGAAGTCTCTCCAGAGAACCACCATTTCAGTGATGAGTATGGTTCCTCGTGATGGAGCGAAAACTGGTGTCGGTAGTTCCCTGGGTGCAGACATACCAGATGGAATGTTAAGGTCTTCCACCCATAGTTGGTATGCAGAATCAGTTGGTGGTCCTGTTGTAACCACAAAGTCTGGCCATTGATCTCTCCTGGAGCTTCGCCAATCTGCTTGGAATTGGCTGGTGAGGCATTCAAACTGCACTGTGAAGTCGGCAAAGTCATTTTCTAGGTTGTCTATCACCAAGATGCGCTAAAGGAGTCTAAACTGGCAGAGGAATTGGAGTGGCACGTAGGCTGCTGAGCCAGTGAGACCTGCTAGGACCATGCATCGCCTTCCTGATATGACAATGAGTAGTAACTGTCTGCGGACTAGCCACACATATTCCCATGTCATATGTTCCTCTGTTAGGTTCTAGAGAAGCCAGTAGAGGGTTTTGACGTCTATGGTCACTATCTGGCCCTGATTCTGAGAAATCTTCCTAGGCAGACTGTATGCATCTCTAGGAACGTCGGGCACTGGTATGATGGTGGGCAGGTGTGGGACTAGCCACAGGTGGAAGAGTGGTGCACTGGCATGGAAGGTGCCCTTTCTATATTCTGCTGCTTGGTTGAGAGCCCTGAGAAACTCTACAAGGATGATTGGGACAACCATCTTGGAGTCGTGCATGTCTTCAATGACCCCCGTCAATACTGAGTCAGCGAGGGTGCGGCATCTCAGGAACATCAGCTGGGACATGATGATCAGTGCAAAGGCATTGAGACTAGGAAGGTCAGTTGTCAGGGAGTCAGGGTTCTACCTGGACCGGTATTGTTTCTCAAGAAATTTTATAGACACTCATTCATAAGTGCCACTAGGATCGTGCTACAGGGAGGAAGGCTTAATTTGTAAAAACCTTGAGAGGTCTGCCTGAAAGTTTGCCCCGCAGCGCGGTATTATGGTATCGCCTTTCATGGTTAGGCCAAGAATGCGCTATATTTCCTCCAGTGTTATACACAGCTTGTTATTACCGAAACGGAACACCATGTAGGATGGGTTCCAACACTGGATTGCACCATTTAAAAAGCGCCAATCTGCTTAACCAAGGACAGGTCTATGGTGTTACCCATTCGATAGTACTGAGCCAAGCAAGAAGCTGATCCCGAGTTAGGGCCTCAATTGTTTTCTGGAGGGTTTTGTCATATGCCCCCTGAGAGAAGAGGTGCACAAGCCGTAAAGGCTGACCATTTGACGGAACAATCCCTGACGGACCTGCCATCTACCTAGACAAATATACAGACTCTGTGTAAATGTACTGTATATGCAAAATGCAGGATGTAAAGATGGTGCAAATGATGGTAAATTTTTTTTGATTTTTTATCGGGTGTGACAAGGCACATGTGCTCCGATAGGGCAAGCTGATAGAGATCCGGTATGCTTTACCCGGGTTATTAGGAACCAGGGGCCTATTAGGACAAGGCTAGAATAGGTCCTGTGAGGACCTATCTTCCTAGGCATTTAAACCTCATATGCTATGTCAAGATGTGGGGTAGGATGTGTTTTATTACACGCATAAGTTTGGCTCATAACATGTCCCTCGGTGGGTGCTTATCCAGGTAGGATGTGTCCGGGTAGTCAACCATGATTGGGGACAGGTATAGGGAGCAAGCAGGTTAGGGTTTAGAGTATCCCTCCAGGTGGGCTGCTTGTAAGCAATACCCTAGCCTAGGTTATATATATGCATGCTGGGTAATGCAGGTGTGTTCCTAGTAGGATGGGGGATCACTTAACACCATATATGTGACTCCCTTAAAAATAGATGATTGGTGTAAGCGGGAGCGTTCAGAATCCTTTCCCTGAGGCTAATCACCTAGCAGGAGTAACTCCACGGACCTCCAAGACTTTTAAGCCTCTGTCACTGAGGATAATCATCCAGCAGCCGTAAGCGTATTAAGTCTGTCTAAAGGTATTAGGGTTATTACACTACTATACTGTGTATGGGATGCACAGTATAAAATACACTCAAAAGGTATAAAGAATTAGTATTACACCAAATTCTAAGGCATTTGAGTAGTGTTGATGTTAATTTGACTTATACTTAGTGTAAAGTCCACGTTTTATGTGTTGGCATATTCCGGTGTCAAAACAAATGAATCTAGGTGTCTAGGTGTGTATATCTTGTGTCGTTGCCGTCAAGTATTAGCAAACAAGTGTAGTTGAAGACCGTTGAAGACTCGGTTTGATCATTTCCTACATAGGATGGTAAGTGACCTAGATACCATGCTACCATAGGTACGAATTGACTTAGAATAATCCTAATATGTTGCCTTAGGTGGTAAGTGTCCTAGACTAACCATACGGACCCTAGGTGATGAGATAAACAGTGCAAAACTTGTTTAAAAATTCTTAAATTTTCTAAAATTTTTCAAAAAACCAAGGTTGCTTGTTTTGGTCATATCTCCCAAACCGTACCTCATATTTTGCTCTATATATGTCAAATTGACCGCGTCGAAAAGAGCTACAACTTTTGTGAAAGGACCGAGAGCTGAAAACGAAGTTTTAAATTCGGTTTTCACCTCAGGGTCGACCCTGAAGTGCCAAAATTATGTATGGGGTTTTGGGACAGCAAGTTGAAAAAATGGGGGTCTACCCTGAAGGATAGTTGGGTCGACCAAAGTGTACACTTTGGTCGACTGAACCATCCCCCAGGGTCGACCCTGATATGGGAAAAATTCCTAAAACGTTTTTTTGGTTTCCTCTTTGGTTTTAAATACTTTTTAGCAACTTCTACTCTTGGTTTTTGATTTCCCATAAAGTGTCAACCCTTCCACTTCGTGGAGTACGACCTTGGGAGTGTGTAGAGAGGTTTTTTAAGTTTCTCCAGAGGTTATAGAACCTATGGAATATATTCTTCTATACCCCTTTTGTTAGTGCATTAAACCTAGAGATTACAAGCCTAAAGCTCCATATTAGCTTGTTTGTACTTGTGCATTGAAGGAGTCCATCTAGGGATTGATTTCTATCAAACCATCAACCCGTTCTGGATAGAACACCTTGGCCGGAGTATTCCAGAGCCTTTGCGAAGGAGATCGATCCGAGAAGGATCGTGAATGTGTGAATTGGTCGGTGGAATCCGAAGCCGTCATTGAAGGAGATCGATCAGAAGATCGTAGACTATTTTTCGAGACACAAAGAGAAGTACGAGCGGCTGTTGTTGATCATGGGACTTGAGAGTACGTGATGACTTTTCGAGGCGTGGAGGACTAAGAACTGAAGGATCGAAGTGTCGAGTTCGAAAGAGTCAAGTTCAAGTCTTGTAAGTTTTTGTTTACTTTGTCTTAGTGAATTCTCATGACTAGACTAGGTCCCGTGGTTTTTCCTAGAAGAGTTTCCACATAAAAATCCTTGTGTTGTGGTTTGTTTGGCTTTCAATTTTCCGCACTTAAAGTACATCATCCCTTAACTTAATAACTTAATTGTTAAAACATTAAAAATGGTAGATAGACTTATAGGAAGCCTTAACCATCCCCTCGAACTTGTAGATTCTCAACTCAAACCCTTGATTTGAGGTTCATCGAATTTTTTTTTTTCACCTAGGTTCTGGGTTGAACCTTGAGGTATGAAGTACGCTCCCCAGCAGAATCACCAGAGCTGTGAGCACAGATTTTGGTACCCACATTTTTATGTTATGAGTCGCCACTTATTAATTCTGTAGGGATAAGTCACAGGTAATAGATAAGGTCTTAAGTCTGCTTAGAGTTCTGAATAAGAGGTTCTATTAAGTCCAGGAAAGGTGTTAGGCACCTCCACCATTTCTGTTTTACAACGGTTTCCTACTTACTAGGTTTAAGCCAAATTAATGTCAAGTTATTAACCAAATGCCTTAGCTTTAGTTTATACTAATCCAAGAAGGGAAAAGCTAAACTAGGGTCGAACCGAGTTGGGTTGCCTACGTACTCACATTGGAGTGAGATCAGACCGAGCATAGTTCTAGCACATGAGTCTGTGGCAAGGCTAGGGGAGTGTTGTGTGTGCACCAAGAATGGCTTAGGGACTAGCCGGGAGGCTAGGTGTGATTGACCAAGTTGGTCAAGTGCTTGGTTATGTTTGATTGGGCCCGATAGGCCAAAGGGTAGTCCGATAGACTAGGATTTGGACCTAGTAGGCTAAGACTGGGCCCGGTAGGGCCAAGGGTGCAAGCCCAGAGGCTAGGGCTAAATCCAATAGACTAAGGGTTGGACCCAGTAGGCCAAGATTAGGCCCGGTAGGCCTTAGATGGACCTCGAAGGTCAAGAGTAAGCCCAATAGGCATTGAGTTGGGCCCGATAGGCCAAGGGTAAGTTCGGTAGGCTTAAGGTTAGGCCCGATAGGCCAAGGGTAAGCCCAGTATGCTTAAGGTTAGGCCCGATAGGCCAAGAGGGGTTTAACCGTGGTTAGGGTTACTAACCGGGGTTGAGCGAAGTCCAAGGTATGTTTATGATCCTTAAGTATAAGTGGAACATTTTTAGGGATTTTCCCCGAATTTCCTTAAGTTAAATGGGGCTAATCATGGTTAAGACATGAGTTTAACCATGATTAGTACGGATAACCAAGGTTGGGCAAAGTATGGAGTATGATTTGGATACTTATTGCCTTTTTGAATTTTTTTCATGACTTTTGAAAATTTTTGAGGTTTAAATTGGCTTAACCATGGTTAAACCAAGTGTTAATCATGGTTAAACTCATTTAACCGTGGTTATGCATGAGCACATAATCCAAAAATGGTATTTTCCACAATTTTAAAATATTTTAGATTTTTAAGGATTTTTTGGGCTTTTTCCGTGGGGTTAGTCCAACTAACCATAGTTAACCCTTAACCATGATTGAGTTAACCATGGGTTAAGGCAAGGTAGGGCCTGGGCATGCTCGAGATGGGCCCCACGGGCCAGGTCTAGTCTGGTGAAGGGTCTCCGTGGGCTGTGGCCCACTGCAAGGCCCAAGAAATTCAAGATTGGAATTGGCGGTAAATACATTACCGCCAATTTAGGTCATTCACAGAACTAGAATAGCGGTGAATGTTTTACCACCAATTCTAGCAACTTTTAACCATAGTTTTAGGGGCCATAACACAGGTTAAGAGTGGGCCCCAGGGGTCAATGACCCCTGGTTTTGAAGCTCAGACTAGGAAAAAGGTCATGGGCCTGTTGTGGGCCTGAAGGGATGTCATATATGGGCCTGGTGGGGGCCCAAACATCACTGCACATAAAATAATAAATGTCGGTAATGTGATTATCGATACTTTGATAGTTTTTAAACTCAGGGCATTTAACCATGGTTAAGTTAAAGGGGAGAGTCTGTAAAGCTCCAGTTAAGCTCAAAGGAGGGTCAGAGTGTTAACCCATGCCCTGGATTGGACCAAGGTTAGCCTAAGTGGGGCCCACATGCCCTAGAACAGAAAGCTCAATGGGTGTCGACACTGTGTTTACCGACACCCTGTAATTTTTCTAGAAAATTAAAATACTCTTACGGGATAGCTATGAGGGTGGTTCCAAGGATTCACCCATACGATGAGGGACTCCCTAACCTCCCTGATGCTACCTGGAATTGGTGCTATGCCCTTGGGGGGTTCCTCACACCTATGAAAGTGGAAGAGACCCCCTCAGTGGGTTTACCTGCAAAGAAAACAGTAAAAACTCCCCTGGATGGACCAGGGGCTCACAGGGAATTTTAAAAATAGAAAAAAAAAAAAAAGGGATAGGGGGAAGCCCTACCCTGCTATTGATGCTGACAGAGGTGTGGGCAGCCTGTGGTGACCGGTGGTGGAGCTGCTGTGCAGAGGAGCAAGGAGGTAGGGGCAACTGGGAGAGGTTCCTTGAATGCTTTCGTAGGCAAGGGAGTGGCTAGGGTGGCCTGAACTTCGCAGGGATTCAAGTTGAAGCTTGTGGAGTCCTTGGCCATGGGGGGGCACTACCACTTATAGGAGAGCTCAAAGGGGACACCCCTGGTATTAGTACCAGGGTGGATGGGTGCTACAGTGACCGGAGAAGTCGTCTGCAGGTCGGAGAGGGGTGTACACAAGCCTACTTGACCGCACAGGGGGCAGTTGTGCAGCAGGAAGAAGATACAAGAAATGGTGGTAATAAGTTTACCGTTATTCCCCAGCCTTTGCAATATTGGGGTGTCGGCAAGCATATTACCGCCAGGCCTGGGTTTTACCCAATAGGCCTGGCCCAGGCTGTGCACGCGGTACGAGGGGTTTATTTGAATTTTTTTGGGCCTGGGCTTAGGCCCAGGCTGAGATGGTTGAGCTTCTAGGGGCTTGTGGTCCTAGGGTTTAAGCCCTAAGGGCCTAGGGCTTGACTTGGGCTTGGGGGTCTAAAGTTATAGGGATTTTAATTAGGGTTGAGTCCTAGGGTTAGGCTAGGGTTCACCTAGGGTTAACTAGGATTCTATCTAGGGTTAGAGTCCTAGGGTTAGGGTTTAACTAGGGTTAAAACCTAGAGTTTGAATAGGGTGATACCTAGGGTGCACCTAAGGTCAACTAGGGTGTGTCCTAAGGTTAAGGGACTTGACTGGGAAAACCATGGTTAAGAATCCTTAACCATGGTTTGGATAGGGATGTAAAAATTGGGTGCTTACAGCTAGGGTATTTCCCTACCAGAGCCACATATCATGCGCTTGCCGGTATTCTCAATTAAGCATCAAGTTCAAGCATTCAGTTGCTCTATTGGTGGTCTATTTGGCGATCGTACATTGTGTGCAGATCCCCATGGGTGATGTCATTGTACTGTACGGGGATGGTGGTGGTGAAATTCCTTCTCAACTCTAATAGGTTGGTACCTCAACCTCTCTCTGTTCGCTTATTTATTGCTATTTCCTTTATACTTCTTCTTCTTACATGAAGATAATTTCTTGGAACTATCTTGATTCTTATTACATGAAGATAATTTCTAGAAACACGAGTAGTGGCGAATAAATCCGACAAAATTATCAAAAAATTGCAATTTAATGTCTCAATTCGGGTTGAGGCGTAAGGGTTTTCAGGAGGGATTTGACTGATGTAGATAAGTGAGGAACTCCATGTGGAGCATCTCTCATCTGACTCACAATTCATCTCTGTGCTTGTAAGAGCTGACACTCGAGTAGATTGGCACCTCACCATAGTGTATGCCAGTCCAAACTACCAAATTCGAGAACAATTATGGGATGTGATTCTACAGATGTCTCGGCTTCACACCCTTCCTTGGCTTGTGGTAGGGGATTTTAACCAAGTGGGTTCCTCGGCAGAGAAACTTGGAGGTGCAAGGGTCAATGTGATCAGATGCCACAAATTCCAAGATTAGGTGAGTGACTGTAGCTTGTAAGACTTAGGTTTCCCTGGCCCTACTCACACTTGAACCAACATGAGAAATGGTCTTGACCGCATTCAAGAGAGGGTCGATAGAGCATTCACGAATATCCAATGGAGGCGCTCCTTCTCAGAAGCCTTGGTGCATCATCTTTCGAGATCTCATTCTAATCACTGTCCAATTCTTATTGATTGTGAAGGTGCTCGCCCACCTCCGCCCAGTAACAGACCTTTTACATTTCAGGCTGCGTGGATGTTGCATAATCAATTTGACTAGTTTGTGCATGACAATTGGCATAGGAATGAAAGCAATCTGTTGGTGTTGGTGTTGGTGTTGATGTCATAGTTTGTTGAGGCTTTGAAAGGTTGGAACAAGTCCACATTTGGGAATACTTTTCGGAATAAAAGACATTTGCTAGCTAGGTTAGAAGGGGTGCAGAAGTCTTTGGGTTGTCGGTTTTCCCCTCATTTGTTGACTCTGGATAGGGACCTTATCAAGAACTATAGTGAAGTGCTCGAGCAAGAGGAGATGCTTTGGTACCAGAAATCTTGAATTAAGTGGATGCGGTATGGTGATCGGAACACTCGCTTCTTTCACACATCTACTCTAATTCGACACTGGAGAAACAAGGTTGAAATACTGAGGATGGAGGATGGTACTTGGTGCTCAGATGTTGATCAATTGAAACAGTTGCCTATTTCTCACTTTCAAGAACTTTATACCGAAACTCCGGTGCTTAGTTCTCTGGAGCATTTCCCTCATTTCTTCCCTAGTTTATCAGAAGAAGACATTGCCTCTCACACATCACCTATTCAAGGGGAATAAGTAAAGCAAGTTGTAGATAGCATGTACCCCTATAAGGCCCCCGGTCCAGATGGCCTACATGCAGTGTTTTATCAAAAGTTCTAGGCGATCGTTGGTGCCAACATTGTTGGCCTTGTTAAGCTTGCCTTTGAGAGTGGGATTATTCCTAAGGGCCTGAACCACTCCCTGATCACGTTGATCCCAAAGGTACCCCATCCGGAAACCATACACCAGTTTCGGCCTATTAGCCTATGTAATGTTTTCATCAAAGTTATTTCCAAGGTGCTTGTGATTAGACTCTGACTACTGCTCCCTAAACTTGTAGCACCAACTCAATGTAGTTTCAACCGGGAAGAATGACAAGGGACAACATTATTCTCACTCAGGAGATCCTTCACTCAATGCGCAAGAAAAAGGGAAGGACTGGGCAAATGGCTATTAAGATCGATCTTGAAAAGGCATATTGTAACGACCCAGAATTTTAATATAATATTTTTTGGGGTTTATTGGTCCTTAATTAAGTTGAATTTTACTAAAATTAATTACCACTAGAGAAGTGTTTGATAAATTTGTGGGAATTGGGTTTTTGTTCGAGATTGTGTTGTCACTGGTAAAATTCAGAATTTTTATCTGGAAATCGTACACAGGATGTCGGTCGGCTAACTGAACGATTACCTCTCATGCCGGCTCTGTCACGTATCAATTTACGAAACCGCAAGGGCCTCATACGGAATAAAACTAGGAAATATGCAGGTTTCGAGATTCAATCAGTACTCAATATTTACCGATTGCCATAATGGAAATCTTTGAAACTCATACATAGCGTGTTAGTTATCGTCTGGACAATTGCCTGTCATCTAGGCTTTATTGCAACTCAAACCGTGGCGTATTTAGTGTCCAAAACTAGGAAATTTATGGGTTTTACAATTTTCTTCCGGACTTATTTTTTGTTGTCAAAACTAAAAAATTTTCTCTGAAATTTGCATAGCGGGTGTCGAACTTGCCCTTCTACGATCACCTGTTGTTTTGTTACCATCACACGTCGTTCGTGGAGTTATAGGGGTCGCACACGTGAAAAACTAGGAAACTGGTCAACTAGTATGATGTCATCGATGACTTCATGGGGGACATCGCACATGGTGACTTCCCTCTTCCTCCTCTATAACAAGGGATCCACCCCCCCTCTCATTTTTCTCAGGCAATTCTCAAGAGCAGAAGCTCTGTCCGAAGCTTTTTAGAGAGAGAAAGTGGGGTAGAGAGAGAGGACATCTACCATAGAGTTTATCGATGTTCTGAGCACATTGGCGACGTCTGTTTTATTCCCCGGAGCCTTGAAAAACACATAATAGGAAAAACCTCTTTCTTTCTTTCCTATTTTCCCCTATTTTATTTGTAGAATGGCGTGAAAAATTTATGGCATGGATGAAAACAGGTCTGAGACCCTATGGATTGTGTATGAATGTATGGGAAGTGATTTTAATCGAGGGCGGTATCCCTCAGTTTCGGGCTGAAAAGCTCAGAATTTTGGCTCAGCTAGGACTAAGTGATCGATTGTTAGTGCGCAAGATTTGGGGATTTTGATCTCGATTGTGTGGGACTCTCTGAGAAGCTCGGTTTGGCTCCCTCGTGTATGTGATGGCACTCTTAGGTGTCGAAAGTATTATTTTGAATTTAGCAGAGGCGATGGATGGATCCATCGGCCTAGGTATGTTCCCCAACGGGACGGTATACAATCGAACTTGGTCTACGGGCACGAGGCCCAACTGTTTCGGTTATTCAAGCGAGGCTTGGGATAATCGAGGTTGTTCTGCAGTTAGAAAATCTAAATTGTGTTAAGTAGGGCCGTGGTTCTTCTTGGACTAGGTTAAGAGAGACGGTGTCCAGTAAGGCACGGGGTTCCTCCGTGACTGATAGTCGGGAGATGCCAGTTTGTTTGTGTAGGTCGTTTGTGCTTCCTTTTTTACTAGGTCAAGAGAGATAATGTTTGTTTAAAACTGGGGTTCATTCGTGGCTAATAGTCGGGAGATGTCGGAGTCCTATTGAGTTTGAAGTGATTGAACATAATATAGTGTGTAGACCGGGGTTCCTTTTTGGTTAGGTCAGAAGATGACGACAAACTATCTATCGGGGTTCCTTTGTGGTGGATAGTCAGGAGATGACGACGTCTGTATAGAGCCGGGATCCCTCCATCGGCTTGCCAGAAGTGGCGGTGGTAGGGTTGTCAAGGTCCCTTCGTGACCGATAGCCAGGAGATGGCGGCGGATGCACACTAGATGTTGTAAGTCAACTGAATTGAGGAGTATGTCCTTAGCGGGTGAATGCCCAGGTTATGTGTAGAATCTTCGGATTCTAGGTTTTTTGGTCAGGGTACTCAGGTTTAGTGTATAATCTTTGGATTCCTGGTGGTTTGGGTTAGAGTACCCAAGGTTCGGTTATAGTCAGGTACGAGTCCCGGAATGGTATGTGTGAGTCTAAACGACTCAAGATATGTTTGGAAATCGGGTGAATGTCAGATTTGTGTTAAGACTTGGTCTTCGAAACAAAATTGTGTATGGGCTACGGCCAGTTAATAAAGTCCAAAGACTCGAAGTGAAACGTGATTGACTATTTGGAATGATAATTTGGTAATGCGAACATGATTACATAAATGAACTTCATAATTGGAAACATCGTGAGATTGGGAATCTCGAATAGGGTAGAATAACCCTGACTGACCTTGGGTCACGATGTAGTATTTACTGCTTTTTTATACCATAACATGGAATTGAATTGTACTATTATCTCATTATTGATGTGTGTTATTATATGGAAAATAGTCTAGATGGACTGCAAATTTTATTGGGCTTCATAATTCACTGACGTTTTATGTCAGCAGATCTTGGAGTTGCTGACCTGTAAATGCAAGGTCCGACTAGATACTTTTTGAAGACTGTATAGACTGTACCCGGTGTAATAGAGGCACCTACTTTTGTAAAATAGACTTGATGTTATTAATACAGGTATATGGTTTGTGTGATGACTATTGTGATGACTAGAGTATGTTGCTTATTGAAGCATCTAATAAATGTTGAAAATTCCCACATTTTCGCTTGTAAAGTCTTCTGCTTGTGTGGTAATGACGAACAGACACACGTCTCGGAACATGATTCATTAGACGCAGGTTTGGGGTGTCACAGTTGGTATTAGAGTTCAAGAGCAATAACCATCATAAACAAACCAGACTTGATAATAAAGCACATTAGGAAACAATCCTAGTATATAGTGTTTCCTAGTTGTGCAGTTGATTCCTAGTTAATCCTAGTTACGTAGGTAGAGATGTTACTGACTGTAGATCACCTATTTTGAAATCAGAAAGTGATTTGGAAATTGTGTCCATGTGCAGGGATGTCATTGATGTATAGAACTCCCACCAAGCAAGATTGGGAGACTTACGAGTAGGTGAAAGCTATGTTAGCACGACGCTATCCGGATGGGTCAACCTATCCCAACAAACACCTAAAGGCCATTAGACCTAAGGCCATTCGGATAAACCTGAATGGGACTGTTTGGGTACCTCTTTCACCTCTGAAGAGGCTTATAGCACTAGGTACCGTAAGATTTGGATTGCCCGTAAGTAGGGTAAGGAGAAGATGGTGGACAGTAGGGAACTCGAGGAGGAAGTTGGGTATAGTTCGTCCACCTCAAACAAGGTGTAGATACTATTTTTTTGTGGATAGGACCATGAAGATCCACCAAGGTGCATCTATATCATTTTGAGAGTAAAGAAGATGCCCAAGCCAGTCTTCTTATCATTTGACTCACTTTTTTGTATGTATATATGTACAGTATATGTGATGTTTTGTTGTACCTAGATATACTGTGATTATTGTACATGGTTTGATTATTGTATATAGTAAATATGAAATGAATGAAATGTCTCTTTTGGATATCAAACTCTTATTACATTTCATTTCGTTATTACTAAAAGTTTGTTATTCTATAACTATAGCATAATCATGTCCTCCCGTTGAGCGCCAGAGAATACATTGGCTGGAACCTTTGAGGTTATTTCCGCACTAGTCAACTTGATTCAGCAGCAACAAGCTCAAAATATGAATGGGAACGGTAGCCGTATCCCTATCATTACAGTCCTGGAACACAAAAATGGGACTAGGCTGGGACCTTCAGCCTTTGCGGGTACTACTGATCCGTTAAAGGTGGAAAATTGGATTAGAGGACAAGAGAAAAATTTCCAGGCTATGTCCTTGCCTGAAGACGCCAAGCCTAAGTTCGCCATTTTCATGCTCGAGGGAGAGGCTAAGCATTGGTGGACAACAGTGTGGAGAAAACAGTTCCACTAAATCAGAGGCCCATGATTTGGGCAAAGTTATAGAACTATTCTATGAGTGATACTTTTTGGCGTCGATGAAGAAGAAGAAAGAAATTGAATTTCTACAGTTGATCTAGGGGAATATAACGGTCAGTGAATATAAGCAGAAATGCAATCAGCTCTCCAGTTTTGCTGTAAGATTCGTAGACGACGAGCAGTGGAGGGTTGAGAAGTTCGAAGAAGGTTTGAGCCCGACTATCAAAGGAAAGTTAACAGCACAGCGATTTACATCTTTTTTAGAGATTTTGGACCGAGCGCTCAGGGTAGAGAGAGATCATGAGGAGATGGCACAAGCTAGTGTTGGCAAAGACAAAGGGCTAGTTGGGAAACCCTGGGAAAAGAATAACAACAATCAGTTCACTGCGAAGAGGAAGTTCGAAGATATGAAAGGCCAAGGATCTACAGGAAGTTCGGGGCCTAAGTGAGAAATGTAGTCAGGCTCATTTGACCAAGGACTACATAATAAAGACTTGTTTCTAATGTGGAAAGTCTGGTCATTTTAAAAGGGACTGCCCCCAGGCATAGCCATTAGCACGGGAAAGCGGTAAGGGATGAGTGTTCGCAATCACTCAAGAAGAGGCACAACAGGTTGAAGGTGTCATTGAAGGTAAAATTTTAATATTCCAAGTACCTACCTATGCTTTAATTAATACTGGTGCTACACATTCATTTGTCTCTTTGCGCTTTGCCAAGAATATAACATATAGGCTTGATACACTTAAACACGCGATCTCTATATCTATACCATCAGGAAAAGTTATTTGCATAAAAACTATTTACGATAGGTGTCCTATACTTATCAATAGCGTGCAAATGATAGTAGATTTGATTGTCATAGACATGAAAGACTATGATATCATCCTTGGCATGGACTGGTTGGTCAACTACCAAGCAGTGGTAGATTGTAATGCTAAGAAGGTGATATTTCGCATTCCGGACATTCTAGAATTTGAAATGCAATGGATTGTCCGAGGTCAAGCACCCAAGCTGATCTCAACAGTTGAGGCATGTAGCCTTCTGAACAAGAGGTGTACCGATATTTAGCAGCGGTTGTGGAAGATAAAGATGAAGATATCACATTAGGAAATACTCCGGTGGTAAAAGAATTTCAAGATGTGTTTCCGGATGAGTTACCAAGACTCCCTCCCACCAAAGAGATTGATTTTCCAATCGATGTTACTCCGGGTGTAGCCCTAATATCTAAATCTTCGTGTCCGATGGCTCTAGCTGAGTTGCAAGAACTAAAGATTCAATTGCAAGAACAATTAAATAAGGGTTTGATACACCCTAGTGTTTCACCGTGGGGAGCACAGGTGTTATTTGTCAGAAAGAAAGACGGGAGTTTGCGTCTGTGTATAGACTATCGTCTGCTGAATCAAGCAAACGATTAAGAATAAGTATCCTCTCCCCAAGATCGATGATCTATTTGATCAGTTGTAAGGTGCCTAAATGTTTTCAAATATAGATTTACGGTTTGACTATCACCAATTGAGGGTTAAAGACAAAGATATTCGGAAGACAGCATTTCGAACTCGTTATGGTCACTACGAGTTCCTGGTGATGCCGTTTGGATTGACAAATGCACCTGCGGCTTTTATGGAACTGATGAATCGTCTTTTCAGGCCATACTCGGATCAATTTATTGTGGTATTTATTAATGATGTCTTGGTGTACTCACCTAATTATGAGAAGCACATTAAGCACTCGAAGATTACGCTACAGACATTACGAGACCATCATTTGTATGCTAAGTTCTCTAAGTACGAGTTTTGGATGGAGGATGTAGCCTTCCTTGGAATTATATCAAGGAATGGAATATCTGTTGACCCCTCCAAGATTCAAGCAGTAACCGATTGGGAATGGCCATCCACTGTCACTAAAGTTTGAAGTTTTCTAGGATTGGCTGGGTACTACCGCAAATTAGTTGAAGGTTTTTCTAAGATAGCCGCTCCACTAACTGAGTTGACTAAGAAAGACGTGAAGTTCGAATGGATTGCATATCAGGAGAGGAGCTTTCAAGAATTGAAGAAGAGATTAACAATGGCTCCGGTATTAGCAACTCCCTTAGGGTCTAGAGGATTTGAGGTAAATTGCGTGCTTCCCATAAGGGGCTCGACTGCGTTCTGATGCAAAATAAAAAGGTCATTGCTTATGATTCCCATCAGCTCAAGGTTCACAAGCAAAATTATCCCATGCATGACTTGAAATTAGCCGCCGTAGTGTTCACACCGAAAATTTGGAGGCACTAGCTTTACAGAGAAAAGATGGTGATTTACAGCGATCACAAAAGTTTAAAATATTTATTCTCCCAAAAGGAGCTCAACATATGGAAAAGGAGATGGGTAGAGTTCTTGAAAGATTATGACTATGTAATCCAATACCATCCTGGTAAAGGTAATGAGGTAGTCGATGCCCTAAGTCGAAAAACAATAGGATCTACGGCGTATATGCGGTCAGAGCATTGGAAGATAATTGAAAAGTTCAATAATTAGAATCTGAGTTTAGGATTCCAGGGAAAGAACACTAAGCTAGTTAGTATTAAGGCCAAGCCGGTATTGTTATAGAATATTCAGGAGGCGCAGTTGGAAGATCAAGAGATCACAGCTATCAGATGAAAAATGCTTCAGGGAAAAGGGGGTATTTTAATGATTCAAAAGATGGAATACTACAATTCAAGGGCCATATATGTGTGCCAGGAAACCCCGAGTTGAAAAATGAATTGCTCAATGAGGCACACCGATCTCATTTTGTAGTACACCCTGGAAGCATGAAGATGTATCACGATGTAAAGAATAACTATAGGTGGAAAGACATGAAAAGGGAGATTGCAGAGTATGTATCTCGATGCCTGGTCTGCCAGCATGTAAAGGCAAAGCATCATAAACAACATAGGTTGCTAAATTCATTGCCTATTCCTAAGTGGAAATGAGAACATATCACTATGGATTTCATGGTGGGACTACCAAAAACAAGGAGTGGACACAATGTCATTTGGGTGATAGTTGATCGATTGACTAAGTCGACCCACTTCCTCTTCATCAAAGATACCATCACCATGGAAAATCTATCGAAGTTGTAAATGAAGGAGATTGTGAAGCTGCACAATGTACCGGTGTCTATCGTGATTCGCAATTCACATTCCGGTTTTGGCGAAGCCTGCAAGAGGCTTAGGAATGCAGCTAAACATGAGTACAATTTATCATCCACAAACCGATGGATAGTCTGAGCTCACAATAATAAAAACTCTAGAAGATATGATGCGCACTTGCAGTCTGCACTTTCGAGGTAACTGGGATGATCACTTGTCATTGATTCATGTATATTAACAATTATCAGAAAAGTATTAAAATGGATCCTTATGATGCCTTATATGGTCGGACATGTCGGTTGCCAGTATGTTGGATTGAAGTAAGGGAACATAAACTATTGAGACCTAAGTTGGTGCAAGAAACAACAAAGAAGATCGAGTTGATTCGATTGAGGTTATTATCTGCACAAAACTAACAGAAAAGCTACGCAGATGGAAAGCGTCGAGACTCAGATTTTCGAGTTGGCGACCATGTCTTCTTGAAAATCTCTTCATTAAAAGGTATTGTACGATTCTGAAAGTGGAGAAAATTAAGCCCACGACTTATTAGACCTTTTGAGATTTTGGCTAAGGTAGGAGGCGTAGCCTACCGTCTGACATTACCACTAGAGCTGGAGAGGGTTCACAATGTATTTCACATAACCATGCTGAGGAAATACGTACCTGATCCTTTGCATGTAATATATTATGAACCGATTAGAGAAGACTTAACTTTTGAGGAGAAGCTAGTACAAATATTGGACCCCAAAGAACAAGTGTTGCGGAACAAGTCTATTAAGCTGGTCAAGGTTTTGTGGCAGCATCACGGCACAAAGGAAACTACATTGGAACTCGAGGATGCTATTAGAAGCAGTCATCCTCAATTGTTCGAGGACTAGTGTATTGTGTAAGTTTTGAGGGCGAAATTTTTGTAAGGAGGGGAGATTATAACGACCCAAAATTTTAATATAATAATTTTTTGGGGTATATTAGTCCTTAATTGAGTTGAATTTTACTAAAATTAATTACCACTAGATAGGTGTTTGATAAATTTATGGAAATTGGGTTTTTGTTCGGGATTGTGTTGTCACGGGTAAAATTCAGCGTTTTTATCCAAAAATCGCAACCAGCATGCCGGTTGGCTATCTGGACGATTACCTATCATGCCGGCTCCGTCACGTATCGATTTATGAAACCGTGAGGGACCTTGAACGTAAGAAAACCAGGAAATCTACGAGTTTTGAAATTCAGTCGGTACTCATTATTTACCGATTGCCCCAATAGAAATCTTTGAAACTCACACAAAGCATGTCGGTCGGCCATCTAGATGACTGTCTGTCGTCTCAGCTTTATTGCAACTCAAACCGCGAAATCGTGGCGTATTTAGTGTCCAAAACCAAGAAATTTGTGGGCTTTGCAATTTTCTTCTGGCCTTACTTTTTACTGTAAAACTCAATAATTTTCCCTGAAATTCGCATAGCGGGTGTCGAACTGGCCCTTCTACGGTCACCTGTTATTTCGTCATCATTGCAGATCATTTCGTGAAGTTACAGGTGTTGTACACGTAAAAAGTGGGAAACTGGTCAAACCGGTAAACTAGTGGGATGACATCACACATGATTTTATTGGTTACATCATGGGGGGGACACCTCACATGGTGACTCACCCCCTTCCTCCTCTATAAAAGAGGATCCACCCCTCTCATTTTTCTCATCCAATTCTCAAGAGCAGAAGCTTTGTCCGAAGGTTTTTAGAGAAAGAAAGTAGAGAGAGAAAGTGTGGTAGAGAGAGAGGAGGCCTATCCTAGGGTTATCGACATTCTGAGCGCGTTGGCAACGTTCGTTTACTCCCTGTATCCTCAAAAAATGCGTAATAGGTAAAACCTCTTTCCCTCTTTCCTATTTTCCCTTATTTTATGTTATTTTATTTGTGGAATGGCGTGGAAAACTTATGGCATGGATGAAAAAGGGTCTGAGACCCCGTGGATTGTGTATGGATTGTATGGGAAGGGATTTTAATCAAGTAGAGGGAGGTAGCCCTCGGTTTTGGACTGAAAAGCTCGGAATTTTGGCTTAGCTGGGACTAAGCGATCGATCGCCAGTGCGCAGGATTCGAGATTTTGATCCCGATTATGTGGGACTCTCTAAGAAGCTCAGTTTGGCTCCCCCATGTGTATGAAGGCACCCTTGGGTGTCGAAAGTATTTTTTGAATTTAGTAAAGGTGATGGATGGATCCATCAGCCTAAGTACGTTCCCCAACAAGACAGTATACCATCAGACTTAGTCCACGGGTGCAAGGCCCAACTGTTTCGGTTATTCAAGCGAAGCTTGGGATAATCGAGGTTGTTCTGCGGTTAGAAAACCTAACATGTGTTAAGTAGGGTCGTGGTTCCTCTTTAACTAGGTCAGGAGAGACGATGTCCAGTAAGGCCCGGGGTTCCTCCGTGACTGATAATCGAGAGACGTCGGTCTGTTTGTGGAAGTCGTTGTGGTTCCTCTTTGACTAGGTCAGGAGAGGCAATGTCTGTTTAGAGTTGGGATTCCTCTGTGGCTGATAGTCGAGAGATGTCAGATTCCTATTGAGTCTAAATTAAGTCTAAAGTGACTGAATATAATACAATGTATAGACCGGGATTCCTCTTTGGTTAGGTCAAAAGATGACGGCGAATTATCTATCGGGATTCCTTCGTGGTGGATAGTCATGTTAGACATATATGCCCACAAAACTCATTCTGGAATTGTATTAGTCTACTTTATTAATAAAAGCATATTTACATTCACATATTGTCTTCTACATTGGGTAACATATTAAACGTATCTCATAAGATGAGACTACTTTATTCATTAGTAACATTGTAGGAAAATCATCCAGTTGGTTTTGAATCAATTGCTAAGGAGATATGGTTTTCTGGTTCCTTATAGACCTAGAATTGTTCTAAGTTATTTAGGATACATTTAGACAATGTATTCCTACTAACTTACACATTGTTAGTTCCAATTGCTGGAGTGATGAATCTCAATCATTGAGAGAAGGGTCTCTTGACTAAGATATGGATATAAGTAAGAAGTACTTATATTGCAACTGGATCGCTCAGTAGATACCCTTAGAAATATATTGTCTATATTTTAAGGGTAGTCCATTTAACAGATTGTCCTTAACCTGAGAGGTCGACATCTTCTCTAGTATTTGCCTATATAGCCTTGATGTAGCCAATCGTCAATGTCCAACACACCGGACTAAATACGGGCTCGTTGGGTTATGTACGCTATACTAGAAGAAGTGTGTGTATGCTCAACAAGGATTCCACTACTCTTCTAGAGTAATTTATGTTGAGTTGATACTTGTCAAACCGGACTTGGAAAACCAGCACTGGTATTTATCGATGAAATAGTTTTATCGAGAAGTTTATTTTCTATATAAAAGGAATATAAAAATTATTATTATTATTATTATTTCTTTTAAAGAATTTCAAATATAGTTTTGAAAGTCCAAGTTTGACTAAAAGTATCAAAGAGAAAGGGTTCTCAATAGAAGCTAGGGATTACAGACAGTATAAGATATTGTCCCATAAGCTTTTAACAATATTAGAAGTGGAGGGACGCATCTATAAACAAATCTTATAATAGAAATACCTGCAAGTAATTCTCTAATTTCTAGTGGTTAGTCACATTATGTTAATGGACATTATTGTGATTAGTGGAAGTCCAGGGACATAGATAAATTCTATGATCCTAATGGTATTATAGGAAAGTGTTTCTTAGCAACAAGGCTTTAACCAAAAAGGTTGAGCACTTGGTCCCACAATTGGAAATAGGAGATCCCTTTAGATCCCACACACTATGACCTTCTTAAAGCTTTTAATTTAATTATTAATTAAATTAATTAATTTCTCTATGTATATCACTATATGGTATAGTGAAGCTTTAATAGGTGAAATTACATAAGATGTGATTAACCATATGGGTAGGACCCATAGGGGAATTTGATGAAGATCAAAACTTGACCTAAAAGAGTAGAAGTTTGTTACTAATGATTCCCTATTAAGTAGGGATTGGATTAGTTTGTTATTAATGATTCCCTATTAAGTAGGGATTGTATTAGTAAGTTACTAATTGCTTCTCCTAATAAATAGGAATGGATAAGGTTGGTTTCTTATTAAGACAAATCCTAATTAATTAGGAATTATCATTAAGGAATCTTTTTGGGGGAATTCTAATTGGATTAGAATTATGAGAGAAGAGTCTTGAATTGCAAAAAGTAATCCAAGCAAGTCTATATAAAGGATGGGACGTCCACCCCTTGAAGAATTATTCTCCAACGTTTTTTTCTCTCTCTCTCTCCAATAGTTCACACCCCCCTCTCCCTCCTTTGGTAGTTGTAAGGTCATCTCTCCCATTCTTCACTCTTGGTTTTAGTTTGGATCTTGAATACTATCATAACCAGTCTTGTTAATCAAGAAAGGATCTTGAATTCAAGAAAAGAATAAAAGATCATAGAGCTTGAATTGGAAAGGTCATTAACTTTCATTAGAGAAAAGCTTTAGAGGATAAAAGAAGGTTCGTATGAATCGTGAAGGAGACTTTTCAATTGCAAAGTTTTGCGGGTAGCATTCTATTTTTTTCAAACCATGGAATAGACTTATCAATTTCAAAGTCACAAAGGTGATTGTTATTTTATCCTTCATTGAATAAAATCAATTAGAACTATAGTCAGATCTTGGGATTCAATCTATGCCCCCCAAGAACTGTTTTTCTAAACTTAAAAAGAGGCATACTTTCAAGTCAGGAGATGATGGTGTCTGTATAGAGTCGGGTTCCCTCCATCGGGTTGCTAGAACAGGCGGTAGGCATGGTTTTCGGGATCCCTTTGTGACTGATAGCCAGGAGATGGCGGTAGATACACAGTAGTGTTGTTAGTCAACTGAATTGAGGAGTAAGTCTTTAGCAGGTGAATGCCCGAGTTATGTGTAGAATCTTCGTATTCTAGGTTTCCTGGGTCAGGGTACTCAGGTTTGGTGTAGAATCTTCGGATTCCAGGTGGTCTGTGACGGAGTACCCAAGGTTCGGTTGTGGTCGGGCATGAGTCCCTTAACGGTATGTGTGAGTCTCAATGACTCAAGATGTGTTTGGAAATCATGTGAATGCCGGATTTGTGTTAAGACTTAGGTCTTCGAAACAGAACTGTGTATGGGCTACGACCAGTTAATAGAGTCTAAGGACTCGAAGTGAAATGTGATTGACTATTTGGAATGATAATTTGGTAATGCGAACACTGTTACATAAATGAACTTCATAATTGGAAACACCGCGAGATTGGGAATCTCAGATAGTGTGGAATAACCCTGAGTGACCTTGGGTCATGATGTAGTTTTTACTGTTTTATTATACTGTAACATGTAATTGAACTGTACTATTATCTCATTATTGATGCGTGTTATTATGTGGAAAATATTCTAGGTGGACTGCAGATTTTATTGGGCTTCATAGCTCACTGGCGTTTTATGTCAAAAGATCTCAGAGATGCTGGGATACTTTTTGGAGACTGTATAGATTGTACTCGACATGATAGAGGCGCCTACTTTTGTAAAACAGACTTGATGTAATTAATACAGGTATATGATTTATGTGATAACTATTGTGATTACCAGAGTATGTTGTTTATTGATGCATCTGATAAATGTTGAAAAGTCCCGCATTTTCACGGGTAAAGTCTTTCGCTTGTGTGGTAACGACGAACGAACACACATCTCGGAACATGATTCCTTAGACGCAGGTTCGGGGTGTCACACATATGACAATGTTAATTCGCACTTTCACTGGATAGTTTTTGAAGAGGTCAACTTCCTCCCTCGTGGGTTTGTTTAATAATGTGTTTTCTCACTACCACGCGATCCTCTCTTTTATGGAATGATGAAAGGACATAGAGCTTTGAACCCAGGAGGGGATTTCGACATGGTGACTCTTTATTGTGCATCGAAAGGTTGTCTCATTTGATACAAAAATGTGTGGAAGATAGGGAATGGAAACCAATCAAAGCTGCGAGATCAGACCTCCACATATCACATCTCTTCTTAGCTGACAATTTAATACTATTTGCTGAAGCCACTATTCATCAAATGGATATCTTTCTGGAATGTTTGAAGGAGTTTTGTGGAGCTTCTGGGCAAAGTATCAATTTCGCTAAATCTAAAGTGTACGTGTCTCCTAATTTGTAGAGTCCCGAAATTTCATTTCACTAAGAGTGAATAGTGTGTGAATAGTGCCCAAGTGTGGTTTTGTACACTTATGGGTCTTATGTTAATGTATGTGTTTGGAATTATGGCGTATATGTTCCAATGGGTCTATATGTCCTTAGGGAATGTGTTGAAAGCATAAAAGAGTGTTGGAAGTGCATTGGGGAAGATTCGAGTGGTGTAAACAAGGTTTTTCAGCAAAGCAGGGGTCGACCGATCGCTCGGTCATTACCTGCGATCGATCGGTCAGCTACCGATCGCTCGATAGCTGTCGCACCGTCAACTTTTTTGTATGGGAAAAAATTCCAGAGAGTGTGTTTTTGACCGATCTCTCGGTCATAACACCGATCGACCGGTAAGCCATCGATCGCTCGGTCCATACCACCGATCGATCGGTCATACGCAATTTTTCTTCATTAAGGGTGTTTAAGACATTAACCATCACCCTTTGCCTATAAAAGGGCTGGGTTCGTGCCTTAGGGTTTCACAAACCCTTTGTGCATTGTTTTTTAGGGATTTGAAGAAGAGAAGGAGGAGAGGACCTTGGTGATCGTTCAAGCTTGTGGAAGATCAAGTTCTTCCTTTCCATTTGGTGTTTTCCAACCAAGAACTCACAGTTCTTGCTTGTTCCATCCATTGGGAGTCAAACTCATTGATTTCTCTAAGGTAGATACACTCTACTACAATCTTGCAATCCTACTAGTTACTAATTATGATTCTTCTTATCTATGCCCTATCTATATGTATTGATTTTATGTATGAAAAGGTGTGAATATATACTTGGATGAAGGTTACTATTATGATGCACTCTAAGTGTTTGATAAAATACCTCTAAGGGATTCTATGCTTAAATACGATGATTTCTCTTATTAAGTGCATATGCTCGCATGTCTCGCATGAACCGATGGTTTCCATGGATTTCTCAAAGTACAAACAAAGGTTTTTCACGAAAAGACGAATAATGAATGATTCTAAGTAACTCTATGATTCCTCTAAGATCGTTTCACAAGCTCTAAGGATCATACCATGCTCACAAGTAAACTCTATGATAATGCTCTAAGATCGTCTCACAAGCTCCACGGATCACAATGAAATGCTCTAAGATCTCTAACGTTATGCTCTATGGAAATGCTCTAAGGTTATTGCTCTATGCTCTATGTCTCTACGGATCATAATGACTCTAAGTAACTCCATGAACTCACAAGAACTCATAAGGCTATGATTATCGATTGACTCACATGGTTACAGTTTTGGTTTCAAATATTATCTCACATACGTTTTCACGGTTTCCATGCTTTAAGGGATTTACGGATTTCATTCTCCACGTCTTGTATGCTCCATGCCTAACCGCTTTATTGTTATTAGTTTGTATTAGTTTGTATACACTGAGTATTCCATGCTCAGTCGATATTGTTATGATCGGCAGGTGCTCGGGTTCCATTCGATTTGTGTGGCGAAGAACCTTGGGTCGAGGAAGAGTACCGTGACCCGGAGCCTTCCATGGATCACTATCATGACGATGGTGCTTTAGATAGGATTCGTGACTTCAATTTCTGTTGATCGACCGACTTAGAACTTGTGTCATTTTGTTATGTGAGTGTGGGGTTTGTCCACTCCACTTTTGGGTTTCTCACACATGTATACTTGTTGGTTCTTACTTGAGCCAAGTTATAGGAGTATTTATTTTGCTTCCGCTATGTTTAGTATTTTATTTTCCGCTGTGCATTGTATTTCGTTTCCGCTATGTATATTCAGGTACTCTGACAGGTTTCCACGTGTGCCTTATGTATCATACTGGAGGTGTGATACGGCGGTCACGAGTCAAAGTATCCTTAACTCCTAGGGGGTATTTTGGGTCGCGACAGACTTGGTATCAGAGCTAGTTATGTCTAACGACAGACTTAGTTAGGTCACTCAGGCTTGGCCTAAGCGGAAGTAATTCCTATGAGTTGAACTTAGAACTCAGAAGGACTCAGTTGTCTTAGGCTTGTTATCACGACATAACCAGTATCAAGTGAATCCTTAGGTCAGTATAGGATCCGAGATCGATGTGACCCTATGCGAGGTTCTAATATAGGCTCTAAAGTATAATTATATGATGATATATATATAGCTCGATGTATACTATGTGCGGTATAGCATTTCATGATTATTGAATTGCTATATGATATGTGAGGTTTGGTATCCAAGTTACATTCATGTTTTGCCAAATTGATCTCAGGATTCGATATCATGAGACGTGGCAATCGGGGTCGAGGTTACCATACTCGGAGGGCCGAGAGTGAAGTTCCGAGAGAAGAGGAACCGTTGTATTTCACAAATGCTATGGACTCCATACCCGAGACTTTGGCATTGTTGGCAGCGAGGCCTATGCCTACCCCACCGTCCACGCCCGTGCCTACACCGGTGCATCACACCGCGGGGCTCGAAGCTTTTAGGAGACTGCGGCCTCCTACATTCTATGGCACTCTGGACCCCATGGTGGCCGAGTCTTGGATTATGCAGCTGGAGAAGACCTTCCGGGCTCTCCGTTGTACCGATGAGCAAAGGGTAGAATGGGCTTCCTTCGTGATGGAAGGTGAAGCCGAACACTGGTGGAGAGCTGCCCAAAGGCAGAGAGATGTTGCTAAGGTAGGTGTGCCCTGGACTTGGGCGGAGTTCTTAGAGACTTTCAGGGAATAGTACTTTCCCAGGTTTATTCGGGAACAAAAGGCGAGAGAGTTTATGCTTTTGGAGCAAGGGTCGATGAGCGTAGCCGAGTATGAGGCTAAGTTCACCGAGTTGTCTAGGTTTGCTCCGCACTTGGTGGCTACTGAAGACCTACAGGTCAGGAAGTTTGAGATGGGCTTGAAGGCTTTCATCCGAGATCGGGTGTCCATTCTCCAGGTAGAGTCTTGGAGAGAGATAGAAGGGAAGGCGAAGATCGCCGAAAAGAATGCGGAAGACTTTGTGAGAAGAAGAGACAGTGGCTTCGGGAAGAGCATGTCTCGGGGTCAGTCGAGTAGTTCTTCAGAGAAGAGGACTAGGACTGCATCGTACCAGTTCTCCCAGCCGATATCGGCTCAGAGACCTTCTTTTGCGCCTCAGGCACCGCGTCCTACGGCATCGCAAGCACGAGGGTTATGCCTCCGGCTTCCTCCGCATCGCAGACATTTAAGGAGTGCGCCGTATGTGGTCGTCAGCATAAGACTGGAGATTGCCGAAGAATGTCAGGTGGATGCTTCCACTGTGGCGAGATGGGCCATATGATTCGAGATTGCCCGCGCAAGCAGTCACAGTCTGGATCACAGGGAGTTCGGCCTCCAGGCAGGCAGAATTCACTTCAGGGGTCTTCATCTCAGGCCTCTAGATCCTTGCAGCCTACCCAGCAGCCTCGTCAGGCGAACCAGGGCAGAGTCTTTGCCATGACTGATAGAGACGCACAGGCATCTGATGATGTTGTGCAAGGTACGTGCGAACTAGTCCTTGTCGAAGTTCTAATATTGCCATGATATGTTCGTATCTATATATATCCTATGTGGTGTTTTACGATGTTTGTATCCATATGTATAGTTGTGTTATAACTGGGATGATTCAAATTCTCAGGTTCGTTGCTCGTAAATGAATGTTTGGCAAGAGTGTTGATAGACACAGGATCCACTCACTCGTTCGTTTCACCAAGCTTTGCCAAAGGCTTTACATCCGAGCCAAGCAAGCTACCTAGGGAGTTGTCCATTTCGACTCCATTGGGAAAATCTATTGAGACAGATAAAGTGTATCCGGATAGTGTTGTACAAGTCATGCAGCACGAGTTGCCAGTCGACTTGATCCTTCTGGGATTTCAGGATTGGGATTTCGATGTCATCCTAGGTATGGATTGGCTCTCAACTCACCATGGACACGTGGCGTGTTTCGAGAAGGTGGTGCATTTTAAACCCGTGGGGTTAAAGCCGTTTCATTTCAGGGGACTTCCGAGAAGAGACATTGCCCGCTTTGCAGTTCTTAGTCTCGAGGTTGTAGAAGTGCGAGACTCCACACCCATTCCGGTGGTATGTGAGTATATGGATGTTTTTCCGGAAACCTTGCCGGGATTGCCTCCCGATCGTGCAATTGAGTTTGCGATTGAGCTAGCTCCAGGCACAGTTCTGATTTCAAGAGCTCCGTATAGGATGGCCCCTATTGAGCTTAAGGAGTTAAAAGAGCAGTTAGAAGAATTGCAAGGCCTTGGTTTTATCCGGCCAAGGTTACCTTGGGGAGCTTCGGTTCTCTTCGTGAAGAAGAAAGATGGATCAATGCGTATGTGCATTGATTACAGGCAATTGAACAAGGTCCCGATCAAGAATCGTTATCCATTGCCTCGGATAAACGACTTGTTTGACCAATTGAAGGGTGCGCAGTTTTTCTCCAAGATTGACCTTCGATCTGGTTATCATCAGTTGAAGATCAAGAAAGAGGACATTCCAAGGACAGCATTCCGAACTCGATACGGTCATTACGAGTTTTTGGTCATGTCTTTTGGGCTGACTAACGCGTCGGCAACATTCATGGATTTGATGAATCGGGTGTTCAGATCGTCTCTAGATCAATGTGTGATCGTGTTCGTGGATGATATCCTCGTGTATTCACAGTCACAGGAGGATCACACGAGAGATCTCCGTCTGGTATTGCAGACACTTCGAGAGCATAGTTTGTATGCTAAGTTGAGCAAGTGTGAGTTCTGGCTGAACAAGGTGTCTTTTCTTGGACACGTGGTATCTGCTGAAGGTATTTCAGTTGATCCTGCAAAGATTGAAGCGGTGATGAATTGGGAAAGGCCGAAGAGTGTCACCGAGATTCGTAGTTTCCTCGGGTTGGCAGGATATTACAGAAGGTTTGTGGAAGGATTTTCAAGTTTAGCAGCTCCGCTTACCTATCTCACACGGAAGAACACGAGGTTCACTTGGAGTGATAAGTGCGAGGCTAGTTTCTTGGAGTTGAAAAAGAAGCTTACTTCGGCTCCTGTTCTCACAGTTCCATCTGGGAGCGGTGGTTTCGAAGTCTATAGTGATGCTTCACTAGTGGGACTTGGATGTGTTTTGATGCAGCATAAAAAGGTGGTCGCCTATGCTTCCCGTCAGCTGAAGGAGCATGAGCAGAATTACCCCACACATGACTTAGAGCTCGCTGCAGTCATCTTTACACTGAAACTTTGGCGTCACTACCTCTACGGAGAAGAGTTCGTGGTGTTAACAGACCACAAGAGCTTGAAGTATCTTTTCCTCCAGAAGGAGTTGAATATGAGGCAGCGTCGTTGGATGTAGTTCATGAAAGACTACGACTGTTCCATCCAGTACCATCCGGGTAAGGCTAACGTGGTAGCCGATGCTCTTAGCAGAAAACCTTACGGAGTTATGGCTCAATTGAGAGTGCAAGAGTGGAAGTTATTACATGATATGTGTCATTTGGACACTACTCTCAAGCATGTCACCTATGGGCCGATAATGTCCAACGTGGTGGTTAGGCCACAGATCCTGAGCCAGATCAAGGAGTTACAGAATTCAGATGTTGAGTTGCTTGCTTACCGAGACAAGTCGGTGAGTAACGGCAATCAGGAGTTCGCTTTAAATGATGATGGTGCTATCACATTTAAGGGCAGGTTGTGTGTCCCCGCCGACACAGTTTTGAGGGATGAAATTTTGAATGAAGCTCACCGATCAAAGTACACGGTACATCCGGGAGGTACTAAGATGTACCAGAATCTCAAGAAGCACTACTGGTGGTGAAACATGAAGAGGGAAGTCACTGAGTACATCGCCAGATGTTTGATTTGCCAGCAGGTAAAAGCCGAACATCAAAGGCCGGCAGTTCTTTTGCAGTCCCTTCCTATTCCGGAGTGGAAATGGGAGAACATCTCGATGGATTTCATTGTGGGTTTGCCGCGAACGGCGAAGGGCTCCGATGCTATTTGGGTGATTGTGGACAGGTTGACTAAGTCTGCACATTTTATTCCGTACCAAACTACTTTCAATGCAAATCAGTTGGTAGCCCTATATGTTAAGGAGGTGGTTCGACTGCACGGTGTGCCAGTTTCTATCGTGTCTGATCGAGATCCTCGGTTTACTTCCAGGTTTTGGAAAACTTTCCAGGATGCTATGGGTTCTCGTTTAGAATTCAGTACCGCCTTCCATCCTCAAACCGATGGACAAACGGAGAGGGTGAATCAAGTAGTGGAGGATATGCTCCGAGCTTGTATGCTGGATTTTCAGGGTAGTTGGGAGGAACAGTTGCCGTTGGTTGAGTTTGCCTACAACAATAGCTATCAGGTAAGCATCCAGATGGCACCTTTTGAAGCTCTGTATGGTCGGAGTTGTCGATCACCGCTATACTGGGATGAAGTTGGTGAGAGGAAAATTCTTGGTCCTGAGTTGATAGAGCGGACCGCAGAAAGGGTCAAAATTATCCGGGAGCGATTGAAAAGTGCTCAGGATAGGCAGAAGAGCTATGCGGATATACGCCGCAGAGATTTGGAGTTCCGAGTTGGAGATCGGGTCTTTGTGAAGATTTCGCCGAGTCGGGGAATCATGCGATTCGGGAAGAAGGGAAAGCTCAGTCCTAGGTACGTGGGACCATTTGAGATCGTCACAAGGGTTGGTGAGGTTGCTTACAGGGTAGCCCTACCGCCTCACATGGCAGCGGTCCATAATGTATTTCACGTCTCTATGCTTAGAAAATACATTTCGGATCCGTCTCACGTCATCGCTCTTGATCCTGTTGAGATTCGAGAGGATCTTACGTTGGTTGAACAACCAGTTCAGATTCTAGATCGTCGAGATCAAGTGTTGCGAACCAAGACTATCCCTTTAGTCCTAGTGAAGTGGCAGCATCATTCCAAGGAAGAGGCTACATGGGAACGAGAAGCGGAAGTGAAGGAAAAGTACCCTCACTTGTTTGAGTAGTTTTCTTTGTTAGTTTTGTGTGTATTTTGTTCTTGTTATGTTTTTTTTGGCATCGTTCTAATTTCGAGGACGAAATTCTTGTAAGGGGGGAGGGATGTAGAGTCCCGAAATTTCATTTCACTAAGAGTGAATAGTGTGTGAATAGTGCCCAAGTGTGGTTTTGTACACTTATGGGTCTTATGTTAATGTATGTGTTCGGAATTATGGCGTATATGTTCCAATGGGTCTATATGTCCTTAGGGAATGTGTTGAAAGCATAAAAGAGTGTTGGAAGTGCATTGGGGAAGATTCGAGTGGTGTAAACAAGGTTTTTCAGCAAAGCAGGGGTCGACCGATCGCTCGGTCATTACCTGCGATCGATCGGTCAGCTACCGATCGCTCGATAGCTGTCGCACGGTCAACTTTTTTGTATGGGAAAAAATTCCAGAGAGTGTGTTTTTGACCGATCTCTCGGTCATAACACCGATCGACCGGTAAGCCACCGATCGCTCGGTCCATACCACCGATCGATCGGTCATACGCAGTTTTTCTTCATTAAGGGTGTTTAAGACATTAACCATCACCCTTTGCCTATAAAAGGGCTGGGTTCGAGCCTTAGGGTTTCACAAACCCTTTGTGCATTGTTTTTTAGGGATTTGAAGAAGAGAAGGAGGAGAGGACCTTGGTGATCGTTCAAGCTTGTGGAAGATCAAGTTCTTCCTTTCCATTTGGTGTTTTCCAACCAAGAACTCACAGTTCTTGCTTGTTCCAGCCATTGGGAGTCAAACTCATTGATTTCTCTAAGGTAGATACACTCTACTACAATCTTGCAATCCTACTAGTTACTAATTATGATTCTTCTTATCTATGCCCTATCTATATGTATTGATTTTATGTATGAAAGGGTGTGAATATATACTTGGATGAAGGTTACTATTATGATGCACTCTAAGTGTTTGATAAAATACCTCTAAGGGATTCTATGCTTAAATACGATGATTTCTCTTATTAAGTGCATATGCTCGCATGTCTTGCATGAACCGATGGTTTCCATGGATTTCTCAAAGTACAAACAAAGGTTTTTCACGAAAAGACGAATAATGAATGATTCTAAGTAACTCTATGATTTCTCTAAGATCGTTTCACAAGCTCTAAGGATCATATCATGCTCACAAGTAAACTCTATGATAATGCTCTAAGATCATCTCACAAGCTCCACGGATCACAATGAAATGCTCTAAGATCTCTAAGGTTATGCTCTATGGAAATGCTCTAAGGTTATTGCTCTATGCTCTATGTCTCTACGGATCATAATGACTCTAAGTAACTCCATGAACTCACAAGAACTCATAAGGCTATGATTATCGATTGACTCACATGGTTACAGTTTTGGTTTCAAATATTATCTCACATACGTTTTCACGGTTTCCATGCTTTAAGGGATTTACGGATTTCATTCTCCACGTCTTGTATGCTCCATGCCTAACCGCTTTATTGTTATTAGTTTGTATTAGTTTGTATACACTGAGTATTTCATGCTCAATCGATATTGTTATGATCGGCAGGTGCTCGGGTTCCATTCGATTTGTGTGGCGAAGAACCTTGGGTCGAGGAAGAGTACCGTGACCCGGAGCCTTCCATGGATCACTATCATGACGATGGTGCTTTAGATAGGAGTCGTGACTTCAATTTCTGTTGATCGACCGACTTAGAACTTGTGTCATTTTGTTATGTGAGTGTGGGGTTTGTCCACTCCACTTTTGGGTTTCTCACACATGTATACTTGTTGGTTCTTACTTGAGCCAAGTTATAGGAGTATTTATTTTGCTTCCGCTATGTTTAGTATTTTATTTTCCGCTGTGCATTGTATTTCGTTTCTGCTATGTATATTCAGGTACTCTGACAGGTTTCCACGTGTGCCTTATGTATCATACTGGAGGTGTGATACGGCGGTCACGAGTCAAAGTATCCTTAACTCCTAGGGGGTATTTTGGGTCGCGACATAATTGCTCTAGACATACCGTCAGAGCCATTAGCAATGTGAGCAAGATGTCATTGACTATGGACTTGGGCAAGTATTTGGGTGTTCCCATGCTTTATGGGCGGCTCTCAAAGGCCACTTATTATCATCTAGTTAAGAAGATTCAAGGAAGATTGGCGGGGTGGAAGACAGATCAATTATCTCTAGCTGGTCGGGCCCTGTTGATTCAATTAGTGACATCGGCCACTCCATTATATACAATGCAGACAACTAAGTTGCCGACGTTGATCACTGAAGCTATTGATAAATGTCATAGACGATTTCTATGGGGAAATATGGAGGATCAGAGGAAGATCCACTTGGTGGGTTGGAAACATGTTTGTAAGCCAAAAAAAATTAGGGGGGTCTTGGGTTAAAAGAAATGTCAAATGTTAATGTGGTGATTTTAGCAAAGTTAGCCTGGAAGCTTTTGACAGAGGAAGCTGCTCTTTGGATTAGAGTGCTCAAGGCTTAGTATTTGAAGGGTACTAGTTTTCTTGAATGCAGCATAAAGGCCCAATCTTCGCACATTTGGAGGAGTATTTTGAAAGGGAAGGAGTTGTTGAAAAAAGGTTTCAAATGGGTCCTGGGGGATGATAGAAATGTGTGCTTTTGGTCTAACGTTTGGCTTTGGAAGACCCCCCCTTTGTAATGCGGTTGGTGTGCTCATATATAATTAACCCGAACGCACACTTTTTATTATAAGATAGCGGCAAAATGGGGTCGATCCACAGTGTAGCACCTCGGACTTTTCTATATTGAATGAATGGTACTTTCGTAGCTAATTGGTCTTTCTCATAGTCTAATTAATAAATAAGAGAGAAATTGAAAATTCTGAAATGTTAGAAATGTTCCTTTTCGAAAGACGAACCCAACGCAAGTTGAATCATCGAAATCGGACGAATAAGTCAAAAGATATGGCCAAAACAGTTCTGACCTGCAGAGCATCGATCGCTCGGTCCATTTAGCGATCGATCGGTAGCTATCGACTGGTCAAAAATTTTGTATGGCGAAATTTTCCAGAGAGCAGGTTTTTGATCGATCACTCGGTTAGGAAACCGATCGATCAGTAGGCAACCAATCGCTCGGTATTAAACACCGATCGATCGGTGTATCGTATTTTTCAGAATTTTAGTAAGGGCGTTTTCATCTTTTGGGTGTTAAACCCTTACCCATAAGGGCTTGCCCGAGCCTTTAGGGCTTCATTCACCATCCTTAGAGTATTTGGAGAGTTAGAGAGAGAGGAGAAGGGGATTTCCTAACCTAGGTTTTCCTCTTGAGAAGAAATCAAGAGTGTGGGCTACCCAAGGTGTATTTCAAGACTTGGATTCTTCAAATCCAAGCCTTAACTCGTGTGGGACTCCTCCTACAAAGTTAGGGCAGCAACTCACGCACGTTTTTCCAAGGGGTTTCTTCCTCAACTCAAGCCTTCTTCAAGCAAGGGCTTCTTTTTTCAAGTTAGAGCTTTAATCAAGGTTTCTACCAAGGTCAAGCCTTGATTCAAGGTTAGTATACCCTACTAACTTGCCCTAGCAATAATCTAGGTTTTCTATGTGATATATGATTCTTGCTACTATGCATCCTCCCTTATGAAATGTATCATATTCATCAAATATAAAAAAGATAAGGAAAATGGTATGAATGCGTGGATGGGGTGTTGATTGAGGCGAATGGATGCCGATGTGTATGAATGTGTGTTGTGTGTGAAAATAATGAACTCACTTTGGATGGAAAATATGCACTAAAAAGAAGAAGATTAACTATGGAGGAACCTTGCATGTGATGTGTTTGAACAATTGCCTAAACCATGAATAAATGACTTAAATTTAAAAATGGAAGTAGGTTTTAAGCATGTATTCTTATGAATGGTGAATTGATTTAAATACCATGTTAATTACTCAAATGGCCATATGCATGTACTATGAATTGAATGAATTGTGATGTCATATCTCTCTTGTTATCCTCATTTTCATGATTGTACTATTAACACGTACACGAGCACGCATGCTGCATGAACTAAGATTTCAAGAGCATATGCATATAATAACCAACAAGAAAATATTGCATGTCAAGGAGGTTGGTACCCTAGGGACATTCGGGTACTAGCCTCTGGCTCACAAGAAAACCCAAAACACAGATTATCAAGGAAGTTGGTAGCCCAGGGACATTCGAGTACTAGCCTCTAGCTCACAAGAAAACTAAACAAGTAGTAAAAATCATATATTGTCAAGGAGGTTGGTAGCCCAGGGACATTCGGGTACTAGCCTCTGGCTCACAAGAAAACCATATATCAAGGAGGTTGGCAGCCCAGGGAGATTCGGGTGCTAGCCTCTGGCTCACAAGTTACAAGATGCAAATTTACAAGATGATGACAAGGCATTCATGCATGCACGCATACATGACTTCTACAAGGCATACCGAGATATGAAATGAGTTTTTAAGCACGAGTTTTATCGGAGTTTTCGCATTCATGCACGCACGTCAAGATGATTGCATTATATCGTGTCTTATGCTAATTCTTTTGGGATGCTCCTATTTCTGTTTTGCATTGTACTATTGTTGTTGTGTGTTCTTATTGTTATGGTTAGCTAGTAGCTTGTACTCGCTGAGTATTCCATGCTCAACCGTACTTTCATGTCGGTAGGTACTGAGGAAGCCTTCGACTCAGAGCCTTGGGTCGAGGAAGAGTATATAGAGGAGAGAGAGCCGTCTATCCCATTGCAGTCTCAGGCGGACCGAGACCTTGACGTGTGGCCGTACCTCGACTATTGTTGAGGGGAGAGTACGAGAGGGTGCTTATGTATTTTGACATTTTGATAGGTGGGCCTGTCCACCTTAGACTTAAACATGTTTTGTATGTATGTTAACTTGAAATACTATTTTGGAAATCTTAGAAGAAAAGAAAAAGTTAGTTTACGCTTCCACATTTATGTTTAGCTTCCGTGCTCTGATTATCATTGTTTTAGTACTGTAATTATCATGTTCATGGCAGGATGGTTTGGTAGGTACGTATAGTCACGCCTAAAGTATCCCTAAACTCCTAGGGGGTATTTTGGGGCGTGACACACAGAGACTTGTTAAATGGGTACTAAGATTAATTTGAAATTTATTAATAGATTTAATAAAACCGATTTACAATTTTTATACTAAGATGATAATTAAAAATAAAATAAAACTAATGGAACAAATAAGAAAAGAAACATTTTGTTAAAGTTAAATGAGAATAGGGGATCAGGATTTCACCAAAAATATAATAAGATTAATCCTAAAATTAATTTCTAAATCTCTAATGAAACACGATCCAATAAGCAAGCAAATGCTTTGGATCGGAAGATAGCTCTTCTGAACACTCTAATTAAAACCATATTAAATGTTTTTCGTAATAATATAATTTTTGGAGTATTTAAAAACTAAAATAAGGATAGATCTTACCGAATTCTTAGTTTCCTCATTTTCCCCTTATCACGAGTTAGCTGAGCATTGCAAAGAACATACTATCAACTTCGAAATAAATCTTCATTGATGATAAAATTTTCTTCAAAAAATGTATCATTTTACAACACCCTTATCTCCAATGAAATCAGTCAAATAGTAAGGAAGATGAGAAAGCCAAGACAAGGGGAAGAGAAAAACTGTTTTTTTAACCTTGATTTGCTTCTCCTCTCTACATAAGCCTCTACTTGACCGACTATTTTGACCCCTTAAACTTCCAAATTATTCTTGTAAAATCCAATTTTGTATCCCTTTGAGTCTTTTTTCCAATGCCTTAAATCTTGCCTTAATCAGATCACTTAATTAAAAGTTATGACCAAATTAGTGAGTCATGGTCGGATTAGGTAGGAATCCGGGAAATCTTCATTTTTTGGGGATTTGTTGCTCAATAACAAAACCCACGAAATTTACTTACTTTTCTTATAGATTTGGTTACCAAATATCAGTAACCCTATATTCTCCTTGATTTAATCCAATTAGATGAGTGAGCCTTGTATGGCTTTTCTCTTTAATGGGCTTTTAGCATTAAATTTCTTCAATTTGTGCTTCGACTTGGGTCTTGGACTTGGGCTTTATCTTCTTTAGAACTTAGACTTGAGCTTTTGGAATTGGGTATTTCTTCTCTAATTTCTTAATTTAGCCTCATTCCTATGCAACTCTCCCAAATTCCTACATAATAAGAGAAAAGTTATCATTAGAAAAATTAAGACAAGATAAATAACTAACATATGCAAATAAATGGGTAGTAATTAACATTATTCTATGCACATCAACGGTTTCCGTTCCTCTCTCAAATGAAGAGAGGAAGAGGCCAGTAGGGGCAGTGGAATTGGGAGACTTGGTGATAGTATTCCTCATCATATTATGCACCAGATGCATGCCCAAAAATCGCCCCCCTGGTATGGAAGATCAACTTGTGTGGGGTGAATCTAATAATGGGTGTTTTGCCACCAGCTCGACCTATAGACTTCTAGACGAGGATGGGGATGCACCTCCTAGTCATGGACACCATTGAATGCAATTTGGAAACATCCAGGACCTCAGAGAGTCAGGTTCTTCATTTGGCTTGCTATGAGAGAGATTATTGACTAATCAAGCAAGAGTTGAAGGGGGATCCGGATAAAAATTTATGCGAAAACTGGATCCCCTAGATCTTAACACCATAAAAAGCATCAAAATTATCTAAGAGTTTTAATCATATCACCTCGGTGAATGTTTTTCACCGGTGAAGCTTAATCCAATTGAACCGTCAGAACTCTTTGTAGAGATTTCTCCGAAAAAACACTAGAAGCTCGATCCTTGTTCTTCGTTATCCCCACGAAGCTTTAGAATCTTCTTTGGAATTATAGAAGCAAGAGGAAGAAGATGGATCAATGGTGTAGACCTTCTATCACCAATAATATTAAGGTTCAAAACCCTAGATTTGCAAAACCCAACTAGGACCCCCAATATAGCTCACGAAAATCCCTAGGGGTCTCCCCTAGGGCTCACGGTATGAAGAGAGAGAGGAGAGGAGAGAAAAAATTCTGGAGAATTCTACTTAATGGTCTAGGGTGTTGGAGTATTTATAGACTAGGATCTTATCATAATCCTACTCCAACTTGATCTTATCTAGTAGGATTTATTAATTAACAATAACTCTTATTATTAATTAAATAAACTCCTACTTAATCTATAACTACTTTAGTTATAGTAATCCTATTAATTAAAGAGTCCCTATGATAAGAGGATTCCTTAATTAAAATGGATAAGTCAACATCCTACACCAAAGTAGGAAACCTAGTCAAACTAGGAATCTACAAGGGGAGCTTGAGCTTCTATGGGGCGTGGGATTTGAGGAGTTAAAACTCCTTATTGTAATCTAATTACTAACAGCTTAATCCTAATTGCAATTCAACACTTAGATTTTAATTCCATAATAAAAAGAATTATATTTCAATAATTATTCAATTAAACAAATCCTAATCCAATTAGGATTCCTCAATTGGGCGCCCACACTAGGGTTTAACCCCATGGGCTTTGGCCCATATTAAAGGTCCATTTTAATGGGTTTATGGATATGGGTCAAAGCCATTTCCCCTTTAATTATGTTAATCAAATAATTACTAAAATAATCCCTTAGTTTAAATTAACAATTAATTTAAACAATAGATTAACTATTAATCTATTTAATTAAATGATTAACTTTTAATCACTTAAAATAATTGATTAACTTTTAATCAATTATTGAGCTTGTATTTCTTATGTGAGCACCTCCACAGATTGCTCTGGGACATTTTTATCCTGACTTATCCAATATTATCTCATTTATCCTAAACGAGAATTACATCAGAATTGCAAGTGACATGAGATATCCATGTTGCAATTGAATCCCAGTGTATGAACATTAACCATTACGGATCCCGTCACATGAACTTTTAAATTCAATTTATCCTTCCAAATACATTATCCCTAATGGGCCTTCAAGATTGACATACTATCTAACCCATAGCCCATTGCAAATCATCCGGGTTTCCAAGACTTATGATTAAGCCATGAGAAACAATTTCTCATGAAAAACATTTTGAAAAAATTATTTTATAAGTATAATACCTTTTAATAAAAGTATATTTCAAAACTTATTTTGTTTTCAAAATCACCTGCGTAGAATTTGAACTTAATCAACTGTCTTACCCGGAACTTGGATAATCTCTCAAATTAATGAGCATGGATTTCTTGTTTGAAATTCATCATGACTCGAACAACTTTCTGACTATCCAACTATCACTGTATTGTATTCCCTAAGTTATAAAATACGTTAGTAGAATCAAAACAGTCAGATCGCTACCCAGTCATAGATGAACTCATCAGATCTAAGGATCATCGAAACCGTTCAATGTGAATGAGAGACCAACTATCTGATAGTATGTTTATGCAAGAGGTCTCTCATTGAATGTAATCAGTCAGTGTACATTTAAGCACTCATATGTTGATGTGTAGGCTCCACTACAATAGTTCGAGATAGAACTACATCTCAACTACTGAGAACATCTTAGCATTCTGGCAACCATATAAGTGAAGTGCCCAGCTTCACCCACAGCTGTGACTATATAAGATATAAGGAACCGAAAAGTTATATCTACCTGTGATAATCTAATCACATAACTTTCCTAAAATATATCCTATGGACCTTTATCGATATCCCATATCGTATAGATCATCTCATGATCATGGTCAATTACCCATAATGAATACACAATAGATTAAGAAGAAGCATTTATTAATCAAATTAATAAGGTTCTAACAATCTAAATGAATTTTTTGGGCATCATGTCCAACAAGAGTAACAAGACACATCATTCATGACGGCAACTGTAGTGTTTGTGCTTGTATGACTGAGGACACCTTACACGTTCTTAGAGATTGTGAAAGGGTAACAAGTATTTAGCTAGTTCTGGTAGCAGATAATGAAGAACAAAAATTTTTCTCCATTGGGCTAGAGGATTGGCTTGATAGTAATATTTTGGGACGAGGTAAAGAGGAGGAGGCTAAGCATAAATGACAGATTTTATTTTGTTAAAAGGTTTGGAACTTGTGGAAGTGGAGGAATAAGGCGATTTTTGAGATGAATTGGATCCCACCTCTGGATTTAGTAGGTTGCATTACCCTTTGGGCTACAGAGGTAGAAAATTCATTTGTCAATGATCCTTTAAAGCGCCCTAAACAATCGATTCTTATTCATTGGTCCTTCCACCTGTAGGTTGGGTTAAATTAAATATTGATGGTTGTTCAAAGGGAAACCTAGGTCCGGCTAATGGCGGTGGTATTATTCAGGATGAGACAGGTCAATGGCTGGTTGGGTTTACATACCATATTAGTATTTGCACAATAATAGCCGCCGAGCTTTGGGAAGCGTTTAATGGACTAAATCTGGCTTGGGAAAGAGGCTATAGACAAGTGATTTTGGAGTTGGACTCCTCGGCTGCACTTTTGGCTCTGAAGAAGAATGTTTCAAGAAACCATCCGTACGTGTCTCTAGTTTGGGCTTGTAGGGAGCTGCTAGCTCAACCTTGGGATGTAGACTGTCACATACATTTTGCAAAGGGAACCAAGCTGCTGATTGATTGGCTAATCATGGTCTCCTCACTCCCCTTGGCCTCAACATTTTGGATGAACCTATGGAGGGATTGAGGCCTCTCATTAGGGATGATGTTGTTGGAGTTACTTTCACCAGGTTTTGTTCTCTGTAGCTATAGGCTTTTGCCCCCCTTTAAACCAAAAAAAAGTATGACCCGAGGAGATACATGCTAACTATGGGTAGGAAGCATGAACCATTACGTCAAAAATGTCGAACTAATTCAATTAATAGGGGTTGAAGACACAAAAGCCTTCTTAACTTTGGTGAACAACTTTAACCTTCTGACAAAAAAAAAAACAACTTTAGGTTGTGTTTGGTTAAACTTTTCGGCCAACTTCTAGTGACTTATAGTCATTTGGAAGTCGAAAGTCACCCAAAAACTCGTTTGGCTTTCTGCATATGAAAAGACTTCCCGCCGAAGTTGAAAGGTGGGGGAAGTCACCAAAATGACTTTCTACGGAAGGAAGCTGGGGGCATGTGGGTATTGCGGGAAGTCGAATTTTACAACTTCCCCGCGTAGTTGTCGGAACCCAATTTTTACAACCCCCATAAAAGCCCCTTTTTTTCATCCGCACATTTCAGGGTTGAGAAGAGAGAACCCATCTCCTCTCCCGTGTTCAACCCTGCTACCAAGAGCCACTCCGCCGTTCAACCTACCGGAGATTGTCGTCAATGGTAAGTCCTAGCAACTCCTTCCTTCTTCCTCCTTTTATATTTTTTTCCCCAATTTTGTCTCTCATTCTAGGGTTTCGTTGTAGTGAACTCTACTCCTCTACCTCCGCTACTCTTGCCGCCAGCTATTGTCATTGATCTCAGTGGAGCTGCCTCTACTCACACACGTAGGTCACCTCGTTCCTTTATATTCTTCTTCCTCTCTTTTTTTTTCCAATATCTTGCAATGGAAATGGGGGTTTTATGAATGGAGATGGAGGATAGCAATTTCATGAATGGAGATAGGTTTTTATGAATGGTGATAGAGATTGATGTTGTCAATAATGGATATGGAGGGTGTTACTAAGAATGAAGATTAAAATAGGGGTTTTACAACTTCCTGTCATGTTTTTTTTTTTTGTTTCGTATGTGCTCTTGAATTGGGAGTCCTCCATATCATGAATTGAGAGATGGAGGTTTTTATAAAACTGAAGAGGAAAATGAGGGTTGCACACAGTGGCTGTTATTGCATGGAAGATGCGTATTTATTGTTTATAGCATAAATGATTTTATGCCTATAGCATTTGTGCAAAAACAAAAAAAAAATCCCGACACTTGAAAATTTGATTTGATGCTTTTTCCTTCATGGGACTAGGTCTGTGACTATGATTGAGCATTTGCCAACAATTTATGTAGTGGAAAGTGAAAATTCTATACTTTCTGTGATGCCTTGCATTTTGATGGTAATCTTTAAATGTATAAACTGCATTACTTGTGATATGAGAGATGTTTTGATAGTTATATGAGAGATGTTTTGATTACTTGGCTTGTACAAAATGCAGTGATTGAATTGAGTAGATATTTTGATTGAGATTTTCTTTTTCCTCCTTTATTTAGAAGGACAAATGTAATATCAGAGGTGAACTATGGTAGCCATAGTTTTATAACATTTGAAAACTGCATTACTTTATACATAACTCACTTTGTATTTTCCAGCACCATCATCTTCAAGTGTGCCTGCATTAGCTAATGTTTTTGAACCTTCATTGTACTTTACTCATGTTAATTATTTTATATTATAATGAAATCCGGTAGTTGTTGGCAAAATCATAAGACAAGTGGTTCTTATTGGATTCTTTTTAACATGGGTGTTTAGTTAGTGTGTATGGAGGATGTTATTGAGATACTTTGCTTTACGACTTTGGATGGTGGTCGTGGTTAATTTGTTTTATGACATTACTCATGTGTTTCAACATGCTTTTGTTTATGGTATTTGATGGGTGGTTGATATTATTATATTTGTGGATTAATTTTTTTTTTTTTTTTTTGTGAATAGTTTTTTTATAAGTTGGCCTCAACAGACATAGACGAAGAGGCTTTGGTAGCGATGATGATGATTGGCCAGAAAAGAACATGGAAACTCATATTTTGAAAGAACCATGTAGTACATCTAGACTGTGGCAAAATGAATTCGTGGTAACTCATGACCAACCATGGTGCCAGATGTTATGAGTTACTCCAAATGGATAGAGACTGCCTTGCACGACATTGTCATATGTCTTTTGAATGGTGTTTTTATGTTGTTTCAAAATTTTTGTAATATTTGTAATTGAAGATGTGATGTAAGAACATAATATTTTTATATGTTGTTTACAAGAGGCGTTAGCCAAGAATATACACTACTTGGGAGGAATGTAACCGCCTGTTGTTATATGTTGTTTATATTTTTAACCTTGATTTTTACAAAAAATTATGCACAAAAATATAAACCACATGGTTAGTGAATCTTAACCTTAGTTAAAGGAGTTAAAAAATTTTCTTTAATTATGGTTAAGATTTGCTAATCTTGTGGTTTATACTTTTAACCATAGTTTTTAGGAAAAAAATCATGGTTAAATTCTAAAAACTATAATTAAAATTTATACCACAGTTAAAAAGAAACTAATGCTCTTTAATAATGATTTAATAAACTAAGAAGTTACTCTTTGTCTAGGAAACACATTTTGACTTCTCGTATTGGAAAAGTTACCTTTTACAAGTGTAAACCAAACATCATATTTTTCCTTAAAATGACTTTTATCTACTTCCCTGGAGAGTTATTTTTTTAGGAAGTTATTCTGAAGATTTTTAGTGAAGTTTATCCAAACAGGCCCTTAACCTTTAAAGTTAGGAAAGTGATTAAAAACTCTCGATAATACCTACTATCTAGAGCTGGATTGTTGGATTGAACATCCAATGGCGCCATGTGTGCTCATGCTTTGGCTCAAGTGAGGATGAAAGAGCCAACTTTTTCCTAATGGCTCATGGAGAGGAGGATGTGATTTGCTGCTAGGGTTTCATGGTAGTCGCCCTTGTGGGAGGAAGTTCTTCTTCACGGCCTCCTGACAATCTGAAATTTTATGCTACTGTGGTTGGATTGCCGCCCAGATCTGGAAATGGTTTTTTGAATAACCAAAGCTTTACTTTTGAAGGCATCAAAGAGTATAAACAACCATCCATCCATCTAGGCGAACTTGCAATTTTCTTTTCATCAAAAGAATTGGATACATCTACTGCCCCATTCAGATTTGCGCTTATAGCTAAGAGTGCTTATGGAAGACACTCTATTGAGGAGTTAAAGGTACACCTAATAAAATTATTGCATACTAAACTCGCTTTTTCTGTTGGAATATTGGATGCTAGACATATGTTAATTCGTTTTGCATCTAAAACGGATTTTCTAAACACTCGGTTGAAGTATGTAACTTATATTCAAGGAAAACTCATCAGATTTATAAAATGGACGCCATATTTCCGAGCTGGTTCTGAACCGTCTGTGGTTCCAATATGGATAACTTTACGAGGACTTCCTATCAATCTATTCAATCCAAAAGATCTAAAATCGATAGGAAGTATTGTCGGAAAGGTATTGCTTGTGGATGCAGCAACTTGCATAATATCCAAACCTAGTTTGGCTCGTATTTGTGTGGAAGTGGATGTGAATAAAGAAAAAATAGATAGATTTTGGTTAGGGTTGGGCTCTAAGGGAAGATGGCAGAAGATTAAGTATGAAAAAGATCCAACTTTCTATTCAAAGTGCCATAAGATGTGACACAACAAGGATGCGTGCAAGATTGGTGTTAGAGTGAAAGGTGTGGTAAGGGACATGGATCAAAAGAAAAAGAAATCAATTCCAAATGATAATATGGGTCGATCTCAGAATGATGAAGGGCTGAATGGGGAAAATAAAAAGAAGGAATCTACGGTTCAATGGGTTGAGAAAGCTTTCAGATCAAAAAAATGCTAAGATTCAAAAGGATTTGGAGAAAGAGAAGATCGATGGGGGATTAGTGTTCAGTTCTAAAGAAAAAGAAGACAATACAAGCCAGAAGATGAGGGAGACTCATGAAGAGA
Organism: Tetracentron sinense; assembly: GCA_015143295.1. Lineage (NCBI taxonomy): Eukaryota > Viridiplantae > Streptophyta > Magnoliopsida > Trochodendrales > Trochodendraceae > Tetracentron > Tetracentron sinense. The sequence goes on from CM026568.1 coordinate 8,621,440, forward strand.
ATAGAATGGGGCAGCAGGCTATTGAAACAGAAATTATAATTTCTGAATCTCCAAAAGATAATTATGGGAGCAGAAGGGAGGTACAACTAATAGAGATGGGGAGAAATGCTGAAATCATAGAGAGTGAAGGGGAATACAATGATACTGATGAAGAAGAAGCTGATCACATCTCGGTTGTGGTGGAATCAGAATGCAATCTAGAGCTGGAGATGGAGACTGTTGAAAAGAAAGATAAATACAGCAATAGTGAAAATGAAGACAAGGTAGTTGATCCCACCGAAGTGGAAATGGAGCTTCATAATACCCAGGTTGGCAACAATAAAAACTGGAATATGGAAGAGGAGGAAGATCATAGAAAAATGTTGGAGGCATTGAAATTTGTAAAACCTCGGATAAAAATCCAATCTAAAGAAGAAGCTACACCAAAGTTGAAAGAAGAGTGGGCAAGGGATTGCAGATCAAAACCGCAGAGGGATAGAGACAATTCTTCACAAAACTTAGAAGAATTTATTTTAAGTTGCAAAGATTTTTCTAATAAAATCGTTGGATCAGTTTGGTTTAGAAACAAGAGTGATAGTCCAGAAGAAAGGAACATGGAAATTTTCCCACCCAAAGCTTATCCTAGAGTCACTAGATCAAAGACTCGATCGGGTCTTCAAAATGAATCCCACAAGGATTATCACGTATAATACAATCATATGGAATATAAGGGGTGCGGGAAACCCAAATTCTCGCAGAAGACTTAAATCGGTGATAGTTGACAAGAAGGTGTCAATTGTGGCTCTATTAGATCCAAAAAAAAACATGAAATTTTTTGAAAAATGTGGAAAGGAGTTTGGATTCAAAAATAATGCAGCGAATAATGGAGATGATAGTCGGATTTGGATTTTTTGGAAAGAGGAGATATCTACCTTGTCGATCCAGAGATCATCTCAGTGTGTTTCAGTGATATTCTCTTATCTCCGTCAGCAAGGTACTCATTTGTTTATGCTAAGTGTGACAGATTTGAATGAAGAGATCTATGGGATGAATTAAGAATGATTAATTCTGATGTGTCCACCCCTTGGATTATCGGCGGGGATTTCAATGTTATCCGTCACGCGGGAGAAAAGAAAGGGGGGAGACATCTTGCTTTAAATGCCATGGATGAATTCAATGACATGATTTCACATTGTGGGCTCATTTATGGGAATTTTAGCGGGAACAAGTTTACATGGTGCAATGATCAGAGAAGAGCACACTGTATATGGGCTAGATTGGATAGAGTTTTATATAACTCAGCTTGAAAATCGGCTAGAGTGTAGACAAATATCACTCATTTAACCAGAAGTCCTTCTGATCATGCTCCTTTATTCATTATGGTTTTGGACAACATGGGAAGGAGACCAACTTCTTTCAAATTTTAGAATATGTGGGTCAAAGATAAAGAGTTTCTTGATATAGTCAAGCAAGAATGGAATGCAACCAAACCAGGTAATCCTCTTATTTCTTTCTTTATGAAGCTTAAATCTCTCAAGATTTTTTTGTCAGATTGGAATAAAAACAGGTTTGGAAATATCTTTAAAAAGCTGCGGGAGAGTGAAAATAAAGTTGAAAATCTAGAGGGGAAATTGCAGATGAACTGGACCGAAGAAGTATCTATCGAGCTTATTAGTGCAAAAAATGAACTAAAAAAATATCTAGACTTTGAGGAGATATTATGGAAACAAAAGTCTAGAGAGCATTGGCTGAAAGAAGGGGATAAAAACATGAAATATTTTCATGCAGTTGCCAATCATAATTATAAGAGGAATGTGGTGCATTCTATAAAAGATAATATGGGAAACAAGTTAACCAATGAAGAAGATATGGGGAATGAAGCTGTAAGGTTCTTTTAGAGAATCTTAATGGCTGAACGTAGAACCGGAAGAGATAATATTGTTGACTTGATTCCTAATTTGGTAACGAGGGAGGGCAATGATTCTCTTTGCAAAATTCCTGACTGTGCGGAAGTTCATTCGGTGGTTTTCAAGTTGTCAGCTGATGGTGCTCCTGGTCCTAACGGGTTCTCTGGTTTATTTTTTCAGCATTGTTGGGATATTATTCAAGACTACCTGGTAAGTGCAATTCAATTTTTTTTTCAGAAACGGCTTTATACCTAGAGCCATCAATGCCACCATGCTTTGTTTGATTGCTAAAGTTGAGGAACCGGTGACTTTTGGTGATTTTCGGCCGATTAGTCTATGCAATGTTTTCTATAAAATCATAGCTAAAGTGATTGCTTCTAGACTGGGTTTGATTCTTCCGAAATTGATATCAGAGGAACAAGCAGCTTTTATGAAAGGCAGGAATATCATCGACAACATTTCTATTGCTCAAGACCTAGCTACCAATATTAATAGAAAAGTGAGAGGAGGCAATCTGATATTTAAGCTAGACATGGCAAAAGCATATGATAGACTACAATGGGATTTCCTTCTAGCGGTTTTGAAAAAAATTGGGTTCGGTGATAATTTTTTGCAACTGATAAAAGGGTGTATAATTTCTCGTTTCTTCTCGATGATTCTCAATGGGAAGTTACATGGTTTCTTTCAGTCATCTAGAGGATTGCGTCAAGAGGATCCGCTTTCACCAACTCTCTTTATTTTAGCTGAAGAGGTGTTAAGCAGAGGATTGAAGCTCATATTCAAGGACAAGAGGGTGGGGTACTTTCGGTCATCTAGACATGCTATTCCTATATCGCATCTTCTTTTTGCAGATGACACATTAATTTTTTGCAATTGACACAGAAGAGGTATATTAAATCTTTTCAAATTTTTATCCGAGTATGAAGCAGCTTCAGGTCAAAGGATCAATAAGCAGAAGAGCGTAGTGTATGCAGCTGAGAACAGATCTTCAAAGGCAAAGATTATGCTGACTAATTCTAGTGGAATTGTTATTGATAAATTTCCATTCAGGTATTTGGGCATCCCAATATTCCAAGGTCGTATGAAGAATGTTTACTTTGATTTCATTATTGATAAGATTCGGAATAAGATGGAAGGATGGAAAGGGAAGATGCTGTCAAACGGAGGAAAGCTAATTTTGCTGAAACATGTGCTATCTTCTATGCTTATCTATAGCTTGATGGGGACAAACATTCCCAAAGGCGTTATTCACATAATCGAAGGTATGTTTTCCTCATTTTTTTGGAATGATTCAGATGGAAATAACAGAGCTCATTAGGTGTCTTGGAATAAAATCTCCAAACCTCTTGATGAGGGAGGGTTAGGCATTCGGAAATTAATAGATGTGGCCAACTCCTTTTGTATGAAAATGACATGGAAAATAATAACTGAAAAGGGTCTTTGGAGCAAATATTTTAGATATAAATACATGAAAAATAATCATCCATGGATGATTGACATTTATATGCAGGGTTCCAAAAACTGGAAAGTACTTTTCAATAATTATAATTTTGACCTTCAAATAAAGGAGTTCTAAGAGTGGATTGACCTTCTCCTATAGTAGTAGCATAAGTATTTTCCATTTTTGTCAATTAAAAATCTTTTCTCTAAGATGGTTAAATCTTCTATAAAACAGAGACTTAGGCTCTGATATCAATTGTTGCCCAGTAGATGGACCCTAGAGGGGGGGTGATTAGGGTCTATGACAAATATAAAATTTATTCTACTTCCCTAAGTGGAATTTCAATTTAAGCAAGTTAAAGAGAAATAAAGACTATGCAATTCTACTCAAGCATTCAAAGTAATAAAGTAAGAGATAGAGTTAAAGAGATGCAAACACATAGATACCAAGGATTTGTTCACAAGGTTCGACAACTTGTCTACGTCCCCGCCTTTTAGCTTCCCGCTTCAAGGATTCCCACGATTTTATTCCCAAATTGCATAGTTACGGGCGAGTCCTAACCTTGCTAAGGAACAATCCTCTTTAGACTTAGCCCCCTTTCCAGGTAGAGGCCAAACCATTACAATCTTCTTCATAGGCAAAATCAAGCATTTACAAAGCTCTCCGGCTTCACGGACAAGAGTCCCTTAGACCTCTTGATTTGAACACACTTAGACAAGTGGTTTTACAGACTTTAGAGGCTCATTACACGAGCTGATTAGTCCCTCTTAGCTCACTTGAAGATCTCTCAAAAATTGGAGTTGAATAGCTCAAGAACTAGGATTTGGGGATTCTAGGTCGAACTTCGATAGATTTAGAAATCTAAGCTTGGAGTGAATGATCGAATGATCTACATTTATTGGAGTTCTTATTTTGTTCATAAATCATCTCAATTTATAGGCCAAGAAGTTTCATGGCCGTTGGAGTAGCATTTAATGCAAAAAGAGCCGTTGAAAAATAGTCGTTTACAGAGTCAAAATGCTTTGTCCCGAGCCATTCGGTCGTCCTAATGGTGATCCCATTTTCTGGGTTGTCTGAATGCTCCGTTTTTGTCTCTCCGTGTGTCGACCATAACTTTTGATTAGATTATCAGAATTAGGTGATTTAACTTCCAGTAGACTCAAATTCAAAGGGGACGAATGATCAAATCCTAATTCTACATTATTCATAGTCAAAATGGGTTCCAAAGTTGGCTGGTTTTTGGAATACATGGTCAGACGGATTTTGGGATTCTTGATTTGGTTTGACCCATCGAACCTTTTGGTCGTCCGAATGGCCAAATTTCACCAGAAAAACTATTTTATTATTTCGATATGATAGGAGTGATTTCCTTGGTCTTTTCCTTTATCTTTAAAGAAATAATTATCATGTTTAGGTCCTTAGATTGATATTGTAATGGGTCTAAAGGAACCTATAGTCAATCTAAGTAATTTGAGCATTCAACTTGACGAAACTATGAGGATTTCTTACAAAAGTCACTTTAGACTCAATAAACATAAACCATTAAACCTTCTTGAGTTTTCATTCTTGACCTTGAACTTGATTTGGCTTTAAGCTTCATGGTCTTGTTTCTTCTTTGATCCAACTTGGACTATGGCTTGGTACCTATAAGATCTTCAATTTGACTTCAAAGTGATCCAATGGCTTGACTTTGACTTGCTTGAATCTTCTTCATAGATGGTCTTTTCATGCTTTTTCCATTGAATGACTTGCTAATGCTCTTGGTTAATTGGAGTTCACTTAAACTCATAGAGATATTAGTAATACAAATATTCTTTCATTATTTTGTGCAAAATCAAGATGGAGGCTTTAGGTAGAAACCTAAAAGCTAACACAAAAAGGGGAAGATTGTTAGCCTATAGTGTAGAGTCTCGGAATTTGAGTTCACTGTTCATATGAATAGTGCCTTACATGATGTGTGTAAAGGCCTAAGGCCTTCCTTAGTGTTCCGGTTATTATGATGAGTCAAGTGAGGGTTTAGATACAAGTTGTGAGTCTCAAAGAGAGAATATAAATATACTTTAAGTGGGTAAAAGAAAGGGGTATAAAATGCCCTAAATGTTTAATGAGTTATAAGTGAATAGTGCGGTAAATAGTGCTAGTGCGCAAGGCAAAAAGAGGCCAGGGCATATCATGCGTGTCGATGTGAATTTAATGATCATCGAGGTGGGTTAAAAACCTATGAGAATGAATTATGAGGTGTGAGTAGGGTTTTGGAACCGAGAGAAAAGAGTGTGAAAGCACTCAAAGTGTTCTAGGTGTTGAAGAGGCATGTTTTGGCATTTCCCCTCAACTTCAAGAAGCTCTAGTTTAATCACCGATGATCAGAATCGAGTGATTCATGAATTTTTAAAAAGGTATTGGAACCCTCTTCAAGGTTTATGTTGATCACTTTTCCTGATTTTGAGCCGGGGTTGAGCCAAATGTCCGATTTCCAAAGTCGGGACTGTCGGAAATTTGGATTGTGGAAACCATTTGCAGATTAGTCGCCTTTATAGCCATTTTTGGAAAAGTAAAACTCAAAATTTGAAGTTGTATAAAATATGAAAGTTGTTCCCCTTCGAAAGATGAATCTAACGCAAGTTGAATCGTCAAAATCAGATAAGTGAAGCAAAAGTTATGCCCAAAATACCGAAGGGCAGTTTTGCAGACAAACTCGCTTGAGCGAGATCCAAACCCGCTCGAGCGAGATCGACCAAAACAGTGTTTTTGAGTCCCGGGAGCAACCCGCTCAAGCGAGATGGAAGCCCGCTCGAGCGAGATAGCCAAAAAATATTTTTTTTAGGGTTTTTCTCAACCCAAACACCTATAAATATCCCATTTTCGGGGAACCAAAGTTTCTAACACCTAGAGAAAGATATTTTGAGAGAAAAATGAGGAAACTTAGGTTTCCAATAAGGGGCTTTGTAGTAGATCAAAGAGGAGCTCGAATCATCACTTCCCAAGCTTCCTCAAGCTTGGATCTCATCCTCACACGCCATTGGAGCTTGGATCTTCATCCACAAGCTTGGGTTTCACTTCTACAACCTTCCTCAAGCTTCTTCAAGTATTGGATCAAAGAGATTTCATCCCAAAAGGTAGATACACTCTACTAGGTTCTAATTTCATAAACCATTATTGATAAATATGATTTTCTTGACAAATATAGACATAGATAGCCTTATACATGTGTAAATCAACTTTCCTATCCATTGATTTCATGGACCCCTTTCTATATCAAGATAAAATCCTATGAATGATGATGTGAGTTAAATGTGATGATGCTATGCTTTCAACCAACAAATAAAAGACGGTATTTATTGAGATGTTTTATATGTTAGTATCCAAAGATGAAAAGCATGTTAAAATCCACAAGTTTTGGGAAAAATAAGTAGAAAAACCTAATTTTCAATGTGATTGGATGATGTAATGTTATTGCATATGGATTATTGTGATGGGTGAATTATGTTAAGCATTAGCCATATAATCATATGCAAAGTGTTTCCTTTAAATGTCTACTATGTTATATCACAATTGCTACACAGACACATGTATATGCATGATCGAGTTTTCTATATTTTGGATATCCAAAAGAAGTACATGTATATAAGATGCAATATAAGAATAAGAAGAAGAATAGTATAAGATGCAAATAAACCACATGAAAAGTATAAAATGCAAATGAACCAAATGAACAGTACCAGAACCAAAAGAAGTATAAGAAAAGTACAAGAAGTAAAAGATGTATACGAAAAGTATAAGAAGCACAAGATACATACGGAAAGTACAAGAAGAACAAGATGTATATGGAAAGTACAAGAAGCACAAGATGTTACAAGAAATACAAGAAGATGGAAAGTATACGGAAAAAGCCGACGGGGATGCGACGATAGCAGGCCGCCTGAAAGGGAAAGGGATACTAACATCGGACTCCGATGATAGCAGGCCCCCCGGAAGGAAGATGGATACTGGTCGTCTACCCCGAAGGTAGCCGAAGGTGAGGAGAACATTAGGCCACCCAGCTTACGTGGGTACGAGTACTAGTTGTCCGACTCCGGAGGTAGCAAATAATGAATACCAAGGTATTTTAGATACCCGTACAGGATAATAAAAGATAAAAGCCAAGGTATTTTAAATACCCGTATATGCAAAGGTACAAGATGATAAAAGATGACAATAAGATGTTTTCGACAAAAGATGATAAGAAGATGTAAAAGACAAAAGATGATAAAAAGATGTTTTCTAATAGTATTTTCCGAGATATATGCACATGATATGATTTTGTTTTCCTCGCTCTGATTTCAGGAATGCATGTGAGATGATTAAATTGTGATATGTATGTTGTATTCTTGTTTATGATATTACTATCTAGTGGTTTGTATACGCTGAGTATTTCATGTTCAGCCGTACATATTATGTCGACAGGTCCTTTCGATATCTGTGGCGAGCGCCCTCAGGAGCCATGGGTTGAGGAGGAGTACATAGAGGAAGAGTCCACTCCTGCTGAGCTTCAGGAGCATTAGAGGTTACTCGAGAGGTGGCCTCATGTTTGAGTGATGAGAGAGAGACTTGTACATAAATTTTGTTGAGCGAGTATGTTCGCTCTTTATTTTGGGTCATGTATAAACTGAGACATATAGTATGGATAGAAATTTTGTAGTACACTTGCGCTACCATATATAGATTGGTATTACGCTTCCGCTATCACATGTCTTATTCGTTGTACAAGATTTATAGGTTATATGGGATGGTTTGGTAATGAGTTCACGTCACCAGAGTATCCTAACTCTTATGGGGGTATTTTTGGTCGTGACATATATTGTCCACCATAGGTCCCCTTAGTGATTATGATAATAACACAAGAATAGAATGAGATTAATGTTACTAATGCTTCTATTGAGTTTATATGAAAAACAGTGTACAAAGAGTATTAGGAAAGTCATTCAGGGAAAAAAATATAAAAATGACTACATCTATGAAGAAGATTCATCATAAAGTCAAAAACAAGTCATTAGATAAGTTTGGATCATAATGAAGATATTTGAAGATCATATCAAAGCTCAAGTCATAAAGATGAAGAAAGAAGAAAAAGGAATATCATGAAGTTATTAAAGATGAAATCAAGTCAAGATCAAGATTAAATACTCTCCAGGTTTTAAATAGGTTTTATATGTTAGTTTGAGAGTGATTTAAGACTTTTGTAAAAAGTCCTTAAAGTTTGGTCGGTTGAATGCTTAATACTTAGATTGACCATAGGTTCCTTAAGATCAAATTGAAAAATCTATTAAATGATCTAAAAAGATAGTATTTATCATGTTAAAAATGAGGTAGAAGGTCTTGGGATCAAATCCCATCATTAAGATATCGAAAAACCAAGTTTGAGCAAAATCTGTACAATCCAGTCGACTGGATGATGCCATTTAGCTGACTGGATAGCCCAAAGTTGCACGATTAAGCTAAAATGCAATCGGATGACATTTTTGCCTATCTAGCCGATCTTGCGATCCATCTAGTCGACTGGATGAATTGTAAAACATAAAAATTAGTTTGTAACAATTATTTTTAAACAGTTCTTTTCGCATTAAATGCTATTCTAACGGCCATGAAACTTCTTGAGCTATAAAATGGAATGATTTATGAATTAAAACAATAATTCCAATAATTTCAATCATTTAATTAATCACTCTAAAACTTAGATTTCAAAATCCAAAAAGAGTCATTCTTGAGCTATTCAATCTCATTATTTGAGAGACTCTTAAAAAGTTTGAAAGTGATTTATTAACATGTATTAGAAGCAAAATCAGATTGTAACCACTATCTAGAGCTGGATGGTTAGATTGAACATCCAATGGCGCCATGTGTGCTCATGCTTTGGCCTCAGATTCTCATTGGCAGGTGCCAGAAAAGTGGTCTCGGGCTACTACAATGTGTGCGACACTTGGCATAAAAAAGGGGAGAAGTTATTCATTTTCTACCCATGATTTTGACTTCTCCCCACTTGATCTCTCCTCATTTTTCTCACCAGTTTATTGCACATGTTGAATATAGTGTGGAGAAGTCAAAATCATGGGAACATGAAATGACTTCTCCAACCACTTATCGCACACATTGTAGTAGCCAGAGACCACTTTTCTGGTACCTTCCAAAGAGAATCCGAGGCCTATACTTTAAATGATGGCTCCCACTTAATGCTTGACACAATTGGATTTTCAATCCAACCATCCAGTTCTTGATAGTGGGTAATATCGAAAGTTTTAAATCACTTTCCTTAAAAGTTAATTTTTTTTTCTTCTAAAAACCAAAGTTTATATCATTGAAACCTAAGGGATAGGAAATCTTTTAACTACTTACTAACTACAGTTAATAGTGGTTAATTAAGGACACGTGTTAACCTGTGCGTGCCCCTGAGTTGAATTGCGATTGGGCTGTGATTTGATCTCGTTGCCGATACCCATTTCCTGCGATCTTCACTTTTTTTAGGCGCTTTTTTTTTTTTAATCGCCCTCCTTTTGAAGTCCAAGCAGCACTTAAATATGGGGGTTCATTACCTCTCGCTCTTTTGATAGCTCCTCTTTGACATTTTCTCCGGCAAATGCAAAACCCTAGAAATTTCTAGGGTTTAACCTTCTCTGCAACTTTCTATTGTTTTAATCATATCTATTCAGAAATTGACGATATAGATTGGTGGAGGTTGCAGCAGAAGATGAAATGAAGCGCGTATTTGATGAAATTTCAGACGAAGAGTGGGAAAATCACACGTTTAAGCCATCTAGGGTTCTCAAAAAGGAAATCTCCCCGCCTCCCATCGAATCATTCGCTTATCGATCGAAGATCCCTGAGAATTTAGATGAAAGCAGCGGAGATTCTGTTGAAATTAAGGGGAGTTTAGAGGACGAAGATGCGGACGTAACGGAATTCCGGCCACAGGTGAATCGTGCTCGCAGGTTCGTCGTGGACGAGGAAAGCGATGAGGATCTTGCTGAAGAAGTGATTCAGATACGGTCGGAAGAAGAGGAGATTGAACCAGTTTTCGTGGATGAAGACGAGGAAGAGGAGGTGGAGTTAGAGTTGGAGGAGGAGGAGGAGGAGGATGTTGTGGGTAAGGCTCTGCAGAAATGTGCAAAGATATCCAAGGAGTTGCGCAAAGAGCTTTATGGTTCTTCAAGGTCTTCTTGCGATAGATATGCTGAAGTCGATGCTTCTTCTGTGAAGATTGTGACCCAGGTACTTGTAATTATCAATGAACGTAGCTTATTTTTGTTTTCACATATTTGTCTGGTCATTAATGGGTTTAAATTTTGTGATACAGGATGATATTGATGCAGCTTGTGCATCAGAAGATTCCGATTTTCAGCCGGTTCTTAAACCGTACCAGCTGGTTGGTGTCAACTTTCTTCTTTTGTTGTATCGAAAGAGAATTGGGGGAGGTACTTTGACTTTCTATGTCATGCTCTACATGATTTTTTCTATATATCATCAAGGGTTCTATTTTGGTGGTTTGCGATTGTGCTTATACCCTATTTGGAAGTGAAATGAAGTGCTAGAATGCTAATCAATTCAAGTTAATATCAATGCACAGTGTATATTTTACTGTGTCCCGTGATTGAAATTTTCTCAAACGATTGGATTGGACACGTGAAGGGAAATTTTGGATTGTTGTTGGAAGTATATGGGTGCCTGCAGAAAGCAGCATCTGAGCCAATGCTCTCGCTTGCAACTCCCTTTGGCTCTAGTCTTTGGATTGTATTCGTGATTCTTCTAAATAATTCCTCGTCTGTCAAGAAATTCTTTCCATAATAACACTGGGTTTGAGAAGTATGCTGTATAAATATAAGCAAAAAAGTAACATACATAAGTCGCATAACAAATTAACTCAATGGCCAAAAAATAAAACATATTAAGGGTAGTAGTCTACAATTACCTGCTGCATGGTACTTGATACGATGCTTTATTTATCTCTTTGATTACACTTTTTGCTTGATCTAAAGCAAGCATCGTAGATGTAGCATATAGTAGGCGTACTGTCATTATCCACTAACTCTAGCACCTTTACTAAAGGCTCAACCGTTTTCAAGGTTTCCCCCGGCCTTTGCCCACAAGTTATTTGTTCCAAGAAGAATAATCTGTGCTGACTGTCTGGGCAACCCCATTCTCAAGCATACCTTGACTCTACCCATTTTTCACTGGTAAACATCTGCATTAAGCCTTTAACTATGCTTTATAGTGGCAAACCTCATGATATTAGGGCGTATCGCACTATACTTTCTCATCAAGGCCACCATCTAGTTGTGGTTGTAAATGCAACCACTGATCTTACTAGCCTTGGCTAAAATTGCTTCAATTGAAGGAAGTTTCTTTATATCATCTGGTAGCAAGTCCAAACTCCAGACAGTGTTGCAACATATGGGCTCCAATACATGTATTTTCGCTTCTTTATTAATTTCTTCCCAATAGCCTTATACGTGGTTTCATTTTTGGTGAGACGGTGAGTACTTGCAAAATGTGCTGCTCTGCTCGATCTCTTCCACCACTTGATCCATTAATTTGATCAAAATCTTAGGAACCTTCACCTTTCGGTACACATCCACCTGGGAATACAATACACCGAGCATTGTAAATTATAAGAGTTTAAAATGGATCTTCTGTTTAGTTCACTCCAACCATCACACATTAGAGTACACCGTCCCAATAACTTTGAAATGTACCAATATATGCCATCAATTTACTCTACCTCCTCATCTAGATACTTTCCCCAATTTTATATACACTAGGCCTTCTAACTCCTTGGCCTACTTGTGCTATTACATCAATCATCTCTTGATAATAGGGGAAGTTTGCTGCAGTTGGAGGGATGCGATTAAAATGGAAATACCGTACAATAGCTGAAGGCACCTTCTACTTCAGTGTCTTATCAAAGATGGTCTATAGTGGGCTGTGTGGCATCATTGGATCACATCAAGTATGGATCCATGGTGCCTCAACCTCAAACTTCTTACCACCTCTCACACTCTCACCTGGTAAACATGAGCTGTTGGACCAAGGAATAGTACCATTAGACTTCAATTCCCTTCTCAGTAGAAGCTGAAAAATGCCAGATTCCTCCACAAAAAATATATTACTCTGTTTTTGGGCTGCCTGAAATGCTGCCTCCTCATGAACCTCACACAACTTATCATTATCCTCATCGTCTGAGATGTGCTTCATCTATGTTATCCTCTTAGATATCTTGTTCTTCTTGCTCTTAGCCTGCTATGTACCTTTTAGATGATCCTTCATTAATCACCTAACCTCCTTTGGGACGTTTAGTCACCCTGAAATCTCCCCCATCTTGTGAACCAAATGTTCCTTAGATGTAATAATGCCCCAATAATCACCTTGGGACAATACTTGAATTTGATCTTATGCCTATCCCCATCAACCCTCTCATTATGCTCCCAACAAATATTAGTTTCTTCCTTAGACATGTTGTTTTTATCTAATTTTGTAAGCCTACAATATTAATTTATGTAATAATTTATTAGGCATCTGATAAACAGCATATTTCATGTTTTGTATTCTCAACAAATGGGAAACCATTAAAGAAGAAAGAAGTCTCTAAATATGTTATTTTTTTGTTGTCAGGAATACAGCTTTTGGGCTGCCAAATCATAAAATAAAAGCATGTAATAACATAGAAGCATGTACATATATAATTATTAACATTACAATAAAATAACAAAAAAAGATGGTTTTTTTTTCAAATATGTTTTTCCCAAAAATTGAGATTTTGGGCTAAAAAATGACACTTAAACCTAAATCGTTGGAACATGCAAACATGTTATCCATTTAAACTACCCAAAAAAAAGGAAAAAATAAAACAAGAAGTATTTTTCATATCAATGAATCTAAGTTGAAACTATCTAATAATATGCACTAACTAGAATGATCGACTGGGAAAAAGACAAAACGTAGCCAATCACAACAGCCAAAACTGATTTGTTTTTGAAAAACTAAGGTTGTGACATTTGATCCGTCGATGGAATGGTTTAATGGTTTTTTGATCCGCCTAAACAAAAAGAGACTATTTTTGCATGTGTAGTGTAGGAGAGAAAAAACATGAAAGAATTAGCCTATTAGGGTTTCTAAACCCTTATAAAGATTTGTCTGATTCGTACCGGTATGGCGGTATGTAATGGCGTAACAACTGTTACTTTACAGAAAATCAGTTACATAATGCCATTTTGGCCGAGTCATATATTCTCATTTATTTCCCAATAATGTAATGGTATGTCTATCAGCGTGCGTAACTGTTACAACACGACATTTATGTAACGATTTTGCCGAGTTTTATTACTATGCTATTGACATTCAAGAGTCCTTTTTCTTTTGATCTACTTGCTCGAATATCCCAGATATCTGGTTTACCTTCTCAGCTTAAGGCATAGTTTAGTTCATTATATATTTAATTTTCCAGAATTCCTAGGCAATTGTTTTGGGGTTAATTTTGGAGTTGAGTTGAAGGTAAACTGTAAATCTAAATTATATTTTGATTGTATGGTTGATTTTGGATTTGTGTAAGTGATCTGGAAATTGTATTTTTGGAATAACATATCCTACGCTGAAATTTACAGTGAGAACTATGTTCTTGCATCAATTTGGTATTTGAGCAAGTCTGATCCTCTAGGACATTTGTTCTTCCTTTTTCTTTGATATACACATGAAAAGTGCACTTGGGTCTGGTAAAAGACATGGAGAGTTTTGAGGATTTTATGGATACCCTTAAAATTCTGGTAGAACGAATAGATGGCGATGAAAGGAGAATCAAATGTAGAAAGAATGAATGATGGAATCAAGGTTATTAGAAAATCGATTAGATTTCTTAGATTTGAATTTAGGATGGCTGCAGTCAGTAATGGGTTACCAAGTTCGCTACATGCTATAGCGAACCGCGAACCGAGCGAACTGGTTCGAGGTTCGGTTCGGCCTGGTTCGTGAAATTGAGCGAATCACATAGTGGTTTCAAAACAATCTTAGTTTGTCTAATTTTTTTATTCAAATTCACTGATTTTTTTTATTAGGTTCGGCAAATTTATACTTTGAGTTCACAAATTGTTCATAAAAAGATATTTTTAATTATTATTTTTTCAAATCAGTATTTGTAATATATTGTGTACATGCTTAAAAGATATATTTTTATAATATATATTTTGTTTTACATGCTTAAGTAGCGAACCAAGCTAGCGAATCAAACTAAAGAATCTAAGTGAACTGAAAAACGAATTATCTCATCCTACCCTTAGCAAACCGGGTTCACTGTAGAGTGGCGAATTGCGAACCGCGAACCCGAATTCGAACCAAGTGAACCGATGAACCAGGTAACATTGTCACTCAGTATGCAGCAATTGGTGAGTCGGAGCTTCAAAATGAATGGAAATTGGAAAATGAGTTGATATATTGGTTCAAAAACTCCAAATGGAATCCTTAAGCAGTTAAAAATGGTTTCTTGTGGACTAAAGAGGAAGGACTTTCTATGGTAAAGAGGAAGGACTTTCTATGGATGGAACAAGTCCTGTGGAGTTTGATCGACATCCTTATGAAGAGATAAAAAGAGAAAATGTAAGCGAGTTATTAAATTAGGACAATCTGAGACTTAGTTGTATGGCTAGATGAATCAGGAAATCTTTATAGATTAGATTGCAAGTCTAGAATGTTTTGAATGGCATGGATTGATAGGGGAGTGAGTGAAGTCTGCATCTACGATATTGGAGGAGCTGCATTGTCATGGTGCTCCTGGGTACAAGATGCAATCAAAGGATGGGGAAAGGCAGCTAGAAACATGGGTGAGGATAGCTAGACAGGGTGAATAAGTTTTTAAAGAATCAATTTTTTTCTGCTGATTTCAATTATGCCTCTACGTTGAGTGTTGAAAACATTGAATCTGTGGACAAGGGCAGTAGAAAACTCTATGTTCACTTGAAGAACGATACAGGTGGGTCAAAAGAGATTTGGGTAGCGCAATGACAAGGGTTTAAATTTCAAATACAAAGCTGCAATTTGGGTGTGGGGAAATTAAAAGAGACATAAAGTTGCTTTAGGAGTGGAGGACAATATGATAATCATGGTTTAAAATTCCTGTACGTATTGGTCGATACGTATTGGGTTTGGAGCTACCCGGTATGCTGGAAAAAAAAATCTCCCATATTTTCCCTGTATCGGGCTGATACAGGACATCGGAACCAATACGCCCGATACAGGGGATTTTTTAGTTAATTGTTTTTGCTCTCCTTCCATTAACACTATGATCCACAACACAAATCCGATGCACAACTTATTGGCATAAAATATAATTTAAGTAAATGAAATTAGATTTTACTTTCCTTTACTTTTGATATTTATATGTATTATAAGGTTATACGAATATAATAAAAAATATCATATATCCAAATTCCTGAAGAAAAAATAGTTAACTTTTCAGTTCAAGAATAAAATCATCTTTAGTGCCTTTTAGGTTTAGGTCAAAATTTCAACTTTCAAATGGTAAGGTATTTTTCAAATATTAAAATTTCTTAAATTCTAGTATAATTCTCAAATATTAAAATATCATAAATTCTAGTATATCAAAACATTACCAAAACCCAAAAGTCAAGCAAAAAAAGTCTCATATTTTAGTCTTCAAAAATATTTTCATCTACAGGGTCAAAAAGTCAACTAACAGTGTAACAGTTCAACATAAAACGACTTATGTAGTGTTTGGCAACAATATTACAAACTAATAACTAATTTTTGTAAATAAGCCCGTTTGGTAACGCCACATATTTTTTTTAAAAAGTATTTATTTAAAATAAGCGTGTTTGGTAAATCAAATAAATAAGTACTTTTTTCAAGGGTACTTATGGTCAATTTTTAAGGAATCCTATAAAATACATGCTACAATTTAATCTAGAAATTATATTTAACACGTTTTAAACCAGAAATTGCTATAAAAATGTTATCTCTTCAAATTAGTTGTAACCAACAATCCATTTATCTCTAGGAAAAAAATATTAGAGCACATACAAATACATTCAACATAGTCCCAAAACAAAGAAAGAAAACAAATGCATCAACTTTGAAAGAGGGCATCCGCAATGGCGTCTCTAACAATTAACAACTCCATTTGTTCGCCCATTCTTACTCATTAATTCCAGGGGCAACAATATTTTTATCATGGTCTGCTGCATCATTAGCAACATCTTCGTTCTCATACTGCTGAAATAAACAATCGGCAATGACTTCTTTCTCAATGAAGTTGTGCAATGCCATCGTAGCAACTATTATATTCCTTTGTGTTGGAAACGAGTATGGGCCCATTTTCTTCAAAATGGAGAAACGAATCTTCAGTACTCCAAAGGACCTCTCAATTACATTACTCAAAGACGAATGCACATAGTTGAATGTTTCCTCTGTTGCCCAAGTATTGGACCCTAGAGGAAGGGGGGGGGGGGATAGGGTCTTGACAAATTTGAATTTCTTCATATTTCCTTTTTGCTGAATTTCAAATTAAACTAATTAACAAGGGAAGGAAACTAGCAATTCTACAATAATGTAATTTTAGAGAAATGATGAGAGATAGAGAGAGCAAACACAAATGATTGTTTTCGAGGTTCGACACTCCCGTCTACGTCCCCACCTTAAGCCTTCCTGCTCAAGGATTCATCACGATCCACTATCGCGCGATCTTTTTGCGGGTGAAGACCAAACCTTTACAATCTTCTTACGGGTGAAGATTATACCTTTCCTTGCAAGAGAATAATCTTCTCTTGATTTTTATAAAGCTCTCCGCTTCAAGGACAAGAATCCACGATTCTTGATTTCACAATACAATTTGAATAATTAGATTTCAATCTAGAAATTTGCTCCTGATATGAGTTGAATAAGATTGACTTGAAGCACTCTAAAAATCTCTCAAAGATTGGAAGTGAATAGCTCAATAAAAGAGATTTGAGATTTCTACGGTATGCTCGATGTAGAAGTTAATGTGGTTTTGAGAGTAGATGATAAGAGTTATTGCATTAATCAAGAGTTGTTGTTTGTTCATAAATGAACTCCTTTTATAGCATTTTGAGAAATTATGGCCGTTGGAGAACATTAAATACGAAAGCAACTTTTTAAAAACTAGTTGTTACAACATTTTAAGTTTCGAGCATGAATTCGTCGACGAGATTGGGTGGACATTTCAATTCGTCGCCGAAATCAAAGCCAAAAAAGAAATAGTGGCTCAGAGCCAGTTTCGTCGCTGACATTCCAGAACCCCTGTAATTTCGTCGACGGGATCACTGAATTTTCTCTTTAATCTCATCTTAATCCTCTCTCAATGGTGTGATCCTTTTGCAAGGTCACTTGGCTTGTCTTTAACAAGATTCTCTTCATTTTTCATGATGTCCTAGGCTCCTATGGTTAATCTAGGCATTTGAGTAATTCAACCTTCAAGCTTTGAGAATTTTTTACAAAAGTCTTAGACACTCTCACAAGACAAAAAAAGAAACTATAAATATTCTTGTGAGTTGTTCTTCAAACTTTTTCTTGGATCTTCTATGTTGACTTTGTCTTCATGATCTTCCAAGAGTTCTTCATTAGGATTTTCAATCTTGGCTTCAAGTGAGACTTTAACTTCTTGATTTTGAGTTTGACTCTTTTTGCTTTGACTTTAAGTAGTCTTCATGTTTGAATGAATGATTTGCATTTGGTTGAAGGCTTGCTTTTGTTGATCCATTTTGAATGCTTGAGATCAGTTTCATGCTTTATATCTTGAATATTGTGCTAATGTTCTTATAATCTGAATTTCATAAAAACTTGATAGAACCATTAATATCACAATGAGCATTTCATTATTGTGTTATTATCAAAATTATTAAGAGTACCTAAGGTTGTAACCTTTAGGCTAACATCCTCTCTATCACGAGGGCGAACACCACCACGATAGTAATTCAACCAATATCGAACATTTCGGTATGGTGCCAGGTGCCATAAAACCACTCATATGAGTAAACCAAACATCAACGACATAATACTTACCTAAAACCAAGAAAAAATATTTTAAATAACAGTCACATGAATATATTTAAAGATATTGTATGTAATATAATAAAAAAAATATGATTACCTTTAGGAGCATGAACAAAATTATGTTGAGGATTACGAATAGTCTCTAACGAGACACGTGAATCATGTGTCGAGCCTTCCCACCCAGCAATTACAAATGTGAATAGCATGTCAAATGAACATGCTGCTAACACATTCTGCACGCATTCTCCTTTTCTTCATCTATAAGGTGCTTGTTTCTTTGTCAGAATAATCGCACTTATCAATGTGTTGTCTATTGCCTAGATGCACCCCTTCGCAAAGAATACAATCTTGCAAGTTATATGTTTAATCATTTAAAAGAAAATATAATTCAAATTTTTAGCATTTTACCTTAAAATATGGATGAAAACACTTGTTGCGCAAGATCTCCTCCGGAATTTGTTCAAATGAAGGAGGTTTTATAATCTCCATCGAACATCGCCGCCAAAACAATATGAAAATGTTGATATATTGTCTCTCCGGAGTGTTGAAATCTGTCTTGTATAAGTTGATATCTATAGTTATGGCCAATTGTAATACAAAAAATAGCCAGCTGCTCCTCCACACACATGTATCGATTGTCTTTGAGTGGCCCATTTTCTCGAAAAAGCACAATCAGAAAAACACATGTTTCTCCATACGAAATAGTTCTATGCATATCCTAGGGTGACCGTTCAATAAATCTCGTACAAAGACATGCCCTGTTAGGAGTGATGCCCTACATGGCTCTTTAACTACATAGAGCTCATTGTAACGTAGCTAAAAGAGCCAATAACTGCAACTTTTCTGGCTCCATAGTATCTGTTGATAAACAATGTCAAATTATTTTTAGATGAACTAGCATACCACATAAATTACATCAAACTAACTATTTTACTATTTAAAACTAAAGAAGACAATAGTACTTTAAAGTTTAAACATCCAAATAAACCATTGCACTATTTCAAACTATATAAGGCAATACCACATAAATAACATCCAAATAAGCAAGTGTACCATTTAAAACTAAAGAAGGCAATAAATCTTTAAACATCTAAATAAACTAATGCACTATTTCAAACTATACAAGGCAATACCACAAAAATAACATCCAAATGAGCAATTGTACCATTTAAAACTAAAGAAGGCAATAGTACTTTAAACATCCAAATAAATATTGTACGTACCATTTAAAACTAAAGAAAGCAATACCACATAAATTACCATTGTTTAAATTTTTTAATGTATGTCTAGAACAAACCAAAGTAATACAAACTTAAGATGAAACACTCCCTAAATTTGCTTTCAACCATTCAATGCGTGCAACATTCTTCTTTTCTAATAGCATCCAAATCTCTTTATTTTCTTTCACTCGGAAGCAGTTTAAAGCAGCAATGTACAGCTTGCTCCCATCTTCAATCTCTACCATCACTTTTAACGATTCAAAACACTCAGCAATACTAGGTGCTGTAGATTTTCTTGCTTCTTCAAGATTAGCAATAACACGTTGTATGTCACTCCTGAGTGCATCACCCCTAGTTTCCTTCCTATTTTGAGATGAACAGGGTCGTTTGCGCATAAGGTCATTCATTCTCTCCTCCAACCCTATATCATCCCCTCCATCATGTTGTGTATCCAGGTATTGTATTCCCCTAGTGACGGAGTATGACTTTCTAGAGATTGCTGATTCGTGTCACTGGAAGACTCATGCTAGACTGTGCCCAAGCTACGCTTCCCGTAGCTGCTCTTCCCCCAAATATAGTGTCACTATATCTTCAGGAAATTGTAGTGAATTTGACCCAAAAACACGTGCCTTTGGGTTTACTTGTAATATATAATAGTAGTTTAAGTGCCTGAAACACAACTAACAATAGTCTCATTATTTGAAGAATATATTTTATGATACCTTTAGATGTTCTTCCTATCTCTCGTCATCCATTGTGATTCTTTGAGTAGTTGCATTGTATCCAATTCCTATTAGGCTACTAAGCTTCACCCATGCAGCATACTGTTTCCTCGTTGCGTCCTATTGATTTTTAGCTGTCTTTGATCATATTTCAACCCAGTTTGAAGGTTAAATTCTTTCACAACTTTCTTCCAAGCAGAGGGTTTCAAAGTTGATCCCGGCCTATTTCCCAAACGGACTTGTTCTACGCATAGGTCAATATAAGTTTTTTTGGCTTCGTTTTGACCAATTAGCTCTAGCACTTTCATTTGAAGACATGACTTTTTTGGTTTTGTGTACCTATAAAGACTTAACTATTAAACATCTCTCACTATTTGAACATCACATGAAATACCATTCTCACCCAATATAATGAGATAACTAGATAATAAAACATGCTATCCACACGACATTCAAGTGAGGATATCAGAAATCTCAAATCGTGTCCAGAGATTACAGTATAAAATAACAGGTGAGTAGCTCAAGCAATGTGCTCCACTGATTATGGATTTGGACCATCCAATAATAGGCCACAACCAAAAGAAGTACATGTTAAATGATCCTCACAATTAGTATATTACGAATGCTAAAGATAACCAACCTTTTTATTTTCAGTTCAATTGGCAAACAAACAAGCCCACCAATGATAATCACATTGTAGTAAAAAAAATCCGTACTTAGATAACTCGCATTGCAGTAAAAAATTTCCATAGTTTAGATAACTTGCATTGCAGTAAAAAAAAATCCATTGTCTTAGAAAGTGGAATCAATGTAGCATGCTATTATGATAAAAGGAAAATAATTGGTAATAGGGTAGACAGTCTCTTTTTTTAACTTGATTCTCATACCAGGGAAGAGAGGAGCTTTCTCATTTCTGAACTATAAAGTTATATTTCTTTGGGGAAGTGATGTTGGGAAATAAAACAAAACCAAGGAAAATTAAGGTCCCGTTTGGTTGCACTTCCATTTTCTGTTTTCTGTTTTTAAAAACAAAATTTTTAAAAAATTTACACAAAACATATTTGGTAAACATGTTTCTATTTTTTGTTTTTAAAAATTAGTAACAAAATTTTTAAAAATCAAGGTAACAAAAAATTTTCTACTACCTCCGTTTTTGGAAATAAAAAACAAAAACAAAAAGCATTGAATGTCACACCACCATCACCAAAACCACCACCACCCACCACTCACCACCACCACCTCCACCACCTCCACCACCTACCACCACCACCACTCACCACTTCCACCACTCCCCTCCACCACCCACCACTCACCAATCACCACCACCACCACCACCACCCACCACCTACCACCCACCACCACCACCCACCACCACCACCACCACCCCCACTCTTCTCCACCACCACCCACCACTCCCCTCCACCACCCACTAAACCACCACCACCACCCACCAATCCATCACCACCACCACCACCACCACCCTTGCACCACCACACCACCACTCACCACCAACCACCACCACCACACCACCACTCCACCACCCACCACCCACCACCCGCCACCCACCACCACTCCACCACCACCACCACCACCCATCACCAAACCACCACACCACCACAAACCTCCACCACCACCCACCACTACCACCACCATGGATTGGAATTTTTATTCATTATTATGTTCATCATAACCAAACATGTTTTTTCTATTTTTCCTTTTTTTTAAACAAGTAACAACTAGAATGCCAAACATGTTTTTTGTTTAAAAAATTTGAAAATAGAAATGCATTTCCACCACCACCACCTCCGTCTTCAATCTCTCTATCTGCGATCAAGCTAACAGAAGAATCCATTAGGGAATTGGAAGAAACTAATTTCATTAATTCCATCTCTTTCTGCTGCATTTCATGCTCTGCTTCTTCCACAACATTCTGTTCCAAAGAAGAATTTCTGTCTCGGTTATCCTGACTTGATTTGAAGTCTTCATTGATCAATTCTATATCTAAAGACAAGTTCGTTGCTTCTAAAGTTTTGCAATTAAAGTTTTTGTTATCTTCTGTTAGTTGTGCCAGTTCCTCTGATTCATCAATGAGAATGTATTCTAACCAGAAAAAACCACATTGGTTATCTATCGAGGAAAAAACCTCATTTGCTATTGGAGATTTTTCTACTAAGGTGGCTAAAGGCAGCGGTAGGCGGTAGCCATTAACATCTTGTCTCTTTTGCTGGATTTTCCAGTGTACTACTAGTACCATGGTCTGGAACCAAAGGCAATTGATCCAGACCCAAATTTGACCTAACTTAGCAATACATTTTCCTTACTAACAATTATCTTTAATGGGTATATAATATAAGCATACCTATGTCTTGTTAAGTTGAACAAAATGCCTCTGTAACTCTAAAGTCTACCCATTTAGTGACCTTGCTGGGAAAGCCCACCTATTTCCTACAAGTTGACACCTTAGGTCGGCATAGGGCACTCCATTAAACCATGAGGGATGAAGAAACCTACGAGATACCCACCACTGGCTTACAGTACAGTAATGGCTAGAAATGCAAAAGGTTCCTAGCTATTTAGGGCTACAAATTGAACATGTTTTGGTTCATAAAACCCATACTTTGGGGTTATCCAGGGACCGCAAATTTAGCATGTTTTGGGTTCAACCCAGATTCTGGGGTTGTCTAGGGGGTGCAAACTGAACATGTTTTGGTTCATAAAATCCAGATTTGGGGATCATGTTTGAGGCTAATCATAGGTAGGTTTCAGCCACAGAGTGCGGCTGTGCGGACATTCTGCAACACACTCTCTTCTGTCTCTGCTCTATCTAGTTCGACCTTAGCTTCTCTTTGTGTTTTGATCCTTCTAGACACTAGACACTCCAGAGAGGAATTCATAGTGCTAATCTAACTAATATATTAGAAAACAAAACTCAAAAAAAGCTGAAATCATTCCAAAAAGGTGCTTGATGAGTTCATATATCAGAATGATCAAAGCATTGTGAAATCCTTGATGACTTGGAACACATTTGAATCATAGAAGCTTCATTTTCTGATTTTTTCTCACTGAACTCTTATCTCTTGCTTAGGATCCACTTATCACACAGATCAAAACATAACCCTATGAACCGGATCAAAATCCCAACAATATCAACAAAAAAACCCTAACCTTATGCATGGATTGAAGAAATAAATCCAGAAAAAAATGAGAAGAAGGAGGAAGGACCTTACCTGAGATGGAGGATTAAAACTTGCCAAACTCCAAGCTGTTCTTCGTGGGAATGTGAGAATGAATTCGTCGGGTTTTTCTCGATCGAAATTAGCTTATTTTTAAGTGCTTCAAATAAGTACCTCTGAGGTTACTTATTGATTATTAAACTTTTGGGAGGTTTAGACCATTTTACTTATTGCTTAATAAATTTTACCAAACAAGTTTATTTATAAAAAAAGTACTTATTTTAATTAATAAGTTA
Organism: Tetracentron sinense; assembly: GCA_015143295.1. Classification (NCBI taxonomy): domain Eukaryota; kingdom Viridiplantae; phylum Streptophyta; class Magnoliopsida; order Trochodendrales; family Trochodendraceae; genus Tetracentron; species Tetracentron sinense. Next base: position 8,645,220 of record CM026568.1, read on the forward strand.
AAATAAGTACTTTTTTTATAGTGTTTACAAACACCCCCTTACATTCAAGCATATAGTCCCTATACTTCGCTAAGGGACTATGGTTTGTATTTTCATACATGTTTATTAGCATGCATGCCTTTTTTTAACTTATAAAGTTCTTAACTCTCGTATCTATGGTTATAATGTAGTTGGAGTCCTTCATTTAGTTTGTTTTGAGCTTATATTTGCATTAAAATAAGTTTTATGTAAGATATCCAAGTTTTTCCTTGCGTATCCAAGTTTTTCTTAGTGTATCCTAATTTTTTCCGCCGTATCCATCCAATATGGTTTTGATATGTCGATACTATCCTGTTTTGGACTTACAGATACGGCACCCGATATCGATATTTTGAACCATGGTGATAATGAGAACATCAGCTAGACAAGTGACCATTGAGGCCATTTCTAAGCTAGTTTTCATATCTAGTTGAAGCATTACTAATTACTCATATTCACGGGATTGAAAAGAGAGAAAATATTAAGTGGAAGGTTGAATCCCAAGGAATAAAGTGTTAAGACTCATGATGCTAAAAAAAGATAAAAAATATGTTGGGTTGAAAACCCAAAATGACATCCATATATATATACATATATATATATATATATTGTTTATTATTTATTTAGGGATTTAGATTGGGTTAAATAAGTTTCCTAGAATCTCTGAAGACTTGGGAAGTTTTGAAAAATTCCTAATCTTGAGTTTTAGTTATATGAGTAATTTGGGGGGTTTACTTTAGGGATTGGTGGTTTTATTGTACTTGGTATTTAAATATATACTAGGGTGTGTATCTCGGCTCTATTTGCATATTTTGGTTATTTCGAGAGCAATGCTCCCTTCCAACTAGGATATGAGAGATTAGATGTAAAATGCTGTCATTGAAACTTGGAGCTTCGAAACACTTTGATAACCTTGTCGCAATGCTTCAGTTCGTGAGGATTCATAGTTTTCTTCAAATCAGTTGCTTCTATTCCTTTTTAGCAGGGTTTTGAAGGTATTTGGTCGATCTTCAGATTTGCTTCTGGTGATCTTTAAGCATACATTTTACTATTTATTCCTTAATTTCCCTCTTGTTGCTATTGCTTTAATTCACATCAAGTGGTATCATAGCAAGTTCATTTCTTGCTCTGACCTTGTTTCGTCTTCCTTGGGGCATCATATCATTCCAATCGATGGCTGCAAAAGAGGTGCACGAGGGAATCATGGCCAAAGGTACAGGGAATGTAGTGACTCTTGAGATGTTTCAGGAAATGCAAGGAGAAATTCAGCAACTCACAAAGTTGGTAATGAGTGCATCAACGGCTGATCTTGTGAATGGAAGTGATTGTGACTTCGATTGTCTTAAAGAGGCGGCGAATGACAAAACGTTTATACGATGGGAAGATTGCATTATACGAACTCCACAAAATGACAGAGTATTGGTGTTCATGATTGGATTGCAGAATTTGATGGAGAACAGAAGCTGGAGATTTCTTTGATTCGCTGGATAGAGTCCAACAATTCTCATTTAAACTATCTAAATGAGTTATTAATTATTACATTGCATTACGTGTAAGTAACTATACGGAACAACATGATTCGAAACAATTAAAAGCATATTTCATTAATAAAATAATCAGTTTTCGGGTAATACACAGTTTTAAGATTAATACACCAACTAACATAGTGTAAACAATTAACTAGAAGCACTATAAAGACAATGTATGGGACATGCACAAAGATATGAGTAATTTACCAATTAACAAGTGTAAACAACTAGAACTATAACAAAGACATTAAGTTTTAGGAAATACAATAAGACATTGTAATATGCTTATTGAGTTGCTACATCAGTACCACATTGGGTTGAGGGTGGGCTTGAGATCACTAGTATTACCATCATCCCCCATAAGCCATACATGGTAGTCTGGCAAGCATTGTTGCAATACTAAGCCTAAATCATATAAGTCTAGTATCAAGCTTGGTATTCACTGTAGTACTATGTGAGATCATTAGGGTTTTGATAAATCACCTTAAGAACAATGATATGTATTAATATGAGGCATAAACTAGTGTTAGTGCTATTAAATAAATTTCTTTTTGCATTTTGTTTTAGTTATTGAAAAAAAAGAGAGTCACATGTTCTTGTTTAAGATCTTAGATCCATTGATTTGGCTTCAATTCCAAAGTTTTACAATCTATAGCCCTTTTTTGTAGCATTTTTCCATATTCACAAGACCATAAATGAGTAAATAAAATAATAAAAAATAAAGAATACAATAGACACCTTGTGAAATAGTGTTCTCCACATTCAATTCGATATTACGGAAATTTAACGTTTTTAATAATCATATATTTCCGTTTTTCTAACTTGGAGTTATGGTTTGTGTGGGTTTGTAAAATTGGGCTAACCCTGAACCTCAACCCAATAACTATTGTTCGGCGATTTTTCTTTTTGAGTTCGGCAAATTTATACTTTGGGTTCGATGAATTTATGATTTGGGTTCGGCGAATTTGGCTTTTGGGTTTGCGAACCTCTCATAAAAGACATTTTTTTGCTTTTTAAAATTAAGTATTTATAATATATTTATTTACATGATTAAAGTATTATATATATATACACATATATTATAATGAACCAAGCTAGGGAACCTAACTAAAGAACCTAAGCGAACCGAAAAATGAATTTTCTCATCCTACCCCTAGCGAACCGAGTTCATGAGAGGCGAATTGCGAACCTTAATTCAAACCGAGTGAACTGATGAACCAGATAAAATTGGTTGAAACGCTATGGAACACTGTAATGTTTTGAGTATTGGATTTTTGTTTCAATTGGATGAAATACCTATACATATCAACAGTATCGCTACGCTACGGTCAATATTTTAAAACATGACTGTATCAAATCCAGAAAAGGAAGTACTTATCTTTGAAGCTTGATCCATTAATCAAATGATTTAAATAAAAACAAAAAATGTGAAATTTGTTTCGATTTTATGTAATATTTTGCACTCGTAGAAACAATTTGGGAATAATTAGGAAAACCATGGATTTTTTGGGTGAAACTTTTGGGAAGGTTAAAAAAGGCATGCTTAAACATTCAGAACTCAAATTACTACAAAAACAAACCTTTTGCTATAAGGCACATTTATGGGTCAAAACAACTCATTGACGACATATGGTACATTGCATCTAAAACAACCTTGTTTATACATCAACATTTCTGCACCTCATGAGTTTATGGTTCTTATTACATATCAATCTAAAGCTGGCTCTTCCAATCTCGTAGGAGTTATCCTGAAAAACATGTTTCAAGTTGTTTAGTCGATGGTGACTTATGGTTTCTTTTGGTCTAAATTTATAAGTCTTGGTTTGTTTTCCTTTGCTTACCTTTTCATTCCATGCAGCTATCTTGGCGGATGACATGGGTCTTGGTAAGACCATTCAGGTATTTAGTCTTCATACTCTTGCCAATGTCTGGTTGTAGATGGTATCTCTTGAATTGTTACAAGACCATAACACTGCTATTGTCTCACAGGCTATCACATATTTAACCCTGCTGAAACACTTGGACAATGACCCAGGTCCCCATTTAATTGTCTGTCCTGCTTCTCTTTTGGAGAACTGGGAAAGAGAGCTTAAAAAGTGGTGCCCATCATTTTCCGTACTCCAGTATCATGGGGCTGCACGATCAGCCTATTCGAAGGAGTTGAACTCTTTAGCCAAGTCTGGTCTGCCACCTCCATTCAATGTGCTATTAGTGTGTTACTCACTTTTCGAACGCCGCAGGTTTACTCAACTTTTGTCATTCCTCTAATATTTTTATATTGGATTTCACACAGGTTTTAATTATTTATACCCTGAATGCTCCTTTTTCAGTGCACAGCAGAAAGATGACCGAAAAATTCTAAAGCGCTGGCAATGGAGCTGTGTGCTGATGGATGAGGCTCATGCTTTGAAGGATAAAAACAGTTATAGGTGGAAAAACCTAATGTCTGTTGCACAAAAGGCAAACCAGCGTCTGATGCTGACAGGGACACCACTCCAAAATGATTTACATGTATATCACTGAGTTGTAGGCTTTCTTTAAATTAACAGTATGAAGAGTATTCATATTCATGCTTTAGCAAAGCAATGGTTGCTTTACATTGTTTTCTTACAACTGCATCATATATCAAGGGTAAAAGTGGTCGATACTGAATCTTATCTGGGAAAAGTGTCTTGCATTGTGTTGAGGATTTATACAATGACTGGAAGTTAAAGAAATGGAGTTTAACCTTTTTTCCTGCCGGACAAGTAACTCCTGAAAGGATCCTATACTTCGTATTATTGTCATCTGGACAATCTCGTAACTGAGATTGAAAACAACAGTAGAAGTAGAAAATATTCTAAGAACTCTGTAATTAGCCTCAAGCTTTATAGGAACTCCTGCCAGAAGGAATTGGCAGCCTGAACCATTTTTAAACCTGGATAATTGCATTTGCCTATTCATTACCTTCTTCAATAAATGCATAATTGCTTGACATCAGTATGGATTTCTCATGAAACTCGAGATACATGAAAGTAGCTGATAGAGCCACTTGTAGTCCATGCTCCATATGAGTAGACTTTGTCAGCAAAATTTGGGTTTCAGTAACTACTGTAGCATATTATTCTTGCTTCACACTTAACTTAGCAATATCACAGGTCTTCACTTTTCCATGATTCTATCTTATCAACTAGAATTCATGGAAGCAAGTGAAATATCCTTAAGAATGCTAACTGCAACAGACGAATGACTGATGTTACTTGGGACCCAAAGGATGATGCCTTGTCTTATCTGAGCCACGTAGCTTGCCACAATTGTCTTCTGAGGGAAAAAGAAGAGAAAACCATTTATCCATCCATACTGTGGAGATGAAAGGAACATAATTTCCTCAAGTTCACATCAATTTATTTTGTGAAAATTCCTTCTACATTATATGTATATGCTTATTGCTGTGGTGATGCCATAGCTAAATTTTTTTGGCCCTCTCTGAAAAATGTCGTCGTACTTCTATTACGGCATTGAATGCTCATTATATTTTTCAGTTGTATCAAGTCACTTCTGTTACTATTAAATTTAGATTTAAAGAGGAAACAGATATGGACAAATGAACCAAAGTGTGTAGCTTGAACTACATCAACTCATCAAGTCACTTCATTTGATAATTTGTTATTGTAAGAATCTTCAATTGACTCTAAGTGCTCAAAGCTTGTTCTATAGTAAACTCTAGAAGTACTTATGTTTGTCGTTGTTCTCCCCAAGTGGCCAATTGTAATCTCAACACAGTTGTGTTTCCCAAAGTGGCTTTTCCTAATGTGTTTCTTTGCAGGAGCTCTGGTCGTTGTTGGAGTTTATGATGCCTGATCTTTTTGCAACTGGAGATGTAGACTTGAAAAAGCTACTAAATGCAGAAGATAGAGGCTTAATTACCCGTATAAAGTCCATATTGGGACCATTTATTTTGAGGCGCTTAAAATCTGATGTAATGAAGCAACTTGTACCAAAGATACAGCAGGTATATCAGACGCTTATTTTCCTGGTTAAGATTCATTAGTCACTGAAGTTTCTCACAAGACCTCTACCTATGAGGTCTTGACTTAGGATTGCCTTATACCTTTTCCACTTTAATATTATTTATCTTTACTAGAAGAACTAAGAAAAAATTACTTCAGGTTGAGTATGTAGTCATGGAAAAGCAACAGGATGATGCTTATAAAGAAGCCATTGAAGAGTATCGTGCAGCTTCTCGAGCTCGTGTTTCAAAGCTTTCAGAGGTTAATGCAAATAGCATCGTTGGAGTTCTTCCACGGCGTCAAATTTCCAACTATTTCGTTCAGTTTCGCAAGGTGCTGATTGCTTTTTATATATTATGTTGGCAATCCATTTTAGATCCTTTGGTTCTGATTTTATATATTCATGCTTATGTCAGATTGCAAATCATCCTTTACTTGTGAGGCGTGTTTACAGTGATGAGGATGTTGTTCGTTTTGCTGGAATGTTGTATCCAAAAGGTGTGTTTGGCTTTGAATGTAACTTGGATAGAGTAATCGAAGAGCTTAAGGGTTACAATGATTTTGCCATTCACCGGGTAATTCTCGTCCTCGACACACTTGTTATTTTTCTCTTCTTTGTTTGACATTGTGACCCATTATTTAGATGATACTCAAAATACTAGATCAGCGTAACTGGACCATCACATGATATGATTTCATTTGTATGCACATCAGAATATTTTTCTTATACATTGAGTCATCCATGTCATTTTTGGTATTATTATTTTTTGTACTAAATGGTAGATTGTAGTGCAACATCAAGGGAATATTTCATACTAGCAAACACCCTGTGCCATGCACAGAAGGAAAATGACATGAAAGTAAAGAATGAAAGAATGACAGAGTGGAATCTAGCCATTGACTCGGGGCCTTAGACGACCTTCTCTTGGTAAAAGGATAATCACTTTAGGATGAGTCACACTCCCCAGGAAATGGAGGCATCTAAGGGAAATTTAGATTAGAGTTCTAAAGAAAGAAAGGAGTGGAGAAGAAGAAAGGTTGATAGGGAGTATTTAAAGAGTTGACTCGATCGATGAGTATTTGAACCATGGTTTAACTATAATGAGTTAAATGTGGTCTCCAAAGTTCCGATATATCAAGTTAAAGTCAGATGGAATTACTGTGGAAGAGCTATTCATTTGTTACAATATTGACAAAAACCAAAAACCAATTTATTAATAATTTAATACAATCTCAATAATCAGGATAAAACAAAAATACTATCAACTGACAAATTATTTCACTGAAATGGGTATAAATTGATTTTACTAAGTGAAAAACAAACATCAAGTATTTTCAGAGTCCACTAATGCAAGGGTACTTGGGATTTCTCTCCTTCAATGTCTTTGGCCGATGCAATGTGACAGATGTTTGGATCTTCTTAGCCTTCTTCATTAAGGTTGAGGCACCTAATTTCATGGCTTTGGCTGAGGCCTGTGCCTTCGGTTGAGTCTTCTTCTTGGTGACAACTGCATAAAAGAATCATTTCACTCTAGGCTGTGAATGGGAAGAGAAAAGCATGGATACCATGTCTGATTATCATATTGGAAGAAAAAAAATCAGAAAAATGGGCGAAAGTGTTCTCTCAAGTCTGTCAAAGGTTTGCGATTCAATTACAGAAAACAAAGAGTGAAAGAGATCAAAATATCATATTTTAATACCAGACTTAATGCATATATAAAGAAGAAGAAGAAAAGGTGGTTTTTGGGACGGACCTAGCTTCCACTATTAAAGAATAAACCGTTGTGGCTAACTATCACCCAATGGCTAGTATGCAAGTCATATGTGTGCTATTAGTCTCATGAGTACATACATTGTCTACTAACCCCAATGGCTAATATGGTGCTCAATTTTAGAATTTGTTAACTCATTTTTCATGCCCACCATTCGTAAGTAATTTGTTTTAAAACACCAAAATCCCATAGTGAGAAAAAAGTAAAATTATGAAAAGAATGGAATCTGAATAATCGCTAACCTGGATGCTGAAATCACCATCAATGGGATATAAATCCATCTAAAGAGAACTAAACCTGTTCAGTAAATATCAAACCCACTAATTATTCTCACTCATTCAATTGTAAGCATACACAACCTCATCCATCCCAACTCATACAAACAATTTATGTTTGCTTGTGTTGCTAAGGGAAAACAGATGCAGATATGAACAACAATGTAAAAAACAAACAAATAAAGAGATTTCCAGAAAACCCTAAAAAGAAAAAAATATAGTTTTATAAAAAAAAAAGATATGAAAAAAATGAGCCCCGAGATTGTGCTGCTTGATGTAAGCAAATATGCTTATGAAAAACAAACAAATAATGAGATTTCCCAAAAAAATCATTAAAAGAATAACATATAATTTTGTTTAAAGATTTGAAAAAAAGAAATTAAAAGAAAAGAATTAACCCGGAGCTCTCGTTTGCCGTTCGTCGCAGGCGTCAATGAAGCAGTGCACCCTGCGTGGGTTAGAACTTAGAAGGTGAAACTAAGCGGATAATCTGCAAAAATCCCATATGTAGGTTCATCACGGGTAACTGCTTCATGGAAAGTGATCCAAAATTTATCACTGAGAACAGATCCAAACCCTGCCTTTTCTTCACCGTTAAATACTTAAATCAAATGTTGCATCCATCCAATGCCAAAATATAAAACCCAAACTTCAGTTAATGCAGAACCATAAAACTGTTCCTGTTGCAATCCAACTTAGCAATTAGCATAAAAAATTACCAATGATAACAACGAGATGATAATAATTGTGAATGGGAACAACAACATTATACTCTTAGAAAATTGCTAAGCTAATTACCTGGGGAACCAAGGAGTTGTTACTTGTGAAAAGAAGGGTCATAGTTAACTTGATTCAATGTAGTTAAAAAAACACTCACCAGAAAATTTCTCTGTATGCGGCTAGATTAGTTTAACTTGAAGAACAAACCCTAGGAGAGAAGATGAAGAAAGAGAGAGAGAGAAAGAAGAAGATTAGGGGAAAAACATGATTAGAGAGTCTCTCCCTGATCTCTTTGTATTTATAATAACCCTAATAAAAAAGTTACAAGTATACCCTTGAGGAGTGATTCAGTGTAACACACCTACATAATAGATCATATCTCATCACTCTCCTTCAAGCTGAGCATAGATATTCAACATGCCTAGCTTGTTAAGAACATCTTTTAAGCTAGCCTTAATAACCCCCTTTGTGAGTACATTAGCTAGTTGATTTTGCGTTGTAACAAACAAGCAACTAAGATTTCCTGAAGTAAGTTGTTCTCTAATAAAGATTCTGCCAATTTCAATGTGTTTAGTCTGATCACGCTGAATGGGATTTTGGGCAATATTGATGGTCGTCTTGTTATCACAAAACAACTTTATAGGAACATCCACCTCCATCCCTAGATCTCGTAGTAAAATCTTCAGGCATAATAATTCTACTATCCCATGAGCCATTGCCCTATATTCGGTTTCAGCACTTGACTTGGCCACTACATGTTGCTTCTTTAAGTGATGAGGTTACCACCAAGGAAAGTACAATGCCCTGTGGTAGACCTCCTATCATCTATACTTCCAACCAAATCAACATCAGTATGAGCTTCTAGTCGGAAATGACCATGGTTAGCAAATAGAAGACCTTTTCCTGGAGTAACCTTCAAATATCTCAAAAGTCTCTCCACTGCCTCATAATGAGCAATCTGAGGTTCATGTATGAATTAACTGACTATACTGACTGCATATGCGATGTTAGGTTTAGTGAGAGATAAATGAGACGACCAATTAGTCTTTGATACATCTCTTTGTCTTTTAGTAATGGCCCTTCACTCGAGTTCAACTTATGATTCTGCTCAATAGGAGTGTCTGTTGGCCGAGAACCCAACTTTCCCGTATCCTTAAGTAAGTCTAAGGTATACTTCTATTGCGATATGAAGATGCCCTTCATTGATCGAGCTACCTCAATACCCAGATCACACCTATAATAGGGCAATGCAACAACTGGTGATCCTCTGTTTCTTCTACTTGAAAGCACATTTGAGAAGAAATATTAAAAAAAATAATGTATATAAGAGATGCAATGAGAGTGGGGGCAAAGATGTGCTCTGAAGACAATGTATGATTGATTCATATTCATCACTTACATAAAATGTGTCATTCATTTCTCAATTGATCACAAATTCATAAGATTCATAACATTACAAACATACATAATGATAATTCAACCCACCCCAAAAACTACAATCAAAACCAGAAGGAGTTACGCGAAACCTCAAAGCCATCTCTGTTTTGACTAGATTGACGATAGTACTGGTTATTCACATATGTACAATATTGTGCCTAGTTCATTACATTATGGTACATTAATGTATACTCATGTTCACTGTATCTATCTCTTATGTACATGAGTATACATCAATGTACCATAATGTAATGAGCTGGGCACAATATTGTATATATGTGGAGAACTAGTACTATCGCCAGCCTAGTCAAGACATAGATGACTTCGACCCTTCGCGTAACTCCTGGTTTTGATTGTAGTTCTTGGGGTGTGTTGAATTATTATTATGTATGTTTGTATTGTTATGGATCTTATGAATTATGAATTTGTGATCGATTGAGAAATGAATAAAACATTATGTGCAAGTTAGTGATGAAAATGAATCATACATTGTCGTTAGATGTACATTGTTTTTTAATATTTTTATTCTCAAATATATATTAACATCTATTTTAACATTTTCTGAAGTTTCACAGCAAAACACTAAAGAGAGGCACTACTGAATCCGTTCGTCGTGGGGGTATTGTGATAGAGGAGAGGATGGAGCTGCTGTCCGTGTACGACTAGTTCGCAAAGAAGAGCAAGGTTGCAGCTCTTGCTGCGTGACGATATATCATTGATATTTAAAACCATGCTATCATGTTGCACTGAGTTATGTGCAATACTAATAGCGGTTCTATTATCACAATAGAGCGTCATCTAATCTCAGACAGGTTAGGGAAACCTTGTTCTGTCATCAAGGTCTTGATCTACAATAACTTACGAGCTCTATTAGCTATAGCTCTATATTCAGCTTCAGAGCTAGATCAGGCAACCACTAACTATTTCTTAATTTTTTAAGTAATCATATTTCCACCAACCATGGTGCAAAAGCTTGATGTAGATCGATGATCTGTAACTGACCTAGCCAATCTACATCTGTGAATCTGTGTATGCCTCCATCTGCAAGTGTCCATTCCGTTTGAAGAATAATCCTCTACCATGTGAGGATTCCAAGTATCTCAATACTCTTTCTGCAGCTTCAAGGTGCATAGTCCTAGGTTTGTGGACCTAGGATCCAACTTGGAACGATTTTGACCTAAGATATTAAGAAAGCAGGTACAACCAAAGACATGAAGCGGAAGACTAAAGAAAGATTTCTTAGGATACAATAACTGATGAGGGTATTGGAAGCCCAAAATACGAAAGTGCATTCGATTAATTAAATACATTATAGTAAGCACATCACAGACTAATTTTTTTAATCTAGTTTCATTTGTAGAAGCAACTGCGAGCAATCTCGACCAAATGTCTGTTCTTCCATTCCACCACTCCATTTTGTTGTGGCATGTAAGTACTACTGTTTTAATGAATAATGTCATGGTCATCAAGGGAAGTTTTGAGTGTGCCCTCAATGTATTCTCTTCCATTATAAGAAAAAAATATCTTAATATTTTTGTGAAATTGAGGCCGAACCATTTTGTGGAAGGTGCGAATGATAATGAGTACCTCATCTTGACTCTCGAGTTTTCAACGAATACAACCAAGTGTAGCGACTAGCGAGAGTAATCATCAAGAAACGAAATAAAGTATTGATATCCAAACAAAGACAAAGTGGGAGAAAGTCACATACACCAGAATGCACAATTTCAAATGAAAAAGAATTTTTATTTTGGGAGAAAAAGAAACATGAGTATGTTTTAGTTGTTAAATTCTTACGATTTGCGATTCAAATCCTACTATTCGATTCGAATTCTAAGCAAAACGATTCAAATTGGAGGTGAAAATTTTAATTGGGTAAATCCCATTTGATTTGCGATTCTGATTACGATTTGCGATTCAAATTATATAATTCATGCAATTTACCCCTTTTACGGACCAATACTTATAAAATATTTTGTATTTTTTTGATTTTTTAAAGGTACTTTGTATCTTTTAAGAAGAGAGAAGAAACAAGAAAACCATTGTTACGGACATGCCAAAACACTACATTTAAAGATTCAAATGACAAATGACCTAACTGACGATGTTAGAGAAAAATCTGGTCTTTATGAAAAGAAAATTAAGGAATGGGGGACTGAAAGTTTGAAAGACACTGAGATGTAAAGTCCATACACTTCACGTTTATTCTAAATCTGATACTTTGTCACCAAGTCCTAAAAAAGACAATAAGATGGAAAGAGATGTACTAATACCCAATTTCTTAGTTAGGTTGCTATGAGAAGATTAACATAGAAACTAGGAAGATGTAACTGAAGACATTGAGAGATTAAGAGTTACACTGATGTTTTCTGAGGAAAAAGAATCATCCACTATTTTAACTCTCAAAGGACTAGAACAAGAATTATAGGGCGAGAAGATAGAGGACATACTAGACATGTGATCTGAGGATCCTGAATCAATGATCTTGGGAATCTCAAGTGATGTTAAGGAAGTGACATGATGAGTAGATGCATGAGTACCTGTCTGAGCAAAAGAAGTGGAAGGTCCAGTAGATATATCTAGTAAATGATGAAAACGCTCAAGTTCCTCTCTAGAAACCAACAAAGTGTCCTTAGAAGACAACTGAGAATGGGATGATACAACAAAGTTTTCCTTAGTGAAGTTATACTAGTGGAAGAGGCATTGTGCACTGAGTCAGACCTGGTCAAGTCTACTTGTCTAGCCTACTAATAAGATTCCAGCATGTCTCCTTGGTTTGACAAGTTCTTCCACAATGGTCACATTTGGTTTACGAGGACTTGCTTTGTTCCTTTTCTGTGGTAAGGCAGATGTTGATGCTAAGGTAGAGTGCTTAGAATTATTTGAAGACGGTTGCATAGCCAAACGTCGACTCTCTTCTCCTTGGACCTCCTTAAGGTCTGGACACGTGCTAACTCAAATTCTTAGTTCAACCAAGCTAGGAATTTAAAGATTCGGTTTTGTTAAGTCAATTTTCAGCAATTCTCCACTTCACTAGTGCATATAGCTCAGAACATCTGATAGTGATTAAGATCTTCTCCACATGCCACATTGGTTAACAAAATATTCAGCTAAGGATCTCTCCCCTTGAGGCCTTGATGAATGTGGGAGATTTCTTGTCTTAACTAGTAGATCCGAGCAATGTTACGGATTTGAGAGTTAGTTTCAGATGCAAAATCCAAAATCTTTACATGTCTGCATAAAAATGGAAATCGCGTGACACCTGTGGCTGCACATACGAAGTGTGATGTTCCTTTATGGGTTTGTGATTTTGTTGAATCTCCTATACAATTTGTGAATGATGGGCACCAAAATTATGATATTGCACAAGAAGTTTTCAGTTGTGAGGATGGGGGTGGAGCACGGATTTCTTTACCTTCTATGGCAGACCATTGTTTGAGCATTGCTATGGCTAGCTTGTCAACTAGTCTTGATATGTTCCATCATCAGTCATCTTGGTGAGAAATACTTCTAAGGGGTTTATTGCACCATTGGATACTCAACCAATTCTTAATTGCATAAAAGTATTCTATGGAGTATGAACCGAAGGATCAGGACTTTCTTTGATACCAAGAACTATGCATAAAGAACATATATGGTTGAGTTTGTAGGGCTAGTTTGACTAAATTAAGAGACATTAAGGTCTAGAGATGACATCGTGGGCATGGTTTAAAATATCGATACGTATCGACCGATACGGGCCGATACGTATCCTATTTAGAGCTACCCGATACATTGGTCCGTTGGAAAAAAAAATTCACTGTATCGGGCTGATACTGGCCTGATACACTCGATACGAGGATTTTTTAGTTAATTTTTTTCTCATTCCATTTACACTAGGATCCACAATACATACCCGATACACACAACATATTTACATAATATATTTTTTAAGTAAATGATTTTAACTTGATTTTACTTTAAATATTAATATGTAAATAAGGTTATCCCCCTGGTTATGATGCCCCCGCCCAGGCCTAAGAGCCACTGGTTATGATACCCTAGCCAAACCCTACTTATCAGGAGCCACTGGTTATGATGCTCAGTCCCAATCTTCGACTAACAGTTATGGACAGATCATGACTCAGCAACAAACATATGTACAAATGTATCTGGGCATGTACGGCACGATGATGACTTCGACACAGTGGTGTCATGATGTCTGGATCACTTATAATGTATCACTCTACTCAATTCCTGATCCCACAATGATAGAGTATGAGCCGTCACGAAGCTTAATGTGGGTATTGAGCTTCTATCATGTATGTAATTTGATTTGTGAGTACAAGGGTCTATGTATTTTCATATTTTGATTTATGAATGCAAGTGAGCTTCTATCACTTGGTTAAGTAACTATGGTTTGTATTTTCATACATATTTATCAGCGTGCACACCTTTTTTAGCTTATAAATTTGTTAACTCTCATATGTATGATTATAAATGTAGTTGGGGGCCTTCATTTAATTTGTTTTTAGCTTATATTTGCATTAAAAGAAGTTTTATACAAGGTATCCAAGTTTTTCTTTGCGTATCCAAGCTTTTTTAGCGTATCTTGAATTTTTCCGTTGTATCCAACCGATACAGTACCAATACGTCGATACGTATCCTATTTTGGACTTACCGATACGGCGACCAATACCGATATTTTGAACCATGATCGTGGGTGGTGGGGTTTGATGTCCTTGAGGTCTGAGTTTGGTGTCTTATACAATCTTGCCTCCGATAAGGGATGGATGAGAGTGAAAATGAAGCAGAGGGACGGAGCCCTCGGTTTCGGGCTGTTTCTAGCTCGGAATTTAGGCTTATGGTGATTTGCGAAAGACCGCAGGAAGTTATGAGAGCCTGACTGGGCTTCTATATGTGTGATGTGATGTGATTTTGACATTGTCAGGTAATGGTAGGGTCCATTGGCCTGGTTAAGTTCCCTATCAGAACGAATCTGATAAGATGTGATGTTTTAAAGGCATTGGTAGTGTCCATTGGCCTGGTAAAAGTCCCACCTTGGGACAACCTTTGTGTATGATGCGATGTTGTTGGGACATGGTAAGGTCTTGATGTTTATTTTAAGGCAATGGTAGGTTCATTGGCCTAGTTAAGTTTCCTATCGGTACGAATCTGAGATGATGTGATGTTTTAAAGGCATTGGTAGGGTCCATTGGTCTGGTAAAAGTTCTACTTTTGGACAACTTTTGTTTATGATGTGATGTTGTTGGGACATGGTAAGGTGATGGAATGGTCCATTGGCCGGGTAATGTTCCACACCGGAACGGTATATCATCGGACTTGGTCCACGGGTGTGAGGCCCAACTGATTCAATTATTCAAGTAGGGCTTGAATAATTGGGAATTTCCTATCGTTAGAAAACCTTACCTATATGAAATACTGTCTGTAGTCCCTCTTTGGCTAGGTCCAGAGAGGCGGTATCTATTATGAGCCTGGGTTCCTCCGTGACTGATAGTCGGGAGAGTTATGACGGCATTGGGCCATGGGCTCAAGTTTGGATTGGGGTCTATGGACCCAGTGACGTAATGAGCTTACAAACTCAATGATGTTACCTTGAGGGGGCATTGGCCTGTGTTGGCAGGTATGCACTCAACAGAGACTGTGATGATATATGATGGTAGCTGTCAGAGGTGTTGTGCCTGACATGATTTGATGTCAAAGGTGTTGTGCCTAACAGAGGTTAATGTCAGATGTGTTTTGCCTGACAGGATTTGATGTCAGGTGTTGTGCCTTACAGGATTTGATGTCAGAGATGTTTCCTGGTTATTAGATGGGTGTTCCTGGCATGTCATATGTGTTATTCCTGCCAGGTCAGATGTGTTCCTGGTAATCAGATGTGTTTCCTGACAAGGGTGTCATGTTAGAGGTGTTATGCCTGATAGAGTGATATGTCAGATGTGTACCTGATAGATAGGTGTTTCCTGATGGTCAGGTGTTTCCTGTTAGTCAGAGGTGCATCCCTGACTTGTCAGATGAGTTTCATTTTCCTGACAGGTTGGATGGGTTTCCTGGCTATCAGATGTGTATCTTGGCTGATTAGATGTGTATCCCGGCAATCAGATGTGTATACTGGCGATTAGATGTGTTTCCTGACAAATGTGGTTGTGTGTGTGTGTCGGTTTCTCATAGAGGGAAAATATAAAATAAGTATCAGAGGTGTTGTTCTTGACAGAGTGTGATATGTCAGAGGTGTTGTTCCTGACAGAGTGTGATGTGTTAGAAGTATTGTTCCTGACAGTTATCGGGTAAGACCCGGGTTATGTGTAGAATATGATGATTTAAGGATTAATTAGGTCGATATACCCAATGATTGGTTATAATCGGGAGAAGTCCCGATTGGTTGATAATTGAGTCTGTGGTCTCATGGATAGAGGTTGTACAAGGGCGAAGGCCCAGTCGATCGAGTCTGTGGGCTCAAGGATAAAGCATGAGCGGTTATCTGAAACGGTAACCTGGTGTCGTGGACAATGATTGGATGAATTTGACAACTTGGAGGTTGGGAACCTCGGATAGGGTGAGATAGCCCTGAATGACCTTGGGTCACGAATTACGATATTATTATTCTGCATATTATTATAATATGAGAATTGTATTGTACTATTATATCATTATTGATAAATGTTATTATGTGAAAAATAGTTTAGATGGGCTGTGGATTTTGCTGGGCTCTATGGCTCACATCTCATTTTATGTCTTCAGATTCTGTAGCGGTTACTGATTGACAAGGAGTTACACTTTAGAGTCTGGAGGTATATCGGTGTAGTTGTGGCGCCAAAAGTAAAGACTGCTGTAGCTAGTGAGGTAACACATTTGCTTATGATGAGTTATTGTGTTGACCAGTTGTTATTGCTTATGTAAGCTCATAAGAAAAGTTGAAAATTCCTGCATTTTTGCGGGTGAAGTCTTCCGCATCCGTGGTTATGACGAACGGGCATGCGTCTCGGAACTTGATTCTTTAGCCACGGGTTCGGGGTGTCACAGTAGGGACAAGCGTGTTTAGTCTCTAGGCAGCACGAGTCAGTTCTCGGTGAGTTCCTTTGTCCATGCAGTGTGGGGCTTCTCCTCGTTCCGTTTCCCATTCAGGGTTGTTTGGAATCCTGAGGTTCCATCTAATTTATCCTTTTTTCTTTGGTTGGCATCCTTGGACAAAATCATCACTTGCGATCACCTTAAAAATATAGGGTGGAGGTTGGCGAATCGTTGTTTTATGTGCTGTGAGGCAGAGGAGTCAGTAGATCATCTGTTACTACATTTTCCTTTTGCGTCGCAAGTTTGCAACCAGTTCCGTTTGTGCATGGGTGTGCCTTGGGTCTTCCCGGGGTTATTTAGGGTTCTTATACGATTGGCTATCAGCGAGGTTGGAGGCTCCCTTTTTTGAGATATGGCCTTTCTTACTAGGATCGATTTCTTGGTCGATTTGGAAGGAGAGGAATCAGAGTGTGTTTGATGACGTAGCCTCTTCTCCCTAGAGGATTTATGTGGGGATCCGTCGTCGTACCGGGATTGATCCTTTGCTAGGGGCCTCGAGGTTGAGCCAGCTGTAGTCCTTGGGTAACTTTTCTTCGGTAGGGTAGGGTTTCTCTCTTTTACTTGATTCTGGGTTCCATTCTCTTTATCATCGGGGGGTTCCGCGCTTTCCTTGTTTTATGTATCTTTCTTAGTTTTCTGTTTTCTTAGCCTCTGGGTTCACAACCTTGTGAACCCCTAGCGCTTCTGTTTTTATCTCTTTTGATTTCTTTTTTATTATATATGTAGACACCCAATTTTGCACGGCCAAAGGCCTTTTTTTAGCTCCAAGTATTGAAATCAGACTCAAGATGTGATCCGAACTCCAATGTATCCAATGTCGAAGCTAAAACCGAAGTCTAGTCCAACTCGAGCCTGAATCAGCCAAAGCCCTGAGAAGGGCCTTCACTTGTTGGAATAAAGCCTAGTGCCCTTTAAAAGGGCGCGGCCCCATTTTCTGTGAAAATTTGATGCTGCCCCTTTTAAAAAGGTGCAAATAGGAAAACCCTAATTTTGAATTCTGGTTAAACGTGCCAATGACCTTAGCACCGCACTCAAGGAAGAGAAACCTAATCTCGCCGTTTTAAAGGGCGCAAACACTATTTTCCAATATTTTATTCTGCCTAGGCCAATCACCTTGAGCCACCTCATTAGGGTTTCTGGGAACATTTAGTCCCACATCGATCATAAATAAGAAAAAATTCTAATCCTCACCCTATGAAAGGAGCCTACCCCCACTTTTCATAAAAAAACTTTGAATCCCCCAACTTTGATATTCCCAGCTTTAGGAGATCCTAACCTTAGACCTAGGGAATTAGATTGGATCCCTTGGAACCCCATAAAAGTCCAGCCCTCAAGCCCTAGAAGATCTTGCATCTCACCTTGGAAAATTCTAGAAGATCAAAGCCTTTTCAAGTCTTCGAAGAGTTCATCAATCTAGGAAGACCTTAGGCCTTTCTTCATCTACCTTGGAGGAAAACACCTAAGGAGTTTGGATTTCATTGAAGGATTTGCTTGAGTATTTGGAGCATTTTAATCGAAGGGAAAAAGGTATGCAAAATTCACCCGTTCTCATTTTATTTCTACCTATCCAAGTCTTGTCTTCCCTCGCTTTCCCTTAGTAGTCCAATGATCTCCCTCTAAACGGTCGTGAGGAAGTGGAGATCCAGGCGAATTAAAGAGTTGGAAGACAAGATCTTCAATTTCTCTTCCATTATTGTTTGTTTGTTTTTTGTTTTTTTTATTATCATTCTAAAATAAAATAGTTATTCCCTTTTTCACTAAATTAGGCGGGACCTCTCTCGAATCGGTCGAGGAGAGATTGGTGATTGCCGATTTAAGGAAAAGGGGTTGACTGCTCAAGTAGAGAGAAATCGCCTCGATTCGGTCGAGGACGGGTGAATTCCAATATCGAAATAAAAGAAAAGCAAGTAAAGAGAAATCACCCCGATTCGGTCGAGGAGGGGTGAATTCCAATCTCGAAATAAAATGATAAAAGGAAAAAAAAAAGTAATTGTTTAATTGATGAAAAGTTAAATTAATGGAGAAAGGCTAAAAGATAACCGTCGTTCGACGGATGAGTTGGGGTGCCTAACACCTTCCCCGACTCATAAAAAAATCCCTGAACCCAATCTCGGTTCTTGAACTGAGGTTCTTTTGTTGTGGGTGACCAATCACACCTGTAAATCTTGATTGGTGGCGACTCTAAGATCTCGGCCTTTCATTGGTGCGAAAGCATTAATGTGGGGAGGAGATCGACCCGAGCCGGCTATCGCACAATATATGGCATCTGTCTTATGGATCAAAAATAATAATAATTAGAGTTCTAAAAATGACTGAGATAAGGGATGTCGATAGAGGTAGTCGGGTCAGAGATTTGGGTTTAGAAGTTACTGGTTTATAGGTAGAATTAGGGCAGAAAGTAGGTTAAATTACTTGCTGGTTTATGAACTGGTTTTTGGGTTCTAGAGAGGTAGGTTTATGTGTGTAGGATTGGGTTAAATGAGGGGAAAATGAAACACAGCTCTTCGAGAAGTTGGACTTTAAAATTGATATGACAAATTTTTTTTGAAAGAAATAGATGGGTGAAGTCACTCCTACTTCTATGGACATACGAGTCACACCGATTGGTCACTGCCATTGACGGAGGCACACCTGTAGGAAAATCTGCTTGTATAAACTTTTAGAACATCTTTAATCCTCCGTCAAAAAGGAGCAATTACATGGATTTTATGGGCTTAGCATCTCAGGCATGTTCTCTATGTAAGTATTGGGTCTATTGCCATCAACCTTTTTGCATTGGTTCAATGTGAACACATCTTAAAAGCAGGTTAGTCCCGTACTCCCGTTTACTCCATCGGCGAAATCTTTAAAAGTGATGCCTTTTTCTTTATTGGGTATAGAGGCAAGATATGCCTTTATATTTTCATTATCATCCATCGCGCTTGAAATAAATGATGCTTAAAAGGTCTTATTGAAGGGTTCAACCGTTCAACACTACATACTTTCTCCTTTCGGATTTGAACTTCTAACTAACAACTGGAGTCTGTGTCTGCTATTTCTGAACCTTAATATTTTCTGGGGATGGTTAAGCGGTAGCAAACTTAGTCTCCTTATCGTTACATGAGCACTTATTCCTTGCAGCTTTTACTTTGGTACGATGGCACCAACACAAAGGGAACTCTTCCAGACGAACATGTTATGGTTTCAGCAAAATGTCGGGTACGTCTTCTCAGAGTTATAATCTAACATTGAGGTGTGACCTTACATTAATTCCCGCAGTTCACTAGGAAATTACAAATTCTGATAAATACAAAGGTTACTAGTGTCTGGAATTTTGTTATAATATCTGATTTGAATTCAATGTTTATGATGCAGGCATTAGCTGAACTTCTTCCTTCTCTTGAAAGAGGTGGACATAGAGTTCTGATTTTCAGCCAGTGGACCTCAATGCTTGATATCTTGGAGTGGACTTTGGATGTCATTGGAGTTACATATAAACGCCTTGATGGCAGGTATCATTGTACTTGTTTTGTATAATAATTATGCTGTCATATTGATTTTTTGTGATGTTATGTCGTCAGTTAGCTTACCTTTGGTGTTCTGAAGTGGTATCTGGATTGAGGATAAACCTATCCAAATGTGAGCTTTTCGTGGTCAGGGAAGTCCCGCATCTGGAAGAATTGGCTACATGCTTTGGTTGTAAAATCGGGGTGTTGCCTTCGAGTTATTTGGGACTGCCCTTGGGAGCCGGTTATAAGGCAAAGACAATTTGGCAACCAGTCCTAGATTGCTTCTCCAAAAGGCTAGCTAGGTAGAAATTCAATCACCTTTTGAAAGGGAGATAATTAACTCTCCTCAAGAGCTTCTTATGTAGTCTGTCGATTGATTACATGTAATTCTAGCTCATCTACTGGGTAGGGTGGACGATTGATTACATGTATTCTTTCGATTGATTAGTGAAGAAATTGGTAAAGATTCAATGAGAATTTTTATGGAATGGATAGGTGGATTCCCACACATGTCATTTGGAAAGTGGAGTTCTATCTATTGGCTATTAGAAGTAGGGGGTTTGGTTGTTAATCCATTGGTTAGCTTCAATTTGGCTTTATTAGGTAAGTGACTTTGGTGATTTAGAAGAGAGGGTCTCTAGAGACGGGTAATTGTAGCTAGATACGGGTTCAAGTAGGTTTGGGAGTTGCATGAGGTGTGCGGATCATATGGAGTGAGTTATTGGAAGGCCATAATGGGGGATAGTGATAAGTTCTTCAGATCCATTAGTTACCATGTGTAATATAGTAAGGGACGGGAAATTTTGGGTGATTTATGGTGTGGTGTGTCGTATCTTAGGGTTGAGTTTGGAGGTTTGTACTATCCTCTGGAGAAAGATGCATTGGTTGCATTCATTTTGAGCGAGGGGGTGATATGGCGGTGTAGTCTTAGGCTTAGATGAAGTCTTAATGTTTGGGAGTTGGAAGATCTAGCTCGTCTACTGGGTAGAGTTGAGAAGGTAGCCATTTGCCCTCAACTTAGGGATATGTGTGTTTGGTATTTAGACAGTGGGTCAGTTTTCAGTGAGATATTTTTGCTCTAGCATTGTAGGGTGTTACTTCTCTTCCTTTTCCTTACAAGGCTGTTTGGAACCCCGGCCTTCTTCCATCTAAGGTAGCCTTCTTTCTTTGGTTAGCATCCCTGGACAAGATAATCACCTGCGATTATTTAAAAACAATTGATGGAGGATAGCCAATCACTATTTCATGTGCTGAGTTGGAGGAATCAGTGGATCACTTATTGTTGCGTTGTCCTTTTACGACGGAGGTTTGAAGCCTTTTGCACTTTGAGTGTAGAATGGGTCTTTCCGAATTCCTTTTAGGGCTTTTTATCTTGTTGGCTTTTGGTGAGATTGAAGGCCCTCTATGCTGTGGGCCTATCTACCGGGGGCGGTAGTTTGGTCGATTTGGAAGGAGAGGAAATTGAGAGTTTTTGATGATGTAGTCTCTTCCTCCCTGAGGATTTTTGTGGGGATTTGTTTAATTTTGGACTGGAATTCTGTGAGGTACTCGAGGATTCATTTGTCTTATTGTGATGCAGAAGTGGCCTTTGCCTCATTTTTAAGAGGCTGATCTACTGTTCTTTTGTACCTTTTTTCTGATCCTATTTTTTCTTGATTTAGCAGCTGGTTTCATGTTCTTTTGATCCCTTATGCTAAATTGCTTGTTTGTACTCTTATCTCTCTTTCATATTCATTTAGTCTCTGCTTTACTGATTAAAAAAAAATTGTGTTTTATTATAATCTGTGAGTAGGAGCTGTCATCTCATGTAATCATCTGCATAACAGATATGGAGGGGGTGTGATTTTCTTCATGGGTCTTACCTAGGATATCTCCTGCTGTATTTGACCTGATTTATGATTGTAACCGTCCAATCCCCAGATTTTATTCTATATTATTTGAAAATGTTTTTTTCTTTTTTCTGATTGTCAAGTCATTCAATTGCATTATTTTATGGGATTTTGATGCAGAAATTGCGTAGGGTAAAATGGAGCCATCATCTGTTCATTAAGAAAAGTAGGGATCAGTTCATTTTTACAAGAACCTAAAATGTCCTCAGTTGAAATGAGTTTAATTAGTTTATTGGGCTCTCTCCTCTTTAAACTTAAAAAAAAATTTTGGTCATTTATTGGGCTCTCTTAAATTATCCCAACAGGTTCCATCTCTCTCTCATTGTCAGGGAAGAAAGCTTTCTTGAAACTCTGTCCTCTCTCTGAGCCACATTGATCCTAAGAGTGATTTCTTGAATTTCCTTCCTCCCTCCCTCCCTCCCTCATTGATCCCAAAAGTGATTTCTTGAACCTCTTCTCCCTCTCTCAGGCATTTGATTTCCTGGGTGGTTGTGATCCAAACTGACATCAATAGGTGAAATGGAACCACATTAAGTTGTCTCAACTCAAATGATGCGATAAACAAAAACCAAATTGTTCATTCTCCCAAATAAACCCCAATGGAATGCAATGGATGGATGCTTATGAACTTAATTAGAAATTTGGTGGAGGATATTTATGTGGGACACTGAATGTCCATTCACGTGCACGAATATGGTTTTGCCAATTCCAGACATAATTGACATTTTATCATCTCTCTAAATTCCAGTACTCAGGTGACAGAGAGGCAGACTATAGTGGACACGTTCAACAATGACACTTCTATCTTTGCATGCTTGTTATCAACGAGAGCTGGAGGACAGGGTTTGAACTTGACTGGAGCTGACACTGTTGTCATACATGACATGGATTTCAATCCACAGATGGACAGGCAGGCTGAAGACCGCTGCCACCGCATTGGCCAAACAAAACCCGTTACCATATACAGGTACTTATCGTTCTCCATTTGTACTGGGCAACACGTAGGTCCCACTTGGAATCCTTTTATGTTTTTTTTTTGGAAGGTATAATCCTTTTATGTTGCAAAATCTACCCCCTATATACTGTTTTTACCTTGTGCTAACATAAGTCCTCTTGCAGGCTTGTGACCAAGGGTACGGTCGATGAGAATATTTATGAAATTGCTAAACGGAAGCTAGTATTGGATGCTGCAGTCCTCGAGTCTTGCACGGAACTGGATAGCGAAAGCAACATTTCTGAGCAGACTATGGGAGAGATATTATCAGCACTTTTGCAGGGGTAGATTCAAGGTAACTGAATGTTAAAACTTCAAAGTAAAGAAAGAGAAAAAAGAAAATAGAAAATGTGATAAGAATGTACTGTTAGTGTTTCTCCATCATGCGAGGCTTAAAAAAGTTTTGAGGAACTTTGAGTTCCCCAGTCTATCTTCACTTGGTGTAAGTTCTGCTGTTGTAATTGTTAGGTCTATTTGAGGCAAATATCCATTTTACAAGGGTAATCAGCCCATTGATTCTAAAGATGTAATAAACTAAAATTTTAATGAGAGCTGCATGTTTCTTTAGTTGGTGAACTCATACATAGAACTGATAATCAGGCTGCTTTTCAATGTCTGCTGATGGTCTTAGTGCCATATACTGGAATAAGTTGGTTCATGGAAGCAATAAAATGCTTAATTTTGTTTCCACATCGAACTATATATTAAAGCCACAATGATTTAGAGGGAAGCCAAATGTCCTGAGGACCTGTGCTATCTTCTAGGATGTGAATCATTTATGCTCAAAAGCTCCACTTTTTTTCTCTTTTTAAGTTCTCGTAAATTTTACCTTTGAGCCATCTGTGGGTTCTTTTGTTAAATAGTTAGAATCAAGGTTTGAAATCCCGGTATTATCGCTGATTTTTGGTCAGCCAATCTGATCCGAAATTTTTAAAAACATTTGGGTATGTCGGCGGGATTTCGGATTCTGATTTATTAATATTTTATTAAATGTATATATGTTAAAAAAACAATATTTTATTAAAATTTTTTTATTTATATGAATATTATTATTTTATTTTTAAAATAAAGATATAAATTTCGATAAAAATAATATAAAAAACTATTTAAAATCAACTGTCTGAAATCCTGCTGAAATTCTGAAATTTAACCCAAAATTTCTGAAATCTTGGCAGAAAGAGTTTTCCGAAATCCTTATCACATCGATGTTGGTGGGGGTCAATGGGATTTTAAACCTTGGTTAGAATTGGCTGATTAGTGGAATTTCCGGGCCATTTCCTAACTCAGGACTGATCATGGGATGGCCATGGATTGATGAGAACAAGACTAAGAGGAAATTTTGGATCACTTGGATGTTTTTTTTCTTCCTAATAGATCAATATTTGAGCTTGATTACCTTTCCTAAAGAGAACAATAACGTTAATCTTCGCCTCTTAAAAGTGTAAAAATTCTAGAGTGGTGCTAGGCACACACCAATATATACTGAACTGTACACCAATCTTAAAAATCACTGATTATACACCATTGAATATAAATCAACGTAAAAAAAAAAACTTCCTTGTCATTCTTCAATGTCTCGCCAACCTCCTTTCATCAAAAACTTCCTTTCCCATCTTTCATTTAAAAAACTTCCTTTCCCCATCTCCCAAGCACATCACATAAGAACCTAACTATATCATCTGAATAGATCAAATCATGAATTTTGAAAACATGTTTTAAATTTATTGTTTTTCAAATCCCCATCTAATTCATCATGTAAACAACTAAACCAGATGAGCGCTCAAATCTCAGAAATTTTATTTATTTATTTAATGAAATCCTAAAAAAAATTGTCGTTGGATCCACCATATGTGGGTGTTGGTGTTGCCCGTCGCCCCTCTCTGATTTCATACCATTTGGTTGCTTTTACGGTGATCCATTTCTCTGGACTTTTTTAGTCGAGTAGAAAGAAGCCTTGCTTGGAAATATTTTTTTTTTGTTGGTTGGAGAGAGAGATGGTTCCTTGGCCAGGATTGTTAGGATCTCTTTCAGTGTGACTAGGGCTGTCAACGGATCGGATTCGGACCGGATCTGCCTAGATCCGAATCCGATCCGATTAAGAATCCGACTGATCCGAATCCGATCCGAGATCCGTCGGATCATGAAGTAACCGATCCGAATCCGATCCGATTATATATCGTCCGATCCGAATCCGATCCGAGTAAGGTTATTTTTTTTAAAAAAAAATCTATTTTAATAATAAAAAATCTAATAATACCTTAATTAATGTTAATTTTTTTAAAAATTAATATTTTATACATAGAAAATCTAAATAATATATTTAAAATAATTAAAAATTATTATTATTATCGGATCGGATTTTAATCGGATCGGATCACCCTATATCCAGATCCGATCCGATTATAATCGGATTCCACCGATCCGATCCGAATCCGATCCGACGGATCACATATAGGGTCCAAAGTCCGGCTAATCGGATCGGATTCGGATCGGATCCGGATCATGATCCGGTCCATTGACAGCCCTAAGTGTGACCATGCACTATGGTCAATCCCTTTCTGGTTTAGGCAGGTTCTAATTGTAATACTAATATATTTTGCTAGGTGATATAATTAGCAAGAATATAATACACCTCTCTAATTAAGGCATGCTTATATTTTAAGAGAGCACTAATATTGAAGAATCCTTAATGGGAAAGATTCATTCAATATCTATAAATAAAGGGAGTAAGGTCCCAACTCTCTCTCTAATTTTCTCATACAGAATACATACAGCCATTGTGCGGTGAGGAACTAGAAAGAGGAGAGGGTTGAAGACCTTGTGCATCGGCTATATTAAAACCACTTCATTCGGCTAATTCAGATTGACGTTATGGCTTTTAACCAAGGTAAGATGGTTAAACATATGTTCTTCATTAGAATGAAAACTTTCATGTATATATGATGATAGATCTCTAATCTCTATAATGTTTAAGAGATTAATAAATCTAATATTTAGATTTACAGTTGGTATCAGAACTTATTGTGTATTTTTCATCTGTATACTTGAAGTTTTATTATTCAAAATGCTTTTTATTTTCAAAGAAGGAAAAAATTAATTTAGAAAACTTTTTTTCCCGTTTTTGATTTTTGACTGAGGTTTTGACATTCAAAACGATTAATTCTGGAAAAACTTTTTTCACCAAAGTTGTAGATCTTTTCGAGGGCTTCAAAACATTGCACTACTGGACCAAAATCGGACTAACGGTTGTAGACACCCCATTTTTGCACGCCCAATGATTTAACTTCAAGTATCGAAGGGTGAATTCCAAGACGAGATCCGGACTCCAAGGTTGAAGCCAAAAACAAGCCCAACCCAAACCGAGCCAAACCAGCCAAGACCCAAGGGATAAGGGCCCATTAAGCATAGTAGTAGGCCCGCGCCCTTTAGAAGGGCGCGCCACCTATTATGCCCAAAAATTGTTCCCGCGGCCTTTAGAAAGGCGCGGTACGAAAACCCCAATTTGATCCTCGGTTTGCGTGCCACTTCGCTTTTCGTGTTTTTGGTTATTTTGTTTAGTCCCACATAGGAAAAAAAACGTGAAAATCCTTCTTTTTCATCCTATAAAAGGAGCCTCACCCCAAACCCATAACTCATCTTGGAAATCTAGAAACCTTGGGGGGAAAACTTTTGGAGATCGGGGATCATCTAGAAACCTTGGGGGAAAACCTTGAAAACTTTGAAATTTGAGAAAATTGGGAAAAAAGCCCTAGACTTGGGATCTCCACATCTTAAAAGTCATCTCGGAGAACCCCCCAACCTTTGGAAACCCTAGTGGAGAATAGAGCAAGAGCTTACACTTTAGCCCCGGAGTTCGGATCTCGTCGAAGCATTCTCTTCTCTTCAAACACTTGGAGCATTTAAAATGGAAAATGTATGCCACATCCCCATCCTCTGTTTCTACCCGTCCAAGTCTCTTCTTCCCTCACTTTCCCTGAGTAGCTCAGAGATTTCCCTTTTCACGGTTGTGCGGACGAGGAAATCCGGGTGAAGGAAAGGGCCGGAAGACCAGATCTTCGACTTCTTTTTAAGCTTTTCTTTATTATTGTTAGTAGTTTCGTCCCTTTTCCACCCAAAGGTAGGCGAGGCCCCTCTTAACTCGGTTGAGGAGAGATGTGTGGCCGTTCGCCGATTTAGGGAAAATGGATTTTGCCGCGCAAGTAGAGAGAAACTCACTCTAACTCGGTCGATGAGGGGTGGCTTTCTAATCTCGAAATAAAAGAAAACAAGTAGAGATGAAATCGCCTTAACTCGGTTGAGGAGGGGTGGTTTTTCTCGAAATAATAAAAAAAAAGAGAAAATAATTTTAAATTAATTTAATGGAGAAAGTTAAGAGGTAACCGTTGCTCGACGGATGAGGTGGGGTGCCTAACACCTTCCCCAACTCATAAAAGAATCCCCGGACCCAATCTCGGTTTTTTGTTTAATCGAGGGTTCTTAATTGTGGGTGACCAATCACACCCAAAATCTTGATTGGTGGCGACTCTAACAGATCTCGGCTCCTCATCGGTTGAAAAACACGGATGTGGGGAGGGGATCGACCCGGGCCGGCTATCGCACAGCTGGCGACTCTGCTGGGGACCTAGATGATTCAAGCCTCAATTTAACTTTCTCCACTAAATTAATTTTTGGTTATTTTCAATTTTTTTTTATTTTGTTGTTTTCTTCTGCTTTATCTTTTGCACCATTATTCACGGCATCCACCTCCCCTCATGTTGTCCGAAACCGGACTTACCCCCCATATTTGGAACTAAGTAGTTGAACGACCGTGGATAGCATCCCGGAAACGGCGACGAAACATTCCGACCCCAATCGTTTTGAATAAAGGAAGTGCACGGATCGTGCACGGATATTCTATGATTGTGGGACCCATTTTAGGTGGATATTAGAACCCTACAAACCTCATATAGAGATACTTGTTTAGAACACGTTGCCTTGCATGTTTTCTGATGATAGTATTGAATGATGTTAACGTTTAGATTAGTCATCTGCACAATGTTCAACTGAGTGGTGCCGTAAGTCTTTGGTATCCGCACTAGATATTACAGAGCAACTACCCAAAACGCTCAGGCATTAGAACATTCTCTGTTCACTATATTGGTTATCTCCATCCTTTATATTCGAATGTTTAGACTAGTCATCTGCATAATGTTCAACTGAGTGGTGCCGTAAGTCTTTGGTATCTGCAGTGGATATTACAGAGCAAGTACCCAAAAAGCTCAGGCATTAGAACATTCCCTGTTCACTATACTGGTTATCTCCATGCTTTATGTTCGAGAATTCTAAGTCTTTGTTAATGGACACTTAGTTGTGAGGAATTTTTCTTTAGCTGAACCTTCGGACTTCAAAAAAAAAAAAAAAAAAAACAAAAGAGAATGAGTCATTGTTTTTTTATTCCCCTAAGTCCTACGGGCAACCTTGTTAGAGGCTGAAAACCTCTATCCCGCCATTGTTTTTAAAAATCCCCTAAGTCCTACGGGCAACCTTGTTAGAGGCTAAAATCCTCTATCCCGCCTTTGTTTTAAAATTCCCCTAAGTCCTACGGGCAACCTTGTTAGAGGCTAAAAACCTCTATCCCGCCTTTGCAACATTGACTCACTTGTTTTGGAAAAGAAAAAAAAAAATTCGAATCGAATCAAAATTTTAGCTAGAGGAAAGTTTCCCACCAACAGAAGCATCCATCTTCAGAGATTTTTTCCATATTTGATCCTTTTGGTTTTCAAGTTATTCTTAACAGCTCCAAGGAAGGAAGTATCGTCTGCATTGACTCAGCTTATCAGGAGCCTCCCTATTCACTGAGGTCTAGACAAAGCATACTCGGGATGGAAGAAGGCAATGGCCCCGCCCGAGCAAAATTTAGGCAAGAAACCGAAGCTGGTTTGGCCGAGTTAAAAGGCAACCTTTAGAACATGACACTAATGATGGAATGGATCTTGGCTCGATATGACCGGAACAAAGGACCAAAGATCCCTGGAACATCTGATGTACATCCCCCAAATTCTTCAAAGCAAACGCGGACAGATACTCCGCCACCACATGAGGATCAAAAAAATTCAGTCTACCTTCAAAAGAAAGAAGAATGGCGTCATGAGAGACCCAAGAGTGCGCTAGCCACACAAGTAGAAAAGCTTGAAAAAGATCTGAGATCGGTCAAAGGCTCCGACCCCTTTTCTAAAATTAGTATTGACGATCTTTGCTCTTATTCCGTATCAAGTCTCCCGCCGAATTTTGAGATTCCCAAGTTCAACAAGTATAATGGCCAAAGTTGTCCTGTGGCACATTTAAAACTCTATGGAGGTGCTCTAGGGATATACGGGAAGAATGAGCAGCTGATGTTGCAGCTTTTTCAAATGAGTCTATCAGGAGGAGCTCTTCAATGGTTTGCAGAACTTGATCACTCCAGAATCAAATGCTGTATAGACCTAGCAGAAATGTTTGTGGCTTGATATCGGTACAATATGGAGGTAACTCCCACCCGGTTGGATCTCCTCAAAATGGAGAGGAAGGCATCAGAATCATTCAAGGAACATGCATATCGGTGGCGCGATACAACCGCCAAGGTCAGGCCTCCCATGATGGAAGAGGAGATGGTCAGTACTTTCATTTCAACATTGAAGGCCCCGTATTACGAGCGCCTAGTGACACAAACAAAGTCAAGCTTCGCAACTATTGTCCGGTATGAGGATGACATTGATGAAGGGGTCAGGACTGGGAGAATCATGGATTATACCACTTTTTAGAAGGTAATGTACTATCATGGTAGTGAGAATCCTGCCCCAACAAAAACATATGAGGGGAACTCTCAACCGTTCAGGTGCACTCTCAGCCTCAACCATCAGAAGGATATATGCAACCCACTCAAGTGGAAATGCCTCAACAAGAGCAACAATGCATAAATCAGAGTCAAAGTTCGCTCTCGATGCATGAGGAGGACATCACAACTACCTCTCGGGCAATCAATGTCATAGACATGGAAGGATGCAATGTTGGCCCATCTCCATCTCAAGCTCGATTTCAAGCTCATTTGAACAAGAGTCAAGTCTCCCTTATCTCCAACACCATATCCAAGCAACAACCATCGGTTCAACGACAGCCAGTCGTCTTGAGCCGGTCTACCCCTCTACCACCTAATCCTATGCCACGACCAATCGTGTTTGATTGGCCTACCCCTCCACTACCTAATCCTGTGCCACAACCAATCGTGTTTGATTGGCCTACCCCTCCATCCAACCAAACTGCAACCCCACGACCAATCGTGTTTGATTGGCCTGCACCTCCATCCAACCAAACTCCAACCCCGCAACCTATTGTATTTGATTGGCCTACCCCTCCATCCAACCAAACTCCCATCCCAACAGACTTGAAAAGGGCTCTCTACGATTGCAACAATATCCAGCCAATAAGGA
This sequence comes from Tetracentron sinense, assembly GCA_015143295.1. NCBI lineage: Eukaryota > Viridiplantae > Streptophyta > Magnoliopsida > Trochodendrales > Trochodendraceae > Tetracentron > Tetracentron sinense. Next base: position 8,675,847 of record CM026568.1, read on the forward strand.
ATGAAGTCCCAGGATAGGTAGTTGTCGAGGTTGAAGATTTCAGTAAGTGCAAACAAATTTGTAAATCAGACTTGGCCAAAGAGAAGGAGAAGATCAGAGAGGATGAGGAAGAAAAAGAAGAAGGTGAGAAAGGAAAAGAGACTGAGGGAGAAAAGAAAGAAATAGAGACTGAAAGAGAAGAAAAAGAAAAAGAGGAAGAAAGGGAAGAAGATTAGAAAGGAAAAGAGACTAAGGGAGAAAATAAAGAAAAAGAGGCTGAGGGAGAAAAGAAAGAAATAGAGACTGAAAGAGAAGAAAAAGAAAAAGAGGATGAGAGAGAAGAAGAGAAAAGAGATGATGAAAGAGAAAGAATAAGAGAAGATGAAAGAAAAGAATCTGGAAAAGCAAAAGGGTACAAAATCTTCAATGGATCTATGGAGGACATCTCTGAGCAGGTTGAGAAAATAGAGCATTCCGTCTTTGAACAGATGAGTCCACAAGAAAAAGCATCCGAGGAAGATTGGGATAAAGGTCAGAAATGTTAGAAAGAAGGTTCAAACCAATCAGGTATTTTCTCTTGTGCAGGTAAGGAAAATTCAATCTACCCTTTGAGGGCAAATGGAAAGATGATGAATTGGGAGGTGGCTCCCATCTGGTGGCGCAAGCTCGACCATACCTCAATGGTCTCCGAAAAGCAAGGTTTCATTAGTTGCTTGGTTACCACCCGAGGATAGGCCTTCGGCCTCGGGTGGGATTAATTTAGAAGACAACTCTTTTTGTAAAAAAAAAAAATGGAAAATTAATATTGAAAAAAAAAAAATTTTGAGTTTTTTTATTAGGCTATTTCAAAAAAAAAAAAAAAACAAAAAGGGAGATTTTTTATTTACTAGTATTTTGTTTTTGTTTTCAAAAAAAAAAAAAAAAAAAAAACTTTGGAAAAATATGATGAAAAGAATTTGACTGAAATAAATGAAAATGGGCAAAATGGATCCTCTAAAGAAATTTCAGATTCTTTCTAGACCATCATGAGAAAGACATTAAGAGTTAAGACCAATATAGGGGAATCTGGTAAAGCCGAAAGTTCAAGGTACCCCAGTGTCCATAAACTGGGGCAATTTTTGTGATCAATTATGAAAGAAGAAAAAAAAAAGAGGTCAATTGCTTCCGCCAAAATTCAAGGTATCCCAGTGTCCGGGAGGGGGAGCAAAAATGAGAAAATCAAAGCAGTACAAGTGGGCCAAAGCAAAAAGTTAGAGTAACCCCAGTGTCCATACACTGGGGCAGTTTTTTTGAAATGTCCCATGAAAAAGTTGGGAAGGGAAAAGCAGGACAAGAGGGAAAATCGCTCAAGCAGAAAAGGAACAAAACCCAAAAGTAAGCAAATGTCTCAGTTCATCCCAATTATCACAACCTTTGAGCCTTCATCATTTCTTTCAAAAACCCTAATCATAGCCCACGTTTCGTCCTACCATTAAAGTCCTCTCGGATCAATGATAATCATAAAAGCTTAAGATTGGATTACGCATATGCATGCATGAGTTCAGGCGATGACGAATTAGAGTGATTGAGAGAAAATCATAAGAGAAGCATGGCTTGAAAGGGCACAATGAAAACCCGAAAGGGCGTTGCGAGTAAAAACATCAAGTCATGGCAAGATCAAATTACTGCGGGCATGATGAAAACCCCTTTGGGGGCGTCAATGCGCAAAAATTACGTAGGCCAGACCTGTTGAAAACCATAATTGGCATCAGGGGTAAAAAAGGCACAAAAAAAAAAAAAAAGCTTCAGCAGTCAATTTTACATCATAACCAGGTCTCAATGCTTAGGATGAGAACAAAAGCAGTTACAGGTCGGACGATATCATATAGTTGTTGCACCATTGAGGGTTAATCCAAAAGACTTAGGCGAATGTGATAAAGTGGATACTATGTTGGTCTAAACATTCTGAAAGTGATCTGAATCATGCCCATCAATTTTAATCCTATCATAATTCTCATCATCATATTATTTTCAAAAAAAAAAAAAAAAAGTGTGGTTGCTTGGATGTTTTTGAACTACGCTGGTCTGATTCTCTTTTCAAGGGATACGTAGGCAACCGTCATAGGTGCGACCCCACTAGTGGAAAGTTTTCTGTTTGTTTTTGTTTGTTTCTTTATTTTTCTTTCTTAAAAAAAAAAAAAAGAAAAAAGAAAAAAAGAAAAAAAGAAAAAAGTTTGTGATCCCCATTCCATTGGACTCTGCAATGATTTCCAATAATATTCTTCATTTGTTTTATTACAAATTACATACAAAATCATAAATGCAGAAAGTGAAATCTCTAAATCTTTTCCAATGGTTCTCAGCTCAATTGACTTCAGCGACACCATGCCCATCATCAGCCTCCGGCTCTCTTCTGCTCCACCTACCTGCAAAGGCACAAATACAGGGAGTAAAGTGCATTGTTTCTTTTTGACATAATAATACTGCATAAACTGACAACTTTCAGAGAATCAAATGGTAAATGTCAAGGTATAAACATGCATGTTTTGAAAGAAATATCAACTAACCAGTACTTACCTGTGCAGGACCATGGGCAATATCAAAGTTCATATCCGAGTCGAAAAAGTACTTTCAGCTGGAGCTCTATGCTGCAAAGCAAGAAGAGAATCAACAATGGATCACAAAAAAAAAAAAAAAAAAGAAGAAGATTTTTAAGCATGCTTACCTCGCTTACCTGCAATCAATCAATGGTTGTATGGTTGGAAACCGTGCTACATTAAACTTTAGGTTTGTTTTTCGAACTTAATATGCATACCAATCGACAGTCTGATTCATGCCAATATCATGATTGTTTGACTATTGCTACTATGAAAATGATGTGAGCATCCTCGAACTGAGTTACAAATTTGGAAAAAAAATATATATTTTTGAAAAATTGTTTAAAAGGTTTCAAATCTACCTTATTTACTACCCCCTTTGCGCAGGTTCGGATCGAATCTGTGAGGGAGATTGAGGTCCATGATAGTGCCCACGTGCCGGATCCGTCTCCGTTTTCCTTTACCAATCTTTTAAAACTACCCCCTTTGCGCAGGCTCGGATCGAGCTTGTGAGGGAGATTGAGGTCCATGATAGTGCCCACGTGCCGGATCCGTCTCCGTTTTCCTTTACTTTTTTTTACCGAGCTTTTAAATTATTTTGAAAAAAAATGATTTGTGAAAAACGTTTGACTCAATCAAGGATGCACACATTAGTTTTCAAGTGCAAAAATGGGCCTATGCCTATTTTTTTCTTTGTCGTTCTTTGCAAGCAAATCCGACAAAGAGGGGCAGCTGTAGACACCCCATTTTTGCACGCCCAATGATTTAACTTCAAGTATCGAATGGTGAATTCCAAGACGAGATCCGGACTCCAAGGTTGAAGCCAAAAACAAGCCCAACCCAAACCGAGCCAAACCAGCCAAGACCCAAGGGATAGGGGCCCATTAAGCATAGCAGTAGGCCCGCGCCCTTTAGAAGGGCGCGCCACCTATTATGCCCAAAAATTGTTCCCGCGGCCTTTAGAAAGGCGCGGTACGAAAACCCCAATTTGATCCTCGGTTTGCGTGCCACTTCGCTTTTCGTGTTTTTGGTTATTTTGTTTAGTCCCACATAGGAAAAAAACGTGAAAATCCTTCTTTTTCATCCTATAAAAGGAGCCTCACCCCATACCCATAACTCATCTTGGAAATCTAGAAACCTTGGGGGGAAAACTTTTGGAGATCGGGGATCATCTAGAAACCTTGGGGGAAAACCTTGAAAACTTTGAAATCTGAGAAAATTGGGAAAAAAGCCCTAGACTTGGGATCTCCACATCTTAAAAGTCATCTCGGAGAACCCCCCAACCTTTGGAAACCCTAGTGGAGAATAGAGCAAGAGCTTACACTTTAGCCCCGGAGTTCGGATCTCGTCGAAGCATTCTCTTCTCTTCAAACACTTGGAGCATTTAAAGGGGAAAATGTATGCCACATCCCCATCCTCTGTTTCTACCCGTCCAAGTCTCTTCTTCCCTCACTTTCCCTGAGTAGCTCAGAGATTTCCCTCTTCACGGTTGTGCGGACGAGGAAATCCGGGTGAAGGAAAGGGCCGGAAGACCAGATCTTCGACTTCTTTTTAAGCTTTTCTTTATTATTGTTAGTAGTTTCGTCCCTTTTCCACCCAAAGGTAGGGGAGGCCCCTCTTAACTCGGTTGAGGAGAGATGTGTGGCCGTTCGCCGATTTAGGGAAAATGGATTTTGCCGCGCAAGTAGAGAGAAACTCATCCTAACTCGGTCGAGGAGGGGTGGCTTTCTAATCTCGAAATAAAAGAAAACAAGTAGAGATGAAATCGCCTTAACTCGGTTGAGGAGGGGTGGTTTTTCTCGAAATAATAAAAAAAAAGAGAAAATAATTTTAAATTAATTTAATGGAGAAAGTTAAGAGGTAACCGTCGCTCGACGGATGAGGTGGGGTGACTAACACCTTCCCCAACTCATAAAAGAATCCCCGGACCCAATCTCGGTTTTTTGTTTAATCGAGGGTTCTTAATTGTGGGTGACCAATCACACCCAAAATCTTGATTGGTGGCGACTCTAACAGATCTCGGCTCCTCATCGGTTGAAAAACACGGATGTGGGGAGGAGATCGACCCGGGCCGGCTATCGCACAACGGTCATTGAGTTATGACCTGATTTCCATGTACCATTTTCGGGTCAGATTTAGCCCATTTAAATCCTATTAATTACAAACTTGTTTTTGAGTTTCCGGACTCGTTTTAAGGACGTTTTGGACCCATAAAAACTCGTTTTGTTCGTTTTTTTGAGATCTATGCAATGAACCTATTTTTAAGACTGTCAAAATTTGTTAAGACAGTGTTTTGGCTTATATAATGAGTTGCTAATTGTAAAGGATATATATATTGTTTTGCATGTAATGGCTGGAATGCATTTATTTATCGCATTATGATCAAGGATGATTGTGAGTTGCTGATAAAGAATTACACAAGTTTATTTTATATGTTTTGAACTTATCTTACATTCACATAAAAGTTCGATATTGTGTACTGCATATTATTCGGTTTAACTTGATAGATTTTTGATAATCATTCATCCCTAAACATAACCTTACATTGTGAGTCATTAACAAAGGAAATTGAATCTTTTCTAGTGCTATGATGTCCATTTTGGACTAGGTTTAATTATAAACTCCTTTGATATGGATTGACACAAATTTAGGTAGTCAACGTCGATGTCACAACTTAAGGAATTTATTTGCCAAAATGTGACAAAATTTTTGATGTTGTGATGGTTGTGTTTGACTAACCTAACATGTCATGACTCGACCCAAATGAGGTACATGATGCAATTGATATCTCTATAAAGCACACTAACTAGCCTTTATTTTTCAGAAAATTGCTAACATGTTATGACTCGACCCAAAGGAGGGTCATAATGATGTAATTGGTATCTTGATAAATTATTGTGTGAGATTATGATTGATTTTGCATAATGTATTAGCATGTAAAATTATATTGATTTAAAAATCTCATAGAATAAAGTTACGGAATATGTATGTGGAAATAACATGAATTTTGACTTATGCACAACATTGAATCCCACGAACATAACTAGTATGATGGGAGGTATTGAAGCACTGAGTGTTTCAAATTATGACAAATGGAAGGAGAAAGTTCTAATTGTTTTGGATTGCCTAGATCTTGACTATGCTATATGTTTTGACAAGCCTATTGACCTCACTGCCGAAGCCTCTGCCAAGGACTTGGAAGTGAACCATACTAAACTGGAAAAATGGGAAAGGTCAAATCGTATCAGCCTCACGATCATTAAGAGCTCCATTGCTGATGTAATCCGAGGTGCCATTCCTGACTCGAATAATGCATAGAAGTATATGGCGGCAATCTAAGAACAATTCTAGGGTACTTCCAAGGTACTTACGAGTAGCCTTATTGTAAAGATGGGAACTATGAAATATGATGGACATGGTAGTGTACGTGAGCACATTATGAAAATGACTGGAATGACTACTCAATTAAAGGGAATGAACATGAAAATATTTGAAGGTTACCTCGTTCACTTTATCATGACTTCTCTTCCTGCTCAATTCGGTCAATTCATGATAAGTTATAATACACAAAAAGAGAAGTGAAAGATGAACAAGTTGATTGCCATGCATATTCAAGAAGAAGAAAGACTTAGGATTGAAAGGTTTGATAGTGCTCACTACACCACTTTTGGTCCATCTAAGAGAAATTTCAAGTGAAAAGGAAATAAAAGATCCTATAAAAGGAAGAATGTGAAAGCTTCCAACTTGGCGGCCAAACAAGGAGAATCTAGCGAAGCTAGTTCTGGCATTAAGTGTCATTTCTGTAAAAAGATAGGACACAGAAAGAAAGAATGTCAGAAATACAGGGACTGGCTCATGAAAAAAAGGTAACTCCCTTGTCTTTGTTTGTTATGAGTCATTTCTTATTGATGCTCCACGAATCACTTGGTGGATAGATACTGGTGACATCTCTAACTCAATGCAGAGATTTTAATCCAGCCGGAAGTTAAGTAAAGGCGAACGGACCATTAAACTTGAGAATGTAATAGAAGCAAACATTGAGGCCATTAGGACTCTTTGTCTTATTTTAGATACGGTATCATTTTGGATTTGGTCGATACTGTTTATGTTCCTAGTATGACCAGAAACCTTATTTCTGTTCATAAATTGGATTCAGCTGGTTTTGAATTTAAATTTGCAAATAGAAGTTTCTCTCTATTACATAATTCTCATATTCTTGGTTTGGGTGCCTTAGAAGACAATCTTTATAAATTGAATCTTGATTCATTGTATGCCCTTCTTTACTTTCTATGCATGTGAGTGGTGGTAAAATTAGTAATGTTGGTACTAGAAATCGAACGGATGAGAATTCTTCCATTCTATGGCATAAACGTTTAGGCCATATATCCAAGGAAAGGTTGTAACGATTAGTTAAAGATGATATTCTCAAAATGCTCGATTTTACTATTTTTAACACTTGTATGGAGTGTGATAAAGGAAAATATACAAATATAAAGAAAAATGGAGCCATTAGAAACGTGAGTCTATTGGGAATAATCCACATTGACATTTGTGGACCATTTCCTACTTAGGCTATTGGTGGTTAGAAATATTTTATTACCTTCATTGATGACTACTCTCGTTTTGGTTATGCATTTTTCATTCTTGAGAAATCAGCGGCCTTGGATGTGTTCAAGATCTATAAAGCTGAAGTTGAGCTACAACTCAATTCAAAGATTAAGATTGTGAGATCTAATAGTGGTGGAGAGTATTATAGAAAATACTCTGACATAGGTCGCAATCTAGGAACATTCACCCTATATCTGCAAGAGCACGGTATTGTTCCTCAATACATCATGTCGGATACACATGAGAAAAATGGTGTAACTGAGACATGAAATCGTACTCTTATTGATATGGTTAGAAGCATATTATGTAACTCTTCATTACCTATGTTATTGTGGGGAGAAACCTTAAAAATAACTGTACATATTATAAATCAGGTTCTTAATAAGGCAGTTCCTAAAATCCCATATGAGTTATGGGTAGGAAGAAAATCGACTTTGGGATATTTGCGTGTATGCGGCTGTTTAGCTGAAACAAAGGTGTATAACCTACAAATAAATAAATTGGATCCTAAAATCATAAATTGTCATTTCATTGGATATCCTGAAAGATAAAAAGGATATAGAATTTATTGTCCCATCCATAATACCTGAATTTTCGAGACTAGATATGTCAAATTCTTTGAGGATGATGACCACAGTGGGAGTGTTGAGCCTAGGAATTTCACTTTTGAGAAAAATCGGGTTACAGTTCCTATACCGATAATTCAAGAGAGAGTGATTCCAGCACCACCTCTTGAAGAAGATGTTGGTGCACCCGATGCTATACTTGAGGAAACACCTCACATTGTTGAAGCTTTTGCTCCTGCAGCACCAATTGAAGATCTACCCTTGCGTAGATCACAAAGGGTTAGGAGGTCAGCCATCTCTAATGACTATCTTGTCTACCCGAATGAGAGTGATTATGACATTGGAAATGACACATCCTATTTCTTTTGACCAAGCCATAATAAGGGAAAATTCAACTCAATGGTTTGAAGCTATGACGGATGAGTTGGAATCAATGAAACACAACTCGATCTGGGATCTTTGCGAGTTACCTAAAGGAGTAAAATCTGTAGGTTGCAAATGAGTATTTAAAACCAAGCAGGACTCTAAAGGTAACATGGAAAGATTCAAGGCCAGATTGGTCGCAAAAGGTTTCACTCAAAGATAAGGGATAGACTATAAAGAAACCTTTCCTCCTGTTTCTAAAAAGGATTCTTTTAGAATATTCATGTCTTTAGTGGCTCATTTTGATTTAGAGTTACATCAAATGAACATAAAGATTGCTTTTATAAATGGTGAATTGCATGAAGATGACTTTATAACGCAACCTGAAGGTTTTTAAGTTGATAGCAAGAAACATTTAGTTTGTAGACTGAAAAAGTCTATATATGGGTTGAAGTAGGCAACTCGACAATGGTACCTTAAGGTTTCATGAAATCCTTTCAAACTTTGGTTTTAAAGAAAAATATCGTGGATCAATGCATATACCTTAAGATCAGTGGGAGAAAATTCATCATTCTTGTATTGTATGTTGATGATATACTACTTGCTAGTAGCTATTTAGGCATGTTATATGAGACAAAACAATTTCTATCGAAGAATTTTGACATGAAAGATCTAGGTGAAGCATTTTATGTGATAGGAATTGAGATTCACTGAGACATACCTCGTGGATTATTAGGATTATCTTAGAGAGCCTTTATTGATAAAGTTTACAAAAGATTTAACATTCATAATTGTTCTACTAGTATTGCCCCTGCGGTAAAGGGTGATAAATTCAGTTTGCTTCAGAGTCCCAAGAACGATCTGGAAAGGAGACAGATGGAGACAATTCCCTATGCATCTGCAGTTGAGAGTCTCACTTATGCACAAGTTTGTATTCGACCAGTATAGCGTATATAGTTGGCATGCTTGGTAGGTACCAAAGCAATCCAGAGTTGGACCATTGGAAAGCAACCAAAAATATTTTTTGCTATTTACAAGGGACAAAAGAATACATGCTCATATACAAAAGGATAGATATCCTTGAGGTAAATGACAATTTTGATTCTGACTTTGTTGGATGTCAAGACAGCAGGAAGTTGACATCAGGTTATATCTTTGTGCTTGCAGGAGGACCTGTGTTATGGAAGAGTGTCAAGCAATTGCTGACATCCTCTTTCACTATGGAAGCAGAGTTCGTTGCATGTTATGAGGTGACATATAATGCGGCATTACTAAGAACTTTTATCTTAGGACTTTGTGTTGTTGACAACATTTCTAAGCCACTAAGAATAAAGTGTGATAATTCCACTGCAATATTTTTCTCAAAGAATAATAAGATTGGAAGAGGTTCTAAACATATAGACATCAAGTTTCTTATTGTAAAAGAGAAAATTCAGGGTCAAATCATATCAGTTGAGCATATTAGTACTACACTCATGTTGGCGGACCCTATGACTAAAGGCTTGCCACCCAAGCTCTTTAAAGAGTATGTTGCGCGCATGAGATTGGTGAATAATTTTGATAGACTTGGATAGTGGATGTTGGAGTGATTACATTATGTTTTGACTCTATAATAAAGTTGATTTATTTGCTGCTCCATTATCTATTGTGCTTAAATGAATGTTTAAGAAGCAAAATGTCGGTAAGCGATAATAAAGTAGGACCTAGGATAGATAATGTTTACATGTTGTCACCATTCGGTCGCAAACTTGTAGTCTATTTAAAATATTATACTAGTTGGATATCCATGTTGGTGGGGATGTTAATGTTGTAACCAATGAGCATCTTGTGTTGATGAGATGATGCATTGATTTAATTGATTCTTTGTTAGCAATCTCATTGGACTGAACTTGTTGTTGAAAGGTAAAGATTATAATTAGATAAAAGACTTTCCATGTCAAAGTTAGCTAACATTGGGATATCAGAATTATATGACATAGTGTGGCCAAGTGAGAGACTGTTAGAAAATTTCCCTTTTAGTGTGGTCATGCACTATGGTCAATCCCTTTAACTAGTTATGGAAGGTTCTAATTGTAATACTAATATATTTTGCTAGGTGATGTAATTAGCAAGAATATAATACACCTCTCTAATTAAGGAATGATTATATTTTAAGAGAGTTCTAATATTGAAGAATCTTTAATGGGAAGAATTTCTTCAATGTCTATAAATAAAGGGAGCAAGGTCCCAACTCTCTCTAATTTTCCCATACTAAATACATACACCCATTGGGCGGTGAGGAACTAAAAAGGGAGAGGGTTGAAGATCTTCTGCATTGGCTGTATTCAAACAACTTCATTCGGCACATTCGGATTGCTGTTATGACTTTTAACCAAGATAAGATGGTTAAACATATGTCTTTCATTAGAATGAAAGCTTTCATGTATATGTGATGATAGATCTCTAATCTCTATAATGTTTAAGAGATTAATAAATCTAATATTTAGATTTACAGGGATGGCTGGGTAGTTGGTCGGAGATGAGAGAAGAGGATGTCATTCTTAAGGTATTGGTGTGTATCAATAATTTTGAGCTTGGAGTGTAATCAGCATATGTTGATGTGCCCATAGCACTACCCAAATTTTATCAGAAATTGTTTCCCTCTTTCAGGTGTGCTTTGTGAGTGATGGATGTTACATCATTCCAAAATAGGATTAAAAATGACGACAATTCAAAATTTTTTTTGGTAACAAGGGTGTCTGTGCTTCTTAGAGCATCCAACTAATACCCCGGGCACGTTCAAACCCCTCAATCTACACTGACCCCTACATCCACACGCACTGGGCAAGTAGGGATAAATCCACCCCCCTCCCGGGCATTGGTTAAATGACCCCAATACAGAAAGCGAAAAAAAAAATTGAGTTGTCACCTATTGTAGGTCATGTGTGAATATGAACCCTAAAACAACCAATAATGAATGCAAAGGTCTAAAATGAGAAATGGGTAAGAGATTTGGTTAGGTTAAGGAAGGAACTAGGCATGATTAGACATCCACCAAGCTAGTTTACCTACTCTTTAAACTATATTAGAATATTTGAAAACCAAAATAGAAACATGCAAACAAGACAATTCTAAAACAAAAAGGAAAATGAAATCCAAGTAAAACATAAAAGGAAACCAGTAGGTAAACAACTTATGAAAACTGAAAAGGAAACAAATCAAACAATCTGAAAGGAAATTTCCTAAAAATAAAAATGTAAAGAAAAATAAGAGGAAACTTGATAAAATTAGAATAGAAACAAATTAAGAGGAAATTTATTAATGAACAAAAATATATATATATATATATATATATATATATATATATATATATATATATATATCTTCAAGGTATGAGATCATTTAACAACTAGAAGTCAATATCCACCATCCATATTCGAAGCCTATTTTTGGAGCACCTTAATCAAGAAAATCCCACTCTAATTCAATCGTAAGCTTTCATCAAATCTAGCTTCATACTGATATACTAGGCACATGCGAAGTATGGGTGCAAGCCTAAGAGTATCTCCAACCATCCTCTATAACTCTAAATATAAAGGATTGGTTGGAAAAGAGCACTCCAACCGTCCTCTATATTTAGAGGTGGTCCTCTATAATGCTATAGTGATCCTCTATATATAGAGGAGGGGAGAGAAAATAGAGGATGCCTTATAACACTATTCATCCCCTTACAATGCCATTTGTATCATTTTTTTGTCTCTCAATCTTTTTCAAAATGTCAATTATATCCTTTTAATTTATTTTAATAATTATCATTTTATATTGAAATTATTTTTATATTTTTTTAATAATTGTTTAATTTTTAAATTTAATTTATCAATAAAAGATACAAAAAAAAAAGCCAAATCCTCTACGGTATCATCCCTTGAGGTCATCATGTGTCCCTTTTGACACCCCTTAACCATGGTTAAGATTCATCCACCCATCCTTGGTTTTTTTTTATAAATATTAATTCTTTTTTTAAAATTAAAAAACTATTTTTAATATAAAAAACTCTAATAACAAACTTTAATAAATAAAAACTCTAAATCAACTCATCTCTACCATTAGCGATAATTTTGTTGGCCAAGTATTTAGTTTTGGAGGCCAAAGAGGTGAATTATTGAGTTTGAGAGGAAAAATGGGGAATAAAACATATGAAAATTATTTGTTTTAATAATAAATGAATAGTGTTATAGAATATGAATAGTGATTTAGAGTTCCACACCATTGGAGCAAATAAGTTTAAAGTGGGGCTGATCTCCTCGAATAGAGGAGATGCCGAAATAGAGGAGAGATATAGAGTATTGCGATTGGAGATGCTCTAAGAGACTAGACAATAACCCTATGGCCCTATGTAATTGACTATGTAATTGACTTCGACTAGACGTTTAACCAATTGGGTTACACTACCAAAGCTTCAGATGATGTTGATTTAGTGTGGTAGCCCTCCAAAAGAGTATATTTCATGACAACAAAAAATCTTCATGCTTCAAATCAACCCAAGCAGATTGAATAACATGGAAAAAGTGGAAATCCCCCAACTGGTAAGGGGAAAGGCAGCTACAGCTGTGCGAATTATAGCAATAATGAAGACAACAAGTCCCCCCCTCTCTCTCTCCTGGATGGTGCGCGTGAGGGCCCACACAAGGAATAGAAACATGATTAGTGTATCTATGGCTAACTCCTACAATTAATGTTATCCTAATTGAAAAAAATAAAAAAGGGTTATAAAAACATGAAAATAATGAGACATTTGTTACATTTTGTTATATTGTTTGAGCCAGGTATGAAATTAAATTGTCTAGCCGGTTTTGGATAGATGATTTGCACTTGGGGGGAAGGGGAGATGCCCATTGTATAGTGCGGCAATTATTTGATTGATGAGTGAGAGGACTACTTGACAATTTCACGAGAAAAGGGTGAGATCGACAAAGCTGTTAGTTTATTTTTTTCGGTAACTCAGGGTGTTCCCAACCCTTCGGGGGCAGACTAATCCTCTAGGGTGCGACCCGCCACATCGAGTAGTAGGATGTTTACGCTTGTTTATTAATTAGTAAAAACTTGTTCATTAATTAATAAACGAGCTTGAAAATGAAGCTTGAGCGACTTATTTATTAAATAAACGAGCTTGAACTTTAACACATAAGCTCGAATCGAGCTCGAGCAATTCGCGAGCAGTTTGATTCATTAGATATAGCTATATATTTGGGTTAAATTTTATTTATTATCTTGGTATAGGTAAAAAAATATTATAGTGTTACCTAAAATTTTAGAAAAAATTCATAATTGTATAAATGATATTCTTATTATGTAAAATACATTATATATTATTAATCTTTACTAGTATATAATAAAGATACTTAATTTTAAAATAAAAATGAAGTAAGTATATTTAAATATTTTAGTAGGTTAATTATAGTAAGTGTGTGCTCAAGCTTAATTGGCTTGAAAATCAAGCTTGAAGTTGACTTGTTTACTAAATAAACGAACGAGTTCGAGCTTTTAATGAACAGAGCTCGAGCTGTTCGTTAGCACCTTTGTTTGATAACCACCCCTGCCGCCACACCAGGAAAGCCTGGAAAAATCCCGTGCAGGGCTGGTCCCAAATGGAGAGTGAGACGTTGAACCCAAGATCTTCTGCTTCATGAGGTGTAAGTCTCGGGATCACTGGTGTAAGTCCGGAGAACCACTGGTCCACCCTGAGTGTTTATAATGCGTTTATTTAGTGTGTCATGTTAGGTGAATGATTCTTTTACAGGAGAATTTTTGCACGAGCCGTAGGAAAGTGGGCTACCGATCAAGGACGATATATGATCTCCGTCTCTCCACATGTAGGCTTGATGTGAGACACCTCTCATGCAAAATCTTTTACTTGTAGTGTTGTTCTTTGTGAGGCAATGGCCCGTGAACCCTTCTCTTTGTCTGCTTTTATTATTATTATTAGGGTGCTTCACCTAAATGGGCATGCTTTGTATTTTTATTACAAAAGGGCATACTTTGACAAATTTATCAAATAGGACATCATTTGTATATTTATTACTAGAAAGGGCATGCATTTGACATATTTACCCTTAAGCTATGCATATAAAAACAAAAACTATAAGTGTAAAATTGGAATGCATATCCTCTTTGGTAATTTTTTTCAAATCATGTCTTAAGCAGTGATATTTTTTGTTTAGGGCAACAAAACGGTACTTAACTCTTATTATTACTAGTGGGTGGCACGTGCGATGCACGTGAGAGATAGGGGAATGGGGGGAGAGATTGGGAAGGAGAATCCTAGTGAGGACATTTTGAAAAAAAAAATTAAATATTTTAATTATAGAAACTTAAAAGACTTTTTAGATAAAAACAAAACATTGTGAATGACATGTTAGTATAGAAAGGAACATTTGGACAACCAAAAATCCCTATTTTATCTCTTGAAAAATAGTTATCACGTGGAGAGGGTATGCCTTTTCGTTGAGAGAGACCAAGGAGGGAGCATGAGAGAAGATAAGGATAAAGATTTGAGAGAATCGTGGAGATATAGAAGGATTGTTGTTAGTTGTAGTTGATATTACTTCAATACCCCTACTAACTTTTCTCATGAAAAATAAGATACCATAAAATTGGGACTCATTAGAAATATTAGACAAATATTAACCAACTTTTTAATCCTGCTTATCTCATTATAATCGTAAAGATTATTTATTATTATTATTAATAATATTAATATTAATATTAATATATATATGCTAGCCTTCACATAGTACTCAAACGTGTTATCGAGGTAAAAAAAATTGTGTGAAGTTAAGGTGGTAGCAATTTTGCAATTATGAAGAGAACCTCACCTTGAGTCATTGACAATAAGAAGAGTGAATTTTTTACAGCTTTAACATTAAGGTTGCACTTTAATTATAGGACTGCAACCTCATTGAAATAAATTTGTTTTGCCCTTCAAAATAAGGAAGGTCGAAGATGCGTTGAGGGGCTAACAAGAGACGTGGATGTTACCACTTCACGTATTGATACCATTATCTTAAATTTATATATATGTTAACCTTTATTAGACTAATAAATTTGATAACTTTCATAAAGACATTTTTATCCATGTAATAATCATTGAATTTATTAAAGTTGAGGTTGGTTTAATATTTTTTACTCGAGAACAATCATTATATATAAGAGAGAAGAAGTATAGTTTGAATTTTCTTGTATTTCAGGCCTTCTTTATTTGATGAGTTGTCTCTAGTAAAAATATTAAATTACCCTTATATTTAATAAAATGATATTCAATACATAGAGGTAAAAAGATTAATGAAAGTTACTAAGTTCACTAGTTTTTTTTTTTTGGTTAAAACACTAGTCTTTTTGAAAGTTAATATTTCTCATATATATATATATATATATATATATATATAGGGGAGGGGGGTGATAATGTTTCACACTGTGCATGAACATTATGAAGCTTCACGCAAGCTTGTTAGAGTGACAATTTTGTAAATAAGGGTAGCATGCGTGAATTTTTTTTGTAAATTTAAAAACTGATTTTGTAAAAATACCCAATATTCACTCCGTAATATATGTTATATAGGGTATTGCTATGAGCACACCAATATTTATTGACTTGATTGGACACCAAACTTAAAATTACTTCTACACACCATACACATCATCTTCTTTCTCTTTTATCTACAGCCAAAAATGCCCGCAATCTGTGTAGACATTCATCTCTCATTCATAGAAGCTTTGCAATGAAATCCCATGTTGTGGCTTCATCCGTGGAATGAAATGATTGTTGGGTACACAAAATGCGGACGGTTAAGCTAGGTGACTGTGGTGCGGTCTTATTGCTATTTTTGAGCACTCACTTGAAAGCATTGGATCAAGAGATAACTTAGAGAAACAAGTTCCAAATAATTGATATTTGGAACTGCACTCTTTAGATGCTTAAGCATGGGAACATGGGCAAAGCCATAAAGATCTTCCATAGAATGAGAGAGACGAATGTCTTACATAGGGTTGCCAACAATTTTTGCGGAAGATGAAAGAGAGAAGATGGTGACTGTGGTGGTGTGTAGAAGTAATTTTAATTTCAGTCTTCAGTCACTAAATATTAGTATGTTCGTAGTAATACCCTATATATATATATATATATATGGAAGTGATCATGAGAGACATGAAAAATATTGTACATTTATTCACACACAGAAAAACCATCAAGGAATCCAATAGGGACCATCATACCACCTGACACACACATGCTGTCAATGGTAGGTGGCATCATATTCTTGAAGAATGCTAAGCATACTCTTAGATGATAAAACAAATAATTTAGGTGACGTAACACTGATCTAAATAGGTAGAGTTTATTTGAAAATTTAGCTTATTTAGACTTTAGATTGTTAAGTTAAAAGTTAATTAGATGTCTACATCTTTTTTAAGTAGAGATTTTACCTCAAAAAAAAAAAAAAAAAAGCTCATGTCTCTTTATTACTTTTGAGGTAGAGTTTTTTACTTCAAAAAGATCTAGACATCCAATTAACCTTCAACATAACAATCTAAAGTTTACCTAAGCTCAATTTTTAAATAAACTTTACCTATTTTGAATAGTATTACCAAACGCCACTTTAGTGTAGGCCTATAAATGGTTGACACAAAGTCATTTATGTAAGGGCAATGCTAACCCCGATTTCTCTCTTCCCCCACTTTCTTTATGTGAGGAACATGTGTTTTTACTTTTCCTAACTTCGTTTTACAGCTTAAATCTTCTCTCGAAAAAGAGAAGACGTGTTCCTTACTTAGAGAAAGTGGGGAGAATAGAATTTTGGGTAGTTTTCTCCTTTATTTTATTATCTTAGAAGGGTGAGAGTAGGGATTGCGAGAGTATGCTTAACACTCTTCTACGTACCTTGACTTGGCGTGATGGTATTATTAGTAGAAGGGTGTTAGCCCTACTCTTTGGTAGTATATACTCTCAGCGAAAAACTAATACTAATTAAAGCAATAAATGATAGGTGTTGGTTGAAGGAAAATATTAAAAACTATCAATAGTACTCACTGTTGAGAGTTAGACCATTGGATTGAAAATTCAATGGTGTCATGTGGCACATGCTTTAAATGATCGGTGCCCTTTAATGCTTGTCACCATTGGATTTTCAATCTAACGGTACTATCGGGACTCGGGAGTCTTAGATCACTTCCCTTGGTTGAAAGTAAGGTCACGTATTAGTTTTAGTTTTTGACCGACAATCAACCCGCACGGCTCATGTATATTACCATGTGTGTGCACGGTGTAGCTGATCCATAGTCCCCTCCTTCCCGCACGGCTCATATATATTATTATTTGTGTGGTAAATAGGCACAATTCACAACCAAGTATCAGTAGGTGCCGTACTCTTTTGATTCCATCCGAAGTGAAATTCACCCACCCACCAATGACACGATGCCACGTGTTCATCCAAAGTCACCATCAGTCAGTTGTGTCGCTCAGACAAACCATATCAATATACTCGTGCGTTGGATTTTCTTGTGTATCTTTTCGGAACACGTGATGCATGCATTCGGTAAATAAATGTTGCATGCGGCTTTGAGTTATTTTCACAATAAAATTGGAAAAGGATAGAAAAAACAAGAAAGAAGTACATTTACTAAAAAACGAGGTTGGTATAAAAAACGAGGAAAACTTCCTTGTTAGGTAGAGGAATGCTAGCGTATCAAGGTTTTTAATTTCGTTGATTTCGTTGAGATTTCACCAAATTATGATCGATCCCTCTGAAAATGATGTCTCATATCTCGCCTTACAATATTTTGGCCAAAATTTCAGATTTTTTTGAAATATTGTTGATTTAATTTTCATATTTTTTGGAATTAAAATTTAATAAAAAATTTATATTAGCCAAAATATAGTCAAAATTTTGGTAAATTTATCAAAATTTGATTTTTAATTTTTTTTTTTTACGATTTTGTTAAAAAAATAAAATAACTTTAATTATATTTTAATCTATTAATATAATAAAATACCTAATAAGATAGAATACTTAAGCTCTTAAATACTTTATTTAAGTACGATTCACTACAAAAAATCTCACTTTTAGCGACGGTAATAAACCCTCTCTATTGATCATATTATTGTCGCTATTACCATTAGCGACGGAAAATAAGCCGTCGCCCTTCCATGACAAATAATTCCGTGGATAAAGGTATTAGCGACGGTAATTTCAAACCGTTGCTCACGTACCGTCGCTATAGATAACATTTTTCGTTGTTAAATAGCTGAAAACACACAGGCAGTAGCGACAATAAGTCCTATTAATGATGGTAACTACTACATCAGTGACGGTAATATTAACGTCGCTATTGATCACCAGTTTTAATTTCGTTGATATAACATGTTTTAGCGACGGTAAGCATCCCGTCGTAATTAATCATATATTTTCTCTGATGGTTATAAAATCGTTGGTGAAACATTATTACCGACAGATAATTACTGTCTCTACTAGCAATTGACTTATAGCGACAAATTAAAAACCGTGATTAAAACTTTAAGATAGAATACTTAAGCTCTTAAATACTTTATTTAACTACGATTCACTACAAAAAATCTCACTTTTAGCGACGGTAATAAACCCTCTCTATTGATCATATTACTGTCGCTATTACCATTAGTGACGGAAAATAAACCGTCGCCCTTCCATGGCAAATAATTCCGTGGATAAAGGTATTAGCGACGGTAATTTCAAACCGTTGCTCACGTACCGTCGCTATAGATAACATTTTTCGTTGTTAAATAGCTGAAAACACACAGGCAGTAGCGACAATAAGTCCTATTAATGATGGTAACTACTACATCAGTGACGGTAATATTAACGTCGCTATTGATCACCAGTTTTAATTTCGTTGATATAACATGTTTTAGCGACGGTAAGCATCCCGTCGTAATTAATCATATATTTTCTCTGATGGTTATAAAATCGTTGGTGAAACATTATTACCGACAGATAATTACTGTCTCTACTAGCAATTGACTTATAGCGACGAATTAAAAACCGTGATTAAAACTTAAAAAAAAAAAAGGATTTAGCGACGGATAAGAAAAAGTTGCTACTATTTTAAAAAAAAAATAGATATAATATTCTTTTAAAAAGATGCACTTAACCTGTTCATATTTAACCTATTACCTTTAACCTATTACCTGTTCACATTCAAATTTAGCAATATATAATGCAATAAAAATGGATTAACTGAAAAAATCATAAAATTAAAAACAATGTAAATCTATGAAGGGATATCCATGAAGGGATATAAGTACATAAGTCTGTATCAACATGTCTGTATAAGTCTATATCAACATAAGTCTAGAAAAAAAAAAACAGCTGCTCTACCCAATCATCGTTGAGTATCATCTGGGGGATGAGTAGCGACCCCATCATTGCTGAATATCATCTAGAGGATGAGTAGCAACCCAATCATCACCGAGTATCATCTAGAGGCTAAGTAGCTCACTGTCCGGCGACAAAAATATATTGCCTAAATGCCTCCCAAAGCTTTCGAGTGCTTGGTTTCATTCTCCCAACTTGGCTTCTTAACGCCTCCATCTCTGCTGTAAGATGAGCCTCCACAATCGTGGTACAAGCCTCAACATCCGAGGAAACTCTCTTCCAGTGTGCGGTATCTGCCGTGGCAGCTGTTCCACGAAGCTGAGTAGGAGTGACACCCAACCCATCCATCCAAACGCGTCCATGTCCGTCTGCATTCATGATCGGAGTGAAGACCTCATTCCCCGTAGTGCTACTATCATTGCTCGTGGTACGCTAGCTAACTATTTCCTCCATCCATGTCTTTAATTCATAGTCAATGATTCAAGTCAGAGAAGTTAAGCGAATGAGAAAAATAACAACATTTTTATTTGATGATAAGTTCTTAGAGGCATAAACATACCATAATTGTGTTTTGATTCTTCATCCACAAATGACCCATCCCATCGTGTATGTGTGATCTTAAACATATGCATTTGATCAGGCTCCTAGCCCTCTGGATGCGCAGCTCGCTATCATCATGAAAAATATATGATATTAGTAAATTATATAGTTAATGTTCAAATTAATTGTCAACAAGACGCAATAATAAATGAAAGATGTGAACGTCAAAGAATATACCTCCTTGGCACGATACCGGGTGAAAGGCTTCGTTCTGATGGTATGATACATTTTTAGCTTCTGCCTATTGACTTTGTTTCTTGCACTAATGGACTGTATATATTAGAGTAATGCATCTCATCAACATACTGAATTTCCCCAAAACAAGAGATTTACATAAGCACATAGATTAAAGTGTTTAAAATAAGCTTAATTATCAATGATGCCGTCGTTAATAATTCCATACCTTCCCCTTCTCGGATCTATTATAGCCAACAAGTTCCCTCCACTGTTGAGGATCCACTCTAGAGTCACAAAGTTCTGCCGAACACTCTCCAGTAAGCCCTCTCTTTGTGCTCTCTCTCTCTCTCTCTCTGTGTCTCATTGTCTCTCTCCCTCTCTCTGCTCTCTCTCTCCGATCTCTATTGATTGTTCCTCAGAACCCCCTAGAATCATAGGATCTTGAATGTGGGGGAAGGAGTCTTGAATGAGTGCTATGAGCTCTGCACGTTAATGGCTATATCCTTCTCCATTTCATATCCTCCATTATCTCTTCCTTTATGCAAAAATCTAGGGTTTCTTCCATGCGGAAAACACCCTAACCCTAGTCCTAATGCTAACCCTGGAGAATCATGATGACCCATTTCGGTTTAATTGCTTCTCTCGTAACCATTGTCTTCTCTCTTTTTGGATATTTATATATATCTTCTGCATCTTCAATAACCCTCTTTTCATCCCTAATACATCCATGAAAAAAAAAAGGTCTTTGTCCCTAATTTTTATTTCGATAATTTTGTTTCTAGATTTGGTGAATTTGGGTAGTTGTTAAATAGTTTTTATAGGGTTTTCATTTTTCAAAAAATTGATTTATTTTTTTAAGGTTAGAAAGTGTTTGTGTAGAACCCCGGATCTTGATGGCATGACATGGTGAATAGTGTCTAAGGCTTAAAGCCTATTGTAATGCCATGAAAGGTTATCAATGATAATGAGAACATGGTTTTGATATATTTCGGGTGTAAGATGTGTTATGGCATTAATTAAAGCCTTAAGAATATTTTCTTAAGTTTATGGGTGCTTGGGATGAAAGAATAAGAGTATAAAATACTCTAAGTGTCAAAAAGGGTTATGTCTTATCATACCCTCAACTTTTGAGAACTCTAGTTTTGTCACCGTTGATCGGAATCGAATGATTCTTGAACCATTAGAAAGGTATGGAAACCCTCTTTGAGGTTCATGCGTATCATTTTTCTAGATTTTTAGTCGAAGATAGATTAAATGTTGGATTTCTGAAATCAAGTCTGCTGAAAATCTAGGCTGCTGAAATCCATTTCAGACCAGTCAGCTTGATTCCATGTAGACAATTTAGAATTCATAATTAGGATTTGTCTATACAACACAAAATTGTTTCCCCTTTGAATGATAAGTCAAACGCAAGTTGAATCGTCAAAATCCGATAAGTGAGTCAAAAGTTATTGTCAAAATATCATAGCGGGAAAAACTTAACCTAGTCAGAGCACCCACTTGTTGACGAGTGTCATGAACTCGTCAATGAGTGAGACGAGCAAAATGCTCAATAATCCAACTCATTGACGACTGTAACCCCTTCATCGACGACTAGAACCCTCTCGTTGACGAGTACATGCATAGGGATCGCGAAAAGGGGATTTTAAAGGGTATATGCGTGATTTTTCAACCCTAACCCTATAAATACCAAATTTTCGTGGGATTAAAGGTTTTAAGACTTTGAGAAACATCTTTTGAGAGGAAAGAGTTTCCAAAAAGGGTTTTCATTTGAGATTAAGAGGAGTACGATTCTTGCATCCCAAGGTTTGGATCTTCTTCCTAAAAGCTTGGATCTTCTTCCTCAAGCACGATTTCACTTCTCTAAGCTTCTCAACCATCTCAAAGCTTGAAGATTAAAGGGGCTTCTACTTTTCCAAGGTAAGAACATTCTATTATCTAGCTTTGTTGTAGAACAACTATTGAAAAAGATGATTGAATGTATAATGTTGAATAAGATTTTGTAAAGGCACTCCCCTATCTAGCTTTGTGATAATAGAAGTCATGAAATGTGGATTTTAAATGAAGATTCCTCAAGAGTAAGAGTAATCACACTCTACTCACTAGCTTGTTGTAAGTTTATAAGTAAATACACCTATTTTCTAACCTTGCTATGATTCAACCTCGAAATAAGGGTTTCAAATTTGGAGATTTTCTCAAGGTCATTGGTAAATCTATTTTTGAGATATTACCTTTAAATAAAACATGATGTGGGTGTAAGCATCCAATTTTTACACCCCTTCTTAACCATGTTGTCCCCAGCCGAGCCCCCTTTAATCCTAGTTAAATCGTAGATCAAACCCTGATTAACCTTTGGTCAACCCTAGGTCCAATCCTAGTTAAACCCTAGGTCAAACCCTAGTTAACCTTAGGTCAAACCTAGGTCCAACCCTAGTCCTAACCCTAGCTAAACCTTAGGTGAACCCAAGCCCTAGCCTAACCCTAAGACCAAGGCCCCTAGGGCCTAAACCCTAGCTTGGGCCAAAAAAAGGGCCCAAAAATTCAAATCACTCAACCCGTATCGCGTGCATGCTGGGCCAGGCCCCTTCTGGGTAAAAATCAGTAATGGCGGTAGATTATCTACGCCATTATCCCATTAGCTTAGGAAGGGAATGACGGTACTGGAATTACCGCCATTCCCTATTTCGTGTTCTCAACAATCACCTGCCCCCCTGAACTCCTAGGCATGCTCCCTGATAGCCTCCTCTCCTCCCTGCAGATCCGCTTACCCCTGTCCTAATACCATGGGTGTCCCCAACACCCTCTCCTACAAATTCAAGGTCCACCCAGCCATCTCCCAGATGAAAAAAAACCCTCATCCGAACCTCTGTTGGATTGCCTAAGCTAAACCCATTCCAAGAGCCTGTGAGCACTCTCAGTAGCCCCAGGAGTCCTCAGGGACCACCCCATCTCCATCTACAACTGTGAAGCATCACCACCAGGCATCATCACCACCATAGCAGCCCTCTCAAGCATTCCAGTAGGGTAGGGTCATCCCCTACCCCTCCTTTTTCTCTCTGAGCACACATGTGAGCCCCTGGTCCTTCCAGGGGACTTTTATTTCTGTGTGTTCCCTAAGCCCAGAGTAGGGGCTTCCCCTACCTTTCTCATAGGTATGGGGGACCCCTTCACGGATAAATGATTCCTCCCCATAGATATGGTCACTCCCTGACCCTTTTGGGGGACCCTCAGACCACGAGGGATCCCCTGGAGCAACAGGGTACAACCCCGAAGGGCCTAGATTCAGTTCTGAAAAATTTCAAAATGACGGTAAATAGAGTATCGCCATTCTGGCTCTTTTCATTTCAGTGGCCATGCACCCTCCTTGGTTGAGCCCTGGTCTATTCCAAGGCCCTAATTTGATCCCTGAGACCTCCCATGGCCCAACCTGGTCCTTCCAGGTTGACCCCGTGAGCTTAATCATGGTTAAATCACTCTAAAAACAAACTGGCCAGAATGACGGTAATCCATCTACTGCCATTCCTGATTTTATGTTACAGTGATATCAGGCCCATTGTAGGCCCCTTTTGAACCAAGTCCAGGGCCCACCATAGGCCCAGGACATGTGGCAAACTCACCTGACCATTCCTGAGGGTCCATGACCCCTGGGGTTCACCCCTGACCTCCCTTAAAGTCTGTAAAGCCACTGTTCTGAGAATAGCTAGAATGACGGTAATTATTCTACCGTCATTCTCATTCTATACAGAATAGAGAATGATAGTAAAATAATTACTCAATTCCCTATTTCTTCAAAATAATAGGCTTTGCAAGGGCCCAGACCTGGTAGGAGGCCATTCTAGGCCCTACCAAGCTCCCTGGACCCATCTTAGACTTACCCAAACCTTAACCAGGGGTTAACCTAATCCTGATTATTTTTTAATCATGGTTAACTGATCTAACCTCAAGGAAAAAATCCTGAAAATTTTCTAAAAATCCTAAAAAATCAGAAAATGCAGGAAATAAGCAAAACCATACCCTACAGCATGCCTAAGCATAATTAAACCCATTTTAACCTTGAAAAATTTGGGAAGATCCCTGAAATTGCCAACCAAGGCAAGAGGCCCATAAAACATACCTTGAACCTTACCAATAGTGGTTAGCAACCCTAACTATGGTTAGACAATTCCTTAACTCCGGTTAAACACTTCTTTTACCTCCGGGCCTAACCTTAAGCCTACTGGGCTTATCCTTGGCCTCCGGGCCCAACCTTAAGCCTACTGGGCTTACCTTTGGCCTACTGGGTCCAACCCATTAAACCATGCACTTGACTAACCCAGTCAACCAACCCTAAGCCACCCTTGGTGCATACACACACTTCCTTAGTCTTGGCACAGACTCATGTATCAGAACTACGCTCGGTCTGATCTCCTACCATGTGAGTACGTAGGCAACCCAATCCAGTTTCGACCTTAGTTAGCTTTTCTTTCTTAGATTAGTATAACCTAAACACTAAGGCATTTGAATAATCTTTTGATATTAATATGACTTATACCTAGAGAGTAGGTAACCATTACAAAATGGGGGTCTCAGGATGCCTAACACCTTCCTTGAGACTTAACCGAATCTCTTACCTAGAACTCTAATGCAGACAAAGACCTTATCCACATAACCCGAGACTTATCCCTTCTGAATAAATAAGTGACGACTCCTAATCTTAAATCAACCAACTGTGGGTGGACGAAATCCGTGCTCAACTAAAGAAGAGACCCATGATAATCAAGGCTTTTGACAACTCAACGAGGCAAAATCTAGGCAACATTGACTTGACCATCGGGGTCGGACCTGCTCAGCTTACAACGAACTTCCAAGTTGTGAATGTGTCAGCTTCATTCACTTTGCTCATTTGAAGGCCTTGGATCCACGCAGCCAGAGCCATTTCCTCCTCTCTTCATCAAAGAATCAAGTTCATTCAAGATGATCACATGGTCGTGATCCCATCAGAGGAGTTGATGAGTTCACACGGGGACATCCAGGAGCTGGGGCAAAGCACCACCTTCATGACTTATCAATTCGAGCAGGTCAGTTCTATCGCCCAGATAGAATAACAGAACAAACAGCTACCACTATTTGTCAGGATGATGACTAAAATGAGCTACCAATCAGGGTTAAGCCTAAGTATATTGTGATTCTCACAAGCACTCAATGCACTCTATGTTTTACATAACCGAAGTTTTCTCATAAGCATGGTATTTCAAGAATCATAAGAATGATTTTTCAAAGGAAATTTCATAAGAAGAAACATAAGTGCATAAACATTGACAAGGCTAAACTTTGGGTTGGTATTTCTACGATCAGTTACCTCATGCTCACAAGGATCAAGTCTAAGATCTTGCATAAACTCCAAGGATCATAAGTCTCGTAAGGTTTCTAAGAATTCATAAGAAATGCATCAGTCTAAGATCAGTTACAAGGCTCACAAGGTTATAAGGCTCATTAATATTCACAAGTTCTACAGATCATGTCTGAGATCTTGCATAAGTCTCCAAGGATCATAAGCTCACAAGAAACTTATAAGAACTCGTAAACTCATGAGGAACTCATAAGCTCATAAGGAATTCATAAGAGCTCATGAGACTCATAAGCATTCATAAGAACTCATAAGGCATGTACAAGGGGTTTTGTTTTCCATGAAAGATAAGATTTGACGAAAGTTTTTTTATGAAGGGTTTTTAATCATGAATTTTATGACTAGTATTCTTTACTTGTATGTGGTATTATTGTTATTATAGAAGTGTTAGCTAGTAGTTTGTGCTCGTTGAGTATTCCATGCTCAGCTGTAGATTTTATGTTGGCAGGTCCGTTCGACATCCACAACTCCGAGCCAATGGTTGAGGAGGAATATGCAGAAGAAGAGGCGGCTATCTCGTTACAGCCTTAGGAGGATAGAGATCTAGATAGGTGTCCTTATCTAGACTATTGTTGAGTGGAGAGACTGTGAGGTTTCTTTTTTTGAATTTTGTTAAAGTGGGCATGTCCACTTCACTTTTTGGATTATGTTACATTGTAAAAACTTGGAATATATATAATCATTTGTATAAAAGAAAATTTTTAGTTTACTCTTCCATACTATTTTATGATTCTACTATGTTATGCCTTGGGTATTTTTACAAGATGGTTTGGTATCAGATATGACACATCACGAGCCAAAGTATCCCTAGCTCCTAGGGGGTATTTTGGGCCGCGACAGTTTGATGTTAAAAGAAGAATTGCGAGACAGTTTTAGCTGATAGTTGTTTTAACTATCAGATAAAAAAACTCATTGGATAAACTCATAAAAATTTGAGGAAACTCACTCATAAAAGAAAGAAGGAAAGCCTGGATGGGGGGGGGGGGGGGGGGGGGGGAGAACAAGACTAAGCTTTATCTCTGCACCACCTTGTCAAGATCGGATCCTTCGATCTTGTCTCATTCTAGAATATGGATCGGTCTCATACTTTAGGAAGTTGGTACTGACTCACGTAAGATTCGCATGTGAATCCTTCAAGTGTCCAAGGTCGGTGGGCACTCGTCGGTCTCCCCTTATGCGCTCGAGTGCAGTTTCAGATCTCGAATCACCCTTCCAAATTGGCTATCCTTAACGCTCGTTCTTAGCGCGGTCTCATCTTGATCTTATTCCCCTCTCTTATTAGTTGAAAATTAGTTTTGATTCTTCATTTGAATCACTACAAATTCAAAGTTTTTAGTAGTGGTTCAAAACTGCCACGGGAAGTCATAAAACAACAGTTAATTCCTTTACCGGTGGTTTAACAAACCGTTGGTATATAGCTTATCGGGGAAGCATTTTATGGCAGTTTTACAATGGCGATTCTTGAAACCGCCATTGTTAATATACTTTGTAGCGGCGGTTTTGTAGGCCCTTTAACGGCGGTTTAATAAGGGCAATTCCATCAATCCGAGTATGACTTTGTCGACGGCTTTAACCGCCGCTATATTTGTAGAATATAACGGTGGTTAAATCCGCCACTGTTACGTAATAAGTAATTATATTATAATCACCTACAGTGGCGGTTTTAAATTGCCTCTCATTATTATACATATAGCGGTAGTTAAAAATCGCCGTTGATACTTAATAAATAATTATATTATTATTACTTATAGCGGCAGTTCATAACCGACGCTGTTGTTTATGGATTAAAAAAATTATTTTATTTTTATTGCAATTCTTTTACCTATATTATTTGTACCTGTGAGTAATATAAAATAAATTAAAATTATCCGCACAATATTGATATTTGCATGCAATAAATAATAATTCCAATAAAATAAAATAAATCTATCAAAATCATAATACAAGTCTAAAGAGTAATAATAACAATATATACATGCCCATAAAAATGTCTCTAAAGTAAAAAAAATAAAAATCCTCAGGTTGCCTAGCAGCTCCCTCTTGTTGGCTACCTCCTGGTACTCTGAAACTCGACAGATGTGTGCTGCCGACTTCCTCCTACAAAAACAATGAAAGAAAATTTATTGTTAGGATTTTGAAATGATAAAATTTAAGGATTTCATCACTATTATGCAAATAAACAAACTCATCTTATATTTTTCATACTTAAAGAGTTGAACACATAAAAGTCTAGGCATTTCATCACTTACATTTAAACTGATATAAGATTTTTCATACTTATAGAGTTTAAAAACATAAAAGTCCAGAGATTTCATCACCTAGTATGCCAAATTCCTATTTTTCAAGTATACTTAGGCCTAAACCTGTAGCACCCCGGACTTTTTCATCCTTAATGAATAGCACCTTCGTAGCTAATTGGCCGTTTTTGTAGTCTAATTAATAAATAAGGGAGAAATTGGAAATTTTAAAACATCAGAAATGTTCCTTTTCGAAGTACGAACCCAACGCAAGTTGAATCGTCAAAATCGGACGAACGAGTCAAAAGATATGGCCAAAACAGTCTGGACCTGCAGGCAATCGTAGCTCGGAAGGCACTAAGGACGTAGCTCTAGCTCTGATAACGTATACGTTGTGCATCCGTTGTGCAACAGACAACGGGTACGTCGTGCAGCAGACAACGTGTGCGTTGTACAGCAAACAACGTATACGTTGTGCATTCGTTGTGCAACAGACAACGGGTACGTTGTACAGCTCACAACGGGTACGTTGTACATAAGGCAACGTGACAACGTGTTCGGTACTATTCACAGCACAACGTGTTCGGCACTGTTCACAGCACAACGTGTTCAGCACTATTCACAGCACAACGTGTTTGGCACTGTTCACAGCACAACGTGTTCAGCACTATTCACAGTACAACGTGTTTAGCACTGTTCACAGCACAACGTGTTCAGCACTATTCACAGCACAACGTGTTTGGCACTGTTCACAGCACAACGTGTTCAGCACTATTCACAGCACAACGTGTTTGGCACTGTTCACAGCCCAACGTGTTCGGCACTCGTGTTTTTGCAGGAATTTCAGTAAGGGTATTATGGTCTTTTGGTCGGTTCATTCTTACCTTAAGAGTTTAACCCGAGCCTTTAGGGCTTCATTTCGACACTTAGAGAGATTGGGAGATAAGAAGAGAGGAGAGGGCGATTCCTAAACCTAGGGTTTCCATTTTGGAGAGAAATCAAAGGGGTTTGAGACCCTAGATCACTTCAAGTCCGATTTTTCTCCAAGATCATGGCTCAAGCACTCGTGGAGAGCGTTCCCCAAGCTAGGGCAGCAACCCAAGCACGTTTTTGAAAGGGGTTTCTTCCCCAACTCAAGTCTCCTTCAAGCAAAGGTGTTCTTCTTTCAAGTTGGAGCTTCAATCAAGGTTTCTACCAAGGATCAAGCCTTGATCTAAGGTTAGTACACCCTACTAACTTACCCTAGCAAAAATCTAGGTTTTCTATATAAAAATGTGATCCCGTATATTATGTTTTCCTCCTTATGAAAAGTGTTATCCCCCATTAAATATAAACAAGATAATGGAAAAGGTGTGGATGTGTGGATGGAATGTTGGATGTGGCGATTGGATGCCGAGATGTATGTTGTGTGATGTGTGTGATGGAAATGGTGGATGAGTATTTTACCAATAATGAACTTACCTTGATGTTTGGATGGAAAATATGCGCTAAAAAGAAGAAGATGAATTATTAAGAAACATTGCATGTGTTGTGTTTGACAAAATGCCTAAACTATGAATAAACGACTTAGATGAAGAAAATGGAAATAAGTTTTATGCATGTGTTCTTATAGACGATGAATTGATCCAATGTCATGTGAATTACTTAAGTTACCTATGCTAATATTATGAATTGAATTGTAATGCCATGTCTCTTTTGTTAAAGCACATTCCCACGATTGTTATTATTGGCACGCACATAAGCACGCATGATAGCATGAACCGAGATTTCAAGAGCATGTGTATATAATAAACAACAAGAAAATATTGCATGTCAAGGAGGTTGGTAGCCCAGGGACATTCGGGTACTAGCCTCTGGCTCACAAGAAAACCAAACATTGCATATCAAGGAGGCTGGTAGCCCAGGGACATTCGGGTACTAACCTCTGGCTCACAAGTGCATTGCATATCAAGGAGGTTGGCAGCCCAGGGAGATTCGGGTGCTAGCCTCTGGCTCACAAGTTACAAGATAAAAGTTTACAAGATGATGATCATGCATTCATGCATGCACGCATACATGATTTCTACGAGGCATACCGGAACATGACATGGGTTTTCAAGCATGAGTTTTATCGGCGCTTTCGCATTCATGTACGCACGTCAGGATGCTTGTATTGTATCATGCCTTATACTGTTTCTTTTGTGATGTTTCTATTACTGCTTATATGATATTACTATTGTGTATTTTTATTATGGTTATGGTCTGCTAGTAGCTCGTACTCGCTGAGTATTCCATGCTCAGCCGTACTTTCATGTCGGCAGGTACTGAGGGAGCCCTCGACCCGGAGCCTTGGGTCGAGGAAGAGTATATAGAGGAGAGGGAGCCGACTATTCCATTACAGTCTCAGGCGGACTGAGACCTCGATGTGTGACCATACCTCGACTACTGTTGAGGGGAGAGTATGAGAGGGTCTGGTGTATTTTGATATTTTGATAGGTGGGCCTGTCCACCTTAGACTTAGACATGTCTTGTATTTATGTTAACTTGGAATACTATTTTGGATCATCAGAAGAAATGAAAATTTGTTTACGCTTCCGCATGTATGTTAGCTTCCGCGCTCTGATTATCGTTGTTAGTACTGTATTTTATCTTGTGCATTACAGGATGGTTTGATAGGTACGTAGTGTGACACCTAAAATATCCCTAAACTCCTAGGGGGTATTTCGGGGCGTTACAGAGTGGTATCAGAGCTCTAGGCATTAGAGTCCCTAGGGTCACTTGGATGATTGAACAAGGTATTAGAATCACCTTAGAGAGTTGTATTCCAAGTATGGACTAACAAGTTAGTCCTAATCAAAATAGGTTGAATCTCAACCAAACTTAAAGTCCTACGCTAGGAACACGGATTGTATGGATGATGTTGTGTTGTATACCATATGTGCATTAATTGTGTTGTGCTTACAAATATGCTTGATGAATATGTATTGAGTGAATTTCGAAATTTGTACTAAAGGCGTATCCAAGTTAGACTCATGTTGTATTGTCGTTCTCAGGAGAAATCATGAGACGCAATACCCGGGGTCGCGGGTACAACACGAGGGGCAATGGAGGTGATGCTCCATCGGGTGATGATCAACCCGACTTTGCCCAAGCATTCGCATCCATAGCCGAGACTTTGGCTATGTTGGCGGCAAGGCAACCGGCCACTCCGCCTAATGCGGCACTTATACCGGCTCCTCCTAACCGAGCCCAAGCCGAGATAGAAGCTTTCCGGAGGATGAGGCCTCCAACCTTTTGTGGGAGTATTGACCCGCTTGTTGCCGAAGGATGGATTCGGTAATTAGAGAAGATATTTTCTGTATTGGCGCCTACGGAGGCGGAAAGGGTTACTTGGGCTGCCTTCATGCTTGA
Organism: Tetracentron sinense; assembly: GCA_015143295.1. Taxonomy (NCBI): domain Eukaryota; kingdom Viridiplantae; phylum Streptophyta; class Magnoliopsida; order Trochodendrales; family Trochodendraceae; genus Tetracentron; species Tetracentron sinense. The sequence goes on from CM026568.1 coordinate 8,707,113, forward strand.
GGGTGAGGCCGACCATTGGTGGAAGTCCGCACTTCGGACCCGAGAGTTGACCCGACAAGGTCAAGACTGGACTTGGGAAGAATTCTTGGATATTTTCAACAAGAAGTACTTCCCGATCGGGATGAAAGAGAAGATGGAAGTTGAGTTTATTACCTTGGAGCAAGGTAATATGTCAGTAGCCGCTTATGAGGCTAAGTTTTCGGAGCTATCTCGGTTTGCTCCACATATGGTAGCAACCGAGGCTATGAAAGCCCAGAAATTTGAGAGAGGATTGAAGGCCTACCTCAAGGACCGAGTCTCGATGTTTAGACATGAGACATACTCAGAAGTGGTGGACAAGGCACTTTTGGCCGAGTCGAATTCCGAAGAGTTCTTTAAGAGAAGAGGAATGGAGAAAGGACAGTCGAGTAGTTCAGGGGAGAAGAGAGCAAGGACTAGCTTGTATCGGTCCGCAGAGCCGGCTCAGTCACAGAGGATGTATTCGGCACCACAGGCTCCTCGCTCTTTTGCTCCATCGACCTTTCGCCCGGCTATCTCATATGCTCCTCGCCCCGCAGTTACTCAGGCTACGGGATATGCTCCTTCCCCCTATTCGCATGATATCTGCACTCTTTGTGGAAGGAAGCATCCAGCAGGAGAATGTCGAAGGATTACAGGAAGTTGCTTCCATTGTGGTGACCAGGGCCACATGGTTAGAGATTGTCCCCGACGTCATTTGCCAGCTCAGTCTTCAGGGAGCAGGCCCCTGATTAGGCAGACATCCCAGCCTAGCTCTTCCCAGGCTTCGAGGGCCTCACAGTCTACACGACCTCCTCGCCCAGCCACACAGGGCCGAGTCTTCGCCCTGTCAGAGAGAGACGCACGTGCATCCGACGATGTCGTGCAAGGTACGCAAAAAAATTCTAGAGTCTAAGTTGTGTAAAATTTCTATTGTTTATTATGTGATTATTTATACTAAGGGTTACCTATGTATGATGCTTGTGATTGTTTGAAATCTCCTAATAGTAGCTACTTAATCGCACAGGCGCTTTATTAGTGAACGAGTGTCTCACTCGAGTGTTGATCGACACAGGATCCACTCACTCCTTTGTGTCACCTAGTTTCGCGAAGGGATTTTTGACTGAGGCTACTCCGTTAAAGCAGGAGTTGACCATTGCAACTCCACTCGGTAAGTCAGTTGATACGGACAAGATATTCAGGGATAGTGTGGTTCAAGTGGGGGAGAATGAACTGTTAGCCGATCTCATCGTCCTAGCTTTTCAAGACTTGGATTTTGATGTCATCTTAGGGATGGATTGGTTGTCAAACCATCACGGGAATGTTGCGTGTTTTGAAAAGATGGTGAATTTCAAGCCGGAAGGAGTTAAGCCTTTTCATTTCCGAGGATTGAGAGAAAGGGATATTGCTCGCCTTGCAGTTTTGAGCTTAGCGAATCCCGAAGTACAAAACTCCTCGACCATTCCGGTCGTGAGTGATTTGTTGGACGTGTTTCCGGAGGAACTTCCAGGGTTACCTCCGAATCGGGAGATTGAGTTCGCTATAGAGCTACTCCGGGCACCGCTCCGATTTCAAGAGCCCCATATAGAATGGCCCCGATAGAGCTTGAAGAATTGAAGAAGAAAATTGAGGAGTTACAACAACTTGGTTTCATCCAACCATGTGTGTCACCGTGGGGAGCTCCGGTCCTTTTTGTAAAGAAGAAAGACGGGTCGATGAGAATGTGTATAGACTACCGTCAGTTGAACAAGGTAATTATCAAGAATCGTTATCCCTTGCCAAGGATAGACGACTTGTTTGACCAACTGAAGGGAGCGAGATTCTTCTCCAAAATTGATCTTAGATCGGGGTATCATCAATTAAGGATTAAGGCGGAAGATGTTCAGAAGACGGCTTTCAGGACTCGGTATGGGCATTACGAGTTCCTTGTCATGCCTTTTGGGCTGACGAATGCATCGGCGGCATTCATGGATTTGATGAACAGGGTGTTCCGATCTTACTTGGATCGATGCGTGATTGTATTCATTGATGACATTTTGGTGTATTCCCAGACACGGGAAGATCACGCACGAGACCTCCGCCTTGCTCTGGAGATGTTGAGAGAGCATAGGCTATATGCCAAATTGAGTAAGTGCGAGTTCTGGTTAGAGAATGTCGCATTTCTTGGACACGTGGTGTCAGCCGAGGGTATTTCTGTAGATCCAGCCAAGGTTGAGGCAGTCATGAGTTGGGGGAGGCCCAAGAGCGTCACGGAGATACGTAGTTTCCTCGGATTGGCAGGCTACTACCGGAGATTTGTGGAGGGATTCTCCAGTTTGGCTGCACCTCTCACCTACTTGACGAGGAAAAATGCAAAGTTCAGTTGGAGTGACCGATGTGAAGTAAGTTTCCAAGAGTTGAAGAAACGCCTCACCACAGCCCCTGTCCTTACTGTGCCATCTGGACCTTTTGGGTATGAGGTGTATAGTGATGCCTCGCATGTTGGACTCGGGTGTGTCCTGATGCAACACAAGAAGGTCATTGCCTATGCATCAAGGCAGTTGAAAGAGCATGAAAAGAACTACCCCACTCACGACTTGGAGCTTGCGGCGGTCGTGTTTGCACTTAAAATTTGACGACATTATCTGTACGGGGTGGAGTTCTATGTGTACACGGACTACAAGAGCCTCAAGTATCTCTTTTCCCAAAAAGAGCTAAACTTACGACAATGGCGTTGGATTGAGTTCTTAAAGGACTACGAGTGCACTATCCAATATCACCCGGGAAAAGCAAATGTGGTGGCAGACGCTCTGAGTAGGAAACCATCGGGGTTGTTGGCTCACATGTTGGTGCGGGAATGGAGACTGTTAGACGATTTGGCAAATCTAGACATCAGTGTGAATGATTCTGTCCGCAGTCCGGTTTTGGCAAATGTTACAGTTCGGCCGTACCTTATAGACTTGATCCAGGAGTATCAAGCCACAGACACTGACTTGTTGGCTTTCCGGGATAAGGAAGTGGCCAAGGGTAGTACGGACTTCTCTCTCACTAGCCGAGGTGCTATTACATTCAAGGGAAGGCTTTGTGTCCCAGCCAATGCAGACCTTCGGAGAGAGATTATGGACGAAGCTCACCGGTCTAAGTATACAGTGCATCCCGGGGGGACAAAGATGTATCGGAACCTCAAGAGTCACTTTTGGTGGCGAAAAATGAAGAGGGAGGTTACGGAGTATGTGACACGGTGTTTGGTGTGCCAACAGGTGAAAGCAGAGCATTTGAGACCGGCGGGTCTTTTGCAGTCTCTCCCTATTCCCGAGTGGAAATGGGAACATATCTCTATGGACTTCATCGTGGGGTTGCCGAAGACGGTTAGGAAGACCGATGCTATATGGGTAGTTGTTGATAGACTCACGAAGTCCGTTCACTTCTTACCGTACCGGACTACATTCAACTCCAATCAGTTAGCGGAGCTATACATCAAGGAAATAGTCCGATTACACGGGGTGCCAGTTAGTATTGTGTCGGATAGAGACCCAAGATTCACATCCAGGTTTTGGAAAAGTTTTCAAGGTGCAATGGGCTCCCGGTTAGACTTTAGCACAGCTTTCCACCCACAGACCGACGGGCAAACCGAGAGGGTGAATCAGGTTATTGAAGATATGCTCCGAGCATGTATGCTAGACTTCAAGGGAAGTTGGGAAGATCACCTACCTTTGGTGGAATTCGCTTACAACAATAGTTATCAAGAAAGCATACAAATGCTGCCTTTCGAGGCTTTGTACGGAAGGAGTTGTAGATCCCCGTTGTATTGGGATGAAGTGGGAGAAAGAAAGATTTTGGGCCCCGAGTTGATTGAACAAACCGCGGATAGGGTCAAGCTTATCCGGGAGAGGTTAAAGACCGTATAAGATAGACAGAAAAGCTATGCCGACAACCGAAGGAGGGATCTTGAATTCCGAGTCGGTGATTTTGTGTTTGTAAGGATTTCACCGACCAAAGGTGTTATGCAATTTGGGAAGAGAGGCAAGCTTAGCTCGAGATATGTGGGTCCGTTCGTGTAGAGCCCCAAAATTTCATTTCGCTAAGAATGAATAGTGTGTGAATAGTGCCCAAGTGTGGTTTTGTACACTTATGAGTCTTATGTTAATATATGTGTTTGGAATTATGGCGTATATGTTCCAATGGGTCTATATGTCCTTAGGGAATGTGTTGAAAAGCATAAAAGAGTGTTGGAAGTGCATTGGGGAAGATTCGAGTGGTGTAAACAAGGTTTTGCAGCAAAACAGGGGTCGACCGATCGCTCGGTCATTACATGTGATCGATCGGTCACCTACCGATCGCTCGATAGCTGTCGCATGGTTAACTTTTTTGTATGAAGAAAAATTCCAGAGAGTGCGTTTTTGACCGATCTCTCGGTCATAACACCGATCGACCGGTAAGCCACCGATCGCTCGGTCCATACCACCGATCGATCGGTCATACGTAGATTTCTTCATTAAGGGTGTTTAAGACTTTAACCATCACCCTTTGCCTATAAAAGGGCTGGGTTCGTGCCTTAGGGTTTCACAAACCCTTTGTGCATTGTTTTTGAGGGATTTGAAGAGGAGAAGGAGGAGAGGACCTTGGTGATCGTTTAAGCTTGTGGAAGATCAAGTTCTTCCTTTCCATTTGGTGTTTTCCAACCAAGAACTCACTGTTCTTGCTTGTTCCAGCCATTGGGAGTCAAACTCATTGATTTCTCTAAGGTAGATACACTCTACTACAATCTTGCAATCCTACTAGTTACTAATTATGATTCTTCTTATCTATGCCCTATCTATATGTATTGATTTTATGTATGAAAAGGTGTGATTATATACTTGGATGAAGGTTACTATTATGATGCACTCTAAGTGTTTGATAAAATGCCTCTAAGGGATTCTATGCTTAAATACGATGATTTCTCTTATTAAGTGCATATGCTCGCATGTCTCGCATAAACCGATGGTTTCCATGGATTTCTCAAAGTACAACCAAGGGTTTTTCACGAAAAGACGAATAATGAATGATTCTAAGTAACTCTATGATTTCTCTAAGATCGTTTCACAAGCTCTAAGGATCATACCATGCTCACAAGGAAACTCTATGATAATGCTCTAAGATCGTCTCACAAGCTCCACGGATCACAATGAAATGCTCTAAGATCTCTAAGGTTATGCTCTATGGAAATGCTCTACGGTATTGCTCTATGCTCTATGTCTCTACGGATCATAATGACTCTAAGTAACTCCATGAACTCACAAGAACTCATAAGGCTATGATTATCGATTGACTCACACGGTTACAGTTTTGGTTTCGAATATTATCTCACATATGTTTTCACGGTTTCCATGCTTTAAGGATTTTACGGATTTCAGTCTCCATGTCTTGTATGCTCCATGCCTAACCACTTTATTGTTATTAGTTTGTATACACTGAGTATTCCATGCTCAGTCGATATTGTTATGATCAGCAGGTGCTCGGGTTCCATTCGATTTGTGTGGCGAAGAACCTTGGGTCGAGGAAGAGTACCGTGACCCGGAGCCTTCCATGGATCACTATCATGACGATGGTGTTTTAGATAGGAGTCGTGACTTCGATTTCTGTTGATCGACCGACTTAGAACTTGTGTCATTTTGTTATGTGAGTGTGGGGTTTGTCCACTCCACTTTTGGGTTTCTCACACATATATACTTGTTGGCTCTTACTTGAGCCAAGTTATAGGAGTATTCATTTTGCTTCCGCTATGTTTAGCATTTTACTTTCCGTTGTGCATTGTATTTCGTTTCCGCTATGTATATTCAGGTACTCTGACAGGTTTCCACGTGTGCCTTATGTATCATACAGGAGGTATGATATGGCGGTCACGAGTCAAAGTATCCTTAACTCCTAGGGGGTATTTTGGGTCGTGACAGACTTGGTATCAGAGCTAGTTATGTCTAACGACAGACTTAGTTAGGTCACTCAGGCTTGGCCTAAGCGGAAGTAATTCCTATGAGTTGAACTTAGAACTCAGAAGGACTCAGTTGTCTTAGGCTTGTTACCACGACATAACCGGTATCAAGTGAATCCTTAGGTTAGTGTAGAATCCTAGAAAAGATAGATGCCAAATGCAAGTGTCTTAGCTACGCTAGGATACTCTAAGTTGTGATGGTATTCTTACGTGTATACCTTGATGTATACGAAATGCGGTGTTAGCATTTCATGATTATTGAATTGCTATATGATATGTGAGGTTTGGTATCCAAGTTAGACTCATGTTTTGCCAAATTGATCTCAGGATTTGATATCATGAGACGTGTCAATCGGGGTCGAGGTTACCATACTCGGAGGGCCGAGAGTGAAGTTCCGAGAGAAGAGGAACCGTTGTATTTCACAAATGCTATGGACTCCATAGCCGAGACTTTGGCATTGTTGGCAGCGAGGCCTATGCCTACCCCACCGTCCACGCCTGTGCCTACACCGGTGCATCACACCGCGGGGCTCGAAGCTTTCAGGAGACTGCGGCCTCCTACATTCTATGGCACTCTGGACCCCATGGTGGCCGAGTCTTGGATTATGCAGCTGGAGAAGACCTTCTGGGCTCTCCGTTGTACCGATGAGCAAAGGGTAGAATGGGCTTCCTTCGTGATGGAAGGTGAAGCCGAACACTGGTGGAGAGCTGCCCAAAGGCAGAGAGATGTTGCTAAGGCAGGTGTGCCCTGGACTTGGGCGGAGTTCTTAGAGACTTTCAGGGAACAGTACTTTCCCAGGTTTATTCGGGAACAAAAGGTGAGAGAGTTTATGCTTTTGGAGCAAGGGTCGATGAGCGTAGCCGAGTATGAGGCTAAGTTCACCGAGTTGTCTAGGTTTGCTCCGCACTTGGTGGCTACTGAAGACCTACAGGTCAGGAAGTTTGAGATGGGCTTGAAGGCTTTCATCCGAGATCGGGTGTCCATTCTCCAGGTAGAGTCTTGGAGAGAGATAGTAGGGAAGGCGAAGATCGCTGAAAAGAATGCGGAAGACTTTGTGAGAAGAAGAGACAGTGGCTTCGGGAAGAGCATGTCTCGGGGTCAGTCGAGTAGTTCTTCAGAGAAGAGGACTAGGACTGCACCGTACCAGTTCTCCCAGCCGATGTCGGCTCAGAGACCTTCTTTTGCGCCTCAGGCACCGCGTCCTACGGCATCGCAAGCTACGAGGGTTATGCCTCCGGCTTCCTCCGCATCGCAGACATTTGAGGAGTGCGCCGTATGTGGTCGTCGGCATAAGACTGGAGATTGCCGAAGAATGTCAGGTGGATGCTTCCACTGTGGCGAGATGGGCCATATGATTCGAGATTGCCCGCGCAAGCAGTCACGGTCTGGATCACAGGGAGTTCGGCCTCCAGGCAGGCAGAATTCACTTCAGGGGTCTTCATCTCAGGCCTCTAGATCCTTGCAGCCTACCCAGCAGCCTCTTCAGGCGAACCAGGGCAGAGTCTTTGCCATGAATGATAGAGACGCACAGGCATCTGATGATGTTGTGTAAGGTACGGGCGAACTAGTCTTTGTCGAAGTTCTAATATTGCCATGATATGTTCGTATCTATATATATCCTATGTGGTGTTTTGCGGTGTTTGTATCTATATGTATAGTTGTGTTATAACTGGGATGATTCAAATTCTCAGGTTCGTTGCTCGTAAATGAATGTTTGGCAAGAGTGTTGATAGACACAGGATCCACTCACTCGTTCGTTTCACCAAGCTTTGCCAAAGGCTTTACGTCCGAGCCAAGCAAGCTACTTAGGGAGTTGTCCATTTCGACTCCATTGGGAAAATCTATTGAGACAGATAAAGTGTATCCAGATAGTGTTGTACAAGTCATGCAGCACGAGTTGCCAGTCGACTTGATCCTTCTGGGATTTCAGGATTGGATTTCGATGTCATCCTAGGTATGGATTGCCTCTCAACTCACCATGGACACGTGGCGTGTTTCGAGAAGGTGGTGCATTTTAAAGCCGTGGGGTTAAAGCCGTTTCATTTCAGGGGACTTCAGAGAAGAGACATTGCCCGCTTTGCAGCTCTTAGTCTTGAGGGTGTAGAAGTGCGAGACCCCACACCCATTCCGGTGGTATGTGAGTATATGGATGTTTTTCCGGAAACCTTGCCGGGATTGCCTCCCGATCGTGCAATCGAGTTTGCGATTGAGCTAGCTCCAGGCACAGTTCCGATTTCAAGAGCTCCGTATAGGATGGCCCCTATTGAGCTTAAGGAGTTAAAAGAGCAGTTAGAAGAATTGCAAGGCCTTGGTTTCATCCGACCAAATGTTTCACCTTGGGGAGCTCCGGTTCTCTTCGTGAAGAAGAAAGATGGATCAATGCGTATGTGCATTGATTACAGGCAATTGAACAAGGTCACGATCAAGAATCGTTATCCATTGCCTCGGATAGACGACTTGTTTGACCAATTGAAGGGTGCGCAGTTTTTCTCCAAGATTGACCTTCGATCTGGTTATCATCAGTTGAAGATCAAGAAAGAGGACATTCCGAAGACAGCATTCCGAACTCGATACGGTCATTACGAGTTTTTGGTCATGTCTTTTGGACTGACTAACGCGCCGGCAGCATTCATGGATTTGATGAATCGGGTGTTCAGATTGTCTCTCGATCAATGTGTGATCGTGTTCGTAGATGATATCCTTGTGTATTCACAGTCACAGGAGGATCACGCGAGAGATCTCCGTCTGGTATTGCAGACACTTCAAGAGTATAGTCTGTATGCTAAGTTGAGCAAGTGTGAGTTCTGGCTGAACAATGTATCTTTTCTTGGACACGTGGTATCTGCTGAAGGTATTTCAGTTGATCCTGCAAAGATTGAAGCGGTGATGAATTGGGAAAGACCGAAGAGTGTCACCGAGATTCGTAGTTTCCTCGGGTTGGCAGGACATTACAGAAGGTTTGTGGAAGGATTTTCAAGTTTAGCAGCTGCGCTTACCTATCTCACACGGAAGAACACGAGGTTCACTTGGAGTGATAAGTGCGAGGCTAGTTTCTTGGAGTTGAAAAAGAAGCTTACTTCGGCTCCTGTTCTCACAGTTCCATCTGGGAGCGGTGGTTTCGAAGTCTATAGTGATGCTTCACTAGTGGGACTTGGATGTGTTTTGATGCAGCATAAAAAGGTGGTCGCCTATGCTTCCCGTCAGCTGAAGGAGCATGAGCAGAATTACCCCACACATGACTTAGAGCTCGCTGCAGTCATTTTTGCACTGAAACTTTGGCGTCACTACCTCTACGGAGAAGAGTTCGTGGTGTTCACAGACCACAAGAGCTTGAAGTATCTTTCCTCCAGAAGGAGTTGAATATGAGGCAGCGTCGTTGGATGGAGTTCATGAAGGACTACGACTGTTCCATCCAGTACCACCCGGGTAAGGCTAACGTGGTAGCCGATGCTCTTAGCAGAAAACCTTACGGAGTTATGGCTCAATTGAGAGTGCAAGGTGGAAGTTATTACATGATATGTGTCATTTGGACACTACTCTCAAGCATGTCACCTATGGGCCGATAATGTCCAACGTGGTGGTTAGGCCACGGATCCTGAGCCAGATCAAGGAGTTACAGAATTCAGATGTTGAGTTGCTTGCTTACCGAGACAAGTCGGTGAGTAACGGCAATCAGGAGTTCACTTTAAATGATGATGGTGCTATCACATTTAAGGGCAGGTTGTGTGTCCCCGCCGACACAGTTTTGAGGGATGAAATTTTGAATGAAGCTCACCGATCAAAGTACACGGTACATCCGGGAGGTACTAAGATGTACCAGAATCTCAAGAAGCACTACTGGTGGCGAAACATGAAGAGGGAAGTCGGTGAGTACGTCGCCAGATGTTTGATTTGCCAGCAGGTAAAAGCCGAACATCAAAGGCCGGCAGGTCTTTTGCAGTCCCTTCCTATTCCGGAGTGGAAATAGGACAACATCTCGATGGATTTCATTGTGGGTTTGCCACGAACGGAGAAGGGCTCCGATGCTATTTGGGTGATTGTGGACAAGTTGACTAAGTCTGCACATTTTATTCCGTACCGAACTACTTTCAATGCAAATCAGTTGGTAGCCCTATATGTCAAGGAGGTGGTTCGACTGCACGGTGTGCCAGTTTCTGTCGTGTCTGATCGAGATCCTCGGTTTACTTCCAGGTTTTGGAAAACTTTCCAGGATGCTATGGGTTCTCGTTTAGAATTCAGTACCGCCTTCCATCCTCAGACCGATGGACAAACGGAGAGGGCGAATCAAGTAGTGGAGGATATGCTCCGAGCTTGTATGCTGGATTTTCAGGGTAGTTGGGAGGAACAGTTGCCGTTGGTTGAGTTTGGCTACAACAATAGCTATCAGGCAAGCATCCAGATGGCACCTTTTGAAGCTCTGTATGGTCGGAGTTGTCGATCACCGCTATACTGGGATGAAGTTGGTGAGAGGAAGATTCTTGGTCCTGAGTTGATAGAGCGGACCGCAGAAAGGGTCAAAATTATCCGGGAGCGATTGAAAAGTGCTCAGGATAGGCAGAAGAGCTATGCGGATATACGCCGCAGAGATTTAGAGTTCCGAGTTGGAGATTGGGTCCTTGTGAAGATTTCGCCGAGTCGGGGAATCATGCGATTCGGGAAGAGGGGAAAGCTCAGTCCTAGGTACGTGGGACCATTTGAGATCGTCACAAGGGTTGGTGAGGTTGCTTACAGGGTAGCACTACTGCCTCACATGGCAATGGTCTATAATGTATTTCACGTCTCTATGCTTAGAAAATACATTTCGGATCCGTCTCACGTCATCGCTCTTAATCCTGTTGAGATTCGAGAGGATCTTACGTTGGTTGAGCAACCAGTTCAGATTCTGGATCATCGGGATCAAGTGTTGCGAACCAAGACTATCCCTTTAGTCCTAGTGAAGTGGCAGCATCATTCCAAGGAAGAGGCTACATGGGAGCGAGAAGCGGAAGTGAAGGAAAAGTACCCTCACTTGTTTGAGTAGTTTTCCTTGTTAGTTTTGTATGTATTTTGTTCTTGTTATGTTTTTGGCATCGTTCTAATTTCGAGGACGAAATTCTTGTAAGGGGGGAGGGATGTAGAGCCCCGAAATTTCATTTCACTAAGAATGAATAGTGTGTGAATAGTGCCCAAGTGTGGTTTTGTACACTTATGGGTCTTATGTTAATATATGTGTTTGGAATTATGGCGTATATGTTCCAATGGGTCTATATGTCCTTTGGGAATGTGTTGAAAGCATAAAAGAGTGTTGGAAGTGCATTGGGGAAGATTCGAGTGGTGTAAACAAGGTTTTACAGCAAAACAGGGGTCGACCGATCGCTCGGTCATTACCTGCGATCGATCGGTCACCTACCGATCGCTCAATAGCTGTCGCACGGTTAACTTTTTTGTATGAGGAAAAATTCCAGAGAATGTGTTTTTGACCGATCTCTCGGTCATAACACCGATCGACTGGTAAGCCACCGATCGCTCGGTCCATACCACCGATCGATCGGTCATACGCAGATTTCTTCATTAAGGGTGTTTAAGACTTTAACCATCACCCTTTGCCTATAAAAGGGCTGGGTTCGTGCCTTAGGGTTTCACAAACCCTTTGTGCATTATTTTTGAGGGATTTGAAGAGGAGAAGGAGGAGAGGACCTTGGTGATCGTTCAAGCTTGTGGAAGATCAAGTTCTTCCTTTCCATTTGGTGTTTTCCAACCAAGAACTCACTGTTCTTGCTTGTTCCAGCCATTGGGAGTCAAACTCATTGATTTCTCTAAGGTAGATACACTCTACTACAATCTTGCAATCCTACTAGTTACTAATTATGATTCTTCTTATCTATGCCCTATCTATATGTATTGATTTTATGTATGAAAATGTGTGATTATATACTTGGATGAAGGTTACTATTATGATGCACTCTAAGTGTTTGATAAAATGCCTCTAAGGGATTCTATGCTTAAATACGATGATTTCTCTTATTAAGTGCATATGCTCGCATGTCTCGCATAAACCGATGGTTTCCATGGATTTCTCAAAGTACAACCAAGGGTTTTTCACGAAAAGACGAATAATGAATGATTCTAAGTAACTCTATGATTTCTCTAAGATCGTTTCACAAGCTCTAAGGATCATACCATGCTCATAAGGAAACTCTATGATAATGCTCTAAGATCGTCTCACAAGCTCCACGAATCACAATGAAATGCTCTAAGATCTCTAAGGTTATGCTCTATGGAAATGCTCTACGGTATTGCTCTATGCTCTATGTCTCTACGGATCATAATGACTCTAAGTAACTCCATGAACTCACAAGAACTCATAAGGCTATGATTATCGATTGACTCACACGGTTACAGTTTTGGTTTCGAATATTATCTCACATATGTTTTCACGGTTTCCATGCTTTAAAGATTTTACGGATTTCATTCTCCATGTCTTGTATGCTCCATGCCTAACCGCTTTATTGTTATTAGTTTGTATACACTGAGTATTCCATGCTCAGTCGATATTGTTATGATCGGCAGGTGCTCGGGTTCCATTCGATTTGTGTGGCGAAGAACCTTGGGTCGAGGAAGAGTACCGTGACCCGGAGCCTTCCATGGATCACTATCATGACGATGGTGCTTTAGATAGGAGTCGTGACTTCGTTTTCTGTTGATCGACCGACTTAGAACTTGTGTCATTTTGTTATGTGAGTGTGGGGTTTGTCCACTCCACTTTTGGGTTTCTCACACATGTATACTTGTTGGTTCTTACTTGAGCCAAGTTATAGGAGTATTCATTTTGCTTCCGCTATGTTTAGTATTTTATTTTCCGCTGTGCATTGTATTTCGTTTCCGCTATGTATATTCAGGTACTCTGACAGGTTTCCACGTGTGCCTTATGTATCATACTGGAGGTATGATACGGCGGTCACGAGTCAAAGTATCCTTAACTCCTAGGGTGTATTTTGGGTCGCGACACCTAGTCCATTCCAGGGGACTGTCTTCATGATTATTGCAGGTATACCCACGGTAAGGGGGTCTCTCCCACCTCCTTCATGGTGTGGGGAACCCCCTTAAGGGTAGAGCACACTTTATGTGGCATCAAAAACCTCTAGGGGTTCCTCAATCCATGAGGGAACCCCTAGATTCACCCTGGTAACAGCCCATAGGGTAAATTTCATTTTCTGAAAAAACGGTAGGGTGTCGGTAAACACAGTGCCGACGCCCCTGAAGCTTTCTGTTTTAAGGGCTGTGGGCTCCACTTGAGCATGCCCTGGTCCAATCCAAGGCCCAAAATGGGCCTACTGACCTCTCCCCAACCCATCCTGAGCTTTACAGACCCTGAACTAAAACCTAACCATGGTTAAATCGTAAAAAGTGAAAAATAATTATAGTGTCGGTAATCCCATTACCGACACTTGTTATTTTATGTAACAGTGACTTTGGGTTCAAACCAGGCCCACATATGGTATCCCCTGAGGCCCACTTCAGGTCCAGGGTATTCCCTTCATCTTGGTCTTTAAAACTATGGATCATGGACCCCCTAACTCCACCCTTAACTATAGTTAAGATCCTCTAAACTATGGTTAAAATCTACTGATATTGGTGGTAAAGCATTCACCGCCAATATGGTTTTGTGAAGAATCTGAATTAGCGATAAATGCATTACCGCCAATTCCAGTTTTGTTTTTCTTGGGGCCTTGCAGTGATCTCAACCCTTGGGGGACCCTCCATCAGACATGACATGGCCCCTAGGGCCCATCCCAAGCGTGCCTTGCCCCTGCCTTAACTGTGGTTAGCTCAACCATGGTTAAGGGTTAACCATGGTTAGTTGGACTAACTCTATGGAAAAATCCCAAAAAATCTTTAAAAGTCTAAAATATTTGGAAACCATAGAAATGAAATTTTTGGATTACATGCTCATACCTAACCATGGTTAGATGAGCTTAACCATGGTTAATTTTTGGTCTAATCATGGTTAAGCCCATTTAAACCTTGGAAAAATTCTGAAAAATTATGAAAAATCTCAAATAGCATTCTAACCCCATATTCAAATTTGTAGAGTGCCTAACCCTGGTTATCCAGACTAACCATGGTTAAACCTGTCTTAACTATGGTTAGCCCCATTTAACTTGGGAAAATTTGGAAAAAATCTCCAAAAATCATTAATCAAGCTTAAGGATCATAAACATACATTGAACCTCACCCAACCCCGGTTAGCAATCCTAACCATGGTTAAACCCCTCTTGGCCCACCGGGCCTAACTCAAAGCCTACCAGGCTTACCCTTGGCCTACTGGTACTAATCTTGGCCTATCGGGCCCAACCCTGGACACCCTAGCCTCCGAGCTTACCTTTGGCCTACTGGGCCTAACCCTTAGTCTACCGGACTAAACCCTAGCCTTCGAGCTTACCTTTGCCCTATCGGGCCCAACTCAAAGCCTACTGGGTTTACCCTTGGCCTACAGGCCTAATCTTGGCCTACCAGGCCCAAACCCTAGTCTATCGGACTTCTCTTTTGGTCACTGGCTCAATTAAACATAACCAAGCACTTGACCAACCTGGTCAATCACCCCTAGCTTCCTAGCTAGACCCTAAGCCACCCTTGGTGCACACATAACACTCCCCTAACCTTGGCATGGGCTCATGTTCTAGAACTACGCTCGGTCTGATCTCACTCCAATGTGAGTACGTAGGCAACCCAATCCGAGTTCGACCCTAGTTTAGTTTTTCTCTTCTTGGATTAGTTTAAACTAAAACTAAGACATTTGACTAACAACTTGATATTAATTTGGCTTAAACCTAGTAAGTAGGGAACCGTTGTAAAACGGAAGTGTCACGGTGCCTAACACCTTCCTCGTGCTTCATCGAACCTCTTACTCGGAACTCTAAGTAGACCAAGACCTTATCCATTACCTAGGACTTATCCCTGCCAAATTAATAAGTAGCGCCTCTGAACCATTAACTAAATGTGAGCAACCGGAATCCATGCTCATAGCTCTCCGGACTCTACTGGGGATAGTTCTTCATACCACAATGTTCAATCTGGAACCTAGGTCTAAGCTAAATTAACATCAACACTACTCAAATGTCTTAGAATTTAGTCTAATACTAATTCTTTATACCTTTTGAGTGTATTTTGTACTGTGCATCCCATACATAGCATAATAGTGTAACAACCTGAATCCCATTAGACAGACTTAATACACTTACGATTGCTGGATGATTATCCTCATTGACAGAGGCTTAAAAGTCTAGAGGTCCACGGAGTTATTCCTGCTTGGTGATTATCCTCAGGGAAGGATTCTGAATGCTCTCGCTTACACCAATCATCCCTTTTCAAGGGAGTCGCATATACGGTGTTAAGTGATCCCCCCATCCATAGGAACACAGTTGCATCACCCAACATGCATACATATAGCCTAGGCCAGAGTATCGTCTAAAAGCAGCCCACCTGGAGGAATACTCTAAATTCTAACCTGCTTGCACCCTATACCTGTCCTCATGGTTGATTGCCCGGGCACATCCTACCTGGATAAGTACCCACCCAGGGGCATGTGATGAGCCAAACTTGTGCTTGTAATAAAACACATCCTACCCCACATCTTGACATAACACATGAGGTTCAAATCCCAGGAAGACAGGACCTCACAAGAACTATTCCAGCCTTGACCTGATAGGCCCCCAATTCCCAACAACCCGGCTAAAGCATACCGGATCTTTATTCGCTTGCCCTATCGGATCACATGTGCCATGTCGCACCCAATAAAAAAAATGCATCATCATTACTTGCATCATTCTGCATTTTGCATGCACAGTACACTTACATAGAGTCTGTATATTTGTCCAAGTAGATTACAGGTCCGTCAGGGATTGTTCCGTCAAATGGTCAGCCTTCACGGCCCGTGCACCTCCTCTCTCAGGGGGTATGTGACAAAACCCTCCAGAAAACAATTGAGGGCTTAACTCGGGATCAGCGTCTCGCTTGGGCTCAATATTACCGAATGGGTAACACCTTAGACCTGTCCATGGTTGAGCCAGAATGACGCCTCTTAAATGCTGCAATCCAGTGTTGGAACCCATCCTGCATGGTGTTCCATTCTGGTAAGAATGAGCTATGTCCAACACTGGAGGAGATACAGCGCATTCTTGGCCTAACCATGGAAGACAATGCCATAATACCGCGTTATAAGGCAAACTTCCAGGCAGACCTCGCAAAGTTTTTACAAATCAAACCTGCCTCCTTGCAACATGATCCTATCGGCACTTACGAACGGGTGTCTATAAAATTTCTTGAGAAACATTACCGACCCAGGTGGAACCCAGACTCCCTGACAGTTGAACTTCCCAGTCTCAATGCCTTTGCACTGATCATTATGTCCCAGCTGATGTTCCCAAAATGCCGCACCCTCGCCGACTCAGTATTGGTGGGGATTATTGAAGACATACGTGACTCTAAGATGGCCGTCCCAATCATCCTTCCAGAGCTTCTCAGGGCTCTCAACCAAGTGCAGAACGTAGAAAGGACATCTTCCATGCCAGTGCACCGCTATTACACTTGTGGCTGGTATCACACCTGCTTATCATCCTACCGGTGCCCAACATCCCTCGAGATTCATACAGCCTGCCCAGAAAGATTTCATAGAATTAGGGCCAGATACTGACCACTGACGTCAAAATTCTCTATCAGTTTCTCCAGAACTTAATAGAGGAATAGATTACAAGGGAATGCGTGTGGCTGGTTCGCAGACTGCTACCACATGTTGTTATAGCAGGAAGGCAATGCATGGTCCTTGCAGGTCTCACTGGCTCGACAGCCTACATTCCACTCCGAGTCCTCTGCCAATTTGGACTCCCTCAGCACATCCCGGTGATAGACAACCTGAAAAATGACTTCCCCAACTTTAGAGTGCAGTCTGAATGCCTCACCCACCAATTCCAAGCATATTGCGAAGCTCCTGGAGAGATCATTGGCCAAACTTTGTGGTTACAATAGGACCACCAACCAATTCTGCATACCGACTATGGGTGGAAGACCTTGACATTCCATCTGGTATGCCCGTACCCAAGGAACTGCCCACACCAGTTGCAGCTCCATCACAAGAAACCATACCCATCGCTGACATGGTGATTCCCTGGAGAGACATCTTCTTGTAAAGACAGTTACAGATCCAGGAGGCAGAGAAGAGGCTACGGAAGGCCCAATGAGCATTCAAGCAACAGGAAGCGGAGTAGAACCACGAACTCCTAGCCATGTAGGAACAAGTTGACCAGCTTGAGCATACAGTCCAGTCGCTCCAGAAGAGACGTAGGGGCGATGCCCTATAAACCACCGTCATCAGAACTCAACTGCACTTTCATCAAGAATGGCTTGACAGTGCAAAGGTGGAGATAACCAATTGAATCCGACAGTTTAGATTCTGGATGTTCAATGCCACAGAAACAATTGAACACATGGAGGTTAAAATCATAACCTTCCAACAACAGATCATGGATCATGAAGGCGTGCCTCGGTCGTTTGACTTTGCCACCGTGATAGACCTGCATAGGGTTGAGTCCTTTTCTTTTTTGAGTCACTTTCCTGTACTCACTCACTCACTCAATCATGCATTCAATAAAAATCTCTTCTTGTATTTTGTCTCATCATGCATAATCGTGATTAACCATTGCATTCTTTTAAGTTGCATGAGCCGACCCATGACTCCCTTTATGACTGCAATTCTCACAGAAGTAGCAGATGCAGTCCTTATAAAAGTACCAGACTCAGAACAGGTGCCCAACAGAGCCATATCAGAAAGTAGTTTGGATAAAATGGCAAAACCAGTTGATCAGCACCAGCGGACCAATGAGATCTTACAGGCACATGACAGGGACATTGCGGCCATGCAAGCAAAACTCGACAGTGTTCTGGAATCTCTGAAGATTCTGATTGGAACCCGAATCGATGAACCATCTCCCTGGATCCCCACCGGCGAATCATCCGAACAACCTATCCCTATCCCTGAGCCTCACCATAACCCGATCATCATCCCTAACCTTGGACCCACTATAGGCGGAGAAGATATGGAGTATGAGCACTTTGAGGGGGCAAAGCAGCCCAATGACTCTCACATTAATTAGGACAGATCGTCATCTTCTGATCCCACACCATCTCTTCGAGATCAGCACGAAGAGATTAAACAAATAAAAGAAGAGATGAGAAAGATTAAGGATGCATCTGCTAGCATCAGTCTATCTTTAGAGGACTTGATTTTCTCTTCAAGGGATGCAGTTCCTGCAAGTTTCAAAGTGCCAGACTTTAACAGATACGATGGCTCGGGCTATCCAAAACAATACTTACAGCTATACCTGGGGGACATGCTCCTGCACCAGAAGAACCAGCCCCTCCTCATACAGTACATTTAGAAAAGCTTGAAGAGGGCAGCCCTGACATGGTGGATGTCGGTCGATAAACAGAGGATAAAGACTTAGCAGGATGCCATGGACTGCTTTGTGGAGCAGTAGTCCTTTAATTAGGAGCTCCGGCCTCAGCGGAGCCAGCTCGAACAAATGAGCTAGCGCAATAACGAATCTTTCTTGGAATATGCCACTCGGTGGAGGGAGATGGCAGCCAAAATCCCTACCCTTATCCCTAAGGAGGAACTGGTAAGCATGTTCATGGGCACACTGAAGCAGCCCTACTCGACCCTGATGGTCATATTGCCCGTGGTAGACTTTGGCACCATCGTCAAGACTGGTGCCCACATCGAAACAGCCTAGACCCAGCACACTCACAGTTAATGATGGCATCATCAGGCCCTCTTACAGACCTCCAGTCATTATCCCCCTCCTTCTATCAAACATCTAGGCCATTCAGGCCCCAGTATAAATCTCTGCTCTTTAATCTGACAAAGAGCAAATTATCTATATAATTCCCTGTCTCGCTAATTGGCCCACGGCTCCGACCCAAGCCTCCACTTCTACCGGCCTCATCTGAATCCCTCACATCCCTTCCAAACCTTTCAACCTCAATCACGTGCCCGCTCCTTGCTCTTTCATCATTGAGAGCGAGAGCATAGCCAAAACACACTCGATCTGGTCGGGTGTACCAACCACCGGCAACTGAGCTAACGAGGGCAAAAGGGAAAGCGAAAGAGACAAAAACATTAAGGGTACCAGACCCTGAGAAGGAATCAGTAGACTCTGCAGTTCTATTAAAAATCCTGGAGAAAGCAGAAGAATTCATCATTACGCAGCAGTTGAGTAAGGCACCAGCCCAGATCTCAATCATGAGTCTTCTTCTAACATCCGAGCATCACCAGAAGCAACTCCTCCGAGTATTTAACAGCGCCCATGTGACACCAGATATTACGCCCGAGAAGCTAGAGCATATGGTGGGATAAGTGCTATAACCAAGAGTTATCTCCTTTACAGAAGAAGAGATACTAGATGGTGATAGGGACCATACCCGGGCTCTTTACATAGCAGTGCAATGCATGGATATGACACTATCATTAGTACTAATAGACAACGGCTCCAGCCTGAATGTCTGTACACTGTCAACGCTGTAAAGCTTGGGTATGAGCCTCAGCTAGGTGAAGAAGAGACCTATGACGATCAGAGCTTTCAACAACTCAACAAGGTAAAATTTGGGCGACATAGATCCGGCTATTAGAGTCGGACCTGCTCAATTCACTACAAACTTTCAAGTCGTAAATGTGTCTGCCTCATTTATCCTGCTCCTTGGGAGGGCGTGGATTCACGTGGCCGGCGCCATTCCCTCCTCTTTATACCAGAGAATCAAATTCATCCAAGACAACCACCTGGTCATAATATCGTCGGAAGAATTGGCGAGTTCTTTCGAGGACATCCAGAAGCTTGGGCAAGGCACCGCCTTCATGTCTTACAAATTTAAGTAGGTCAGTTCTATCGCCCAGATAGAAGATCAGAACAAACAGCAGATTCCGTCATTTGTCAGGATGATGACTAAAATGAATTATCAACCAGGGTCAGGCCTGGGACCCCAAAACCAAGGGATGAAAAAGAGATATACACCTCCTCGATACACTCTGCCTTTTAGACTGGGCTACAAGCCCAAATACGAGGACTATCTCGCAAAGCTAACAAAGAAAAATAGCCGATTGACGAAACCTAAACCTCGACCCCACATTTTAGTAACATTCCTAGTTGGAACCTTCGAGCCTTACCCTGACACCTCTACTGCACGAGTTGACTTAACCTCTCAGACCAATGCCGAATCTTCAGAGAGTCCAGATCCAGAGATCTTCAGTATGGCCCAATTGTTCGACGAGCTGACTGTCGTAGATGCTACTGAAGCAGAATATCTAGTGGGAGAACAGGTTTGCACCCTCTCCAACAGTGCCGAAGCATCATCCAGTTGCCAGCCACTAATCCGTTGGTGGATTGAGGTTCTCACCATTAAGGCCATCCAAGGCCGGGGCAGCAACAGTGCAGGAGAGGTCGGTCAGACCAGGCAGTGAACAAGCATCACCCTTCTCCTCATTCGACCTCTTTTTTTGTTGAGTCAACTTTTGTAACAACAATTATACTTGTTTTTATAAATGAAATCATTATTTTGACTCAAAAACATGTTTTGCATCAAACATTTTGGCTGATGACGAAAATCACACGGGCTCTTCCCCTTGAAGGCCTAGTGTTCTGAAGCCACCAAAAACAAAAATATAAGCATGCTAAACTTAACTAAATATTTTACCAGGAAATCGCCTGCACTAGGGCTACTCCTGAAACCCTTCTGGAACTGATGAAAGTGGAATATGACTCAGAACAAGAAGAGAAACCGCCGTAAGAGATTCTGGACCTCCTAAAACGCAGTGAGGGACTTCTACAGTCAAACATTGAGGATATCGAGACAATAAACCTTGGATCCGGGGACGACCCATAGTTAGTCAAGATCGGTGCAAGCATAAACCCATAATAGAGGACAGACATGATCAGCTTTCTAAAAAGCTATAGTGATGTCTTCACCTGGTCATACGTAGACATGCCCGGCTTGGATCCAGCATTAGTGGTGCATAAATTGCCCCTGAACCCTGACGTCAAACCAGTTAAGTAGAAACTGAGATGGATGAGACCCAAATGGTCATAAAAAGTCAAAGAGGAAATTAAAAAGCAGATCAATGTAGGTTTCCTGGCAGTGGTAACCTACCCTGAATGGTTGGCTAATATCGTGCCTGTACCCAAGAAGGATGGCAAAGTCCGGATGTGCATCGACTACTGGAATCTGAACAGGGCAAGCCCCAATGACAACTTCCCTCTCCCGTATATCGACATTCTGGTTGACCACACTGTAGGGCACGAGACTCTCTCATTCATGGATGGTTTCTCTAGGTACAACCAGATTAGAATGGCAGAAGAAGCATGGAGAAAACCTCCTTCATCACACCTTAGGGCACATTTTGCTACAAGGTCATGCCCTTTAGACTCAAGAATGCAGGGGCAACATACCAGAGGGCCATGACAGCCCTATTTCATGACATGATCAAACAGCCAACTGAAGTCTATGTGGATGACATGATCGTCAAATCGCCTACTACCAGGCAGCATCCAGAAGACCTGAAAAGGCTCTGTGACAGACTTGGAGAAATCAGCCTGAGAGTGAATCCGGCTAAAAGCGTCTTTGGACCCTCATCAGGAAAGCTCCTTAGCTTCATAGTCAGCAAAAGAGACATCGAGATTGATCCAACCAAAGCCAAGTAAAAAAATTCGGTGAACCTCAAATCTAGGGTTTGAGTTGAGAACTCACAAGTTCGAGGGGATGGTTAGGTTTTCCTACAATTCTATCTATCCTTTTTGTGATTTAACAATTAAGTTATTAATTAAAGAGATGATGAATTTAAAGTACGGAAATAGAGAGAAACAAGCAAACCATAACACAAGGATTTTTATGTGGAAACCCTTCTAGGAAAAACCACGTGACCTAGTTTAGTTATGAGAATCTACTAAGACAAAGTTAACAAGAACTTACAAGACTCGAACTTGACTCATTCGGACTCGACACCATGGTCCTTCAGTTCTTAGTCCTCCATGCCTCGAAAAGTCATCACGTACTCACAAGTCTTGTGATCAATTGCAGCAGCTCGTACTTCTCTTTGTGTCTCAAAAACAATCCACGATCTTCCGATCGATCTCCGTCAATGATGGCTTCAGATTCTACCGACGGAATCACACTACCACGATCCTTCTCGGATCGATCTCCTTCGCAAAGGCTCCGGAACACTCCGGCCAAGGTGATTTATCCAAAACGGGTTGATGGTTTTATAAAAATCAACACCTAGATGGACTCCTTCAAAGGACAAGTCCAAACAAGCAAAACTGGACTTTGGGCTTGCAAACTCTAGGTTGAAAACATCAATAAAAGAGGAGAACAATAAGATTTCAGAGTTTTTATGAACTCTAGAAGGAGTTAAAAACTCTCTCTATACTCTTCCAAAGATGTTCCCCACGAACTAGAAGGGTTCACACTTTATGGGGAATCAAAAACAATAGTTAGAAGTTGCTAAAACAGTTTAAAAACAAAAGAAGGCAAGTTAAAATCTGTATAGGCAAAATTCCCATATCAGGGTTGACCCTGGGAATCACTTGGGTCGACCCAAACCTCCACTTCGGTCGACCGAAAGGTCCTTCAGGGTCGACCCTGGAAATCCTTGCATTCTGCCCATTTGCACCATACAAAATTCCTTCCATATCAGGGTCGACCTTGAGGTTAAATCCGATTTTAAAAATGCATTTTCAGCCCTTGCTCCCTTCATGAAAGTTGTAGCTCTTTATGACGTGGTCGATTTGATATATTATGGAGAAAATCAGAGCTACGGTTTGGGAGATACGCCACCTACAAGCAACCTTAGTTTTTCAAAAAAATTTAGAATTTTTTAGCTTATTTTGCACTGTATATCTAATCACCTAGGGTCCGTATGATTAGTCTAGGTCACTTACCACCTAAGGTATCATGTTAGGTTTATTTTAAATCAATTCTCACCTATGGTAGTATGGTATCTAGGTCACTTACCATCCTATGAAGGAAATGATCAACCGAGTCTTCAACTGGTCTTCTTCGGTCTTCAACTTCCCTTGTTTGCGGATGCTTGATGGCAATGACACAAGATACACACCTAGGCACCTATACTCACTTGTTTTGACACCAGAGTATGCCAACACAAAAAAATGGACTTTACAATCTCCCCCTTTGGTAATTTCGTGGAAAAACCAAACTGAAGTACATGACTTGACACAAACTCACCCAAACACATCAAAACGGTGAATTAGGGCATTACATGACTCCAACACTATTGCATGACATCAATTGACAAATCATCTTTAAAAAAAAGACTTAAGTTCTTGTTAAGTAAAATCTGTCTGCTGTAACCCTGCACTTGCACATGCTTATAAACAAAACACCCAGTGAAGCATATATGGAATATGAAAATAAGTAACCACAGGTAAAGCAAGGAATGTATTGAACTTTGGAAATAACACCCAACATTTTCCCCCTTTTTGGCACAATTGCCAAAGGTATTCATGAAGCCAATATCACAAAGAATATATCAATTTAAAACATGTGAAATATCAAGGCAATCATAGTACAATCAAGTAAATGCAGACAATGTGGGGATTAAAGAATGGGGAACAAAAAGGAATATAAAGCACAAACTCCCCCTCAACAACTCAACTTGATCTTCTCCCCCTAAGATCAAGGACACCACCAAAATCAGGGCACCTATGCTAGAAACGACCATGTAAACCAAAAAGGAAACACACAAAAAAATATCATGTGTCATATTAACAT
Organism: Tetracentron sinense; assembly: GCA_015143295.1. Classification (NCBI taxonomy): domain Eukaryota; kingdom Viridiplantae; phylum Streptophyta; class Magnoliopsida; order Trochodendrales; family Trochodendraceae; genus Tetracentron; species Tetracentron sinense. Next base: position 8,730,872 of record CM026568.1, read on the forward strand.
GCATCAAAAGAATTCCAAGCAGTAGTAATTTAAAATTACAAATCCAATGAAGAACATGATTAGTTAGTCCGACTGAGGATACACATCTAACTAAATCTCACGGAATGCTAAAGCATAGCCAATTCACTTAGTCACATTTAGTGAACAGTTCAAAAGTGAAGTATTTGTGTGTAGTGGTGGTTTGACTAGATATTAAATCAAGGTTTCTTTCCCTTTCCAAGGATATGACATTAACTACTAAGGGGACTCCCGGTGATATGCATCATAGAAGTCAAACCTTGTTAGATCCAGATATGCTGATTTTTTTTTACATTTTAGTGAACCTTTATCTATTTTATTTGACTCATTATTTTTCTTTTACTTTTTGTCAAATACCTTCGAACTTGGTAAGATTTCTTTTGATGTTCTTTATCTGAACATATCTTTTCATGCAATGATGACTTTCACACTATCTAGGTAGGTAGTCCTGGTTATTAGCAGCAGGGGCTTTCACTCTAGTGACCTAGATAGATACTTACGGTCCGCCTAGGTAGCCATTTCATATTGTTTGCATCCAGTAGTGACTTTCACATTAGCCCAGCAGGTAGCCATTTTCATTGCAGCAATTTTAGCTCATGGAGGATACACAAAATGGGGATGACTAACAAAATGGTCATTCTAGATTGGTCATCCAAGGTCATACTATTAGGATAAGTCAAACACCTACAGATTGAGAAATAGACCTCTCAACATAATCAGTCAGAGTGCATGTGAAATTTGTGAAGCATACATACATGAATAAATCTATAACTGTTCAAGGTAAAATCGATCTAATTTTCAGCCTAACCAAGAGACCATGAAGATGATATATCCTCAATCAGCAACAAACTCATGTTCAACCCTGGACAAGTATAGAAATAAAGATCACACAAGGAATACAGATCATGCAAGTCAAACAAGGGCAACATGACAAAAATCTTTTTGGGTTTTAGTTTTTCAATGTTTTTGGATTTTTCAAAATAAAGAAAACAGAAAAACATACCAAAGCAAATAAACACTAGTAAAAAGAAAAAAAATACTAGTATACACAAATAACATAGCACTAGGATAAGATAGACCACTAACAGCACACCCTAGGCTATGACAGGCATGGGCTAAGTGAAGTCCTTCAGGTCTTTCTTTCTCACCCAAACGGTTTTAGAAGTTTGATTGACCCTTTGATCTCTAACTGTTTCAGTTGAGGTAGGTATGACCTTTTGCCACTTCCTCCTGTTCCTCCTTTTCCAGGATTGAGTCCTAGAATTATGACGAGCATTATGGTTCTCCCTGTTACCTCCTCTATATCTAGCATGAGGAGTGTCATGACCATGCCACTGTCTAGAGTTGTGAGCAATTTTCATCACATCTTCACACAAACTCCTAGACTTCTCGACTAGGATCTCAACCCTCCTTTGAAGATTCTCATTTAAGTTATTTTGGTTCTCAAAACCATGATTGGGCATTCTTCGAAGTTTATGACATCGAGGCTCAATATAACCCTTCACTCCACATTTATGACATGTAGGAATGAATTTCTGAGTAGAAGGGTCTTTCCCTTTAGCAGGAGGGCACCTTTTAGCATTAGGCTCAGTGTTCGAGGTGGATGAAGTTCCCTTCTCATCTCCACACCTCTGATTTTGCTCAAGATCAACCAACTTGATTTCAAGACTTATCTTTTCATCAAGGCAAACATGTAAATTAGTTTCAAGTAGCTGAGTCTTGGCAAGGAGGGAAGCTTTCTCTTCCTCAAGCTGTGACACAAGAGCTCTCAACCCTAAAGCCACTTGGTCTAAGGCTTCTTTTTTCATTTCAATAGATTTGATTTTTTTGGACATAGAGAACTGAACCTTTTTCAGCTTTAGACATTCTTGAAATAGCTCATCATAGGCTACCTCGAGGTCTCCCTCATAATTTGAGTCATTCTGACGCTCATCATCCTCCTCACCATCACTAGGTTGTTGGTTACTCACAACTTTTGGAGAAGATTCTTCAATCCCAGTTAGAGATGCAGTGAAGGCCACATAACCCCTAGTCTCCTCACAAGAAGAACTATCTAATTCCTCAGATTCAGATTCACTGTCATCCCATGTCTTGCCCTTAAATCTTTTCTTATTTGAGCATTCAGTAGCAATATGGCCATAGCCTTAGCATTCATAGCATTGAACACCTTGGGATTTCTTGTCCACACTTTTAAAATGTTTCTTGTTTTCAAGGTGCTTAGACTTGGGCTTTTTGAAAGATTTTTTTCCTTTCGGATTAAATCTCTTATTAAGTTTAAAATTTTTTATGAATTTCTTTGCAAATAAAGCCAACTCTTCTTCTTCATCCTTAGAGTCATTATCTAAACCATCTATGGATTCCTTAATGGATTTCAAGGCAAAATATTTTGGTTTCTTAGATGGGTTCAGATTTAATTCATAGGTTTGGAGAGAACCAACCAACTCTTCGATTTTGAGAGCATTAACATTTTTGATGTCTTCGATGGCGGTAACCTTCGATCGAAATCTCTCAGGTAGAGATCTCAAAATTTTCCTAAGAATTTTAGACTCTGGAATTCTTTCCCCTAGATTGAAACTAGAATTGACAATGTCACTCAAATTAGCATAAAAACTATCAAAAGTTTCATTATCATCCATCATCAACTTTTCAAACTTAGAGGTCAGCAATTGAAGTTTGGAGATCTTGATAGTTGTAGTCCATTCAAGGGTAATTTGAAGAATGTCCCATGCCTCATTCGAAGTGTCACATTTAGAAGTACGTCGAAATTCTTCAAGTGTGATAGTGGGGAAGATTGCATTTAGACCTTTACTATTCCATCTACAACTTTCAAGTTCTACATTGGTTCATTCAGAAGAAGGTTTAGGGATGGTCTGGTCATTTATAGTCTTTGTTGGATGGGTCTAACATTGTTCAATGGAGAACCATGCTCTCTCATCTAATGATTTTAGAAACGCTCTCATTCGAGCTTTCTAATAGGCATAATTATTTCCATCAAATAATGGAGGACAAGAGATGGATATTCCCTCTCTTTGGAGATTCATATTCACCGAAAATATGAGACAAGATCACACTAATAAATTAGTGAACCCGCTCTGATACCAATTGAAAAAATTCGGTGAACCTCAAATCTAGGGTTTGAGTTGAGAACTCACAAGTTCGAGGGGATGGTTAGGTTTCCCCACAATTCTATCTACCTTTTTTATGATTTAACAATTAATTTATTAATTAAAGAGATGATGAATTTAAAGTGCGGAAATAGAGAAAACATGCAAACCATAACACAAAGATTTTTACGTGGAAACCCTTCCGGGAAAAACCACGGGACCTAGTCCAGCTATGAGAATCCACTAAGATAAAGTTAACAAGAACTTACAAGACTCGAACTTGACTCCTTCAAACTTGACACCACGATCCTTCAGTTCTTAGTCCTCCACGCCTCGAAATTCATCACGTACTCACAAGTCCCGTGATCAACCGCAGTCGCTCGTACTTCTCTTTGTGTCTCAAAAATAATCCACGATCTTTCGATCGATCTTTGTCAATGACGACTTCGGATTCCACTGACCAAATCACACTACTACGATCCTTCTCGGATCGATCTCATTCGCAAAGGCTCCAGAACACTCCGGCCAAGGTGTTCTATCCAGAACGGGTTGATGGTCTTATAAAAATTAACACCTAGATGGACTCCTTCAAAGGACAAGTCCAAACAAGCAAAACTGAAACTTTAAGCTTGCAAACTCTAGGTTGAAAACATCAATCAAAGGGGAAGAGAACAATAAGATTTCATAGTTTTTATAAACTCTAGAAGGAGCTAAAAACTGTCACGACCCAAAATACCCCCTAGTAGTTAGGATACTTTGGCGACGTGAACTCATAACCAAACCATCTTATATAACATATGAATCCTATACAACATATAAAACCTGTGATAGCGGAAGCGTAATACTAATCTATATATGGTAGTGGAAGCGGACTACAAAATTTCTATCAATACTATATGTCTCAGTTTATACATGACCCAAAATAAAGAGCGAACATACTCGCTCAACAAAATATATGTACATGTCTCTCCCTCTCGTCACTCATGATGGGGCCACCTAACAAAAGCCCTCTGCTCCTCCTGAGCCCTCTGCTGCTGAAGACTACCCCAAGTCTCCTCCTCCTCAACATACTCTTCCTCGACCCATGGTTCTTGAGGATACTCGCCACAAATGTCGAAGGGACCTGCCGACATAATATGTACGGCTGAGCATGGAATACTCAGCGTATACAAACCACTAGATAGTATTATCGTAAACAAGAATACAACGTGTACATATCACAATTTAATCATCTCATATGCATTCCTGAAATCAGAGCGCGGAAAACAAAATCACATCAAGTGCATATATCTCGAAAAATACTATCGGAAAACATCTTTTTATCATCTTTTGTCTTTTACATCTTCTTATCATCTTTTTTCGAAAACATCTTCTTATCATCTTGTACCTTTGCATATACGGGTATTTAAAATACCTTGGTATTCATCATTTGCTACCTCCGGAGTAGGACAACTAGTACCCGTACCCACGTAAGCTGGGTGGCCTAATGTTCTCCTCACCTTCGGCTACCTTAAGGGTAGACGACCAGTATCCATCTCCCTTCCGGGCGGCCTGCTATCATCGGAGTCCGATGCCAGTTCCCTTTCCCTTTCAGGCGGCCTGCTATCGTCATATCCCTGTCGGCTTTTTCCGTATACCTTCCATCTTCTTGTATTTCTTGTAACATCTTGTGCTTCTTATATTTTCCGTATGTATCTTGTGCTTCTTATACTTTTCCGTAGACCTCTTTTTACTTCTTGTACTTTTCTTGTACTTCTTATGCTTCTTGTACTATTCATTTGGTTCATTTACATCTTATACTTTTCGTGTGGTTCATTTGCATCTTATACTCTTCTTCTTCTTATTCTTGTATTTCATCTTATATACATGTATTTCTTCTTTTGGGATACCCATAATTTAGAAAAACTCGATCATGCATATGCATATGTGTCCGTATAGCAGTTGTGATATAACATGGTAGACATTAGGGAAAACCCTTTACATATGGTCATATGTCTCATACTCAACATAATTCATCCATCACCATAATCCATATACAATAACATCACACCATTCCAATCACATTTAAAATAAGGTTTTTCTACTTGTTCTTCCCAAAACTTGTTGCTTTTAACATGCTTTTCATCTTGGATACTAACATATAGAACAACTCAAAAATTACCATCTTTTATTTGTTGGTTGAAAGCATAACATCATCACATTTAATTCACATCATCATTCATGGGATTTTATCTTGATGTAGAAAGGGTTTCATGAAATCAATTGCTAGAAGAGTGTATTTTTACATATAAGAGGCTATATATAACTATACTTGTCAAGAAAATCATGCTTTTCATTAAGGGTTTATGAAATTAGAACCTAGTAGAGTGTATCTACCTTATGGGATGAAATCCCTTTGATCCAATGCTTGAAAAGGCTTGAAGAAGCTTGTAGAAGCGAAACCCAAGCTTGATGTTGGAGATCCAAGCTCCAATGGCGCGTAGGAGCGAGATCAAGGCTCGATTTGTGCTCTTCTTCTCCAAATCCAAAAACCCCTCTTGCAATCCTCCACTCTCTTCCCTTCTCTTCTAAGATCTCTCTCTAGGTTTAGAGTAACCCAAAACCCCCAAAAATGATCCCCTATTTATAGGCCAAGGGGTGAAAACCCTAAAATCACGCACTAAAGAGTTTGATTCGCGCACCTACGATCGTTCGTAGGCTTTCTACGATCGATCGTAGGTCTTACAGTAAGTTTGCTCAGTTTTTGGAGTTCTACGATCGTTCGTAGGCTTCATACGATCGATCGTAGCTTCTCCAGTGAGTTTTCAGCATTTCTGTAACTTTACGATCGTTCGTAACTACGATCGTTCGTAGGTCTTCTACGATCGATCGTAGCTCTGACAGGATGATTTTTCAGATTTTTCCCACTTTCGTATTTCGGCCATAACTTTTGACTCGCTCGTCCAATTTTGACGATTTAACTTGCATTGGATTTATCTTTCGAAGGAGAACAACTTTCATGTTTTGTACAACTTCTAATTCGTATTTATTATTGGACCATTTTACCCCTAAAGTTTACTGGTCTGAAACTGGGTTTTAACTGTCCAGATTTCCAACAGTCCCGACTTTGGAAATCGGACTTTTGACTCAACCCCAGCTCAAAATCAGGGAAAGTGATGAACATGAACCCCGAAGATGGTTCACATGCCTCTCCAAAAACTCAAGAATCACTTGATTCTGAGCAATGGAGCCTAAACTAAGGCTTCGTAAAGTTGAGGGAAATGCCGAAACATACCTCTTCAACATCTAGAACAGTTCGAGTGTTTTTACACTCCTTTCCCTCGGGTCCAAAACCATACTCACACCTCATTAATCATTCCACATATATTTTTAAATCCTTCTAAGTGATCATTTAACATACACCAATATGCATGAGAGGGCCCGGCCTCCTTATGCCTTGCGCACTAGCACTATTCATTACACTATTCATTCACAACCCATTAAACACCTTGGGTATTTATACCCTTGTTTTTAACCACTTAGAGTATCTTTATACTCTCATTTTGAGACTCCAAATACATACCTAAGACCCTCACTTGACTCATCATAATACCAAGAATACCATGTAATGCATTAGGCCTTTACACATACCATACAAGGGCTCTATTCACATGAACAGTGAATCAAATTTTCGGGGCTCCACAAAAACCCTCTCTATGCTCTCCCAAAGATGTTCCCCATGAACTAGAAGGGTTCACACTTTATAGGGAATCAAAAACAATAGTTAGAAGTTGCTAAAATAGTTTTAAAACCAAAGAAGGCAAGTTAAAATCCGTATAGGCAAAATTCCCATATCAGGATCGACCCTGGGAGTCACTTGGGTCGACCCAAACCTCCACTTCAGTCGACCGAAAGGTCCTTCAGGGTCGACCCTGGAAATCCTTGCATTCTGCCCATTTGCACCATACAAAATTCTTTCCATATCAGGGTCGACCCTCAATGGTCAGGGTCGAACTTAAGGTTAAATCCAATGTTAAAAATGCATTTTCAGCCCTCACTCTCTTCACAAAAGTTGTAGTTCTTTTTGATGTGGTCGATTTGATATATTATGGAGCAAAATCAGAGCTACAGTTTGGGAGATATATCACCTACAAGCAACCTTGGTTTTTTGAAAAATTTCAGAAATGTTTATCTTATTTTGCATTGCATATCTAATTACCCAAGGTTTATATGATTAGTCTAGGTCACTTACCACCTAAGGTATCGTGTTAGGTTTATTCTAAGTCAATTCCCACCTATGGTAGTATGGTATCTAGGCACTTACCATCCTATGAAGGAAATGATCAACTGAGTCTTCAACGGGTCTTCTTCGGTCTTCAACTTCACTTGTTTGAGGATACTTCACGGCAATGACAAAAGATACACACCTAGACACCTATACTCACTTGTTTTGACACCGGAATATGTCAACACAAAAAACATGGACTTTACACCATGGCTATCATCGAAATACCAATTCCCCAGACTGAAAAGGAGATTTGTGGTTTCCTGGGCAGAATTCAGTACATCAGCCGGTTCATCTCTCAGCTCACTCTGATCTACGAACCGATCTTCAAGCTTCTCTGGAAGAACACACCAACAGTCTGGACAAACGAGTGTCAGGAAGCCTTTGATAGAATAAAGTAGTACCTACTCAACCCTCCAGTACTTGTGCCTCCTACGTCAGGACGGCCGCTACTACTCTACATCTCAGTGCAAGTCACAACGAGACAAGTAGAATGGAGCAAGCTATCTACTACATCAGTAAATGCCTGCTAGAGTAGGAGGAGAGGCACAACCATCTTGAGAAGACATGTCTGGCACTGGTTTGGGCTACTCAGCATTTGCAGCACTATCTACTTTTCTATCTGGCAATTCTGATTTCCAGAATGGATTCACTCAAGTACTTGCTGGAAAAGCCAACCACCACCAGAAGGACTACCCAATGGCTTATGATGTTGTTTGAATTCAACATCACTTACATGACATAGAAGTCAATCAAGGGGCAGGCGAAAGCAGATCACCTGGCCCACAGTCTGAGAGGACTATACCTCAGTACATGATCAGTTTCCAGACGAAGCCATCTTGTACACAGAAGCGGAAGAGCAAGAGTACTCCGACTGGGAGTTATTCTTTGATGGAGCTGCCAACAGTCATGGGTATGGGGCAGGAGTAGTCCTAATCTCACCCAAGGGAGCTCACCTCCCATTCTTAGTCAAGCTAAAATTCAGATGCTCCAACAATGAAGCAGAATATGAGGCATGTATAGCCGGTCTGAAAGAAGCCCTGGACATCGAGATTGAAGAGATAGATGTCTACGGTAACTCATCTTTGGTAATCTATCAAGCAAACGAATCTTGGGCCATCCGAGAAGTCCGGCTAGTCCCGTACCTGACTTACCTTAACATGTTAATCACTCAGTTAAGAAGAATCACCTTCAGCCACAGATCCTGGAATCACAACAGGTTTGCTGATGCACTGGCTACTCTCACCTCCATGGTTCAAATCCCCAAGGGTATCATGCTTTGGCCAATCAAGATTCAACAACAGGAGTAGCCTGCCTACTGCCTTGAACTAGACGCATTATCAGATAACAAGCCTTGGTACGTGGACATCAAGCAGTATCTCGAGGACAGGACCTTCCCCCTCGATGCTACCAAAATAGACCGACGAGCAATCCGAAGACTGGCTATTCAATTTATCCTATCAGGGGGAATCCTATACAAAAGATCACCGAATCTGATCTGGCTCAGATGCCTCGACACCAGTGAAGCAACACAGGTAGTTGAAGAAGTTTACGGAGGAACTTGCGGCACACATGAATGAGTTAATGCTCTCCAAGAAGATTCTCAAGCTGGGCTACTACTGGTCTACAATGGAAGCTGACTGTTGTAAGCATGTGTAGAAGTGCCACCAGTGCCAAATCTATTCTAACAGAATCAATACACCACTGACAAGGCTCCACAACTTGACTGCTCCTTGGCCATTCTCAGCATGGGGCATCGACGTCATCAGACTCATAGCTCTGAAAGCATTCAACGGTCATCGATTCATTCTGGTTGCAATCAATTACTTTACCAAATCGGTCAAGATAGCCTCTTATACCAGCGTCACAGCTTCTGTTGTTCAGCACTTTCTGAAGAGGGATATCATCTGTCGGTATGACAGACAATGCTCTCAACTGTACAACAAGGGGATAACTGATCTCTGCTAGAAATTTAAGATACAACATCACAACTCCACACTATACAGTCCTCAGACTAATGGTGCAGTTGAAGCAGTCAACAAAAACTTGAAAAAAATCATTGAGAAGATGGCAACCAACTACTCTGCTTGACATGAGATGCTCCCATACGCACTCATGACCTACAGAACGTCCATCAGAACCTCAACTGGGGCAACGCCATTTTCTCTGGCTTATGGTATGGAAGCAGTCCTCCCCGTCGAAGTACAAATTCCATCACTCTGTGTGCTAATGGAAGCAGAGTTGTTAGAAGCAGAATGAGCATAGACCCGATATGAACAGCTGAATTTGATTGAAGAATGGCGATTGAAAGCAATCAATCACTCCCAGGCCTATCAAAGGCGCATGGAAAGGGCATTTGACAAGAAGGTCAAACCTTGTAGCATCGAAGTCGGTGACCTGGTTCTCCGGAAAGTGTTGCTAAACCGTCCTGACTCGAAGGGTAAGTTCACACCAAACTACTAAGGCCCATACATCTTCTAAGAGAAATTCTCAGGTGGTGCCCTTCGACTTGGACGTAGGATGACGAAGACCTCCCAGAGCCCGTCAACATGGACAAAGTCAAGAGATATTACACTTAGGGTCTAGATCTGATAGGCGCTTTGCACTCTTAGCTTCTCCGGGAAATGACAGGAGATCATCTTTGGCACACTCCTAATCCCCAACATTGTAAACCCTTTTTACAAAAATCAATGAAATCCGCTAGTCAGCCCTTTGAGCCTAACAACCATTTTTTCACAAAACCTTTTCAATGACACCTTCCCTCGCCAACCTATGGCAATTACTTGAACTACGTCATGACTTGATCCTATAAAGGGTACGTAAGCAACCTGACAAATCAGGTGCGGTCACTAAAAAGGAAAAATCCCCCTAATTTCCCTAAATAGAGTCAAAATCCCTCCCAACTTCCTCGGCGGAGTCGACATCAAAGTATACAAAATTTCTATCAAAAGAAAGCCCAAAATAGAAGTCGAAACATTCTCAAGAATTAGAGACTCCCCACAAAGATAAAACTCTCTGGATTCTTATTCCCAGCAGAGACAACCTCTCTCATACTCCCCGGCAGAGACAACCTCTCTCAAATTCCCCAGCGGAGCAAAAAAAAAACCTTCAAGGGAGTGCAAATCAACTACAACTCAGGGTGTCCTAAACTTTGGTCCCCTAGCCTTCATTTCGTCCTACTCTAAGTCCTTCTAGATCCCATAGAAGCTACAAGTGCAAGCATAATATCGCATCTACAACCTCAGCGGAAGTGTCATCCCTAAAACCCTAGAGGAGCGCCATTTAGGACAATGACAGGGGAAGACATATTTTCCCCAACAAATCACGGGCTTTCCTAACCAGCCGCGGGCATGAGTGAAAACCGGTAATGGCCTTATTGCACAAACATTACACGATTCCCAGACCTAGTCTTGCGATTAGGGGTAAAAAATGGACAAAAATCAATCAGCTTCGCAGGCATGAAGAAAATTGGCAATGGCTTCATCGTGCAAAAATTATGCGAACCGCATGACTTGGTCATTCCAAGGGCAAAAAAAGAAGAAAAAGCTGAAAATCAGCAATCAGGCTTACCAAATTCCCTAATTACCCCCAGTAGTCGGTATCTCTCAGTGGACATGTCGCGAACCAAAACCCACCCTAGGAGTTAGAGTGAATCTTGGACGACTTATCATGATTTACATGACTTGCTTGACAAACCATCCTACAAAACATACGAAGCATATACAATAGAGGACAAAAGAGCGGAAGCATAATTTACATAGCATAGCGGAAGTATAACCAAACCTCTAAGTATATATACATGATCCAAGTTTTGTACAAAAAGGGAAACAAAAGAAGGTGCGGACATGCCCGCCAAAATACATGAGTATAATCTCTCAAGCTCACCCATAATCACCTAGAATTGACCACCTAGTAGTAGTCCTCTACAGGAGGTTCCTCCACAGGTTCCTCAACATACTCCTCCTCTACCCATGGGCCAGGAGCGCAGATGTCAAAAGGAGCCACCACTCCACTACCACCTGCCGACATGAGAAGTACGGCTGAGCATGAAATACTCAACGGATACCAAATACTAACCAATAGTCATAGCATAATAATGACAGAGATAAGTAGGAAGCAGTTCACATAATAATAGGAAAGTAAGCAATTTATATTTCATGCTTGCATCATATAAAAGCCGGGAAAAACTCTTGAAATCATCATGTGGTTGACGTGACTTGAAAACACTCTTGTCGTATTTGAAAACTTGTCTTGTCATGTTCAGTCTTGCTTGACTTGTCGTGTCATGCGTGTCATGTCGTGTCATGAATGTCATGCGTGCTTGCTTGGAATTTAAACAAGCTCATGCAACTTGTGAGGTACACTTGCGAGGGAGGGGAGACCCCTCTTTAAATGAAATGCACTTGCGAGGGAGGGGAGACCCCTCATTACATGAGATGCACTTGAGAGGGAAGGGAGACCCTTCTTTCAATGGTATGCAACTTGTGAGGGAGGGGAGACCCCTTCTTCAATCTTGAAGGGAGGGAAGTGTAAAACTCTCTCATGTGAAATGCTTGTTCTTGTCAAAAGCGAGACAAAACATATCATAAGATATGTCCTACCTCTAAAACCCTTATTCTTGAAAACACCGGTAAACCATGTCATGCATGTCGTGCTCGTGAAATCGTGTACATGCTTTCACTTGGAATTAAATATGACATTTGGGATTTCAACAATGCATAGAATATCATTAATTTAAACAAGTAATTATTCATGCCGTTTAGAGAAAGCAATTAATCACACTATCATAAACCCTAGCATTTCCATACACTTTAAATCATGCATATCTTGATTTATAATTCATTTTCTTCACCTTGGCATTTCATCAAACATGTGGTGTGTACATTATTTGTTAAAGCCTATACCATGCTTTTCTAGATGAGTTTATGTTCACAACATACATGTGTGTTCATTATTGGTACAATATCCTTCCCATTTCATTCATCACAACACATCTACACGGCATCCATCGCCCCACATCCATTCTCACACCACAATCCATCTTCTATTAAGTTCATACTTTATGGAAAATGATAAAGAAGGGAAGAAAAGAGAGAATATGAACTAGGAGGGTAGCATATTGTACCGACCTTGAAAAGGCGAGGAAAACCCTCCAAAACGTGCGTGGAGTCACTGCCCTAGCTTGGAGAACGTGACCTTCACTTGCTTGGAGTTGGATTTGAAGAATCCAAGCCTTGAGGTGAGATCTAGGGCCCTTGAACTCTTGATTCCTTCTCAAGTTGAAACCCTAGGTTAGAATCCCCTTTTCTCCTCTCTCCCTTTCTCTCAAATTGATGCCTTAGGGTTTATGAACCCCTAATGCCTCGGGCAAGCCCTTATAGGCAAGGGTGTAACGCCCAAAAGATGAAAAATCCTTTACTGAAATTTTGCAAAAATGCAATAGACCGATCGATCGGTGGTCAATACCGAGCGATCGATCGCCTACCGAGCGACCAGTGTTCTTGACCGAGCGATTGGTCAAAACCACGCTCTCTGGAATATTTTTCCATACAAAAAGTGCACCAATCGATAGCTACTGATCGATCGGTTGTGGACCAATCGATCGCTAATATGTACCGAGCGATTGGTTATGGACCGATCGATCACTCTCGTGACCGAGCGATCGGTTCTCTGCAGGTTTTGACCCCAAGTCCATTTTTCACCAATTCATACTACTTGGACTTATCCTACTTCCCTTTTGACCTCTTCTAAACATGACTAGGATCCTTTTAAGGCTTATAGATATTATTAAATAATTTATTTAATTAATTATAGTGTTCTTACAAAATTCTCAAAGTTTCCAAATTTTCATTTCATGGAAGTAGAGATTACAAGGCATCATGCCTTGACACACATTCCAAGGCATATACAAAAAGTTCCGGGGTTCTACAGGATAGATATCCCCAGTAGAGATTCCAACAAGGGAAATGCCCAGCAGATGTTTAATTCCCAAGCATTCCCCCAGTGGAGAATCTGTCGGAAAACATCTCCTCAGCATACAAGCAAACATTGGGAAATCCCCAACAAACTAGAGATCCCTAGCACTGGTCCACAACAGAATCCCATTCCCCAGTAGAGCCTCGACGATGAGCAATCTCCAATCCCCAATGGATCCTAGTGGAAGCCTCTGACGGCTCAAAACAGTACTCTTCCATAGCAAGGGTCTGGAAGCTTACAAAGCCCATCAGAAAGATTCTCCTCAACTTGGGCCCTCAACCTACAACAGTGTTTGACAAGCTTTTCTACACCTGGCAGCATCCTGCTCTGAGTCATACTCCTCTCTTCGAGAGTGAAAGATGATTCATAAATTCCCTTTAAGCTCTAACACAGGCGATTAACTGGCACATCTGAAAGTTAACTGAGTATTTTGTTGTCAAAACTAAAATCTTTGCAAAAGTCTTCTACACTTTTCCTAAAAAGATTTTCAAAAGCAAACTTTTAGTATCAAAAATTGTTTGTACCAACCTATGCCAAGAAGTCTCGGCCAGCAAGTAGAGGAAGCTGACGCCATGCATCCCCACCAATTGCGAATCGCCGCAAAGTCATGGGAAAGCATCCTCATCTTTATTCCTGCATGATAGCATAGCATAATATCAATATTGTCGCGACCCAAAACCCTCCCTAGGAGTTAGAGTGAACTTTGGACGACTAATCATGACTTGCTTGACAAACCAACCTGCAAAAACCACAGAGCATATACAATAGAGGACAAAACAGCGGAAACATACTCTAACATGGTATAGCAGAAGTCTACCAAACCTCTATGTATATACATAAGCAATCCAAGTTTATACAAAAAGAATCCAAACGAAAGTGCGGACATGCCCGCCAGAATACATAAATCTGACTCTCATCTCACCCACAGCTAATCCACTCAGAATCTAATCACCACCTACTGATAACCCTCTACGGGAGGTTCCTCCAAAGGCTCCTCGACGTACTCCTCTTCCACCCATGGACCAGGAGCACAAACATCAAATGGAGCAGCAGCTCCCTCAGAACCTGCCGACATAAGAAGTACGGCTGAGCATGGAATACTCAGCGGGTACTAAATACTAACCAACAATTATAGCATAGAAATGGCAATACATGATCAGGAGCAATTCATATATGTCAAACGGAAACAATTCATATCATACAAGGAAGTAAAGCAGTTTATAATCATGCTTGTAATTCGTAGAAAGCCGATAAATCCTCTTGAAAACATCGTGCATTTGACTTGACTTGAAATATCTTTTCGTACTTGAAAGCTTGTCTTGCCTATCTTGCTTGATTCTTGTATGCCGTGTCATGTCATGCATGCTTGCTTGTGATCATGTAACTTGTGAGATGCACTTATGAGATGCACTTGTGAGATGCCTTGAGAGATGCCTTGAGAGGGAAGGGAGACCCTTCTTTATGCAATGCACTTGCGAGGGAAGGGAGACCCTTCTTCATGATATGTATGTACTTGCAAGGGAAGGGAGACCCTTCTTGATGATATGCACTTGTGAGTGAGGGGAGACCCCTCGTGGAATGTTGGTTCTTGTCTTCTTGTGAAAAGCGAGGTAAAACATATCTTAGGATATGTCCCACCTCTAACCATGTTCTTGAAAACCTCGATAAATCATGCCATGCATGCCGTGCTCGTGGGAACCGTGTACATACTTGCATTCCAATTTAAAGATGACATTTGGGTAATTTCACAACACATATAGTATCAAAGATTGAGCAATTCAATATTCATAGCATTTAGGGAAAACAGGAAACACACTATCATAGGCCCTAGCAATATTCAGAATTTCTTAGGTATGCATTTCCTAATTCACAGCTCACTTTATTCACCTTGGCATTTCATCAAACATGGTGTGTTCATTATGGATTTACCCTACAACATGCTTTTCTAGATGGGTTTTACTCAAATCATACATGTATGTTCATTATTGGAACAATGCCCTTCCCCATTTGTTCATCACACTCAACCATTGGCATCCAATCGCCCATTCCATCTCCATTCACCATTCACCATTCACCATTCATAGCACATGTGTAAATGAAAGGAAAATCAAAAGAAAAGAAAGGGAAAGAGGAACTATAACTAGGAGGGTAGTAAGAAGTACCGACCTTGAAGAAATGGGGAAGAAACCCTCTTTCCAAATGACTGTGAGTTGCTGCCCTAGCTTGGATCGCGAGCTCCACAATGCCTGAACCGAAATCTTGAAGAAAACGGGCTTGAGGTTGATCTAGGGTTTCAAACCCTTTGATTTCTCTCCAAAATGGAAACCCTAGGTTGGAATCGCCTTCTCCCCTTCTCCTATTCTCTCAAACTCTCTAAGTGTTGAGAATGAGCCCTAAAGGCTTGGGTTAAACTCTTAAGATAAGAGTGAACTGACAAAAGACCATAACACCCTTACTAATTTTCTGTAAAAACACGAGTGTCGAACTCGTTGTGCTGTGAACAGTGCCAACTCGTGGTGCTGTGAACAGTGCCAACTCGTGGTGCTGTGAACACTGCCAACTCGTTGTGCTGTGAACAGTGCCAACTCGTGGTGCTGTGAAGGGTGCCGAACCCGTTGTCGTTGTGTTGTGCATAGTGCTGAGCTCGTTGAGCTGTGAACAGTGCCAACTCGTGGTGCTGTGAACAGTGCCAACTCGTGGTGCTGTGAAGGGTGCCGAACCCGTTGTCGTTGTGTTGTACAGCGTGCCCGTGGTGAGTTGTACAACGTGCCCGTTGTGAGCTGTACAACGGATGCACACAGTATACGTTATCAGAGTACGACGTCAGAGCACGTCTTTAGTGCCTTTCGAGCTACGTTTGCCTACAGGTTCAGACTGTTTTGGCCATATCTTTTGACTCGTTCATCCGATTTTGACGATTCAACTTGCGTTGTGGTCGTACTTCGAAAAGGAACATTTCTGACGTTTCAAAATTTCCAATTTCTTCCTTATTTATTAATTATACCTCTTAAAAGGCAAAATGACAACGAAAGTGTCATGTTTTAAGCATGAAAAAGTCTGGGGCTCTACAAATATGATCAAAATCCAGTCCCTCTTGAGCAATCTCAGCATCAATCCGGCATCATGCAACAAACCTTTGTGACACCCCCATGTGTCCTGGACATCCTGTGTGCTCCGTAACAATCTTGTTATACCTCAGCCTCACCTTGTATGTCTCCCCTTTGTGACACCCCCATGTGTCTTAGACATCCTGTGTGCTCCGTGACAACCTTGTCACACTACAGCATTACCTCCTGCATGTCTCCCCTTTTTAACACCCCTGTGTGTCCTAGACATCCTGTGTGCTTTGTGACAACCTCGTCACACCGTAACCTCACCTACTGCATGTCTCCCTTTGTGACACCCCCATGTGTCCTAGACATCCTGTCTGCGCCATGACAATGTCATCACACGGCAGCCTCACCTATTGCATGTCCCCCTTTGTGATAACCCCATGTGTCCTAGACATCCTGTGTGCTCCGTGATAGCCTCGTCACACTGCAGCCTCACCTATTGCATGTCTCTCTTTTGTGACACCCCCGTATGTCCCTTAACACCCTACGTGTCCTGACACCCTATGTGTCCCCCGACACTCTACATGTCTCCTTCTAACACCCCGTGTGTTTCCGACATCCCATGTATCCTCCGATCGTTTTAGTTAATATCCCTTGGGAAACACCGATTCAATCAAAACCCTGCCGCTTTTGAGCAACACCCTCTTTCGGCTAAGTGCCTCCGGGCCACGCCATCTCCACACCCATTTTCTTCCCCGGCTTCTCGCTACTCCTCAGTAGTAGCCCTAATCCCTGCACTAGCACTCACTATTTGCACAACACACACCATACCGCTTTCCTAAGATCCAATCTTAGTGTAAAAATTGGATGTTTCCAGTCTTTGTCGTTCGATTGCCAATCTCGGTACTCTTCAACAAAGAGGGGCAGCTGTAAGCACCTAATTTTTACACCCCTCCTAACCATGGTTAAGGGTTCTTAACCATGGTTAAACCCCCAATCGAGTCCTTTAACCCTAGGACAAACCCTAGTAGACCCTAGGTATAACCCTAGCAAACCCTAGGTTTTAATTCTAGGACAAACACTAGTTAAACCATAACCCGAGGTGAATCCTACTCTAGTTAAAGCCTAGCTTAGTCGAACCCTAGCCATAGCCTAGCCGAGCCTTAGCCCTAGCCGTAGCCTAACCTAGCCAAGCCCTAGGACTTTAGGGCTTAAGCCCAAGTCCAAAACCACCCTAGGGTCTAGAGTCTCGGCTTGGGCCCAAGCCCAGGCCCATAAAATTCAAAAAAATGGAACCAGTACCGTGTACGTAGCTTGGGCCAGGCCTGTTGGGTAAAACCCAGGCCTGGCGGTAATCAATCCACTGACACTCTCCATTTGCATAGGCTGGGGAATGTCGGTAGATACATCACTGACATTCCTTGTTTCTTCAACCTGCAGCACACCCACCCCCTGCAGAGGTCAGGCACGCCACCTGAGCCCCCTCTTCGATTACAGACCACCTCTCCACCTCATGAGAACCCCACAAATCCTTGTCCTAATGCCAAGGGTCCCCAACCCTTGGCTTATAAATCAGACACCTCCCAATGACTTCGAATCCACCTACAAATCCTCCTCCTTCTGAATCTCTAGCCAATTTTGAGGACCAAATCCTATCCTCCAAGCTCCTCCAAACTCCCAGGGACCTACCTAGCTCACCCTCAATGCCTGTGCAGTGCCACCGTGAACCACAACATCTCCACCAAGTGCCCCACCACCTTCGGCCACCTCCCCTTTATAGTAGGGCATCCAGTAGGGTAGGGCTTTCCCTTACCCCTTCTTTTTATTATTTTTGCATACCTGTGAGCCCCTGGTCCATTCCAGGGGACTGTCTTCTTGATTTTGCAGGTATACCCATGGTAGGGGGTCTCTCCCACCTTCTTTATGGTGTGGGGAACCCCCCTAAGGGTAGAGCATACTTTGGGTGGCATTAGAAGCCTTTGGGGGCCCCTCTGTCCATGAGGGAACCCCTGGATTCACCCTGGTAACAGCCCCATAGGGCAAATTTCATTTTCTAGAAAATCGGCAGGGTGTCGGTAAACACAGTGCCGACACCCTTGGAGCTTTCTGTTTTAAGGGCTGTGGGCCCCACCTGAGCATGCACTGGTCCAATTAAAGTTCCAAAATGGGTCTACTGACCTCTCCCCAGCCCAACCTGAGCTTTGTAGACCCTGAGTTAAAACCTAACCATGGTTAAATTGTGAAAGGTGAAAAACTACCATAGTGTCGGTGATCCCATTACCGACACTTGTTATTTTATGTAACAATGACTTTGGGCTCAAACCACGCCCACATATGGTATCCCCTGAGGCCCACTTCAGGTCCAGGGTATTCCACTCATCCTGGTCTTCAAAACCATGGGTCATGGACCCCCTAAATCCATCCCTAACTATAGTTAAGATCCCTTAAACTATGATTAAAATCTACTAATATTGACAGTAAAGCATTCACCGCCAATATGGTACTGTGAAGAATCCAAATTAGCGGTAAATGCATCACCGTCAATTCTAGTTTTGTTTTTCTTAGGGCCTTGCAGTGATCCCAGTCCTTGAGGGACCCTCCATCAGACCTGACATGGCCCCTAGGGCCCATCCCAAGCTTGCCTTGCCCCTGCCTTAATCATGGTTAGCTCAACCATGGTTAAGGGTTAATCATGGTTAATTGGACTAACCCCATGGAAAAATCCCAAAAAATCTTTAAAAATCTGAAATATTCAGAAACCACAGAAAATAACATTTTTGGATTGCATGCTCATGCCTGACCATGGTTAGATGAGCTTAACCATGGTTAACTTTTGATTTAACCATGGTTAAGTCCATTTAAACCTTAGAAAATATTGAAAAATTATGAAAAATCCTAAATAGCATTATAACCTCATATTCAAATTTGTAGAGTGCCTAACCTTGGTTATTCGGACTATCCATGGTTAAACCCATGTCTTAACCATGGTTAGCCCCATTTAACTTGGAAAAATTTGAAAAAAATCCCCAAAAATTATTAATCAAGCTTAAGGACCATAAATATATCTTGAACCTCAGCCAACCCCGATTAGCAACCCTAACCACGGTTAAACCCCTCTTGGCCTTCTGGGCCCAACTCAAAGCCCATCGGGCTTACCTTTGGCCTACCAGGCCTAATCTTGGTCTACCAGGCCCAACCCTTAGTCTACCGGACTAAACCCTAGCCTCCGAGCTTACCTTTGGCCTACCGGGCCTAACCCTTAGTCTACTTGACTAAAGCCTAACCTCTGGGCTTACCCTTACCCTACTGGGTCCAACTCAAAGCCTATCGGGTTTACCCTTAGCCTACTAGGCCCAAACCCTAGTCTACTGGACTACCCTTTTGGCCTACCTGGTCCAATCAAACATAACCAAACACTTGACCAACCCGGTCAATCACCCCTAACCTTCCGGCTAGACCCTAAGCCACCCTTGGTACACACACAACAATCCCCTAGCCTTGGCACAGGCTCATGTGCTAGAACTACGCTCGGTCTGATCTAACCCAATGTAAGTACTTAGGTAACCCAATCCGGGTTCGACCCTAGTTTAGTTTTTTCCTTCTTGGATTAGTATAAACTAAACCTAAGGTATTTGACTAACAACTTGACATTAATTTGGCTTAAACCTAGTAAGTAGGGAACTGTTGTAAAACGGAAATGCCGAGATACCTAACACCTTCCCAGGACTTAATCGAACCTCTTACTCGGAATTCTAAGCAGACCAAGACCTTATCCATTACCTTGGACTTATCCTTACCGAATTAATAAGTGGCGACTTTAAACCATTAACCAAATATGAGTAACCATAATCCATGCTCACATCCGCCAAACCCCCCTCTGCCTCTAAGAGGATTTATTTTTTAAAAAAAGTCGATTAATATTTGTCCTTATGAGAAATCACTCGACTGGTTTTTATTAACCAACCAATTTCCTTTACTAACTTAAAGCTCAGTTTTCTGAGAAAAGAATCAATCAATTGGTTTTTATCCTCACTATAAATCAGTTGACTGATTTTATATTAAAACCATTTGCTCAAAAAGATAGTAGCTAAAATACATTTCAAAAACCAAATCAGTCGACTAGTTTTTTTAACCAATAAAGAATCAGTCGACTAATTTCCAGTTTTTCACAGAAAAATTCTTTAATACATGTCTAGTTGATATGTATGATGCAATTGGTCAACTAGCTTATCTTTATCAAGAATATGCTTATTCAAATTGATGTCCTAGGACCTTATAATGATATGGAAGGATGTTCTTAATGTTTCTAAGGTCATTCTAAGTCATTGAGCTTTCATTCTTCCAATCTTTAAGGACTTCTTACAAAAGTCCTATGATCTCTCAAACAATGAATGTAAAATATTGAACCTTCTTATTGAGAAAGTCTTCAGTACCCTTCAAGCTTGATCTTGGTTTATCTTCATGACCTTCTTTATTGACTAAGATTGTTTCCAAGTGAATCTTCATCTTCATGTCAAAAAGTCTAGCTCTTTTGCAAGGATTGGTATGATCTTCAACTTGTTTAGATGGATTTCTTTATGACTTGATTGTGGATCCTTTTCATGCTTGAAGTAAATTTCATGCTTTGTGCCTTGGATAGTGTACTAATGCTCTTTGTAAACTGAATTTTACATTGACTTAATAGAGGCATTTGTAACACAATGATCATTTCATTATTGTGTTATCATCAAAATCATTAATGGTCCCTATGGTTGTGACCTATAGGGCTAACAATTGCAACTCATTGATTGTTTCTTGGTTCCTTGTTTATTATCATTGTTTAGAATCTATCTAGGGTTTGTTATTGAGCAACCATCAACCCGTTCTTATAAAGAACAACTTGATCGGAGTAATTTGAAGCCTTCATTGAAGGAGATTGATCTGAGGAGGATCGTGGTTATTTGGTTGGAGGAATTCAGAGCCATCATTGACGGAGATCGATTGAGAGATCATGGTTGCGGAGATTTAGGAGAATCACAAGTTGCTGCGGTAGATTACAAGACTTGCAGGTTCGTGATTGCTTATTGAGGTGTGGAGGATTGAGTACTAAGGATCGTTGTGTCTAGTGTGGTTGAGTACAGTTCGAGTTTTGTAAGATTTTATTTTATTTTACTCTTAGTGATATCTCTTTGTTAAACGATGTCTTGTTCTTTTTCCAGGAAGAGTTTCCACGTAAAAATTCTTTGTGTTATGGTTTGTGTTTATCCTCCCTTACTTAATAATTTAATTGCATAAATTAAAAGTGGGTAGATAAACCTTAGAAAGACCTTGTGAGTTCTCAATTCAAATATTATTTTTGGGGTTCACTAGAATTCTTACTAACTCTAACTAACCACTAACCATCTATGTGGGCCACCTTAAACAGGTACGTATCATTCTCCACCCATTGAAATAACCTTCTCCTCAAGGTTGAGATAATATTACAAAATAATCTTTTTCCCACATATTCTTCGGCTTTTTCTTCTTCTTCTTTACAGCTTCCTGCATTGCCAGTTTACTTCCTAATTTAGAGACAGTAAGGGACAATATTAATTTAACAATTGCACCAAGCTTTTGTCCGCATGAACCTCATTCATAATTGTGTCATCAAGCTATTGAACCATAAAATTTTCAACCAAGGCTTTCTCTGTTGGATCCTTGTCGATCCAAGCAGGTCCAATGATCTCATGCACGTTCTCTATACTTTTAAAATCACTTTTCACAATGTAATCAGACTCTCCAACCATGAGCATATGACAAAGCTCCTCAAGTTGTTCGCCTTGTTTCCTTGAAATCACTTGAAGCTTATTTACGGCTTCCAAAATCGATCGTATCTCTTAGTCCATGGTCAGAATCATCAAAGTTCTTGGGATGATGTGAAAAATACTTCTTTGTCTAACCTGAAGTTAGAACTCCAATCTGTTCTTCTTTATAAAGAAATATTTTGGAGGCAAAAATCTAGAATTCAATGGTACAAAAATAAAGACTAAAAAGGGTTCTCTTCGAGGTGAACCAAGCTCATTCGAGTTACTTCGACGGGAACAAACCTCCTTTGAGAGAAACTCTCTTTAATTTTATTATATAAAGTATCAATTAGAAACTGAATCTAACATTGATTTAGAAGCTAAATAAATTATCACAAGATGGAATGTAATTAAATAGAAGAATTTCTAATTATGTTTCCATAATCTAATAGGATTCAAGCTTAGGCTTAAAGCTAAGAGTCTCTAGAAGAGTCGCCCATAATCTTAAGTTCAATACAAAATGTCCGTATTTTGTAATGTATAATCTCGATTAATTGAGATCTACAACCATTGATAAATAAGCATGATATTTAATTCGACATAAGATCACAAGTTGAAAGATCATGGTTATGTTTGTGTGCGGTAACCATGATCAATGGCTTACAATCACGGAAATAAACTGTAATCGATAAGCTGATTTGTAGTAGTGTTAATCTACTTGTTATTTTTTTATCAGAGCTTCTTGGTGTGTAATTCTTCTCATTTTCAATACTATTGAAACTCTCTGCTATCGCATTCTTAATCTCTTTTGTCTTAATTGTTTTGGCTTTGCAAGAATCAACTACTCTAGCAAATTTGCATGCTTAAGTAAATAGTAGCTGATGGAGAGTTAAGATAATTTTTAAGCCACTTCACCCCCACCTTAATTTTCTCTAAATCACCCAAGTAATTTTCCTACTCCATAATTTCTGACTCTCAGGAGATTAGGATTGTTGTTCTTCACCTTGTAGATTAATGTGCGTAGGAAGACCGCCGTCTGGCCCACTCACAAAGCCCCTTTAACTGCCTTATTAACCCTGATTAAGAAATTTTAACAAGTATAGTTCAATTCTTTTAATATTTAAAAAAAAACTAAGGTTACATGATTGAATTCTAAGGATTAATAAATCTTAACCACAATCAAGAGGTGTTAAAAGGAACATGTGTTGACCTATGGGATGAGCGAGACAGTTTTCATCTGGGGAGGGCAAGATGAAATCCATTCCCTTCGTCAGAAGGCGTCATAGTTACTATTACTCATCTGAAGGCACATCAACCATTAGAAGTGGGCTCTTTAATTAATGTTTCCACCACTGTTTTTATTGCCTTATAAGAACAATGTTGGAAGGTCCTACTTCAACCGCCATGGAAACAATAGTTGTGTCAACCCACCAGGGGTTGATGCAGTTGGCTAGCGTCTCGGGCTTTCTCCTTATGGACGTGTGTTCAACTTCCACTCCTCGACTTACTTTGATGTCCTTAGAAAAAAAATTTAGTAGGTTGGTGCAGATATCTGAAAGGACTAATCACACCCCCGAAAAAAAAAAAGAAAAGAAAAAAGAAGGGGGTGTCAACCACCATGTTAGTCTTGTTCGGTTCATTAATCCTAGGCATCCCTGTAATAAGACAATTTGACAAGTGTTAACACCCAAATCGAACCGACCAGATGGACGAACAGGGCGCAACTACATGCGGCGGAAGGGTCCAGGCTAGATTACGAGTAATTACCCTACTGGGCTAGGAGTAGGCCCACTAGCATGATTGGACCGGGCTTTCTAGTGCTGATATTTGAAATAACACAGACTTGTTCAACACGAAGAGACGAGAGCGTCACTAAAGGAGTAAAACGTGGGACACGTGGCAATCCCTAGAAAACTTGATTTCAATCATCCAAAGGTGACAAATGGTAGATTTGGGGAGTTCGACAAAAGGAAAGACCAATGAAAGAAGCCAAATCCTCAACGGCGGGTTGTCACTATTTGAGATTGCACATGTCCCTTTTAACACCCCTTAACTGTGGTTAAGATTCACCCACCCATCTTTGGTTTTTTTAAACATATTTTAATACTAAAAAAACCGAAGAAACAGTTTTTTAATTTTAAAAATAGAATTAATATTTTTTTTTTAAAACCGAGAATGGGAGGGTGAACCCGAAAGGTGGGTGAATCTTAACCACAATTAAGGGGTGTCAAAAAAAACACGTGGCTACCTCAAGGTTTGATAACCGGATTTGCCTGTAAAGGATTTGACTTCCCAATGAAATCAGAAAGGGTACCCCACCCCCCCCCCCCCCCCCCCCCCCGGGGTTGGACACTTGTGTTATTAATCAAACTTGCTAATTCATGCATCCACCTACTAACATGCATCTTTTCACTTCCAAACGCATTTTGAGTTATCATAAAGGTTCTACATCTGAGGGTATTTTGCCTTCTTGGCAAATTCCTCATTTGCACTTAAAGCTTGTTCGGATGCCAATTGGGCGGTTGGATCAGTAGACCTCAGGTCCTCTTCCAAACTGGCTTCTCCAATCAACTTTTAACACATTGGATAAACATTGAGAAACAAATGACAGACAATAAAATATAATTTTATGGCCACGTGTCTCTTGACAATTGGGTGGTCTATTTGGAAGAGGACCTTGAGGTCCGTTTACCATTTTCCAAAAAAAAGTCAACTGTACCACACTCAAGTGCTAATGTCGGATACTGAGCTGATCTTATTGCTTCTATGGCCAAAGCCATTTCAATCAACTATAATCCGCCATCTCTTGCTAGAGTGTTTTGTGATAATGTTAGTGCTACCTACATGACTTATTTTTCATACTTGCACTAAATATTTTAAAATTGACTATCACTTTGTACGTAAACATGCGGATACTCTCACTAAAAGGACTATCACAGCTTCGATTCAATTTACTTTGGGACACTTGCTACTCCCTTCGTCTTCATCAAGTTGTGGGGAAGTATTGACAGTACCATCACCATCCATGACGTTTCTAAAACAAGAGTCGGTCACTGATCAAGATAGAAAGTTACGGAGATATATATAGATAATATTACGTCTAGTATTATGAGGTGTTTTAGTTGTAATCGGACCCAGGCTGTAATTTTAACCACTATCAACTCTATTAAGCATTGGGAATGCATAAATTATGGGATTGTGCGGACGTGACTTTCATATATATGCAAGGAGACGTACCACCAAACAAGGACAAAAGACTCCAGTCTTAGAAAGATTCAACCAAGCTAGTAACTTAACGTTAGGACATCACCACTTTCTTTAACCACAACGATGCATTCAACATGTAGGCAGAGGAGGGCAGAGGAGAAAGGGGGTCCCAACGACAGAAATGAACACAAAATAATTTTGTTTATACCGATTTTCAAACGAAGAAAGGATAATGATGGTAAACCGATTCTCAATATAACACGTAAAAATAGCAACACTTATCATGAGGGCTTAGAAATTTGCAACTGGTGTTAGTATATTTCTTTGTTTTATTATCTAAAAAAAATATAGTCACTTCCTCGCTGGTGGAGGGAAGGCATTCCGTCCCGGCATCTCACCAAACATCCACTTTTAACTCCCTTTAGTTACGGTTAAGATTTACTAACCCTTAGGGTTAAAGCATCATCTAAGATTGGTTTTTAGAAATAAAAATAATAACCACAAGAGTTCAAACTTATTAACCATATTTCAAAGCAATTAAAGATCTTTGTGAGGGCGATGACCAATAGTCCCCTCTTCACCCGCGGAGAGGACTATTGCTTTATCTAAAAGATGAGACCATGGAAATGAGAATATGCTTCGCATCCCTCGTCCCGAAATAGGTCAACCACCCTCTATTGCACACCAGCAAATCAATTGGTCACTACAACAAAACTACTGACAAGCAACATAAATTTTTTGTCTCTAAGAGGAATTTTCCATGTATAATACTATTAGACACAGAAATAGTAGCCATCTCTATACCGTTCCTGATAGTCGCATCACTGATGCTATTAGATACAAAACCAATATCCGTTTTTAATATGGAATTAGACATGTATATTTTTCGTGTCTAATACATTTATTCGGAACAAATGCATACATTTATGACATCACTATTTTCGTCTCTAATGAAGCATTAGACACGGAAATATTTCCGTCTTTGATATGATATTGGCGACAAAACTTTTTCCGTATCTAATATTAATATTAGACACGAAATTATTTCCGTATCTATTTAATAGTTAGAGAAGGAAATAGTTCCGTTTCTAATATGTTATTTGTGATAGAAATATTTTCGTCACCGACTAATAATTATAGATAGAAATATTTATGTTTCTAATATTGAAATAACATTAGAGACAGAAATTTTTCCGCCTCTAATGTCTATTTTTTTTTTTCCAAAAACAGAACTCGTAACCCAAGACTAGTAACATGTAACTCACATACATTCATTCTACATAATATCCACATTCCACATCTATATTATGAACCTCTATAATTAACTACATAATTAACTGAGGTTTTCCAACTACATGAATGCTTTTAAACTATAACTTGTAACATGTTTTCAAACAACAAAACCCACATACATTCATTCTGTATTTTAGCATTCCGGTTTAAAAGCTGGGGATCCCTTTGGCCAAAGATCTACTTAGGACAATAGCAACCGTCTGATTTAATGGGTCCCTACAAGGGCTTGAACCAAGCTTGGGCCGAACCCTTATGAGTGAGGTCTGGACTTGGACAAACCCCAGCCCGGCCCAGTGACAGCCCTACGCATGTATGTCTCATTTTATGTTTTTACTTATTACATCCCACAATGAAACCAAATCCTCTACAGTGATAACTGGATTTGGCAAATCCGGTTATCACCCCTTGAAGTCGCTACGTGTCCCCTTTGACACCCCTTAATTGTGTTTAAGATTCACCCACCCCTAGGATTCACTCACCCATCCTTGATTTTTAGAAAAAATATTAATTCTTCTTTCAAAATTAAAAAACTGTTTTTAGGGATTTTTAATATTAAAATATTTTTAAAAAAAGAATTAATATTTTTTTCTGAAAACTAAGGATGGGTGGGTGAACCCTAGGGGTGGGTGAATATTAACCACATTTAAGGTGTCAAAAGGGACACATGGTGACCTCAGGGGTGATAACCGGATTTGCCAAATCAGGTTATCACCGTGGAGGATTTGGCTTCACCCACAAGTGGTGTAGGTAAGATGCTAAAACTGGCCGCACACAAGATCCGTGTGCTAACTTGTACACACAACAAGGAGTCCTCTTGGACCATGTGTCCCTTTGACATTCCTTAACTGTGGTCTTTTTAACACCTCTTAACGATGGTTTAGATTCACCCGTATCCTTGGTTTTTAGATAAAATATTTTTAAAACAAATTAACTCTAGGAGTTAGTGATTTTTAACCAGGGTTAAGAAAAATTAATTTTTGTTCTAAAACCAAGGATAGGAGAGTGAAGCTTAGGGATGGATGAATCTTAACCATAGGTAAGGGGTATCAAAAGGGACACGTAGTGACCTCAGGGGCGTAACCGGCTCCCCCAGGCCGGTTA
The DNA here is from genome assembly GCA_015143295.1 of Tetracentron sinense. Taxonomy (NCBI): domain Eukaryota; kingdom Viridiplantae; phylum Streptophyta; class Magnoliopsida; order Trochodendrales; family Trochodendraceae; genus Tetracentron; species Tetracentron sinense. Next base: position 8,758,650 of record CM026568.1, read on the forward strand.
TAACCGTAGAGGATTACATCCCATTAATTCTTATGGTTGAATGGATTTGGTACTCTCACTCTCCCACTCTCATTTTTATGCAGAGAAAATAAATTTTTTTGTGGGCCAAGGACAAACACAGATTACTTGTCTTTTGTACGGAAAAGTGGACAGTGCAATAGGAGACTCCCCAAGTTTGAATACACATACGTAAGAGTCTAAAAGGAAGAGATGACCGAGTCAGCGAGGTAGACAGAGGAGAGAGACGAGACGAAATCAAAAACCAACATCGTTTTCTAGTTATTGCTTGACTACAGTCAAAACTGGTACTAATTAATTAGAACCTTTAAGGGAGCTAAGCGTGATATCAGTGCAAGTAACTGAAAAAGGTTCGTCTCTATGTAAGAACAAAAGTATCCTCCTTTCGCTTTGTAAGCAACAAAGGAACAGGAAAAGGGTTTCTTTGAAGTTTGAAGCATACATGACAGTGCCTTTTGTCTTCTCACCAATTCTTCTTCTACACACCTTTTGTATTCTTACCTTATAATCTAATAAATTTATGGATCTATGCTAGGGTTTGTGATCAAGACACCAGAATTGTTGTTACTCTCTCTCTCTCTGTACACATCAATGAGGTATATTTGTATTTACTGAGTGAGAACTATCACCAGTCCTTTTGTTTCTTTATATTTTATGTCATTATTTCCTAACACTAACCAAGCTCCAACCATGCAACCTTTATGGCCTTTTCTAGCATAAGCTCAGAATTAAATGATGCATTACTTAAAATGCAATAATCAAAAAAATTAAAATGACTTATTACTCACTAGTCACTAGTATCGTTATAATAGTTTAAAAAACTTTTTTCAACTCAACTAACCATTTGTCCTGGCCAGAGTAATTACTTTTGTTTTGTTTATTAATTGGATTTATCTCTTTTCAAAATGAAGACCAAGGCCTACTTATACCTGTTTCCCTTGTTTACAGTAATAACTGATTAGCTAGAACTGAAAAGACTACAACACTGTGTCACAAAAAAGCTTCTTGTAGGTGGGTTTATCTTTTATTTCAAGAAATTTCTTCGAACTTTCGTGGCTTCGATGTTAGGTCAATTTCACGGATTTATAGTACCAGAGTACTCTTTGTTTTTTAACCAAGATTCCCAAAAGTTCCCTTCTCATATGCGAAACCTAGCGTGCTTTAGAATGTCTTAAACTTGAATAATAAAAACAAAGCCTATTATATATTTTCTCCATGGAAATTATGCCTAGAGGTTTCCTGCCTTGTGGCTACAATATACTATCCCTTTCTATTACTGGACATGACTAGAATTGGGTGATGCCTAGACAAGTCTTGCTTGAAGAGAAATGACTTTGTTTTAAAGAAGAGTAGAAAGAACTTAATAAAGATATAAAAAGTAAGAAAAATATAAAATAAATACCAAAATTCAATGGGCACCTTCTCATGTTATCAAATAGAAAAAGAGGCATTTTAAAGATCCAAAGCATTAAAAAAAAAAAGTTCTGCTTTAAATACAAAATGGGTTAGTATATTCATATATGTCATGCATATTTATCTTAAGGACATTGTTATCCAAATTATTTTTCTTAGTTGGCATTGTTATCTAAATAGCTTTTGGATTATTTCAGATGACCAAATTGCTTCCATGTAATCAAATCGCATTTTCTTGGAATAAAATATTTGGTTAACATATTTGATTGATTGCTTCTGCAATAAGCAATTTGAAGAAATTATGGGGCTCCAGTTTGGAAGGACAAAAGAACAGAAAGAACACACAGAAGTAGTTCCAAAAGGCAGCATTGAGTAAAAAATCATCCTTTTGCCATCACTGTTTTGAGGCAGTTCTGTGGGACAACGCAAATTACGATTGAATAGGAAATTACTAGGGGACCCAATGGCTACTTTCCTTCAAATATAAGATATTATAAAGGATAATGCTAGGGAGGGTGCAAACCTAGCCACCGGCTTCCACTATAACATGTCAGCATTATCCCCTAGAGTTAATACCTTTTTAGAAAACACTGAGATGGCGGTTTGGAACCCTTTTTTTTTTTTTTTTTTTTTGTGAGTGTGGCATCAGATATTATATTTAGAGTTCATATGAGAACGGTGATTTTCGATCTGAAGAAAATTACCGTAGCGAGAAGATTCTGGTTACCGTAAATAAGAGATGAATGAGCATGCAACAGGAGGGGAATTGGGAATCTTCTCAGTTGAATTGATTGAGAAAAGTCATATATATCAGTATAAAAGCATAAGAATGAAAGGCTTTCTACAGTTATGTAAAACCTAGAGGATCTTCTACTGTTTATGAAGTTGATATGTAATTTCTTTCCTTTTCTCTTTTCATTTGGACCACTCAAATCCTGTGCCACCTACTACTAGTATTTGCAACTTATCCTTGAGAGAAAATAAATGGTTCACGGGCGGTGATCGAGTTCTGCCTTATCCTCCATCAACATCATGGCTATTTCAAGACCTGCAACACTGTCATGGCCTGCATTATGCTACTCTGGATCTCAAAAAGACCAGGAGATCAACGGCCTATATGTTAAAGGGACCAGCATTTTGCAGGTCTTGTCCATGAGATCTTGGCCATCTGATCTAATGGACGACGAACTGCGAAAATATTACTCAATAGTGTCATAACTATCAAACTGCATTAATGTTTAAGACCCTAGATTGAAGTCGCTGAATGGTGTGTCTCACTACTAGCTAGCTATTAGAGGAGCATGATAGATCATTTTCTGTTCGTGTATTATTAGGAAGTGTGATCGGATTGGATAAGAACATGGAGGCCGACATTCTTGCCTCCTATTTCCAATCTTGTGGCAATTTTTTTCAGTGTCCCCACAGTATTGTTGCTCATGTGACAAGTACTTCAGTGACTGCACCTTGTTGTTGCTTCCCTGTTATTTAATGTAGGGCACTTTCTTGTAATAAGATTCTTTCTTTTCCGTTCTTTTTTTTTCTACACCATAATAGATTTTGCTAGACACGTGCTCTCCCCTTTTTTTTTTTTTGGGCTAAGAATATAAGGATTTAGTGGTATTCTCCCGCTTTTTAAGAATTATTATTATCTTTTTTCTTAAGAAGAGAAGAATTTTGTGATGGATGGTGCAAGGACTTAACCAATACTCCACAAAAGCCGTGACTGAGGGGAGCTGAAGGTTAAATCCCTTTATCATCATAGCTCGTCACTCGAGCTGAGTCCCAGTAGGCCCACCTGAGTGAGCACCCACCTGAGCTAGCCTCCCCTCTACTGTGGGCCCCACCACGCTTCTGCGGGTCCCACCCCATGAGGAAATCCCATCCTAGTGCCCACAGAAATCACATACACTAGCAAGGGGACTCAAACCTGAGCTCTGATACCATTTGGTGCAAGGACTTAACCAATACTCCATAAAAGCCGCAACTGATGGGAACGGAAGGTTAAATCCCTTTATCATCATAGCTCGTCACTCAAGCTGAGTCCCAGTGGGCCCACCCGAGCTAGCCTCCTCTCTATCGTGACCTCACTATCGCCAAACACAAGATTCTCGTTTTCTTGCTCCTAATAAGGGAGAGTGTGGCTAGCAGTCCCCTTACTCTGAATTCCCATTGATTGAACTGTGTTCAAGGGAGAGCAGGAGCGTGGGTAGGGGCCTCCTGTAATGCCCCAAAATACCCCCTAGGAGTTAGGGTACATTGGCGACATGACTTAACCTTAAATCAAACCTGCAAAGAGTGTACAAGGCATGCAAAATAGTGAACTAAAATTTTCTTTAATCACTTAACTGTATTCCAAGCGCAATTGTTTACAATAACTGAATAAAAAATAAAACATGTACATGACTCCTTAACTTGAGTCCCAACTCAAGTGATACAATTATCCTCAGACATAAGAACCCTAAAATACATGTCTCTCACCCTCAACCCAATCGTAGGGTCACAGGCCAACCCTAATGTCTGACTGACACTCTAAGCAACCTTCTACTCTCCATGTACTGCCTTGATGAGCATATGGTGTACCTGCCGACATTAAAGTATGGCTGAGCATGGAATACTCAGCGAGTACAAGCCACTAGCTAACAATAATAATAACATCAATAAATAATTACAATAATATGTCATGCATAGTACAGTTCATTATCACACATGCATGGTCAGAGTGCGGAAGCTAATACAGATAATGAATTAAAATCTTGAGCATCTTATATTTAATCATGCTTTACATTCATGCTTAACCCAATGTTTTTCCGTTACGTGAATTCCTTATACATTTCATGCATCTTGTGGTCACCTTACACATCTTATGAGGTTATTTTTTCCTTGTGAGAATCATGCTTGTTTATTTGCTTGTCTTGTTTAACTAATACCCGAACTATAAAATGGACGGACATACTAGGTTCTTATCTTGCTTGACTAATGCCCGGACTATAATGGAACGGAATACATTAGCCTCATGTCTTGACTTGACTAGTACCCGGACTATGGTGGAACGGAACACACTAGTTATTTTTGTTTGACTAATGCTCAGACTATAATGGAACGGAACACATTAGTCTCCTTGCCTTACCTTGACTAGTGCCCGGACTATAGTGGAACGGAACACACTAGTTACTCTTGCTTACTAACGCCCGGACTATGATTGAATGGAACACATTAGTATCTTGCTTGACTAATGCCTGGACTACAATAGAACGGAACACATTAGCCTCCTTGCTTGACTTGACTAGTACCCAGACTATGGTGGAACGGAACACACTAGTTATTCTTGCTTGCTTGTCTTACTTAACTTGTGAGCCAGTTATGACATATCGTAGGATATGCCCTACACTTGACATTCATGCTTGTTTGACTTGTGAGCCAGGTATGACATATCCTAGGGATATGCCCTACCCTTGAAATTTATGCTTGTTTATTCACATTTCTTATTCGTGTCGTTTTCTTATATACATATACTTGAAAAGCCGATTCATGCATGCATGTGTACTTGTGGGTGTAGTTTGTAAACATAATAATAATAGCATGGAAAAATTGAGGATAATAGATAACATTTGAACAATTATAGGCACATGAGATATTTAAGGAATTCATAAAGCATATCATCATTTTTACAATTCTTGGGGAAATATCCCTATCTCATATCTCATAGATTAGGTTTTACATTTTACACAAGCATTTAATCAAACATCTTACATGTCACGTTTTCTTCATTTTCATTAATTTGTTCTTAGCCGTATGGATTTTATCTCATTCATGCATTTTATCAAACACATAGAGCACAACTCCTTTCTAACCATTTGATTTCCTCTTTTTATGGTTGTAATTTCATCAACATTCAAGTGTGTTCATTATGTATACAATACCCTTCCACCATTTCCATCACATAACACCCATCATATCCATATGGCATCCATTGCCTTAACCACACATTCCCACATCCATCATTCCTTCTTTTTCTTGATTAAATTTAGGGATTTAATAAAACAAGTCAAGAAAAGAATGAACTAAAGAAATCTACAAGTATGCTTTTAAAATAAACCTAGGTTAATACTAAAGTAGTTAGTAGGGTGTAGCAACCTTAAGATCAAGGCTTGATCTTGAAGAAAAACCTTGGATTAGAACCTCAAATGGTAGAGGAGGACCCTTGCTTGAAGGATGCTTGATTTGGGGAGGAAAACCCTTGAAAAATACCGTGGAAGACACTGCCAGGCTTGGAGAACGTGCTCCTCACGTGCTTGAGCCGTGGATTGAGAAATCCAAGCTTTTGGGATGCTCTAGGGTTTCTAAACCCTTGATCTTTCTCCACTTAATGCCCTAGGAGAAAACCCCTTTTCTCCTCTCTCACTCTCTCTCAAAATATTGCTAAGGGTGTTTATGAACACCCTTGGCTCGAGCCAACCCTTAAAAATAAGGGTGGAGTAGCCAAAAGACCAAAAAACCTTTAATAAAATTTCTGCAAAACGTGTAGGACCGATAGATGACCGATCTACTAGTAGTGGACCGATCGATCGGTGTTTATGACCGATCTACCGATAGTGGACCGATCGATCGGTGCTTATGACCGATCTACCGGTAGTGGACCGAGCGATCGGTAGTGACCAGTGCTCTGCAAAAACGTGCTTCGGTATTTCGGCCATAACTTTTGACTCGCTCATCTGATTTTGATGATTCAACTTGCGTTGGATTCATCTTTTGAAGAGGAACAACTTTTATGTTTTGCAAAAATTCTAATTATTCTTTATTCGTGGAACAAAATGCCCATAAATCTGACTGGTCTGTAATGGGTTGCGAAAGGCCAGATTTGCAGCCGACCCGATTTTGGAAATCCCACTTTTAACCTAACCCCGACTCAAAATCGTGAAAAATGATAAACATGAAACTTGAAAAAGGTTCCAATAAGCATGAGAGACCCTAGCCTCTTTATGCCTCGTGCACTAGCACTCTTCACTTACAACTCATTAACCACTTAAGGTATTTTATACCCTTTTCTTTTACCCACTTAGAGTATCTTTATATTCTCTCTTGAGACTTAATGCACTCACCTAAAATCTTCACTTAGCTCGCCACACTACCAAGAGTAAAATGGAAGACCTTAAGCTTTTTCACACACACACAAGGTACTATTCACTGACACTATTCCTATCACAGTGAACTTGGGTTCCGGGGCTGCTGAATTTATTTATAATAATTAAAAAAATAATTTTTGTGTATAATGGCCTCCCTAAAAATTAGTTTGTATTATTGACTATGTGATAAGTTTGGCTATAATTTATTTATAGTTATAATATAAAATATTTGAAATTATAATTAATTTTATTTATCTAATGATTCTCCCAAAAGGGAGTGTCTTGTTTTTGTAAGTATTGAAATGTAACATTGATGAATTTTATGACCCCGATAGACCCATTACTCTCCCAAAAAAAGAAACACCGAGCTATGCCCCTGAACCTATGCCCCATAATAATTCGTACACACCTGATCATTCTACATAAGAAAATAGTAAACATACCCCAAGTTCCCATTTTTATAACCAAATGGCAGGTCCTCATTGGTCCACGCCCCAATTTTAAAAACTTACCTATTGTGGTTAGTATTCACTCACCCTTAGGGTTAAGCAATTCAACCATGGTTTTTCAAAAAAAAAAAAAACCAAAACTTAGTTTTAATATAGTTAAGCTTAACCAGGGTTAAAAGGGTGTTAAAAGAGACACAAGGACACATGGGTAAGATATGAAACGGACCCATGGGTCTGCTGAGCACTGCTCTTCTACATATAAGTCATTAATTTTCTTGATACACGTATTTTGGTCCCCACGAAAAAGCTTCGGATTTTCTCTGTCGGACGCTCGAGGTGGATGATCAGCCGTCCACAATCAGTGGACATACGGCGATAAAAAGGGGGAGATATGATCAAGTGGGGAGAAGTCAAAATCATGGGGAGAAAATGAAATGACTTCTCCCCTTTTTAATCGCCACATGTCCACTAATTGTGGATGCCCGATCGCCCACCTCAGGCGTCCGCCTGAGAAAATCCGAAGCCTCAAGAAAAACTCCTACGCACGCCCTTGACTATCCTTCCCAAATGGTTAGGATTCTCTCTTGTTTTATGTCTTTATTATTTCTTTTGGCCGTTGGATCAGATCACATGATCCAAAGGTAGCTGGCTGGTCGATCAACTCCTTGTTTGAGTAAAGAATCCTAATCAGTAGCCCGCACTGTGTGTGGCGGGTTGGTTCTCAAGCCACTGTCACATTGCATTAGTCTTGCGTTTAAACCTGCCCCCAACTAACCTAGTGTCGCGGGTTGCGGGCTCACGTCGCACCATCGGGGGATAGTCCTGAGGCCTGACCCGAAGGATTGGGAATACTCTGAGTTCACCAGAAAAGAAAAAAAGTACATGAGAGGCAGGGGCGGGGAGGGCTTAAAACTACCTATAATATAGGTATATTTTTTTAAAACATACATAATCCACAAAAAAAAATTTGTAATTTTTTATTATATGTATAATACAAAGGGATTGATTCTTTATGCGTACTCATGTGTCCGTGTGTCCTTAACCCTAGTTAAGATTTATTGACTTAAGAGTTACATTATTTCCTAAAAACCAAGGGTAGATTTATAAACCCTAAGGGTGAGTGAATATGAACCACAATTAATGAGTGTTAAGAGGTACACATGTCAAATAGGGGAGGTGCACATGTTCCACCCAATGGAATGTGCAAGGGAAAAAACAATCTCTGTAACCATGCCCCACTTTTTAACACTCACCAACTGTGGTTAAGATTCACTCACCCCTAGGGTTAAGCAATTCAATCTTGGCTTTTAGAAAAAAAAAAAAAAAACCTTAACTTCAAATTAGTTAAGCTTAACCATGATTAAAGGAGTATTAAAAGGGACACGAGGACACGAAGGTATCTTAGATAACGAATGGAAGGGTACCATTAAGAATTGTTATCCATTGTCAAGGATAGATGATTTATATGATCAGTTACAATGAGAAAATTACTTCTCTGAGATCGATATTCGATCAAGTTACCACCAGTTAAAGATTAGGATAATTGAAGATGTTTCGAATACTGCTTTCAGAACTTGATATGGTTACTGTGAATTTCTGATCATGCTTTTTGGTCTGATGAATGTACCTATAGCATTCATGGATTTGATTAATAGAATATTCAAGTCAACTGATCGGTGCTAATGTTACACATTTATGCACCTTAAACTGCATTTGTTAATCTTGAGCTCCTTTATCCATTACGTTACTTCACTTGGGTGTGTTTAGTATTTTCAAGTTCACGATAAGAAAAGAAGACTAAATTGAGAAATTACAAGCTAAAGAGATTCATATGTATCGCGACCCAAAATACCCCTAGAAGATATGAGACATTTTGGCACGTGACCTAAATCATATCATACCATCCTGTGCAATAGGCAAGACATAAAAATAGCGGAAACTGAAAATTTCTTAAACAACCTTGTATATAATCCAAGTCCGAACCAACAGACTTAACAAAACATAGAAATGTAAAGTGGACATGCCCACTATCATAATATACATGATCTCTCCCTCACCCTCTCAACAGTAGTCTAGATAGGGTCACCTATCCGGTGCTCTATCCTCGAGCGGATGATCCATAGTAGGCTCAGACTCGTAGTACTCCTCCTCCACCCTAGCCTCAAGGGCAATATCAAATGGACCTGTCGATGATAACAAATCAGTCAAGTTTGGAATACTCAGTGTATACAAACTACTAGATAATATGTCATAATATCACATGCTCTCACATAGGCAATTCATAGGATACACATGTATTGAAACACATAAGGAAACCTCTTTGCAAATACACATGTGCGATGCGGTAGAAGACATACACTTATCTTTCAAAATCATATTCTTCTTTTCTTTTCTTTTATCTTTTTTACTTTACAAATGGAACATTTCACTTGTTTTACACATGACTTAATGGGAGTGTGCACATGACTTTGACTAATGCTTTACCTAGAGTGGTAGAAGTCCATTAACATTCACATACACATGGAGCATGCCTAATGCTCTACCTAAAGTGATAGAAGTCCATTAGCAACTTCATCCACCTCCCCGTGGATATCTTTGCACATAGTTTACCCGGAACAAATATCCAATGCTCTACCTAGAGTGGTAGAAGTCCATTTGCATTCTTCCCACGCATAGCTTCATTTGAGAACAAATGACTAATGCTCTACCTAAGTTGGTAGAAGTCCATTATCATTCGCCCAATACATCTTACTTTGTTCATCTTCTTTTACTTTGTCGATACACATACAAATTAAAACTCCGATCATACAATACGCGTGCACATATACAATTGTGAGTGAACATGATACATAATTGGAAACACATAAGCACATGGCACATGTTGTCTATTTCATTCAAACTTCACATGAACATATACACATGCTTTTCTACTGCATTTGAAACCATCACATAAGCTAAAACATGGAATAACACACTTGAATTTATCATCACATAACTTTCATAATTCATTCTTAGTATAGAATACATCACAATTGAATTAGTAGGGTTTCCCACTAATCCACCTCAAATACAAATGACTTTCCATCAAGAATCCAATTTGAGATTATGAGAACAAAAGCTAGTAGAGTGCACTTACCTTTCAAAGACTATTTCCCTTAAGTCTGGAGCTTGAGAAAAATTAAGAAGCAAGAAGGACTTCTTTTGTGATTGAATTTCCAAATTCAAAAACACCCGATAAACACAAGGAAGAATTCATAGCTTCCCTTTAAAAATTCCCCAATTGCTTTTCTCTTAGAGTTTGATAACTCTAAGCCACGAATTTCCTCTACTATTTATAGACTAAGGCTTGACAAAACCCCAAAAGATCATTTTCAAAATATCTCTCAAAGGTCATGTGAGCACGGATTTTACTCATTGGTGTTGATTTGGAGTCGCCACTTATTAATTCAGTAGGGATAAGTACTCAGGTAATTGATAAGGTCTTAGTTTGCTTAGAGGCCTAGGTAAAAGATTCAGTTAAGCCCGGGGAAGGTTTTAGGCACCCCAGCACTTCCATTTTGCAATGGTTTCCTACTTTCTAGGTTTAAGTCATATTAATGTCAAGTTATTAATCAAATGCCTTAGGTTTAGTTGATACTAATCCAAGAAGGAAAAAACTAAACTATGATCGAATCCGGATTGGGTTGCCTACATACTTACATTGGGGTGAGATCAGACCGAGCATAGTTCTGGTACATAAGCCCGTGCCGAGGCTAAGGGGAGTGTATGTGTGCACCATGGGTGGCTAATGGCCTGATCCGGTAGACTAAAGTTTGGTTGACCAGGGTTGGTCAAAGTGCATGGTTAAGTTGGTTTGAGCCCGGTAGGCCAAGGGTAAGCCCGGTAGGCCAAGGGTAAGCCCGGTAGGCTAAGGGTAAGCCCGGTAGGCTAAATATTGGGCTCGGTAGGCCAAGGGTAAGCCCGATAGGTTAAGATTAGGGCCGATAAGCCAAGATTGATTTAATCGGAGCTAAATGGGTCTAATCATGATTAGAGTTGCTAACCATGGTTGGGCAAGGTCCAAAATCTTGTTCATGGTCCTTAAACGTTGATTAGTGATTTTTATGGATTTTTTCTAATTTCTCCAAGGTTAAATGGGATTAACCATGGTTAAGGTTTGGGTTTAACCATGGTTAGTCGGGTTAATCATAGTTAGGCAGTCTATGGAGTCAGGTTATAGGAACTCACTATCATTTCAGATTTTTCTTGAATTTTTGAGATTTTCCCGGGTTTAAGTGAGCTTAACCATGGTTAAACCAAGTGTTAACCATGGTTAGGCTCATTTAACCGTGATTAAGCATGCTTGCACAGTCTGATTTTATTCTTTTCTGTAATTTCAAATTATTTTGGATTTTCTGGGATTTTTCTCCTATGGTTGGATCGGCTAACCATTGTTAACTCTTAACCAAGGTTGGGTTAACCCATGGTTAAGGCCTGGGATGGTCCGAGATGGGCCCAGGGGGCTAGACAGGGTTTGGTGGAGCCTCCAATCAGTTCTGGGTCTCTGTAAATCGTAAACACAAACAAAATCAGAATTGGCAGTAGATGATCTACCGCCAATTTTAGCACAAATTTAACCTGGGTTTAGGCTCCTGTAACTCGAGCTAAGGGGAACCCCCGGGGTCCTAGACCCACAGGGATGAAGATGGCGCTTCAGGGAAGATCCTGAGCCTGTTGTGGGCCTTGGGCAAGGCTATGTATGGGCCTAGTGTGGGCCCAAATACCTCTTTACATGAAATAACAGAATGACGGTAGATGTTTTACCGCCACTCTGAATCCTTCTGTTTTTCATCAATTTAACTGTGGTTAGTGAGGTATGGTTAACCTGGAAGGACCAAGGTTAGGTCAGAGAGAAGTCAGGGTCAGGCACCTCACCCTACATTATCTCAAGCCACACAATATGTGCCCTCCACATTTGCTTATGAGGTCTGCACTTATTGTGGTATGAGACATTTGGCTGGAGAGTGTAGGAAGATCTCTAGTGGATATTTTCATTGTGGTGACCAAGGCCACATGATCAGAGATTGTCCCTACCATCAGATGCCATCTCAATCTCAGGGGAGTAGGCCCCCTGTTAGGCAGTCCTCTCAACAGAGCTTGTCACAAGAGTCGAGGCCCTCACCATCTACATGGCCGCCTCGTCAGGCAAATCAGGGCCAAGTTTTTTCCTTGTCGGAAAGAGACACACGTGCATCTGATGATGTCGTGCAAGGTACATTAGAATGCTAAAGTTTGCAAGTTATGAATACCTACTATTATATGATAGGATTATTTATGTGTATAATATGATACTTATACACTATGTATGTCCTTGTTTGAAATCTATTGATGTGAATTAATTAATTTCACAGGCGCTCTATTAGTAAACGAATGTCTAGCTCAAGTGTTGATCGACACAAGATCCACTCATTCCTTCGTCTCGCCTAGTTTTACGAAGGGATTTTCATCCGAGTCTAGTCTATTGGAGTGTGAATTGACTATTTTGACTCCGCTTGGCAAGTCAATTGATACGACCGTATATACAAGGATTGTGTAGTTCAAGTGGGGCAGAATGAGTTGTTGGCCAACCTCATCATCCTGGATTTCCAAGACTTAGACTTTAATGTCATCCTCGGGATGGATTGGTTATCGACCCACCACGGACATGTGGTATGTTTTGAGAAGATGGAGAATTTCAAACCGGAAGGAATTAAGCCATTTCACTTTTGAGGGCTAAAAGGAAGAGATATTGCTCGCTTCGCAGCTTTAAGCTTAGTGAACCCAGAGGCACAACACTCCTCAACAATTCTGGTTGTGAGCGAGTTCTTAGATGTATTCCCGGAGGAATTGCCTGGATTGCCCCAGATCAGGAGATTGAGTTCGCGATAGAGCTTGCTCCTGGCACAGCTCCAATTTCAAGGGTGTCGTAAAGGATGGCTCCAATAGAGTTTAAGGAATTGAAAGAGAAAATTGAAGAGTTGCAACAACTTGGTTTCATCCAACAATGGGGAGCTCTAGTACTCTTCGTAAAGAAGAAAGATGGGTCGATGAGGATGTGTATCGACTATAGACAGTTGAACAAGGTCACTATCAAGAATAGTTATCCCTTGCCTTAGATAGATGACTTGTTTGACCAACTGAAGGGAGCGAGATTTTTCTCAAAGATTGATCTTCAATCTGGGTATCATCAGTTAAAGATTAAGGCTGAGGATGTTCCGAAGACTGCTTTCAGGACTCGGTACGGGCACTACGAGTTCCTTGTCATGCCTTTTGGTTAGACAAATACACCAGCGACATTAATGGACTTGTTGAATTGGGTGTTCAGACCTTGTCTCGATCAATGTGTCATGGTGTTCATCGACGACATCTTGGTGTATTCCCAGACACAAGAAGATCATGATCGAGACCTTCGCCTTACTCTTGAGACTCTTGAGAGCATCAACTGTACGCCAAGTTGAGTAAGTGTGAATTTTAGTTGGAGAAAGTGTCATTTCTTGGGCATGTGGTATCCACTAAGGGTATTTCGGTGGATCCAGCAAAGATAGAGGCAGTGATGCAATGGGAAAGACCCAGGAGTGTCACAGAGATACGTAGCTTCCTTGGTTTGGCAGGCTACTATCGGAGATTTGTAAAGGGATTCTCCAGTTGAGCAGCACTGCTCACGTATCTTACTTGGAAGAATGCCAAGTTTGTTTGGAGTGAGAAGTGTGAGAATAGCTTCATGGAGTTGAAGAAGCGGCTCACTACAGCTCCTGTCACAGTGCCATCCGGGAGTAGTGGTTTTGTAATATATAGTGATGCCTCGCATGTCAGGCTAGGATGTGTTCTAATGCAACGTAAGAATGTCATTGCCTATGCTTCAATGCAATTGAAAGAGCACGAAAGGAACTATCCTATGCATGACTTGGAGCTCACCGCAGTAGTATTTGCACTGAAAAATTTGGCAGCACTATCTTTATGGGGTACAGTTTAATGTGTTCATAGATCACAAAAGTATAAAATATTTGTTTTCCCATAAAGAGTTGAACTTGAGGCAACGGCGATGGATGAAGTGCTTAAAGGATTATGAGTGCTCCATTCAATACCATCCGGTCAAGGCGAACGTGGTGGCCGATGTTTTTAGCAGGAAGCCTCTTGGACTCTTGGCTCATATGATGGTGCAAGAGTGGAAGTTGTTGGAGCATACATCCAACCTCAACATCATTTTCAGTCTTCCTACCTTTGGGCCGGTAATGGCTAATGTCACCGTTAGGCCTTACATCTTGGTCCAGATCCAAAAGTTATAAGGATCGGATGCCGAGTTACTTGCTTATCGAGATAAGTCGATTAGTAGTGGTAGCGAGGATTTCACATTGAAGGGTGATAGGACTATCACATTCAAGGGAAGAATATGTGTTTCCGCTGATGAGGAACTTAGATCGGAGATTTTGGACGAAGCTCACCGGTCCAAGTATGCAGTAGATCCTAGGGGTAAAAAGATGTATCGGAACATCAAAGGGCATTTCTGGTGGAGGAACATGAAGAGAGAAGTAGGGGAGTATGTGTCTAGATGCTTGGTGTGTCAGCAGGTCAATGTCAAGCACATAAGGCCGGCAGGTCTTTTACAGCCCCTCCCTATTCCCGAGTGGAAATGGGAGAACATTTCTATGGACTTCATTGTGGGGTTTTAAGGACGGTGAAGAAATTTGATGCTATTTGGGTGGTGGTTGATAGATTGACGAAGTCTGCCCATTTCTTGCCCTATTGGACTACTTTCAACTCAAACCAACTAGTGGCATTGTATATCAAGGAAGTAGTTCGGTTGCACGGGGTGCTAGTGAGCATTGTTTCAGATAGGGATCCTAGATTCACATCTAGGTTCTGGAAGAGCTTCTAAAACGCCATGGGTTCTCAGTTGGATTTTAGCATGACCTTTCATCCATAGACTGATGGCCAAACCAAGAGGGTAAATTAGGTGATTGAGGATATGCTCCAGGCAAACATACTAGACTTTAAAGGTAGTTGGGAAGATCACTTGCCTTTGATGGATTTCGTCAACAACAATAGCTATCAAGTGAGCATCCAAATGGCACCTTTCGAGGCCTTATATGGGAGAAGTTGCAGATCTCTCCTATACTGGGATGAAGTTGGTGAAAGGAAAGTGTTGGGTCCTAAGTTGATTGAGCAGACTGTAGGCAGGGTCAAGGTTATTAGGGAAAGATTGAAAGCTACATAGGATCGACAAAAAAGCTATGAAGACACTCGTAGGAGAGATCTTGAATTCTTTGTTGGTAATTGTGTATTCGTCAAGATCTCGCCGACAAAGGGTGTTATGAGATTTGGCAAAAGAGGAAAGCTTAGCCCGAGATATGTGGGTCCGTTCGAGATCATCACCAGAGTTGGTGAGGTGGCTTACCGAGTTGCTCTGCCCGATCATATGGCAGCGGTCCACAATGTGTTTCACATTTCCATGCTCCGGCACATGTCATCGAGCTAGATCCATTAAAGATTCAGGAGGACCTCACTTAGGTGAAACAACCGGCACAAATCTTGGACCGCAAGGAGCAAGTATTGCACACCAAAGTCATTCCCCTAGTGTTTGTTCAATGGAAACATCACTCTAGGGAAGAAACCACATGGGAGCGTGAGGCCGAAGTGAAAGAGAAATATCCGCATTTATTTTTCTAGTTCTCCTTGGTGGTTGTATGTATTGGTTTCTTGTATCTCTTTGTATCGTCCTAATTTTAGGGACGAAATTTTTGTAAGGAGGGAGGATGTAGAACCCCGAAACTTTTGTACGTGGTTAATGAATAGTGTTTTCATGGCCAAAGAGCCTTCTATGTGTTTGAATTTGTAAATGATGAGAAAATGGGTGGTGACGAACTATGTGTAGTATACATATAGAGGGGGTTAATACCCTAAAAAGGTTAGAAACAAGGTTGGAAACACCCCACAAGGTCTAAGGGGTTAAAAAGAAGAAAACTGGGGTGTGCGATCGATCGTAGGTAAGGTGCAATCGATCGCAGGCAGAGGAAAACTGAGAAAAACATTCGGATTCACTTGCGATCGATCGCAGGTGGTGTGCGATCGATCACATGTAGGAAAAATTTTACAGAAACATTCGGGTTCAAGTGCGACAGATCATCCCTAGGTTTGATCGATTGTACTGGAATCTGCGATCAATCGCAGTTGGTGTGCGATCGATCGCACGTGGGTGCTGATTTCGGAATTAAGGGTTCCAACACACTTTGCCTATAAATAGGGCTTCATTTGGGGGATTTGGGAATTTTCCTAAACCTAAGAGGGATTGAGAAGAGACTTGGAGAAGAGAAGGGAGAGGAATTGGGGATTCCCAAAGTGAGTTGTGAGAGATTAAGTGGAATTCAATCAAGCTCATCAAGCGAGGATTCTTTCTCCTCAAGGTGGTGTTGCTTCCTCAAGCTTGGGATTTCCAAATCAAGGGAGTCTTCTTCAAGATTAGGAGTTAATCCTCAAGGTTAGTACACCCTTCTCGCTAGATTAACAATAATCTAGGTTTCTTCCTTAAGAATGATTGTGGGTTAAACTTTTGTATCCCATTTCTTGAACCGATCATGATCACTAACAGGTATAGGATAAATTGAACGGTTGTGGATGTGAGGTGTATTGATGAATGGTTAGGGCGATTGGATGCCATGTGGTATGTGATGGATGTGTGTGATGGAAAATGGGGAAGGGCAATGTACACATAATGAACGCACACAATATGTTTGATGAAATGCTTGAACATAAAAATATGAATAAAATGCTATAAAAATGATTGAATGCAATGTGCTCGATGAAATGCATGTATGAGAGTTTGATTAATACCATGAAAGCATGATTTAGGGAGCTTTCCCCGATTTGATATTTTGAATGAATTGTTCTATATGTTCCTTCAAAAACTCACATGCCTATAGAAATGTTAGAATGCTACATAATGTTTGAGTTTTCATGTTACTACGATGTCAACGATTGCAATGCACGAGCACACATGCATGCATGAACTGATGTTTTCTAGTATATGTATATGGAAAAACAAACAAGACCAAGACATGTGATTTATGAAACGAATGATAAAGCCGAACTTTGGGTCGATTAAGGATAGGACATATCCAAGTATATGTCACATCTGGTTCACAAGAAAAAAAGACAAGAAATCAAGGATGTTGGTGCACCTTTTCTATTTCGCTGAAGGGTACTTACTTACCTGATTCACAAGTTTCTTTCTATATATTCACTAAAGGGTATTTACATACCCACCTCACAAGTCACTACAAGGACACTAACATCTAGCTCACAAGATAAGCATGACAAGAACAAGTCAAGACAAGAAAAGCACAACAAGATAAATGTGATTCTTAAACAAGAACAAGACAAGACACACATGATTCTCACGATACAAGAACAAGACAAGAATGAGTTTTAAACACGACAAGCAAGTTTTAAAACACGAAAGGATATTTTTAAGAATAAGTATGGATTATTGACACGGGTTTTAAGCGGAGTTTTCTCATTTAGTTCCATGCATGTCATGATCATTGCATTTTTTTAAATTGATGTTATGAATTGCTTTCTGTTATTTCTATTGCTAGCTAGTCGCTTGTACTCGCTGAGTATTCCATACTCAACCGTATATATTGATGTTGGCAGGTACACAGTTCGACATTTGTGCTGTTGGACCTTGGATCGAGGAGGATTGCGGTGAGGAGGAACCTCGCGTGGACCCTATGGTGGAGCCGCAGGTGGAGGCCAAAGACTTAGATAGCTGGCCATACCTGGATGAGTATTGAGAGAGAGACAGGGTTATGATTTTGTATTTTGATAGGTGGGCATGTCCACCTTTACTTGATATGTTTTGTATATAACTTGAAATATGGATCATTTATAAAAAAAGGAAAAAGTTGGTTTACGCTTCTGCTTTGTTTTAGTTCCCGTACTCTACATTATGTCATTGCTACATTATGATTTCCTTGTTTAGTACACAGGAAGGTTGGCAGGTTATGTATAGTCACCTAAAGTCTCCCTAAACTCCTAGAGGGTATTTTGGGGCCCGACATATGCCTCAAGTTAAAACTCTTCCAAGACAACTTGGTTCTTGAATAGTGGATGCTCAAGGCACATGACCGGAAACAAGAAGTTTTTCATATCATTCATGAAATTCCTTATTTCAATGCACTCTTAGACCTAGAGGGGGGGTGAATAGGTCTACTTCAATTTTCTTTTCCAATTTTAATTTTAGATAATCACACACAAACAATCTCACTTAAACACACAAGATTTTTACGTGGAAAACCCTCCCGGGAAAAATCACAGGACCTAGTCCAGCACAAAATTCACTATGAGAAGATTTGAATAATACAAGACTCGAATCTTACCCAACCGGACACAACACACCTTTCTTCAGTATCGATTCTTTAGCTTACAAACCACGAACACAGCACGTTCGATCCCCGCAACAATAGCTTCGGTTCCTCACCGGCCAATCTTACTCAAAGTGATTAACCACAGTCTCCGAAGACCGATCTCTGTCCTTGACGGCTTTAGCTCAGGCTAACCAACACTCACAGTAGAACATACAGTGGGTTTTAGGGTTTGTGGAAGCCCTAGGGTGATCTCTTAATGATTAAGGATCATCTAATGCAAGTTTGAGAAAATATGCTTGAAAAATTTGCACAACCTAGAGGCCAACTAATGGAGATGAAGATTAATGAATCCAAGAGTTTTTCATCAACTCAAAATAGGCACAAAGTGCTCTAAAAAATCTCCAATCAATATCCATCACGGATTGGGAGAGGTCCAATATATATAGGAAAAGTTTAAGGATTTAGAAGTTGCTAAAAATAATTTTAGAAAGTTTTTCCATATCAGGGTAGACCCTGGAGGATCCCTAAGTCGACCCACTATAGCAACAACACATAACAACCAAAATCCCATATCAGGGTCAACCCTGGGGGATGGTTCGGTCGACCAAAGTGTACACTTCGATCGACCCAACCATCCTTCAAGGTCAACCTCCAAATTTTCATCTCTCTGCCAAAAAACATCATACAAAACGCGGGCTATTCATGGTCGACCCAAAATGGTCAAGGTTGACCCTGGGGTGTAATTTTTTCATATTTTTATCTTTTTAGCTTTAAATGCAATCCTCTATACCTCTAGTATTTTTTGACTTAATTTTTATGATGAATTGGTCAATTCCATGAGGTAACCTAAGGTCATCTAGGTCTCTCTTTCAAAACTTACTTTTTGAGCCAATGTGAGTGATGTAGCTTCAAGATTCTTCACCGCTTCTTCACTTTGTCTTCAAACCGGATGAGACCTACTATGACCTATATACAACATTTTAGGCTCAAAATTTTGCCAACACTTTGACTTTACAATTCACTCCCAAAGATGGAGGCCATGTAACCTTTAGAGACAATGCAAAGGGAAAGATCATCGGAATATGTAACATTGGTAAAAATAACTCTACTTTTATTGAAAATGTTTTACTAGTAGATGATCTTAAACGTAACCTTATTAGCATAAGTCAATTATGTGATAAGGGATTAAATGTTTCTTTTAAATCCAACCATTGCATGATTAAGGACAAAGATAACTTCAACACCATGTTATAGCTCATAGAAATGAAAATGTTTATACTTTAGAATTTGATGAGCTTCTATCACAAAACATGATTTTCTTTTCTGCTTTAGATGAAGCTAGTTGGCTATAGCATAGGAGATTAGGTCATGCTAGTATGGATCTCTTTTCTAAATTATCTAAGAATGATCTAGTTAAAGGTTTACCTAGAACTAAAGTTGTAAAAGATAAAATTTGTGATGCTTGCCAACTAGGAAAATAAATAAAATCATCATTCAAGAATAAGAAAGAAATCTCTACCTCTAGGCCTCTAGAACTCTTGCATATGGACTTATTTGGACCAAATGAAGTAGCTAGCCTAGAAGGTAAAACATATGTCTTTGTAATAGTTTATGACTATTCAAGGTACTCTTGGGTGTTATTCTTATCTCACAAAAGTGAGGCACCCTCCTTGTTTGAAAAATTCTGTAAAAGAGTATAAAATGAAAAAGGTTATACCATAATCAATATAAGAAGTGATAGAGGAGGAAAGTTCAAAAATAAAGAGCTAGAGCTATATTGTGATGAAAATGGTTTTAACTATAATTTTTCAACTCCTAGAACTCCTCAACAAAATAGACTTGTGGAAAGGAAAAATAGATCACTCTAAGAAATGGTTAGGACTATGCTAAATGAAAATAAACTACCTTATAATTTTTGGGCTAAAGCCATTAACACTTCTTGTTATGTAATAAATAGAGTAATGATAAGAAGCAAATTAAATAAAGCTCCCTATGAGCTTTGGAAAGGAAGAGCCCCTAATATAGGTTATTTCCAAGTGTTTGGTTGTAAATGCTTTATACTAAAGGATAAATATCTTCTAAAGAAATTTGATCCTAAGTCAGTGGAAGGAATCTTCTTAAGATATTCTCCAAATAGCAAAACTTATAGAATCTTGAATAAGAAATCCTTAAATGTTGAAGAATCAATTCATGTGGTATTTGATGAATTAAACCCATTTAACAAGGCTCATCTAATAAAGTTAAAATTGATGATGAAATAGAAAATCTTTCAAAAGAAATCTCTATCTTAGAAATTAATAAAAATAACCAAGTGGAAGAAGAATCTAATGATAAAATCATTGAAGAAAAAACTGAGGAACAAAATGAGGATGAAGAATCGTATCAACTTCCCAAAGCTTGGAAATTAATAAAAGATCATCCTAAAAAATTAATTCTTGAAAATATAGAACAAGGGGTTAGAACAAGAAGAAATTTAATTAACCTTGCTTTCCTAAGTCAAATTGAACCTAAAAATGCCTTGGAAGCCATTGAAGATGAATCTTGGGGCATTGTTATGCAAGAAGAGTTAAACCAATTTGATAGAAACCAAGTTTGGGATCTAGTACTTAGACCATATGATAAATCAATAATTGGTATTAAATGAATCTTTAGAAATAAAATGATGAAAATGGAAATATAATTAAAAACAAAGCAAGACTTGTAGGTCAAGGTTACAACCAAGAAGAGGGCATAGATTATGAAGAAACATTTGCCCCGGTTGCTAGATTAGAAGCTATAAAAATGCTACTTGCATTTGCTAGTCACAAAGAATTTAAATTATTTCAAATGGATATAAAAAGTGCATTCTTAAATGGGTTTATAGCTAAAGAAGTATATGTAAATTAACCCCCTTGCTTTGAAGACCATAGATTTCCAAATTATGTCTTTAAAGTAACTAAAGTCTTATATGGATTAAAGCAAGCTCCTAGAGCTTTGTATTTTAGACTAAGTAGTTTCTTAATTGAAATTAGATTCATTAGAGAAAAAATTGATACTACTTTATTTATAATAACCAAAGACGATGATATACTAATAATTCAAACTTATGTAGATGACATCATATTTAGATCAACAAATGAACCCCTATGTAAAATGTTTGCTAAAACTATACAAGATGAATTTGAAATGAGTATAATGGGAGAATTAACATTCTTCACAGGACTCCAAATTAAGCAAACAAAACAAGGAACCTTTGTTAATCAAGTCAAGTACACTAGAGAATTGTTTAAAAAGTTTGGAATAGAAAATACTAAAGTAATGGATACTCCTATGAGTCCATCTACCAAACTTGATAAATATAAAAAAGACAAAAATGTTGATGAAAAGCAATATAGAGGCATGATAAGAAGTTTACTGTATCTCACAGCAAGTAGGCCTGACATTATGTTCAGTATATGCATATGTGCAGGATTCCAAGCTTGTCCAAAAGAATCACATATGATTGTTGTAAAAAGAATCTTTAGATACTTGTTAGGCACTATAAAATTAGGTTTATGGTATCCTAAAGACATAACACCAGACCTAATAAGTTATTCAGATGCTGACTTTGCTGGATGCAAAGTTGATAGAAAAAGCACTAGTACACTAATCACTTTCAAGGACATTCTCTTATTTCATGGTTTAGCAAGAAACAAAATTTAGTAGCCCTAGCTACAGCTGAAGCTGAGTATATGGCAGCTGGGAGTTGTTGTGATCAAACTCTATACATGAAACAACAGTTGGAAGATTTCAAACTTTTCTATTATAAAATTCTAATTATGCTTGATAATACTAGTGTCATCTATATGACTAAAAATCTCATTCAACACTCAAAAACTAAGCATATTGAAATAAGATATCACTTTATTAGAGATCATGTATAACATGGGGATGTAGTGTTGGAATTTGTGGATACAAATAACCAACTTGCTAATATATTTACCAAACCCTTGCAATATGACAGATTTAGTTCATTGAGAAGAGATATTGGATTAGGAAGGCTTAATAACTATTTGTAAATTCATAAGATGTCAAGTAATCCCTCATGTTGAATGAAAATGTAATTAATGCTTTAAAAGAATATTTAATTATTTAAATAAAGGTAATTAAAAGTTTTAAAAGAAAACATAAGTTAAATTGTTTAAGAATGATGTTTGATGTTTAAAATTTGTTTTGGAATGATTTATAAAAGAAAAATCTAAAAGAGATTGGTTTTAAAAGAAAACAGAAAGCTTTGTGTTTTTCTTCTATCTAGTCGACTGGATGAAGCCATCCAAACCACTAGATAAGAGGAAAAGGCCTCAAAATCGGTTTTTAAGCAAAACTAAGAAAAGTTTTAGTTTTTCTTCTATCCAGTCGATTGGATGAGGTCATCCAGACAACTAGAAAAGAGAAAAATCCTCAAAAACGGATTTTAGGCTAAACCGAGAAAATTTGCAAGATTTTCTTCTATCCATTCGACTAGATGGACTCATCCAGTCCGCAAGATAGTTGAAAAATGTGAATTTTTATGAAAAGTTGGATTTTGGGTCACTTAAGTGGAATAAACCATCCAGATGACTAGATTAACCCATCCAATCATCTAAATGACTTAAAATATAAATAGGTTTCCAAAATCCCCAAATCACATTTCACTTCAAACTTTTCCCTCTCTCGAACCACTGTTCATCTTCTTCCCCAATCTATCCCAATCCTCATCAAATCTCTCAGATTTTCCCTCAAATCTTTCATTCATCTCTGTCAAATCTTAAATCATTCAAAATTGTGAGAACTAAGAATGCAAGTGTGGAACCAAGCCCTAAAAGATGAAGAACTTCAAAAGGAAAAGCTGCGTCATCATCCTCAGTTCCAGCCCAAGCCCTAAGCTTCCTCACCGAAAAATCAAAGAAGAGATACCGTGAGATATTCAGCAAACGTACTATGGTGTATGGTAAGTTCCTTGACCCTGCATTCTTCACTCTCTGGGGTTTAGAACGTATCACAGAGCTCTTCAAAGCTCTGAATTGGCTCAACTTTCTCACTTCTAGTGAGTCAATGTACCCTGAGCTTTTAAATCTCTTCTATACTCATTTCGAGTATGATGCCACCACCCACAGAATTTCTTCATTCCTCTGTGGTCAAGAAATTATTCCGCCCCTTGGAGAATTTACCAATCTCCTTCAACTTCCTGATGGGGATTTCCAATCTTATACTCTAAAAGAATGAACAACCCATGAAGGGGGTTCAATCATTTGGATGCTATTAAACTTATTTGCCCAAATCAGGACATCACAGAACCTTTTCAACCCCAATCCAAAGACCTCACTCTTGAGGAAAAAATAATTCATCACATTATCTCCTACAATCTGATTCCTAGGTCAGGTAGTAGAAATTACATTTCCTATCTATACGTTTTTCTTATGTGGTGCATCCTCACCCATAAAAACATTGATCTTACCTATATCATAATTCAGTTAATGGTAGATAGTGTCAAGAAGAAGCGTACTTGTCTCCCTTATGGACAAGCACTTACCCTATTGTTCAAATATTTCAAACTACCTCTTGACTCTTTCTCAGAGAAAGTTGCCTCCACTGTAATTGATTTTTACAGTGTACCCACTCTATTGAGAATGGGGTACCAGTTGGAAAATGTCATGAAAGCTTGGGTTCCTAAGCCTCCAACCACTCAATCATCCACCTGTGCTCCTAATATTCAACCCTCCATAGCTTAAACTTCATCTGTCTTTGCTCCATCCAATGATTCATCCATCCCTGCTCAAGATGAACCAGAATCCTCTGTCGTGACCAAATACCCCCTAGGAGTTAGGGATACTTCAGCTCGTGACCATCGTATCACACCCTCCAGTATGATACATAAGGCATACATACCATCCTATCAGAGTACACAAGTTATAATACATAGCGGAAACAAAGCAGAAGCAATTTAATAACACTCCTATAGTTAGGTTCAAGTCTAAACCAATTAGATATTCAAAATATGAAGCATGGAGTGGACAAGTCCCACTCCCAATACCAACAAAATATAAGTATAGTCTCTCTCTCTCACTCCCTCAATAGAAATCGAAATCGGGCCGCCTATCTAGTGTTCCCTCGTCCTGGTAATGATCATGGAAGGCTCCGGCTCGTAGTACTCTTCCTCAACCCAGGGATCCGAACCACAAATATCAAATGGAACGCGTTCACCTGCCGAAGTCAATAATCGACTGAACATGGAATACTCAGTGTCTACAAACTACTAACTAACAGTGAGATAATAATAGCATAAAGCATGCGAGACATAGAATCGTAGAGCATAGAAATCTGTGAAAACTCGTATTCGTTCCAAAACCATTTTCTTATGAGTTTCTTATGAAATCCAAAACCGTATGAGTCTTATGAGCGTATAAAAATCAAGTCTTGTGAGTTCTTTGAGTTCCTTAGAGTTCTTATGAATTCTTATGAGTCGTGAGGTCTTAGAGCACTTATGAGATTGTGAGCATTTACTTATGAGACTTATGAGATCTTATGAGCTTGTAAGGTTCTTATGAGTTCTTGTGAGCCAGAGGTTAGTACCTCCACAACCCTGGGCTACCAACCTCCTTGATTCTTATGAGATTTCATATGAGCATTAACTTAGAGCCAGACCTGAGAACCCGTAAAAAGACTTAGAGCCGGGTATGTAAATACCCTTCATTGAATACATCGAAGTGGGCTGCCAAGGTCCTTGATTTCTTATGAGATTACTTAGAGCCAGGCATGATATATCCTTGGATATACCCTACCCTTGACCATCCCGATGTTTGGCTTTATTAATACTTATGAGCTTGGTAGCTTATGAGTTTTAGAGATTCTTATGAATGCTTAAATAAACTGTACTTATGCGAAATCATGGAGACATGCGAGACTTATGAGCCTTAGAGTACTTGGAAAACCATAGAGTGTTTGTGAACATCATGATAACCTTAGAAAACTTGTAAACATGGAATTTCATTCATATTACTTCAATAGTAGTGATAGTTTACACCCTCTATACAAATCATCATCCAATCAACCCAATAACATACTTTAATCATGGTTTTATTTAAGAAGAATAGCACATGGTAGGTAGTAGAGTGTATCTACCTTGTGAATGATTGATTTCCATCCAAAAGGTTTTGAAAGCTTGTGGAAGAGAAGATCCAAGCTTAGGAAGAACTCCTGATGTCACGACCCAAAATACCCTCTAGGAGTTAGGATACTCTGGTGACGTGAACTCATTACCAAACCATCCCATATAACCTGTAAATCCTATACAACGTATAAGACATGTGATAGCAGAAGCGTAATACCAATCTATATATGGTAGCAGAAGTGTACTACAAAATTTCTATCTATACTATATGTCTCAGTTTATACATGACCCAAAATAAAGAGTGAACATACTCGCTCAACAAAATTTATATACAAGTCTCTCCCTCTCGTCACTCATGATGGGGCCACCTAACAAAAGCCCTCTACTCCTCCTGAGCCCTCTGCTGCTGAAGACTACCCCAAGTCTCCTCCTCCTCAACATACCCTTCCTCAACCCACGGTTCTTGAGGACGCTCGCCACAAATGTCGAAAGGACCTGCCGACATAATATGTACAGCTAAGCATGGAATACTCAGCGTATACAAACCACTAGATAGTAATATCATAAACAAGAATACAACATACATATCACAGTTTAATCATCTCACATGCATTCCTGAAATCAGAAGCGAATAAAACAAAATCATATCATGTGTATATATCTCGGAAAATACTATCGGAAAACATCTTTTTATCATCTATTGTCTTTTACATCTTCTTATCATCTTTTTTCGAAAACATCTTCTTGTCATCTTTTATCATCTTGTACCTTTGCATATACGGGTATTTAAAATACCTTGGCTTTTATCTTTTATTATCCTGTACGGGTATTTAAAATACCTTGGTATTCATCATTTGCTACCTCCGAAATCGGACAACTAGTACCCGTACCCACGTAAGCTGGGTGGCCTAATGTTCTCCTCACCTTCGGCTACCTTCAGGGTAGACGACCAGTATCCAACTCCCTTCCGGGCAGCCTGCTATCATCGGAGTCCGATGCAGTATCCCTTTCCCTTTCGGGCGGCCTGCTATCGTCGCATCCCCGTCGGCTTTTTCCGTATACTTTCCATCTTCTTGTATTTTTTGTAACATCTTGTGCTTCTTGTACTTTCCATATACATCTTGTGCTTCTTATACTTCTCGTAAACATCTTTTACTTCTTGTACTTTTCTTATACTTCTTTTGGTTCTTGTACTATTCTTTTGGTTCATTTGCATTTTATACTTCTCATGTGGTTCATTTGCATCTTATACTCTTCTTCTTCTTATTCTTGTATTGCATCTTATACACATGTACTTCTTCTTTTGGATACCCATAATATAGAAAAATTCAATCATGCATATGCATGTGTCTGTGTAGCAATTGTGATATAACATAGTAGACATTTAAATGAAACACTTTGCATTTGATCATATAGCTAATGCTTGACATAATTCACCCATCACAATAATCCATATACAATAACATTACATCATCCAATCACATTGAAAATTAGGTTTTTCTACTTGTTTTATCCAAAACTTGTGGCTTTTAACATGCTTTTCATCTTTGGATACTAACATATAAAACATCTCAATAAATACCGTCTTTTATTTGTTGGTTGAAAGCATAGCATCATCACATTTAACTCACATCATCATTCATAAGATTTTATCTTGATATAGAAAGGGATTCATGAAAAAAAAGGCTAGGAAAGTTGATTTACACAAGTATAATGCTATCTATGTCTATATTTGTCAAGAAAATCATATTTATCAATAATGGTTTATGAAATTAGAACCTAGTAGAGTGTATCTACCTTTGGGGATGAAATCCCTTTGATCCAATACTTGAAGAAGCTTGAAGAAGGTTGTAGAAGTGAAACCCAAGCTTGTGGATGAAGATCCAAGCTCCAATGGCATGTGAGGATGAGATCCAAGCTCCAATGGCATGTGAGGATGCTTGGGAAGTGACGATTCGAGCACCTCTTTGATCTACTACAGAGCCCCCTTTTGGAAACCTAAGTTTCCTCCTTTTTCTCTCAAAATATCCTTTTCTAGGTGTTAGAAACTTTGATTCCCCAAAAATGGGGTATTTATAGGTGTTTGGGTTAAGAAAACCCTAAAAAAAACATTTCTGAGCGATCTCGCTCGAGTGGCCTTATAGAGCCCCGGACTTTTTCATGTTTTATGCATGGCACTTTCGTAGCCAATTTGTCTTTAAAGTAGTACAATTAATAAATAAAGAAGAAATTGAAATTTCTGAAATGTCACAAATGTTCATTTTCGAAGTACGAACCCAACGCAAGTTGAATCGTCAAAATCCGACGAGCGAGTCAAAAGATATGGCCAAAACAGTTTGGACCTACAGGCAACCGATCGCTCGGTCCATGGAGCGATCGATCAGTCCAAAACCGATCGATCGGTAGCTATCGACTGGTCGAAAAATTTGTATAGGGAAATTTTTCAGAGAGTTGATTTTTGGTCGAGAGCTCGGTCAATTCACCGATCACTAGGTAGGCCACCGATCGATCGGTCATAACCACCGATCGCTCGGTCTTCGTGTTTTTGCAAAATTTTCATTAAGGGTGTCTTCGTCTTTTGGGCGTTTCACTCATGCCTTAAAGGCCTTGCCCGAGCATTTGAGGGTTCACTCATAATACTTAGAGTATTTTGAGAGTTAGAGGAAGAGGAGAAGGGTTTCCAAACCTAGGGTTTGCTTTGGGGAGAAATCAAAGGGGTTTCAAGACCCACAATCATCCTCAAGCTCGTTTTCTTCAAGATCAAGGTTCAAGCTCGTGAGGAGCACTTTCCCCAAGCTAGGGCAGCAACTCACGCACATTTTGGAAGGGGATTCTTTCTCTCATTTGTCAAGGTCGGTACTTCTTGCTACCCTCCTAGTTATAGTTTTCCCCTTTTCTTTCTCTATTCCCTGTTCTTCATTATCTATGATGTGCTACGATTTGGATGTATGGATGATGTGGATAGAGATGGTTATTGGCGATTGGATGCCATGTGAATGATGTAATGAATGAGAAAGTGGAAGGGCATTGTACCAATAATAAACACACAAGTACGTGGTGAATATAAACCCACCTAGAAAAGCATGATGTAGGTTTAATGAATAATGTATGTCGCGACCCAAAACCCACCCTAGGAGTTAGAGTGAATCTTGGACGACTTAATCATGACTTACAGGACTTGCTTGACAAACCAACCTACAAAAACCCACAGAGCATATACGATAGAGGATAACAGCGGAAACATAACTATAAAACACAGCGGAAGTCTAACAACCTCTAAGTATATACACATGGTCCAAGTTTAATACAAAGAAATCAAAACAAAGAAAGTGCGGACATGCCCACCAAAATACATGGATATAATCACTCATGCTCACCCACAGCTAATCCACTCAGAATCTAACACCACCTACTGATAACCCTCTACGGGAGGTTCCTCCAAAGGCTCCTTGACGTACTCCTCCTCCACCCATGGACCAGGAGCACAAACATCAAATGGAGCAGCAGCTCCCTCAGAACCTGCCGACATAAGAAGTACGGCTGAGCATGGAATACTCAGCGGGTACTAAATACTAACCAATAGTCATAGCATACAGATAGCATACATAAAGTAGGAAACAAATTGCATATATAGAACATGAACAATTTATATCATACAAGGAAGTAAAGCAATTTATATTCATGCTTGCATTCAGGAAGACTGATAAAACCCTTGAAAACATCGTGCACTTGACTTGACTTGAAATACCCTTTGCGTGATTGGGAACTTGTTAACCGTGTCATGCTTGTCATGCTCGCATTTTCATAATTTAAACATGTTCACATGCCTAGTTGCCGTTCATAGTCCGTCGCAACTAGTACCCTATATGAAGATGGGTATGCCTAGTTGCCGTTCATAGCCCGTCGCAACTAGCATCCATGCGGAATGTGAATGCCTAGTTCCCGTTCATAGCCCGTCGCAACTAGCATCCATGCATGTAATGCCATGCAGAGTTATGCGTGTCATGTGATGCTATGCTATGCGTGTCATGCCATGCTATGCTATGCGTGTCATGCGATGCTATGCATGTCATGCGAGGGGATGGGAGACTTTTCCCTATGAAATACATGATTGTCTTGCCCTTGTCAAAAGCGAAGTGAAACATATCTTAGGATATGCCCCACCTCTACGCCCCATACTTAAAACATCGGTAAATCACGTCATTTCATGCGTGCTCGTGAGATCGTGTACATACTTGCATTTAGAATTAAATATGGCAATTTGGGGTAATTCACAAAGCATAGCATATAACAATTTAAGTGAGTAATAATCTACGCATTTTAAGAAATGTAAGAAACACACTATCATGAACCCTAACAATTTTCAAGAGCAATTAAGCATGGGTTCCCTTAATTTATCATTTATTTTGTTCACCTTAGCATTTCATCAAACATGGGGTGTGTTCATTATTCACTTAAACCTAGATCATGCTTTTCTAGGTGGGTTATGCTCACATCACACTTGTATGTTCATTATTGGTACAATGCCCTTTCCCATTCGTTCATCACATCATCCACACGGCATCCATTCGCCAACATCCACCTCCATTCACCATTCATGCCACCAATCTCATAACACATATATAAATGAAGGAAAACAAGGAGAAACAAAGGAAAAAAGGAAGCTATAACTAGGAGGGTAGTAAGAAGTACCGACCCGAATAGGGAAGAAAACCTTTGCAAAAACGTGCGTGAGATGCTACCGAACTTGGAGAACGTGGTCCTCCCGAGCTTGACCGAAGCTTGGGGTGATCTAGGGTATCAAACCCTTGATTTCTCCTTCAAGAACAAACCCTAGGTTAGGATCCCCTTCTCCTTTCTCTCTAACTCTCAAAATACTCTAGGTGTGTGAATGAGAGCCCTAAAGGCTTGGGCAACCTTTATAGGTAGTGAAGAAACCCTAAAAATCCGATTAAAATTTCTGGATTCGCGATCTACGATCGATCGTAACCTGTCTACAATCGATCGTAAGTTGTACTACGATCCATCGTAAATTATCCACGATCGATCGTATATCGACCCGAAACTTTTGTCAATTCCTGAGATTCTACGATCGATCGTAACCTCTACGATCGATCGTAACTCACCTACGATCGTTCGTAGGGTGTGTACGATCGGTCGTAACTTGCAGCAAAATTCCATATTTTTCCTCCTTCTTGTTTCGGCCATAACTTTTGACTCGCTCGTCGGATTTCGACGATTCAACTTACGTTGGGTTCGTACTTCGAAATGGAACATTTCTGACATTTCGGAATTTCCAATTTCTTCCTTATTTATTAATTGCACTACTTTAAAGGAAAAATGGCTACGAAAGTGTCATGCATAAATGTCAAAAGTTCGGGGCTCTACAATGTAGATAACCCATGTTTGATGAAATGCTAAGGTGAATGAAATGAGTATAAATCAAGAAAATGCATGCTAAATTACTTATGTAACTTGTTAGGGATTATGCTAGCATGAGTTCTTGTTTTCCCTAAAATATTATGAATGTTTGTTTGTTTAAAAATTGCTATATGCTATACATTGTGAAATCCCCCAAATGTCATGTTTAAATTCAAATGCAAGTATGCACACGATCCCACGAGCACGGCATGCATGACATGATTTACCGAGGTTTTCAAGAACATGATTAGAGGTGGGACATATCCTACGATATGTTTCACCTCGCTTTTCACAAGAAAACAAGAACAAACATTCCACGAGGGGTGTCCCCTCACTCACAAGTGCATAGCATAAAGAAGGGCCTCCCTTCCCTCGCAAGTACATACATACATACATATCATGAAGAAGGGTCTCCCTTCCCTCTCAAGTGCATTGCATAAAGAAGGGTCTCCCTTCCCTCTCAAGGCATCTCACAAGCACATCTCACAAGTACATCTTACAAGTGTATCTCACAAGTTACATGATCACAAGCAAGCACGCATGACATGCATGACATGACACGATATACAAGAATCAAGCAAGATAGACAAGACGAGTTTTCAAGCACGAAAATGGTACTTTAAGTCAAGTCAAGTGCACGGTGTTTTCAAGGGTTTTATCGGCTTTTATGAATACAAGCATGATTATATACTGCTTTACTTTATTGTTATGATATGAATTATTCCTGCTTTATATGTGTGAATTGTTTCCTGCTCTATGTATTGCTATTTGTATGCTATAACTGTTGGTTAGTACTTAGTACACGCTGAGTATTTCATGCTCAGCCGTACTTCTTATGTCGGCAGGTGATAGAGGAGCTGCTACTCCATTCGATGTCTATGCTCCGAGCCCTTGGGTGGAGGAGGAGTACATTGAGGAATCTTTGGAGGAACCTCCGGTCGAGGGTTACTATTAGGTGGTTGTAGATTCTGGGTGATAGAGCTGTGGGTGAGTTGAGAGATGTATATCCATGTATTTTTGGCGGGCCTGTCCATACTTTCTTTTCGACTTCTTTTGTGTAACTTGGGTCACATATGTATATACATAGAGGTTTGATAGACTTCTGCTGTACCATGTTAGAGTATGTTTTCGCTGTTTTTATCCTCTTTATATATGTCCTGTGGGTTTTTGCAGGATGGTTTGTCAAGCAAGTAATGTAAGTCATGATTAGTCGTCCAAAGTTCACTCTAACTCGTAGGGTGGGTTTTGGGTCGCGACAGGACTTCCAAATCGCTCGAGCGGGTTGCTCCCAAGACTCAAAAATTCAGTTTTGATCTATCTCGCTCGAGCGAGTTTGTCTGCAAAAATGCCCTTCGGTATTTTGGACATAACTTTTGACTCGGTGGTCGGATTTTGATGATTCAACTTGCGTTGGATTCATATTTTGAAGGAAAAAAACTTTTATGTTTTATACATATTTAAATTTTGAGTTTTAATTTTCCAAAAATGGCTCTAAAGTCGACTGATCTGCGAATGGGTTTCAACAGTCCAGATTTTCAACAGTCATGACTTTGGAAATCGGACTTCTGACTCAACCCCAGCTTAAAATCAGGGAAAGTGATCAACATGAACCTTGAAGAGGGTTTCAATATCTTTTTAAAAATTTAAAAATCACTCAATTCATCAGTGATCACACTAGAGCTTCTTGAAGTTGAGGGAAATGCCAAAACATGCCTCTTCAACACCTAGAACACTTTGAGTGCTTTCACACTCTTTTCCCTCGGTTCCAAAACCCTACTCACACCTCATACCTCATTCTCCATAGGTTTTTAATCCACCTCAGTGATCATTTAATTCACACCCACATGCATGAGAGGATCCGGCCTCTTTATGCCTTGCGCACTAGCATTATTCACTTATAACTCATTAAACACTTAGGGCATTTTATACCCCTTTCTTTTACCCACTTAGAGTATATTTATACTCTCTCTTTGAGACTCAAAACATGTAACTAAACCTTCACTTGACTCACCATAATAACCAAAACACCAAGGAAGGCCTTAGGCCTTTACACACATCATGTAAGGGCACTATTCACATGAACAGTGAACTCAAATTCCGGGTCTCTACACCTGAAATCGAAACTCGAATTCCACTTGATCACTAGCACCAACCTTGAAAACCCTAGCTCTTCTCCTTCTTTTCTCCCAAAATTTCTCCCAAAATTTTCTTCTAAGGGTTCTTGTAACCCTAGCCACGGAAATGGGGTATATATAGGGGTTTGGGGTGAACCAAAACCCCATAACACCCTTAAAATATCTCAAACAGTCGGTTACAAGGAAAAATAGCCCAGACCAATTAACCGGTAAAGAGGTTCGGTCGACCGGTCAAATGACCCCTCTCTGTCTAAATAACCCATACAACATTTCATGCCTTCGGTCGACCGGTAGTGGGGTTCGGTCGACCGGTGGCTTGTTCGGTCGACCGGTAGCAAATTTGGTCAACCGGATTTGCCTATTTCTCCCTTGTTTTTGCCCTGTGCTTTGTTCTTTTTCCCTTTCCTTCTTCTACACTTATACTTATTTTACTTTAAAATATTTTCATTAACTTTAAGTTTTAATTTAAAATAAGGAAGTACCCCCCATTTGAATCCAATAAAAATACTTAGAAATTCCAATTCCTCATAATTCAAAATCTGAATTTCCAGTTTTAGGCAAAATCCAATAAATCCAGTTCGTCGTAACTTTTTCCATTGTTCGAAAACCATTCTAACCATATGCATAAAATCCCATAAAACCAACTAAGCTCAGTTAACCTATAAACAACCATTACCGGAACTTTTTATCTCAAAATTCAAAAATTTATATTTCATGGTTACTATTCACCACACTATTCACAGCACTATTCACTGGCTATGAAAATGAGATCCAGGGCTCTACATCCTCTGCTCCAGAACCTTCTAATGTTCCTGATCCTTCATCTTCACCTCTGCATTTTGAAACTCCAGCAGTTGCTGCAGTCGAGATTGAAACTCCTGATCAATCTTCTCTTCCTCCTCAGGCTTTTTCACCCCCTAGACCTTCCCTTGAACATAACATGTTTTCATTAATAATGGAAAAGTTGGAATCTATGAGTTCAAACATAACAGATTTTCAACAAGAGGGAAGAGATAGACTAGCTTCATTAGAGTCAAAAGTAGCAGACCTTCAAGCTGAGAGCAAAGCCAAGCATGAAGCCAATGAAGGAAGGTTAGAAGAGCTGAGCATTGAAGTGGACATCATCAAGAACAGAGTAGATTCTACAACATCCCTAATAGAAAGAAAATCCATTGATGCAGTAGTGAGTTTTGACCAAATAGAACTTGGATTTTCTCAAATCAAACGAAGGGCTAAAGCAATGGATAAGCAAATCAGAAATCAAGGTCCAATGGTTACCCAAATAGCCTCCTTGATTGGAAATCAAGCTCCAATCATTCACTCAATGGCCACTCAAGTAATTCAGCTTTCCATTGAAGTCTCAATGTGAAAAAGCAGACCTTTCAAGTAGTTAAAGGAGAAGCTTCTTCCTCTCAAACTCCAAAATCTTCTAAGAAGTCTCCTAAGATTCACAACATTCCCTCTGACTCCTCTGATGTCTCTAGTGATTCTAATGACTTTAATGATGAGGAGGTGGACCCTGTAAAAGATCTTTTAAATGAGCTCAAGAAGAAGCAAGTCAAGGATGGGCTATAATAAATTTTTTTACATCTTTTTTATGCTGATAGGGGGAGTTTAATGTAATGATTAATGTAATGTCTGAACTTGAAAATGAAATTTTCTATTTTGTTATGTAATGAATGGATGTTATGATGATGTAAATGAATTTTTTTTGAAATATATATCATGATTGTTTCCTTTGCTTATATTCTTCATATATCATATCTTGAATTGTTACTAGAACATAATGCATAAAGATTGGTAAAAAAATGATTTATAATTTACACTGCATATGTTTAGGGGGAGTTTATCTCAACTTTTAAAAGTATTTACACATTGAGGGGGAGCTTAATCCCAGTTCATTCCATTATTTGTGTCATCATCAAAAAGGGGGAAATTATTAGCTAAATGGTTTCAACCCAAGGACCTTAATTGATTTTGATGATAACCTAAATAATGAAATGACTTTTAAGGTACTAATGTCAGTTTAAGTAGTCATAAATCTCAGTGATCTAAAGGCATTAGTTGCAACTCAATTCAAATCATGGATATATCATCAAGAATGAAGAAATGAAAAGAAGTCAAAGTTTTAAGAAGCTTCAAGCAACCAAAAAGACCTCAAGGAAGTTCATGCCAAACTCTACAAAAAGGAGTCATCTGGGAAGATATCAAGAAAAGATCATCTGATGAAGACCCAAGACTCAAGAAAGTTATTAAAGTTAAGTTGTAGCTAGTGAAGGTATTTAAGACTTTTGTAAAAAAAGTCATCAATGGTTGGTAGTGGAAAAAGTTCATTTACCTAGAAAGACCTTAGGATCCTTAAAAACAAAATTAAAATATGTTTAAGGACCTTAAAATAAGTTAACAAGCTTTAAAAAGTCATAGCACAAAAAATTGGAATTCAATCTCATATTAAAAGGTCTGAAAAATCGGATTGATTCAGATTTTGCACCATCTAGTTGACTGGATGGTCCCATCCAGACGACTGGATAGGCTAGAAAACTCAATTCCGGCCTCTGTGCGTTAATTCTCATTTTGTTCTCTTTGATTAAATTAATCATCAATGGAAAATGATGTTTAATCCTTTAAATGATCTTAAAAGCATGTTTATCATATTAATGATCAAAGGAAAAATGTTTTTGAATCAAATCAAATGCCAAAAGTTAAGAAAATTGGATGTGCACTAAAATTGCACCATTTAGTCGAC
Organism: Tetracentron sinense; assembly: GCA_015143295.1. Classification (NCBI taxonomy): domain Eukaryota; kingdom Viridiplantae; phylum Streptophyta; class Magnoliopsida; order Trochodendrales; family Trochodendraceae; genus Tetracentron; species Tetracentron sinense. The sequence continues at coordinate 8,794,444 of CM026568.1, forward strand.
TGGATGGGTCCATCCAGACAAACGGATAGACCAAAAATGTGTTTTTGGTTCTGAACTCATTTTTCCGATTTTGAATCTAATCTTGATCATCTATCATTCAATCTAAATTATTTTAATGATCATAAAACTTTGATTTTAATCGTCTAAAATGCTTTTAAAAGTATTTGGAAACCAATCAAATCTTTAAAAGTTGGAAAAAGTCAGTTTGGGATGATTAGCATCATCCAGACAACCGGATGCCTTCATCCAATCGACTGGATGAAAGTCCAGATTTAGCATCTGGACTCTGCGATCATCCAGATGACTAGATGCCTTCATGCAGTCGATTGGATGACCCGTCCACATTGGCATTAACTTCAACGACTATATTTATAACAGGAAGATCGCATTAAATGCATCCCCAACAGCCATAAATTTCTAGGATCTATAAATAGAGATGAAATATGAATGATTAATCATCAATGCAAAAATCTAAATCACTTGAAAATCATTCATCATCGTTCTAAGTAAAAAATCCTCAAATTTTCATACTCTATTTTCTGAGCTTTTCTACTTCCTCTATTGAGTGATCTTTCTAGAAATTAGAAAGTGTATTCAAATCTTATCCAGCTCTTGTTAGGAGCTTTATTTCGGACTAGTATATCCAAAAATCCTTCATTGTAAAAGAAAGTCAAGAATGATTGATTCTTGCATTTAAAGTTGCTCCTTCAGTTTCAGCAAGAGAGGGGAAGTGATCTTATAGTGTAAAGGTTATCTCTTGGCCTAAAGGAGGGAGTGTAAGGTTCCGTCTTGACCAGAAGAGAGGTTGTAACAGTTTAGGCTTCATCTGTGAAGAAGTCTGAACGATTTAAAGAATCGTGGTGAATCCTCTACCTGGAACAGCTTGAGGTGGGGAGTAGGCTGGGTTTGCCGAACCTCGTGAACAAATCCTTATGTTTGACTCTCTAACTTTTCTCCATTACTTTACATATTGCATTGATTAATTTCTAGTTGCAGTAAAAATTATTTCCGCTTTATAGACTTAGAATCTGAAATTTTTAAATCTGCCATAAACCTTATTCACCTCCCCTTTAGGGTCATTACCTGGCCAACAGTACTATCACTGGAAATTACATGCTCTGGGGCCTCTCCTGAGGTCTTGCTGGAATCTCTACATCCAGAGGTACAGGAATACGAGACATACGATTCCAGATGTCCATAATCTCAATAGCTACCTGAGTGACTTTAGAGGCTGTATCATGAATAATTGGAGCCTGAGCACCCACTAAGGAAGATATTTGATGAATGTATAAAGCTTGAACATTGACCTCTTGACCGATGCTTGTGATATCATCACTTAACCTCTCACTAACAACTGAGGCATCTACAGCCTTTCTCTCAATTAAAGAAAGTATAGAATCAAATGGGTTTTTGATTACCTCTCCTGCTATCTCAATCTCCTCTAGATGAGGTTCCACTAATTCAGCTCTTTTAAGCATCTTATCCTGAATACTGGCCATCTTGGACTCTAAAGAGGTTAATCTATCTCTAGTCTCGGACTTGAGGCTCATTAGACTATCTCTCATGGCAGCTTGAAAACATAACTGACTCTCCCTCATCTCCAACTGAAACTGCTCCATACTAGATGCCATGGAGGCTATCTACCCTGAAATCAAGTTCATCTGGTCATCACTCATCTTAGGTCTACTGGAGGGCTCAAAGAAGGGTCTTAAATCCTCAAAATGAGGAGAGTCCTGTCTCTGGTGAGAGGACTCAGGGAACTCAACCTCAGTTATAATCTCATGCCACTCTGGCTCAGCCTCTGCCTCTGCCTCTGCCTTTTCCTTTGCTTCTGCCTCTGGCTCTGCCTCTATCTCTGGCTCTGCCTCTGGGGCTGAGGAGGGAGGAATGACTGGAATAGAGTCAGGAGCAGGAGTAGGAATAGAGATAGGAACTTAAGGAGGATCTGAAGAAGGGAGTTTTGAGACTCAAACATTCTGGTTTGCTACCCATACATATCTCATTCTCTTGAGAGTTCCAACTGAGTAATGATTAGTGTCAGTGGCATCTATCTGATCTTTGTAGAGATGGAAATGACATCTAAAGAATTTGAAAAGATGAGTAAGAGACTGTCCAAAAGGCAAATGACCTTTATTCTTCTTGGATGCATCAAGCATGACATGAAGAATGATGAATGTTAGGTCGATAAGCTTTGTGGTGAGGATGCACCACATCAAGAAAACATCAAAATAAGAAATATGATCTCTACCACCACCCCTAGGGACTAGATTATATAAGATCATGTGGTAGACCAAACAAGCTTCTAGAGTAAGGTCTTTTACTCCAAGTTGAAACTCTTTGGAAATGTTTTTGTTAATATAAATGAGTTTCAAGGCTTTAATCACATCAAAACCAGGGTGTACAGCCCACTAGTTAGTGGTGTAGATTTGAAAATTACCACTGGGAAGTTTAAAAATCTGTTCTAAGACCTTTTTGGGAAAGGATATTTCATTCCCATGGATACAAGATGAAATGACTTTGGATTTTTCATCAAATTTTAAGTAAAGGTAAAACTGACGCATTAGGTCTGGATGTATAACCCTATTGGATTCTAAAAATGAGGCCCATTGAAGGGATTTAAAATGGTCTGAAATGAGACTATGTCCATATTCTGAGAAAAAATTGAAATACACGATCTTACCATAGAATGGTTTGAGTTTGACATAAATTTTGTTAAATCTGATGGCGTGCTTCTCTAACTCGAAGAAAATTGGGGCTGGAGTTGATGAAGGGGCTGCTTCTTTTCCTTTGGTTGTTGGCTTCCTCTTCTATACAATGCTTTTCAAAGGCATCTTCATCCTTGGAGGCATTTTGCTCTATATGATTTGGGGAAAAGGGATTTTAAGATGAATTGAAGGTTTTGGAAATCAATGGAATGAGATTCAAGAAATTTTCGAATGATTTTGAGGGAGAATGGAAATTTTAAGAGGGTTGGAGGGAAGAGGAGGATTCGGGCACGAAGAAGGGGGTTTTAAAAAATAAAATCAGGTTTTAGGGTTATTTATACTTGCAAGTTCAAATGCAGACGTTTGGAGTTTATTAAACAGCCTACGTCGACGTTTGGTCTTAAGTAAGCTTCTGTTTTTCATGTAAATGTCGACGTTTACAAGTCTTAAAGTGAGGACATCGATGTCTGGCATGTTACAGATTCTGTAAACATAAAAATAGCCTTGAGAAGTCGACGTCTGGGGTTCCTACGTCGACTTTTCAAGATAAAAAAAAGCTGAAAAACTTGATTTTTTATTTTACATTCAATTTTCTTTAGATTGAAAGTTTCTTTTAATCATTCAAATCAATAATTCAAGCATCAAATCTTTGTTCAAACATTTTAAAATAATTTTCAAACATTCAATTTAATTTTGAGCAAAGGTTTCATTGATAATCTATTTAATCATTTTTCTCATAAGATCATTTTAATTCACTTTGCTTAGTCATGCCTAATTCTCTTCTTAGAGTATTAAATCTTTCATATTGAAGACGTTTAGTGAAGATATCAACTAATTGATTGTTTGTATCAACAAACTCTAATACTACATCTCCATTTTGAATATGGTCTCTTATGAAATGATATTTTATTTCAATGTGCTTTGTTCTAGAATGTTGAATGAGATTTTTAGTCATACTTATTGCATTAGTGTTATCACATTTGATACAGATTTTATTATAATATAGTTTGAAATCCTCTAATTGTTGTTTCATGTATAGAGTTTGAGCACAACAACTTCCAGCATCTATATACTTTGCCTTAGCTGTGGACAAAGGTACGGAGTTTTGTTTTTTGTTGAACCATGAAACAAAGGAGTGTCTTAAGAAGTGGTAAGTACCACTTGTACTTTTTCGATCATCTTTTCATCCGGCAAAATCAACATCAGAGTAAATAACTAATTCTAGTGAAGTGTTCTTTGTATAACACAATCCTAAGTCAATGGTACCTAACAGATATTTAAAAATTCTTTTAACAATAATCATATGAGATTCTTTAAGACAAGACTGAAATCTAGTACAAATGCATACACTAAACATTATATCTGGTCGACTAGCAGTCAAATAGAGCAAACTATCAAATATACCTCCGTATTTATTTTCTTCAACACTTGCCCATTTTTCATCATTATCAAACTTTGTGGATGAACTCATTGGAGTATCATTTTCTTTAGAGTTGTCAATCCCAAATTTCTTGAGAAGTTCCTTTGTATACTTGACTTGGTTGATGAAAGTTCCTTCTTTAGTTTACTTTATTTGAAGTTCGAAAAAGAAGTTCAGTTCTCCCATCATACTCATTTCAATCTCATCCTGCATAGTCTTAAAGAACTCTTGACACAAAATTTTATTAGTAGACCCAAAAACAATATCATCAACATAGATTTGTGCAATAAACATATCTTTATTTTTGGTCTTTACAAACAAGGATGTGTCAATTTTTCCTCTAATAAAATCATTTTCAAGTTAAAATCCATTAAGTCTATCATACCAAGCTCTAAGAGCTTGTTTCAATCCATATAGAGCCTTAGTCAATTTAAACACATAATTAGGATTTTTATGATCTTCAAAACAAGAAGGTTATTCAACATATATTTCATCCAAAATATATCCATTTAAAAAAACAATTTTAACATCCATTTGAAATAGTTTGAAATCTTTATAGCTAGCAAATGCAAGTAACATTCTTATTGCCTCAAGTCTAGCAACCGGAGCAAATGTTTCTTCATAATCAATTCCTTCCTCTTGGTTGTAATCTTGGGCTAGTAATCTTGTTTTTAATGATATTACTATTTTCATCCTTTTTTATTTCCAAATACTCATTTATTCAAATAGTTGATTTATCATTTGGTCTAGGAACTAAATCCCAAACTTGATTTCTTTTAAATTGATTGAGTTATTCTTGCATAGCAATTATCCATGATTCATCATTAATAGCTTCAATTGCATTCTTAGGTTCAATTTAAGATATGAATGCAAGGTTATTACAAAGATTTCTTCTTCTTCTTACACCTTTGTTCCATATCTCCTAAAAGAAGTTCTTTAGGATGATCTTTTACTATCTTTCATGCTTTAGGGAGTTGATAACTATTTTCATTGTCATCTTTTTCATCATTTTCATTTTCAATAGGATTTTCTTGGTTAGAATCTTCTTTTTTTTCATTTAATTCAATATTAGAGATGTTCTTAGATATTTTATTAGTATTTTCAATTTCGTCATCTTTAATGAGTTTAGTTAATTCAAATGGATTGGCTTCATCAAACACAACATGAATGGATCACAACTAAAGATGTTTTATTAAAAACTCTTTAAACTTTACTATTCATGGAATATCCAAGATAAATACCTTCATTTGATTTAGGGTCAAATTTCTTTAGATAGTGTTTGTCATTAAGTATAAAACATTTGCAATCAAACACTCTAAAATAGTCAATGTTAGGTGATCTTCCTTTCCAAATCTCATAGGGTGTTTTATTTAGTTTGTTTCTTATAACTATCCTATTTATTACATATCAAGATGTGTTTATAGCTTAAGCCCAAAAATAATTAGGCAACTTATGTTCATTAAGCATTGTTCTATCCATTTCTTGAAAAGATCTATATTTACGTTCAACAACTCCATTTTGTTGAGGTGTTCTTGGTGTGGAGAAGTTATGATTGAAGTTATTTTCTTTATAAAAAAATTCTAATTCTTTATTTTTAAATTCTTCACCTCTATCACTTCTAATATTGTTAATTAAGTAGCTTTTTTCATTTTGAACTCTTTTACAAAATTTAGCAAATAAAATATGTGCTTCACTTTTATGAGATAAAAAAAATACCCATATATATCTAGAGTAATCATCAACAATTACAAAAGCATATATTTTTTCTCCTAAGCTAGCAATATCATTAGGACCAAATAAATTCATATGTAAGAGTTCCAATGGTCTAGAAGTGGAAATTTCTTTCTTCTTTTCAAAAGATATTTTAATTTGTTTTCCCAATTGACATGCATCACACACATTATCTTTAGTAAACTTGGTTTTAGGTAATCCTTTAACAAGATCATTTCTAGATAGTTTTGACAGTAAATCCATACTAGCATGACCTAGTCTTCTATGTCATAACCAACTTGCTTCATTTAAAGCTGAAAAACATACCATATTTTGAGAGACTAGTTCATTAAAATCAATGGTATAAATATTTTCATTTCTAAGTGCAACAAACATAGCATTGACATTATCTGTCTTTTATGATACACATATTTGATTTAAATGAAACATTAAGTCCTTTATCACATAGTTGACTTATACAAATAAGATTATGCTTCAACTCATCAACATATAATACATTTTCCATGAAAATAGTATTTTCCTTACCTATATTACCTATCCCAATGATCTTTCCCTTTGCATTATCTCCGAAGGTCACATGTGCTCCATCCTTAGGAGTGAACGAGATAAAAAACTCTTTGTTTCCTGTCATATGCCTTGAGTATCCATTATCCAAGTCTTGGAGGAGCTTGACTTAAGACATACTTACAAGATAAATTCAAGAAACTCCAAGATATGTTCCCTCTGGTACCCAAACCATTTTGGTTGGTACCCAAATTGACTTATGGTTAGTCTTGGGAGGATAAGTTCCCTTTGGAACCCAAACCATATTTGGTCCTTTATAGTTAGTCTTGGAAGTGGATGTTCCCTTTGGAACCCAAATTTTCTTAACTATTTTCTTTCCATTATAGAAAACAATAGAGGGTGGAGTCAAGTTACTATTTGATTTAGTAAAGAAATTTTGGTAATCCTTTTGTTTTGATGAAGGGTTATAACCAAGTCTAGCTTTACTAAACACACATCTTTGTTGGCCTAATTGTCTTTCTAAATTCTTTTGGTCATCAGTGAATGTGAGAATAGTGTTAATTAATTCTTTGACTTTAGCTTTAAGCTCTTAACATTCACTTGATGAGTCATGAGGTAGATATTGAATTTCTTTCATTTTTACATTCAAGACCTCATTCTCATTTTGTAGAATATCCTTCTCTTTTTGTAAGTTTTCCAAGTATTTGTAAGAGTAGGATTTCCTTTTTAAATGATTTGTTCATTAAATCAATTTTCATAAAATCATTATACAAGTCATCAAATGCATCTCTAATTTCATCATAAGTAAGAGATTCATTTTGAGAAGGAATTACCTCATCCTTATTTGCCATAAGACATAAGTTGGCTACTTCCTCATCACTTGAGCAATTGGATCTGCTTTCCTCGGAATCGTCCCAAGTTGCCTTCATAGCCCTTTTTCTATATCTTTGGCTCTTCTTGAGTTGCCTACAATCGGTCTTGATATGTCCTGGCTTCTTGCACTCAAAGCATATGATTGGATCCTTCTTGCTTGATTCTCCCTTAGCTACTTCTTTAGAGAATTCCTTCTTGTAGGGCCTCTTTTTGAAATTCTTCTTATACTTGAGGAATTTCTTGAACTTTCTTGCCATGAGGGCAATATCATCATCATCCTCATTACTTTCTTCTTCTTACTCTCTTGTGTGGACTTCAAGTCAAGTCCCATTTTTGCTTTGGGCTCTTCTTCTTATTGATTCTTCATGATGACCTCATGTGTCATTAAGGATCCTAGTAGCTCATCCATAGCCAATTTTGTGAGATCCTTGGCTTCTTGAATGGCCGTTACTTTGGGAGCCTAACTCTTTGGTAGTGAGCGAAGAACCTTCCTCACATTTTTTGCATTAGAGTACACTTTCCCCAGCACCTTCAAGCCATTAATAATATTTATAAATCTAGTAAACATACTACCAATGGATTCATCTTTTTCCATTTTAAAAAGTTCATACTTATGAACTAACATACTAATTTTTTTTTCCTTTACTTGATTAGTACCCTCATAGGTGACTTGGAGTTTATCCCAAATCTCCTTGGCCGTGTCAGATCCTGACACTCTATTAAACTCTTGTGGGCTTAAGGCACAATACAAGTTGTTAATTGTCCTAAGCTTTATTTGAATGAGTTTAATGTCAGCCTCGGTCCATTCTTCCTCAACTTTAGATATTTCTACCTCATCAATAATTTTTGTTGGAAGGAATGGGCTATTGACTAACACTTTCCAGCATTGATAGTCGAGGGCTTGGATGTGATACATCATCTGGAGTTTTTCAGTAGTTGTAATTTTCTCCATTGAAAAATGGAGGCCTAGTGTGTAGAACCCCGAATCCGTATCTCACTAAGTAGTGAATAGTGTGTGAATAGTGCCCAAGTGTGGTTTTGTACACTAATGGGCCTTATGTGCATGTTCTAATAGGTCAATATATGCTTAAGGATTGTGCTTAAGCATAAAAAGAGTGTTAGAATTGGATTGGAGAAGAATCAAGTAGTGAAAACAGGGTTTTGCAGCAAAACAGGGGCCACCGATCGCTCGGTGATAACCTCCGATCGACCGGTCTTATACCAATCGCTTGGTAGCTATCGAACGGTTAACTTTTTTGTATGGGTAAAATTTTCAGAGAGGATGTTTTCAACAGATCTCTCGGTTGAAATCACCGATCGACCGATCAGTCACCGATCGCTCGGTCTGTACCACCGATCGATCGGTCATACGCAGATTTTCTTCATTAAGGGTATTTAAGACTTTAGTCACTACCCTTTGCCTATATAAGGGCTGGGTTTGTGCCTTAGGGTTTCAGAAACCCTTTGTGCCCTATTTTGAGAGCTTTTGAAGAGGAAGAAGAATGAGAAGCTAGGTTGTTGCTCAAGCTTGAAGGAGAGATCAAGTTCTTCCATTCCTTTGGTGTTTCTTGACAAAGAACTCAAGGTTCTCACTTGTCTCAAGCTTTTGGAATCAAAATCATTGATTTCACCAAGGTAGATACACTCTACTACCAATCTTGCCATACTACTAGTTACTAAATATTGTTTTTCTTAATCTATACTATATATATCTTGAGTTGTTATGATGTGAAAGGATGTTGTTTTTATACTTAAATGTAAGATATCACTATTATGCATTCTATGTGTTTATGTAAATGCCTCTAAGGGTTTTTGGGTGTTTAAACATGTTAGTACTCTCATATGCTCGTATGTCTCGCATAAACCGATGTTTTCCATGGATTTCTCAAGTTACGAAAAAGGGTTTTCAATAAATGACTTATAAGGAATGATTCTAAACAACTTCATGATTTGTCTAAGATCGGTTCACAAGCTCTAAGGATCATGATACACACTCACAAGAACTCCATGATATCTCTAAGATCGTCTCACAAGCTCTAAAGATCACAAATGAAATGCTCTAAGATCTCTATGGTTTTGCTCTATGGTATCTCTATGTCTCTACGGATCATAAATGACTCTAAGAAACTCAATGAACTCACAAGAACTCACAAGGTTATGATTATCACTTGACTCACACAGAGTTGGTTTTGGTTTTTGGTTTTCGGATCTCATCTCACATGCTATTTCACGGTTTCCACCCTCTTACATGTTTTAAGGATTTCATTCTCTATGATTCGCATGCTCTATGCTTATTGCTTTATTGTTAGTAGTTGTATACACTGAGTATTCCACACTCAGTTGATATTTGTTATCATCGGCAGGTTCTCGGGTTCCTTTTGATTTGTGTGGCACGGAACCTTGGGTAGAGGAAGAGTACTTCGACCCAGAGCCTTCCATGGATCACTACCAGGATGATGGTTCATTAGATAGGTGTCGTGACTTCGATTTCTGTTGATCAATAGTAGTTAGGAAGTTACATGATATTTTGTTAAGTGAGAGTGGGACTTGTCCACTCCACATTTTGGATATTGTATACATACAATTGTATTTTGTTGCTTCACACTTGGACCATGTATTAGGAGTGTTTACTTTGCTTCCGCTAGGTTTGGTATTTTTGGCTTCCGCTATGTTTAGTGTATTTTGTTTCCGTTGTGCATTATAAATCGTTTCCTTTATGTTGTCTATGTACTCTGACAGGTTTCCATATGTGCCTTATGTATCATATTGGAGGTATGATACGGCGGTCACGAGTCAAAGTATCCCTAACTCCTAGGGGGTATTTTGGGTCGTGAAAGACTTGGTATCAAAGCTAAGGCATTAGGTCACATAGACTAGTGTCTTTTAAGTTTGAACTATAGTTGTTCTGCTCTAGGGATCGGTTTCCCTTGGGCGGAAGTAAGTTCTCTGAGTTGAACTTAGAACGCAGGTGGACTTGTTTGTTGTAGGCTTGTTACCACGACATAACCGGTATCAAGCTAATCCTTAGGTCGGTCTAGGAGCCTATTCTAGGTGTTAGTTTAGACTACGTCCTTAGTCTTATTCCAAAGGAAAAAGGGTAGATGCCCAACACGAGGGTCTTAGCTACTCTAGAAAACTCTAAGTTATAAATATGTGATTGTGTGTATACTTCAATGTATACTATATGCATAATAGCATTTTATGTCTATTGAATTGCTATATATTGTGTGAGTTTCGGTATCCAAGTTAGACTCATGTTTTGCCAATTGATCTCGGGATTTGATATCATGAGACGCGGCAATCGGGGTCGTGGTTACCATACTCGGAGATTCGAAGGTGAAGTTCCGAGAGAAGAGGAACCGCTTTACTTCACGAATGTTATGGATTCCATAGCTGAGACTTTGGCTTTGTTGGTAGCCAGACCTACTTCTACCCCACCGGCTACTCCTATGCATCCGTCGGTGCATCACACCGCACGACTTGAAGCTTTCCGGAGACTACGGCCTCCGACATTTTATGGCACTCTAGACCCAATGGTGGCAGAGGCCTGGATTATGCAGTTGGAGAAGACTTTTTGGGCTCTCCGATGTACTGAGGAGCAACAGGTTGAATGGGCTTCCTTCGTGATGAAAGGTGAAGCCAAACATTGGTGGCGAGCTACCCAAAGGCTGAGAGATGTTGCTAAGGCAGGGGAACCCTGGACATGGGTAGAGTTCCTGGAAAATTTTCGTGAGCAGTACTTTCCCAAATTCATTCGGAAACAGAAGGCGAGGGAGTTTATACTTCTGGAGCAAAGGACGATGAGCGTAGCCGAGTATAAAGCTAAGTTCACCGAGTTGTCAAGATTTGCTCCGCACTTAGTTGCTACTGAAGACATACGGGTTAGGAAGTTTGAAATGGGATTGAAGGCTTTCATCCGAGATAGGGTGTCCATTCTTCAAGTGGAATCCTGGAGAGAGATAGTAGGAAAGGCAAAGATTGTCGAGAAGATCGAATGCGAAAGAGTTTATCCAGAGGAGAGATAGTAGCTTCGGGAGAAGCATGTCTCGGGGTCTGTCGAGTGGTTCTTCACAGTCCGAGAAGAGGACTAGGACTGCACCTTACCAGTCCTCTCAGCCGATGTCGGCTCAAAGGTCTTCTTTTGCGCCTCAGGCACTGCGCCCTAAGACGTCACAAGCTACGAGGGTTATGCCTCCGAATTCCTCCACATCGCAAGCATTCGAGGAGTGCGTCGTTTGTGGTCATCGGCACAAGATAGGGGACTGCTGAAGATTGTCAGGTGGATGTTTCCATTGTGGTGAGGTTGGCCATATGATTCGGGATTGCCCGCGCAAGCAGTCACAGACTGGGCCACAGGGGAGTTCGGCCTCCAGGCAAGCAGACTTCACTTCAAGGGTCTTCATCTCAGGCCTTTAGATCCTTGCAACCCACCCAACAGCCTCATCAGGCTAACCAGGTAGGGTCTTTGCCATGACTGATAGATATGCACAGGCATCTGATGATGTTGTGCAAGGTTCGTTGCTAGTAAATGAATGCTTGGCACAGGTGTTGATCGACACAGGATCCACTCACTCATTCATCTCACCTAGCTTTGCCAAAGGCTTTACGTCTGAGCTGAGTAAGCTACATCGGGAGTTGTCCATTTCGACTCCTTGGGCAAGTCTATTGAGACAGATAAAGTGTATCTGGGCAGTGTTGTGCAAGTCATGCAATACGAGTTGCCAGTCGACCTGATCATTCTGGGGTTTCAAGATTGGGATTTCGACGTTATCCTAGGTATAGATTGGCTCTCAGCTCACCATGGGCACGTGGCATGTTTCGAGAAGGTGGTGAATTTTGAACCCGCTGGGTTGAAGCCATATTATTTCAGGGGACTTCAGAAGAGAGACATTGCTCACTTTGCAGCTCTCTGTCTCAAGAATGTAGAAGTACGAGACTCCACATCCATTCTGGTTGTGTGTGAGTATATAGATGATTTTCCAGAGACCTTACCGGGATTACCTCCCGATTGGGCAATCGAGTTTGCGATTGAGTTAGCTCCAGGCATGGCTCCGATTTCAAGGGCTCCATATAGGATAACCCCTATTGAGCTTAAGGAGTTAAAGGAACAGTTGGAAGAATTGCAAGGCCTTGGCTTTATCCGGCCAAGTGTCTCACCTTGGGGAGCTCCAGTGCTCTTCGTAAAGAAGAAAGATGGGTCAATGCGGATGTGCATTGACTACAGGCAATTGAACAAGGTCACTATCAAGAATCGTTATCCATTGCCTCGGATAGACGACTTGTTTGACCAGTTGAAGGGTGTGAAGTTTTTCTCCAAGATTGACCTTCGATCTGGTTATCATCAGTTGAAGATCAAGAAGGAAGACATTCCGAAGATGGCACTCAGGACTCGATGCGGTCATTACAAGTTTCTAGTGATGTCTTTTGGTCTGACCAATGCGCCAGCCGCATTCATGGATCTGATGAACCAGGTGTTCAGATCGTCTCTCGATCAATGTGTGATCGTATTTGTAGATGATATCCTTATGTACTCACAGTCACAGGATGATCACGCGAGAGATCTCCGCCTTGTATTGTAGACTCTTCGAGAGCGTAGTCTATATGCTAAGATGAGCAAGTGCGAGTTCTGGCTAGACAATGTGTCTTTTCTTGGACATGTGGTGTCTGCTGAAGGTATCTCAGTTAATCCTGCAAAGATCAAGGCAGTAATGAACTGGGAGAGGCCAAAAAGTGTTATCGAGATTCATAGTTTTCTCGGCCTGACAGGATACTATAGGAGGTTCATGGAAGGATTTTCCAGCCTAACGGCACCACTCACCTACCTCACGAGAAAGAACACTAAGTTCACTTGGAGTGACAAGTTCAAGACTAGTTTCTTAGAGTTGAACAAGAGGCTTACCACAGCCCATGTTCTCACAGTTCTGTCTGGAAGTTGCTGCTTCGAAGTCTATGGTGATGCCTCACTAGTCGGACTTGGGTGTGTTCTTATGCAGCATAAGCAGGTGGTTGCCTATGCTTCCCACCAGTTGAAGAAGCATGAGCAAAACTACCCCAGACACGACTTAGAGCTTGTAGCAGTCATTTTCGCACTGAAAATTTGGCGTCACTACCTCTATGGGGAAGAGTTTGTAGTATTCACGGACTACAAGAGCTTGAAGTATCTCTTCTTGAAGAAAGAACTGAATATGAGGCAACGTCGATGGATGGAATTCATGAAGGACTATGATTTTTTTATCCAGTACCATCCAGGTAAGGCTAACGTGGTAGCCGATGCTCTTAGTAGGAAGCCTCAGTACCATCGGGATTATGGCTCACTTGAGAGTAGAGTGGAAGTTGCTGAATGATATGTGTAACTTAGACACTACTCTCAGGTATACCACCTACGGGCCGGTGATGTCTAACATTGCGGTTAGACTGTATATCTTGAACCGGATTAAGGAGCTGCAGAATTCGGATGCTGAGTTGCTTGCTTACCGAGACAAGTCGGTTAATAATGGCAGTCAGAAGTTTGCTTTGAATGGTGATGGCGCTATCACATTCAAAGGCAGGTTGTGTGTTCCCGCCGACACAGTGTTGAGGGGTGAGATTTTGGACGAGGCTCATCGATCCAAGTACACGGTACATCTGGGAGGTACTAAGATGTATCAGAATCTCAAGAGGCACTACTGGTGGTGAAACATGTAGAGATAAGTCGCCGAGTATGTTTCTCGATGTTTGGTGTGCTAGTAGGTGAAGGCCGAGCATCAGAGGCCGGCAGGTCTTTTACAATCTCTCCCTATTCCAGAATGGAAATGGGAGAATATCTCGATGGATTTCATCGTGGGTTTGCCACGGATGGCGAAGGGCTCCGATGCTATTTGGGTGATAGTAGACAGATTGACTAAGTCTGCACACTTTATTCCGTATCGGACTACTTTTAGTTCGAGTCAGTTGGTGGCTTTATATATTAAAGAGGTGGTTGGTCTGCATGGTGTGCCGGTTTCCATTATGTCTAATCGAGACCCTAGATTTACTTCCAGATTCTGGAAAACTTTTCAGAGTGCTATGGGTTCTCGTTTAGATTTCAGCACCGCCTTTCATCCTCAAACCGATGGGCAGACTGAACGGGTGAATCAGGTTGTGGAGGATATGCTCCGAACTTGTATGCTAGACTTTTAGGGTAGTTGGGAGGAACACTTGTCATTGGTTGAGTTCACCTACAACAACAGTTACCAAGCAAGCATCCAAATGGAACCTTTTGAAGCTCTGTATGGTCAGAGTTATCGATCACCACTATACTAGGATGAAGTTGGTGAGAGAAAGGTACTCGGTCCTCAATTGATCGAGTGGACTGCAGAAAGGGTCAAAGTCATCAGGGAGCATTTGAAAACTGCTCAGGATAGGCAGAAGAGCTATGCGGATACTCACCGCAGAGATTTGGAATTCCAAGTTAGGGATCAGGTCTTTGTGAAGATTTCGTCGAGTCGGGGAATCATGCGATTCGGGAAGAAAGGAAAGCTCAGCCCTAGATACGTGGGGCCATTTGAGATTATCACAAGGGTTGGTGAGGTTGCTTACAGGGTAGCACTACCGCATCACATGGCCGTGGTCCATAATGTATTTCACGTTTCTATGCTTAGGAAATACATTCCGGATCCGTCACACGTCATTGCTCTTGATCCTGTGGAGATTAGGGAGGATCTCACTTTGATTGAGCAACCCGTTCAGATCTTGGATCGCTGAGATCAAGTCTTGCGTAACAAGACTATCCCTTTAGTCCTTGTGAAGTGGCAGCATCATTCCAATGAAGAAGCTACGTGAGAGAGAGAAGCCGAAGTGAAGGAAAAGTACCCTCACTTGTTTGAGTAGTTTTCTTCGATGGATCATATGTATTTTGTTCTGGTTATGTTTTTGGTGTCATTCTAATTTTGAGGATGAAATTCTTGTAAGGGGAGAGGGATGTAGAACCCCGAATCCGTATCTCACTAAGTAGTGAATAGTGTGTGAATAGTGCCCGAGTGTGGTTTTGTACACTAATAGGCCTTATGTTAATATACGTGGTTGGATTTATGGCGTGCATGTTATAATAGGTCAATATATGCTTAAGGATTGTGTTTAAGCATAAAAGGAGTGTTAGAATTGGATTGGAGAAGATTCAAGTAGTGAAAATAGGGTTTTGCAGCAAAACAGGGGCCACTACCCTTTGAACGGTTAACTTTTTTGTATGGGGAAAATTTCCAAAGAGGGTGTTTTCAACCGATCTCTCGGTTGAAACCACCGATCGACCGGTCAGTCATCGATCGCTTGGTCTGTACCACCGATCAATCAGTCATACGCAGATTTTCTTCATTAAGGGTGTTTAAGACTTTAGCCACTACCCTTTGCCTATATAAGGGCTGGGTTCGTGCCTTAGGGTTTCAGAAACCCTTTGTGCCCTATTTTGAGAGCTTTTGAAGAGGAAGAAGAAGGAGAAGCTAGGTTGTTGCTCAAGCTTGAAGGAGAGATCAAGTTCTTCCATTTCTTTGGTGTTTCTTGACAAAGAACTCAAGGTTCTCACTTGTCTCAAGCTTTTGGAATCAAAATCATTAATTTCACCAAGGTAGATACACTCTACTACTAATCTTGCAATACTACTAGTTACCAAATATTGTTCTTCTTATTCTATACTATATATATCTTGAGTTGTTATGATGTGAAAGGATGTTGTTTTTATAATTGGATGTAAGATATCACTATTATGCATTCTATGTGTTTATGTAAATGCCTCTAAGGGTTTTTGGGTGTTTAAACATGTTAGTACTCTCATATGCTCATATGCTCGCATGAACCGATGTTTTCCATGGATTTCTCAAGTTACGAAAAAGGGTTTTCAATAAATGACTTATAAGGAATGATTCTAAGCAACTCTATTAACAGTGGCAGTAGCAATAGTTCATCATCCGGATTGTCACATGGAATACAATCCCCTCCAATGTCCAACATAGCTGTCACGGTGGTGGATTCCCTTAACTTTTTCTAAATCAGTGCATCCTAAGGGAACAGCACACAAGGCAACATCCAAGACATACTTCTCTACAAAAGGAAGTAATAACCACATTTGGAAACCATTGTATCAAATCCCACAAGGATTTTCAGTGAACATAGAAAGAGACTTTCTAAGCTTTATCTCTTTTTATATTCTGTATATTGTCTTTCTATAACCAATGTAAAGGTTTAGAGTTTCCATAAGTTGTAAAATCCTTGTAAAGCCTTTGTTATATATTGAATGGATATCAACGTGCATCTCTCAAGTTGAGAGAATTGGATTCAAAATTCTTTTATGGTATCAGAGCTGATTTTTCTTGAGACCTGTGATTGCTCATCTCTCAAGTAATTCCTTTTCTTCATCCTGTTTGTTTGTCTCATGGCATCTAACATGGATACTCAGCTTATTACCTCATCAATGGGCTCACCAAATTTACCCTATTCTTTAATGGCCAACATGTTATCCATCAAACTCAATGGTAACAATTATCTGCTGTGGAAAAATCAAGTACTTCCCTTGCTTGGAAGCCAGGATCTACTTGGATACATCGATGGAACAATGCTGCCTCCTTCCACACATTATTCAAACCGAGGGAGACAATGTTCCCAACCCGGCCTTTCGAAAGTGGAGACTTCTAGATCGTTTTGTTACTAGCCTGATCAACTCCTCATTGTCTGAAGAGGCCATGAGCCTTACCTTGGATCGCCAAACTGCTCATGATGTTTGGGCAATCCTCGAAGAATCCTTTGCTTCCAAATCAAAAAACAGGGAACTTCAGCTTCGTGAGGAACTACAACTACTAAAGAGAGAGTCCCTATCTGTATCGGAACATGTTCGCAAATTCCGGACAATTTGTGATCAACTATCAGCCATTGGTAATCCGGTACCAGACACTGACAAGGTCTATTGGCTCCTACGAGGTTTGGGACCCGACTATCACACCTTTGTTACCACTTGTTTGACAAAACCTCCTATTCCCTCTTTTCAAGAAGTTGTTCCAGCTCTTCTTAGCCATGAACTGTTGCTTAAAAATCTCACACCTCCACCCAGCCATCATGATGTGGCCTTCACGGCTCAACGAGGAGGACGTAATTTTCGCTATGGAAATAGAGGAGGAGGACGAGGCTACAGGCCTCAATATCGGAATCAAAACTTTGCTCAAGGAAGGGGGCAAGGCCCTCATCAATACCACAACAACTTTCGAGCAGCTCACAACCGTGGTGGCCACAACCCTCCTCGGTTCCCTCAAGATCATGGGAACAACCGTGGGCATGATCTACCACAATTCCCTCATGATAATGGGAATCTACCTCGACAAACTGCCCAAGGAAATCAGCAATCCCAAGCCACTGCATCCATGTGCCAGATCTGTGACCGTGGTGGTCATTCTGCTCTTGAATGTCGCAACAGGTTCAATCAGGCTTACCAATCCACTTCAGTCCCAGAAGCCTTTACTTCTCTTACTATTCAGGACTCTTCAGATGCCGAGTGGTATCCTGACGGTGGAGCCACAGCTCACATGACCAACAATGAAGGTAACTTCACCAAAGTTCAGTCTTACCATGGTACGAATCAAGTTCGTGTTGGCAATGGTTCTTCTATACCTATATCTCACACAGGATCAGTTACTCTCTCAACCCCTACGGGTTTTTTTGAAACTTCATAATACTCTTCTTGTTCCTCATATTCAAAAAAATCTAATTTCTGTGAGTCAATTCACTCATGATAATGATTGCCTGTTTATTTTCTCACCCAATGGTTTTATTATTCAGGAACAGGGAACAGGGAAAGTGTTGGGGACAGGGAGTAGGAAAGCTGGATTGTACACCCTTGATTCTCTTCATCAAGCTTATTTTTCAAGTCTTACTGCTCCAACCAAGGGTTCTACAGCTGTCTGGCACAATCGTCTCAATCATACTTCATCCAGTATTCTTAGTGTCCTGCATAAATCAAGAGAGATCCAACTTGTGGACTCCAATAAATGCAACAATTCTATTTGTTCTAGTTGCCAGTTAGGCAAGAGTAGAAGACTACCTTTTCAAGTGAATAATAAAAGATGTACAATTCCTTTAGAGTTGATACATTTTGACATATGGGGACCATCTCCTATTTCTTCTCCATCTGGCTTTCGATATTATGTGGTGTTTGTTGATGACTACAGTCGTTTCTCTTGGTTTTTTCCAATGAAAAAGAAATCTGAATTTTTTTCAATTTTCCTTCACTTTCAAAGACTTATAGAACATCAACTCAATTGCAAAATAAAAGTTCTTCAATGTGATGGAGGACAAGAATTTTCCAGCACCCTCTTCCTGGACCATTTATCTCAATGTGGTATACTCAAGAGGGCCTCATGTCCGCACACTCCAGCTCAAAATGGGCATGCTGAACGTAAACATAGAAGCATCACTGAGATGGGTCTTACCCTCCTTTTACACAGTCATGCTCCTACTCGACTTTGGATTGAAGCATTCTCAACTGCCGTGTACATCATCAATCGGCTCCCTACTCCCGTTCTCCAACATGCAACCCCGTACTCTCTCTTGTTTGGTAAATCTCCTAACTTCTCTATGTTTAAAACCTTTGGTTGCCTATGTTTTCCATATCTTCGCAACTACTCACCTCATAAGCTCCATCCAAAGAGCTCTCGCTGTGTTTTTATAGGGTACAGTACCTTGCATAAGGGATATCGTTGCCTTGACATTCTCACCAACCAGGTGTACATCTCGAGACATGTTGTTTTTGATGAGGCTACCTTTCCGTATGTCGACCCATCTGCTCCCTCAAGTGGCATTACTGATCTTGGTTTCTTTGACGATCTTGATCGCACTCATGTTCAAGACGCATTGGCCCCCACGAGCCATCCGGTCCAGCCCACTCTCTCTCAGCAACTTGATGTCCAGCCCCCTATCTCTCGGCCACTTGCCCAACATGACCTTGTTGCTGCCAATTTGGATCCAGTCATGTTGTCTATTCCGGAAGCTTCTCCAACTTCACCACCGGTTGCACCTACTAGTGCTCCACTCGAAGAGACTTCACCACCGGTTGCCTCTGCTAGTGTTCCTTCCTCCACTCAAGATCGGTCTGCCACCTCTTTATGTGATCCAGAATTATCTCCTTCTCCACGGCTTGATCTTGAGACTCTATCTAGCACCATACCAGGAGGCCACATTATCATTGATCTACCTATTGCTCCTACTTCCGTCACTGAGTCCATTACAGACAACATACATCCTATGATTACAAGGTCAAAATCCACCAAGCATCCTCTACCGCTGCGTACTTCGGCTTCTCTCCATGGTGACTCTTCATTATTTCAAGCATTACTAAGCTTAAAAGAACCACGTGGTTATAAATCAGCATCTAAGCACTCTCATTGGATTGCTGCCATGGATGAAGAAATGCTTGCCTTTCATCAAAATAAAACATGGACTCTTACTCCTCGCACACCTAACATGCATCTTGTTGGTTGTCGATGGATCTTTAAGACCAAGCTTAAAGCTGACGGGACAGTTGAACGCTACAAAGCTCACTTAGTAGCTAAAGGTTATTCGCAATTACATGGTCTCGATTATGATGAGACATTCAGCCCCGTCGTAAAACCTGCTACCATTCGGCTTGTGCTTGCTTTAGCCACCATGCGACATTGGGAGATCCGTCAACTTGACGTAAAAAATGCCTTTCTCCACGGGCATTTAAGTGAGGAAGTTTATATGGACCAGCCACCTGGCTATGAGGACCCCTCTCTCCCTCATCATGTTTGTCGTCTTCAGAAGGCTCTTTATGGCTTAAAGCAAGCCCCTCGTGCTTGGTTTGATCGCCTTAGTATCTTCTTATTGCATCTTGGTTTCCAACCAAGTCACGCTGACTCCTCGATGTTCATATCTCATGGTTCTCTTGGCACATTGATTCTACTTGTTTACGTCGATGATATTATCCTCACTGGAAGCAACACCACTCTCATCTAGGCGTTTGTGCTTCGCTTGAGCAACAAGTTTGCAATGAAAGATTTGGGTCTTCTCCACTACTTTCTCGGCATTGAGGTCACATCCACCCCTACCGGGCTATTTTTATCTCAGTCAAAGTATGCTATTGACCTCCTTACTCGGGTGCAAATGGAGGGAGTCAAACCTCTCTCCACCCCTATGATCGTCGGTCAGAAACCTACCAAAGAAGGAGCACCCTACTCCGATGTCACTCACTATCGCAGCATTGTCGGTGCCCTGCAATATTTAACACTCACGAGACCGGACCTCTCCTATAGTGTTAACACTGTTTGTCAGTTTATGCACTCTCCGACTGAAGACCATTTTCGTGCTGTCAAACGAATTCTACGGTATGTCAAAGGCACCCTCCATCATGGTCTACAAATCTTCTCGAATTCTACACATACTCTCACTGGGTATTCTGATGCTGACTGGGCGGGTTGTCCTGACACCCGTCGCTCCACTTCTGGATTTGCTTTGTATTTTGGACATAATCTCATCTCTTGGAGTGCCAAGAAACAAGCCACAGTCTCCCTCTCCAGTGCCGAGGCGGAGTATCGCGCGCTTGCTCAAACTGCTGCTGAAATTACTTGGGTTACATTCTTATTGCGTGATCTCCAGGTCTACTTGACCTCTTGTCCACTAATTTTTTGTGATAATCGTAGTGTCATTTGCATGAGCTCCAACCCTGTATTTCATGCTCGCTCCAAACATATCGAACTGGATTATCACTTCATCAGGGAAAAGGTTGCTTCTGGACAACTCCGCATTAAGTTTGTACCATCCGAACTTCAGATAGCTGATATTTTCACAAAGAGCCTACCTCATCCCGCTCTTCAGCTCTTCTCTTCCAAGTTACAGCTTCGTGATTTCTCTATGCTTCACTTGAGGGCGGATATTAACAGTGGCAGTAGCAATAGTTCATCATCCGGATTGTCACATGGAATACAATCCCCTCCAATGTCCAACATAGCTGTCACGGTGGTGGATTCCCTTACTTTTTCTAAATCAGTGCATCCTAATCTAAGGGAACAGCACACAAGGCAACATCCAAGACATACTTCTCTACAAAAGGAAGTAATAACCACATTTGGAAACCATTGTATCAAATCCCACAAGGATTTTCGGTGAACATAGAAAGAGACTTTCTAAGCTTTATCTCTTTTTATATTCTGTATATTGTCTTTCTATAACCAATGTAAAGGTTTAGAGTTTCCATAAGTTGTAAAATCCTTGTAAAGCCTTTGTTATATATTGAATGGATATCAACGTGCATCTCTCAAGTTGAGAGAATTGGATTCAAAATTCTTTTAAACTCCATGATTTATCTAAGATCGGTTCACAAGCTCTAAGGATCATGATACTTACTCACAAGAACTCCATGATATCTCTAAGATCGTCTCACGAGCTCTAAAGATCATAAATGAAATGCTCTAAGATCTCTATGGTTTTGCTCTATGGTATCTCTATGTCTCTATTTTTTTTTTTTTTTTTTTTTTTTTTTGGAAAAGCCACTCAAAAGGAGTGGGGGGTTTGGCAGACCCCTACCTGTTTATTAATAAGAAAAATGGGGGGGGGGACATAAAACCTTACCCCTACAAAAACACAACCAGGGGGGGACATAAAACCTAACCCTTGGTAAGACATTACAAGGGGGGGACATAAAACCAAAACCCCTTAAGGAACACAAAAAGCCAGGGGAATTAAAAACCCCCAACCTAATACAATGACACAAAGAAACAAAAATAAGAAAAAACATTATGATCTTCTGATATTCCCTATACCCAATTTATCGAGGAAAAGAAGAGATTGGAGCCTAGGCGGGCACTCCTGTCTAGAAAGAAATGTACCATTATGCTGGGTATCACATCCATAATTGGCTAAAAAATCAGCCACCTGATTAGCTTCCCTGTATATGTGGCATATGTTAGAAACAAAACTGGAAACTTTATTGATCTGTTTATTCCAATACCAAGCATTCCATGGGTGAGAAGAATTCCCATTCCAAGCTTCAACCAGAGATTTAGAGTCAGATTTAATATCAATCTGTGAATAACCTCTAGATAGACAAAGCAAGATACCATCAAGTAAAGCTCTAGATTCAGCCACATAACAGGAACAGTGATCATAATAAGCAAAGAAGCAAGCTATAATATCTCCATTATGGTTTCGAATGATACCCCCTCCTCCTACTAAGACTGGATTACCTCTTGAAGCCCCATCCACATTAAGCTTAATTCTTCCAATAGAAGGCCGAATCCACTTGACAATAGAGATTAACTCTCGTTGCTTTTGAGGAGAGGTACCAATGTTTAATATAGAGAAGTCCAATCTCTTCTTTCTAGGAATGCTTCCGATGGTCTTCATTCCAATCTTAATTCGGGCTATAATACTATTAGAAGATTTTTTGGTTCCTTTGAATCTTCGCGAACACCTTTCTTTCCAAATTTCCCATATTATGAGAAGAGGAAGCAGTATGAAGAGCTCATTCTGGGTGCTGTCATAAACTCTAAACCATCTCATCAGAAAACATTGGATGGTATCACTGGACTGAATGATAATGGAACAATAACCTGCAAAATATCTCCATATACAAGCTGCAATATGACTATTCAAAAGGAGATGAGATAAGTTTTCAATGTGGCCATTAGTGCAACAAGAGCAACAACTAACAAAAGGAATACCAGCAGATTGGATCTTATTATCAGTTGCTACTGCACCATACATTACCTTCCATCCAAAAATTTGGATTTTCTTTGGGACAATGGAATTCCAAATATACTTACTCCATTCCTTTCTAGGATAAGGATTTCTAAAGTTCTCCCAAGCAGACTTAATCGAAAATTTACCAGTAAAACTAGGATTCCATATGAAAACATCCTCAGACTCAGAAAGGAAAAATCCAGCATTTTTTATAGCTATCTGAAGATTATCAGGCAAAAAGACATTAACCATAGAGAAATCCCAATTAGCATTATTATCGAGCATATTAGAAATAGCTGGAAAAACATTAGGAGTAGAAATAGCATATTCAATGAGAGGAACCTCTCCAAACCATCTATCTAGCCAAAAATTAATTTTAGAGCCATCACCAATAAGAGAAGTCGAGTTATAAATCACATCCTTACAAAGAAGGCTAATTTTTATCCATGTTTTAGAAGAACCCGCCCGATAAGAAGCATTCCAAATATGAGTAAATTGATATTTAGCTCTAAAAAATTTAGACCAAAGATTAGAGGATTGATATAGGGTCCAAGCATGTTTAAATCTAAGAGCTAAAGCTAAGTCATTCATTTTCCGAATTCCTAGTCCACCTTCCAAATGGGGAAGGGAACATATATTCCAATTAATCCAGTGACGCTTTTTAGCTTCATTAGTATTATTCCAAAAAAATCTAGCCAAAATGCAATCAATTTGGTTTGTTATGGCTTTTGGAACATGAATACCAGTTAGTAAATAAGTGGGAATGGAGGATAAAACGTGCTTAATCAAAATTAATCTCCCACTCGAAGATAAAAATTTGGCTTTCCAACCTTCCACCTTAGAAGTAATAGATTCAATAAGAGAGTTAAAGTAAATTTTTTTAATACGACCTTTATAAATGGGAACCCCTAAATAACGGAATGGAAAATTTTTACGAGAAATCCCCACCCAATTAGAAATAGAATCAGATCTTCTCCTAGACATTTTATCAGAACAATAAAAAGTACTTTTTTCTCTATTAATCATTTGTCCTAACGACTTTTCATAAGATGAAATAAAATCAAAAAGTTTCTTGATATTATTCTTCTTACCATTGCAAAATAAAAGAATATCATCTGCAAAGAGAAGGTGGGTAACTGGATTGCCAAATCTCCCTAATTTATAAAAGGAAGAAAGACTCACAGAAATATTTTTGATGCCCCGACTAAGAACTTCTTCAGCAAGAATAAAAAGAGCCGGAGAAATAGGATCTCCTTGCCGAAGACCACGCGAGCTCTGAAAGAAACCTTGAAGACATCCATTAATAAGAATAGAAAAAGATTGAGTAAAGAGACAGCCACGAATTAATCTCATAACCCGTTCATTAAAACCCATTTTTCCCAAGACTGCAAAGATAAAATTCCATTCCATTCGATCATATGCCTTAGACATATCAAGTTTAAAGATAGCGTTAACTCCAATAGATTTCCTATCAATATCCTGCACCATTTCCTGAGCAATGTTAACATTTTCTAAGATATTTCTACCTTTAACAAAGGCGCTCTGCTCATCAGAAATAATGTTAGGAAGTAATAAACCAATTCTATCAGACAAGATACGTGAAATTATTTTATAAAGGAAATTACATAAGCTAATAGGTCTAAATTCAGAGAAAGAAGTAGGAGAAGTACTTTTTGGAATTAGAACAATAGCAGTCGCATTTATAGCTCTAGGCATTTCAGCAGTCAAGAAAAAATATGTAATAGCATGGAAAAGATCATCTTTAATAATGTTCCAACAAGACTGAAAAAAATGCCCAGAGTAACCATCTGGACCAGGAGCACTATCAGCCGACATACTAAAAACAACCTTTTTAATTTCTTCGATAGAGGGAGAAAAGGAAATAGTATTATTATTTTCCTCAGTAATAAGACTAGGAATGAAGCTCAATAAATTATTATCAGTCAGAGGATTTTCAGAATTAAGCAAATTTTGATAAAAGGATACTGCTTCCTTACCAATATCCTCCTGATTATCCAGCCAATTACCTTGAACATCTCGGATTCTATGAATACCATTCCGACATCTTCTAGAATTAGTGAACATATGGAAAAATTTTGTGTTATTATCCCCTTCTTTCAGCCATTGGATTCTTGATTTTTGTCTTCAATAAATTTCTTCTTGGAGGAGAACAGACTGCAAATCCATTTTAAGCTTAGATAATCTATCATTTTTTTCCTCATCCCAGGAATATTGAATCTCTTCTTCCAGCTGACCTATTTGATTTTCTATGTCTTTCAGTTTTATGAAAATATTACCAAAAACTTCTCTATTCCAGATTTTTAAAGTTAATTTTAATCTTTTAAGTTTTAGGAAGAAAGACATAAGGGGATTGGCTGAAATAGGGGAATTCCAAGAATCAGTCACAACCCTATAAAAGTCTGAATGAGAAATCCACATTTGCTGAAATTTGAAAGATGAGGGACGATTAATGGGAGCTTCACCAAATACGAATAAAAGAGGCGAATGATCTAATGCAATTCTAGATAAGTGAGTAACCGATGAGATATGAAAGATGTGACTCCATTCAAGGTTAATCAAGATACGATCAAGACGGGCGTAAATACGATGAACACCCTGTTGATTGTTGCACCAGGTAAATTTACTACCAGAAAAACCAGGATCCATGAGACCCAAATCATTGATCATATTTTTAAACTCTCCCATAGAATCATAGTTTACTTCCCTACCTCCCATTTTTTCATTAAAATCTGCAATAGCGTTGAAATCACCACCAATGAAAAATGGCCCAGAAAAAGAATTAAATGCAACAATAAGATCAGTCCAAAGAGATAATCTCTCCCGTCTAGTACATTTGGCATAGATGAAGGCACATCTAATCTGACCCATAGAGTTATCACTAACATCTACAATAATCATTTGATCTGTAGCAGATATATATGATACTTTAATATTATTTTTCCAAAACAACCATATCTTGTCATGATTAAGGTTATCATTTAAGTGATTATCCATACCAACGAAAGAACATATTTCATGGACAGATTCAAATTTTTTTTTTGGTTCAATAATAACCGCTAAAGAAACTAGGTTAGAGGAAATTAAATTTTTTAGTCTAGCTTTAGAAGCCAAATTACCAACACCTCTTATGTTCCAAATTAAATAATTATTCATTAATAATATTTGTGGAATTTGTATCTTTGAAAAGAACCGCAGTTCTAGATCGGGTAACTCTGTCCGTAGTAGCAATAATTTTATTTAAATTATTTTTCCGTTTTTGAATTTCCAAAGGCTGAGATTTAAATAATTCTGAATTAAGGAGTTTTTTGGAGAACTTTACTCCATCATTTTTAAAGTCTTCTATATTATTTAAGGAACAAAGTTTAAAATTGGAATGGAATTCCATAGTTTGAGATTGTTCCTTAAACTTTTTTTCCAGATTTTGATTATGAAAGGGAAAATCTTGATTTTCTATAGCCTCCACTAGTTTATTCCACATACAATAACGATTAAAGAATTGAGATTTATTTTGAGAGAATATGTTTTCTGTCATCCTAAGACCATTTATCTCAGCTTGAGATAGAATAGCAATTCTGTCCAAATCTCTATTAGTTCCATTAATAAACTTATCAGAATTATCAGAGTTATAGGACGTATCTATAGGCAGAAAACAATTGCTTCCATTTTTCAAATCCCATCTTTGATTTTGTCTAACTGAATTTTGGAAAGATTTGCTATTCACTATCAATTCTTCTGCTTGAAATTCCTCATAATTTTCAATGTTGTTATCAACAGAAAAAATAGTAGAGATCATACCTTCCAACTCTTGCTGCGAATTTTTTTCATTAAGCAATTCCACCCTGTTGGCCTTAGTTGTATCTGATTGCGATTGCATTAAGGCTTCTATTTTATCATCTTTAGTATTCTCCACTATAGCTACTGTTTTTTTGGCGAAAGATGATCCACCATTGCTATGCAAACAATCTAAAGCATAAGGAGTTAGATGTTCAGAATTAGTAAGAGATAGAGAAGACTTACCAATCACGACATCTACTGGAGATGTTTCCTCGTCTCTGCAGGAACTTTTAGGAATTTGTTCGTGATCCAAATCTGGAATGAAAATATTCATTGGATCTGCAATATTGATGTTTTTAGATCCTTCTTCTCCAGCAACTGAAGAATGAAGCAACTCTCTATCTTGTTCTATATTTTGATCAGAGATTGATGAAGTATGAGGATCTAGGTTAATAATAGCAATCTCCCTTGATATTGCAGCAATTTTTGGAGAAGGAAACCCACGCTCAAGATCTGAGTGCTGAACTGTATTAGGATTTTCAAAGTTAACCGGATTAGAGGGGTCTTCATTGTGAATTTGATCCGAATGAAACTTCTTTAGAACCCATTGTTTAGTTTGGTTTTTGAGTGGGACAGCTTCATCCTTTCGTTGATCTTCATTACTGTTCTTGTCTTTGCCAACCGAACATGAGATAATGTTGTGACCCAGTTTTTTGCATCTAACACAGAACTGAGATTTCTTTTCGTACTCCACTGTTTGCCATCGTCCATGATCTCCTAAACCCAGCCAAAATCGTTTTGGGTTGGGTTTTAGAATATCCATCTCAATACAAATTCTAGCAACACTCGGTCTGGATAGGGTCTTTGTTGCTCCATCAATCTTTAATACCTTTCCGAATATGCTTCCAATAGAGATGAGTGCTGATTCATTGAAGAGATGAAGGGGGAGGTTTGGAAAACTCACCCAAATAGGAACTATGGATGGTTCCGCCCCTGATAAAAAAGATGGAGTCCATTTGAAAAATCTGAAAAGGTATCCATTGATATATAAAACTTCCTTAAGCCATATCATTAAATAATCTTCCTCCGATGCAAATCTGAAAAGAAGATGCCTTGTATCCAGAATACCAACAGAGAAATCCAGACGTATTCCTGCTGATTTTTTCATATGGACCTTGATAACATCCAGCGATGGTCTTCCATATGAGCACTTTGCAACTAAGGATAGTCGATGAGGGGCTGCAAGCTTTGATGATTCTTCTTCAGAGAAAAGTATGGCTGGTTCTCCACGGTATACTCCTGGTTTTTTGAGAGGGATAACATCATTTTGAGAGGATGAAGAAGACGTTTTACCAAGCATAGCCGCATAAGAAAGGGGAGGATCCGGCGGTTTGAGGGAGGAGGCTCCCCCCTCACCCCCGGCGGCCCTAGGGTTTAGCATAGAACCCTAACATAATTTCACAAAGTTGTGCTAACATGCACCCAAAAAATGATCTTACACCACTGAGTTTGTTGAGTGGTTTAAGGGCTATGTAAGTCTTAACTTGTGAATTCTGTCTATGTCTCTATGGATCATAAATGACTCTAAGAAACTCCATGAACTCTATGAACTCACAAGAACTCACAAGGCTATGATTATCGCTTGACTCACACGGTGTTGGTTTTGGTTTTTGGTTTTCGGATCTCATCTCACATGCTATTTCACGGTTTCCACGTTCTTACATGTTTTAAGGATTTCATTCTCCATGATTCCCATGCTCTATGCTTATTACTTTATTGTTAGTAGTTGTATACGGAGTATTCCACTCTCAGCCGATATTTGTTATCATCGGTAGGTGCTCGGGTTTCTTTTGATTTGTGTGGCACGGAACCTTGGGTAGAGGAAGAGTACTTCGATCCAGAGCCTTTCATGGATCACTACCAGGACGATGGTTCATTAGATAGATGTCGTGACTTCGATTTCTGTTGATCGATAGTAGTTAGGAAGTTACATGATATTTTGTTAAGTGAGAGTGGGACTTGTCCACTCCACATTTTGGATATTGTATACATACAGTTGTATTTTGTTGGTTCACACTTGGACCATGTATTAGGATTGTTTACTTTGCTTCTGCTAGGTTTGGTATTTTTAGCTTCCGCTATGTTTAGTGTATTTTGTTTCCACTGTGCATTATAAATTGTTTCTGCTATGTTGTCTATGTACTCTGACAAGTTTCCATGTGTGCCTTATGTATCATATTGGAGGTATGATACAGTGGTCACGAGTCAAAGTATCCCTAACTCCCATGGGGTATTTTGGGTCGCGACATAGTGGTCAATTGGCCATCTCCTAAGCTAGTTGCAAAAGTATTATTTGTCATATATATTGATCTTTTCTCTAAGATTGTTAAACCAGAATTTCTATAGAGACTAGGCTCTGATACCAATTGTTGCCCAGTAAATGGACCCTAGAGGGGGGTGATTAGGGTTAATAGCACAATAAAAATTTGCCTTGCTCTATTTTGCGGAATTAACAGATTTAAAGTAATGCAATTAACAAAGAGAAATACAAACACAGAGAGTTTGTTCACAAGGTTCAACAACTTTTCTACGTCCCCGCCTTTCAACTTCTAGATTCAAGGGTTCACACGATTTTACTCGTACAAGCTTCTTCAGCAGGAGAAGCTCAGACCTCTTTCAATCACTTCACAGGCTGGGACACCACCTTTGATGCAAGAGAACACCCTCTCTTGACTTCACAAAGCTATCCGGCTTCACGGAAAAGAATGCACAAATTCTTGATTTCCTTCAATGTAATGAAGATGATTGGATTTGAATCTAGTTACAAGGTTCCTTAATGAGCTAGATTGGATTGGAATAAAACCTCTGCAAATCTCTCAAATGATTGGCAGTTAAAAGCTCAAATAGAAGGATTTTGGGAATTCTAGGATTTTCAACGTATGACTGGTGAGAATTGAATGCTATGATCAATGTGTGTTCAATAAAAGATCAGTGGTTGTTGAATGTTCATAAATGAACTCAATTTATAGGGCTTGAAATATTATAGTCATTGGTGTAGCATTTAATGCGATTTTAATCGTTGAAAAACTAATCGTTATGAGTTTCCCGGAGGCAGACGTCGACGTTTAGGACTGAGACGTCGCCGTTTGCAACACATAAAATTTTCTTTATGTACTGTAACTCCCAAACATCGATGTTTGAAGGTCCTCCCTTCTCAGACGTCAACGTCTGCTACATTTTTTCACAATATACTCTGTTTTAAAAGACCTTTAAAATGGGAATGAATTCATAGGGCTTTGGGCTTTCCATTATCATGTTTTTGGTTAAGTTTTAAGATGTCCTAGGGCCTTGGATTATTCTTCAAATCTCAAGGCTTCCTAAGGTCAATCTAGGCTTTTGAGCTTTTGAACTTTTCAACCAAAAGAGGACTTTAAACATAAGTCCTAGACTCTTGAAATGAAACAATAAAACCTTCTTGAGTCTTCACTTTCCTTGTCTTGATCTTGAATTTTCTTCTTTGGCTTTATGATCCAACTTGGACTTTAGGTGAGATCTTGAATCTTCATGTGAGATCTTATCTTACTTTGATCTTGAACAATTTAGCTCTTGTAGCCTTTTGCCTTGATTTCTTTTTCATCAAATGGCCTTGACTTTGATTGGTGATATCTCTTGGTCATGTTGAATTTCTCTTAAAAGATGGACTAATGTTCCTTAAATCTGAAATTGGCATACACTTTGTAGAACAATTAGTACCAAAATTCTCATTGCATTATTGTGTCATAATCAAAATTATTAGGGGTACACGGGGTTGTAACCTTTATGCTAACATTATGCTATTCTCCAAGCCTCTCTCTTCATCAACAAGCCCACTATTATTCAATTTACTGCAGCCAAGAGAATCTTGCGATTTATCAAGGGCTCACTTGGTGATGGTTTCAAATTATTGCCCACATTCTCTCTGACTATCTCTACGTTCTCTAATGCAGATTGGGCAGGAAATCCATATGATAGATGGTCTACCACTGGTCTATGTGTCTTCCTTTGAAAGAATTTGGTCTCCTGGAGTGCAAAAAAAAAATCTACAGTATCATGATCAACTGCAGAAGCTGAGTATCGTACCTTAGCTTCCACAACTATCGATATCTTATGGATTCGGTCCCTCCTCAAGGATCTTGCAATTTATCTCTTCACTCCATCAACGATTTATTGTGATAACATCAGTGCCACCTATATGGCCTCCAACCAATTCTACATGCTCGTAGCAAACATATTGAAATTGACTATCACTTCATTTGGGAACACGTTGTTATGGGGGATATTCAAGTCCTGTTTGTGTTAGCTCTCCATCAAATTGCTGATATTTTCACAAAGGGTCTTCCAAAGACACGATTTCGATCACTAAAGCACAATCTCATGCTTGAGCCACCATGAGTCTGAGAGGGAGTGATAAGTGTTACATACCATCAGGACTCTTTGAGAGTTATCCAAAGAGTCCTCTATAAGAACTCAACTATGTTTAGGATAAGAACACCTATGGTTAGGATAATTCTTATCCTCTTGTATCTCTAGTATACACGGTTATGTAATCATCTATATATATATATATACATATATATTGAATACTCTAAAACCCATATTCGGGCAACTGAGAACAATAAAATCTCTGCTTTCCTATACATAAGTCTCGCAAGACTTTCATAAGGCTCATAAGGATCTCATAAGTCTAAGATCGGTTACAAAGCTTATAAGGATCAAGTCTAAGATCGTCCCATAAGTTCTCATAAGGATCATAAGTCTCGCGAGACTATCAAGGCTCATAAGAACTCATAAGTTAATAAGAACTCATAAGCTCAGAAGACTCATAAGGAACTCATAATAATTTGATTCTCGCAAGACTTCATAAGACATGTTTTGGTTTTTACAAAGGCTCATAAGGCAACTGTTTTAAAAGCTAAGCATTTTTAAGTTATGTTTCGAAATATAATTTTTACTTTCGATTTAAAGCATGAATTATGAATTGTTATTCTTTAAGTACTTGCATGATATTATTGGCATTATGACATTGCTAGCTATATACACGGAGTATTCCATGCTCAGCCGTACATTTTGATGTCGGTAGGTACATTTGACATATGCCCTCTGGAACCATGGGTTGAGGAGGAATACATAGAGGAGGTGTCTGATATCGATCATCCAGAGGCAGGAAGGGATCTTGATAGGTGGCCCTACCCAAATTTCTATTGATTGAGTCAAGAGATGGAGTGACCATGTATTTTGGGGATTTTTGTAGACTGGAGTCGTGTAACTTAAGTCTTGGTTTATGTAAGTATATCATTTTACATTTTAGTATTTTGTATAAACTTGGAATATGGTCTATATATCGAGGAAATTTTCAGTTTACGTTTCTGCTATAGTTTCCTTGTATATTTTATGCAAGATGGTTTGATATGATATGTTAAGTCAAGGGCCAAAGTCTCGCTTAACTTTTAAGGGGGATTTTGGGTTCCGACACAAGGATAGGTTGGTGCATTCATGAATCTTAACCATAGTTAAGAGGTGTCAAAAAAGACACATGGCAACCTCAAGGGCATTACCGAACTCTAACCGTGGTTAAGATTCACCCACCCCTAGGATTCACCCACTTATTCTTAGTTGGATGATTTGATATGATATGTTAAGTCACGGGCCAAAGTCTCTCTTAACTTTTAAGGGGGATTTTGGGTTCCGACACAAGGATAGGTTGGTGCATTCATGAATCTTAACCATAGTTAAGAAGTGTCAAAAAAGACACATGGCAACCTCAAGGGCATTACCGAACTCTAACCGTGGTTAAGATTCACCCACCCCTAGGATTCACCCACTTATTCTTAGTTTTTAGAAAAAAAATATTAATTTATTTAAACCCTGGTTAAAATTCACTAAGTCCTAGGGTTACTTTTTTTTCTTTTTTTTTTCTAAAAACCAAGGATAAGTGGGTGGACCTTAAGGGTGGGTGAATCTTAATCACAGTTAAGGAGTGTTTAAAGAGACACATGGCAACCTCAATGGCGTAACCGGACTCCTTGCTCCCTTGGCAAAACGCTCTAAAAGAAGAACGTCTCGCCAAGGCCCCGCCCACCCTTTTCTTTGCTATACCCAAAATATCTCCAAAGCTTTTTGGTTCTTAAAATGTCCCTATGTAATATTTCTATAAGCAACATTTCCTTCGCAATTTTTTTTATCCAAAATGGCTTTTAAGTTTCTATACTCAAAATATTCCTTATTTTTTTTCCGAAATGCCCTCACTAGGTCCCTCTTCCCAGTCTCTCTCCCCCTTCCCCTCTCGATCTCTCACGTGGATCGCTCGTGCCGCCACTAATATATATATTGTTCATTTTTATGATTAGATAGATTCGTTATATTTTATAGACTTGTCTGAATTATTATATATTGTTTATAGGTACAAAAAATACACGTACAAAAAAAATTAAATATCAATTTTTAATTCTGTTTTTTATAATTTAGGACTGTCAACGGTAATTTTAAAACCGTCGCTAAAGCATATGAATTATTTATAAATAGAATAATTATATATATACCACGGTGGTTTTCGCCGCCTCTAATAATGAATTTACAATATTATTTAATTGGTTACGGAGGCGGTTTTTGTCACTGCCATTATTCGGCAGTGGTTGGAAACCGCCTCCGTAGTTGTACTTAAATTTAGGGAATTGCCCTTAATTAACTTTTGGTAAACGGTCACCTAAACCGTCGTTGAAAGAGGGCCTCTTCAATGGCGATTTTTTCTAACCACCGCATGATCAACTGCCGCCAAAAGCTTTTCTGACAAGTGATTCAACAGTGGTATGGGAAACCACCATTGTACCAATTAACGAGGATTTAGGTATCTTCGGCGGCAGTTTTGAACCTCCGCTAAAATTTTATAATTTTGTAATGAGTATATATATCATGCATTCAGATAATACAACACATGTCCAATTTTTTTTTTGAAAAAAATTAATTCAAATTTATAATAATATTTTTAAATTAATATTGACGGAATTAAAATTACAAGACAAGAGTTTGTGATTTTGTGCATGCATTTAAGAGGGCGTCTGATATATATAATAAGGTGGCAAATCCTCTCCAGTTATAACCGGATGTGGCACATCCGGTTATAACCCCTAGAGGTCGCCACGTGTCTCCTTTGATACCTCTTAACCGTGGGTAAGGTTCACCCACCCCTACGGTTCACCAACCTAATTTTGGTTTTTTAAAAAAAAATATTAATTCTATTTTTAAAATTAAAAATATGTTTTTAAAGTTTTTTTAATATTAAAAACAATTTTTTAATTTTAAAAATAGAATTAATATTTTAAAAAAAAACCAAAATAGGTGGGTGAACCCTAGGGGTGGGTGAACCTTACCCATGGTTAAGGGGTATCAAAGGAGACACGTGGCGACCTCTAGGGGTTATAACCGGATGTGCCACATCCGGTTATAACTGGAGAGGATTTGCCACCATTGCAGATGAAAATGGGAATGAAAGAGAAGTACTGGATGATGATTGGAGTAAAAGGAAGGTGCCGTCAATATTGAAATGTGGCGGGTCTTTAGTCAACTGAAAACCTTCTTCGTGTTGCAAGACGCTGTGGTGTTGTCACGTAGTGGTCTTAGGTTCGAGTCGCTAGAAACCAGGTCGCGTCAAACTTTGGACTGAACATTTAAGCGTAACTGAAAATTTATATTATAAAAAAATATTTAAAAAGAAAAGGAATTTCCTACCCTCTCCAGTAGAATTTTTTAGTCTAGGGACCTTAGTTTTTCTCCTAACCAAAAAAAAACTTCGTTTTTCTTGGAACAGTTGTTTAGTTAAAATATAATTATATTCCACAGATATTTTATTTAATCATTACATGCTTTCGTATGCACATACATTTTATTAGTATATTTTATAGAATATATATCTTAGTAATTAAATTTAATTTCCTTACATAAATTTAAATATCATATTTTGTTGCATCATATTATTTCAACCAAAAAAAATAATCGTTTTTCTTGCAACAGTTGTTTAGTAAAAATATAATTATATTCCACAAATATTTTGTTTAATCATTACAGGTTTTCGTATGCACGTACATCTTATTAGTATATTTTAGTAATTAAATTTAAATTTCTTTACATAAATTTAAATTTAATTTTACAAAAGAGTTTTTTTTTTTTGGAGTTTTTGGAGGCTTAAGAAGTTTGAAAGTAAACAAAGGTAGGAAAAAGTGGACAAGAATGGAAGCTACTCTTTTTTGTTTATTCAATACTGAACTTGTGGGTTATGGGCCTTGGATTATAGGCCCACCATGCTTCCGCTGCGCCACTCTAATTCTTATATTAGAAAAGAATTACTAATAACTAATTATTTATGAGTCTCACTTATACATGTATAAAAAACAAGGATTCGTTTCAATAGAGTCCTTATTGATAGTGAGTACTTCTCTTTTTTATTTTTGAAAGGTACAGTATTAAAAATCTAAATTTACTTTACTAAAATTCTATTTTTTTTAAATTATTTATTAGACGTTACTCTCTTTATATTAATTAATTTTTAATATATTAGTATATTTTATACAATATAGTTTAGTAATTAAATTTAAATTTTCTTATAAGAAGTTCAATTTAATAAGAGTGACTAATAGTTGATTATTGATGAGTCCCACTTATAAATGTATAAAAAAACAAGGACGGTTTCTAATAGAGTCTTTATTGATAGTGAATACTTATAATCAATTTAAAAGAAGTGTTTGAAATTCCACCTCTTACTTATCCTTTAGGAGAATTTGATGGTGGGTCATACTAAAAATATTCACTTTCTTCTAATGGATAAGTATGAGGTGGTGAATTATTTTTAAAGCAGTGATTAGCGGGCCCATGGGTTCACTTCATATCTTACCTGTTGCCCAAGTATTGGAACCTAGAGGGGGGGTGAATAGGGTCTTGGCAATTTTAAAATTCTTTTTGCGAAATTTTAAATTAAACTAATTAATAAGAGAAAGAAACTAGTAATTCTACAATAATACAATTTTAAAGAAAGGATGAGAGATAGAGAGAGCAAATACAAAAGATTGTTTTCAAGGTTCGGTACTCCAACTTACGTCCCCGCCTTAAGCTTTCCCGCTCAAGGATTCACCACGATCCACTGTTGCGCGATCTTCTTCCGGGTGAAGACCAAACATTTACAATCTTCTTATGGGTAAAGATTAAACATTTCATTGCAAGACAACAATCCTGTCACGCCCCAAAATACTCCCTAAGAGTTTGATATTTTGGCAAAGTGACTTATATTTCAAACCATCTTGCAAAACGTATACAAGGCATGAAAAATAGTGAACCTAAAAATTTATTCTATATAAAAGTTCTTCCAAGTTTTAACATGGACAAAAGACTAAATAGAAACTATAAAATGTATAAAAGATCCAGCACTTGAGTTACCAACTCAAGTCTAGATGAAAAATCTCCATCAACAAAATCTCAAAATACATGTCTCTCTCACTCAACTCAACCATAAGGCCACATATCAAGGCCCCTAACATCTGGATGACAATCCCACGCAAACTCCTGCTCTCCATGAACCTCTTCGACCCATGGCTCCGGAGTACGACCGTCCCACCTGGAACCTACCGAAATAGCAGTTCGGTTGAGTCTTGAATATTTAGCGTATACAAACTACTAACTAACCATGTTACAATACCTTAATATGTCATACAGGATATAGTTCATCATAATATATATATAATCAGAGTGTGGAAGTTAAAACAAGATATCCAATACATGATCTCAAAAATCATACTTTAATTTAATGCTTCCACAAAACGTATTTCAAATATCTTATGAGTTCCTTCTGCATCTTATGATACTTGTGGGTTCCTTATGCGTCTTATGAGATTCTTAGCTTATGAGATTATTCCTTTCACTTATCTTGTACTTACTTTGGGAAAAATGCTAGTACCCGTACCTGGTCATAGTACTGGTCTCCTCTCTTGCTTTACATTCTTATTTCTTTTCTTGTGAGCTTCCATTTCCTTTCTTATGGATTTTCTTTTCTTTTCTTACAATTTTATTTCTACTTTCTTATAAACTTTTCTTATGAGTCAGTTGGTACTTATGAGTTCCTTATAAATCTTATTAGTCTTGTGAGACTTATGAGTTCCTTTTGAGTATCAAGCTTCACTTATCTCATTTGTCTAGCACCCGAACTATGAAATGGATGGACATGCCTAGCATTCTTCATTGCATTTACTAGTACCTGAACTATGAAATGGAGGGACATACTAGCATCTTTACTTTTCTTAACTAGTACTCGAACTATGAAA
This sequence comes from Tetracentron sinense, assembly GCA_015143295.1. Classification (NCBI taxonomy): domain Eukaryota; kingdom Viridiplantae; phylum Streptophyta; class Magnoliopsida; order Trochodendrales; family Trochodendraceae; genus Tetracentron; species Tetracentron sinense. The sequence goes on from CM026568.1 coordinate 8,831,505, forward strand.
TAGATGGACATATTAGCATCTTTACTTTTCTTAACTAATACTCAAATTATGAAATGGATGGACATACTAGCATATTTACTTTTCTTAACTAGCACCCGAACTATGAAATGGACGGACATACTAGCTTCTTATGAATTTTCCTTTGAAAACCCTTTCTTATATATGATTCTAAAAATATCATGCTCATGAGAAACCTCGGTCATACATGTGCACTACTTATGAGCATCATGGTAATCATAATCCTATAAAACTTTTAACATTGAGTAACATCATAAAATACTTAGGAGCATCATAGTATTCTTAAAGAGCAGTTAACCATCAAAATAAAACATGGAATTTAATTTCATTAAATAGCATACACCTATACGACTATATACCTTAGTTTATCAAATATGTATCATTTACATGGTTTACTTAGCATAGCTTAACATAGTGTAACATATACATGGGTTACTTAGCATAGCATATGTCGCACCTCAAAATACCCATTAGGAGTTAAGGGATATTTTAGAGGTGACTATACATACCTGTCAAACCATCCTGTAATGAACAAGGTAAACATGATACAATAATGCAAATAATCAGAGTGCGGAAGCTAATCATGAGTGCGGAAACGTGAACTAACTTTTTCTTTTCTTCTATAACTCCAAAATAGTATTCCAAGTTATCATATACAAAACATATCAAGTTAAAGGTGGACATGCCCACCTATCAAAATACAAAATGAGAAACCTCATAATCTTCTCTCTCTCAGTAATCACCCCCATAGGGCCAATGATCTAAGTCCCTTGCCTCGGTCTGAGGCTCAACTATCGACTCCTCATATGATTCTTCCTCGCCGTAGTCCTCCTCAACCCAAGGACCAGGGGCACAAATGTCAAAGGGGACCCGTGCACCTACTGACATAAAAGTACGACTGAGTATGGAATACTCAGCGAGTACAAGCTACTAGCTAGCCATAGCAATAACAAAGCACAACAGTAATAATCACAATACACAAAAATCAATTTAAGCAACACTAGCAACATATGACATCTAGCATTGAAAATGAAGCAATATACATATCTTGACATGCATGCATGAATGCGAAACTCCGGTAAATCTCTTGTTTGGAATCTCATGTCCTTCTTGTTCTTGATTTGTATACTTGTAAGCCAGAAGCTAGCACCCGTACATTCTTGGGCTACCAACCTCCTAGACATTCCATTTTCTTGTGAGCCAGAGGCTAGCACCCTTCGCTTGAGCTACCAACCTCCTTGACATTTCATTTTCTTGTGAGCCAGAGGCTAGCACCCTTCGCTTGGGCTACCAATCACCTTGACATTTCATTTTCTTGTGAGCCAGAGGCTAGCACCCTCCACTTAGGCTACCAACCTCCTTGACATTACATTCACTTGTTTCCTTTACTTGTGAGCCAGAGGCTAGCACCCTCCACTTGGGCTACCAACCTCCTTGATATGTACTAACTTCATTTTAAATACTCGTACTTGAAAACATCGGTTCATGCATGCATGTGTGGGTGTGTGTGGCACTTATAGTAATCGTGATAACCATATGATATGAAGAATAGAGTATAGCATTTCAATTCATGGTATAAACATGTGGGAATTTAGACAATCTATATGGCATTTGATCAAGGTCATGGATTTGAAGGAACTACATATATTCATGTTTTCATACTCTTCATTTATTGAGGAACTTCTCATTTAGGCATTTAATCAAACACATAACATGCGACATTTCATAGTCATTTCATTTCTTCTTATTAGTGCATACATTCCATTCAAACATCAAGGTGTATTCATTATTTGTAGGATACCCTTCCAGCATTTTCTATCACACACATCACATCCACACGGCATCCATCACCTCAACCTTCACCCCACACATCACAACACATTCATTCCATTTATCTTGTTTAGTTTAGGGATAATGACATAACTCAAGAAGAATGGATAACACATTATCAAGATCATCATTTTCAAAGAAAAACCTAGGTTATTGCTAAGGGAGATAGTAAGGTATACTAACCTTGAAATTTGGAGGAGAACTTGAGGGGACTTGAGAAAAGATAAGATCTAAGCTTTCCTTTGATCACACACCAAACTTTGGCCCAAACCCTAGCTTTCCTTTCTCTTCCTTCTCCAATCTTCCAAAATCCCCAAGTATGAGCTTTGAGGGTTTATGAAACCCTCACCCACGAGTTGGGGCCTTATATAGAAAAATGGATGGTCAAATGACCATCCTACCCTTAAAATTTTGGCCAAAATAGACCAAATAGGCAAAGTGCTTCGAGGAGCGGTCGATCGATCATAGGAGCGGTCGATTGGTAGGCTAGCGGTAGACCGGTGGTGAGTAGCAATTGACCGGTCCAAAATCCCCTCTCTGGAAAAATCACTCATACAAAATTAGTGCGATAGCGGTCGACCGGTGGTTAGAGCGGTCAACCGGTGGCTGGAGCGGCCGACCTGTGTTTTGCCCATTTTGCTGATTTTCCTCATTTTCTCCACTTTGGTCTTTTGGTCATATCTTTTGACTTGTTAGCCGGATTTTGACGATTCAACTTGTATTGGATTCGTCTTTCGAAGAGGAACATTTCTAGTAATTCAAAATCTTCAAATTCTTCTTTATTTATTAATTATACTACGTAAAAGGCCAATTGACTACGAGAACACTGTTCATTAGGCACAAAAAGTTCCGGGGTGTTACAGCATAGCATATCATATCACATATATGGTGTTAACCATTATTTACTCCAAAGACCAAGCATCTCATCCTACTATCAAGCCATGGTTCATAATAAAGGTAGTTTATCAAAATTATGTTTTACATCTTACTAGAAATAGAGGGTTTATAAAAATAACCAAATCAATTCAAGTTTCATCTTAACACATTGTCTATATCTTACTTTTACAAAGGGAACACAATAATAGAAACCCATATTAATGGATCATAGCAGGGAAGGTTAGTAGAATTTATCTACACTCTTTTTCTAAAAAACCACTAACATCTCATATTCATTTTCATAGGTTTTTAGCATAACCTTACATTAATTCAATAGATGAATCATAAAATGGAAAGCTAGTAGAAAGTATCTACCTTTGAGAGTGAATTCGTGTGGCTTTGTGCGTGAGAAACACCTTGGCTTGCAAGATCCTTGCTTCCCTTTTTGATCTTGAGAAGATAGGGGTGAGATTTGGAGTTTCACCCTTGATCTTGAGAGAACTTATCTCCAAAACCCTAGCCTTTTCTCCCTTTCCTCCCTCTCTAACTCTCTCAATTTCTCTCAAAAACAAGTCTTGAGGGTTTATGAAACCCTACGCTACGAATTTGAGGATTTATAGACAAAGGGAGTGGTCAAAAGACTATCCTACCCTTAATGAAATAGTGTAAAAGACCCAACTGGACAAAATTTTGGGAGCCCGGTCGACCGGCTAGGAGGGGCGATCAACCGGCCAAGCAAAAAACCCTACTATTTCCCCATTTTGGTCATTCTTGGGGAACAGTCGGTCAACCGGCTGGGATGGGCGATCAATTGGCAATAGGCAGTCGACCTGCCATGAGGGATGGTCGACCGGCCACCTACAAATTTGGTCATTTTCCTTTGTTTTTCCCATTTTTCACACTTTGAGTGATTTCATTCTTCCTTTAGCTAAATTAGAGTGTCTCCACTCTTTTACCTTGGTTTTAACACTCCCCCAACACATGTATTTTGGTTGTAACTCTTTCATTCCACTATCCCACACCAAAATACATAGAAGACCCTCTTGGCCTAAAATCACTATTCATAGACACTATTCACCGACTATGAACTTGAGTTTCGGGGTTCTAAACATGCTTAGGTTATTCTTTACCCTATGCATTTAGATACTTAGAGTATTCTTATACTCTTGTTTTGAGACTCAACATACACGTGTAAGCCCTCACTTCACTTCCCTCAAACCAAGGACTCATGAAAGGCTTTAGACCTTTACATACACTATGCAAGTGCACTATTCATTACCCTCTTCACATGAACAGTGAACCCAAATTTCGGAGCTCTACAAATCCTCTCTTGACTTTTACAAAACTCTCCGCTTCAAGGACAAGAATCCACAATTCTTGATTTCACAATACAATTTGAATAATTGGATTTCAATCCAGAAATTTACTCCTGATATTTGCTTAATAAGATTGACTTGAAGCACTCTAAAAATCTCTCAAAGATTAGAAGTGAATAGCTCAATAAAAGAGATTTGGGATTTCTAGGGTATGATCGATGTAGAAATCAATGTGAACTTGAGAGTAGATGATAAGAGTTATTGCATTGATCAACAGTTGTTGTTTGTTCATAAATGAACTCCTGTTATACCATTTTGAGAAATTATGGCCGTTGGAGAACATTAAATGCGAAAATAGCTATTTAAAAACTAGTCGTTACAACATTTTAACTTTTCCGCATGAATTCGTCGACGAAATTGGGTGGGCATCTCAATTCGTCGTCGAAATCAAAACCAAAAAAAACAAAACAGTGGCTCAGAAGCCAATTTCATCACCAAAATTATAGTACCCCTATAATTTCGTCAACGAGATCAATATGTTTTCTTATTAAACTCATCTTAATCCTCTCTCAATGATATGATCCTTTTGTAAGGTTACTTGGTTTGTCTTTAACAAGATTTTCTTCATTTTTCATGATGTCCTAGGGCCTTAGAATTAATATAGAATTATGGTCTTAGGTTCCTATGGTCAATCTAGGTATTTGAACAATTCAAGCTTTGAGGACTTTTTACAAAAGTCTTAGACACTCTCACAAGACAAAAAATAAACTATAAACTTTCTTGTGAGTTGTTCTTCAAACTTTTTCTTAGATCTTCTATGTTGACTTTGTCTTCATGATCTTCCAAGAGTTCTTCATTAGGATTTTCAATCATGGCTTCAGTTTGATTTTGAGTTTGGCTCTTTTTGCTTTGACTTTAAGTAGTCTTCATCTTTGAATGGATGACTTGCATTTGGTTGAAGGCTTGCTTTTGTTGATCCATTCTGAATGCTTGAGATCATTTTCATGCTTTATACTTTGAATGTTGCGCTAATGTTCTTATAATATGAATTTCATAAAAACTTGATAGAACCATTAGTATCACAATGATCATTTCATTATTGTGTTATCATCAAAATTATTAAAGGTACCTAAGGTTGTAATCTTTAGACTAACATTACCACCGTGTCCTTGTGTCCCTTTTAACACCCCTTTAACCCTGGTTAAGCTTAACTAAATTAATATTAAGATTTTGGGTTTTTTTTAAAAAACAAGGTTGAATTGCTTAACCTTAGGGGTGAGTATATCTTAACCACAGTTGGCATGCATTTAAAATTGGGGCTTGAACCCATGAGGACCGGCCATTCCATTACAACATGGAAACTACTTTAAGGATTTTCCTTACTTTTATAATTGTAATCTACTTATACATATCAATAATAAAGTAAAGTGAAGGGTAATTATGTCTAACTAAAGTTTGGTATACTCTTTGTACTTTTATTAGTAGAATGATATGGAAATGTTTAACTAACGACTGAATGATCCATTGGTGCATATATATAGCCCTTTTTAACACCCATCAAATGTGGTTAAGAGTCACTCACTCCTAGGGCTAAGTAAATCTAACATTGGTTTTTAGAAAGAAAAAATAAAAAATATTAACCTTAATTTTCTTAAGTTTAACCATAGTTAAATGGGTGTTAAAAAGGGCATGCACGTTCATGACATGCATTTGACTACATAGCCAAATGTGTGGTGGGCTAATCACTGCGTGTGTGTGTATATGTATATATAATGCCTTTATTGTATTTGTAATTTCTAAAATGCTCCTAACACAATGCATATTTTGGGGAGATAGGACCATGGCCAATTGCAATTGAATTCAAGAGAATTCAATTGCATATGTGGTAGATGTAGATTGGATGAGGGGAAAAGAGCGGAAAATTCAAATTTTGAAATTTTTTTCTCTTCCAATCAACATTTGCCACATATACAATTGGAAGAGAAAATTTTCAAAATTTAAATTTCCCACTCTTTTCCCCTCATCCAATCTGCATCTACCACATATGCAATTGAATTCTCTTGAATTCAATGCAATTAGTTGTGATCCTATCTCTATTTTAGGGAGCTCCAGTCTTTTTTTTTTTGTTTTGTTTAGGAATGAGTGTGTAAATCCCATGTCATGGAGGGAGAGTCTCACGTTGCATATTGTGGTTTTGCTATTCAGGATTAGTCCACTGGTCGGAATGTCCAACTTGGAGAGAAAACCCCCTACCTTAACTCACTTCTCCCAGCCGCAAGTTATTAGGGAAATAAAAGTAAGATGAGATGCTCTGCTGTATCATAAGTGTATCACATCACTATTACAATATTTGATTACTATCTTTAGTATTAAATCAGGATTATCCTTGAGGTTATCTTTTTAAATTAGGAGTCTTAAATTATATATCTAAACCCTCTACAAATGTGTATGTGTATTGATTTAGTTGCAATGTGTAGTCTATACAAAGATCATTTTTATATATATACAAAAAAATGCAAACATACATCCTATGTTGGAAACTTGTTAGCAATGATCTTTTTTAACTCAATGCCTGCAGATGATTAATAAGTTGCCGACACATCAGAGAGAGTTGTTAACTATGCACTCACTTGAAAAAGCCACATCTGCTTTTTATAATTTAAAATTTATATTTAACATTGGTTGTGATGTGTCAAAAGCATGTTGGGCTTTTGTAGCCTTGAAGAGAGTGTATAAGAAGAAGGAGGGCTAGTTCCCGTCACACTTTCAAACTCACTTTTAAACTCTAGTAGTAACACTTATCATTGTTACCCTTTCAATAGGTTAAAAAAATAATTTTTTTAACACGCGTTACTCTCTAAAGTGAGAAGTTTGGAAGTTCAGCTTAGCATTACTAGAGTGGGTGTATATATTGGTGATGCAATGATGTTGCCACGGTTTTCCTCCACCGTAAGACTAGGAGCGTACTACAGTAATTGTGAGGAATAAAAGGTCAGTATCAAGAATCTCACCCCTAGAATAAAATGTCAGAAAGCAATATAATAACTGACGTTTCCAATAGCTACATTTCGCAATATATCTCCCCTATTACGTTACCACGGGAAAGACCGGGAGGTTCTCATGATTACAAACAGATTTATACACAAATGATATGAAACATCTGACCCTCTAGCTCATATTGCGAGGGCTGCATTTCTTAATAGAGTGGTCCTGGGAACCAAATCGCCTATGCCAAGAGTGTTTCAAGGTCAGGATTTCTTGTACAACTGCGAATTCCGTACAAAATCATGTTTTAAAGAAAGAAATCCTGGTCATGCCCTGGGATTGCTTCCACGGTCTTGGGATCAAATTCTAAGGTGTGAAGCTTTTCTTACTGCTACAGCAAGCAGGAATTACTCCCGGATGCCTTGTCATCTCTAGAAACTAATCATCTTTTAATTATCTATTTTTAAAAGAAAAACCTAACACATAGTATTAACCTTTAAGATTAATGCTTGTTAACTACAGTTAATCATATATGACACATAATCATAGTATATATATAAAGAGAGAGAAATAGAGAGCATTCTAGTGAGTCATGCTCATTAAAGCCTTTAATGAGCGGTCCTTAATAACGTGACACGTGAGGGGTTATTTTGGAATTCGACTATTGGATGTCAAGACACATCTCTCGAGAGATGCGTGGTAAAAAAATCAGTCTGATCAGGTTTATAGACTGACCATTTAAAGATGAGAAGATCAATCATTTCTATAGCCTAGGTGAAGTCTAGTGAACCATAAGGGGCTAATGCTAACAAACTATGGTCTAATCGGACAGTCTAAATATGTCCGGTTGGACTGAATTTTTGGCACGTGTCTCCTAATGAACTCACCTTAAAATCTAATAGTCGGATTCAGAGAAAAGACTGTCATGTGTCATCTTTCTAGAAGGACAACTCACTTAAAGCTATAATGAGCATGACTCATTGGTATCCTTCCCTCTATATATATATATAAACATATATGAGGATTGATGACATTCATGCAATGAGGGTAGCCTTAATGGAAGAGAAACACTACCCTTTTAATCTCAAAGAGGTGGCAATCTTATAATTATGGAGAAAATATTTTACAAAATTGTCACTGTGTCTTTTCATAATTACAATAATACTACCGCCTTTGACAATTTTTCCCCTTTTGTGAAGGATACCCGCGTTCATGCACGGCATGAACATTATCAATTCTTTTTTTTTTCTTTTTTTTCTTTTCTTTTAAAGTCACTCAAAAGGAGTGGGGGGTTTGCCAGACCCCTACCGGTTTATTAAAAATAAAAGATGGGGGGACATAAAACCTTACCCTTACACATACCGAAACTAAAGGAAAAAAATAAGAGGGAGACATAAAACCTTACCCCAACAAACACACCTAAAAGAAAACAAAAATAAGGGGGGAGACATAAACCTTACCCCTATACAATAAAATACCAGGACACAATAAGACTTCAATCACTAATAATCAGTCTAACATTGCCCAAGCCTGTTTGATCAATCAAAATAAGAGAGATGAGCCTAGAAGGAATATCCTAATTAGGGAAAAGATCACCAGAAAGCTGAGTGCTACAACCATGATTAGCTAAAAAGTTTGCAACCATATTAGCTTTCCTATTGATATGAGTAATAGAGGAGCAAATATTCATCACCTGATTAATCTTCTTATTTCAATATCATACGTTCCACGGATGACTATATGAGACTTTCCAAGCTTGAACAAGAGACTGAGCATCTGATTCAACCTCTACACGAAGGAAGCCAAATCTTTGACAAAGGATAAGACCATCAAGAAGAGCTCTAGTTTCAGCAACATAGTTAGAGCAATGTCCATAATAAGCATAAAAATAAGCTATCAACTCTCCAGAATGATCACGAATAATTCCACCTCCTCCAGCTAATCCCGGATTACCCTTAGACGCTCCATCCACATTCAGCTTGACTCTTCCTTGAGAAGGCCTATTCCATTTAACATAAGTAATATTGGTTCTTTTCTGGACAGAAGGAGCCTTTGATTTATATATATATATATGAATCTTGCTAGCCAATCTCTCTTCTATTGCACTCTCTTTTTCGGTACTTAGAAAACAAGAATTTTGAGATGGAGCTACATGAAAAATTCTTGTCTTATTGCCCTAAAAGTGAAGAGTCCATATGGGAGAAAGTGTGGCTACCACTCTCTCTCTCTCTCTCTCTCTCTCTCTCTATATATATATATATATATATAGTTTAAATACAAAGCGGAGCTCTACTCCACAATAGAAAAGTGGGGCTCCATTTTTACCTATTGGCTGTGGCAATTTGATACAGAGAGGAATTGTTTATTGCCACTTTCTCCCTAATTACAAAAGTGTCATTGCTTTTACGTTACGGTAAAATGGTTATGCTTTGTAGTTAAACATTTATATATATATATATATATATGGAATTGATGTAATTATATAATTTTACTGTGAAGGGCGTGGGAGTGGTGGTGATGAAGGGAGTTTTGTCTTGACCCGGGTGAGAAGATACGATATTAGAGAAGGAGATGGGGAGAGGGTAAGGCCTACAGGTCGGTGGCCCCAATCCATCGCCGCATAACGACACAGTACCCTGCGTGAGAGGAGCATGAACAGCAACACCCCCTCCATTAATATTTTTATTTTGTGGTGGGAAAGGCTGAGGAAAATCAGGAAAACTGTCAGGAGAAAGGAAAATTATGTACATGTGCATGACAACCAAATCATAGAAGATGAACATCACAGCAACCTGTTCAAATTTCTCATTTGAAAGAGAGGAGAAGTAAAAGAGGTCTTTGGATTGATTGTTTTCTTCTTTTCATGTCCTGATTGAAGCTGTTCCTTTAGACTTTTTCTTCCCTTTTTTTGTGGAGTTTGGAGTTTTTCAGAGCTCTATAGAGGAGGTAGATCAATACCCAAAAGCCAGAATTTCAATTTCTTTTCTGTTTTTCTCCTTTTTTGGATTCTGAGAGAAAGGATCGTTAGAGAAGAGTACAAGATTTCATGTGGGTTGTGAAAATTTTCAGTTTATTTTGAAGTTCTAGATTAGCTGGTGAAAAGAAGAGCAAGCACAAGAAGGTAAAGGAATTGCTGAAGATGGCCGCTTCTTCATCGTCCACGCCTTTCTTCGGAATCAGAGAAGAAGACCAAACCCAGATGAAACAACAACAGTCCACTACACCCACTTCATCAACAGCTCCAATCATAGCACCTCAGAAGAAAAGGAGGAATCTTCCAGGAACACCAAGCAAGTAGCTAGCTATTACATATAACTATTTATATATATATATATATATATATGCAGAATCCTTTTAGCTCTCTAAATCTTTCTCTTGATTAATTATGGAAATGAAATGGGTATTAATTTTCTCTTTTTATTTTCCCCCAATTTTCTCTTCTAATTATATCTTCTTTTTTTGGGGGGGCTGGGGGATGTTAAATTCTTACAAATGAACAGATCCAGATGCGGAGGTGATTGCACTATCTCCCAAGACTCTAATGGCTACAAACAGGTTCATATGTGAGGTATGCAACAAAGGGTTCCAAAGGGAGCAAAACCTACAGCTGCACAGAAGAGGACACAACCTGCCTTGGAAGCTAAAGCAGAAGACAACAAAAGAGGTGAAGAGGAAGGTGTATCTGTGTCCTGAGCCCACATGCGTCCACCACGACCCTTCAAGGGCTCTCGGTGACCTCACTGGCATTAAGAAGCACTTCTGTAGAAAACATGGTGAGAAGAAGTGGAAGTGTGAAAAGTGCTCTAAGAGATATGCAGTGCAGTCCGATTGGAAAGCCCATTCCAAGACCTGTGGTACTCGAGAATACAGATGCGACTGTGGTACTCTTTTCTCTAGGTAACCAACCCAACCCATCTTCGATCCTCCTTAATAATTATACACTAATAAGTCAATCATCCACTCATTAATTTGTGACTTTTTTTTTTTTTTTTAGCTTTGGGTCTCAGATTCAAGTGTGTAAAAGAAAAAGATCCTAGGATTTGATTTTGATTTTTTTTATTTTTTTTTTTGAACTAGATAGATGGGTCTTCTTCTTCTGTTTTTTTTTTTTTTTTTTGGATGGTTTGGAGGTTTTCATTCTCCCGCGACTACGTGTTAAGGGAATGGCAGAGAAACTGCTCCCACGTGAATAATCTCTGAAGCAGCCATGGTCGTAGAAAATGAAAAACAGTTCATCTTTTCTTCTCTCCTCGATATTACCGCCCTTTTTGCCATGCCCTTTTCCTATTCACGTGCTGCCATGCTATGCCATGTAACAACGAGTGTTGTTACCAGGTTTGTTCACTTGTGGGTTGGATAGATGTGATCAGGGCTGTGCTCTTGCAGGTTCCCTTTTTTATGAAAACATTAGGGTTAGGAGGACAAGATGTTCAAGATTCTCTCTCTCTCTCTCTCTCTTCTCTCTCTCTCTCAAGATTATAAGGGTTGAATTAAGATGGGTTTCTTCCATTTGATGGAACTCCAATTTTTGAAGCTTGGTTCTTGAAATAGAAAGAATAACAGTCCCATGCGGTTGAGCATTAATTGAACTAAGGGTTCTGAAAATGAGTCCATGATGGGTGATTTTCATGGATTTGGAAAAACTTTTTGCATTAGAAAATAGACACTTCATGGGTTTTGCATTAATTAGTTGAAGAATAAGTCCTAGAAATGGGCTTCTTGATTGATGGTTTTTCGTCAATCCTGATAAAATTCCCTTGTTACATTTATTGAAGTGACAGTCCTCAAAACGGGAGTTCCTTGTTGATTGATTACTCATTTTCAAGTTTTAGTATAATTCTACCATCATTCCTCTTGAATTCTTTTCCCATCTTTTTGGGAAAGTGAAGTCACTTCCTGCAATTTTCGGGTTTTCTTACTTCGCATCTTGATTTAAAGATTTTACTTTCCTTCTGCATTTTTCTTTCATGATCATTTTAATAATTCTTCTATTATTGAAGAAATCAAACAAGCTAATCTAACTTTTCTTCTCTTTCAATTTCTTGAATTGCTTAATTGAATAAATTATCTCCTTTTTATTTTTTTGTGAAAATCAATCCTTTAGTCTCCCTTCTTGCTGCTGGACTGCAACCTGAACTTGAGTCTTGGCTATCATGGCATTTCACCTTCTTTCTGTATTTCTTTCCAGAAGAAACAACAGAGAATTTGTTCTTAGTTTTAACTAATAGAATAGAAATGACTTTATGTTCTAAATTTGTTTTTACCTGTCGTTTCCCTCCACTTTTCTTGTTACTGAAGTAAGCCCACATTTTTTTCCTTTGCGTCCTTACTTCCCAATGGAAATTAGATCTAATTCATTTCTTTTTTCTTTTTTCTTTTTTTTTTTCAATTTCTTGCAGACGTGATAGCTTCATCACCCACAGGGCCTTCTGTGATGCATTGGCTCAGGAGAGTGCAAGGCTTCCTACCAGCATAAGCACCATTGGGAGCCATTTATATGGAAGTAGCAACATGGGTCTAGGCCTATCTCAAATGGGTTCCCAAATTTCCTCATTACAAGATCAGAACCACCCATCTAGTGATATGTTACGGCTCGGCGGTGCCGGGGGAGCACAATTTGATCACCTCATGTCTCCCTCAAATCCTTCATCTTTCCGACCTCCACAACCCACCCATCAGTCTGCTCTCTTCTTCCAAGGTCCGAACCAAGATTTTCATGACGAAACCCAAGCCCATCAAGGGTTATTGCAAAACAGGAACTTCCATGGATTGATGCATCTCCCTGATCTTCAAAACAATTCTTCCTCTACTGCGAATGCCGCTGCTGCGAATCTCTTCAACCTTAGCTTCAATAATAGCAATAATCCAAACAATAACAACAGCCATCTATCATCTTCTGGGTTATTAGTTCCTGATCAGTTTAACAATGGTAATGCTAGCAGTGAAGGAACAACCCTCTTTTCAGGTAACATGATGGGTGATCACATGGGTTCAAGTGTCTCTTCCCTCTACAACAGTTCGATGCAAAACGAAAATGTTATCTCTCAAATGTCCGCTACTGCACTGCTTCAAAAAGCTTCTCAAATGGGTTCAACTACAAGTGGCAACAATGCGTCTTTACTAAGAGGCTTTGGCAGTTCTTCGTCAACTGGTACTAAATCGGATAGACCACACATGTCTGCTAATTTTCGGGGCAGTTTTGGTGGCGGCGGGGGAGAAAACATAAGATCACATCTGGAAAATGAAAACCATCTCCAAGATCTAATAAATTCTCTTGCAAATGGGAACTCTTCCATTTTTGGAGGCGGGCATGGAGGAGTCAATACATTTGGAGCAAGTAGTACTAGTGGTGGACATGAACAAGAAACCAGCTTTGGTGGATTTAATGGCAATAGAATTTCATTGGAACAGCACCAAGCTAACTCAAATTTGTGTGACATTGATGAAGCTAAGTTGCATCAAAATCTCGCCGCAAGTATGGGGGTGTCAGATGGATTAACAAGGGACTTTCTAGGTGTTGGAGGGGTGATTAGAAGCATGAGTGGCAGGATCCCGCAGAGAGAACAGCATCAAAGCATTGATATCAGCTCCTTGAATTCGGAAAAAAAGTCAGCCGCAGCAAATCGATCTTTCGGAGGTGGGAATTTTCAGTGAAAGTGAACTGAGAAAAATAAAGAAGGAAGTTTAGGTATGTAACTCAAAAAATGGAGAAGTTGCTAAAGGGATTGCAATGCTATTGTTTAATAGGATTTCATAAAGTACATGTGCCCTTAAGGCTTAATCTTCCATCTAGTTTATCTTAATTTCTTTATGTGAGTTGCTGTTTTTGTTTCTAGATTGTCATGAACCAAGAATACTCTTTTTTTTTTTTCTTCATTTTTGATTTTTTTTTTACCTTTTCCTCTCTCTTTTATGGCTGTTGCAAGAAGGGAGATTGCTAAAAATAAGTAAATAAAAAATCTTGCTTCTCACCTCTAATACACTTGTAGATTTCTGAATAGAAAGCATCTCATATATGGTGGGTGATTGGGTACCCACCAATGCCATTACATATAGTACATGTTCGAGTATGATAACCATAATTTGGAATCTCTCAACAGTTATAAAGACGACAATATTTCTACATACTTCTTGGAAATTCATGTATCATTACATTGGTATCTCTATGTGAGTGTGTGTGTGTCAGTGTGTGTGTGTGTGTGTTAGAGAGAGAGAGAGAGAGAGGTTGTAAAAGATTGTGGTAATTATTTAGATTTCATGGAGCCCTTTTGTCTCCCATGGCGTTTCTATTGTTTGTCGGGAGCCATTGTTTTATATAAGGGATGCCATTCTTCTTATGTTTGTATTAGTATAATCTCGCTTAGCGAAGAAGAGAGAGACAGGAAGAGAGAGACCATTCCATTAATATAATTTCTTTATCTTCTACAAAATTGTCTGCCCACCCACTACAGTAGTACCTACTCCTCTTCCTAACAAATGCAGAATTCCAGGCCTCTTTTGACATTCCATTCAAACATTCTCATCTCTTCTTTTCCTTTTTGAGTCTTCATGACCACGTACGTTGACTCCCTTCAAATCCCATCCTCTTAACCTTTTTATCTATCGTCCCTTTATTTTTATTTTTGAGCTTTACGATAACCATCTTTCACCATTTTCTGAACTTCTTCTACTTAGCATCTGCACAAATGGTTCGCTAGACAAACCCAGGTGGGTTTTGAAAATTCAGTGATCGACATGAAGTGCTCGAATCTCATGCCCACTGAATCAAGACAACCATGAGAAACAATCCATGGATGACATTCTTCTAATGCTCGAAATAGAGAGCTACAACAGCATAAACTAATTTAAAACGACTATGATAAGTTTAAGTTTAAGCATTGCTAAGCGTGTATTAATAGTGATAAAAACTGTATAGACAACAGAACATTTTGTCTCTAGTATTGTCGTGATGGGTTTGGCTTATTTGATGGAAGCATTCGTCAAGTGGAACATTTTATTGCAACTTCAATGCACTGAATCCTGGTTTTTTTTTTTAAGTTTGTGTATATGTTTTCTTGTGGCCTTTCTCATGTGAGGATAGCTATTAACTACTTGAATTTTGCTAGCTCCACTCTTTTGTTATGTATAAGTAAACACATTTGCAAATTAACTCCATTAAACAAAGAACCTAGCTAATTCTTCTACTTCCCTTGAATTGTATTAAAAAAATGTTTAAAATGTGATTCTAATACCCTTGTAACATTTGGTGGATTCTAATACTCTTGTGACACGTGTCCTCTTTTAACTTCCTATCATTGTGGTTAAGATTCACTAACTCTTGTGGTTAAAGCATCTAACCTTATTTTTTATAAAAATAAAAATAATTACTCACAAGGATTGAAACTTGTTAACCATAGTTCAAGGCAGTTAAAGGGGCTTTATGAGGGTAAGGAGAAATAGTCGGCTTTACCTTGTTATTTTCAATATTAAAATCTTTCATGCAAACTTTAAGATTATAAATTATTTTTTAAAATGATGACAAAAATTGAATTTATAATTATCCACATTAGTCTTTAAGACGCACCTTATATAAGTCTCACCCTAGTTATAAAAGGAATTCATGAGTCTTAGTGAATTGTTACGTTTGGTAATATAATAAGGGGTATTTAGGTCTATGAAATATCTTAAGGGCATAATAATCATTTTACTAGTAGTTATAAACCGAAGTCAGAACTGAAGGTTGAGATTCTTTGTCTAACGATTGAAAAGTGATGAGTTAATATTGCAAATCTGCTATGCTAACAAAGTATTTGCAAACTAGGAAAGCCTAGTAAAACTGATATGCATGCAAAAACCTTTTCTTTTTTGGGGGCAAATGACAACGATTATGTGGTGGGGCCCATACGACCCAAAATCCTTTTCTTGCCCCCCAAAAAAGTGGAGAGTGCAACATGGGAGAGTGGGGCTAGGACTCCCCATAAATACTAAATTAAACATTGTTTAAGATTTTTTTTTTTTTTCTTTCTTTTGTGATGGTGGTGAGAGTGTATTATTAAGGAAATATCTTTGTATGAGAATAATAGGGGACTATATATTCTTGCAATATGTATGAGAGATCATATCTCATTCATAATCCTAGATAAGTATGTTTGGTTTAGATTAGTATCAATCAGGTTAATTTAAGTTATAATTATATTAGGATTAATAAGATTTTATTATATTTTCTTATTAGTCTCTATCATTTTCTATATAAACCCTACTTAGTGTCAATACAATTCACTCAAATTATTCAATAGATTTTCTTCATGGTATCAGAGCGAATCTGCTGTGATCTGAGTCTTTTGTTTGGCTTTGGTCTTCTTTAGTTGACGCCATCTTTCTGGCAGCCGCCCGTCGGCTTGAACTTTCTTTTCTTTTCTGTCTCTCTCACTCCCCTATCTCTATCACGTATCACACATGGAACTCTCTCATTATGTCCATTCTCTTTCCCTCTTATCCCACTCTCACATCACGTTGACAAAGAGGGGAGACCTCTCTCTCTCTCTCTCTCTCTCTCTACGTTAATTGCTAAAAGAGAACACCAATCTCTCACAATATTGTTTCCAGTTGCTATTTGGTTCTTTCAGAACTACAGCAAGCTGGGGATGGAGGATAACTCATCCAGAGTACACGGGGCTCCATCTGACCACTATTATCAATTTCATGATCACGACTGTCCAAGCCTGTCACTATACCCATACAATATATATGTTGCTGCAGCTCGTAGTCATCATGGTAAAACTCACGAATGTTACCATCACTGCTACTCTTAATTTCCTTGTTCTCACTATCCACAGTTGTCTGACATCTTTTAAATTGATCTACTGATCAAGTTGTTGCTGGCCACAGCCAGATCTGCACCATTGTTGCATGATTTCCCGTCGCTATCCTTTGCCTCAACACCAACTAGCTACCACCCTAGAACCCTTCATCTCAATTTCCTTTCTTATATCTAGATCTAGTGTATGTACCTGAAAGTCCTCTTTCTTTTCCTTTCTTTCTTTAGGAATTATAAGAGGAGACAAAATAATAACGCGTTTTTGGTTTATTTTCTTTTAAACAGCCCACATAGGGGTGGCAATCGGGCCGACATGGGGAGTTTTAGGATGAGCAACAGCTGTTGCCGCTCTGTGTCTTTCAAAAGTGGCCCCCACATTCAATAGGGGTGGACCCCACATCCAAAAAGGTAGACCCCACTTTTCTTGCGTTGTTGCCCATCCAACTCAGACTTGGAGCTTCAAAGCGTTTGTAAATGTGTCAGGAGATGCCTAAAATATCAAAATTCAAGCCCAAAACCCGGCCTATTTCCACCCCTGAGCCCAGGCCTATCTCTTGATTCGATAGGATGTCAATGGGCCGAATTTGGGCCTCAAAAGCCTATTGTATATGCGCTGAGCTCTGGATGGACCTATTCAAAATACAATAGTTGAAGCCCGAAGCCCAGCCCATTGATACTCCTACTTATATACCCAATTTCTAAGCAGTAAGCACACATTCGTATGCAGCATGCCCCTTCCCTCTTTAGCCCTTAATTGCGCATTGACTTTTGCCTATAGGGGCTCATCTACTTTTTGGGCCATTGATTATCTCTTGGACTGCTTATCTTGATCTATAGAGGCCTACCTAATTTTGGTCCATCTTCATTTCTTTGCCAATTTATCTGACCCACCTTTCATGGCCCATGGAGGCCCTCAAGCTTGGGCCCATACCAACACAATATCTCTTGGCCCATGAAGTCCCAACCTCATTTTTGGCCCACAGAGGGGCCTTCTTTATAGGTCATTAAACGACTTTTAAAGCCCTTTTCTCTTTCATCCCCTTCTCTTTGGCCCTAATGAGGCCTGCTTGTCGTAGCCTTGAGTTGAGCTTTTCTCTCCTCATCACTATTGTCATTTACTCGGCTGTTTGAGGCCAATTTCATCCCATCAGGGCACCCCTAGCAAGGTTCTTTGGGTCCACTTATCTCTAGCTAGCCTTCTTCCCACAAAAGTCCACTCACATTTGGCTTTGCCCACAACACCGTATTTTGCTAGGCCCATTAAAAGCTTAACTTTTCTCTATCTTTGTCATCTTTTATACATTGAGAATATCAATCAACATCTTTGGCATGGCAATAAATTTCACAATCATCAAGCAAATTGATAGGCAAACCTCAGCGATGGGAAATTTGAAGATCTATTCAATCTCCATGTGTTAAGGGGAATATCATTTTATGAGAAGATTAGGGGACTACATATAGTATGTATGAGGTACATTTTATCTCAAACATAATCCTAAATTAGTATCATAGATTTAGATTAGTATTTTAGATTTAAATTAATATCAATCTGGTCGATTTATTATTAGAAAATAGAATACATCAATCTCTCAACATAATTGTCCCATAAAACTTAATTATCTACCAAGAGTACAAGACCAAATCGTATTACTAAAGCTTCAAACATAACTCCATTTTGAGACTTCCATTCGAGCAAACACATATCCGTGAGCTCCTCTCACTCGTACGTCTTCAAGGTGATTTGCATGTTAATCAATCTGTTTGATAGGTCCTAAGGCTGCATTTGTTTGGGGGAAATAAGTGCAATGAATTATTCTTCTACAGACAAAAAATAAATAATTAATTAAACTTATGTGGTTAGCATGCCCCAAAATGAGCTTTCTATTACAAATAATTCTCTAATATTACTTTATGTTTGAGGGAAAACTTTTCTCAAAACAATAAGGGAATTTCGATTCTGACCTGGACTGCTAGGATTGGATCACTGCAAGATGATTTGATGTGTATCCTTAGGCTACTGCAAGCAAACCAATGTAGCGAGAACTGCAAGAATCTGACGAGCTCTTCTTGTCTGAGCTTGTTTCTTATAGCAAATATCGAGAGAGAGAGAGGGAGAGGGAGAGGCCGAGGCCAAGGATGGACTTACATTATTTGTCATATATAATGGAGTGGGTTTTGTAAGTAGCAAAATCACCCGTGAATGTACTCCGTGAACCTATCAATGGGAATTGCATTAAGGGCCCTTCACTTGGACAAGCTTTTGTCGCTGTCACTCTGTATACGAAAGCAATCATATGATATTTAAAATCAATCCATTCATAATGCCCATAATATTTACACATATTCTAAACAACACATCTACATTACATACCTAATTCTACATGAAGTAATTATAAACAAGAGAAGAATTCCCTTATTGTAACTTGTAAATATTGTTCAAAAAACAAAGGATACATATTCCCAGCACTAATCATAAAACAAAATTACAAACATCAACTAATCTCATTGAGCCAAAGACAAAAAAAAAAAACCAAACCCATTGAGAATGTTGGTGTGCTTGATACCTAGGCCCTGGTTGAGCCCTTCATTTTTAGGAGTATCAATGGGCTGGGTTGGCCTCACGGCCCAATTTTAGATCCCATGGATTATGGGTGGGCTTTAGAACTGCAAGCCCGTTTAAAGTAGATAAAGGCAAGGGATTAAGGGCCGTCTGGTTTCATTATCGAGTAATGTTCTTCTATTCCATGAGAATATAATCAAAAAAAATATAATTTGACAAGGTTTCTCGCTTTTTCAGGGATCTGGAGAAGTAGGCCTAAATAGGAAGACCCGGCATGCATCTACCTACCCTCACGCACGCATTCAGTCTTGTCTAATTTCAACGTTTTGAGCCTTGTTTTTAGGCCTTTTGTCAGAGGAGGTCTATACAAGAGGGATTTTCGTAACCCAAAATCTCACCTAGGAGTTAGGAGAGACTTTGTGCATGACTATTCATATCATATCAAACCATCCTGCATAAAACACACAAGGCAGATTATAGTGGAAGCGTAAACTGAAAATTTCTTATGCCTGTATTCCAAGTGTTTACAAAATAAAAGTAATGAGTGAACATCTTCACTCAAGAAGATAATGCATGTCACTCTCTCACATCCTCTCTCAGTAATAACCCGAATAAGACCGCCTGTCAAGAGCCCTCTCCTCACCGTACTCCTCCTCGACCCATGGTCCCGGAGTACATATGTCGAACGAACCTGCTGAAGATAACAGTTCAGCTGAGCATGGAATACTCAACATATACAAACCACTATCTAACAATGTTGTAAAACAATAACATTTATACAGTTCATCAAAACGTAGAGCGTAGAGCGTAAACCAAAAGTGCGTAGTTTTTCCAAAAACTTGTCTTATGAGGTTTATGAGAAAATTTGAAACCGTATGAGTACTTGAGAAACCAAATCGTGTCTTATGAGTTCTTATTAGAATCAAGGTTCTTATAAGATCTTTGCTTTTGAGAATCACCGTATGAGACTTATGAGATCGTATGAGTGCTAATGAGATCTTCGCTTATGAGACTTATGAGCTTTTGAGCTTATGAGATACTTATGAGCAAGATGACAGCACCCTTTAGTGACTTATAAGCCGGGTATGTAAATACCCTTCTGATGTCACTCAAAGATATGCGGTACTTTGTAGTACAGTAAAGGGGTTGTTGATCCACAGAGAGCAGTGAAGATAAGGAATAATAGTAGAGAAGGGGGTTTGTAGAATTTTTGGTAGAGAAAGTTCAATTAATTTAAGGAAAATATCAGTGAGAAAAAGTGTCAAAGCATCGGGTTTCCTCCCCTTAATGGTGCAATGTCAATTTTGATTATCCAAGATAACTCAATTGAGGGTTTTATATCCCAAACCCTCAACCGGAAGAGTTAAAATTTCAGATTATAACAAAAAGCTAAAATCAATTTTCAATCAATTATTCAAAACAAGTTTTAACCCAAGCCCACACTTTATTGGAAAAACTTGAGGATGACAATATACCTGGAGGCAATACCGCAACAAAGAATAATATCCACTAAGATGAACGTTCTTTGTTTGAGAAATCAAGAACTGTTACTCAACTATGAGAAAAGTCTGACTGAACTCATGAAAATGTTTAAATCCAATAGATTCAATTGAAAGAGAGATCAAACAAGAAGAACAATTAATATAGAAATCATAAATGTTAAAAACACTGATTGGTTTAAATCAAACTAACATTACCTCATTAAGAGAATTTCACCATAGCCAAGGCTAAGGATTTAGCAATTCATACAAAGGAAAAACTAAAACAATAAGAGAAAAAAGAGAATGAGAAAAGATCGGAGAGAGATAAAATCTCTCACTTTAGGTTTATATAGACTAAAGGGAAGAAGATAAATTAAAATAAGCAAAAGGGAAACTTCTAATTACAAAATTCCAACCAAAATTACACTTCCCTCAACTTGACGAAATGTTTTGACCCCTTAAACGTTCGAATTAGTATATCTTTGTGAAATACAATTTTGTTTCCTTTTGAATCTGCTTTCCAAAACATCTAACTTTGCATTAATCCAATTTTTGAGTCAAAAGTTACAATCAAATTAGTAAGTATTGTCCAGATTAGGCGAGAATCCAGGAAATCCTCCTTCTTCTTTGAGAATTGGTTGCTAAATAATAGCACTCCTGT
Organism: Tetracentron sinense; assembly: GCA_015143295.1. Classification (NCBI taxonomy): domain Eukaryota; kingdom Viridiplantae; phylum Streptophyta; class Magnoliopsida; order Trochodendrales; family Trochodendraceae; genus Tetracentron; species Tetracentron sinense. The sequence continues at coordinate 8,853,028 of CM026568.1, forward strand.
AGTCATCTATAAAATTTCATGCTTTTGTTGTAGATTTAATTGACTTTCATTAAGCTCCTTGCTTGAATTCCAAAATTCACCCAAAATAGAGAGTTCTTGTGACCAAAACAGGCTTTTTCCTTTTCCTAAAATAGAAACATCAATATAGCACACTTCTTCTTTCTAATTTAAGAGAGTTTCATCCTTTTTATGTCAAAATCACATTCATCCATATCTTCCTAAGATTCTCCACCCATATGGTAGAATCTTTTTATACTTGGTCTTGGGCTTAGGCCTTGGACTTTGACTCTTTGACTTGAGACTTGGCTTCTTGGACTTGGGCTTTATTTGTTGATTTTAATGAAACTTCTTTACTTGAATTCCCTGTATAAAATAACATAAAAATTCTTAAAATTCATAATGGGAAACAAGTTTATAATATAAACTTTAAATCCTGGATTCAGACTAAAAAAGGTGATAAGGGTTACATAATAACTAGTTTAGAGTGTACATTTGCACACTCATCACACCCCCCCCCCCCAACTTGAATATTACTAGCCCCTAGCAATAAATCAACTCTTAAGCAAAACATTTAACTAATCGATCTTCATGAGTATAGGTTAAAGCATTCAAATCATTCAAACAAAGGTTTTACAAAAGATTCACCATGATATCCAAGTTTCTCCATTAATAAGCAAACTCAGAATTTGCATATATGTGCTAAACTCATAACCATTCTTGTACAGCCCCGGAATTTAGGTTCACTGTTCATGTGAATAGTGTTGTGAATAGTGTGTGAATAGTACTATGAATAGTGCCTTCAAGGCCTAAAGCCTTAATGAAATGATGGTTTCATGTTTTAAAATGAAATGGGGTTTCAAATGAGACTAAATATGTGTGGAAAATGTTTTAGGGTGTTGGATGAAAATAAAACAAGAGTATACAATACTCTAAGTGTCGCAAAGAGGGATGTCGACGAATACCTCAACTTGAGAGAACTCTAGTTTTCTCATCCGAAATTGCAATCGAGTGATTCATGAACCATTGGAAAGGTATTGAAGCCCTCTTTAAGGTTCATGTTTATCACATTTCCCAATTTTGAGCCGAAGCTCAGTAAAAAGTGGGTTTTAGGCAATTTGTCTGCTGAAATTCCTGACCAGTAGCCTTTAGGATCATTTTGAAATATGAAGATAGAATAATTAGGCTTTATGCAAAACATGAAAGTTGTTTCACTTTGATGTAGAATCCAACGCAAGTTGAATCGTTAAAATCCGATTACCGAGTCAATAGTTATGGGCCAAATACCATAGCTGAAAAATGAATGGATGAACAGTAGAAGGATCTATCTAGTTTGGGGAGGATAGATCCTTCAATTCCATACACTGATGGATCTATCCATCTTTATGACCGTTAGATCCTTAGAGCCCAAATTTGTATGGGTTTTTTGGCCAGAGAGTGTCTTTTTGATGGATCCATCGGTTCTCTTGACCGATAGATCCAACAGTGGCTTGGGTTGCCTACTAACCGACCGCCTGAGATATTTGGGGGGGGTGGAATGGTCTTTGGCCTCACCCCTCTTGCCTATATAGAGGCAATTTCGTGGGTTAGGGTTACCACAACCCTTAGAGGAGATTTTTGAGAGAAAGTTGGGAGAAAAGAGGGAGAAGAGCTTGGGTTCTTCTAGGCTTGTAGTAGTGATCAAGTGAAGTCGGATTTTCGCTTCAAGCTTTCTTCCTAAGCTTGGATCTTGTTTTCCTCAACCTTCCTCAAGCTTGGGATTGATTCAAAAGCTTCCTCAAAGCTTTCTTTTGTCTTCAAGTAGTATTCCAAAGCAAGAAACCGTAGGGATCCGGTTTTTGAAAGGTAGAACAATCTACTAACTTGCCTTACTATACTTCATTGATGCGTAGTTGGTTTCTATGGTTTAAATAAATGGACTTGATGAAAGTTAGGATGTTTTGGCCATATTGGTAATTCCTATATTAGAAGTAAGATATAAAGCATGATTTTGATAAGACAAATTGTAGATACACTCACTAAATTGCCTTACTGTGAGTTCTTAATGAATTGTAGGTTTTAAGATATGTTCTTGATAGAAATGAGATTTGATAATCATGTTTTGTATGCTATGAATATTTCAATGATCTTGAGGCTGTTATAAGGTTATTAAATTTCTCACAAATGCTCCATAAACTAGTATGCATGTATGATTGGAATTGTATAAGGATAAATGTTGAAAAGCATAGTTTTGTTCTAAGTATGGTTTAGCTCAAAAGGGTTTTTGTTCTAAGTTAATGTTTTGGCTCAAAAGGGTTTATTCTAAGTTAAAGTTTTGGCTCAAAAGAGGTTTTGCTCTACATTAAGGTTTCAAAGTATGGTTTTGCAAAAAGGGGTTTTTCTCAAAAGTGGCTTTGCTCAAGGAATGATTTTCGGGATTAAAGGGCTTAGGCCTTGCTTGTGAAGTATCGCTTCGATTTTTGAACTCAAGGGAGCATACCTCCTTGCTTGTAAAGTATCGCTTTAATTTCGACTCAATGGAGTTTACCTCCTTGCTTCTAAAGTATCGCTTTGTTTTGAACTCAATGGAGTTTACCTCTTTGCTTGTAAAATATCGCTTTGATTTCGGACTCAAGGGAGTTTACCTCCTTGCTTGTAAAGTACTGCTTTGTTTTGAACTCAAGGGTGTTCTTAAGGGACCGCCTTGCTTGTAAAGTATCGCTTTCGTTTTGAACTCAAGGGAGTCTATCTCCTAGCTTGTAAAGTATCGCTTTGTTATCGGTTTTGTGAATCACTCTAAGTATCGGATTTGTTATGACTCGAAGTATATGGTTAGTGAAATGCTCAACGATATGTTCCTTGAAAAGAAATGCTCACATGCTATCTGTTTTATGAATTGCTCTAAGTTATATGCTCATTCCGCTTTGCTTTTGCCTGTTTCGCTCTGATAAATGCATATACTAGCATTGATGTTTAAAGTAACGCTAGTTAGTAGTTTGTATACACTGAGTATTTCATATTCAGTCGAATTGTTACTTCGGTAGGTTTTGTGGATGCACACGCTCCTGAGCCCTAGATAGAGGAGGCGTAGTACAAGCCGGAGCCTGCCAGGGATCATTACCAGGATGATGGAGCTCTAGACAGGAGGCCCTACCTAAACTATTCTTGAGTGATGTGAGAAGAGGGTTGAGTATTTTGAAAGTGGGGAATGTCCACTTTAGACTTTATATTTTGTATAATTGGTTGGTTCGGACTTAGAATACAAATCGTAGGTTTATGCTATAAAGAAATTTTCAGGTTCGCATTTTAGTATGCTTTATATGCTCTTGGAGGTTGGTATGTTCGCCTTATGTGTCATGACCGGATGGTATGACACGGCGGTCTCGAGCCTAAAGTATCCCTAACTCATAGGGGGTATTTTGGGTCGCGACAATTATTGTCAATAAACCCAAAACACGTACAAATAAGAGAGACATCTGGATAAAAGTTTTGACTTCAAATCTCACAAGGATTTTAAATCACTCGAAATAATTCACTTAGAGATTTTACAGGCCTTCTCTCACATATATGAAGAATAAAATGCAATAACTGAAACAAGTAATAATAAGATCTCAAGAAAAGAATATCATCCATTGGAAATTTCTCCATTCACACCACAAACACACCTAAGATCAAAATGTCAGCAATAAGGGATGAGACTAAAGGATAAATGTTTATAAGAAATAAGGAATAAAGATAATCAACAAAAACCAGGTATATGCTAGGAATATCGATACATCTTCATTGTGAAACAACTATTCCAAACATCCATAAATTCCTTTTTCTCTTGATTTTTCTTTCTTTTTCAATTTAGAACTTCTTCATTTATTTTTCTCTTTTTCTTATTTTTCCCAATTTAGAACAAAACTTGTACTTCTGCTTTTTCAACACATTTTTTTTCAATTGATCCCAACTGAATTTTTCATAACTTGAACCTGCAGTCCCTTTTGAATTTCTAATTCCACTTGAATTTCCAATACTACAAAACTACCATCCCTAGCATAAAATCCGGTTTAAAAGGTAGTGGGATGCATAAAATAGGCTCAACTCCAATGTGGAGTGGGTAAGGAAAATGTAGTTTTCTCAAAAAAGTCTTCTTTTGGCTCAAAGTGGCTCCTTTTGTTAATGATAAGGGATGACTTGAAAGGCTCAAACTTTCTACACTGAGATTTATCATTTCTTAGGCAATTCAACCAACAAACCACAAACTGTGTAATGACGTTCCCAATGGACAACCAAGTCAAAAAAATAATGAGATCAACAAATGAATAATGCCTTATGAATAAAACACCGAATAATAATAATAATAAATCGCTCCCAAAAACGAGAAGAGCTCAAAAACTCACAAGTGTTATAAGTCTTAGCTGAAATCTTAGATGTCCTCTAAAAGTATGCATTTTAACAACCAACCTCTAGTATGGCTTATGTGCACAAGAAAATTTTGAGTTTTTGCTCATAACAGATGAGAAGAATAGTTTCGATGACTCAATTAAAACACCCTATTTTAATGCTTAACTGCAAAGCCACAATCAATGCAAAAAGATATGACAAATGTATTTGACTAAGATTTGACTATCACCCCCCAACCTAAATCTAACATTGTCCTCAATGTTCCAGAAAAAATAAAAGATGAGTAAAAGGAACACATAAAAGGGGTAGATAGCACCTGAGAATTTGAGTGAACTTCCAATAATGGGAACCTACAAGGTTAGCTCAAACAAAAACAAAACTAATATACAAAGATGTGGAGACTCGCAAAGGTAAGTCAATCTCGGTAAACGGGGATCTGTAAGAGTGGTAGTTTCTTCTTCAGGCAGAAGCCTCTTGAGAGTTGGCTTGAGTCTGTGGCCATTGATTTTAAAAATTCTCCCTTCTTGAGGGTCTTCTACCTCAACAACCCCGTGATCAAATATTATTTTAACCATGACGGGGCCATACCATCTAGACCTTAGTTTTACCGAATTCTTATGGAGTCTAGAATCATACAAGTACACCTTTTGATTCGGTTCAAAATATTTCCTCAAAATTCTTTTATCATGAAAAACCATCATCTTGTGTTTGTAGATTCTAGAGCTCTCATAAGAGTCATTTCTAAGCTCTCAGATAATTTGAATTTTCGTAACTTTCCTGCCTCACCCAATTTAAAATTGAAGGCTTTAATAGCCCAAAAAGCTTTATGCTCAAGCTCCATAGGCAAGTGGTAGGGCTTCCCAAAAACAAGCCTATAGGGGGACTTACCAAGGGAGATTTATAAGCAGTGCAGTATGCCTAAAGCGCGTCAGTTAGTCGTAAAGGCAAATCCTTGTGGTCGGGATTAACCGTCTTTTCAAGAATTTGCTTTATCTCCCTATTAGCAAATTCTACTTCGCCACTTGTTTGGGGGTGGTAAGAAGTGGAAACTTTATGAACAATTCCATACTTTTTCATTAAGGTCTCAAAAGGTTTATTACAAAAGTGTGTGCCTTGATCATTAACGATGACACGTGGTATTCCGAATCTGGACAAAATATGTTCTTTTAAGAATTTAATAATAGTCTTATTATCATTAGATTGGCAAGCCACGGCCTCAACCCACTTAGACGCATAGTCTACACCAACCAAAATATATAGGTAACAAAAAGATGGGAGAAAATGGTCCATAAAGTCAATACCCCAACAATCAAAATTTTCAATTACTAGAATGGGGTTTAGGGGCATCATATTCCTACGAAAAATCGCCCCCAACTTTTGGCATCTATCACAAGAACGGCAAAATTTATCAATGTTTTTAAAGAGGGTGGGCCAATAAAAACCACACTGCCAAATTTTAGCAGCAGTCTTCTTCATAGAAAAGTGCCTACCACATGCCTCTGAATGGCAAAAGTTTAAAACACTCATAATTCCTCATTAGGAACGCACCTCCTCATAATTTGGTTGGGGCAATATTTGAACAAATAGGGATCATACCAATAAAAATTGCATACCTCAACCTAGAATTTCCGTTTATCCTAGGTGTTTCAATTCAATGGTATGTCTCCTGTAGCAAGATAATTAACAATGTTAGCATACCATGGCAGGTCAGAAATAGAAAATAAATGTTCATCTAGAAAATCATCATCAATAGGCATTGTTTCCAAATTATTTTCATAAACAAGTCTTAATAGGTGATCAGCCACCACATTCTCCACACCCTTTTTATCCTTATTTGTGATATCAAACTCCTACAATAATAAAATTCACCTAACGAGTCGTGCTTTAGCATCCTTCTTTGTGAGAAGGTACTTAAGCATCGCATGGTCCGTAAAGATACAAATGGGTGAATCAATCAAACAAACACGAAATTTATCTAAAACAAATACTACAGCTAGCAAATCTTTTTCAATTGTTGTATAATTCATTTGAGCACTATTAAGAGTTCAACTAGAATAGTAGATCACACATGATTTCTTATCTATCCTCTGTCCTAAAACTGCTCCCACAACATAATCACTAGTTCACACATAAATTCAAAGGGAATGTTCCAATATGATGGTTACATGATGGGAGCGGACGTAAGTTTACCAATTAGCTTTATAAAGGCTTCTTAGCATGCTTTAGTCTAGTCAAAGGGAGCATCCTTGAGAAGGAGACTACATAAAGGTCTACAAATAAGACTGAAGTCTTTTATAAATGTCGCGACCAAAATACCCCCTGAGAGTTAGGGATACTTTGGCTCATGATGTGTCATATCTAATACCAAACCATCTTGTAAAAATATCCAAGGCATGACATAATAGAATCATAAATAGTGTGGAAGCTTAACTCAAAGTGCGGAAGTGTAACCCAAAAATTTATTTTTCTATATATACTATGTATTCCAAGTTTGCATATACATAACCAAAGTAACCTCACTATCACTCCTCTCAGCAATAGTCTAGATAGGGTCACCTATCTAGGTCTCTGTCCTCCAGAGACTACATCAGGATAGGCGGATCCATTTCTTCCTCGTACTCTTCTTCAACCCATGGCTACGGATTGGGGATGTCGAACTAACCTGCCGACATAATATGTACGGCTGAGCATGGAATACTTAGCGAGCAAAAACTACTAGCTAACAATACTATGATCAAATAATACCACATATAAGTGAATAAGGAAATACTAATCACAAGTTCATGCTTAAAAACTCCGTCATCGAAAATCTTTCATAAAACTTGTTCTTTTCATGGAAAACAAACTGTCTTATGCATACTTATGAATTCTTATGAACGCTTATGAACCTCGTGTTTTCTTATGAGTTCTTGTGAGTTTTCGAGTTCTTATAGCATTTTTTATGAGTTTTTGAGTTCTTATGAGTTTCTTGTGAGCTTGCGAGTCCTTGTGAGTTTCTTGTGAGCTTATGATCCTTGGAGACATGTAAGATCTTAAACTTATGTCATTCTTACGAGTTCTTGGAAGCCTTGCGAGACTTATGATCCTTGGAGTTTATGCAAGATCTTAGACTTGATCCTTGTGAACATGAAGTAACCGATCTTAGGATACCAACCCATAGTTTGGCTTTGTCAATGTTCATGCTTCTTTCTTATGAATTGCCTTAGAAAAACCGTGTTTATGATTCTTGAAATACATGCTTATGCGAAAACCTCGGTCATAGAAAACTTATCGTGTGTGGAGTGCTTGTGAGCATCATCGTGCATATATCGAAAGCCTTAGACAATTCATATGGTTCATACAAAATATATCGGCATCATAGTATAATTGGATAATTCTAGAAACTTAGCATATTTTCATTCATTGCATTACATTACCAACATCATGGCTTTTAAGCCTATTTCATCACATCATACTTAGAATTCATCATTTGTTTATAGATAATCACATTCATTTGCAAGTACAGCTAAATTCATCCTCTCATTGAAAAATTCTCAAATCATAAACCCTTATTTTACTCATTGATCATAATCTAGTTTACCCCAAAATCCCACATTTACTATTTGCTTACAATGCTATTCAAAATCACCCATTTAATCATCTTTGTATAATCACAAAGCTAAATAGTAGATTCATTTACCTTTTGATCCACTCCTATGTTGAAGGAAAACCCCTTTGAGTAGAATCCCAAACTTGATTGAGGAACCACCACCTTGATTTCTACTCCTCTTGATCTTAATCCAAAACCTCTTTGGAAATCCCTCAAATCTTCTTCCTCTTCTTCTCAGAACTCTCTTTAAGTTTAGGGTAACCCAAAAGCTCTCCTATTTATAGGCCAAGAGTTAAAACCCTAGAAAACACGCACTTAAGAAAATCTGATTTGCAACTTACGATCGATCGTAGCATATCTATGATCGTTCGTAGCCTTCTACGATCATTCGTAGTTTTACTACAATCAATTGTAACTCATCCAGAGAGTTTGCCCATTTCTGGGATTTTACGATTGGTTGTAGCTCATCTATGATCGTTCGTAGGGTATTTACAATCGTTTGTAATTTTGACAGAAAATTTCCAGATTTCCATGCTTTGGTATTTCAGTCATAACTTTTGACTCGTTCATCAAATTTTGATGATTTAACTTGAATTAGGCTCATATTTCAAATGAGAAAATTTTTGTGTCTAATGGACAATTCATAATTTTGAGTTTTTAATTACCTAAATGGGCTCTAAAGCCAACTGGTCTGGAAATGGGTTTCAGCAGCCTAGACTTTCAGCAATCCGACTTCGGAAATCGGACTTTTCACTCAACCCCGACCTGAAATCTGTAAAAGTGATCAACATGAACCTTAAAGAAGATTTCAATACCTTCCAAAAAATTTAAGAATCGCTTGATTCCGATCAGCGGTGAAAGAACTAAGGCTACTTAAAGTTGAGGGTGTGTTAAGGCATAATCCTTGTTGATACTTAAGAGTATTCTATACTTTTACATTCTTCATCCCAAACACCCATATACTTAAAATATATTCTTAAAGCTTTTAATACATGTCATCATTCATTATACTAAGTCATCAAGATCCAGGGTTCTACATCATCCCCTCCTTATAGAAATTTTATCCTCGAAATTTGAACAATACATAGGGATGATGAAAAACAAAATTTACATGAAAATCTCAATTATACAAACAAATGAGGGTCCTTTTCTTTTATTTCGGCTTCGCACTCCCATGTAGCTTCTTCTCTAGCATGATGTTGTCATCGAACGAGAACCAAGGGAATAGCCTTGTTGCACAAAACTTGATCTCTACGGTCCAAAATTTGAACTGACTCTTCCACTAATGTGAGATCATCCCAGATTTCCAATTGATCTAGGTCGATCATGTGAGAAGGATCTAGAATGTATTTCCGAAGCATGGACACATGGAATACGTTGTGAACCGCCGCCGTGTGAGTGGGTAGATTTACCCGATAAGCAACCTCACCAACTCTGGTGATGATCTCAAACAGACTCACATACCTCTTGTGAACACATAAATTTACCGCATTTCCTCCCCTCTCAACTCTAAGTATCGGAATAAGGTCCGAGAGTGGAGGAATAACGCTAAATCTATTTTTAAGAGTCGCCACCTACTTAGGGGAAGTAGGATCCCGAGATAATCCAAATGAGGGGGTCTGCGGTCCAGAATAGTCTAGGTAAGAGATCCCTTTAGGTCCTGGGGAAGGGGTTAGGCACCCCAGGACCTCCATCTGATGATGGTAACCTACTCATTAGGTCTAAATCAAACATTAAAAAAAATCTCTTAACATTTCCTAAAATTTATTAATTTTGCTAATCGAAATCAAAAGGGGGTGTAAAAAAAGTTTATTTTTGGTTGGGGTCGAACCCTGATTGGGCTGCCTACTTATCCGGTTAGTCGGAATCAGACCCTCATAGTAGTTCGGGGGTCCGTGACTGTTTTTATACTCGTTTCGGAGTGTGGTCACTTCCAACTCGTGTTTGGGTTGGGGAGGGGATGTGGAACTGAGATTTATGAATCTCATTCCGGGAGATGGTCGCGTAGCTAGGTGCTCGTGATGGAGCTCTAGGGGGCGTTCACTTATTAGGGTAAATTTCTTTTAGATTTTTTGGATGTTTTTGTTATTTTGTATTTTTTGATTTTTTTGTATTTTTTAATTTTGGCAAGTTTTAACTAGTCATAAACTAAACTAAATGCCCAGGGTAGGCAAAAAGGAAAATAAAGTCTAAATGATTTTAATTATCTTAAAGGCAAAGAGCAGGGCGGATCGAGCGGCCTTAAACCAAAAGAGGCTATGGTTTAAATACGGACCCTGCTCTAGGTCCCAAGGGAGGATGGACCAGTACCTTTAATTTATTTTAATCTCTTTTTTTTTATATATATTTTTTTGATTTTTGTGTAAGGCTAACTAACGGGGGTAATCCAAATATTTTAAAAAAAGGAAGATCCTACCTAATTGCCCAATGTAGGCAAAATAGAAAGAAAAAAATCGGCCTAACTTATTGCACACACATATACATGAAGATAAATAAATAAATGAAATAAATAAATAAGCATGGAAGACACGTACCTACGTGCGGTTGATGGAGAATGTGCGATATTGGCGGCTGCTCCGGTGAGAATGAACGGCGAAAACAAGTCACTCTGTCTCACCGCCTCTCAACCCACAGAACAATGGGTTCTAAAAAAGAAATAAAATAAAATAAAATAAATGGAAAACGAGATCCAAAGAAGCCACTGGTATGGCCGGACCTTTCTCCTGTGCAAGTGAGAAAAACAAAACATACAAAATCAAATATCAAATAAAGAAAACTATGAATCCAACTCTGGATTAGAACAGATCTTGAAATCGTGAGATTGATCAAGTTGAATAATGAAATCGGAAGAGATTGAATCGAGGAATTACCAGGGGAACTGGATTTGTGATCTACCGTGATGAGGGATAGCCACGAACCGGATCTGCTGGAAGAAGGATCTGAACTCGAACTTAAATCGGGGAAGACGATCGGAGACTACTGCTGATGAACTAAAAAAATCAGGTGAAGAACTTGAGGTTTAGATCTGGAGTTTCCAGATCTAAACCTAAGAAAACTGAAACGGAAAACAAACCCGTATGATTACCTGCTTACCGGAGCTGGATGGAGCCTGGCGCTCGCCGGAACAGAGCTCGCCGAAGAAGACGGTCGGCGCTAAGAAGAGAGAAATGATCGTGGAGGCTGGATATGTCCGGCGGTGGAGATCGGAGGTTAACTGAGATGGAAATTATCAAATAAACAATTCATAAATTCAGAAATAAATAAGAAGAACACAGACCGGATTTAGAAATTCTAGATTCGAACTTCTAGATCTAAGGTTCTAGATCTAAAAAAAAACGAATAGGAATTCTGAGAAATGGAGAATCGCTTACTCGAGAAAATGGAGAGAGGTGAGTGAAGGTGGATTTCTTGGTTCTGAGGAGCAGAGGCAGCTCCGGTTTGGTCTGCTGGAGAGGATGATCGGCATGGAGCAAGACGGGCTGCGCGATGGTGAGCTACTGCCAGGAAATCGCTGAAAATCACCGGAGAAGGGTGGATGATGATTGACGCAGGTGATCTGCTGGCCGGAGCTGCGGTGATAGATCTCTAACGCCGATCCTGATCTCAAGAGGGGTGAACCTAGGTGAAGAAAGAGATTTCTCTGCTGTTGCAGAAGAAGAAAAGGGAAGATCGGGTTCCCTTTTGATCGAGTGAATTCCTCCCTCAACCCTATTCACTTGGCTTTTTAAAGGCAAAAGGAGATTGGGCTTTTGGCTTGGGCTGATTGAATGAGATTTTTTTTCTTAAAAATAGGCCCAGATTCAAGTAGACACCAAGCTTGAATTTTAGTGTGGTCTTGAAAAATGGGCTTGGATTGCTTGCAATACACACGGGCTGGGATGATCTCTCTCTCTTGAGACCAAACAAAAAATCAAAACAAGATGAAACATAAATTAAAGATATATATATATATATAAAATAATTAATTAAATTAAATTAGAAAAAGAATTTTAGAGGTGTAAAAATGGGGTGTTCACACCTCTGACTGAGCTTTTCTCTTTTACCAAACCTCATAACACCCTTTGTCAGTGAAACCTTCACAAATACCATATTGCCAATGCGGAACTCAAGATCTCGTCTACGGGTGTCAACATAGCTCTTCGGCCTATCCTGAGTCGTCTTCAACCTCTCCCTGATGATTTTGACTATGTCTGCAGTCTGCTCGATCAACTCGGGACCCAATATCTTTCTCTCTCCGACTTCATCCCAATATAGGGGAGATCTATAACTGCGACCATACAAGGCTTCAAAAGGTTCCATTTGGATACTCTCCTGATAACTGTTATTGTAGGCGAACTCAACCAACAGCAAGTGATCCTCCCAACTGCCCTTGAAGTCCAATATGCAAGCTCGGATCATGTCCTCTATAATCTGGTTCACCCTCTCGGTTTGCCAATCTGTCTTAGGATGAAAGGTGGTGCTAAAGTCTAAACGGGAACCCATGGCGCTCTGGAAGTTCCTCCAGAACTTTGAAGTGAATCTCGGATCTCTGTCTGACACAATACTTACTGGCACCCCATGCAATCGAACCACTTCTTTGATGTATAGTGATGCAAGTTGGTTCGAGTTGAACGTGGTCTGATAAGGAAAGAAATGAGCGGACTTTGTCAAACGATTAACCACTACCCATATTGCATCTGATTTCTTCGTCGTCCTTAACAATCCAACAATAAAATCCATGGAAATATTTTCTCATTTCCACTTGAGAATCGGAAGGGATTGTAAAAGCCCTGCTGGCCTCAGATGCTCGGCCTTCACTTGTTGGCATACCAAGCATCTTGACACATACTCAACGACTTCCCTGTTCATGTTCCGCCACCAATAGTGCTTCTTCAGATTCTGGTACATCTTCGTACCACCAGGATGCATGGTGTATTTGGACCGGTGAGCTTCATCTAAGATCTCATTCTTTAACTCCGCATCCGTAGGAACACACAGCCTTCCCTTAAATATGATCGCTCCGTTACCATTCACAGAGAACTCATCACTCCCCTTGCTAATTGCCTTATCTCTGTAAGCAAGTAGCTCCGCATCCGAATCCTGTAACTCTTGGATCTGAACTAGGATATAAGGCTTGACTGCAAGATTAACCAAGACTGGCCCAAAGGTAGGAATACTGAAGCTAGTATCGAGGTTTGCCATGACCTCCAACATCTTCCACTCATGAATCATCATGTGAGATACAAGTCCCGTAGGTTTCCTGCTCAATGCGTTTGCCACCACATTAGCCTTACCCGGATGGTACTGGATCAAACAATCGTAGTCCTTCAAGAATTCCATCTATCGATGCTGACGCATATTCAACTCCTTTTGGGAAAACAGATTTTTTAAGCTTTTGTGATCCGTGAACACATCAAACAGTACTCCATAAAGGTAATGCCGCCAAATCTTTAACACAAATACCACCGCGGCCAACTCCAAGTTATGAGTAGGATAGTTCTTTTCATGGTCTTTCAACTTTCGGGAAGCGTAGGCAATGACAGTTCCACGCTGCATAAGAACACATCCTACCCCAATATTCGAGGCATCATTGTAAACCATGGAACCTCCACTCTCAGATGGCATTGTGAGAACAGGGGTCATAGTAAGCCTCTTCTTCAACTCTGTAAAGCTTGCTTCACACTTGTCGCTCCAAGCGAACTTGACATTTTTTTGCGCTAAGTGAGCAGTGCCGCTAAGGTGGAGAATCCCTTTACGAATCTCCTGTAGTATCCTACCAAACTGAGGAAGCTATGTATCTCGGTAACACTCCTGGGTCTCTCCCATTTCATCACTCCTTCTATATTTGCTGGGTCTACTGAAATACTCTCGACATATACCACATGGCTAAGGAACGCCACCTTCTCCAACCAAACTTCGCACTTACTCAACTTAGCAAACAGTCTATGCTCTCGAAGTGTCTCAAGTGTAAGGCGAAGGTCTCGATCATGATCCTCTACACTAAGATATCATCAACAAAGATGATAACACATCTGTCGAGACAAGGCTTAAACACCCGGTTCATTAAATTCATGAACGCCGCTGGTGCATTCATTAGACCAAAAGGCATGACCAGGAACTCGTAGTATCCGTACCGAGTCCTAAAAGCAGTCTTTGGAACATCTTCAGCCTCGATTTTCAACTGATGATAGCCAGATTGGAGATCAATCTTGGAGGAGAACCTTGCTCCCTTCAGTTGGTCGAATAAATCATTGGCAATGGATAACGATTCTTGATCGTAACCTTGTTCAACTGTCTATAGTCGATGCACATCCTCATCGACCCATCCTTTTTCTTCACGAAGAGTACTAGTGCTCCACACGGCAAAACACTTGGTCGAATGAAACCAAGACATTGTAACTCTTCTATTTGCTCCTTCAATTATTTCAGTTCAATTGGGGCCATCCTGTACGGAGCCTTAGAAATTAGAGTCATTCCTGGAGCAAGCTCTATTGCAAACTCTATCTCCCTATCTGGAGACAACCCTGGCAAGTCCTCAGGAAATACGTCCAAATACTCACTCACAACCTGGATGGCTGAGGAGTCTCGTGCCTCCAGATTTGCAAGACTTAGAGCCGCTAGACATGCTACATCTCTCCTTCGAAGTCCACGAAAGTGGAATGTCTTGACGTCCTTTGGCTTAAATTTCACCATCTTTTCAAAACAAACCACGTACCCGTGGTGTACAGCTAGCCAATCCATCCCAAGGATAACATCGAAATCCAAGTCATGGAACTCTAGGATGATCAAATCGATCGGCAATTCATACTGCCGGACTTGAACTATAGTATTTTGGTATCCTCAGTCTGTATCAACCGACTTGCCAAGTGGAGTCAAAATGGTCAACTCTTAAGGTAGACGACTCGGCTCAGACGCGAAACCTTTGGTGAAGCTAGGTGACACAAAGGAATGTGTCGATCAACACACGAACTAAATACTCGTTCACTACCAAAATACACGTGCATTGTAATTACCTACATCAATAAGTTTCAAGCAACACATACATAGAGTATAAGTAGCATGGTATACACATAAGCATACATATACATTACAATATATAATACCCATTAATTCACACATGAAATATTTAGAAATTTAGCGTACCTTGCACAACATCGTCTAATGCCTGTGCGTCCCGTTCTGTCAATGCAAAGACCCGGCCATGGTTAGCCCTGCAGGGCTGCTGTGTAGTCTGTGTGGGCCGTGCGGGTCTAGATACAGAAGCCTGTGAAGACCCTTACGGGGCAGTTTGCAGAACTAGGGGCCTACTTCCCTGAGGTTGAACCTGTGACTGTCGGCGTGGGCAATCTTTAATCATGTGGCCCTGCTCACCACAATGGAAACATCATCTCGATGCTCTCTGACATTTTCCAGCCGGGTGTCTCTGGCCACAATAATCGCACTCCTCAAAAGATGATGAAGATGCAGGAAACACATATCTGGTGCCCTAAGAAAAAGCAGGGCAAGGTGCCTGTGAAGTAGCAGGACAAGGTGCTGGTGGTGTAAAAGGAGGCCTCTGTGTCAGTGTAGGCCTAGGAGCTGGATAAGGGGAAATCCTGGCTCTCTTCTCTGGTGGTGCTAGCCACTAGACTAACCCTTCTGCATAACTCTCCCAAAGTCGTTCTCTCTTCTCTTAAGAAATTCCTCCGAGTTACTCTCGAGGATCCTCGCCTTTCCCACAATCTCGCTCCAAGATTCCACCTGGAGTATAGAAACTCTATCCTTGATGAAGGACTCCAACCCATTCTCAAACTTCCGGACTCGCATCTCCTCCGTCGTGATCAAGTGTGGTGCAAATTGGGACAACTCAACAAACTTGGCTTCATACTCAACCACACTCATGTTTCCTTGTACTAGGGACATGAACTCCATCTCCTTCTGTTGCCTGACAATCTTGGGGAAGTACAACCCATAGAAGGCATCAAGAAATTCACCCCAAGTCCACGGCTCTCTCACCCTAGCAGTATCTCTCTGTCTCAATGCCGCTCTCCACCAATGGTTAGCTTCCCCTTCCATCATGAAGGTAGCCAAGTCTACTCTTTGCTCATCGGTGCAGTGAAGAGCACAAAATATTTTCTCCAGTTGTATAATTCATGTCTCTGCAACCATGAGGTATGTAGTCCCATAGAAGGTAGGTGGATGAAGCCTTCGGAATGCCTCTAGTCCTGAAGTGTGATGTGGAGGAGGTGGATGCACCAATGCCGTAGTAGCAGCAGGCTGTCGGGCTACTAGCATGGTGAGGGTTTCAACCATAGTATTTAGCAACTGAGATATGTCGGGTTGTTCACACCCGAGGGAGGGTCTCCTCCATTACCATTGCTCTGAGTCTAGTAAACAAGACCCCGACCACCAAGTCTCATGATAAATCCTGAGACAGTAGCAGAACATGAGTCTAACTTGGAAACCAATTTCGTTTAATTCATAACTTCAAACTCATTCCGTATTCATAAGGTATATAATAGAAATACGTCAAGGAATACATTGCAATAGATAAGCATAAAGTTTGTGGTCCTAGCGTAGGATACTAAATCCGGTTAAGTTTCAACCGATTATGGACTAAGACTAAATCATTAGTCTACACTTGGAATACGACTTTTTTCCTAAATTCTAATGCCTTGTTTAAATCATGATATCGGACTCTAAGTGACCCTAAAGCTAAAGCCTAGGCTCTGATACCACCTCTGTCACGACCCAAAATACCCCCTAAGAGTTAGGGATACTTTGGCTCGTGATGTGCCATATCCGATACCAAACCATCCTATAATAATATCCAAGGCATGACATAATAGAATCATAAATAGTGCGGAAGCTTAAATCAAAGTGCGGAAGCGTAACCCAAAATTTTCTTTTTCTATATATACTTTGTATTCCAAGTTTGCACATACATAACCAAAGTAAAGGTGGACATGCCCACCTATCAAAATAAAAAAGGAACCTCACTATCACTTCTCTCAGCAATAGTCTATATAGGGTCACCTATCTAGGTCTCTGTCCTCCTGAGACTGCATCAGGATAGGCGAATCTCTTTCTTTCTCGTACTCTTTTTCAACCCATGGCTCCGGGTTGAGGATGTTGAACTAACCTGCCGACATAATTGTATGGCTGAGCATGGAATACTCAGCGAGCAAAAACTACTAGCTAACAATGCTATGATAGAATAATACCACATATAAGTGCGTAAGGCAATACTAATCACAAGTTCATGCTTAAAAACTCTGTCATGGAAAATCTTTCATAAAACTTGTTCTTTTCATGGAAAACAAACCGTCTTATGCATGCTTATGAATTCTTATGAATGCTTATAAGCCTCGTGTTTTCTTATGAGTTCTTGTGAGCTTTCGAGTTCTTATAGCCTTTCTTGTGAGCTTACGAGTTCTTATGAGCTTCTTGTGAACTTGCGAGTCATTGTGAGCTTCTTGTGAGTTTATGATCCTTGGAAACATGTAAGATCTTAAACTTATGTCATTCTTACGAGTTCTTGGAAGCCTTGTGAGACTTATGATCCTTGGAGTTTATGCAAGATCTTAGACTTGATCCTTGTGAGCATGAAGTAACCGATTTTAGGATACCAACCCAAAGTTTGGCTTTGTCAATGTTTATGCTTCTTTCTTATGAATTGACTTGGAAAAACTTTTTTTATGATTCTTGAAATACATGCTTATGCGAAAACCTCGGTCATGCAAAACTTATCGTGCATGGAGTGCTTGTGAGCATCATCATGCATATATCGAAAGCCTTAGACAATTTATATGGTTCATACAAGATATATTGGCATCATAGTATAGTTGGATAATTCTAGAAACTTAGCATATTTTCATTCATTGCATTATATTACCTACATCATGGCTTTTAAGCCTATTTCATCACATCATACTTAGAATTCATCATTTGTTTATAGATAATCACATTCATTTGCAAGTATAGCTAAATGCAACCTCTCATTGAAAAACCCCCATATCATAAACCCTTATTTTACTCATTGATCATAATCTAGTTTATCACAAAATCCCACATTTACTATTTGCTTACAATGCTATTCAAAATCACCCATTTAATCATTTTTTTCATCTTTGTACAATCACAAAGCTAGATAGTAGATTCACTTACCTTTTAATCCACTCCTATGTTGAAGAAAAACCCTTTTGAGTAGAATCTCAAACTTGATTGAGGAACCACCACCTTGATTTGTTCTCCTCTTGATCTTAATCCAAAACCTCTTTGGAAATCCCTCAAATCTTCTTCCACTTCTTCTAAGAACTCTCTTTAGGTTTAGGGTATCCCAAAACCCCCCAAAAGCTCTCCTATTTATAGACCAAGGGTTAAAACCCTAGAAAACACGCACTTAAGAAAATCTGATTCGCGACCTACGATCGATCGTGGCATATCTACGATTGTTCGTAGTTTTACTATGATCGATCATAACTCGTCCAGAGAGTTTTCTCATTTCTAGGATTTTACGATCGGTCGTAGCTCATCTACGATCGTTCGTAGGGTATTTACGATCGTTCGTAATTCTGACAGAAAATTTTCAGATTTTCGCGCTTTGGTATTTCAGTCATAACTTTTGACTCGTTCATCGGATTTTGACGATTCAACTTGCGTTGGACTCATCTTTTCAAAGGAGAAAAATCTTGTGTCTAATGGACAATTCCTAATTTTGAGTTTTTAATTACCTAAATGGGCTCTAAATCCAACTGGTCTGGAAATGAGTTTTAGCAGCCTAGATTTTCAGCAATCCGACTTCGGAAATTGGATTTTTTACTCAACCCCGACCCGAAATCTATAAAAGTGATCAACATGAACCTTGAAGAGGGTTCCAATACCTTTCCAAAAATTCAATAATCGCTCAATTACGATCAACGGTGAGAGAACTAAGGCTACTTAAAGTTGAGGGTGTGTTAAGGCATAATCCTTATTGATACTTAAGAGTATTCTATACTCTTTCACGGTATGACCAAGAAAAGATCTCACATCTTTCACAGTCTTAGGGATGAGTAAATTTTGTATTAATTCAATTTTTGATTTTTCTACTTCTATCCCCTTAGAAGAGACACTGTGGCCTAAAAAAATTTCAGAAGATACCATAAAATGACACTTCTTCCATTTAAGCACAAAGTTCTTTTCTTCACGCCTAATCAATACCCTTTTAGAATTAAAGAGACAAGCCTCAAAAGAATCTCCAAAGACTGTTAGGTCATCCATAAAGACTTCCATACAATCTTCTACCATATCACTAAAAATGCTCATCATACATCTTTGAAAAGTGGTTGGGGCATTGTATAATCCAAATGGCATCCTTCGAAAGGCATAAGTGTCAAAAGGAAAAGTAAAAGTGGTCTTATCCTGGTCCTCTAAGGCAATTTCAATTTGATAATAACCAGAATAGTAATCTAAAAAGCAATAAAAGGAATGCCCAGCCACCATTTCCAATATTTGGTGAATGAAAGGTAAAGGAAAGTGATCTTTTTGAGAGGCAACATTTAATTTTCTATAGTCAATGCACATGCGCCACCCAATCACTAATTTAGTGGGGACTAGCTCTTTAAGCTCATTCTGCACAACAGTGACTCCTGAATATTTAAGGACCATCTGCGTAGGACTAACCCATTTACTATCGGCAATTGGGTAAATAATACCCACATCCAATAGCTTTAAACTTCAGATTTTACAATTTCTTTCATAGTTGGGTTTAGACTACGTTGGGGGTCTCTAGAAGCCTTAGCCTCATCTTGTGTGGTTTGGAGCCTTAGGTAGAGGAAGAATAATACGACCCGAAGCCTTCTATGGACCACTACCAGGATGATGGATCGTTAGATAAGCGGCCCGACTTTGACTTTTGCTAACTATGTTAGGAAGAGGAGATATTTTGTTTATGTTGAGAGTGGGACTTGTCCACTCCATATTTTGGATATATAATTTGTTGGTTCAGACTTGAACCGAATGATAGGAGTAATTGATTTTAAATCGTTTCCGTTATGTATAACTCGTGTACTCTGATAGATTGGTATGTGTGCCTTATGTGTCATACGGGATGGTATGACACGGCGGTCATGAGCTAAAGTATCCCAAACTCCTAGGGGGTATTTTGGGTCGCGACAGTGCTTCCTTTTGATACACAATTGGCTAATTTTGATCCAAGTTTTCAAAGCACCAGAACTATAAGAAGTTGGCCAAATATGGTTAAATTGAAATTTATTCCTGAAATAGTTTGACCAAAGGTTATTCGATTGATAAAGATTCCAAACTTGTTTCATTCCAAGGGTAGTAGAAAAACCATTCATATTACGAATACCAAGGCCCCCTTCCAACTGGGGAAGGGAACAAGTATTCTAGTTAATCCAATGGCGTTTTCTATTTTCATTTGTATTATTCCAATAAAACTTGGCCATAATTTTGTCAATTTGAGAAGTAACCCCTTTAGGCACATGAATGCCTGCAAGGAGATAAGTGGACATAGAAGATAAAACATGTTTAATCAAAACAAGACGATCACCTGACGATAAAAGTTTTGCCTTCCTACCTTCCACCTTATAAGTAATTTTATCAATAAGGGAATTAAAATAACTCTTTTTAAGGCGGCCTTTATAAAGCAGGACTCCAAGATAAATAAAATGGAACTTTTTCCTAGAAATTCCAACCCAATTAAAAATGTTGTCAATTTTCAATCTATTCATCTTATCAGAACAATAGAAAGAACTTTTAGATCTATTAATGATTTGACCTGAAGATTTTTCATAGTTAGAGATGAAGTCAAAGATTTTCTTAGTATTTTGTTTCCTACCATTGCAAAAAATTAGGGTATCATCAGCAAAAAGAATATGAGAAACAGGAATACCATACCTTCCTAATTTATAAGTAGGTAAAAGACTATCAGATATGCTTTTGAGACCCCTACTAAGGACTTCTTCTACAATAATGAAAAGAGCAGGGGATAAAGGATCACCATGTCGAAGACCTCTCCAACTCTGAAAAAAACCTTGAAGGCAACCATTAATAAGAACAGAGAAAGATTGATTAATCAGACAACCACGAATTAATCTAATTGACTCCTCTTTAAAACCTATCTTTTGAAGGACAGAAAATATGAACTTCCATTCCATTCTATCATAAGTTTTAGTCATATCTAATTTATAAATAACATTACCTCCTAGAATTTGCCTATCAATATCTTGCACCATCTCCTGAGCTATGCTAACATTATCTAGAATATTTCTTCCTTTAACAAATGCATTTTGTTCATAAGAGATCATGTAAGGAAGCAATAATCCAATACGGTCAGCCAAAATACGAGATATAATCTTATATAGAAAGTTACAAAGACTAATAGGTCTAAAATCTGATAAAGACACAAGAGGATTGCTTTTAGGAATTAAAGCTATAGTTGTTGCATTTATAGCTCTAGGAATTTCAACAATCAAGAAAAAGAAAGTAATAGCATGAAATAAATCCTCCTTTATTATATTCCAACAAGAATGAAAAAAATAATCAGAAAAACCATCTGGTCCAGTAGCACTATCTCAGACATGCTAAAAACAACATTTTTGATTTCTTCTATAGATGGAAAAGCAGATATAGAATTATTATGTTCTTCATAAATAATTCTAGGAATATGCTGTAAAATATTATTATTATGAGTAGCATTATCAGAAGAGAGCAATTTTTGGAAAAATTCAACTGCTTCATTACCTATATCATCCTAAGAGTCTAACCAATTTCCTTGATCATTTTGGATTCTATTAATGCAATTACGGCCCCTTCTGGATTTTGTGACCATATGAAAAAAGTTTGTGTTATTATCACATTCTTTGAGCCATTGAACTCTAGATTTTTGTCTCCAGAAATTTTCTTCATAAAAAAGAACAAATTGTAATTCCTCTTTGAGAGAGAGCAAAGAAGTGTTTTTCACATCGTCCCAAGATCTTTGAATTTCATCCTCCAACTCAGAAATTTGACTTTCAAGAGAGTTAATTTTTTGGAAAATATTACCAAAGACCTCTATGTTTCAGATTTTTAAAGAGTTTTTAAGCCTTTTAAGCTTAAGGAAGAAAGAGATTAGAGGGTTAGCTAAAATTGGAGATCCCCAAGATTCATAAACTATTCTGTAAAAATCTGGGTGATTAATCCACATTTGCTGAAATTTAAAAGAAGAGGGCCTTTTGATCTGGTTATTACCAAACTTTAAAAGAATAGGGGCATGATCTGAGGCAACTCTAGGAAGATGTTTAATAGAAGAGATATTAAAATTATTCAACCAATTAAAGTTAAACAAAATACGATCAAGACGAGCATAAATATGATGAATATTTACATCTCTGCCACCCAATTTTTCATCAGAAGCAAAGATAACATTAAAATTGCCACCTATGAAGAAAGGGCCTGAAAATGCAGAAAAGGCAACGCAAAGATCTTCCCAAAAGGCCAATCGTTCCCTTCTAGAACATTTAGTATAAATGAAAGCACATCTGATAGTATTAAAATTTACTGATGAAATGTCAACAATAATCATTTGATCAGAGGATGAAACATAATTTACTTGAAGGTGATTCTGCTAGAATATCCAAATTTTAGAATGAGAAACTTAAGCATCTAAATGAGAATCCATACCAATAAACTTGCAAACCTCAGAGAGAATATCCAATTTTTTTTTGGTTCTATGATAGCCGAAAAATAATCTGATTAGAAGAAATCATCTGTTTTAATTTAGTTTTAGAGGTGAGATTTCCAATACCACGAATATTCCAAATAAGAAAATTATTCATTAATAACATTAGTGGAATTGTTAACCAAAGAAAGGATCGCTGATGTAGATCAAGTAATTCTATCAGTAGTGGTCATAGCTTTAATGTCTTCAGATTTATTCATGATAAGATGAAAAGAGATCCGACTCAAGTAAACTGTGTGAGAATCTATTTCCATCCTCTTTGAAAGATTTAATATCTTTTAATAAGCATGGATTAATCTTAGAGTGATATTTGAAAGATTGATAACGTTCCCACAGTATGTTACTCGTATTCAAACACTTTTTAGATGTAGGATTATCTTCTAAAGTATTTATCAAATGTTCCCACATATGATAATACATATAATGGTTGGATTTAGCATTAAACCGTCTATTCTGAGTTTCCCAAAGACCCTTAATTCCTGAATTAGAAAGTATATTATTGTTTTTTTCCAAAATTTCATCATTTAAGTTTTCATCCAATTCATAAGAATTTGAAAAATTCGAATCATCTTCATACTGAGTATGCTTCAGATTTTGGTTATTCTCACCCCTTTCAATTTCTAAACTATTTAGATCTGATTTTGGTTAGTAACATTACTAATATCATTGATAACATTATAAGCAGGATCTATATCAAGTAGAATAAGATCTTTAGGATCAAGTAAGGAAGATTTTACTGCTGTAGAAAGCTCACCGAAAATAGCAACATGATTAAAAGAAGATCTTTCACCTGTAGCCGATTCCACAACCTGGGCTTGCACCAGAGTTCTGTTATTCTCTCCTAGTTCAAAATCAAACTTATTGAGTTCTGAAATTTTGTTAGTATCAATATAAATTTCATTCATTTTATTATAAGAAAGATCAAAATCAAGCAAAGTAAACTCCTTAGGATCAAGTAAGAGTGACTTTCTTGTTGTAGAAGACTCACCGAAAATTGGAATATGATTAAAAGAAACTTCAATACCTCTCTCACCTATAGCTGCTACCACCATATTGATATTCTGATTTTCTGGACTGATAAACAGATTAGTATTTTTTCCTTGGTTGCAATCTTGTTGATGATTCTGAAATAATCCGAATCTTTGGAATTTCCAGATTATGGCTTTGATGCAAATTGTTTCACCACCCATTGCTTGGTGGTTATTTCGAAGGTCCCTCTTCAGCATCCTTTTGCCCCTCATCTACATCTTTTCGATCTACTATTTTAAATCTGGGTTTTGTCTAATTTTGGTACCCGCTGCACATGTAGAGCCTTCATGTCCAAGTTTTTTGCATTGCTTACAATACTGAAATTTTTTCTCATATTCCACCGTTTGCCAACGACCTTGAGTCCCCAACCCCAACCATAATCTGTCCGGGTTTTGTTTGAGGAGATCTACCTCGATACATAACCTGGCTGCACTCGGTCTAGATAGAGATTTCGTGGCTCCATCTATTTTCAATACTTTCCTAATACTACCAATAGAATGAAGGGCCGATTCATTAAAGAGATGAAGAGGAAGGTTAGGAAGACAAACCCAGATCGGAACAATGGAAGCTTCTGCCCCTGAGATGAATGATGGAGTCCATTTGAAGAAGCGAAACAAAAATCCTTTGATGTATACAGGCTCTTTGATCCAAATCATTAGAAAATCATCATCCGAATGACAATGAAACAAAAGATGTCTCGAATCCAAAATACCGACTGAAAAGTTCATTCGAAGTCCCTTGGATTTCTTCATGTGAGCCTTGATAACATCAAGGGAGGGATGGCCATAAGAGCACTTAGCCACTAGAGCTAGTGCGTGAGGTTTGGCTAGAACATTGTTTTCATCCTTCGAAAAAAACATCGTTGGCTCTCCCTTATACGAAGATGGTATCTTGAGAGGGATAGAAGAAGAAGAAGAGAATAATGGATCTTTTCCTACTATTTCCGCATAGGAGAAGGTAGGATTGGGTGGCCGGCCAGGGGGATCTCCCTCCTTGCAGCCGGCAACCCTAGGGTTTTCCATGAAACCCTAATGGAAAATTGCACCAAAAGCTGGCTATCATGCACCTAAAAAATTAGTTTGCTAACTTGCACCTCCAAAGCTAATTCCTGACCTTTTGCAAGATGAGATTAGCACAATGTGATTAACCTCCAGAAAATAGAGAATTACTTGCAAGTATTTCTATCACAAGATTTGTTTACAGATGCGTCCCTCCACTTCCAATATTGTTATAAGCTTACGGGACAACATCTAATATTGTCTTTAATCCCTACCTTATATCGAGAACACATTCTCTTTGATACTTTTAGTCAAACTTGGACTTTCAAAAACATTTTAGAAATTCTTAAAAATAAATAATAATAATTATTACATTTCTTTTATACAGAAAATAAACTCCTCGATAAAACCATTTCATTGATAAATACCAGCGTTGAGTTTTCAAGTCCGGTTTTGACAAGTATCAACTCAATATTAATTAATTTGTAAGGGTGGTGAAATCCTTGTTGAGCGTACACACACTTCTTCTAATATAGCGTACATAACCCAACGAGCCCGTATTAGTCCGGTGTGTTGGATATTGATGATTGGCTACATCAAAGCAATATAGGCAAATACTAGAGAAGATGTCGACCTCTCAGGTTAAGAACAATCTGTCAAATGCACTATCCTAAATATAAGGACAGTATATTTCTAAGGGTATCCACTGAGCAATCCAGTTGCAATATAAGTACTTCTTACTTATATCCACATCTTAGTCAAAAGACCCTTCTCTCAGTGATTGAGATTCATCACTCCATCATATGGAATTAACAATGTGTAAGTTAGCAGGAATATATTGTCCAGATGTATCCTGAATAACTTAGAACAATACTAGGTCTACAAGGAACCGGAAAACCATATCTCCTTAGCAATTAGTTAATAACTAATTGGATGGTTTTCCTATAATGTTACCTAAGGGACAAAGTAGTCTCATCCAATGAGATACTTTTAATGTGTTACCCAATGCAGAAGACAATGTGTGAATATAAAATATAATTTTATTGTTTAAGTAGACTAATACAATTCTGGAATGGCTTTCGTGAGCATATATGTCTAACAGGTTGGAGGATGGGTTTTTCGTGTTCTTCATCAAAAGTGGTGTTCTTCGCCCTCGTCATGAACTAATCTCTTTTTATAGGGTTTAGATGAAACCCTAGCTAAGTAATTGTATCTCATGTATTATATTTAGGTTTTCTCACTTTTGTAAACAGTGATTACATAATGAGAGAGTTATTTTTCAACTAATTTATTAGATTTTATATTCGATTTCAATATAATCTTATCATTATCTTAGGTTTTATTGTGTTGAGATTAAAATCATTCATACCATCTTTCTGCGATTATTGATATGAATTTTATTCAATGGTTTTACTATCGATGAATTGAATTATAGGATGTTCTATGCCTAGAGAAGACGAGTGATTTCACAACTCTAGTTTAGTGTGTATCACTCGTGCTAACCGCAGATAGATCATGCCTAGAGTTTGATCCCTTGAATTATTCTTGATTCGATGAGTTGAGACTTGTAGTCACTCTCATCCTTATTGTTTACTCTTAAAAGACTTGAATGAATGCATGTATGTTCAATTAGGAGGTTAGTGGTGGATTCAAACACCCTAGATCTTCTCTCTTTGATATCACAAAAAATATTAGTTTTAGTTAATTAAATTATGATTCATTAGTTCAAGTTTTGTTCTTAGGTTAAAAACAATCAAATCAAATCACTTTGTTATCCATTGACTTAGAAATAATATTGAGAAGAAAGCAACGCAACCAGAACAATCTTTTGTGCTTCGACACCACATACTAGTTGATATTCTACGGAATTATCACCACTACGAGGTCTATTTAATTGACGATCATGTGCCAAGGGAAGTATGATAATGCTAGGTGCAATTGCACGCGTCGGTCATTCCTCCCCTCCACCCTAT
This sequence comes from Tetracentron sinense, assembly GCA_015143295.1. Lineage (NCBI taxonomy): Eukaryota > Viridiplantae > Streptophyta > Magnoliopsida > Trochodendrales > Trochodendraceae > Tetracentron > Tetracentron sinense. The sequence goes on from CM026568.1 coordinate 8,879,662, forward strand.
GGTTTTTTGACTCGATATTCCGACAAAATTTGTACCTGTTAAGGAACAAGACTGAGAGGAGAGGTGCCTTACGATATGCCCTTTATGAGATATGGAAGGGATATTTGGTAAATGCAACAGAGTATGTCCATAGGACTATGCAAAAGATATACTGCGAGGCTATTGAGAACCCCCTCAAGAATACAAAGAGTTAGCATCTTCTGATTGAAAACTTGATTACAAGACTTTTGGAGCTCCAGGGCCATGCCATTAGTGAGTCTGAGCCCGTAACTGAGCTAGTTAGGTTTGGTGAGCAGCAGTGGGAGAATACCTACAATGCCCTGAAGAAGATGATTGGTAAGAGGATTCTTACAGCCGATCATCCTAGTGTTGAGATTTCAGCCGATGATGCTAAAGCAGCTATGTCGCCTCCCCACTCACATGAGTATCATCACTCTCCTCAGCATCAGGCTCCTCCTCCTCAGTATCCACCCAAGGCTTCTCAGTTTCGAGATCAAGAAGAGGCCCCAGTATATGACTCGCCAGGAGTTTTCCTCTTTCTAGGCCATCCAGAACCAGCGATGGGCCATCCAGGACCAGCTTTGGGATACCCAGCAGCAGTTTATGAATGAGTCTAGGTAGCTCCAGCGACATCAGGCTGAGTTCTATGATTTTCGAGATCAGGTTGTACAAAGGTGGTCCCATGATTATGCATTTCGTGCCTAGCAAATTCAGAGCAACTTTGACATATACCAAATGATGAGAGTGGTGTATGAGTCTCAGTTCCCTCCTAGTACCCAGTTTCCTCCTCCTCCTCTTCAGTAGACAGTGCTTCTTATCCCTAGTTTAGGATTTTTATTTATCTTGAGTCTGATGTATGGTGATCTACTCCTTTCTTTTAGTTGTTTATTGTACTTTTCTTGAGTCAGTCTGTTACTTGTTCTACTCACTAATATAAGTTTGGATCCTCTATTTCACATATATATATATTGAATCATTTACATCTATTTTGTGAGTGGGTATTTCTTGTATTGTACTAACCCTACTAGGTGTAGTTTGGACGAAGTTTGGGGTAATTTTTACCCATTCTTGTTTCATACCCCTTCACCCTTCTCATTATGGATTGCTTATCACCTCTCAGGTATTATTGTTATAATCCCTTTTGTGCTTGATTTCTATTTTTAGATTGAGGGCAATGTAATTTTTTAAGTTTGGGGTTGTGAAATAATTTCCATTATTTTTACCATTTTTAGGTGATTGTGCAACCATGCAATAAGGTAGGACATGCAAAACAATGAAAAATTTAAGACTGAATTATTCTAAATTTGAAAATTTGTGATACATCTAGGGTACTCCAATTCTTATATAAGTTTAAATTTGAGAACACATGATCCCAAATAGACACAATTTTTAACCCTTAATTGAATTACTCATGTTGAAAAATTGTTAAAGTCATAAATACACTTTGATAATCTGCACAAGTACTCTAACATATTGTCTACTGGGGGTGAAACCTAACTAATTAATTAGTCCTTTTGTTAACTCATAAGAAGTTGGATGACCTAGAAATCGAACATTACCCTTGGCTTAACTTAAAAACAAATTATGACAAAAATGAGTTACCTGACCGAGTTTTACACTTACTAACCGAGCCTCTCGCCTCACTAAGCAGATAGTGTTCGCGTCAAACCGTGTGAGCTTTGGAATTGATAAAATAATCTAAGAAAAAGAGTCTTTAGTATTTAATTACTTGTTCACAGAACCAAATTTCCTACTTAGTAACTGGGCCTCTTGCCTCACTAAACAGAGAATGTTTCCGTCAAACAGTAGAAGTTTTGGAACGAAAATCTATCCTAGTGTGACTAGTTTAATTTTGAAGCCTATTTAACTCAAGTTAATAAGATCATAGGGGTGTTTTGACACCTAGTCCCTAAAGCCTTCGGGTTTGGGAGTCACCGGCCTAACACTCGATACACTGATTGTCTAGAATGCTTAATGGAATTAGACTCTACAGAGTCACACTTATATATATATATATATATATATATATATATACACAAAACAATTGAGAAAAATTTGAAAATTGTCAAGTGAAGCATTGAGTTATTTGTTTAAATTGATAGGAAATTCAATGACATGTGGGTCGACAAAATAACAGTTGAGAAGTTAGATTGAGATCACATATTCAATTGTTCATTCACATTACACATTAAGGAAAATTATGACCAATCTTAAATAAGCTGAATTATTCAGAATTTGGTGAAATTGTGTCGCGACCCAAAATACCCCCTAAAAGATAGAAGACCTTTTGACACATGACCTAAATTATATCATACCATCCTGTATAAAACATACAAGGTAACAAAATCTCGGAACTAAAATTTCTAAAACATAACATGTACATCTCTTAAGTCTGAACCAACAGTTTTAAACAAAATATCAAAAGTAAAGTGGACATTCCCCACTTTCAAAATACGCAAATCACTCCCTCACACGCTCACCAGTAATCTGAATAAGGCCACCTATCTAATGCTCTATCCTCGAGCGGGTGATCTATGGAAGGCTCCGGATCATAATACTCTTCATCTATCCACAACTCAGGAGCATGTGAGTCAACAGAAGCTGCCGATGATAACAATATCGGCTGAGTTTGAAATACTCAGCGTATACAAACCACTAGATAATATGCCATAATTTCACATGCTTCACATAGTCATTTCATGCAATTCACATGCACTAAAATACATAATAAAACCTCTTTAAAAAACACATGTGCGATACGATATAAAAACATCACTTATCTTTTGAAACCATTTTTTTTTTTTCTTCTTTTACTTTACACATGCTTTATTTCACTTACTTTACACATGACTTTATGGGAGAGTACACATGACTTTGACTAATGCTCTACCTAGAGTGGTAGAAGTCCATTAGTATTCACATATACGTGGAGCATGCCTAATGCTCTATCTAGAGTGATAGAAGTCTATTAGCATCTTCATCCACCTCCCCGTGGTATCTTTGCACATAGTTTATCCGGAACAAATACCCAATGTTTTACCATACAAGGGTAAAGAGTCCATTCGCATTCTTCCCATACATACCTTCATTTGGGACTAAATGACTAATGCTCTACCTAGGTTGGTAGAAATCCACTATTATTCTCCCGATACATCTTACTTTGTTCATCATCTTTTACTTTACTTTGTCAATACATATACACATGAAAATCCGATCATGCACTACAAGTGTACATAGGCAATTATGAGTGAATATGATAAACAATTAACACATGGCACATGCTCTTTACTTTCATTCAAAACTATCACATATCATTCAAAACACACATTCATGTCATTGGTTTAAGCATAATATCAATATAGGAGAACTAGGATGATTTCCTATTTTCTTTTCATTTTAAGCATAAGGTTTATCATGATTTGTTAATAGAACTATAACATAAATACATAGTAGAGTGTATATACCTTTCTAGGATTGCTTCCCTACAATTGTATGCTTTAGAACGTACTTTGGTTAGCCAGAACAGATCTCGGATGAACACCCAAGCACAAGCCAAACCACTTTATTTTTTTCATTTCCTTCCTCTTTCTTCTCTCTCTTTTCTCTTCTTTTTTCCTCTCAAAATATTGCTTTAAGGGTTTTGTAACCCTTAGGCCACGAAATGGGGTATTTATGACCCATTTGGGGTAACACCCAAAGAACCCCCATGAGTCACCAAGCTCTATAGTAGGTCGTCCAAGGCAAAATCAACATGATCGATCGACCGGTAGTGACTATCGGTCGACCGGTTGCTGTTCGGTTGATCGGTAACGAAATCGGTTGACCGGTGATGCCCTGCTTTTGCCTGTTTTTTCCATTTCCAACACTTAAGAGTATTTCACCTACTCTTCGTTCGCACCCTTAACCCACTTAGGGTATCTCACACCCATGCTACGAATACTCAACATGCACATGACACAAAACACATTTAGAGAAATGTGAAAACCCTCGTTCCATAAACCAAATACCAAGGTCACATGGAAGACCTTGGTTTCAACAACCTAATGCAAAAACACAATTCAAAACACTATTCACAATGCATGTAAATTTGGTTTCGGGGTTCTACAAATTGAGAATGTGGAGAGTCAAAAATTTAAACTTATTAATAATTTGTGGATTATCTTGTATGTGCTATAATTTAAAAAAGTTTGGAATGTGTACCGGTCACTATTTTGAAACTTGCAAGTTTTACTTGAGCATATTGCACAATTACAGGGTAGTACAAATTGTTGCCCAGGTATTGACCCTAGGGGGGTTATTAGGGTCTTAGCAAATTTAAAAACTAATTTTACATTTTTATGCAGAATTAAATTAACAAATTGAATGCAACTTAACAGTTCTAAAATATACGCTGTAAAGAGAATAAGGTAGAGAGTTAGAGAGAACAAACACCAAGATGTTTTTCTCGAGGTTCAGCAACCTGCCTATGTCCCCACCTCTCAGCTTGTAGCTTCAAGGATTCATCACGATTTTACTTGTACAGACTTCTTCCCGGGTGAAGCCCAAACTGCTTATAATCTCTCTTACAGGTCGAGACCAAACCTTTAGTTGCAAGAGTACAACCATTTCTTAACTTCTTCGAAGCTACAACTTCAGTTACAAGAATTTACCGATTTTTTACTTTCCTTTACAAATGTAGATTTGGATTTACAATCCGAAATAAAACTCTTGAAATGAGCTAAATAAGAGTTAAACAATACTCTAATGAAATCTCTCAAATAAAGGAGTTGAATAGATTAAATGAGATTTTTGAGGATTTCTAATGTGTAATCGATGTAGAAATCAATGTGAGTGAGAGAGTAGATGCTGAGTGTTATTACATTGATCAAAAGTTGTCTTTTGTTCATTTATGAACTCCTTTTATAGCTCTTCATCTAATATGGTCGTTGGTGAAACATTAAATGTGAAAAAGACCGTTGAAAACTAGCCATTATAGCGTTTTTAGAGTTTCGCATAATTTCGTCGACGAAATTAGGTTTCCCAATTCATTTCGTCGCCAAGATCAAAAACAGTGAAGACAACAAGTTTACTGTCTCAATTTCGTCGCTGAATTCAAAACTCTCATGTGAATTTGTCGACGAAATCAGAATAAAAACTCTGATTTAACTCTAGATAAAAACCTTAATGATGAGAATGAATTCCTAGGTATTTTGACTTTCATTTAGCATGATATTTATGATTTTCTAGGGCCTTAGAAGGATATCTAATAAAGTTTTAGGCTCTTATGGTCAATCTAAATATTTTAGCATTCAACTAACCATATATTACATTGTAGACTTCTTATATAAGTCCTATACACTCTCATAAACTAAAATTAAACTTTTATGCCTTCTTGGTGTATATAGTGCATTTGGCATAAGTCCTAGACCTCCAGGTTTTTGGTGCATTTGGATTTGTAGGGGTGGGTCCCGTTCCAATGCCAATCTCCGAGTTTTTTTGGTAATTGGTTTGATACTTTTTTTTTTTGTAAACTCAATCATACCACAAGGCAATGACTGAAGACAATTACAAGAATATACTCACACCACCCAAGCACTCACACACACACACCACATGCAAACTCACACACACTCACACCACACACATGCAGCCCATGTAAGCCTCACCCTAGACCTCCTCAAAACGGGTACCAACCCTTTTTTTGGTCAGTGGGTTGATACTTGAATCTTGATAATAGATAGATAATAATAGATTATTTTATTTAAAATCCCCCGGTTTATTCTTTCTCACGATACGCGGGTTTGTCCTGACCCGTCTCGGCCCGATTAAAAACCGGACTGCGAAGAGATATATTGGAGCTCCTTCTCCCGCTTTTTGTTTCATCCTCTTCTTTCTCTCCCTACAAAATCGTCCCATGCTCTCTCTCTCTCTCTCTCTTTAAAAATGTCGACTGGCTTTTCCTAAATGACGTCGTTTCTCATGGAGCTTCTCCTTCCGACAAATCTCTGCACAATCTCTCGTGTCTCCTCATTCCATTTTTCTGTAAAATTTACCTTCAATGATGACTTCTGGCGTCGCAGAAAATCTAATCGCATCTTGAAACCTCTTCGAATCTCTTTCAGCTCAGAGAATGATCCGTCATCGAATGCATCCCTCAATCAAGACTCTCGAGATGAATCTGAAAATTTATGGGGAGACTCGAGCTCTGTTGAAGTCATCGGAATCGGCAGCAGGAAGGATGCCGTTCTTGATTTCTGTTTGGATTCCCCTTTTCAGTCGACGTCTCTGAGATTCTGGTATGGAAGTAACATTTTATACTGTTTTGTTTCACTAGCTAGGCAGAGTCATGTATAGAAATCTGTGAACTGTTGTTGATAGTTTTTTCTGCATGTGGTAGAAATTAGGGCTTGTTTGGTTTATCTGATGCACTTTTGTTGTTAAAATCCAACTAAGCAATGTATAGACTATTAGCCACCCGAGATAAATCTATGCATTTCTATGTGTTTTTTTTTATAAAAAAAATCCTTATGTTTGATCCAGTGCCTGGAATCGAACTTGTCAGATAATTCGTGATTCCTAAAGAGTAAAAGGATCTTCTGCTTTAATATAGGAAATAACTTCCGATTATAGCACTAAGAAAAAGCTTGGAAGATGTTGATAGATTATATTCATATAAATAGTGGAATGTTTTCATATGCGGACTAGTAGGAAATTTTAGGCATCACGCACATAACATGACGATTTAAAAGCATTAATCCTTTGAAATCCAAAGCCTCAGGGCATCAGAGCTAATGGGTGCGTGAAACAAGTACAGGAAGAACATCATGCAATGGCGATGGATTTGTATGACTTTCTATTCAGTTGTAATTGTTTTTGATTGGCAATAAAAAAAAAAAAAAAAAAATCAAATCGAAACAATACAACAAGATGGAGTTTACAAGAATGTAAACTGAATAGGAAAGCAGAAAGCAAAACGCAAAAAATAGAAATCAAGTAATTAGAGCCCCCAGTGGAAGGGATGGGAGTAGATTGGGCTTTCAACCCAAGACCTCCCCTACATCATCTCCATCTCGCCTAATGGAATTATGGAACACCATTCCAGAACGAGCAAGTAGATCCGAGAACATATACTAAGAGAGGAAGAAGGGGAGTTCTCAAGAACTCTTTGGTTCATCCCTTTCCATAAATACCACGCTATAGCACCTAGAAGGATCGATCGGATTGCCTTTCACTCCCCCATCTCCACTTATCAAAAACCCAACATGATAAAAAATTTTGAAAGGAGGAAGGAAAGACCCACTCCACGCCTATTTGGGAGAGGAAAACCCCCCACACCTCATTTGTGATAGGGCAATGCAAAGGCAGATGACTCATCAATTCTTCCGCATTGAGGCACATGAAATAACGATTAGCCATCCTCCACCATCTATTTTTCAAATGGTCAGAAGTTAGAATTTTATTCAAATAGGCATTCAATAGGAAAACAAATATATTGGATGGAATACTGGGATTCCATACTAACCTATGAGGAAAAGAATCAGAAGGGATTGATTCTAAGGATTGTAAAAGTGATCGAACTTAGAATCGCCCATTGTTGCCTTTAGACCAAACTCTGACATCTAGGCTCTTTAAAAGCCTACCCATGACCTCCACTTCAAAATCATTCAGATCACGTCTCAACTTTGGACACCACACCACTCCAGCATCACTCTGGAAATAGTCCACTACTAAGGCTTCCTTATCCTTAGCTAGAAGGAAGATGCTGCTAAACTCATCTTTGAGTTTCATTGGACCGCACCATACATCCTTCTAGAATCTAACCTTTGAACCGCAACCCATCTTAAACCTAAAATTGTGCATTACCAAATTGATAACTGCCATAATCCCCTTCCAAAACCCCACCCTGTGAGTCCCCTTGACTTCCCCACATGAAAGCTCACCATATCTGACTACAATGACAGCTCGCTATAAACTCTCCATTTCCTCCCCAAATCTCTAGACTCATTTCCTAGTAATGCCTTGTTCACCTGAACAAGCAATTTTAGGTTCAGCCCCCTCCTTCTTTAGACCCAAAAATCCTATCCCACACTACCAAGTGATACTTGAAACTATTGTCTTTTCCATTCCAGACTCTAGAGAAATTTCCTATGCACTTTCTCTAGAATAACTGCTAATGACTGGGGGATCGTAAGGACGAACATGTAATTAATTGGAAGACTGTTAAGGGTACTTTTAATAAGTGTCAATTTCCCACATTTTGAGAGAAGGGTAGATTTCCAACTTGAGAGTGTATTAGTGAACCTCTCGAAGATCGGGGACCACATCGTTTTTTATTTAAATCCGACCCCAAGAGGCATGCCTAGATAAATAGACGGAATTGTCCTCCTCTGCACCCAAGATAGGCCACTAACTGCTCCATATTCGGGACCCCACCAACCTTCATGATCTCAGATTTAGCCAGATTGACTCTCATACCAAAAACTGCTTCGAAACATCTAAATAAGCATCTGAGATTGACCAGGTTCCAACTTGATACATCATATAAGATCAAAGTATCATCCGCAAACTAGAGATGAAAAACAATCAGATTGGCCTTGCCTATAGTATATCCTTCGAACACTGGCCCGTTGGCTTTTACAAGCATCCGACTCAAAACTCTTAAGGCTATGATGAAAAGAAAAGGGGATCCCCTTGTCTCAGACCCCTAAAAATTTGAAAGAAGCCCGTGGGCTACCATTGACGAGAGTGATACATATGGTATATAGATCTTCATCCAATGGTGCCATTTAATCCCAAAACCAATTCTTCTCATCACATAATTCATGAACTCCCAGTTAGCATGATCATAGGCTTTCTGTATATCAATTTTGCACACAAGGCCCAGGGTATTTGACTTGAGCCGCTCATCTATACACTCATTGGCTATTAGGATTTCAACTTGAGCCGATCATCTATACAGTCATTAGCTATTAGCATACCTTCTAAAATTTGCCTACCTGCTACAAATGCACCTTGTTCGGGGGTGATGAGGGAACTCATCACCGCCTTTTAGTCCAACTGACTGCCAACACCTTCGAGAGTATTTTATAAATGCTACTCACAAGGCTAACTGGGTGAAAATCGTTGAGGTCTACTGGTCCCGTTTTCTTGGTATCAATACGACAAAGGCACAGTTAATTACTCTCTCAAAACTCCCCGAATCAAAGAACTCTTTTATAACCTCTAGCCCATCATTCTCGACTATCTCCCAACATGCTCTATAACACTCAATGGTGGAAACATCAGAGTCTGAGGCTTTGCCCCCCTAATCACAAATAGCACTCAAGACCTCCTCTGCCTGAAATGGGCACTCTAAGGCGTCTCTCTCCTCAGGAGACAAAGCCGCAAACGAAGCCCTTCTACCTTAGGACACCAAATTTCTTGCTCCCTATATAGCTCTAAGTAAAATTAGACTACACTACTCTTAACTTCACACTGACCCTCCTTCCACTCCCCTCCACTTTCAACTTGGTAATAAAGTTCCTGTTCTTATGGGATTTGGCCATACGATGGAAAAACTTGGTATTGCCATCACCTTCTTTTAACTCTCGAACCACCCTCGCATTTTGTTTCTAACTAATCTCTTCCAATCTCAGCACTTTTGCATATTCTAATTTCTTGACCTCCTAATCACCAAATTCTACAAATGAAAGATTTCTCAAATCCTTAGTAGCATCCAAGTCCCCTATATCTCCAAGGAGGTTAGCTAGCCTAGTCTGAACATTCCCAACAGTCTCCCCTACCATCCCTATCCTTTTGGAAGATATTGTGGGTAGGATAAGAAGAGAGTGTAGGCGTACCTTGCAAAGGAAGAGGGTATGGACAATCATGCCCAAACAATTCCAAACCTCGAGATGGATTATTTGCATTCCCTCTCAGCATTACTTCCGTATAACAAGTTGGATTATGATTCATGGAATGAAATCCGATATTCTTGCTATGATCTGGTCGATCCGTACCCAAACTACCACTAGCGGGCTCTCCTAAACTACGAATTGAAACTGGAACCTGAGACCGCACCCCTGGCTCCATCACCTGGCCTCTGGAATCACCGCCCTCCTCTGGTAGAGCTTTTTCTATGTGTTTTAGGAGATGAGATTTCCTTACCACCTCAATTGACACTTCAATCATTTCAACTGCTTCCCCTCGAACTTCCTCGGGACTCTACTCCTCTCCCACTTGAGACCAGGTCCCCTCTTCCGAAGACGAAACCCCTGAATCCCTCCTCTTGTGAACCACTTCACTATCAATCAAGCATGCCTTTGGATCCTTGAGGATAAGGATTTGACATGTACCAAGATTTGTTCGATCTTCAGTCCCCATCTTGATGGACCTTGCCACTACAGATTCGTGCGACTTCCCAAAATCTCCGAAACCCTCCGGGATCCCAATTCATCCAATAAGTCTTCATGGATCTCCTCTAACTCCAGCTCTTTAATAATGAAAACGATCCCTCCTGCATTAGAAGACAGAGACTTCGTCTCGTCGCCATGGCCAGACCTGTTGGAGGAGAAGCTTGTAAGATGCTGATCTTGATCCGCCATTTATTGCATCGGAGGAGGCTTTTCCAACAGTATAACCTGCTTTGTTTCTTACATGCATTTCCCCACCTTTGTATTATTGGGTAGAACCCAAATGGATCACTGTCATCTCTAGCGAAATGGTTCTCCAATGCCAAACCAGGTGGCGTGGGCCTGATAATATAGAGGGCCCCTTCATGCCTCCAATTTCTAGAAGAGCTTCAGAGCTGTAAACAAAGAGGCTTGAAATTAGGCCCATTGAACCATCTGCCCCATAGACCCTATCATTATTAATTGGCCTAAATGGAAACCCTGGGGATAACGCTTCCCTACACCCCATGCCAGATGGGCCATACATGCAACCCATTTATTCAATCTCTGTGATATGTCCAGAGATAGCAAAAGTGGCTGGGCTAAACCGTCCATCTGAAAAGGGGTTTGAATACAACCCTTTCGATGCCCTAGCTTCTTCTACACATTCCACAAACGCAGCCGAGAGGACTCCGTACAGCTTCCAGAGGCGGTCAGTTAGATCTTGGTTGAGTTTATGTGCTTGTAAACTTTCCCATTGTTTTTCTTTCCCCTTAGCTCCTTTTGTACTTTTTGTTCTGTTCTATATATCCTATTTACCAATAATTTTTTTTTCCATTCTTAGCCTTTCGTCTCTTTCTTCTGGCATTTCTCCGCTGATTCCGGCTCATGTTCCTAATCTTTGTCCTACGTTGAAGTTCTGTAATGTGTCAAGGCAATTCTTTACTTATGAGCCGCTTCATGGACCTGTACAATCCTCTCTTGCTCGTTTATTGGGAGATGGAGCAGGCTCCAATAAAGCTGTCTCTCACTCCACTTAAGACTTCTGTCGCCCAAGCATTGGTTCCTTGCATTTGAATGGGTCGTGGTGAGGATCAATAGTACCCTTTTGCTCAGCCGTTTGATTGACGCCACGTGGACGGTTGGTTTCAAACCCTCTGAATAGCAGTGTAGTAAAGGTGCTGCCTAGGCAGTTTTGGATTGTAAGGCGGGCAGTAGTCACCTGGAACCTTTAACAGTTAGCTTGCGTTACAGTTTTACAATTTATTTGCATATATATACCATTTAATTAAATGGTTTTACGCTTTACTTTCATTTACTTAAGATATTTATATGTAAATAAGGTTATACCCCCATTTAAATTTAATAAAATTATCTTAGATCCAAATTCCTAAAGAATAAAAATCAACTTTTTCAGTTCGAGAACAAAATCCCTTTTTCAGCGCCTTCGTCAAAATTTCAACTTGCAAATGCTAAGTTATTTCTCAAAATTTAAAATTTTATAAATTCTATTATAACAAAATATCACTAAAACCTAAAAGTCGGTAAAAAAAAGTCTCATATTTTAGTCTTTAAAAATATTTTCATCTACAGGGTCAAAAAGTCAACTAATAATTTAGCAGAAAAAAGCTTACATTCAAGCATTATAACATTAAATGTTAATTTGCCTAGATTATTGTCAATCCTAGGAGGTTTGAATTGCTGTGTATATATTAATATTATATATATATATTTATATTTAATATATATAATTTAATTATTTTTATCCCCTAGGCATTGCCTGGGCGCTGCCTAGGCAGCGCTTCGCCTAGCCAGGCCTAATTGCCTAGAAATCGCCTAGACGCCTTGACTAGACTGCCGAATAGGGTAGGTGATTTCATAAGGGGTGGTTTTAATCCCATTGAAACCACCTCAGCTCTTGTCTCCTCCTTTTTATTCTCCCATCTTTGCCATTTCTTTCTCTGATTAGTTTTTGGAAACGTTCCTCTTCCTTCCTTGCTACTTACCACTTCCGTGAAATCGTCTGGCACTTTCTTTGTGGGAACCAACCAGGTGGTACTACCCACAACAACCGCAGATAAAAGTATTATAAAAATATTAATCCTAAGGATTAAAAAAGTATTATAAAAATATTTTTTAAAAAGTATTATAAAAATAATAACCTTAAGGATTAAAAATTCTTAACTAGAGTTAGATTTTTTTTTTTGTATTTTTGTTTAAAACCAAGGTTATATTGTTGAACCCTAAGGGTTAGTGAATCTTAACCATAGTTAATAGGCAAGGTTCTAAATGTCGATATGTCGAGCCGCGAAAAAAAGATATATCGCAAGATCTATCGTTTGGCAAACAAATGAGACAAAACTTGGAATTTTGCAGTGGAACTTTAAAAAATGTTAAAATAGATATTAATACACCTTTGAGTATAAAAACATTTAAAAAAACAATAATGTATATAAGAGATGCAATGGGAAGGGGGCAAATATGTGCGTTGATGACATAATGTATGATTGATTAACATTCTTAAATCATAACTAACTTACATAAAATGTTTTATTAATTTCTCAAACAATCATAAATTTATAATTTACAAGATTCATAACAGTACAAACATACACAATAATAATCCAACGCACTCTAAGAACTACAATCAAAATCAGAAGGAGTTACGTAAAGGCTCGACTGCCATCGACACTGGCCAATGAGAGACTGTACACCTATATACCCATATAGATGTGACTCTTACACAAAAACATATCTATATAGATATTGGCCCTCTAGCTGTGCATAGCTATGTTCCTGAGAGCACAATTGTCATTGACACTGACTGATAAGGCTGTACCCCCACACCAGTGTTTTAAAATGCATGGGAGATTCACATGAGACGAATGCTCCACACCTTGTGACTCGCTTTGTGACTAAGGCATATGTCTCATGCATTAACCTAAAATTAGGTTCTAGCTACATAAGTTAAGACTTTTGAAATTATTTTTTTCCTTCATTTTTCTCTCTTCAAGACTTCTTTGCAGTTGTCTCTTGGAATCTAAAATTCAGTTCATTAATTGATGAATGGCAACACCTCACGCCTCGCCTTTCTAAGACTTACTTTTCTTTTTATACGATGATTGAATAATTTGTTTAGCACTTATATATATATACATATTGCAATTTTACTAATTTTTAATTATTTTTAATCTACAAAATGAGGGAGTGTGAGGCTTAAGCATTACACCTCACGCCTCGCCTAGCCTCGCCTCATGCCTTCACGTTTCAAAACATTGCCCCACACTGCTCATACCCAAAAATATCCATATGGTATTTTTGGAATTTATATTTGGGAGTATTTTAAATGGATGTTACCCATAAAATGTTTTTTTTCCATGTTTTTGTAAAACTTGAATGTAAAGTCTTTTTTTGCTGAATTGTTTAGTTGACTTTTTGACCCTGTAGGTGAAAATATTATTAAAGACTGAAGTATGACACTTTTCATCGGACTTTTGAGTTTTAGTAATGTTTTGATATGGTAAATTTATAAAATTTTAAGATTTGAGAAATACCTTAGCGTTTGAAATTCTCAAAAAGGCGCTAAAAAACGGATTTTGTTCTTGAACTGAAAAGTTGACTTTTTATTCTTCAGGAATTTGGATCTTGGATAATTTTTATTGAATTCAAATGGGGGGAGTATAACCTTAGTTACATATAAATATCTTAAGTAAATGGTAAATGATATTTATATTTAAATATTTAAATAAGATAGAGTGAAGCTCATTGCTTCACTCTCATATCCAAAGGCTAAAGCCATAAAAAAATCGGTTGATATTGCTCGATATCGGCGATATATCGTCAATATCAACGATATGGTGTAAAAAAATTTAAACAACATGTAGATGTGTTGCCGACCAACGATATCGATAATCATCGGCGATATATCGCCGATATTGTCAATTTTTTACACCTTGTTGATAGGGGTTATAAAGGACATGTGTTGGCCTGTGGGTGCGATTGAACTCTACCCAAGTTTAATCACAATTGGCTGTGATTCAATTTCCAGGCGGGAAGGGGTGACTTTCCCATATTGGCGAGTAAGGACTCCCTGTAAGGTTGCTGTTGAAAAGATGCCAAAAAAAATCTTACAAGCTCTTCTCACTAGGCATTGCTTTTATTTACAAATTGGTGGATAATGGTGAGAAACCGATCATCACCACAAGCAAATCACACTTAATTTATGTAAACATGATATGTTGTCTTTGTAAGTTTGTTTGCTGTTGACTTGCATTTGAAGCTTACATTATCTCGGTCGGGTGTAAACTTGAGAACTGTGAAATTTGTCCATAACTTTCACTCAATGCTTGGACACTTTATCTCGGTCGGGTGTAAACTTGAGAACTGTGAAATTTGTCCATAACTTTCACTTAATGCCTGGATTGAGCATCATGTATAAGCTCCAGATGAGTGGGACTAGACATCTGGACCATAACCATATGAAGACGAAGATGCACTCTGTATCCCACTTCTCTTCCTCTTGATCTCCACCCTCTCTCACGCGTGCTTCTTAGAATGCCGAATGACTGTCTCCATCTCCTTCCTTTCGAGTGGGGTCAACAAGTAACAATTAATAATCACTGATTTTGCATAATTAAGCTATAAAGTAACAAGCTCCTCTCAATAACTTTAGTCTTCAACTCAACATAAACTAACGAAGATTCAACTCAAGGCCTATATGTAGATGTCCGAAATTTACTTCCCATTCCTATTCTAATTACAACTTAGAAACTCCTAATAGTATTGGAATTAGTCTAGGGATACTCCCAAAGTGTACTCCCAAATATACTCCCAAACCCTAACCGTTTATCTCAGTTATTAAACGATTAGGATTAGAGCTGATGTGACATTAGAAAAGACAAAATAAGCCAACTCAAATCTTGACCCTTAGGGGTTGGTTATAAATGGTTAGGATTAGGGAGTATATTTGGGAGTACCCATAGACCGACTCATAGTATTGACTCTTATTCTCTTAATAACATCAAAAAGAAGATCTAATAAAATCAAAGATGTCTAATTTAAAGTAAAAGACTATACTATTGGACTTTGACTTAAGTCCAACAACTAATTAATGCATAAAGTAAATCTGACCCATTCAAAAAGCTAGCTCATGTGGGGATATAAATCCAATGGCCTGGCCCCATGTGGGTCCGGGTGGAACACCCAACAGGAAAACCCCTAATTTTGTGAGTTTCCTCTTTACTGAATTTAGCTCCTGCACTGCATCTGGATGTTAACGTTGTGGTCATTGCAAATAGCTGCTGACCATGCTTACAGCTTTGCTTTGGATGCTGACATTAACAAAATAGCACCTTGAATTTTCATCCTGGCATTTTAGTTTTGTCAGGAGATTGCCACTTTTCACTAGGGTGACTGGGTGAGAGATTACTAGCAGAATATTATGTTGTCCACCAGGATGAGAGATAACTAGTGGGATAAAATGTTATCTACTTGTGATCACAGCAGAATACTATGCTATACTATTCTAATCTATTCTAATTCTAATTCCTACGTTTTTAAATATTATTTAAATAAAAAATAATATCTAATTCCCTATTTCCATTTGAAAATGTAGTCCATTCAATTTTTGATAGTTAATGTTTTGAACAGAACTATGTATCTAATTCCATTTGAAAATGTAATCTACCATCTGCAGTAAATAGTTAACATTTGAACAGAAATATGTTAATGGTTTCCATCTACACATAATTAGATATCTATTATCAAAATATTTACCTTGTATTATATGTCAGAATAGGACAATGATTTTTCTTTTCTTTTCTCGTGATTGTGTTTTTGACTGCAAAAGCTTTTTAAACTATTACTTAGATATTGTGAGGATAGTCTTGAAAATAATTTTGGTCAATTCAACGTTGTATATATCTAGATTTGTAGTCCTGTCAACAGAACTTCCTCGAAAGCATCCATGTTTCAATGTGAACATTGTGTGGCACATTCGTTATGCATTTGAGTTCATTCTCCAGTACCATGTGACAAATCAACTGTATCGCAGGAATATCGTCCTGAAGGATTCACTCAAGGTGCAATTACTACAGAGGTCCCTTGGAAAAGGTTTTCTCCTAGCCTTAGCAGCTTTAGTTCGTGTCTGGAATCATTCCTATATTTTTTAGATTCTAGTTACATTTTTTTTGGGAACAATTTCCATTGATAAACTTACTTTGGAGAATTGAGTGCAGTTGAGTCACTTTGCATGCCAAACATCAGTACGATGCAAGACCTTATCATGATTTGAACAACGAATGGAAGTATACAATAAACAAAAAATGGTTCACAAAGAAGTTTAGGTTGTTTATTGTTGGACTAGACTATGTCATATCTGACCCATTTTTTCTCTAAACACAAAATTTTTTTTGATCAATATTCATCTTATTAAGAGGGACGAAAGAAACAAGGACAAGGCAGAAGCCCAAATGGTTTACAAGCAAGTAAACATAAACCCCGCCCTTACTCTTAAAACAAAATCCTCCCCTATCTTACCTCATGGACCTAATACAGTATGTCTTGTATTTCCTCCCTAGAATAATGTAAGCCTACCCACTCCAAAACAGCCCAACGGACTCGACTGCATATCAGGGGTGTTGATACCGATTTGTGTTCAAACACCTTGCTATTTCTTTCTAACCAAAGGGGTCCAAGAAATAGCCCCCGGAAGCACTCCCCGAATCTTCTCACCAACCCCCGGCCCTTGGTCTTGGTTCCAACAATCAAGGAGGTTACGAAGCGATAATGGGGTGACCCAGGCCTCCCCCAAACAATCTAAGAAATAGTTCCACACCTCCGATGCTACCATGCAATGTAAAAGAAGATGATTCACTGTCTCCTCCGCTTGGTTGCACATGTAGCATCTATTCGCCAAGCTCCACCCTCTGTGCTGTAAATGATCTCCAGTTAAAAGTTTGTCCAATGCCGCAGACCAAAGAAAAAAGGAAACCTTAGAGGGTATTCCGGGGTTCCACACAACTCTATGGGGGAACGAGTTCCCCGAGGAAGAGGCCAAAGTCTTGTACAAATTGCTAACTGAAAATCGCCCTTGGCTGCCCCTAGCCCACATTCTGCTATCCCTAATCTCTGGACAAATAGGAACTGAGGAAATCCGTTCCAAAAGTCTTGAGAGATCGCTAATTTCTCAATTGTTAAGATCTCTCTTCATCATTGGGCACCGGATAGCTCCGGTTGAACTAGTCTTATATGTTTCTTCTACGAGAGCTTCCCTATTGGTAGAAATCTCGAAAAGATCTCCGAAATCGTCCATGAGTCGAGTGGAGCCTGTCCAAATATCCTGCCAAAACCTGATCTCCGACCCTTTTCTCACCCTAAATCTGAAAAAAGGCGCTACCAAACCTGCAGTAGCCATGATACCCTTCCACAATCCCATCCCATGAGTACCCCTAACCTCCCGAGGAATCTAACAAGAAGTCTCCCCGTACTTGGCTGCTCTTACTTTTCTCCATAAGCTATCCCTCTCCTTCCCGAATCTCCACACCCACTTTCCCAGCAAAGCTTTGTTCATACGAATGAGAGATTTTAAATTCAACCATCCTTCTTCCTTAGGACGACACATTTGGGCCCAAGCAACTAGGTGATATTTCGCACCATCCTCTCTATCATTCCAAAGGAATTCCCTCTAAACATAAAATTGGTTCTTGCATTTTTATCAACTTGCAAGTTGCAACCTATTCTATGATTTGGAGTACATGTGCCAATGCAACCCATTCCGACCAAATCATTATTGAATAATTGAACAATGTGGTGCTAATGTAAATAAATGAATAACTTTAATGCTGCTTCAGATGTTTCATATGGTGCATATGGCCATCTGATAAAAGCTTTGGAGTCTCACAAACTCACAAATGTCACTACAAGTAGACCAAAAATATGGACGGGGTTAAAAGGGGTGCAATTTATAGAGGGTGATTGATAAACATATTTAACATCCAAAACATGTTCAACCTCTCAACCTCTTATTAGAGGAAGAAGAGAAAGTGGCCACCCACTCCTGAACCAACTCTAGTGAAGACAGTTCATCCATTCTGGTTCCTGCTTCAAATGTGTCTTCTCCTGATCTGTGACTAGCTATCTCCCCTCCTGTAAAACTATGTTGTGCTGAACACGTATCATGTCCTCATGATTGATATGGTCCTCATCACTCACAGTTCTCTGTTTCAGAATATGTATTTGTTCTCTTTTCCTATAAGCAAAAAGTAGAACACACTGTTGAATAGAGCAATGGTAGAAGAGTTGAAGGCCCTACATTGAATGGAACTTGGATGTTGGATAGCATTCTCCTACCTTCAGGGACATGTGATAGCTTGTTAATCCCTAAAGAATAAAGAAAACCAAAAACATTGATAAAAAATGATTTTTAGGCGGTGGTTTGCATCATTCTCTTCATAAAAAATCTGCAAATTTTTGACTGATTATGCTGGAAGAAATGCGAATTCATCACTGCGATGATACAATATTCACAGAACATCAAATTTCTAAAATTTTATGTGAATTTCTTGGAAACTTCACAAGTAAATTACTGTTCTATGAATGCAACGTGACTTACAAAATTGAAAATTCTGGGCAATATTTCAATATTTTTTTTCCATTTTTAAAACTATGTCCTGTAATTTCTTGACTTGGAAATTTTGTTTACTTTTCCCATTGACATGTGGATTGCCAAAGGTATGCACTGGGGACCTTATTGCTCTCACTATGTGATAACAGGAAATATTTATAGTTGTCAACCAACATAAGCTCCTTCGGGTTGATTTAGCCTGAACCCTGAAGGGAGTGAAATCATGTGAAAAGAACCAAGAAGGATCAAAGAGGAGCAATGGGAGAAAAATCCCAAATGTCTCGGTCGAAATGTCAAAATTTTGATGAAATATTGCAAAATTTCACAAAAGAACTTCACCAACAAAAAGCACTCTTTAAGTCTTAATCGAAACTTTGGGACTGTACGAAGTAGCGAAATTTTGGCCGAAATTTAAACCTTGCTTTTGACAATGACTGATACATATAAAGCTATGGACTTGACCAGTACCCCAAATGGTTGATGTTCTGCTTTAAAACCATAATGTTGTGAATGATCTCTTCTTTGAAGCCAAGGTCAGCTGAGAAAGGGAGATATAACTCAGCTACTAGTCCAAAAATCCTACAGACTAACCAACTATTCACACCCCTAATCCCCTGCAGGGGAAATGACAAGATAGCAACAAAGACCTAAACAGCTAACTGTTACCGTTCCAATTGGGCAGAACAAGAAGACGAATCAAGCTCCCGCAGATCGTACTGGGTGTATTACCCCCTATTATATATGGCCTTAAAGCTGAATCCTTATCTTGAACAGAACAAATAAAGAATGAAGGAGAGAGGAAAGCTGATCACCCCATTTAGCTCATGTCGCTCAGCGTTTTTTGTTTTTTTACAATTCAATTTGCTGTGTGCCTTTGGCCCTTTGACTCTACATCTCTAATGGCTTTCACACAATATTGCACCTCTTTAACAGGACCTGAGCTTTTCCATCAACTTTCCTTATCTCATAATAGTGTTTTTCATGTGAAGTTCTAATTTTTTGTGGATATTTATGGTTCGTTCACTTTTTGTTTCAGATATCGCACTACAGAGTGTGGAAGCTCCGTTAACCCTGCACTCATGTTCTAAGGCTGTTATCCTTGTTTGTACATTCCTTACCTCTTAATCTTTGATGAGGCTACTTCTATGCTTCTCCATGCTTTTACCAAAAAAAAAAAAAAAGTCACCATAATCCTAGCATCTAAATGACAAGGATTTTGTATAAGGGAATAGTCATCTATCTTTTGATGTGTAGGACCAGATCTAATTATCGTACAAGAGATTTTTATATATTTCTATGACATGAATTTTCTTCTTTTTGTTTCTAAAGTACAACCTTTTATCTCTGTTTCCTTTTTTATCAGTTGGCATTTGGTTGTATGCATGAGGATTTAGGTCCAACTGCTACATAGAATCAAGAGGAACAATTCGTATGATAAGAACCTTAAATCAACTAGAAGTACTGTTTATGGCTCTTCCTCTTTTTTTTTTTTTTAGCACCAACTGATAGGCCTAAAGGGCATGCTTATTCTACGTGACTATTTTCTTATAATTTTTCTTCAATCTGGAGAATTAAATCTTAATTTTTCCCATTCAGACTCATACCTAATAATAGTTTTTACTGCACGTGCCTTTGCTGAGGAATGAAAAATGTATCACAGTTGACTGGGGGAGATTTACGTAGGTATAGCAGGAGCTAACAAATCCAATTGTCACCATATTCCTCTCATGCGAAATCTTGTATCACTTGGGATCAATTTTTTTTATTGTTAACTGAGATTTTGTGTGTGTTATATATAGAGTGAAAATTCCCCCCCCTCCCCCCCTAAAAAAAAAGGATGAAAGAAAGAAAAGAGAAAAAAGAGAGCAAAGCCTATAAATCCAGTTTATGGTAATACAATTTAATCTCTCAGTTGTTTAGAAAACCAATAGTTTTGCAATCGATGAACTCCTATGGAGTGAAATCCCAACTGATTAACAACCAAGTACGGGTATAATACGGAAATGATCCGTTCGGGAAGTATGGGTGTTATACGGCAAAAGTATGGAAAAATTAAAAAATAATTATATATAAATAAAAATCATGACATTAACTAATAACAATAATGCGGAATATGCATTTAACACGGTAAAAGAATGGCAAAAATACGCGTTTAATACGTAATTCGTGTATTAAACGGCAATACGAGTATAACACGTAACACGGCAAAAGTACGGAGTTTTAAACGGTGAGCCCCCCTAAAAGTACTGTACGGGTATAATACGGGTGTTTGGTAACTATGCAACCAACTGATGTCATTGTAGACTTTCCAAACAGATTGCTTCTCTTCAAATTTCTCAAATTTATTTACTTCCACAGGCCCCAACAAACCGCAAAAGGAACTACCCTCTAAAGAATTCCATCCCTGCTTCGGAAGGGGCCCTCTAGGACACCCAAAAAAGGTCCTTCATGACTTGGGATAGGAGCATGAGAGTTACTGAATAAAGAAATTTTTTTTTTTCATGCGGGCCAAAGCAACTGGGTAATGAATCAGCAGGTGGCTACCACTCCTCCTCTGCCTTGCACATAACAAATCTATTGGGGATTCCTGTGCCCCAATTTTGTAGATGGTTGCTTGTTAAAATCTTATCAGAATAAGTGTTCTTATTAAGAATTTAAGAGTTTTACCCTAGAAGCTGAGGCTTTCCAGATCTTCTCAAAATGCGGATCCGTGTTAGATCATTTCAGTAGCTTGTTGTAGAAGGATTTTACATTGAATCTGTCCTTTGGATCTCCTCTCCTGGTTCAATGGTCGTCCCTATGAGTTTACCTAAGACCCGTTTAACAACCCTAGGAGAGAGACACTCCTTGATTTCACTCCCTGAGATTTATTCTGAATGTTGGGCACCAGGTGACCATACTATCCATATCTGCTCTGATCTTAACACAGCTTTCATTAAAGATTCTTCTAAAGAACTAGCCTGTAAAGTCGAGGCCAAACTTCATACCAGGTGACCACAGAGTTAGCTATGAAGCCTGTTGCATGGCATTTTGAGTTGAAGATAAATCAATAGTTCTTTTCAGAGCTGGCATCGAAATGATCTCGATCTCGTATTCGGCTTGGAAGAGAGAGAGACTGATGTTGCTTAAATGGTCCAAGGTTCAATTACATCGAATGATAAGGATGGTAGAGTGTTTAGTGACTTTATCATATAATATTATAACTCGAGCTTCGCCTTATACTCCTGAATTGTATATAATTTATCTCCAGAGATTTAAGTAAGAATAACCAAAGGAATAAGGATACTATCGGTCAAACCAGATAGAAGTCTACTTATCATTACCTATTAAGTGAAGAACAAATCTCTTCACCTTGATCCTAGCTTTAAGGATTTCTGCATGAAGCATTAGAAGGAATTCAGATACGACAGAAATTCTTATTTTTTATTAGCTAAGGTCTGAGTTCTGAACCATTGGATGTAAATGAAGTTCACCCAAGAAACCAAGTTTTCGGAATGCTTGATAATAGACGCTTGATCCCAATCTTTGAGCTTCTGGAGGGCTAGCCAACCTTCTTTCTTTGGGTGATACATATTGTCCTAGCTGATTGGAATAATTTGCTTCTTGCAATCTGGTCTCAACCAAAGCAAGGTTTAAAATTTTGGCGTCTGTGTAAACTTTGGTCATTAAGGAAGTGGAAACACTTCAATGAAGTTTTAATTTTTTATTTATAAAAATTAAGGAAATGTATGAAACATTAGGGAAATGTTGGGAATTTAAGATGGAACTTTAGGAAGTGATAAATTGTTCATAAATGCACATGCAAAACTAAATATAACCAAGAAACAACATGTAGAGTAAAAAAAAGTGTGATAAATAACCAGTGACAAAAGCTATAGCACATGTCTGAAATTTTAGAATTAAAGTTGCACATAGTTAATGATCTACAACCTTAATCTGAAGTAAAAAATCCCTGAAAAAAAGAAACACTGCATACTAAGGCCACACCAGAAACTATCCACAGAGTTATTACGCAGCTCCAAGTTTTTCGGGGAGATTTGCAGTAACATACGTAGCTCCAAGTTATCGTATATAATATAATAATAACAAACATAAGCATTTTTATCCTTACTATTAATCTATTACTCTAAATAAATACTCATGTAAAAAACAAATTCGACATTTATGTATATTTTCTAATTTTAACATCGCCGTTATCATCATCAATGCCTTATCCTAAATATTTGGGGTCCGCAACACGATTTTGCTATGTCTGTTCTATTAAAAGCCATAACTTTGAACAAGTGTGTTTTCAAATATTTTCTCACTAACTACACCCAAATCATTTTTGCCTTCACCTCCCCCATTTGGAGCATGCAACTTGCACCATCTCACTTCTTCTTACAAAAGCCATTAGCGGTCTTCGCTGAACGCTTCCAAATCATCTCAATCAACTATTCCCTATTTTATCATTTCTTGGAGTCACTCTTAGATCCCATTGAATGCGCTTATTTCTAATATGATATTTTCTTGTCTTTCCACTCATCCATTCTCATCTCAGTTACACTAATTTTATTAATATGTTGTGTGCGATTGAGGTTCGGATCCCTCGACGTGGTGCATGGGCCTTGTTTCCACACTAGTATTTTCATACTAATAGTGTAGAGACCTAGAAGTAATTTCATGTTTTGTCCTGTTTAATAGGGGTATGATCATCAATGATATGTCTTTGCGTGTATTTAATTATAATTAAGCGGTGTAAGACGTTTAAAATGCTTATTAACGAATAAAAAGTGGAAAAAGAGAGCCTGCGATTGATCGTAGGGTGGCCTACGATTGATCACCTTGAACCTGAAAATTGGGTATACCACTGTGTTGTGTGCGATTGATTCGCACTGTATGCGGCGATCAATCGCGTTGCATTGCTACGATCGATCACACTGTATGGGTGATCGATTGCACGTCGCGCACAGGATTTTTGATGCATGAGCATCCAAGAGGTCTACCAAGGCCAAGTGGGCCTACTAATTAGTTTGGGTTGAGCCGGTAGCTAGCCTGAAGTTCAGCTCTTATCTTTATTTTGGTGTTTTCCTTTATTTTCTTATGTTTTATTATAGTTTATAGACTGTTGTTATGATCCTAGTCTTTTTAGTAATCATGTGACTAGCATGTGACTTCATTTTGAGGGTTGAGATTAGAAGTCTAAAGGGCTATTCAAGGGCTAGGATCTTAGGGTTGCTATAGCCTTAGTATAAATACTCTCTGAGTCTTTGTAATCACTTTTCTTGGGCAACATGACAGAATTTTAGATTCAAGAGACTTTCCTAGGCGTCTAAGCCTTATAATTCTCAACTTTTGTTTTCCAACTTCTATTCTAAACCAAATTTTAGCTGTTTTCTATTATTCTAGTGTTTGAAATTCCTCTTTGGTGTAGTTTGCACCTATTGCAGCCCATAGGCAGCAGGTTTCTCACCCCTTGGCTGCATCAAATTGGTATCAGAGCCTAAACCCTAGATCTAAACCATGGTTGGACGGGGTAGAGGTCGTGGTGGAAGAGGAAATCACGCGCAACAAATAGAAATGGTTGAGATGCAGCGCATGATTGAAGATTTGTCGCGAGCTATGCAAGTGATTCAGCAACGAGAACATGTGGAAGCCCGTATGGAGATTCCGGAAGGCAACCACGAACCCTAAACATACCGGAAGGTAGTCAAGAGGAAGTTTTGAAGAAGAGGAGGAAAACCCCTTTCATGATCGTGGACATAGAAATAATGTGGACCGAGGTGGACCGGAAGAGAGGTTGGTACGTGTACTAGACTTGATTGGCGGAGGAATTAAAATTGAAGTTTCTGATTTTTTTGGGAGGATGCACGCTGAAGATTATTTGAATTGGGAAGAGAGTTTGGAGAACTATTTTGAATGGAAACCCATGGCGGAAAAGAGAAAGGTGTTGTTTGTAAAGCTTAAGTTGAAGAGCACTGCACTTCAATGGTGGAAGAGAGTTGAGGAGCAACGTGCCCGACAATTTAAGCATAAAATCAGCACGTGGGAACACATGAAGGCGAAGATGCGCAAACAATTTTTGTCGGCTGATTATGCAATGGAGTTGTACGAGAAGTTTCATACTTTGAAGCAAAAGGGGATGCTAGTGGAAGAATACACCTTTGAGTTCAACAATCTCTCTATTCGGGTTGGATTAAATGAGAGTAATGAACAGATGACATCTCGTTATCTTGCGGGCTTGAATCAATCCATTAGAGATGAAATGGGGGTGGTTCGTTTGTTCAACCTAGAAGATGCTCGACAATATATGCCTTAATGGCAGAAATGAGGGTGTGGCGTTATGGTTCAAGAAGACCCATGTCTAGGCAGATTGACAGTGTCACACCGAAGAATACAGGTGCTGTTCGGAGTGATCAGAATGGCCAAATAGGCAAAAGAAGTGACCTAAGTTTGCCACAACTGGCTGGACAGGTGGCAGAAACAATCCTGTTACTAATAAGAGTGAAAAGGGGAAGGAAATAGCAAGATTCGGGTCACAAAATAGAGCTGGTGCGAGTTCTTCTAAGATGGGCAGCGGGTCACAATTTCGATGTTTCACTTTTGGAGAAAAAGGGCACACTTCTTATGCATGTCCACAACAAAGGGTGAACCTATTAGAGATTGAAGATGAAGAAGAAGAAACGTTGGAGCCAACATATGATGAATCCGACCATGAAGAGGAAGATGTTGATATTTTTCTAGTGCAAGGGGAGTCTTTGGTAGTGCGACGAGTAATGACAACACCCAAAGGTGAGGAAGAAGATTGGAGGTGACAATATTTTCCGCATGCGAGTCTTTTGCGGTAACAAGGTGTGCAATGTCATTCTCGATGAGGGAACTAGCGAAAACATCGTTTTGAAGGAGGCCGTAGAAAAGCTAAAGTTGCCAATTGAGAAGCATCCTAAGCGTTACAAGGTTGCATGGTTTCAGAAGGGAAACGAGGTACCTGTCACTTCACGTTGTTTGGTTAAATTCACTATGAGTGATAGTATCGATGATGAGGCTTGGTGCGATATTGTGCCTATGGGCGCATGTCATATTTTGTTGGGAAGGCCGTCGTTGTTTGACAAAGACATGGAAGGCCGTCATTGTTTGACAAAGACATGGTCCATTGCACTAGATCCAATAAATACTCGTTTTGTAGAGGTGGAAAGAAATTAACTTTACAGCCTCTTAGGGAAGAAGTCACTAATACCCCTAAGGCTAGCAAGGTTAATGGCGTTTTGACTACCCAAAGGTTTGAAGTTGAGAGTCGAAAATTGGGAGTTCTTTATGCATTGGTTGGTAGGAGTGTGAAGATGCCCTACCTACTGAGTTTGTTGATTACCCACTTGAAATTCAGCAATTGTTAAGTAAGTTTGAGAGGCTGGTTTGCGATGAATTGCCACGGGGTTTACCGCCAATGAGGAGTCTTTAGCATGCTATTGATCTTGTACTTGGTGCAACTTTGCCAAATCTGCCAGCTTATAGAATGCCGCCCGCACATAGAGTTGAAAATTGAAATGCAGAGACAGGTTGAAGACTTGATTGTTAAGGGTTTGGTGCATGAGAGCAAGAGTCCATGTGCTGTTCTGGAGTTGCTCACGCCAAAAAAGGATGGGTCATGGAAGATGTGTGTGGATCAAGGTTTAAAAAAGCGGTTTCGGACACCGTATTGGACACGGTCAAAACCGTTACGTAACACCGTTACGTAAAGGTTTCGGCCTTTTTTTATTTTTGCTTAAAAAAATCCAAAAAATTACAATAAATAGAAAAAAAATAAAAAACATGTAATGAAGAACGAGTCCTATGACCGAAACCGTTACGTATCGAGCGATACGTATTTTTTTTCAAGAGAATAAATTGGTATGACGAACGAGTCCTACGACCAAAACCGTTACGTGATGGGCGTTACGCTTGTTACGTAAAGGTTTCGGGCGATACGTATTTTTTTCGGGAAAAAGCCGTAAAGGCACGGTTTCGGGTATCGGAGGTCATCGAAACCGGTACGTAACGGTTTTGGAGAGTTTTTAAAGCATGGTGTGGATAGCCGCGCCATCAACAAAATTACGGTTAAGTATTGGTTCCCGATCCCTCGCCTAGATGATATGCTTGATTTGTTGGTTGGATCTAAAGTGTTCTCTAAAATAGACTTGAGAAGCGGGTATCATCAGATTAGGATGATGAGTGGTGATGAATGGAAGATCGCCTTCAAAATACTGGACGGACATTACGAGTGATTAGTGATGCCATTTGGACTCTCTAATGCTCCTAGCACTTTCATGAGAGTCATGACAGAGGTACTCAAACCTTTCTTGAGTTTATTTATAGTTGTCTATTTTGATGATATATTGATATTTAGTTGGACTAAAGAAGAGCATTTGATTCATTTGCACCAAGTCATGGAGGTTCTTTGCAAGGAGAAACTCTATGTAAACATGTGGAAGTCTCTTTTTTGTGTGACAAGGTTTTGTTTCTTGGCTATATAGTTGCGGTAGATGGATTACAAGCGGACCCTGAAAAAAATCAAGCTATTAGGGAATGGCCAGTACCATAATCTATTGGGGATGTTCGCAGTTTTCATGGGTTAGCTTTTTTTACAAGAGGTTTATATGAAATTTCAGCTCCATTATGTCTCCTATTACAAAATGTTCAAAGGGAGTTACATTTAAGTGGTCAAAATCAGCACATATGGCCTTTGAAAAGATCTAAGTGTAAATGACGGACGCACCAGTTCTTGCCCTACCAGATTTTGAGAAACTTTTTATAGTGGAGTGTGATGCATCACATGTAGGAATAGGGGCTTTTCTTAGTCAAGAGGGAAGACCTGTGACATTTTTCAATAAGAAGCTAACCGATGCTAAACTTTGTTATTCAACCTATGACTTGGAATTCTATGCCTTGGTGAGAGCAGTTCATCATTGGGAGCATTACTTAGCATATCTGGATTTTGTGGTTTACTCGGATCATCAGGCATTAGAGTACTTGAATTCTCAAAAGAAGCTTAATCCACGCCATGCCAAGTGGAGATCTTACCTTCAGGAGTTTACTTTTTCACTGAGATACAAGACAGGTGAGTCCAATATAGTTTCAGATGCATTGAGTAGGCATATTCTACTGTTGACAGTGACGAGTACCCAGGTGATGGGGTTTGAAGAGCTGAAAATCAGTATGCCAATGATCCCTATTTCAGCCGCATTACAAGAAAATTTCATGGATCGTCGGGACAAAGCCAATTGCCATACGTGATGTATGATGGTTATTTGTTTAGGGGTAATCAATTGTGCATTCCAGAGCGGTCCTTACGTGAGCAAATAATTAGGGAATTCATGGAAATGGACTAGGGGGACATTTTGGTAGGGATAAAACACTAGCGATGGTGGTTGATAGCTATTATTGGCCGAAAGTGTATAAAGATGTGGATAGATTGGTTAAGAGGTGCCACAAATGCCAATTTGGTAAAGGAAGTTCACAAAACACCGGCTTATACACCCCATTACCAATTCCAGAAGCTCCTTGGGTTCATGTGAGCATGGATTTTGTGTTGGGTCTTCCAAAGACATCAAATGGACATGACTCCATTTTTGTTGTGGTGGACCGTTTTTCCAAAATGACGCATTTCCTCTCATGTTCCAAGATAGCAGATGCTACAAATATTGCTGATTTATTATTTCGGGAAGTGTTAAGGTTACATGGTGTACCAACTTCCATTGTTTCCGATAGAGATGTTAAGTTCACATGGCATTTTTGGAGGACTTTGTGGCGAAAACTTGGGACTCAACTGAAATATTCCAGCACATGCCACCCGCAAACAGATGGTCAAACCGAAGTCGTCAATCGAAGCTTCGGTAACATGTTGAGATGTCTTGTTAGGAACCATGTGGAGACTTGGGATTCCATCATACCGCAAGCTGAATTTGCTTATAATAATTTAGTCAATTGCACCACAAAGAAAACACCATTTGAAGCGGCTTATGGACTACAACCTCAACATGTTCTTGATTTAGTACCACTACCACATGAGGCTCGAGTGAGTGAAGAGGGGAGGCTTTCTTGTGATGCCCTGAATCCGCGTATGGGAAATCAAGTTTCAAGACACGTGCTCGTTCGTCATAACCACGCATGCAGAAGACTTTACCCGCGAAAATGCGGAGATTTTTCAACTTTCAGATGAGCTTACATAAGCAATAACAATCGGTCATCACAATAACCCATCATAAGCAAATATGTCACCTCACTAGCTATGATAGCCGTTACTTTTGGCGCCACAACTGCGTTGGTACACTTTTAGAATCCATCAAGTATAACTCCTTGCCAATCGGCAACTGCTTCCAAATTTGAAGACATAAAATGAGAGGAGTGAGCTATAGAGCCCAGGAAAATCTACAATCCATCTAGGCTATTTTCCACGTAGTAACAATCATCATCATCAATAATGATATAGTGTTGTAATACAATTCTCATATTATAATAATATATAATATCGTAATCCGTGACCCGAGGTCACTCAAGGCTATTTCACCCTATTTCGAGGTTCCGAACCTCAATTTCCAAGTTCATCCAATCATCGTTTACAGCACTAGGTTACTCTTCCAGACAACTGCTCACTCTATCCTTGAGTCCGCAGACTCAATCAACTGGCCTTCGCCCGTATTCAACCTGAGTCCGTAGACTCAATATCCAAGTTAGAGTTCGTAGACTCGCTATCCATTTCCAAATCCGTTAACATTAATTTTGTTACCATGGCGTCCCATACCCCTATGATAACTATCGAGATCAACCAGACTTACACCCAATGAAATCAAACATTGAGTCCTTAGACTCCGTACAACCTTGAGTCCATAGACTCCGTACAACCTTGAGTCCATAGACTCGATACATAATCTGGGTCTTCACCTGCTAGAACCAACACAATCGTCTAGTCTTAGCCACGTTGAGGAACTCTAGCCTCACGGCATCTCTATCAGACAACATAACCATTTGACTCAGCCACGGTGGAGAATTCTATCCTCACGGCATATCTATCAGATCACAAACAATACAA
This sequence comes from Tetracentron sinense, assembly GCA_015143295.1. Taxonomy (NCBI): domain Eukaryota; kingdom Viridiplantae; phylum Streptophyta; class Magnoliopsida; order Trochodendrales; family Trochodendraceae; genus Tetracentron; species Tetracentron sinense. The sequence continues at coordinate 8,909,678 of CM026568.1, forward strand.
CCATCTGACTCAGCCATGGTGGAGACTTCTATCCTCACGGCATATCTATCAGATAACACAACCATCTGACTCAGCTACGATATGAACGACATATCTATTAGAGGCATCACAACCTACTGACTCAGCCTCAGTACGACATATCTATCAGATAACACAACCATCTGACTCAGCCACGGTACGAACGGTATATCTATCAGAGGCATCACAACCTATTGACTCAGCCTCGGTACGGCATATCTATTAGATAACACAACTATCTGACTCAGCCACGGTACGGACAACATATCTATCAGAGGCATCACAATCTACTGACTCAGCCTCGGTACGACATATCTATCAGATAACACAACCATTTGACTTAGCCACGGTACGGACGACATATCTATCAGAGGCATCACAACCTACTGACTCAGCCTCGGTACAACATATCTATCAGATAACACAACCATTTGACTCAGCCACGGTGGGTACCTCTATCTTCACGGCATATCTATTAGATAACACAACCATCTGACTCAGCCACGGTATGAACGGCATATCTATCAGAGGCATCACAACCTACTGACTCAGCTTCGGTAAGGCATATCTATCAGATAACACAACCATTTGACTTAGCCACGGTACGGACAACATATCTATCAGAGGCATCACAACCTACTGACTCAGCCTTGGTACGACATATCTATCAGATAACACAACCATCTGACTCAACCACGGTACAGACGATATATCTATCAGAGGCATCACAACCTACTGACTTAGCCTCGGTACGGTATATATATCAGATAACACAACAATTTGTTCCCCCCTGACCTAGTCAAAGAGGATCTATGGATATCAAATCCACCCACTCACGACTATCAGTCATAGAGGATTATACTTTAACCCTGGTTAGGTTTTCTAATCACAGGTTAATCCTAACCCAAGTCACGCTTAGTTAATTGAAATACTTGGGCTTCACGCCCGTGAACCAAATCCGGTAACACACCGTCTCGTTAGGAAACGCTTCCAGGCTAATGAATGTATCCATAGCCTTATACGATCTGCAAAACAATTTTTCGACACCCTAGGGTGACGATACAATTTACCCGGGACCTGATCTGGGCTCCCCGAAGGTCCATATAAAATCACATCACATAGGGGTTTCCGACCCTTTTTCCATCCACGCCTTTTACACAGTGAGTCTAAATCTGGGGTTTTGAGACCCGAGACCGAGGGCTACACCCCTCTACTCATTTTCCACGCACAACCACCTTCCCATAACACATCCACGGGGTCTTAGACCCTTTTCCATCAGCGCACATACATTCCACATAAAGAATATTGTAAATAACAGGGAAAAGAGAAGAGATGGAATAGGTTTTTACTTGTTTCACGCACTTCAAGGCGTCTAGGGTCGAAATGGACACCGCCAACGCGCTCGGGAGGACGATCAATCCCAAGGTGAAGCTCCTCGCCTTCAAACCTTCACTTTCTCTCTCTAGATTTATCCCTCTCTACACATTGATTGAGGCACCGGGGAAGAAAATAGACGTCGCCAATGCGTCGGGGACGTTGAAAAACCCCAAGGTGGACTCCCCTTTCTTTCTCTCTCTTCTTTTCTCTCTCCTCACTTTCTCTCTCTAAAACCCACGGACAGCAAAATGGGTTTACTGTTTTTGCACGAACATGAGGGGCTGCCACCCCTTTATATAGGCATTAAAGGGGGTTTAGATCATGTACAAAAGCACATGACCCCTTTGGTGTGGAAAGTGGTAGTTGACTAAGTCAACTACTTTGACCGTTTGATCGGATTTTCCCACTTTTTCATGCATATGCACTCCGAAACTCTGTTATATGACACCCGATCGTGATGAAACTTCAGGTGACCGAACTTGGGGCAGTCTGACACCTACTGTAAAAATTTTGGGGAAAATACTGAGTTTTGACAGCTGCACTTTAGTCCGGAAGAAAATTACAAAACCCACAAATTTTCTGATTTCAGACACAAAACAGGTCGCTGTTTCTTCGTTTGAGATAACTAATTGCCGAGACGACACACATTAGTCCCCACGGCCGACCGGCACGCATTAGTACTAGCCGCATGAATTTCTATTAGGATTTTTAACAGATATTGGGTCCCACTTAATTTCTGGAAATCTGAAAATTTCGTGCTTTTCTAAATTTTATCACACATAATGGCCCCACGGTCCCGCGAAATGATACTTGATGGAACCGATACGATAGGGATGTGTCCCGGAAGTTGACCGGCACACTGTGTGTGATTTTCACGAAAAGATACTGAGATTTCTTCGATGCACTTCAATCCCGAGCAAAACTCACTTTTTATTAATTTAACAAACACTCAAGTATTTAACCCCAGTTAAGGACCAACAAACACATAATTTTATTATTTAAAATTCTGGGGCGTTACAATTCTTGTCGGAGCCGAGTTCTTCCCAACCTGGGGAGATTGATGCAGGAGCATCCAAGAGGTCTACCAAGGCCAAGTGTGCCTACTAATTAGTTTGGGTTGGGCCGGTAGCTAGCCTGAAGTTCAGCTCTTTATTTTGGTGTTTTCCTTTATTTTCTTATGTTTTATTATAGTTTATATACTGTTGTTATGATCCTAGTCTTTTTAGTAATCATGTGACTAGTATGTTACTTTGTTTTGAGGGCTGTGATTATAAATTTAAATGGCTATTCCAGGGCTAGGATCTTAGGGTTGCTTTAGCCTTAGTATAAATACTCTTTATGAGTTTTGTAATCACTTTTTTTGGGCAACAAGACAGAATTTCAGATTCAAGAGACTTTCCTAGGCTTCTAAGCCCTAGAATTCTCAACTATTTGTGTTCCAACTTTTATTCTACTCCAAATTTTAGTTGTTTTGTGTTATTCTAGTGTTTGAAATTCCTCTTTGGTGTAGTTTGCACCTATTGCAGCTCATAGGCAGCAAGTTTCTCACTCCTTGGCTGCATCAATTTTTAAAAAAGTTACGGAAATCAGGGTTTTAAACCCCTAGGCTATAAATAGCCTTTATAATTCGAGGGTTTAGGGTTTGAGAGATTCTAAACCTAATTTCGGAGAGAAAAGTGGAAAAACCTAGGGTTTCAAGAGGGATTTGGCTTGGAGAAGAAGAATCTTGCTTGGAGAAGGAGGTTTTGACTTGGAGATCACCCCCAAAGCCTCTTGCAAGTGTTTTGGATCAAAGGAAATGATCCCTAAGGTTGATATATCTTCTAACCTAACTCTATCATGGTGTTTGCATGTTTAAATACGATTGGATGTGGATTAGTTATCATCTATCGAGCTTGGAAATTGGGTTTTTACATGGGTCACAAATTGGGTTATCTATTGAATTGGAAATGAGGGTTTGCATGGGTTATAAATTCTATTGGGTATACATGGGAGGTTTTTAACCTTGAAATGAGATTGTTGCATGTGTTAAAGATATTGGAAGATTATGAATTTGGCTATAGTACTATTAATTGTTGTTCAAACCTACGGTTTATGGAAATGGAGGATGAGAATTTTGATGGATTGAGTTTTAAATGAATGACTATTGGATTGGGATGAATGTTTATGGTGTTTGAATGAATGTGTGCGAGAATGAGCAAATATTGTGGAGGAAGGTAGGAGATGGATAAATGATGGAATGAAGGGAATAATGAATGTGAATTGTAGTGTTGATGTGTACTCTTATGCCATGGAATTGTATAATTAGGATATGAATTAATGATAATTGTTGTGTTAAATTATGCCTATCTTGTATGATGATCGACATTAGGGTAGGCGAAAACTTGAAGAAGTCTTCCAGGTCAGGAATTCTCTAACCAGGTAGATGTACCCTGGCGAAGTTTCTTGGCGAATGATCGGAATCTAAGGGATGACCGAGTTTGAATATTAATCACGACACTCAAGCACAAGTTCACATGTGTGGTAGTTACAAATCTCACGGGTGCACAAGCATGACATGGACCCTGCATGGACACTGTGCATCACTTACAAGGACTTTGTGTATGAATTATAAGGACACTGAATTACAAGGACACTGAATTATAAGGACACTGAATTACAAGGAGCCCGGGAAATCGTGTGTGCTCTCCATGGATACGATTGCAAGTCTTGGATAATGCATCATTGACTTTGATCACAAGAATGCTCTGGGAGCTTAGGCTCGCGTTGATGCTCTCCATGGATATGATATAAGGCCTAAATACCATCTCATTGGAAACAAGCATGTATAAAATTCATAGTACAAGTCCAAGTGTCACACAAGTACACGAGTCAAGGTGATAATATGATATGCTCACATGTTTTTCGTACTCTGATTATGTCAATGTCATATTAAGCTGTTATTGATTATGTAACTGTTATATGAACCTGATATTGAGTATCTACATGTGTTATTACTATTTTTAGTTAGACTGGATATCCGCTGAGTGTTTTCAATACTCAGTCGACCTGTAATTGTCGACAGGTTAAGAGACGGAACCCACCGTTGTTGAGGAGTACCAAGAAGAGGAGGAAGCAGGTGATCCCTTCACAGAGGGAGTTCGGGACCTCGACTGGTTCTCGTACTATTAGTCTTTATTTCAGTTTTATTATGAGAGAAAATTGTAATAGACTTGCTATACTTTAGGTGATGTTGCTTTAGACTTAGTTTTGTGGGGATCATGGTGGTTGATCCGAATTAGGAATGGTGTTCATATTGGGCTTATGAAATAAAGGATGGTTTGTTTATATTGAAATTTTATAGTTGCCTTTTTGGAGAATTGTCATTTAGTTATTGCCTTATTGTTATTAAGTCAAGCAGAGATAAACAGTGTCACGACCCAAAGTCCCATTACGTCCAAGGTGGGGTTTTGGGGCGCGACAAATACGATAATGAACAGAAGTGCTACCAATCAAAATTTTAAAGGTGTTATTGGACACCTTAACACCAATTTTACTAATATGCGAACCTAGAGATGGGTAAGGGGGTTCTATTATGATTTGGGGAAGGTGTTAGGCACTCCAAATTATTAGTCAAGTGACAATTACTTCTATATCTCTGATATTCTAATAAGGCAAAAATTCGTTAAATATCCCCAATATAAAAATTCTCAAGATCACCTTTTTTAAAGATGAAATATCACCCTTCTCAACCGATTTAGACTTTAGAGTGATTCTCTCTATAATGAGGGAGACTGAAATCCTTCCAATAATCGGCAAAAACCTACTCTTTGCTCAATCAATTTGAGAGAGGCCTCGCTTACATTTGAGAGGGATAGAGATCTATTTCTTCTTATGAATAATTATAAAAACTAGGGAACCTTGTTCAGATGTTTCCCTTCATCTAAGATCTCAACTTCATCGCCTACCGCTTGGAAATGAGTTTCTAGACTACTAACGGGAAACAATGAAAGAAATATCCCAAGTGGAGTAGAAAGAGAACTATTTAATAATCGAAAGTAAACTATCTACGTTTAAAAATGCACTAACCTTGTTGCAGGATCAAGCTTCCCTTTTGCTATTTCCTAAGTAAGATCTCCTCTTCTTTGAACTTCCTTCAAAGGGTCCTTAAACTTCTAAGTGTTGGTCCCAGGGTCCTTGGAATGCTCAATGTTTGGACCTAGGATGGTGGCTCTTGGGTTCTTCTTCAGCCAAGTCTTCTTTCTTCTCCTCAGTAGGTTTCTTTCCTCTCAGTTGATTCTTCTTTCCTCTCACTAACTCCCTATTCTATCACTTGATTCCCCAATCGATTCTTCCTCCTCTTGCTGAGAGAGGTGAACGACTCATATAAAGGTGGAAATAGGGATCAAATGGTTTTCTAAGTGACGTGGGACTAAATGGGATGGGTAGGTGGCGCATAGTGATTGGCCAGGAGGATTTAAGTATAAAATAACAATATAATGGGGCTGCTGTTCCAAACGGCATCCTAAGCCAATTTCAAAAATTGAAAATTGTGTGCTAAGGTTGATTAGCACAAATTAGGTTTTCCAATGTGAGCACAAATGAGGCTGCTGGTCCAACCGGTGGCCCTGGGTCCTAAAGTTGGATGGGCCTTGCTCTTCCGGGCTAGGCCTTGTTTGGTTTTTGGATTTGGGTTTTCAGGCTCGGTGTTTTTGGGCTTTCTTGCAGTTGGTATTTAGGGTTCTTGAAGCCTTGCCCAAGTCTTTGAAGAGGGTGATCCAATTCTGTGGAGTGACGTGTGTAGACACCCAATTTTGCACGGCCATAGACCCATTTAGCTCTTAAGTACCGAATGATGAACTCAATAAGGTGCAATCCAAACTCCGAAATCATCCGAGATCAAACCATGTCAAAGCCCAATCTAAGCCCAAGCTAACCCAACCCCGAAAGAGGGGAGAAATTCATTCTTTAAAAAACTGTTTGAGTTTTTGGGAGAAAATTTAGTCCCACATCGCTTAGAAAAGAGAACCTCATTCTTTTCACCTTTATAAAAGGCTCCTCACCCCTCTTTTTCAATGAACTCTTGAAATCCATAGACTTTGCTACAACTTTGAAAACCGTAAGTGGAGAGAAACATTCATTGGAGAAAAATCCTAGGTTTTAGATTGAAACCCATTGAGATCTCCAAAAATTTGGAGAAAAGAGCAAGAGCTCACACCCTAGCCTAGAAGAAGGATCAAAGTTTGGATTTTCTTTATTGTTTTCATTTTAGGTATTTGGAGCGCGGGATCATTGGAGCGCAATTGAAAGAAGGTTTGCAACATTATTCGCTTTATGCATTTATTTTGATTCTTCTTCGACCCATCCGAAATCTTTTCTTCTTTTACTTTTCGTTAGTAGTCTAGGGTTTCATCCGAGCGGTAGGCGAGGAACATGAAATTTGGATGAAGGAAAGTGGTTGAAGAAGAGTTTTCCAATTTCTTTTTTCTTCTTTATCTTGTTTATTTTATCACTAGTGTTTGGGATCCAATTTCGTCCTCCACAGATAGGTGGGGCTTCCCTCGGATCGGTCGAGGAAAGGGTTGCCTTCACTGAGATTGGGGAGATTTTGTTCCCCCTGTAGAGAGAATCACCCTAATTCGGTTGAGGAAGGGTGCATTTAATCTCGAAATAAATATAAAAGAAAAAAGGAAAAAAACAAGTAGAGAATCACCCTGATTCGGTCAAAGAGGGGTATATTCCAATCTCGAAAAATAAAAATAAGTAGAGAGGGATTTGTCTCGATTCGGTCGAGGAGAGGCATTCCGATCTCGAAAATAAAGAAAGAAAATTATTTGGTTGATCTGTTTTTTAAGTTTAATTTATGGAAGAGTTTAAAATAATGGAGAAAAACTAAATGGCAACCGTTATTCGATGGATGAATTGGGGTACTTAACACTTTCCCCGACTCATAATAGAACCCCCGAATCCGACTTTTGGTTCTCAGACCAAGAGGTTATTGTTGGGTGACCAATCACACCCTTACCCTATTGATTGGTGGCGACTCTAAATCTCTCGACTTCTCACTAGTGCGAATGCGCTAGTGTGGGATTGAGATCACTCGAGCCGGCTATCGCACAACGTGCATAATAGGGTGTCTACATGTTGCTTCTTAGCAGTAGCCCAACATTTTTCTCTATAATGTATAGCTGGTTTTATTGCTATCTTATAAAATTTTCCTTTTGGTTTTATTGGGATGCATAAACCACATAGCACTCTGGAAGTACTTCACTTCAACCATCCAACTCTAGTTCTATAGGAAACACCCTCTTCAATCTCTCGACTCTCAATCGTTACGAGTTATTGAGGCAAGATACTGGAAATGGCCCCAAAAAATGGTCCCTTTGGGATATCTCCTGGTTACCCGTCTTAACAATCATCTCCATCTTATGCCTGTTTTTACTAAAGTAACTTTCTATATATTTTGTTTTTGTCCAACTTATTTTAAAACCCTTAGATTCCAAGTTGTGATGGTCGAGAGGACATGTTTCAAGTCAATGCCCTTAGAAGATAGATTGTATTAACTTGATCGAGGATACTAATAATCTTGTGAATGCAGAAGAAGAAAGTGAAGAAGTTGAGGCTTCTTTGAAATCTACCTTGATCGATTATCTCTTTGACCTAGAGGGGGGTGTATAGGTCTATCTAAAGATTTCTACCAATTTTAATTTAATCAGTTAATTAAGTAGAAGTAAACAATCAACCACAATCCAACACAGAATTTTTACGTGGAAACCCTTCCGGGAAAAACCACGGGACCTAGTCTAGCACACAATTCACTATGAGAAAGTTATCAAGTACAAGACTTAGACCTTACATAACATGGACACGACACAACGTTCCTTGGTACAGAATCTTCGTCTTGAAAAACCACGAACTAGCAGGTTCGATCTCCGCCGCAGCATCTCCGGTTCCTCACCGGCCAACTCTTCTCAAAGCTACTTCAGTCCACGATCTCTGAAGATCGATCTCCTTCCGTGAAGGCTCCGGATCACACTAGCTGAACACACTCCTCGAGTGTTGAGGGTTGATGAATCAATTAGGTCAAGAAATTTTCTAGAGGAATCTTAAATGCATTAAGATCACCCAATGCAAGATCTAAGAATAAAACAATGAATCTTGCATTCTCTAGAGAGGATGTGAGAAGAGGGATCAACAATGATCAGCCAAGAACAATGAAAACCCTAGGAGAGAGTTCTCTAGCCTCTATTCTCACAAAAAAATTTAATTCATACGAAATAGGTCTTTAAAGAGGGTATTTATAGTCTCCAAGGTGTTAGAAACAAGATAAGAGGCTTAAAATACGAGTATGGGTCGACCAAGGAGTAGCTTTGGTCGACCAAATCCCTATTGGTTGACCGAAGGTTTGTTTGGTCGACCAAACAAAAAAATCTCCCTGTAAAAATCTCCCATTCAAAAAATATTGCACCTCGGTCGACCAAAGGTGGATATCAATTGACCGGTAAGCCTTTGGTTGACCAACATTCTGTTTGGTCGACTGATAGGCACAGATTTTGCCCATCTGCCCTACCTTGCACTTGAGAATTTTCCATAGGCCAATACTAATCACCTAGGTTCATTGAAATGTGATCTAAGTCAATTCCAACCTAGGTATAAGGGTCTCTAGGTCACTTACCATCCTAGATCCAAGAGCAAAGCTTGCAGTAGAATTCTTCAATCTTCATCTTCACCATTCTTCACTAAGCACGACAAGTTGGACGACAAGACTTTGGACACCTCTAGACCTACTTTTTGATCGCGGAATTAGCCAATACAAATACGGATTGACATTCTCAAAATGAACTTTTGCTGACTGAGTTTCAATTGACAAAATAATACACAAGAGACTAAAGATTGAAAGCGACAACAAATTTCGTACAAGAGTCACTTATGGAGGTAAATTAACTACAATAGTGATTGATGGTGGAAGTGAAAAGCCATTGACAAACTTGCATTAAAGACATAGAGTCACCCCCACCCACCATGTTGCAGATCAATGGGTGGAGATTGAAACAAAGTTCTTGGTAACCTTTAAACTTGGCAACTATAGTAAATGGTGGTGTGATATCATGTCTATTACAGCTACACATTCTTCTGGTACATCCATGGATGTACACCAATAGAGTGATTCATAATGGGCGTGTTAATACTTTTGCAGTTCGAGTTTGTTTCGAAAATTTATTTTGGAAAAACTAATGAAGCCGAAGAATGATGGGACCACATCCCAAATAAGTTGCTTTCTCCGAAAGGGTTTGAAATATAAGAGAGAGATGCAGAAAGCTCGTAAGAAGGGACCAATGCAGAAAAGCCTTGTAGAATTTTTTTTCAGAAAGGTTGAAATAGCTTCATGAGAAGTTGAGAGGAACTTTGAACTACAATGGCAATCAAGACAAAGGAAAGCATGTGAAGTGTAACCAGTGCCCTAACTCGACGGATTCAAGTTCTTTCGAGCCGAGGAGAATGATTTGGAATGTGTCTACATCAGTGTTTTAAAAAGCGCGCGAGGCTTACGCCTCAAGGTTCACCTCGGGGCAAGGCTTACGGAAAATGCCTTGAGGCTTAACCTTGAGGCTTAAACCTCGTTAGGCTAACGCCTCAAACTTTGAGACTCACATGAGGCACAGGCCTCATGCCTTGAGAGCCTGAGACGTTTTATGTCTGAAGCATATGCCTCATATTTTAATAAAAAAAAAAAACAGGGTTCTAGCCTTATAATTGAGACCAACATTAATTTTTGAAGGCTTGTGCCCCATACATTAGTGACTACATGCAATTGTTTGTTGGAATCCAAAATCCACGACATCATGATTGAACATTATCCTTCTTTCAATATATAAATGAATAAAACAGAAAATCGGGATTTTAACTTTTCTTGCCTCTTAATTTTATTATTTTTATGACTGAATAATTTATAGAATATTACATATGCGTGTGTACACATACATACATACACACACATATACATATATGTGTATGTTATAACCTTAATTAGGGAGCGTGAGGATTTCTTGTGAGGCTCACACCTCACGCCTCGAGGCTTATGCTTCACGCATCTTGAGGTCCCAACACCCCGCCTCACGCCTTAGTGTTTTAAAACATTGGTCTACATATCTTAATTGATAGCAACAATCTCAATATGGACCCCACTTGGGTTTAGGATTTTAGATTTTAAATTTATTTATTATTTTCTATAGAATCTTTAATAAGATTTTTTTGAGAGTAGTGTGTTTCTAATTAGAGTCTTTAAGAGATTAGAAATAAAATTTTTTTTCTTTAAAAACATGTAATCTTGTACGTTTATGGAGTTAGTGAATTGAAGTATAACAATTTTTTTTAAGAATTCTCATTGTAGTTTGTTCTAATCTCATGATGATTTGTTCCATTAATTACAACATTATTTTGCGAGTAATCATTTTCGTGATTTTCTTCTTTCTCTCGTTCGTAGCCAACCCTAATATTCGATCCACTCTTCTCATTTTGCCTACTTGTCCTACAATTATTTTTTCTAGATTTTCTCCCATGCAGGAAAGTTGTCACCCAGCTTTAAAAATTCAATTCCAGGCTTCTGCCACAATGATGATTCTTCATCCGCTACTAGAGTTGAGTTACAATTTCCTTTAGAGGGGATCGATCAAATCCAAATTTGGCAGCCCAAAACAATTTCTTATTGATTACTATCCAGTGCTACATAGTTGCTGCTACCCTTCTCCCAGATTAGTAAATTACATTTTATTCCAGATCTTTAACGAAGCTTAAGAAAGTAAACACTGCTAATAATGTTTAATAATTCATTGTTCCCTGTCCAGAAGTTGTGAAATTTAGAAGGCTTCCTCCCTCTAGGCACTTAATTGAGTACATTCAGAACCGTAGGAATGTGATCAGAGCCTCAGAGGTCCCTGGACACAGAAAATCAACTTCAGATGTCTTTAAATTTTCATGCTTGATTAACAAGAACATGCTCTAGTTTGCTCCAGGTACACTTGTAAGTTGTAACCTTGCTCCTTATTATTCCATATGAAGTGCAAACCATTATATTTTAGGTCTGGGAGTTTAGCATCCTATAGAAAAGTGCTCACTTTGGATGAACCTTCTTCCCTCAACCATTTCATCAGCTGATTTTATTGCATTGATGTCCCACAGTTGTGTATTTTCCTTTGCCCAGAAATCAAGGTTTTTACATAGCTTCCTTCGGTCTTTATAATCATTTGATCCATAGAGCATGGAAAATTTGAATTGAGAATGAGGACTTGGGTTTTGAACACTTCCGTGTATATGTGCTCAGAGTGATATAGGAATTGAACACTCCCTATTGCCCAGAGTAAATCGTTATTCACTTCTCAAATTTCCATCCCTTATGTTTTAACAAGGGTGTCACTAACTCATTAATATGGAAAAAGAAAACTTTACCCTTAAGAGATGGGTATTACTACTGTGTACTAATAATATATTGCAACAACCTAATACCATTGTCAGTCTATACTGAAAAGTCTACTGTCCGATGATACTGAAAATTCTCTGACTCTACTGTCCTGCATTTAGTTCTCTCCCAACCAGGTTTTAGGGCTGGTTTTAATATTCCATATAACCAAGCACAATCATTTAGCACGTGATATGCTTTTAGCCTTTTACCATATCTTGTATCAACTATGCTACTCAGAGTACTGAAATAGAAAATTGTGAATAACATGGGTAGGCAGTAGCTAAATTAAATATCTTATATCCAAACTGGAACATATTATCATTCCGGGGACATCTCCTGGTAATGAGACTACAGCAGGTATATAATATATAGAGATTTCAGAGACTCTTTTCTTACGTTGCAATTTCAGAAGGATAAGCCTAGAAACCTAGAGATAGAGTTACTGAAAAGCATACTACTGACAAATTATGCTGCAAAACACATCATAATGTGTCATTTATACCTTTGACCTGCAATTTATGTCAGAGGTTTTAGACTATATTTGGTACCATTTATAATATATCCAGACCTTATTTCCCATTCTTATTTTTCCTGTATTCATATAATTCTCATTCTTTGTCAATCTTTTCGTGGTTACTCCTTTGATCCTACTGGCCATCTCAACATTAGTTCCGCTGTAGAAATTTACTGATGGTAGAAGTGGATCATAATTGGGAACACTGGATTTTGATGAATCTACTTACAGGGATCAGAAGGATTCTTGTTTTTTTTTTGGCTGGAGACTTGATCAGAAGGATTCTTGATTGAAATGCTCATATTTAATTTGCTTTGCACATAGTTTCTAAACCCATTTCTTATGAATTGGGTATGCCTTAGATGTGAAAAGAATATTTTCAAAATCATTTGCTTAAAAGCAGGTTTGTAATCTAGTTCTTTCTCAGCAGTTCCTTTTCACTTCTCGACATGAAACTTATTGGCCCTAAACTATATATTTTTCATTTTTTTTCATAGGTGGGCAGTGCAGGATACGGCTTGGATCACATTACAGCAATTGAACTTCTTAGAGCAGCAAAATCTGCAAATGGATTGGCTGTTGGTATTATTCTGAAGCCTTTCAGCTTTGAAGGACAAAGACGCCAAGATGAGGTAGGGTATCCTCATGAGTTGTGATTTCACATACTCTTTTACCAAAAAGCAAAGAATAAAGAAAAATATGTGCTAAAAATTGATCAAAATATTCATTCATTTTTTTGGGATTTTCCATCATTTGTGAACTATTTTATCTATAGTGAATGATTCATTTTGCATGTTTTCTCCTATAAAATAAGTAGATATATTTCTCATCTTAAATTCGAGTATGCATGTGCAGAATCTTTTTTATGAGAGTGATAACTTGCCAAGCACCTTCTCTTATGACAAAATTTGGGGAAAGTATGCACTACTGGAGGTTGGAAGTAGTATAAGTTCCTTGCTCTTTATAAGGGAACAACTCGAGTATTGATCAGACTCATTGCAGATGATTATTACTTCCAGTAATCATTGATTTTCCATGCAGTGTATTACTTATCCCAACGGTCATTGATATTTCATCTTGATTCTAAGGTACTGGGTTCAGAATCTTTAGTATGTTGATTGCGTCTCCCTTGGTACCATGATTTTAACATTGATCTGTGACAGTTGTAAACTGAAAGGATAAAACCCAAGACCTTTAAGAGAACCAATCATGCAAACCGAATCAACTTATGGAACCTTTGGTTATGGTAATGTGATCAGTGATGGTACACTAGAGAATGATTTTTAAAATATAAGGCAATCTATCTTAATGTATACGATGGTAAACTCAAGAATAAATTCTAAAATATAACTGGTCCACGTTAATGTATGTGGTGCGTTCATGAAGAATTGTTATGGAGCCAATTTTGATTGCGCTGATGTTGGCATGGAGTAGAGACAAAATTCAAGATCTTTGACTAGGCCATCGAACCATAAAAGTTTAGAGATGACAGATGGCCACGGACTGGTATTCGGCATCAGTAGATGGTTTGGACACCTGATCCTGTTTGTATGCACTTCTAAGACTATAGTCACCTAAAAACGTGTCCCATCTTGTGGTAGATTGAGGAGTATTAGGACATCGTGTAGTTTGCATCTTCACATCCAATCAGCTGTAAGGAGGAAGCCGAGGGGAAGCTCATTCCATGACCTATGGTAGCCTGAATACCAAACACCGTAAAGGGCCATTAAGAACCCAACAATGATTTGAAAGAAAAGGACTTGCAATCTGAATGGCGTATATCTGGTTGGGCATAGTTAGGTAAATGAGAGCCCCAACTAGACGACATTAGAGTGGATTAGTGACAGGTTTTCTATCATCTTGAATTTATCTAAATTCTGTTCCATTGGAGTGACAACCAGCTTGTCATCCATTAGTAAGGTAATAAGATCCATGGTTTTAGAAAATCTACACATTTTTGTAGTTTCCCATGAAATATCTTGGTTTCTAATTTCTATGGGTTCCAAAATGAAACGTATGTACAACATAAAAATAGTTGGATTAGTTTGAATGAGTATTAGGGTTTGAAACTAGGGTTTAGAGATTAGGGTTTGAGAGAGGGAAGAGGAAGAAGAAGAAAGAGAAGAATAGGTTTAGGGAAAATTAGTGAGAGAGATTAAGGATCTCTCTCTCATACTTTATTATTTATACTCCACTAATGGTATACTGAAACACTGTAATTTTTGTTGAATAAGGCTTTATGGGCTTTATGTTTATGTTATCTCTTATACACTGTATTTTGGGTATACTATTAGTATATAAGAGATACTAATAGTATACTCAAAATACAGTGTATAAGAGATAACATAAACATAAAGCCCATAAAGCCTGATTCAACAAAAATTACAGTGTTTCCTGACACATTTCCTAATGTTTCGGAAATGTTAGGGCACATTTCATATCGTTTTGATTGAAACATTAGTTTCTTAATGATAGGAATAAAACATTTCAGTTGACTTGTATGGAGATGTCAAGCGAACAATAACGACCCAAAACCCCACCTAAACCAATATGGGACTTTGGATCGTAACATTTCTTAAAACTTGCTTAAATCCAAGCATACAAGGCAAGATAACATAGTTCTCCAAATGGTAATTAGAAAATTTCGACATGAACTCCGAACCATCCTGCATAAGTATGATCAGTAAGTAATATCCACCAAGGACGTAAAATCTAACAAGTATAACTCTGAGTGACAACCAAACATAAGAAAATAAACTACCAAGGTTTTAATACAAGTAACCCAACCCAACCCAACTGCTCACTAATAAGGGAAATGATCTACTCTCTAGCCTCCTCGGAAAAAGGGTCACCTTCTCTCTCGGTCCCAAAAGCCTCTTCTACCCAAGGCTCAGCGAAGCTCTCTGGCTCTAAACCTGCCAAGACAAAAGTCTGGTTTAGTACAAAAGCACTCGGTGTATATACAATCTAATTAAATATCATGTTAACTTGCATTTAGTTAGTACCATAATGAATAGTATAATCACATAGTTCATAAATCAAAGTGCGTAGAAACATGTGGGCATGATAATCCATATCATCATCTTGACTCGTGACTTTGTGAGACTCTTGGACTTGATATACCGGTGCTTATGCAGTCATACACTTATGGGCATCATATGCTTTTTGAATAGCTTTACCAGGTGCAATTTGGGATCATGAGGTCACACTCTTATGCACATACATATGCCTTTAATCAATCCTATCAGCTTATGCAATATAAATCATGATATCATACATTCGTGAGCACACATATGCTTTTTAGCAGCTTAGCAATACCCATGCAGCCTTATTCGAGTTTTTGCTCACATGCAACAATGTAACTATACCCATGCATTCCTACCTAGTCATGAATGATCTTTTTCAACTTAACAGATCTTTACCAGCTTAACATTTCTTTACCAGCTTAACAACTCTTTCCCAGCTTAACAGTTCTTTCCCAGTTTGTGCCCTTGTGAGACTCCTTACTTAACATGCAAGTGAACTTGTGCAATAGTATTGCAATTGACATTCGAGTGAATCACCTCTTAGAGTCCGGTTCTCCGCCAAGGAATTCCACAAGGTTCATTAAGTTTTGATTAGAGAATCCTCGACATGGAAGATCTTACTCTAAGTGTGACTTACCCAATTACCAACTACCATACAAAATAATTAGGGCATAATTTAGCACAACAACCATAACATACTTCCATATAATACACAATCATTTCTATTATAGAGTTTGAACCAAGTACCAAACTCCCACTACACACTTCCCAAAAATTATGGAGAATTTTTTTCTTAAATGTTATCCTATTTAGCCATGTTTAATCTTATCAGTAAAGGTTGTCCTGATCTCAATTTTGTGGGTAACCAACTCAGCAGCTCCCCATCTTCCTTACAAAAATAACATCTAATCGCCATTCTCTATCCTCTACTCATACAATGATCTATGGTTAGGTTCTTATCTAATACTGTTGTCCAAAGGTAGAAATCGACACATTTCCTAATATTTTGTCTAAAAATTGTCAGTATCCATGGGTACCAACACAAAACTTTCATGCGATATAAATATTATAATGTTTCTGACACATTTTTTAATGTTCTGCTACATTTCTTGTTGTTCATATAAAACTGTTTCTTTCTTATATAAATACAATGTTTCATGTACGTGTGAAAATGCTGACAAGACACATTCCAATACCCAAGCATGTGAAACTATTGATTTTCCCCAATCTCCATTTTTTTGGGAATTTATTTTGCAAACTGCCACTCTTTTGTGATTAAAATTTTCAATTAAATATATTTTAAATTTAATGTATTAATATTAAAATCTGTACCGATCAAAAAAATTTTAATGGGTAACCCATTTCATATAACTGTCAATAAGTAGTGGCTAGGGTCTCCTATGGACCAGACTCGTGAAAAGGGACAAGAGATAGGTCTCATTGCTTAAATCCTCATCACTGGAACAAAAGTCTTAATGATATTTTGATTAAACTTTAGACTACTTAAAAAAAATAGGCTACGTTAAGATCAACAAATGGATGTATGTTATATGCATTTTAATTATAGTTTAATAATTAGAAACTATTTGAAATTGAAACACATTATTTCGAGCCAGCTTGTAACTCTATGATTCATGTGATGTACTTATAATTTATTATTATTATTTTGGTATGTATTCCTTTGTGGCCATGACTATAAACCATTATCATATATTCATTTATAAATTTGACTTAGGAATGCGGAGGTAGTTTGGACCCCTAGGTTAAGAAGGAATTGGAAGGATTGAGAGTTCAATGATGTTTTGAGACTTATGGGGTAATCTAGCTTTGAAGCATCCTAACCCACGATTCATTGACACTAGGCTCCGGGTGAGGAATAGAAATGGTAGGTTTTCTATGAGCATGATTCAAAATATCGGTATTGGTAAGTCAATTTGAGGGTGCGTATTGGAGAATTCATTCGATATGCATCGATATGTCAGATTAAATTAAGATACTCTAAGAAACACTTCGATACGCAAGGAAAACCTTTTATACATCGCATAAAACTACTTTTAATGCCAATATAAGCTAAAAAAAAACTAAATGAAGTTCCCAAACTACATTTATAACTATACATATGAGAGTTAAAAATTTTATAGGTTAAAAAAGGCGAGCATGCTGATAAAAAGTAAGAAAACACAAACAATAGTCACTTAGCCAAGTAAGCAATACAATGTAGATATTAAAACCTTACATTCAATGAAATACGTAAGAAAGTATTGATTTAAAACATAAAATAAATTACATACATGATACAAGTTCCACATTGAATTTCATGCCAGCTCATATGGGCCTCCTATTCTAATTTTAGTTTCCATCATAATAGGAATGTGGTGACAAGTAAGGTCTGGAGGGTTTTGTGAGTGGTAAGGGGACATTGAATCTCCCAGTCCCCATACGATGAGAACAAGGATCCATTGAGTTCACCCATAGGCCATAGGTGGTCTACATTGGAAATTTGAATCCATGTACTCTGCACCATTCAAAGGGGAGTCTATTAAGCCACTATGGTCCACGAATTCCGCGAACTCCATTTTCCTTGAGAATTTGCTGCCCCTTCTTCTTGTAGGAAAAATAAAAGTATTTAAGTTTCCACCTAGGGACCAGGGAGAATTCCATATCTTTGCTATCAAAGTTTCTCCGAAAATATAGAAGCCGAATTCAATTACCTGTATAAGGTTCATACTTCATACACCCTTGAGAAAATACATTTGAATTTATCCTTGACATTGACCCACAGGATGGGCCAATAGAAGTTTCCAAATACACAATCTTATACCTCTACCACCCTTTGTCCCAAATAAGAACAATACCTCTTGAGGCTCCAAAGGATGGAAGTGCCAAATAATAACACGTGTATACTTTTTTGGAATTTACCTAACTACAATTTGCTTGTTGTGGGAGGAATTGAATATCTATTGACCTCTTCTCTTCAAATGCAAAATTGCAAATAGAATCGAGAAATAATGAGGTAGCAAATTGGGAGAAACTCACATTCTCAAGACCTTATATGGATTGAGTCCAAAGCAGCATTCGACAGGAAATCCGATTTCTTTCGAGTGAGACTCTTTCTTCCTTCACCAATATTATTCTAGGCTCCAGTGTATTGCTCCAACCTCATCCTCAATTATTTCAAATAGATAAATCTTTGCCATTTCCTCTCAAGGAAATGGTCAAGGTTGGAGGAAAAGTGAAGCTTGTAGTGGTGGTAGTGAGAAAGTGAAGGATGGTAGAACCTTAGGAAGCAGATGTGCAAAAATTAGGTAGCAGAAACCACAATCCAGTGGGGATATTTAGTTTGGGTCAGTTTTGCCTATTTTGTCAGTGATTCTTTTTTGTATTTTCAGTGTTTACGTTTTATTAATACAACTACCATTATCCTAAAACAAAAAAAAGAGCCCTTTGAAAATCTCGTATCATGCTCTCTTTAAATCATTGTTCTTCGTTGTTCCTAAGTTTAAAGCTATCATGATGCAGAACAGTTCAAAAGCTAGGGACTTTGGGAACATTTACGCTATTGCTTTGGATAGAAATTTTATGGGTTCCTGTTTTGGAGCAGTCACTGCTATAGTGATGTGGATCCCTAGGGTGAGAAGGGGGTTGAATGATTAGGAGATGAATGTTTATATGTCACTTTTGTCCCATCTTTATCATATCCAACCCAATTCACAAGCTAGAGATGCGTATTGTGTGGAACCTTGGAGTTCCATCTAAGATATCGTTCTTCCTCTGCACAACAACTTGAGATTAAATTCTCACAATTGGCTAATTGAAATATAGGGGGTGGAGGATGGCAACTAGATGCCTTCTTTGTTTGTTTGAGGAAGATACTAGATCATCTATTGTATTATTGCGGCTACGTGAGGTAGATTTGGTGCCAGTTCTTGGACCTCCTTGTCAATTTAGTGTTTACTCTCAGCATTTTGGTCTCCATATCTAGCTGGGTCATGCGTAACCTAGAAGTGCTCAAGTGCTATTTGTTTGAGTATTTGGAAGGAAAGGAATACAAGGTTCCTCTCTAGAAGAGAAAAATTGTTTGAGAAGTCAACCTTCTTCTTTTATGGTGCTCCAGTAGGATGGATGATACAACATTCATATTTGTCATATTTGTATCTTGCTGATGATAATGGTTTGCTCTCATTTGGTAGCTCTTATAGTATTAGTTGGAGTAGGGCTTTTGGTATAGAGTGGGGGTTCTTTGCACACATGGGTTTTTGTTCATGTGTATATGTTAGTTAGGCTTTCTCTTTTGTGTTACTTCTCTGTGAATATTGTTTTGTAATTATTCCTTCTCATTATTATATATTTGTTACTTTACCGATAATAAAGCGATCATGATGCAGATTGTAAGGGAATTTCTTAGCTTATGGAAGGCATTGAATGACTCAGTGATGGATTGCCTTACCGAACCGCTCTTCGATTCTCATGGTAGAATTGTTGAATTCTTTGGTGGCAAAAAGGGTCAAACAATTATGGTTCTTCACCTCCATTTATCATAGAACAGATGAATCTTAGAATGAGAAATTTGTTGCCACATATCTCTATACTTGTATAAAGTTCCAAGGGCACTTGAAAACATGATATGAAATTTTGATATGTATCAAGCGTATCGGTTTGATACGTTAGAAACTTCCTATATAGAAATACACAATATTAAACTATTTCTATGGGTATCGAACGATATTGGTTCGTACCAAGAGTTTTGTCTGGTTTTGTTTTGGGTTTCGACCAATACTATACGATATCGGTCGAGACATGCATAAAACCGAAGCTATCTTCATTTTGGGTGTTTCAAAACCCTTCTAAAACCGAAGCTAACGTCTAGTTATTAGGCGATAGGTTGGATGAGGCATTGATGACATGATTCATTGGATGGATAGAGTGTCGATTAGCATAGTCATCCAACTAGAGGATATGATGAAGTGTGTCTTTGTCCTCATATGGTTATGGTAATGATGCTCAACACTATTGATATGGAGCTTATGGTCATGATGCTTGGTCTTAGGCATCAAGTGACAGATATTGTTAACTCTCAAGTTTGCAGCTGACGTACATACATATGTACCAACTCACATACCGCATTCTTCATGAGCTGGCCACAGTATTGTGATCATGTGTGGCTCACTTATAGTATATCACTCTATTCAATTCTCGAGCCTACCGAGTATGAGCCAATTCAAAATTCAATGTGGTATTGAGCTTGTATCATGTATGTTATTTACTTTATAGTTGTAAGTCAATACTTTCTTATGTATTTCATTGAATGTAAGGTTTTAATATCTAGATTGTATTGCCTATATTTGGCTAAGTAATTATTGTTTGTGTTTTCATACCTCTTTATCAGCATGATGACATTTTTTTACTTGTAAAATTCTTAATTCTCATATGTATGGTTATAATTGTAATTGGGAGCCTTCACTTAATTTGTTTTTAACTTATATGGTTAAAATTTTTATGCAAGGTGCCCCAAGTTTTTCCTTGCATATTGAAGCGTATCTTAATCTTTTCTAGTGTTGGTGCGTAACCAACTGATACTCCAATACTTATCCTAAAATCAACTTACCAATATGCATAGTGATACCAATATTTTGAACCGTGTTGGTTAATGGTTATTGTGTGCTACACGTTGCTTAATATATTGAGCATGTTGATCCGTATCGTATGATACATATCGATTTTTGAGGTTTTTAATACGATACACTCAACTTATAAAAACATTACATGGGTTTCGATCACATGTTTCGAATTTAGGGTTATACATTGAGTTTGAGAACTCTCAAACTCACTATTGAGCTCTACTTTGAATCCCATCTCCAAACTCTTCTAACCCTAAAATCAAACCATAGTTATTAGAGCAAGAAGCGAAAACAAGAAGCAAAGCGAAAGTGAGAAACGGGAAGTGAAACTCAAAAAAACCTTAGGAAAGAGGAAGCAAGAAATGAGATACAGGTTCCTCATTCCATTATATTATTATGGGTAAATATATTTTTGATTTTATCTTGCATGAGATTTTTGTGGAAAAGTAGGTGCCTTAGGTTCCAAACCGACAATACTTGCTTAGAGTCTACACCCTAGGCTATAGACTGAGGTTTACCCCCATCACTCCGCACATATAGCTCCCTTTGACTACTAAATGAGATGTGATGGAAGCAAGCTTTCTAGGAAACAAATTTGTTCGAGGAAGCGAGTCTGTCTGAGGAAGCGAGTCTGAGAAACGAGCTTCTTGGGAAGCAAGCTTTATACATAGCTTCCCTGCAACTATGAATCAAACATTGTTCCTTTCTAATGATCAAAAAGAGATTCGAATTCCGTGGAAATTGAACCCAAACCATTTTTTTTACTTTTCATTGAGGTAGGTTTAATTATTTTTATTTTCTCTTTTAGGGTGTTCAATCCCTTGCAATAAATCCCCACATACTTTTAGATCATAAGTTTATGGATTTGTGACTAAATCCAAAGATTTATGGCCTTCAACAATGATATTTCGTCTTACTATTTAGGTTTTTGAAAATTCCGAAAATATATCAAAATTTGCATTTTAATTCATATGTTTTACTCATTTATGCTTGTAATTATTATATGTTAGTGCTCTAGTGGTGATCTAGTAGATCACTAGCCCTTTTTTTTTATGGGTAATGAATAATTTATTTGATTTTTTAAAGATTAAAAAAAATTAAAAAAATAGTCCGAATATAAAATTAAAGATTCTAAGCTACTTATTAACTATTTATGTTTCAAATATTTATATGAGATTAGTCTATGAGTGATCTATTAGTCTCATAGACTAATCTTTGTTTATGTTAACTTACACTAATTTTATAACTATGTTAAGTTAAATAATGATTAAAAATTGATTTTTTTCTTAGATTCCTATTTGTCAATTTTCTTTAGTCTGAATCTTATGTGTTTAACTTTGTCATATTTGTTTTATTGTTATGTTAATCATTGTGTTGCAGTATCTAATCATGCCTAGAAGATCCTTCGATATAGTTTGGGAGCATTGAGAGGGTGAATGAGGATAGACACAAGATTATGTGCAAATACTATCCCAAGATTATTACCGAGGGCATCACTAAATTCAAGCATTTTTTAAAACATCGATACATTTTCTAATGTTTCCTACGAAACACTTTTGTATCTTTGGGTACTGACATGAAATCCATATGCGACATCAAAATTACGGTATTTTTCGACACATTTCCTATTGTTTCCTACGAAACTCTTCCTTTCCATGGGTATCGGCATGAAACCTATTTGTGTGTTTTACAAAATCGACACATTTTTGTGAAAATATTTCGGCTTCATTTTGATGAACAATATCCATTTGAAGTGTAAACTATACATTGTTTCGGTGGCATGTTTTAGTAGTTTCGATAACGCTTTAGTAATATCGATTGAAATATTATAAAACCTTCATATATATATATATATATATATTACATGACTTTGCTCGACATGAACCAAAGTCGATTGACTTCATATGTTTTTTGTTGAGAAAACTCTATTTTTTTTCTTCTTTCAAAAGCCAGTTTTCTCCCACTTTCTTGAATCAATTCTTACATTGGAAGGTTTTTGATGCAAGAGCATTTTCACATTGGGGTGGGTGGCCTATGGGGTGGGACCCATCGAGGGTGGCCCACGGGGTGGGGCCTGCTGAGGTGGGGTGCCCCATGAGGTGGGGCGGCCCATGGGGTAGGGCCCACTTGGAAGTCTATACCAGGTTGCCTGGGCTATGGGATAAAGGTTTTTGAATTTCATGCTCCCATCAGTTGCGGCTTTTGTGATGTATTGATTAAGTCCCTACATCAGTTTTAAACTTACTTTCAATGATTCCACTTTAATATTTTACATAAAAACATTCATAAATGCATCGTATTTATGCATCTTCATATATTTGAAGGATTCAAACTAGATTTGTAGATGATATTCAAGGAAAGGGGATAATCCGCTCCTCGCTTGATGGAGCAAGGAGCGTCGTCTCAGCCCCTCTAACCCGACACGTGTCCCCTTTTTTTGACTCCCTTTGATTGTGATTAACGCCCTTTAATTGTGGTTGATATTTGTAACCTTGTTTTTTTATTTTCTAAAAACCAAGGTTAAAATAGGTTAAAATATTAACTCTAAAGAATAGAGAATCTTGATCAGAGTTAAAGGGAGTTAAAAAGCGGACACATGTTGGGTTAGAGGGGACGAGACGCCACTGAGCGAGGAGCGAATTATTTTTCTTCTAGAAAAATTGGGGAAAACTCAAATTCTATTAAAATTTACCCCAAACTTCGATGTTTCAATTTGAATATTTTATTTGTTAAAATAATGCACCCATTTTATAATTGTCTAATTATTTTTCTTTTTGGGATTTTTTTTTAAAATTTTAGTTTATTTTTTAAGTGTGTTACAAGGTGGGGTTTTTTTTTTTTGCAAAATATTTAATTACTTTTATAAAAAGATATTTAAAAATTTATTTTGAATATTTTTGTTAGTTATAAATTATACAATAATTAAGCAAATAGTCTTTATCAGTATAATCATGAGGTCTTATGATTATGGGTATGGGTCTTATGAATATAGCACTACCGATAGTCTTGGTTATGAGAAGTACTATGAGTCTTTTTTTTATGATTGCGGTTATAGCTCATCACCAAGATTACCCATAATTAGGGATGCTTGTGGGTATTGATGCTCATAAGTAAGAGCAGTACATTTAGAAGTATACCTGTTGCTACTAGAGTTACATGTCTTGGGCTCAATATTGCCACTACTTAGAGCAACAACTTCATGAACTCTTTCATTGAAACACAAATAATGACTTCAAACCATATCAAAGCTCTATATAGTTATGATTTTGACTCATGATTTGAAGTTTATGAGTGTTATCTTGTCATATACATCTTTTATAAATGTATATAGTTATGAGTTTGACTCATGATTTGAACCCCCTTCTCATCATGTCTTTTGTACATATTTCCTTTATTCATATACATGCTTGATTATCGATCAAAAAAAATAAATGTATTATCATTTAAAACTCATTTATGTGTGTATTTATTTGGCTTTACAGTTTCAGATAGTGTATGTTACTTTGCATAATTCTTATACTTGATACGATACATGCATCTATTTTGTTATGTAATGAGTTATTGATGTGTATATACTTAGTTAATTCTTTCTCTAAAGTTTTATCTTAGTTTCAAAGCTTTCTTAATATTTCCTGCATTTCTTCAATTTTTATAGTGTTTCCTTGCACTTCCTTGAGCCTCCTCAAAACATTTCCACTTCCTTAGTGACCAAAGTTTATACCAACACCGAAGTTTAAAACCTTGAATTTAAGGATCACATGGGTTGTATGGGAAGACAAGTTTATGGATACCTACATGTCCCTAATGAAGTCAAGAAGTTGATGATGGAGCACCTCATGACAAACTTGCAAGAAAAGACACAAAATAAGGCGCTGTTTGGTTGCACTTTTATTTTCTGATTTCAAAAACAAAAATTTGAATTTTGCATAAAGCATGTTTTCCTTTTTTTTTTTAGCTAATAACAAAAAATTTGAAAATCAAGGTAACATAAAATTTATGTTACCTTTGTTTTTAAAAATAAAAAAAAGAAAGTAGAACACACAGTGCTCTGCATCACCACCCACAACCCCCACCCACCACCACCACCACCACCCCCACCGGCCACTACCACCCAACACCACCACTACCCACTAGGCCACTACCCACTACCATTACCACTACCACCACCACCACCACCACCACCACGACGAATCGAAATGGTTTATCCAAATTAATAAGTTCATCATATTTATCAAATGCGTTTTTCCGTTTTTCCTTCTTTAAAACAAGTAATGGTTAGTAATGCTAAAAAAAGGCACTGTATCCAAATGACTCCTAAAGTATATGGCTTTGAGGGGACAACGCGGATGGACTCCATCTCCTCAGATGGGGAACATGTTTTCTAAGATGATGATGAGACTGATTTTAAGAAAGTTGTAAAACAGAGCATGGAGACTTTTGACATGGAAAATTAATTTTGAAGTTTTTATGCTATTCCCGTGACAATAGAATTGGATTTATCCCTTCATATGAGGAGAAGTTTGATTTCTATCTTGTTGTAATATGTAAGACAGATCATAGAAACTCTTCCAAAGGAGGAAGAAAGCTGACGTAGTATCCCCTTTTATGGGGAGGCAGTTTGAGACTGGTGGTTCCTCACAATCAGCCACATAGTCGACCTCATAGGAGATGATGACTTGGCATAATTAAGCTTTTGTTTATGAATTATGAAGACAATGTATCTTCGGTTCTATAAATTAATGCATAGTAAAAACTCATATAGATAGTTCAAATAGTATAGTTCAACTAGTATCTATAGCACTGTAAATACCATATTTTGATGTTATATTTGAATTAAAATAAGGTTGGGCTTAAGTTTCCATGAGTTTCCCTTGAGGATGTCTCAAAGCCTTTGAGCCAAGGACTAGTCCCTTCGGGTATCCGCACTGACCCACTTGGAATTTTCCCTATGGATACTAGGGTAAGTTGAGGAGTGGGAGTTGAACACATGACCACAGGGAGCAGACCTGGGACGCTAGCCAACTGCACTAACCCTTTTTTTACAGCGTTTCCGTGCGTATCCTCTATAAGCATCGATATATTAAACCAATGTTACAAATCTCATTCTTAGGTTTGGGTTTTTATCAGCCAAAGTTTTTCTCGAGAGATTTTCAAATCTGAATTTTTTTCGGGTATTTCTCGCCTAAATCTCGGCAATGATTAAAAAATATTTGAAATTACAAAAAATAGTAATAAATATCAAGTTATAAATTCATAAAACCAACAACATTGTGTATTTCTCAGGATATTTTTAAAACCTCAGTTAAATCTCACGATATATACGGGATAAAAAGAGAGAATTATATTTCTCGCGAGATATTTAAAATATCGCAATAAAAACGGAGTTTTAAACTTTAGCCGTTTTTCTTGGTTTTTCTCGGGAGGAATTGGTTATTTATCGGGAGATGTGTAACAGTGTTTTAAACCATGGTGCTACAATCAGAATAGTTTAAATCTATTTTTTTTTGTAGTTTGTAGAACTTCTGAACCTGCCTCTGATGCTGTGCTACCAATCGTCAAACCATGTTTTGTTCAAAAGTACAAAGAACAAAGCATTATTGGAATTTTTCCTACTAAATTAACCTCAATTTAATAGCCATTGGCTGCTATTGACTCCATCTCTCGTAACCATAGCAATACTAAATGTTTTTCCATATTTTTTTTAAATGTTTTTTTAAATATTTTTTTATTTCTTTGGTGCAAACCTACCATTTTTTTAACCATCTTTATAGGCAGTGCAATTGCAATAGAATCATCTATGATTAAATGATCAATATTTAACCACTGATTTGACCAATAGGGAAAACAAAAACAAAAACCCCACCTTTTTTTTTCCGCACATTTGTTAAGCTCTTTAGGTCTATCCTTCTTTTCCCCATTATAAATCCATGGAAGTTCTTTTTTTTTGGTGACCCATATTCATTTTTTATGACTATCTTAATTGTTTTGAGACTGGCTGAATTTGCAGGTCAGGGATTTGGTAGACAAACTTCAGGAACATACAAACTTTTGTATTGGTGAGAATTGATCTAATATCATGTTCCATTGGATTTTGTTTCTTTTATGTCTTTTGAGTGCCTATTTTTGGTGGGACTTTTTGTTTTTCCTTTATGTATTGACATTATATAGTAACAAAAAACTGTATATCAATAGTGGTAAGTTAATGAAACTTTTACTTAAATATAAATGGAATTTAATGCCTTCGGGATGAATTCTTCCCAAATTTATTTATTAAAAAAAAAAGGCAAATACAAGGATCACTAATATAATTTGATCCCAATTATGTAAAAATTCAAATAAATTTTACAGCCTAAAAATTCCTTTAGGATGGAGACCTAGGTAAACAATGACCATCCAATTTCACTAGTCTTTTGAATGGAATCTGCCTCCCCCTCGAACATTCTTTGGTTCCTTTCTTTTCTTAAACCCCAACAAATCACAAAAGGAGTGTTTCCACAAGATCATGCCCTTGCTTCCAACGGGCTAGCAGTCCACCCATAAAAGAGGCCCCTGACATCCTTTATCCTTAAGACAGGATCAGGATATGCCAAAAAGGGAAGAGAAGAAACTATAGGAAGCATACTTGCAAGGACTTAGCAAATGAGATCCATTCTCCACCCATAACAGATCGATTAGGGATCGCCATGCCTCGATTTCTGAGATGATCACTGTCCAAATTTGTATCCATATAAAATCTTTTACCTAGGCAGATCCAAGGACGTAAAGATTTTTCTGAAATGATTTTCCTTTTTCGAGTTTCACTTCTTTCTCCAGCAATCTATTGTAAATTAATTTAAAGGGAACTCTCCCTTTGACGGCCCTTTCCAAGTATGCTTCTCCACCTCATCAGGATTGACATTTTACTCCTTCTTAACATCTTCAAATGGACCAAACCCTCAACTATCTCCTTATAAGAATTTTCCGGAATATCGGACTCCAAGTTATTTCCCCCGATTGGTTCTTGAAACATTCACTTACTAGGATACCAATCTGAGGAACTAACCTGTACAAGCAAGGACAGAGAGCGCAGAGCTTCCCAAATCTACATCAGTTGTGTTCTTTCAATATTAATAGAATTCAGTATCTTGACTACTGAACTTTTCAGTAATTAACCTGCAACATTAAAGTAATGGATTTTTACCGATAAAAAAAGCATTAAAGTTGTTTTTTTTTAATATAATGAAATTGACAGATATTTTTTAGTTGATTGTTGCTACAAATGGAACTGCTATAACTTCAAGTAGCACATTGTGTTTTTTCTTTTTGACATGCAGTGGTGGACACTGATGCGTTACTCAAAAAGGAAGTTGTAACTTTAGATGAGGCTTTGAAGAGTGCAAATAATGCTGTCTTTTTGGCCATCAATGCTATCTCTATTCTCGTATCTGTAAGGTTACCAGCCTTGATTTCTGTCAACCACTCAAGTTTTATTGTCCTTTTCTTTTGCTATAGCTGTGGAATTTGCAGGATATGCACATGAAACTTCTTGATGCACCACATAATAATATGAAGGAACTCAAAGTTCAAGAAGTCATAAGAGTGAGTTTTCATCACCATCTTCTGCTTTAACGATAGTTATCCACTACCTTTTCCAAGTTGTCGGTTTGCATACCCATGATCATTTAGTATATATCTGCAGTTGTATCTCGCATTTTTCTGATCCAACACTTGATTAGTATTGAAAGCAATTTCTGAAATACTCTATTTGTATCGCTTTTGCTATGTTGTGCTCGCCATCCAGTGTAGTCAAGGTGTCCCCGAGGTGGTTTTGGACTGCCACCGCCTAGGCACCGCTCTAGGCGGGCGGAAGTCACCTAGACCCTTTAATAATTATCATGTTTTACAGTTGTACAACTTATTTATATATAAATATGATATAAGTAAATGGTTTTACTTTCATTTACTTAAGATATTTATATCTAAATAAGGTTATAACCCCCATTTGAATTTTGAATTAAATAAAAATTATCTTAGAACCAAATTCTGAAGACTAAAAAGTCAACTTTCCAGTTCAAGAACAAAATCCGATTTTTAGTGCCTTTCTCAAAATTTCAACTTGTAAATGCAAAAATATTTCTCAAAATTTAAAATTTCATAAATTCTAATATAATGAAACATTACTAAAACCTAAAAGTCCGGTAAAAAAAATTATATTTTAGTCTTCAAAAATATTTTCATTTAGAGTGTCAAAAACTCAACTAACCATTTAGCAGAAAAAGGCACCATTCAAGCTTTACAATATTAAATGTTAATTTTCTTAGATTATTGTCAATCCTAAGAGGTTTGAATTGTTATGTGTATATATTAATATTATATATATGTATATTTAATATATATATAATTTAATTATTTATATCACCTAGGCAGCGCCTTGCCTAGCCAGGCCTAATTACCTAAGCATCGCCTAGACGCCTTGACTACATTGTCGCCATCTATCTTTTCTTTTATTTTCCTTCTTGTTTTTTTTCGTTTGTTGAAGGCTAATGCATTTGTGCACAGTATCTTGAAAGATATAAAGAAGCAAAAGTTGGATTTGGAGCTGGTTACAACATTAAATCATCAATTACCCGAGCTATATTTGATTGTCCTTTTCTTGGTGGGGGTATAAAGGTATGGGTTTCTTCATGATGATCATACCACTTTCATTATAAAAATCTTTCTCCGGTTAGTTTGCTTTAGTTGTATTCACAACTATGGGGTACCTTTATTGAAAAGAACATGCAGGTATTGGAACTTTTCCTAGTGCACACTTTTGGAGATTTTTTGGTGTTACTTTTGGGTGCTAGTTAGTTATAATGTAGCATATGATCACTGTCGTAGTCATTATTGTCTACTCTATTTCGAATCTCAAAATCGTAAGAGGGTATACTTGAAACTAATCAGGATCCAAATCATAAATCACAGGGTTCATTCTGATTTTGTAAAAAATCTTTAAGATATGAAAAAAAATAAAGAATTTGACTTAATTATCATTTGTCCACATTAATTCCTGAATATATTGTCTTGATAAGTAAAGATAACTCATCCATGTATATTAACTTGAATTCACATAATGAATATTATATTCCAATGCATCCTTACTACTACTCAGTGTTTTAAAAAGCGTGCGAGGATTACGCCTCGAGGCTTGCCTCAAGGCGAGACTTAAGGAAAACGCCTTGAGGCTTAAACTCCATGAGGCTCACATAAGGTACACACCTCATGCCTTGAAGCTAGCTTTATGCTTATGGCGTAGGTCTTATACATTAACTAAAGTTAGGTTTCTAGCCACAATTGAGTTTGTTATTTGTTTTACTAATTTATATAGTGTTTCTTATGTGTTACGTGCGCCCACATGAACACACACAATGTACACGAATACAAATATATATATATATATATATATTATAATATTTCATTAACTTTTTGATTCTTTTTACAAATTTCCTTATATTTTATTTATTTGTTAAAACGAGAGAGCATTAAGCTTTCTTGTGAGGCTTACGCCTCACACCTCGAAGCTTACGCCTCACGCATCTTGAGGTCCCAACGTCTTGCCTCCTCCTTCACATTTTAAAACATTGCTACTACTAAATAAAGTGTGTCCATTTATCACGAGCAATGTTTTCAAAGTTGTGGATTTAAAAGCGCAACGACTTGAATTTTTTTAAATTTTTTTTACTGTTACTCATGGATTTCTATTCCAAAATTGAGCAAAATAATGTGAAAAGACTAATAATGAAAGTGCATATTTCCAAATTCTTTCATTATTCATATTAAAACACTATATTTGTCCATTTCATTTTCTTTTAGAATTAACGAAGAAATGTATTGACCAAAGAGGAGAAATATAAGAAGGAAAACAGAAGAAAAATAAGAATAAACCAAACCTCCAAGGTAAAGGATGAGATGTTTTGCCCATTTCTCCACCAAATTTATTACCATAAAGTTAGGTTTGCTTCGTATGCAAACCAAACATCTAATTTAAGAAAGACTTTTAACTTCTCAAAATAGGCAGACTATCTATTCTGTTACTTGAACAAGTTTGAGAAAGTATGGAAACCATCCTGTCAACTCAAAATTCCAAATTTTCGCCAACCAATTTCTTATGATTCTATTATCAATTTTATTGCAATCTTTATTTTGGTTATCCTAACTGCTTTCATTTTTCTCATTTTTCTCTTATTTATTTTGTGTATCTTCCTTGTAATTCACTAATTTTTTTTGAATCCTATTATGAATATCACATTGTTTGGACATGCCTAAAAGGAGGTCATTTTATAATTGAGATTTTTCTCCCAAAATAATTTCTATGTTTTTTCTTAAGAAAACCACAGATATGCAAGACAAGGAGTGTACATTGTTTACTTGACACACTAACAATTGTTCTCAACTCAAATGATAGGATTTGATTCGATTTAAGATTCAAATCATGAATCAAAAGATTCAATTGAAAATTGTAGGATTCTTCTCAAAAAGGATTCAGGCCTAGGATCCATACCATTTTATTAAGATTTGATTAAATTGAAGGATTCAAGTCGTAACTTCTAAGATTTTTACAACAATGGTCATAGTTATTATAATTATCTTTATGTGGCTGCTCCATGGTTGGTTTTTATTTTGATTAGGACAATGCCTCTTATACAAGGATTTTAAAATGTATAACTTCATATGCCTTTTTTTAAATTACAAATATTTGTATTTAAAAGAGAGAATAAGGGGGGAGAATTCCTTATATACAAAAATAGCTTATTGACACCTCCTCTTGCAATGAATGTGCAATTACATTGGTATCTACGAACAAGGCAGTACGAAAATTCATTTCTCCAAGACAAATCCTTAAACTGGTCCAGTGTGTTATCCAATGCCATGGACCTTGTGATGGATCTTGAATTGACTCAATAACATTATAAAGGCACCTTTCACTACTAAGCAGTTCCTCCTCAAAAGACGAAGTACAGATATTGATGCCTTGTAAACAAGCTAGTGCATCCGCTTCAAACGTGTCCTTAATATCTGCAGGTCCTGATAAAAATTTAGAAGTTTGTCTTTTTCTTCCGAAATATCCTTACTACCAGCTGGGCTGTGGTTTCCAGGAGCATACCCAGCAAAATACAACTTAAGGCTACCAATAAATAACAATCCCAAACAGATGAAGCCTTTTAAGATATGTACATTTCCCTTGAATGACTTGAGTCCAGTTAGAAAAGAAGTCTTCAAAAGGAGAATATTCAAAGTATTTAAGAGTGGATGACAAAAAAATAGAAACACTAGATTTTATCCACAACATTGCATGTCCTTAAAGACGCGATCGTTCCGTTTCTTCCACAAGTACCAAAACATGCCAAAAGGAAGTAAAAGGATCCTTCCTCTCTTGTCTTGAGGCTCCAGTATGTCAACATTTGATAAGATCAGATTACATCTTTTTTTTTTTGCTACATCCCTGGAAAGATCTAAGAAATCCACAGCTCAAGAAATACAACCATTCAGTCCTCATAAACTTACAAGGAATAAAAGATCATTGGAGTTGATTGACCAACTCCCCCAACCTCCTTGCAGATAAGACCAGTATTCGTGATAAAGCATCACTTGCTTGTCAAATGATCCATCTAAGAATCCTGGCAAGCACCATTTCCAAAAGAAGTAAGAGAGGAATAAGGTTGCTCCATCCGAAACTATCTGGGAAAGGGAAGTAAGTGTGTTCAGTAAATTCCATAAAAAAGGACTTAACTGAGAAACAGCCTTTATAATTCCATTTCCGCATCCGTCTCTCCCTATTCTGCAGTATATAAACATCGTCAATCCTTGAGAATAGTCCTGAAAGGATCTCCACCTCTCAATCATATTTAATTCTTCTAAATTTGGAGTTCGACATGACGACCCCCTATCAAAATAGTTTCCTGCCATGCTATAGAATTCTCTGATTTGTGCATGACATGTTCCTCAAACCAAAAGTCTTCCCGAATCCCAACCCTTCATCTTGTTGCCCTCTACCACTGGAAACTGAATGTCCTTTATGTATGGATTTTCATAATCTCCTCTCACATCTTTGCTGTATCTAGAAGAGGCATCATTACTCTCCTAAGCACTCATACTACCAATTTTTCGTTGAACAACCTTTTTATAATGACCAACAGGGTCCTCAAACCTCTATATATAGAGCATCTTTTCATTTCCCTAAAACGTCTAAAGCCTATCACTGTCCTCGGGCTTGCACACTTTTTCAATTCAACCAAATGATATTTATGTTGGTCCATATGCTTCCTAAGAAAATCCAATCTTGATTCTCCAACTTCATAGCGATGGAACCTAGGATAGAGAATAATGTTATCAAATAAACCAGGATACTAGAGATGATCATCGAATCTTGAAAGCGGGTTCAAAAAGGGTATGCTCAGTGGGAACAACCTAGCAAATCTTAGTGTTCTTGAGCATGCCGAACAGCTTAAGGCTTGTATCTGGATGGAAATTCTGCATAAGATTCTAACATTAAATCACATAAGATGCAATCGTATAGTAATTATGAACAGATGATGTATGTGCAAAGACTGAAGAGGAGAGTATTAACAACCTTTTGATTTATTTTTCATTCTCTTGGTCCACCTGGGGCTTCCTCATATCTTTGTTTGGGCGGTCATTGGCTCCTAAAGAAATAATGAAGTGATTTCTAGGATGGCTTAGAGGACGCTACCGGAATAGGGGTTCAATTCTGTAGAAGTTTATGCCCTATGCTCTATTTTGAGGAGTTTTGAAAGAGAGGAACCGAAGGTTGTTGTAAGGCTCAGAGAATTCTATTCAGAAAACATGCAGTGACATAGGTTGGTTTTAAAGTTTGCTAACCTCAAAAGTTCTGATGTCTTATACAACTGGTGTCATCTTCTATCCAATTACTCTTTGGTAGAATTTGGAAACTCTAAAAAATAGAGCTTATTTGACGTTCTTTAAAAAAATACCTAAAATCAAAATAAGACCATTTGTTAAACGCCTATTTTGGAGCTCTACTTCTTAGACATTAGACATCTTGCTTCTGTTTCGAAAAGTTAAAAGGTTTACTTTTTGAAATAAAGCTTATTTTGTTGACACGGGTAGAAGTTTTAATGTAATTAATGTTGACTGTTTTAGACAGTTTTGTCCCTTAAAATTTCATTATTTCTTATTATACCCCTATTTCTAGCTTAGTTGTGTCATTTTTAAAAATAAGTTCTAACAAAGTAGCTCTCATTAGACCAAATAAGATTTGTCAAATGCCTAGTTAGTTTATTTTTGGTAATGTCTATTTCCTTTATACTTGTAAATGTACATTTCTTATAAGTGAAATTTTGCATAATTCATTAAAAAAGAAAGGAGATTAGAGGGAGTACTTCGGGTAAAAGATACCTTCTGACATTTGGAGAGATACACATTCTTCAACGAGGCAAGCCTCATTTCAAACCTTTTAACATCAACTTGGATTTAAGCTCACCTGAGATGAGGGCAATGTAAGATGTTGGAAACATCTTGCAACCCAAGCAACTCACCAAACTAATAATGTCCACCTTGTCCTCTCGAACCACTCTAAACACCTCACTTCAGAAAGGTTGATGCACAAGTAGTAGGAAACTTCAAAAGAACTTAAAATTCATTGAAGACAGTCATTTGTAAGTAGAAAGCCACACAAAAAACCAGTTATTTTTCCGCAAAGAAGGTGGTAAACTCTCCGGCCTTCGCCTCCAATCAAAGGATTTTCAATAACACCACTTTCCTCTGTGAGCTAGCATACTGAAAACTAACAGAACAAGCAAAGTGAAAGCAAGCAACGAATAGACATGTCACGCCCTGAAACCGAAACTCTCGAATCTCTGGGTGTGATTTCTCATTCATCTCTTGGCTCATATTATAAAACATTTAATCATTTTTCATAACACATAATAAAGATTTGAACTTCCAAACTCACCTGTATAATATGATTCATCAGAGCAACTATTTACATATGTATAATCTACTTTATACATCAAAATTTTTATCACTTTCTAGTAAAGTTTGTATTACAACATTAACCTCCCCCAAAATATACCTCTGCTGATATCTTCTTTTTCACTCTTTATATAAATATACAAACTCCACCCCTCAAAAAGAGGCAACCTCTTCTATCTCCATTAGCCCGCTCCTACTCTGCAAGAGTAGTATAAATTTGGGTGAGTTAGAAAGCTCAATAAGTAATTCCCATACATGTAGGATTCAATGAACTTAAAAAAAAATGTAGCGGAAATATGTGCAATTTTCAAAATAATTATCATGCTTATTTTCAATCAGTATATAACAATTTTCCAAATATATGGATGAGACCATATAAATAATTCTGCTGCAAATCATGAATTTAAACCATTCGTAAATACAAACCTCCCGTCAAATCATAATTCCAAGTAATAATGAATCCTAAAATAAAATCCTAAAAACTCAAGATTTATAACTTACAAAATAACTGGATATATCATATAATAATCCAGTTTACTATATAAATACATCAACACCAAATACCAGAGTGCTATCCAAAACTGACTCACGTATTTTTCACTGATCTTGTCAGCATAGTCGCCTGTAAGAGATCACGGCAGATTGATCTTCTTAAAGGCTCTCTCGAAATAGGGCAAAACTGAATTGGTACATTGGATTCACCCAATCATTTCAACGCAGCCGCTGTGACCACCCTATTACGCCGGGGTCTACCGGACATCCCGTACTAGGGTCAGATCCTTAGATTCTCTTGGAATACAATGTGGGAATGTAATATCCACAAGAGTTACTCACCAGCTGGTACAATCATAAACTGATGACCAAATCCATGGATCGTCAGGGTGGTATTCTTCTTTTTAGATATCATCTACTACCAAATCCATGGATGATCAGTGATATTTATAAAAATCAAAATCATATCATAAATACATAATTTGAGCCAAATCCCATAATCACATCACCCGATGGTATTTCTTTCTAAATCTGATACAAATGAATGATATTTTTCACAAATATCAAACTTAACCTTATTTCACATGAACCTATCATTTCATTTAAAAATAGGTAAATTTGGTATGCTTATTCAAAAATTAAAATACGGCATCATATATTATTGATTTCCCAAAATTCTTGCATATCTTGAAAACTTTAACGGAATCATATAACATATCTCGAAAATTTCAATTGAACCATATAACAATTTTGATTAACTAAACATATTAAAATTCAACAATAAATTCCTTTAATGGAATTAAAAGAATCACAAATTAAATAAAAAACATATGAATTTACTTACCCTGCAACAAATCTAGGTGAAGAATGAAATTTTCTCTTCTTTTCCTTCCTTTCTTCTTTCCTCTCCTTTCCTTTCCCTTTTCTTCTTCTTTTCCCTTTCCTTTCCTTCTTTCTTCTCTCTTTCCTTTCCTTTCCTTTCTTTCCCTTTCCGTTTTTTTTTCCTTCCTTCTCTTCCTCCCTATGTGAGCTACTGTGATGTTACTGTTACTGAATTGTAACAGTGTTGAGTGCTTTGTTGTGAGGTAAGATCTAGAGAGAGTTTTAAACTCTCTACAGCTAGTGGGAACCACGTGTGGGTGGTTTCATCACCCAACACATATAATTATTCTACTTATTTACAAACTCATCCCTCTACTTCAACTTTATTAATTTAAGCCCTTAACCTTATTTTAGCTATAATTAACCTCTTTAAACACTAATTAGTAAATTAATTACTTACTAATTGTAATTATTTAACTTACCATATTTACAAATTAACCCTCCCTCTTAACCTTTATTATAATTAAGCCCTTAATCTCAAATAGAGTATAATTAACATCCTAATCACTGATTAATCAACTAATTACTCATTAATCATAATTAGTAATAAAACATTTTTTTTTATCTCTCCAAACCCTTCTCTACATTAGACTGATCATTTCTGTTACTGTTAGATTTTAGAAATTCTGCTCCGATTGATCGATATTGTGATATGAAGTCTAAATTCTTAGGGTCTCTTAGGGTCACATCTTTCATTATGTATATATAGTCTTTAACTCGTACATTTAACATATTTAGGTGCTAGTAACACAATATTTGGTAATCAGAAGTTGGGTCATTACAAGACAAGCTATACTGAAGCATACGTAACGAAAGCATGTGAAGTGGGCAAGCCAGAGTGGAACTCACACTAGAACTCTTTCCTTGCAAGCGAAGCTATAGCAGGGGGAGCTCACACTAGAACTTGGGTAGAAGGAACATTTATTTTTTCGTGGGGAAGCCAACCACTTTTGTATAGCACTATACTGTCTTGAAGACCAACACATTTAGATGCCAACTCAGTGGAAGAGCACGCTAGCACATTGTACTTTGTGTTCTTCGGGGTAGATGCAAGAAAGTGCATTTTTATTTCTGTATTTCTCCAAAAATCCAAAGGTGACTTTTTTTTCGGCGATCTTGCCACAACACAAGCTGTTGTATAATTGAATCTCTCTATACCTCATTCGGTTTAGGAAGTATCTCCCCCATTCCTTCTAAAGCACCTTGAGGGCACTCAACTAAGGGACTTCTGTCCAGAAGAAACTAAAGACTGTTTACTGATGGGACAAGGGATTAGACATTATAGCTCTTTGGATTTCGAGTATTCACCTCCTTCCCTTTGTTAGGTCTTTTCGTAGAGAGAGATGGCTGTTATTTGAGTTCCTATTGTAAGCCTAAGCCTAATTAGGTTATTTATTCCTTTTGATTTTCCCTCAAGTCTTGTGGTCTTAACCCTCTCTATTCCATATACCTTGGGAATCTGTTTCTTTCAAAACCCCGTTCTTCTAACGACTTCAATCAAGCAAGCCCTTAAAAGATAGTCATCCTTACTTGACCTCTCTAGTGTTGAATGAGTTCCAGGCTAAGGACAAAGCTCATACTTTAGGTCGAAGCTTGTGGAGAAGCTGAGCTTGGACCAGTGTAGTCAAGGCGTCTAGGCGATGCCTAGGCGATTAGCCCCAACTAGGCGAGGCGTTGCCTAGGCGGTAAATTTATATATATATATATATATAGAGAGAGAGAGAGAGAGAGAGAGAGAGAGAGAGAGATTCTAATAAGTATGATACATCAATCATCATACACATGACACATGTGAGGCCTAAAGTGAATAAAATTTGTCTTTGTTGTAGGAAATATAAGAAATTATGAACAACCAAAGCAGAATCCAAGTATGGTGCATGTAATTTGTGCCAATCCAAGTGCATTATTCAGTATTCAATATAAAATATTGTGTATACAGCATTGAATTGAATTTTTTGAGAGTTTGCATAAATTATAAGAAATTAGAGATTATATATATTATACACGAGGAATGATGATAGTTTCTACTATTTTCAATAAACTATAATAGATTATTAACAATGGGGTTATAAATTACATAGATATCCTACTGCAATCACATAAAAAGAAGATATGAAGAGAAAAAAAAACCTGATTTGCAGCTAATCGGGCATTTTCTTTGGAGATATCTTCATGTTCTCCTTGTAGCTCTGGCACTGAAAAGAATATAAGGGGGTGTTAGAGAATATGTGCACAATATGTATATATATATATAGAGAAGAGATAGAGAGAGAGAAAGAGTTACAGTCAAGTTTTAGAGAGAAAGGGAATGGAATGAACCACATTCCACAAAAACATAATATAAAGTTTAAAAGCATCATCACCTACATACCAATGTATCTCCAAACTCACATACCACAAAAAAACATAAAATAAATAGTCTATTACAACCATTCAAATCAGTCATCAGTCATCACTCATCATCATCATCATCAATAAGAGAATTTAATAAAGCTTCATTCTCTATATCGTTACCCCCATCTGAGTCATCATTATCTGCATCAATGTATTGTTCTTCATCATCTGTTTCATCTGATGCAAGTGGTGGTTCTTCTTCAACCATTCTTCGCGAGCTTCCACTTGGACCTCCCCTTTGCAAGTGAGAACTGGACCTAGTATGTCGGGTGCGCTGTTCATTTGCTCCAGAAGCCTCTGCAACTTGATCCCATGTTAAATCATCATCTTCATGCACTAGCTCTTGCATGCTTCCAATGAGCCACTCATTGCACTCATCAATATCCCACAATGTGATAGGGTCTATGGAATCCCTTGTATGGAATCGCTCCACCAACTTTTGATTATAACGAACATAGACTAGATCATTCAACTTTTTTTGCTCTAATCTATTCCTCTTTTTTGTGTGTATCTGTAAAATTGAAAATTTTATACCATTAATATAAAATTTACAAAATAAGTAACTTATTAATATAATAAAAAGGATTCATGTATAGAAAATAGAAATATACTTACATGCTCAAATACACTCCAATTACGCTCACAACCACTTGCACTACAAGTCAAGCCAAGAATTCGTAGAGCTAATTTTTGTAAATTAGGGGTTGAACTCCCAAAAGATCCCCACCATTTGTCTACATTAGATAAAATCATAAGAAGTAAGAAAATAATATAATACCAAAACATCAAATTAATAAAAAAATTAATAAATGAAAGTAATTAACTAATAAGTAATAACCTGGTGTTATTGTAGTCCTCTGTCGGATCGCCAAGGGCCTACCAAAAAGGCCTTCAGCATTTCTATACATTGCCAACTCAGTGATTATCTTATCTTGCAAGTCCAAATCTGGAATTAACCTCTCAATGACTTCATACAATCCTTTCATAACCTCTTCACAAGGTTCGACATCTTGATTGTTGTAATAAAATTCTGGATTAAGGATATATCCAGCCGCATGGAGAGGTTGATGAAGTTGCACATTCCACCTTCTGTCAATGATATTCCAAATTGGCTTGTACCTATATTAATGAATAATGATTATCAATTATATTGATTAATAATAAATAAAATTATAAAATACTTAAAAAATTATGCTCATGTACTATCAAAGAGAGTCAAGAGACAAATTAAAGACTTACCGACGCTCAAATCGTTGGCCGCCCATTGCTTCTTTAATGGTTTCCTTAGCTCTATCCATAGCTTCATAAATGTATCCCATAGGGGGTTTCTTCTCCCCATCAACCAATCTCAAGACACGCACTAGTGGAGCTGTGATCTTCATTGCATATACGATGTTATTCCAAAAAGTAGTAGACAAAACAGTCTCCATGGCTTTTTTTCCTTTTACATCACGCGGCCACTTTGATTTATTCCACTCATCACAAGTGAATATCTTTCTTAAAGCATCTTTCTTTTTGTGGATGCTCTGTAAGGTAAGAAAAGATGTTGCAAATCTTGTGACGGCCGGTCGAAGAAGATCACTATTATTAGTATGTATCCTCATCAAGTTCAATACGAATCCATGGTTGTATATAAATCCACTTAAACCAATTGCTTTCTCTAACACCCCCTTTGCTCTAGGAATCTCCCCAATATCCTCAAGCATGAGGTCAATACAATGCGCCGCACACGGTGTCCAAAATAAATGAGGTCTTTTCTCCATCAACAGTTTTCCAGCAAGTACGTACGTGGAAGCGTTATCAGTAATAACCTGGATTACTTTATGCTCACCAACCTTCTCCACATAGGAATCCAACAACTCAAAAAGTTTCTGCCCGGTCTTCATGTATGATGAGGCATCTATAGATTCCAAAAACACCGTGCCAGAAGGACTATTCACTAAAAAATTTATCAAAGTCCTATTCTTCCTGTCTGTCCAACCATCAGACATTATTGTGCATCCATATTTATCCCATGATTTTTTGACAGGCTCCAGCATCTCATTAGTGTGCGCTACTTCCTTCTTAAGGAATGGCACCCTTAACTCATGGTAACTTGGTGCCTTCATCCCTGGTCCAAATTGTCCAACTGCTTCAATCATTGTTTTAAAGCTTTTCAATCTAGCAGTATTGAATAATATTCCTGCCTGATAAAACCATTGTGCAATATATTGGCAAGTATTCTCCCGTTCAGTTTTCTTCAACACACCTTCAATTGTTGCTTGCTTTGCTTTCCTTTTCTTATAAGCATCCTCTGGTTTTGAAGCTGCAAATCTATCCATTGGCCCCTTCCTCTTAGGAGGCCTTATCCCTCCACTTAAATCTACTGCTTCTGGCTCTTCAGTATCTTCTTCTAAATAAAAGTCTTCTTGCTCTATAGTATTTGAAGCCATACGCGAGTCCTTAGTCTTGCTCATTGAAGATTGGGATAGAAAAGCTCGAATTTCATCCCTGACAGCCTCTGGAGCCTTCGAGCATTTGGCTACATTTCCGCCAAATTGAGCTAAATGTATCTTCAACCGATGGATGCCAGCTTTGTAAGTATTATGACAAAAATTGCAGGTGACTGCATTCTTGTCTTTTGGATCTTTTAAATAACCATATTTCCATCCCAAATCTTTGGATCGAATAGATCCAGATCCTGATCCTGATCCTGATTCCATCTTTGAAACATAAAGAAAATAAGAAATTAACAAATTTATATTAGATAAACATTAAACATTTAAAGATCATTGCACAAGCAATTAAACATTATTATTTATTTTTTTAATTCATTCAAACATAATTGTGTAATATGCAATTATGCATTCAAATTACAGACACAATTGTGCGCAATATACACTATTTGTT
This sequence comes from Tetracentron sinense, assembly GCA_015143295.1. NCBI lineage: Eukaryota > Viridiplantae > Streptophyta > Magnoliopsida > Trochodendrales > Trochodendraceae > Tetracentron > Tetracentron sinense. The sequence continues at coordinate 8,951,297 of CM026568.1, forward strand.
ATATTAATGCATTCAAGCATAATTGTATAATATGCATTCAGAGTTCAAACATAACCATACTACCATAGACATAATTGTGTGCAAAACTACAATATTCACAAAATTCAAGTTAATAATTCATATTCATGTCATTAAAGAATAAAAAGAGCAGTTGACACTTGACATCATGTAAATTATCCAAGAATTATCTTTCCCCTCTCAAATTAATGATTCAGGTTCCCATTTAAAAGAATCAAACCAAAAGTTACATATGGGAACATGAATCATTAATCTGAGTGGGGGAAGACTGAGAGAGATATTGACTCTTGATCTCTCTTCAATACTCCCCCTCTCCCCCCTTAAAGAAAAGGAGACCATTAATGATTCTAATTAATTAATTACCAGGCTACCAGCACAAATCATTCATCATTACAAAAAAAAAATCAGCATCAATAGCATTCCCCTTAACATTTTCCGAGTACCCTACTATCGATGTAACCGTATAAAAATTAAAAACTTCACCCAAGCAGGAATCTGATTGAAAAAAAAAATGATATAATCCAAAAAAATAAAAGCATAAACTACAATTAAGCAGAGAGCAAAGATTTTCAGAAAAGATCATCTGCTGTTTTTTGTCCCTTGTGGAAGGCCCCAAAACAGAGTATCCTAGATACATGCATTCACTAACATGGCCCTATGAATCATTTATCTCATTGATTGCAAACACCAATGAGGCCCAAATGGTATTCCTGTCACTATAACAAGAAAACAAATTCAGGAAAGAAAAGGTATAACAACCAAGTTAAAGATCATAGTGAATATATCTTGTACTAGTTAGTACCAAATGGCAAATAGTTATTTTCCTGTTTCAAGCACTAGAGTTCAAGCAAAGTAATTAAGGATAGTAAGGCAAATGAAACCCTACTCCCGTAATTCCTAAAATTTACAGAAATTTCATTAAAAAATTTCTTTTCTTTTCAAAGGTAACTTGAAAATAAGAAAATTATATCAGTTTCCTCTCTATGAAAAAAACAACTTGCAAGTAGCAAAATAAATAACCCTTAAATAAGGAGATTATTGCAGGTGGTGCCCTAGGTTCCAGAACCGTACATTCCCATTAAAATCTCTTCCAAAATCACTATCCTTAGATGAAACCAATTTTACACAAACAAATTCAAACATCAAATACCCTGAAAGGAAGGACAAAAGTTTTTTTTAAATATAAATAAAAGATAACAGCATCCATGTCCAGAACAAAGACATACACACACATATGTGAAATTTCAAACCCTATATTTTAACAGTACCCAGTTCCAGACATGAGAAAAAAAAACCACCGAATAAAGTTGAACAGATACATACAAATTAAATAAATAAATAAGAGTAGTCATAAATCACCATTGAAGATAAAAAAAATAAAAAGGCACAAAAGAACCCCAAAAATAACTACAAAATTTCAAACATGCAATCAGATCTTGTTTATGAGGAACCCCCCAAAAAAAAAAAAAAGATTATTAGGAACCAAAAAAAAAAAAAAAACCACAGTGCGTTACCGCACTGTGCTAGAGAGAGAGAGAGAGATAGTTGACTAGTTGAGAACGAGAGAGAGGAAAGAAAAAAAAAATTGACACAGTGCGTTACCGCACGGTGCTGGAGAGAGAGAGAGAGAGAGAGAGCGAGAGAGAGAGAGAGGCGTACCTGAATATTGATCGGAGAGGACGCCTTTCTTCTTCTTCTTCTTCTCGGTTTCTCCTTCGTATCCTCTTCTCTCTCAATTACCAAATTGTAAACCTAAAAGACAGAATATATATATTAAATGATTAGTAACTGATTAAGGTTATTAAACAAACATAATAACACCATTGGCTAACTTAAGCTTTAAAAATAAACATAATAACACCATTAGCTAACTGTAGCTTTAAAAATACTGTTTTAAACCAAACCAGCGCCTAGGCGACTGCCTAGGTGCCTACTGCCCAGGCGTTAAGGCCTCGCCTAGGCGACCGCCCAGAGTATTTCGACTGCCTAGAAGCCTAGTCGGGCACCTCTCTTCCAAAAACGCCTAGGCGGTCGCCTAGGCGACGCCTTAACTACACTGGCTTGGACCCCAAGATCCAATAAACGTTGGAACTCTTTTCTCTGAAAAAGGATCGACCTTATTTTGAATGAATCTATTCTTCATAATGATCGGCTTGGTGACTGAGACTCTGGTTTGAGTGTTGGGGGGGGGGGGAATTAAATCGACGATTCGAGGTTCAGGTAAGACTTCCATTTCTAGGTAACTAATGGGTAATAGACACTTGATTCAGCAATCGAAGTAGTTTTGAGAGGAAGACGACAGGGTTAGGTGGCGTGTGCTATTGTGGAGCAGATGGTATTAGAAATTATTCGAAAAGCATCAAGCTATGTATGTCTATTCAGTAAGGTTTCTTAGTAGTTATGCATAGTCAACTTTGCATGCGATAAAGCAACAAGGAATTGAGTAGGACAGGGATTCAATCAAAGAATCTACAGAAAGCTCACATTGTCTACAACGAGTAATGAGTTAATCTGAAGAGAGGAGCGAGAGCAAAATCCATATCTGCGAATGACCACAACACCCGATGTAGTCAGAGAACATGAAAAGAGCCTGGTGTTGTTCAAGACATCACTTGTGCGAGAGTCAAACTACCTGTGTCTCCTAGTTTCATCCAACTGAACTCTCTTATACATGCTATTAGCTTACCACCTTGTTGCCCTACTTACCACTTTCTATGCCATGCTTGTTTGAAGCACCATGCCCTTTGTGTTGACTGATCTTTTTTTTTTTCTTGTTTCATAAAATAAGAATGTGCTGACTTCTTTTCTTTGTTTGGCTTGAGTCGAATCACATCTGTCAATAGATGGAGTCATCTTGCTTAGTAAGAAGTTATATATTACGGGTGCGCTTTGGGAATTACACCTTTTGCACTTCATGCATATATTGTAAATTGGGAGATAAAATCGGTAAGGTGCTCGATCTAATTTTCCTTGGGATGTTAGGAGAAAATGAAAGGATGAATGGATGTTCTGTTCCTTTCTAACTGGAAGAGAAGTTGGTCCTATCTTTGAGCAGTTTTGAAGACTCCCTTTGCCTTTCCAACATCCATCTTAGGCCCTCCCTACTGTACATCGATGTCTGCCCTTTCTCTTTTGGATGCTGATGGTCTTCTCCTCTTTGAGTTTTAGCTCTTATGATGGGGGAAAGCCTTCCTCAAAACTAAGAGGAGGGACCTTCCTTATAAGTTTTAACCATTATATAGTTTCTTACAAAAACCCATCTGCACATAATGCGAAAACTATTATAGGAACAAGATAATCTTTGATTCTTGAAAAAACAAAAATAGATTTCTTTGGATTGATAAAACTATTCCAATTACAATACTCGTGGAGAACGTTGCAATAAATGCAAACGAGCATCTCGTATCCAGTAGTAGATGATTTTGTGTCATTTTCCTCTTGCACCCATTCCTAACCAAATTCGATTTGGCCTAGACTTTAAGAGATCTATCTCCACGCAGACGCGAGCCATACATGGTGCTAATATTTAATTTGGACTAACCCATGGTGGTTCTCTGCCATCACTCATTCGGATGGCTGAAGAATAGGTGAGTATTGATAAATGACTATTCATAGTGATATTGAATGAGATTTCATAATAGTAATTATTTATTATTATTATTATTATAAAATATAATTTAATATGATACAATTGATTTTTTTCATTCAAAAAGTTACCCCTCCCTCTTGAACCAATCCATAAGATCCCATTTTTAATAAGATTTTGGCCAATGGGTATTTGGTAACACCATGTATGTAGGGGTATAATTAGTGATTTAACTTGATCAAGATTTCGTTCTCTGGGGTACCCACGCGAGCATAACATAATTATGAATAGAAAGTTTTGAGTATGGAGGCCAGGCAAATAAACTAGCCCGACTTGGATGAGATATTATTGCTTCCGCTTCTTTATGCTCTATAACTCTTGCTAATATATTATCCTCATTTCATTCCGGATTTCAATTTGTAATAGGTCCTATTTCTGGTCGGAAATATAGTGAAATTGCCTTTCCAATTCTTTCACTGGGCCCCACTACTAAAAAAGACCTTCATTTCTTAAAATATCCCATATACTTGGGCAGGAACAAGGGAAGGGCTCAAGATTTATCCCAATTGGAGCAAGAGTAACATTATTGTCTATAAATGCTACAACATCAATGTAAGAAAAATAGTAAAACTCATTGTCGGACTTGATTAATCTCTCTTTGTTGTTCAAAAGGAATGGTTTAATTTTTCAAATTGTTCCATTTTCTTATAAGTTGAATGTATCAATTTCCACTTTTTTTTTTCGTTATGTTTGAGAGAATCCATTCACTCGAAACTCATCTGCTTCCATGTCCACTTTCCTGCTATCTGGGGCCACGTTTGATTTTTGTGATCAAGTAGGACTAGTTGGGTTGATAGAGGTGGTGAAATCTAACCTTTGCATTGATGTTTGGAAAGCAGGGTATTAAACTTTGGTTTTGATATAAATTTTAGCGTTTGTATCTCTTTAATTTGGAGTCATTGTCTGTGACTACTTTGTAATTGTTTGTTGGAATTCAAAATCCATCACTTGATTGAATATTATCCGTTGTTCAATATGTATATGAACCAACTAGTTAATCTAAATTTTAGCTTCCGTGTCTCTTAAACTTAATTTTTTATGGCTGAATAATTTATATAATATAACATATGAGTGTGTACACACACACACACACACACACACATATATATATATATATATATATATATATGTATGTATGTCTGTATATATGTATATATGTATTACCTTTAATTAATTTTTTTGAATAAAAAAAGTGAATCTTTTTGCAATATTTTTATTTATTTGGTAAAATGAGCTGGCGTTGGCTTTCTTGTGAGGCTTAAGCCTCACGCATCTTGAGATCCCAACTCCTAGCTCCACGCCTTAGCCTTTTAAAACATTGGTCCTAGCTTATACATCTAGGGCCTTTCCTACAACTCCATGATTAAGAGGGCAGTTGAGTGACAACTAACTTGAATTTTCTTCTCCCTCTAAAACAAACCCAAATATAACTGAAGACCGCTATGTTTCCTCAATAAAAACTCCCTCATAGATTGTTTGTCCTCTTCACACACAATTGGGTTGCATGTGAGGCTGCATCGAACTGCACTTACTATACATATCTTTTGTTATAAGTATCTTGAGTCTCCTTCATTCTGATTTCTTGTTCATGTGAACTATGCATGAATTTGACTTGTTGATCCTGTTACCTGATAATAATGCCATGATGCACAGCAATGAGTTTCCCGCTTCTGGAAGGTACATCACTCATAACTTGATTACATGTAAATCTATTTACATGCATAATGTTTCTCTACTAAATGCCTCTTCACCACTTTTAGAATCATGAAAGACATTTATAATGTAATAATTATGTTGCCTAAGTGATCCTGCATAACTTACCTATAAAATGTTCCGACACTTGTATCCTTGAACGTGATTTCTTTTCTACACATGGGTCTTCTTTGCTGTTACAACCATGGTTTAAAATATCGATACGTATCGACCGATACGGGCCGATACGTATCCTATTTGGAGCTACCCGATACACTGGTACGCTGGAAAAAAAAACTCCACTGTATCGGGCCGATACAGGCTCGATATACTCGATACGGGATTATTTCAGTTAATTTTTTTCTTTTTCCATTTACACTAGGATCCACAATACAAACCCGATACACACAACTTATTTACATAATATATTATTTAAGTAAATGACTTTAACTTGATTTTACTTTCATTTACTTTAGATATTAATATATAAATAAGGTTATCCCCTGGTTATGATACCCCAACCCAGCCCTACTTATCAGGAACCACTGGTTATGATGCCCCAGCCCAACCCTACTTATCAAAAGCCATTGGTTATGATGCTCAGTCCAAGTCTTCGACAAACAGTTATGTACAGATCATGACTCAGCGGTAGGCATATGTACAAATGTACCTAGGCATGTACTACACGATGATGACTTGGACACAGTGGTGTCATCATGTCTGGACCACTTATAATGTATCACTCTACTCAATTCTTGATCCCACAATGATCGAGTATGAACCGACACGAAACTCAACGTGATATTGAGCTTCTATCATGTATGTAACTTGATTTGCGAATACAAGGGTATGTATTTTCATATTTTTGATTTATGAATGCAAGTGAGATTCTATCACTTGGTTAAGTAACTATGGTTTGTATTTTCATACATATTTATCATTGTGCACGTTTTTTTTAACTTATAAATTTGTTAACTCTCATATGTATGATTATAAATGTAGTAAGAGGCCTTCATTTAGTTTGTTTTTAGCTTATATTTGCATTAAAAGAGATTTTATGCAAGGTATCCAAGTTTTTCCTTGCGTATTCAAGCTTTTTTTAGCGTATCCTGAATTTTTCCACCGTATCCAACCGATACGATACCGATACGCCGATACGTATCCTATTTTGGACTTACCGATACGGCGACCGATACCAATATTTTGAACCATGGTTACAACTAACTCAAAATCTTCTTTCTTTTCCTAAAGAATTTCATCATTCACCATGTATGTTAAGATGGGCTGTCTTCATTCTTTATTAACAACTACGATAAGCAGAGATTTTTTTTACTTTAGCTCACTGTTATGCTGTTTTTTGTGCACAGGACATAAATGCCATTGTTATTTGCATCCTTGCAAGTTCAGGTGCTATGGACAACAGTGATACACGTGCCTTTTTGCGTACATTCCGTCAGATTACAGAATGCACAAGGGAAATCATACTAGCTGTAACAAATGAACCAAGTCTGGAGCCCGAATTGATAGTTACTACAGTTATTATTGTAGGGTACGAATCCTATCTATTTTGAAGAGTAGAATGTTAGTTACTAAGTGGTCAAATCATTGATTGCTGATGGCACTATGCTGTTGTTAATTTAGTTTCCATTCACAGGCTATACCATCCCACTGAAAGTATAACTTCTCTATCTCTCTGAAATTAATTAGCTGCATGATTATTAGTTTTCATTTAAAATATTTAGTCTGCTTGCAGCATTGACCTTCTCTGACATCTCTGAGGAGCGAGGATTTCATTTAGAAGATTTTGATCTCTGAATAATGGATAAGCTACATGAGCAGAGTGGCCTGGCTTTAGTGAGGCCTCGAATGTCTGTTTAGGGAGTTTCAAGAGCACTCTTGAGTCCCATTGGGGTGGTGGAGAGGAAGGGATTTTTTGGGTGCTGTCTGCCTGCTCAATTCATTGATTCGGAACCGGATATAACTTTAATCTTAGATTGTGTCTAAAAGATGGAGAACCACCTATTTAGTTATAATCAAGATGCTTGGGAGAGGTCTGGTTGTCATGCTGCCTTTGCAAGAGGAAGCTCTCTGGGTTTTTCAAGGAGGGGAAAGGAATCTCAACAGAATATTACTGTTGTATGCATGGGAACCTTCTGTGGGGTGGAAATCTGAAATTTGAGGAATATGTTACGAGGAGAAAACTCTATATTGGGGAACCTGTTTTCTAATGAATGGGAGAGGGATCTATTGCAGGTCACAGTTACTTCAATCCTGATGGGCAGGTTGACCTGCAACCTGGATCATATGAACTGCCTGAGAAATACCTTTTGGAGATGAAGGTGCAGTCTCTAGATGGGTGAAAGATTGTATCGTCAACCCAGTGTAGTCAAAGCATCCAGGTGACACTGGGCGATAGGGGGTTCCCTAGGCGAGGCAATGCCTAGGCGTTGCTTAGGCGACAAAAAATTATTTATTTTCTTAATATTATATAAGAATTAATTAGTGCCCGCCTAGATCATGATCTAGGCGATAGGGGTCCTAGCTAGGTGAGGCGTTGCCTAGGTGACATTTTGACTGCACTGCGTCAACCTCAGAAGCTCTTTGGGGTTGTCCTCTAAGGGACGTAATCTTGTTCTTAAACGCTTAGTTCATCAGTGGAGGATAGGAAGACAATTTAAAAGGATGAAGAGGTGAAGATGAGAATTCGGTAGAAAGAAATGGTGATGAGGGAAATCCAAAATTATACCTGCATTCTGCAACATTTATTATGATCAGCAAGGTAGGAAATAACATGTCTCGAAAATTAAGAGCAAAATAGTGTGAGTATTAGGATCAGCAAGGTAGCATTTGTACATCTTGAAATCTTACACTTAAGAAAAATAAAGTAAGTAATCATGTCATAATTTTATTGAAGATACCAGAAAATCTGGGAGCACTATCTGTAAACATGTTAAAGACACCGTAATGCACCTCTTCTAAAGAAGGAATAGCTGATACCAGAACATTATCCTCTTTTGTAACAATACTTGGGATAATGTAAAGAAATTCCTCATCTTTCCCAGATCCTTTAGTAGAAGATGATTCTTGAATAAATGTGTAGCTTCTTGTCCGCTTTCATCCAAAGAATCAATCCATGAATCTTGGGCATTCATGATTTTGTGAACAAATCCTACGTATGTATCTGTTCTTCGTAGCTGAATGGAAAATTTATATATTTTTGTCCCTCTCCTTTAGCTAGTGAATTATGGACTACTGTGTAGAAAGACATTTAGGATCATGTCTTGTGACGGGGTTTGTATGGTTTTATATTGTAAGAATATTTCAGACTTTCCCTTCAGTAAATAGTGATTAATAATAAGAGGTTAATGATTAAGTAGGATCAGTTGAATCTCTTTCTCATAAGCTCTTGTTCTTCTCTTTCCTTTCTTCTCAATCCGTTAAAACCCTAAGGATCACTCCTCAAACATTTCAACTTTGTATCAAAGAGAGAACAACACATAGTTAATCATGGAGGGGAGTGTTGATGTCAGTCGGCCGTACAAGAGTCAGATCTAGCATGCGTGCAAAGTATACCTCCTGAATAATTTGATTTATTAGGAGTTTTCATGATTTTCCCCTTTTTTTTTGAAGTATTGATTTCCTTAAACCAAGGTATATGCTCATGCCACCAACATGCTATTTCCTATCTTGTTTTATTTCATTCCTTATCTACTTATTATTCCTATCTTTTGTCCATTTCTTCCATCAAAATTCCTAACTAGTGTTTCCATGGCTCTTTCTCATCCTGAGTGGCGATATGGGTGAAAAAGAGAATGGTACCACCTGAATTTCACCCCAAGAGTGAGAAAGGGAAAGTCTGTCTACTTTCTCATGCAATTCTTGTATGGCCTGAAGCTGTCTTCTTGTGCATGTAGCATGATATACTATGTTTCATTTTGCTATTCAAGGTTTGAAAATTCATGTGAAAAATAAATTATTTGGCCGAAATCGAATTATCGCTAATTTGAAGATCAGTAAAGTTTTGATGTAAGTTAATAATTTTTTTTTCACAAATTCACTAAAAATAGGTGGTTAATAAGCTAGGTTTTGATGATGAGAACAAGAAAGAAGAAGAGAGAAAGAAAGAAGAGAATTAAGAAATTGTGGTAGTTGTCTACGATCCCTTAAGGCTCTTCTGTTAATATTATAAATAGGGTGACAAAAATACCCCTGACAAAAGAACATAAAAAAGCTAATTACAAGAGGCATAATAATAAGATAGTAAGGACAATACTGTCCCTGACAACTCTCCCTCTCAAGTTGCTGCATAAATATTTGTAATGCCCAGCTTTCCCAAGATCTCATGTAAACAAACTTTACTAAATCAGTACCTCACTTAGTTAATATGTCTGCAACTTGTTTACTATATGCTAAACATATATTTCTAGGCTTATTTAATGAATGCTGATATTTTTTTCCTTCTTATTTTCAGCTGTAGTGGAGAACAGGTTTCTCAGAAACACACTTTTCTTTCTAGATTGGCCCTGCGTTTCCCTTTTGTTTTCTCTCTTTTGGGGAGAGACAATCCGCAATCTAATGAACCGCTGCCAGCTCAGTCACTTGGAAATGCATGTCCTTCAGAGATGATAAACTCATCAGATACTGGGGAAATGCCAAATATGGATTCTGAAGATGATACCAGTGAAGGTCTTGATATGTACTCTGAAGAATTGCAGACACTATTGAGCAGGAATTATGATGAAATCTGTGCTTTGAGGTTTTATTATTTTCTACTCCTGCTTTTGTTCATCTTAAAGAGTATCTATTGATGTAGTGATTTTATTTTACAAATGCATATGATTTGATACTATGTTTGAATTGTAGGGAATCTGATAGTGGAGATGAAAAAGGTGATGCTGGACCTTCAAAGTCCAATAAAGAGTCATTTTCCAATTTTTATGATCCAACTACTGAAGGTATAAGCACGAGGGAAGTTGTATTCAACATTCTTATTTCTTATAGCTTGGAATCACTGAATAGTAATGTGATAATCATTTTAGATAGTTGGCTTTATAATGCCTTTAACATCTGAGTGTCACTGCACATTGGTACAGTCTCTTCATTAATAAATGCATTTTGCTGATCACAGTTTGGATGAATTATCTAGGAGGCCCTGCTTTCCAAAGGGAGCCACTCATCAGCTGGAATGTGGGGCCAGGATTTCAGATCGCACAGGAATGGGCCAAAGAAAGGGCAGCTGTTTCTGGAGCTGCTCCTGTCCTTGAGAACCTATGTGTGTACGCTCTTCCAGTTGGCGTAAAACCCTGTGAGGAATCGAAAGACGGTCCCCAGTTCTCAACTACTGAACAACGCCTAGAGCCAAAAACTTTGGATGATATGAATGGAAAACCACCTGGTACTCCAAAAATACCTTCTTGGGATGCATTGACTGATTCTGGTTTTGAGGCAGTAATGGATTTTTATAATGCAGCATCCACACTCTTAAAGGGAAAATATGCTGATGTTCCTCAGAAGCAAGGATTGCTTTCTGTTCGTGCAGCATCCATGCTGGTAAATTGTATATCATGTATATGGCTTTCTAGTTCTCCTGTATTCCAGTTACCTGACATTCTAATCTCTAACTGTTTGCTTGAATCATACCATTATTTCGGGTACATTGGTCAGACTTTTGAATGCATGATTCTTACTTTCTGAAAGTAAAAGTATGTCTTCTTGATGCTTTACTTTCTATTAATCATATGCTAGCAGCATTTAATGTTTGGAATGCAATTTCCTAATTCTTGCCTTATTAGGCACATCACCTGAACTTGTGGAAAACTAGGAATCGAATACTCTGCCAATTGTTGTCTATGCATAGTTGAGTGCCTTGTGGCATCTTGCTGAGTTCTATAAATTAAAGAAATATACTAAAGTATCAGTTTAGCCCATAGAAAGTTATGTTTAAGCACATGCCCTCCCTCATTAATATCCCTGTTACTTTTGAATGAAACCCAGGTCTTATGCAATGAAGCAGAAAGCTCTCTCTTTAGCTAACTACTAGTCCCCTGTTTTAAGAGTTATGCATTAAAATGTTCCAGTTCACAAATCAACAAAATTTGATCAAGTTAGTTGCAAGTCTCCAAAGTCCAAGGTTCAATGCCTTCATACACACTAATCTGAAGTTTTCAGTTGGGAAACCTGAGTAAAATTTATGCAAGGGTTTCCACGGATGTCCATATCAACCCTTTGTAACAAATGAAATCCTAAAATTTTAATTCAAGGTTTATGAAACTAGTTTCAATCTTCCATTTAAAATAACTTAAATCTAGTTTCAAGTGGGGAATGGGGAAAGACCGAGACTAGAAATATACCCTCTAATAATAGTGCACAAAATACATAGGGACTCCACCCTACACCAATAGCTTCTATGATCCATAAGGAGTTGTGTGGAGGTTCGAAGTCTTTAGTCTTTATCAATCAGGAGGGCGATAATACTAGTTCTCCACAATACATGCTGAATCCACCTAATTAGATGATGATACTATGATGTATACTCATGATTCCCGAATTTAACAATAGTACTCGTCCTCCCCGAGCCGCAATAACAGTCTCATTGGTGAATGTTGTGTTGATTGATACATCGGGTAAATTTGAAGTTAAATGGCCTACTAATAAGCCTGGAAAATAAAAAATATACTTTCAGAAAATAGTTTTAAATTATTCTAAATAAAAAAAGAAATTTGGTCGAAAATTAAAACTTCCTTGGCTAATCGATAGATTGACTGGATATGCACAACATACTTATATTGTTAATTGGCCAACTATTAAGCTTTGAATCTGAAAAAGTTAGAAAAAATACCTTAAGGCACTTTAAAAAAAGTTCGCACCACACGTTTTACCCAAAGGTTCTCACCAGACTTGTGTTGACTTGGGGTTGAACAACTTAAATCCAAGAGAATTCAGTGTAAAGTTGATGAAAAACCAAGGAAGAAGAAGAAATTCCAATGTATATAACATATTGGCCGACATTTCCCAATGTTGGATGACATATTATAAATTTAATACTAAAAAAAACTCAATTTCTTACCGAAATGGTGCAATATTTTGTGCCATGTATTGGTAATATTTTGTAAATAGATAAATATCATGGATATTTAAAATTTGGTTTAGTATAGCATGGACTTTTCCAAAGATTGGAGAGAATATTAAACTTGTGGTTGTGTTTGGCCTTTTTGCGAGTTTGAACCAAACTGAAATTCTCTCCTTAAGACAAGCATGATCCTTTCTAAATCTCTTGTCATTCATCCCTAATCATCAAAGGAGACTCGAGTAATGCTATTTGTTGAGCTACTGATCGTGATCTTTGTCTGTGGAGATTAGAACATCTTGTTCTCTTGGATGCTCAGATCAGTGAATGGTATGGGTGATCCTTTGTCGAAACAGGAGGTTTTGAGGGATTATGACGAACTATTTCCTTTGTAATTTTGTTCTATTTGGTGTTTGTTTTGTTGAGTCCTGGCAGAGCTTCTATCCCCAGTAGCAATCTTTTTATTCCTTTTTTTCTTTCTACTTCTCTCTTCATGGATATGAAATTTTACTGTTAACGATTAAAATTCTGATTAAATAATTTCATTCAGGAAGCTGAACGAGATTCACAAAAAAAGTGGAGTCCTATCGTGGAGATGCGATATAGAGGAGGAATCTACAGGGGGCGTTGCCAAGGAGGTCTTCCTGAAGGAAAGGTACTCTGCTGTAGTACTAACTACTAAGTACTAACACAATAACCAAAACTCTTCCTTAGGAAAGTATGTCTTTCTGCCCAGCAGTAGCTAAATGAATAAATAATACGTGCCATCAGTTTGTTAGCAATCTTAATCATTTAATCTACAGGGTCGTCTATCTCTTGTTGATGGTAGCATCTACGATGGAATGTGGCGCTACGGGAAGAGATCCGGTGTGGGTACATTCTACTTCAGTAATGGGGATGTGTTTCAGGGATCATGGAGGGATGATGCTATGCATGGAAAAGTATGTATATTTAATGGGGGAGTGCATATTGTATTTATTTTCTGATTTGAGTTACTGTGAACTGTCTTCTTCTTAATATAGTTCATTTGATTTGTGTAATGCTCTTCTCTGATGCTTGCGCATCTCATTTCTACCCGCATATCAATCTTAATATGTACATCGCAGCTATAGGATTTTGGCATTTCCTGGACTCCATGAGTTTTACTTTTCTTATAGCTTTTTTAGCCATAATAATTAGAAAACCAGCCTTGGGTTTTTGTCATCTTCCACAATTTCTTAAATTGAGTTTTAAGCTGGTGGCGCCCACATTTAGTGTGCATATTTATATTGAAATGTACCCCTAATTTTGTTCTCTTATGATTATTATTATAAGAAATTTTCTGCAACTATTTCTGGAAACTGGGTCTCCATCATAATAAGATATCTAGTTCATGCTGCTAATTGCTTGATCCACCCTAAAGAATCATATTTTGTGCAGCAACCTCAGATGACTAAATGTCTATTGTCATGTAGGGTTGGTTTTATTTTCACACTGGGGATCGATGGTTTGCAAACTTCTGGAAGGGAAAGGCCAATGGTGAAGGGCGCTTCTATTCAAAGTTTGGAGACGTCTTCTTTGGCCATTTCCAAGATGGCTGGAGGCATGGCCACTTCCTGTGCATTGATGTTGGTGGAACAAGGTATACATATACAGTAAACTATCTTATTGTACTCTCTAGTTTTCATGTCCATACTGTTCTGTACATGTTTTAGATAGAATATAAAATTTGTAGTTTAACTATTCAGCTGATTTGCATTGCCTACACAAGACAACCCCCTTTTATTTATCCTAGACATTTTATTTTTCTAAGGAACACAGAAGTTATTTTTTTGATGTACAGATTGTATGCATAAGCATACATGCATGTTTGCATGTTTTACACAGGTGTGTGGGTTTGTTGTCTTTTCTTTGCGTACAAGATACTGGCTCCCATCTCATTTGCTTTTCGGTTCTATTTCTGATAAATGAGTATATAATCTTTAAAAAGATTGAATTAGAAAGAATCACAGCAATACACTCTTCTCTTTGCTTTGCTCTTCTATATGCATAATTGCATTAGGGTTCTAATCAGGTTTTTGAACTCGTAAACTGTTGTTTCTGTTATTTGGCATCTGAAGATTGCATTTGCTGACACTTACTATTGTTTTTGGAAGATCACATAATTAAGCACAAAACATTTTATGTGTCACATAGATAATGAGCTGCTCAGTTGATTAGTCTGTTCAAAGTTTGGAGCAACTTGAGACATAAATATTCAAACTACTGTTTGTGAATAGTATACATTACTAGTATACAAGAATATCAAATGAATCACTGATTTTATCGACAGATACCTCCACCTAGAAAATAACTCAGAAATTCGTTAATCAAACTGTCATAGAGGAGAAACCCAACTCATAAAAGTAGCCCAAGCTACACAGCATATTTTTTTTGTAGTATTTAATATTTATAGATCTCCTTTCCTACTAGTGATCTTTTTAGGAAACTTCAAAACCAGTAATTTCCCTTTTCTTGTTATTTCTACTATGGGCTCACTAATTACTAAGTTGAGAAAAGGAATCCAAAAGACTAAGTCTAAAATTTCTTGACTTTCTAAACTCAAATTAAATAGCAAACCAAGAAGAACTATCAGCTCTTAAGTAGCCCCGTTTGACCACCTTTTCGAGAGACTCGTAGCCCAATATAGTGTTGCTGGGGTTTACACATTTCTTTTACTCCCTAGATTTAGATCATTTACCAGTCATCACAGATCGCCACAATTTTTTTTTTTTCACATACTTCCTCTCCCTCTTCACAATTTCAGCATTAGTGAAAAAATCTACGGAGATATTATAGTGATATTTTCTGTGGAATAATCATGAGGATGACATAAATATCATTTAGTCGCATAGGGAGTCCCCTGTCCCATGAGGCAGGGAGGTTTGGGTATTATAACCCTGAGGGAGATGAACTTCGCATTGTTAGGAAATTAGCTTTGGAGATTCGGGGAGAAAAGGGAGCCTGTGCAGGTGATCATATCCAAGTTTGGGATGGAGTCTGAGTAGGTCCCAAAGTTTGTCAGGTGCTCCCACAAGATCAGCTTGTGAAAAAGCCATTGTAAGCAGTTGTGTAAGTACATCTCTTTTGCCATAAGGTCGGGTTTTGAGGTCTTACTTTGGGAGGATAATTGGTGCGCTAATAGCAGTCTTAGAAACCAGTTCAGAAACCTTTACTCAGCTTCTAGCAAGGGGTGTCCTGTGGCTTTATGCTTTGAGGCTCGTAATTGGGAAATTGTGTGGTCTCTCTCATGAGAAAGGGTCTGAACGATTGGGAATTGAAGGGTTATCTTTGCCTCTTAGGTCTCAGTGCTTAGGTGTCTCCTAATCTGGAGTCTAGAGATAGGTGGCTTTACTCTACCGAGAGCCTGGGTTGATTCACTATGAAATTATTATTAATTGGTAAAGGATGTAAGATTGGGGATCTCTTCTCCGTATAGACTAGTGTGGAATTCTGGAATTCCATCTAAGATCGCGTTCTTTCTCTGGATAGCTTACCAAGATAAAATTCTTATCCAGCACCACTTGAAGAGCAAAGGATGGAAACTGGCTAATAGGTGCTACTTGTGTATGACTGAGGAGGAAACAATAAATCATTTTTTAATTTTATTCCCCTGGTAGATAGGATATGAGGGCACTTCATATCTCTCCTTGGGCTAGTATGGATCTTTCCTCGATCTTTAGAGATTTGTTCTCTAATTGGTTCATACGAAATTTGTATAATACACAGGTATGTGTTGGAGATTTCTGCTAGGTGCTTTTTGTTGGGGTGTCTGGAAGGAGAGGAACAACAAGATGTTCGATAGCACTGTAGTTTTTCTTGAGGGCATCATTGCTACCATTCCAAACTCTTTATTATATTCGTGTTCGGTTAGGAGGGATTTCTCGAAGCTTGATTTCTATGGGAATTAGTGTTTAGCATGTTGGATCCTTGTTTTTTCTTTTTGCGTAGCCTTGTAGTTCGTTCATTCATTTGTTCACTGTGCTTTCCATGTACTTTATTTCTTTTTATATATGCCACGATCTTTTTACTGACCACAAAAAATATTTTTTACGACCATATTGCCATATGTCATAATCCCATGGTTCTAAATGTTGTTGATATATCGGCGATATCACCTTGATATATCGTTATAGGCACACCCCCCAACATAGCTATACAGTGTAGTTACTTTTTTACATCATTTTGAGAGATATTGCATGATGTATCGCATATATCATGCGATATCTTATTTACAACTTATTTACATAAAACATCTTTTACGTAAATGATTTTCTTTCATTTACTTAAGATATTTATATGTAAATAAGATTATACTCCCCATTTGAATTCAATAAAAGTTATCCTAGATCCAAATTCTTGAAGAATAAAAAGCCAACTTTTCAGTTCAAGAACAAATTTCGTTTTTGAGGGATCAAGTCAAAATTTCAACTTTCAAATGCTTAGTTATTTCTAAATTCTTAAAATTTTATAAATTCTACCCTATCAAAACATTACTAAAACCCAAAGATTCAGTGAATAAAGTCACATATTTTAGTCTTTAAAGATATTTTCACTTATAGAATCAAAAAGTCAACTAACAGTTTAGTAGAAAAAGACTTACATTCAAGCTTTACAACAAAAATTTAAGCATATTTATACTCTATTTAAAATACTCCCAAATTTAAATTGCAAAAGAATCATATAGATATGTTTCTGGGTATGAGCTTTATGGATATGAGTATGGAGGTGTACAACCTTATGTGGTTGTGCCGGTGACAGTTGTGCCTCAATACCCCTAGTATCCACCGATGGAAGTGTTGATACATCTACATCTTGGATCAGATGACTACCAACGTTATGTACATGAATATACATTATTGTACCATATGTGGAGAACTAGTACTATCATCAGCCTAGCCAGGACAAAGATGACTTTGAGCCTTCCCGTAAATCCTAGTTCTGATTGTAATTCTTGAGGTGGGTTGGACTATAATTATGTATAGAACTCTGATTGTAAATTTTCATTATTATGAATCTATGAATTTATGATTGAGAAATGGATGAAATATTTTATGTAAGAAGTTATGGATATTAATCAATAATACATTGTTGTTAGTGCACATCTTTTCGCTCTTCCCATTGCATCTCATGTACATTTAAAAAAAAATTATTCATAAATATGTGTTAACATCTATTTTAACATTTCTTGTGGTTTCACTATAAAATTTTATGTTTTCTTCTATTTTTCCCTCGACGCGTGATACCCCCGGAAAATGATATATCCGACGATATTTCCCTGATATATCTTTATCCCACCAGGGCAACATGTCAGGCGAAATCGACATTTAGACTCTTGATAGTCTCATTTAGTTCAAGGACTCCTCTCACATCCTAGAGATCCTAGAGAAGCAAACATTGGCGAATGCCTTGCTGATGTTTTATCATACTAATAGGATGGATGAGTTATAGTATAGAATGGTGTCTCATCAAATTAAGAACCCACAAATGTGCATATATATATTTTGGCATCGTACTACCTTTTGAATATGAGCCATGTCATAACTCTGTGTGGATATGAATTTGTGGTGTGCCCTATATGTAACTTCTCGTTTTTATGATGTATTACTTCATGACCATGTTTGTAGACCACAAATTATATAGGTAACCTTACAGTTATCGACTACTTTGGATGTGATAGATTTTGACTTCATCTCGATTGACAATGAGCTGCTAGAAATATCTCTTACTGAAAAGTACTATTTGAATTTGTTCTGCCAGATACCTATTCGGATAATTTTTCGAGCAAACTAATTCGGATACGAATTTGATACAAATAATATCCATATCAGCACCCCTATAGAAGGCATGCAATTAATTAGAAAGGCAGCATCAGACAAATGTTTTAGGATTATGCATAGTGAAGAGAAGAGCATTAGTGATTTCTAATAGATGTCGATTTTTCTTTTTGCAACACCATGATATTGAACTATCCCATGATCAAAGAAGTAGGATATTAAACCCCCAAACATACTCACTCCCATTATCAAAGCGAAGAACTTTGATTTTGGTATCAACTAGGTGTGAACCATTTTATGAAAATTTTTAAACACAGAATAAACTTCACTCTTGGCTTTCAACAGGTATACCAATGTAACATGAGAGTAATCATCCACAGATGTAACAAAATATTGATAACCAAACAAATATACTGTAGAAGAGGGAGTCCACTTATGCACATGGTTCAAAATATTGGTATCGGTCACCGTATCGATAAATCCAAAATAGGATACGTATCGGCGTATCGGTACCGCATCGGTTGGATACGGCGGAAAAATTCAGGATACGTTAAAAAAAGCTTGGATACGCAAGAAAAAACTTGGATATCTTGCATAAAATCTCTTTTAATGCAAATATAAGCTAAAAACCAAACTAAATGAAGGTCTTCAATTACATTTATAATCATACATATGAGAGTTAACAAATTTATGGGTTAAAAAGGCGTGCGCGCTAATAAATATGTTTGAAAATACAAACCATAGTTACTTAACCAAGTGATAGAAGCTCACTTGCATTCATAAATCAAAAATATGAAAATGCATAAACCCTTGTATTCACAAATCAAATTATATACATGATAGAAGTTCAATACCACATTAAGCTTCGTGCCGGCTCATATTCTATCATTGTGAGATCAGGAATTGAGTAGAGTGATACATTATAAGTGGTCTAGACATGGTGACACCACTGTGTTCAAGTCATCATCGTGCGGTACATGCCCAAGTATATTTGTACATATGCTTGTTGCTGAGTCGTGATCTGTCGATAACTGTCAGTCGAAGACTGGGACTGAGCATCATAACCAGTGGCTCCTGATAAGTAGAGTTGGGCTGGGGCATCATAACCAGGGGGATAACCTTATTTATATATTAATATCTAAAGTAAATGAAAGTAAAATAAAGTTTAAATCATTTACTTAAATAATATATTATGTAAATTAGTTGTGTGTATCGGGTCTGTATTGTGGATCGTAGTGTAAATGGAAGGAGAAAAAAAATTAATTGAAAAATCCCCGTATCGAGTGTATCGGGCCTGTATCGGCCCGATATAGTGAAGTTTTTTTTCCAACATACCAGTGTATCGGGTAGCTCCAAATAGGATATGTATCGGCCCATATCGGTCGATACGTACCGATATTTTAAACCATGCTTATGCACAATGTCAAAAGTTGATGCACTTCTTTTTAAATATAGATGGATAAGTGGTTCTACAGTGTTTAGCAAATTCACAACTCTGACAATATAGATTAATACTAGAAGAAAATGTAAACAATTAAGGAACAATGATGCCAACAGATTAGCTGCTCCACATTGCACTCTGATTGCTAGACTGGTGAGCCTGATGACTGGTAAGGACTGAGTATCTAGCATTTAGAGACAACTCTACTCATGACCACTGCCAATCTTCCTCTTCGTCACCAAATCTTGAAAAATACAATGAGGAGGAAAGAAAGTGACACCACAATCCAAAGATTTAGTAAAACTACTTACAAAAAGAAGGTTAGTAGCAAAACTTTAGAATAAAAGACAAAATAAGAGAGAGTATCACAAACACTACCCTTTCCAAAAATAGAAAAGCAGGAATCATCAACAATCTTAACTTTCCCTACCCGAACAAATATTATATGAGAAGATTGTAGACATACTAGTCATGTAATCAGAAGCTCCCGAATCTATGATCTAGGAAGGGCTAGTGGAAGTAATAGATGCATTGAATCTTGACGTACCTGAGTGAGACAATATCGAGGTGGCTGCAATAGACGGTCCCTCTAGTTGTGGCATAAGACGTCTAATAGTATCAAGCTTTGTGCGGGAAAATGAACTGTGAGAGGAGAAGGTATAGAACTCACGGAAGTTGAATCCACTAAAGCTACTGAGTGGCACTAGAACCTCCAATGAGACGTCCTCTTCCTCAGTGAGGACGACCATGCAAATCCTAGCAAGTCTCCTTAGTGTGAAAGAAATTGCCACAATGTTCACACTACAGTTTATCTCGATCATCCCCTAAGACGCCATTCCTCTACCACTTCTACCACAACTTTACCTCCTCTAGTAGTGACTAAGGTTGATCTCTCTTGCAATGGTGACTGCTAAAGCATCGCACTCCTACTTTCGTCACAGCATATACCTGATTCCGAGATGAAAGTGACTCTTTCCCTAACGCTTTAACTCGTATTTGCTCATAATCAAGGTTCAACTCGACTAAAAACTCAAAATACAATTTTTTTTCTACAAACTTCTTGAACTTAAGGGCATCGGTATGACAATCAAGTTGGAAATTTCGATAGTGGTCTAATTCTTCCCACATCCTACGGAGGGAAGAGAAGTAGGCAACTAGAGTTTGATCTTCATTTCTTTGTCTCGTATGTAGTATACTCTGTTATAATTGATAGATTCATGCAGTGTTCTCTGCCTGAGTAAGTTTGAGTCACAACAATGGCTTAAAACTCCGGTACGTATCAGTCGATATTGGACGATACGTATCTTTTTTGGAGCCACCCGATACACTGGTACGTTGGAAAAAAGTACTCCCCTATATCGACCCCATATCGAGAGTATCGGGCCGATACGAGACCGATATGAGCTCGATACGCCTGATACCGAGGATTTTTCAGTTAATTGTTTTTGTCCTATTTACATTAAGATCCACAATACACACTTGATACACACAATTTATTTACATAAAATATTATTTAAGTAAATGGTTTTACATTAATTTTACTTTCATTTACTTAAGATATTTATATGTAAATAAGGTTACCCTTCTTTTGAATTCAATAAAAATTATCCTAGATCTAAATTCTTGAACAATAAAAAGTCAATTTTCCAGTTCAAGAACTAAATCTTCTTTTTAGTGCCTTTTAGGAATTATGTTAGAATTTCAACTTTCAAATGGTAAGGTGTTTCTCAAATATTAAATTTCATAAATTCAATTATTTCAAAAATTACCAAAACCTAAAAGTCCGGCAAAAAAAGTCTTAAATTTTAATCTTAAAAAATATTTTCATTTATAGGGTCAAAAAGTCAACTAACAATGTAACAGTTCCAGCATAAAAAGACCTACATTTATGCTTATAATTTATGATTGTAATTCAATACAATCTTATTTAACTCATTGAATATAGGGTTTTAATATCTAGATTGTATTTCCTATACTTAGTTAAGTGACTACGGGTTGTATTTTCACACCTGTTTATCAGCATGCATACCTTTTTAACTTATAAAATTCTTAACTTTTATATGTATAGTTATAAACATAGTTGGAGACCTTTATTTAGTTTGTTTTTAACTTATATGTGCATTAAAATAAATTTTATGCAAGGTATCCAAGTTTTTCCTTGCGCATCCAATCGTTTCTTGGCGTATCCAATTTTTTGTGCTGTATCCAGCCGATATGGTCCGATACGTATCCTGTTTTAAATTTATTGATACGACACCCGATACCGATATTTTGAACCAAGGTCACAACATCCCAAATTTCTCTAGCAGTCTTCAAGAACAAAAAAAAAAGCACTACTAATGTTTGGAACCTTGGTTCAAGCTTCTCTTTCCCTTGATTTCTATGGTTTGATTGAAAAGTCCCCCCTAGGCTTTGATACCAAGTTGATTTGTATGGTATTTGAGAAATATTAGATTAGGGTTTGTAAAGATCAAGAAGAAGATTATGGGAAGAGAGAGAGAGAGAGAGAGTAGTCTCTCCTCTCATTAGGTCTTTATTCATATAATAATAGAGTTGACAATAGTATCCTCAAAGAAAGAAAAGAAAGATTGAGAAGTACAAGGACGGCAATACCCCTAACTATACACGAATGAAAATCAATTAATTTAGACACTGCTATCTGTAGGGAAAATTCCGAGTGGGTCGGTGTGAACACCCGAAGGGACTAGTCCTTGCCTCGAAGGGTTTGGGACACCCTCCGTTACCAAAAAATAAATAATTTAGAAAAAATATTTTTGACATTATCGTTGTATATATGTGAATCTAGATACATTTCATTACTTTTATAGAACCAATTACCGAATAGTAGGAAGCAATTAATGAATGTAGGGAGGTAGGAGCAGGAACTTGTCAAAGTAGATGCTTGAACATGGCACAGTCCGGATATATGATCTTTCCTTATAGGCATGAATATGTTGAGATGGAGTGTAAATGCATTATTATTGGAGCATGCAATTTTCAAGATGGGCACATTATCTCCCGGAATGCAGATTTACTAATCTAGTCTAGGGAGTAAAGCCAAAAGACCATTGTGTCTAAGTAAAGTCAGGATTCATTAACGGCTAGTTTTATTCTTGAGACCCAATCGTGTATCATGGTGTGCAAAGGTGAAAAGGAGCACTGGCGATTGGTCTGCTGCTCATCTGAGCAACTACTTCAACTCATCTTTAGTTTCATCTGTTGATTACTTAGAAGTTTGGCACCAATCTGCTCATCCTTGACCATCAAGTCTGTCCCCGTGCTAACTGCGCTGGTTTCCAGTATGATTGTTGATCCATCTGCGTCTTCTACACATTTACGCATTCTTCCGAAATCTTGTGTTGTCACCTACTAAGAAACAATTTATACTTTCCCATTTTTGTGCTGAAGTTAAGTGTTCCTCTTTGATCTTGCAACTTAGCGCTATTTGTTATATCATTTTGTCCATGACTTGGGCATTTCTTGTCCATAACCCAGAATATGCTTCTTCGCAACAATTTTAGCGCTGTGGACATTCACAGACAATTCCATCTTCCATGTTCAGAATAAGTGAAGCACATGTGGAGCAACTATTAATGCGTGGTGACCGTGTTTGTTTCATTCCGACTGACCCACAGCTTGCTGTTATTTTCACTGAGCATCTCTTGAGATCATCTACAATGGATTCTTCGTAACTTGAGCAAAGCCGTACTCTGCTTAAGATTGGGTCTTGAGAGTGAAGTCTACATTATTTGAGAAGTATATATATATATATATATATATCACTGATTGATGGCTTTTACCTTCTAGCATTTTTGTCTAAGCTCTTATTATGCTATTTTAATGTTCTGTTTCTATCATGGCACCTTCATGTTCTTTCATGTATTAGGATGTTTCTATCATGCTTAGAATTGTATGTGTGGGTCTTGACTACAACACATAGGTATTTTTGGTTAGGTGATATCCTTCAAAGCATTATGGTATGATTATTATAGTGTGTGGTTTGCTCATTTTGACCATTTTTGGTGATTTCTAAATATCAAGGGTTTTCCGAACTTTCTACTAGAAGTTTTAGGTTATGGTCCTAGGTTTTCCTTTTTGCATTTTGGAGCTTCGTCCGTTTGATTATATTAACTCGATCCCTTCCATTTCTATAAAGGTGGTCGAGATGTCTGGCCCTAAGAGTGGTTGCTAGTAAGGTTGTTAAATCGCAATCGAATCGTAAAATCATTTTAGGATAGATTCAATTCAAATCGTAAATCGTAACTAATCCATACCTTGATGTAGATCAAGACCTTGATGGCAAAATTGAGTTTTCCTAACTTATCTGAGATGACGCTCTAATCTGATAATAGAGTCGCTATTAGTATTGCACATAACCATCTGATAATAGAGCCGCTATTAGTATTGCACATAACCCAGTGCATAATGACAAGACCAAGCATATTAAAATTGATAGACATTTTATATGTGAGAAGGTCGCATCGAATACAATCAATCTTCGGAATTGAAGATCAGCTAACAGATGTTCTTGCAAATGTTATTTGTCACAGACGACCCATCTAGACATTTTGTTGAACACTTTGTTTGCATTGTATGTACATGGAGATTCTAGAATAATGTGGAAGTAGGCTGTAGAGGGTTCTCTAGAAGCTTCCCAAAAAGGGTGTGGAAACTACCTAGAAGGGATGTGGAAGAACTCTCTAGATAGCGGGGTCTGGAGAGGATGGCGGAGGATTATTTTATCTTTTGTAGAACATTCTTAGGAAAGGAGGTGGGGAATGTTCTAGAAATCTAGAACATTCCCACGAGGACTATAAAAAGGGATGGGCCACTCATTTGTAAAGCATCCAACAATCCACTCCAATCCAAGACTTGTAAGCTTTCTTAAGTACTAGAATACTTTCTATTCCCCAAAGTGTGTTCTTACTTTTCTCCTACTAAACTCGAGGGTAAGGCTGATTCGCTTAGGACGAACTAGCACGAATGTTGCATAAACTTCTAAGTAGTGGGGAAAAACTTCAAGGCCATAACAAATGGTATCAGAGCAGGTTACGAGGGGTCATTACTCGTGGGATGCAGAAGGCCACTAGTTTCGGGATTCTGGTGGAGTCATTGGAGAGCGAGGAAGGTACGAAAAGAAAAGGAGATAACAACAAGGGCAATTTCAAGAGAAGAGGCTACAATTGCTTCCTTTTTATGGTGGCAACCATCAGGCAAGGGAATGTCAAAGGAGGGAGGCTTTGATTGCCCTTATTACGAAGTGGATGAGGGTGAGGATGATATGGATGATGAGGAGCCAAGCATGGAGTTAGTGCAGCTTCTCAACGCAATGGAGAAGGCGAACACGTCTAAGCCTGAGCAGAAAGGGTTGATGGATGTGGAGGTGAACCTTTACAGGAAGCCCACTCATGCAATGGGGGACTTGGGGGCGACACATGACTTTGTCTTGACGAATGAGATAAAGGGATTGGGTTTGGAGATAGTGAGGGAGATGCGAAGGCTCAGAGCTATCAACACAGAGGCCAAGGCTATTTATGGTGTGGCTTGGGGAGCTGAGCCTCACATTGATGATCGGAAGGGGAAGGTGGACCTTTCTATCATTGAGTTCAAAGACTATCAACTCATTTTAGGAATGGAATTCCTGGGCATGGTGAAAGCAGCACATGCCTAGTATTAACTCATTGTGCATCATGGAGGAGGCATCTCAATGCATGGTCCCATTGGTGCAAAGGACCAAATTAGGTAGAAAAAGGGATACAATTTTGAACCTCTCCAACGGGGAGGAATGGAAGACCCTAAAGTGGAGAGAGCAAAGGAAGCAGAGGAGACGACAAAGATGGAAACGTGACGAGGATATCTCTAAGCTAGGTGGTGGAGAGTGTCACAGACGACCCACGTAGACATTTTGTCAAATATCTTGTATGTATTGTGTGTGTGTGTGTGTGTGTATATATATATATATATATATAGAGAGAGAGAGAGAGAGAGAGAGAGAGAGAGAATAATGTAGAAGTGGGGCGTTGAGGGTTTTCTAGAAGCTTCCCAAGAAGGGTGCGGAAGCTACCTAGACGAGAGGTGGAAGAACTCTCTAGAATAGGGAGTTCTAAAGGGTGGTGGAGGATTATTCCTTCTTTTCTAGAATCGTCTTAGGAAAGGCAGTCTTAGGAAAGGCAGTGGGGAATGTTCTAGAAATCTAAAACATTCCCACAAGGACTATAAAATGAGATGAGACCATCATTTGTAAAGCATTCAACAATCCACTCCAATCCAAGACTTGTAAGCTTTCTTAAGTACTAGAATACTTTCTATTCCGCAAAGTGCGTTTTTACTTCTCTCCTACTAAGCTCGAGGGTAAGGCTGGCTTGTCTTGGATGGATCTGGCACGAGTGTCACACGGTCTAAGTAGTGGGGAAAAACTTAAGGCGGAGACATGTTGCTTCAACACGTCATCATGGGCTTATTAGCAAGTTTGGCATGCTGGATATCTATGCACCGCTTAAGGGGGAGTATTATAATGGGCCATCTAAATAAAACCCATTATCTCATTATTTAGTTATTGTTTATTTTCTTTTATGTACTTAATGACACTTATGTCCTTTCATCTTGTTATTAATATAAAAGAAGAGTTAAAAGGGGATTGAGACATTTTCCCATACCTTATTCCTCTCACTCTTTCTCTTCTTTATTCCTATCCTCTACAAACCCTAGGTATCAAAACCTAGTTTTTCTACTATCGTCAGTGCCTTATCCCAAATACTTGGGGTTGACAACATGCTCCATTTCTTTCTATAAATGTCCTTAGTTAAATTCACATCATTTCCCCTCGCCTTTTCAATGGCTTCAACTTGCACCAATTCATTCCTCACTAGAGCCATTAGTGGTTTTCATTGTACATATTAAATTATCTTAGTAGAATCCTCATTATTTTATTCCTATTGGAGCCACTCCCAAATTTTCTCGATTGCGCACATTTTTTTAATCTTATCTTTCCTTGTCTTTCCACTTATCAATTTAGCATCCTCATCTCGGTTACACTAATTCTATTAATATGTTGCTTCTTAATATCACAACATGCTGCTCCATAGAGCATAGCTGGTTCTATTAATATATTTCTTTTTTCCTTTTACTTTGGTTGGAATGCATCCGTCACATAGAACTTTGGACACATATCTTCATTTTAGCACCCATCTCTAATTCTATTAGCAATATCTCTTCAATCTATCCATCCTATGAATAATTAAGCGGAAATATTTAGTCGTTTTGGAGTATTTCTTGATCTTTTTCTCAACTAATGCCTCCTCTCTTTTCGTGTTCTTACTAAAATTGCTTTTCATAGAGTTTGTCTTTGTCTGACTTACTTTAATACCCTTAGATTCCAAGTCACCCCTCCACATTTCTAGTTTTGTATTTCGCTTTCTTTAGCTTCATCAAATTGTATCACATTACCTGCAAATCTATACTAGTACTATATGCTGGTTGGTTCCACGAGGCTCTTCCAAAAGCCTCTGTTTGAGCTCTAAGTTTTTGCCATGTGTCATGCTTGTTGCCCAGTAAATGGACCCTAGAGGGGGGGTGATTAGGGTCAATGGCACAATAAAATTAATACCCTTAGATTCCAAGTCACCCCTCCACATTTCTAGTTTTGTATTTCTCTTTCTTTAGCTTCATCAATTTGTATCACGTTACCTGCAAATCTATACTAGTACTATATGCTGGTTGGTTCCACGAGGCTCTTCCAAAAGCCTCTGTTTGAGCTCTAAATTTTTGTCATGTGTCATGCTTGTTGCCCAGTAAATGGACCCTAGAGGGGGGGTGATTAGGGTCAATGGAACAATAAAATTTTACCTTGGTCTATATTGCGGAATTAATGAATTTAAGGCAAAGTAATTAACAGAGATAAAGAAGAAGTTGAAGAAATACAAACACAGTGAGTTTGTTCATGAGGTTCGACAACTTGTCTACGTCTTCACCTTTCAGTTTCCAGCTTCAAGGGTTCATATGATTTTACTCGTACAAGCTTCTTTACCGGGTGAACCTCAAACCTCTACAGTTTCCTTCACAGGCTGGGACATCACCTTTGATGCAAGAGAACACCCTCTCTTGACTTCTTGAAGCTTTCCGGCTTCTTGGATAAGAATACACAAATTCTTGATTTTCTTCAAAGCAATGATGTTTGTTGGATTTGAATCCAATTACAGAGTTCCTTAATGAGTTAGATAAGAATTAAATAACTCTTCTAAAAATCTCTCAAATGATTGGGAGTTAAAAGCTCAAATAGAAGGATTTAGGAATTTGGGGATTTTTACCGTATGATTGATGATAATTGAATGCTATGATCAATGTAAGCTCAATGGAGGATCAGTGGTTGTTCAATATTCATAAATGAACTCAATTTTAGGGCTTTAATGATTATAGCCGTTGGTGTAGCATTTTATACAGTTTTAGTCGTTGAAAAACTAGCCATTATGAGTTTACCGCAGACAGACGTCGACGTCTGCAACTCAGAAAATTTTCATTATATATTGTAACTCTCAAATGTCGACGTTTGAAGGATTTCCTTCTCAGACGTCGACGTCTGCAAAGACAGAAAAATTTCCTGGGTTACTACCAACACCAAACGTCGACGTTTGAAGGTTCTCCCTTCTCAGACGTCGACGTCTGCACTATATTCTCATTAAATACTCTGTTTTAAAAGAACTATAAGATGGGAATGAATTCATAGGCTTTTGGGCTTTCCTTTATCATGTTTTTGGTAAACTTTTAAGATATCCTAGGGTCTTGGATTGTTCTTCAATTAAGCCAAGGCTTCCTAAGGTTAATCTAGGCTTTTGAGCTTTTGAACTTTCAACCGGAAGAGTACTTTTTACATAAGTCCTAGACTCTTAAAATAAAACAATAAAATCTTCTTGAGTCTTTACTTTCTTTGTCTTGATCTTGAATGATCTTCTTCTTTGGCTTCATGATCCAACTTGAATATTTTGGTGACTTTTTGAATCTTCTTTTGAGTTGAATTACAATTTGGCTCTTGTAGCCTTTTGTCTTGATTTCTTTTTCATCAAATGGTCTTGCCTTTGATTTGTGCTATCTCTTTGTCATGTTGTATCTTTCTTCAAAGATGGACCAAAGTTCCTTAAATCTGAAATTGACATACACTTTGTAGAACAATTAATACTAAAATGTTCATTGTATTATTGTGTCATAATCAAAATTATTAGGGGTACACAGGAATGTAACCTTTAGGCTAACAATTTCCTCATTTTTTATGATGACATGATAATGAAATGACTTAGGATTAAACTCTCCTCAATATATGCATTCATATAAAGTATTTGAGGTGGCTCCCCCTCAGGGGCGGAGCCACATGGGGCCCAAGGGGGGCTGAAGCCCCCCCTGAAATTTTGGAAAAAAAAACCCCCTTTGTAAAACTAGGGGTGCAGCCTGGGAAAGGGGCAGTGCTGGGACGACGGGGACTCTAGCCCCCCCTAAACTTCCAAAAAAAAAAATATATTCTTTATAAATGGACACAAACAAATATGCTGACCCACGAACTTGGCACTCAAAAAAAAATTAAGGGGTGGAGCCCCCGAAGCCCCATTATTAACCCCCCCTACAAGAGATTCTTGGCTCCGCCCCTGCAGTCCCCCTAAACATATGCATTCATATAAATTTGAACTAAGTTTAACTTATATGCATATTTTAGACATTTCAAGAGATATTTATTTTTAACAAAACAAGATTAATCATAAATGAACCAAGAGAAGTTCCATGAACTTTTCTCCAATATCTCATCATTCAAGAATTCATTTTATTTAACCATATTTTAGTGTTTTCCAATCTTTACAAGTCATGTTCATATTCATTTCATTTTTCTGCCCCTTGGCATCATAAAAAATTAAGAGAATATAAACAAGTCATAAGGAGACTATAAAAAGATCATATATATCAAAAAGTTAGGTACATGTATTCGTATTGCCCCATGAAAAATTACAACCAAAACAGACAATACATCTTTCCATTTTTCACATCATACAAAAAAATCTGTAAAACAGTCTTCATTTTAAGTGTTCTCTCTTCCTCTTGTGATCAGGCTTTGATATGAGATTCTTCTTCTTGGAGGGTGCCACCTTGGACAACTCCTTAGAGTCAGAAGAAGTACTATCACTGGAAATTACTTGCTCTAGGGGCTTCTCCTGAGGTTTTTCTAGAATCTCCACATCTATAGGGACAGGAATGTGAGTCAATTTGTTCCGGATACTCATCATCTCAATGGCAACCTAAGTGACTCTTGAAGCCATTTCATCGATGACTGGGGTCTGAGCATCCAATAGAGTGGACATCTGATGGAGGTAGGAGGCTTGAACATTAACTACCTTGCCAATGCTGGTGACTTCATCACTCAGCCTCTCACTGATAACTGAGGCATCTACAGCCTTCCTCTCAATCAAAGATAAAATAGAGTCTACCCGGTTCTTAATTACTTCCCCGGTAATCTCAATCTCCTCCAGACGAGGTTCCACTTGCTCAGCTCTATTGATCATCTCAGACTGAATACCATCCATCCTGGACTCTAGAGATGCTAGTCTATCTCTAGTCTTGGACTGGAGGCTCAAAATGCTCTCTCTCATTGTTGCTTGAAAACATAGCTGGCTCTCTCTCATCTCCAGCTGAAACTGCTCCATACTAGAAGCCATGGAGGCTATCTGCCCTGACATCAGGCTCATTTGATCAACACTCTTCTTAGGTCTGCTAGGAGGCTCAAAGAATGGCCCTGAATCCTCAAAATGAGGTGAGTCCTGTCTCTGGTGAGAAGACTCGGGAAACTCAGCCTCAACCATAACCTCAGGCCACTTAGGCTCAGCCTTTGTCTTTGGCTCTGGCTCTGTCTCTATCTCTGGCTCTGCCTCTGGTGCTGTGGTGCTGTCTCTGAGGAGGGAGGAATGACAGGAGTAGGGGTAGGAATAGGAATGGAATCAGGAGCAGGAGTAGAAGTAGGAGTAGGAGTAGGGATGGAAGGAGGATCAAAAGAAGTGGGTTTTGAGACCCAGACATTTTGGTCTGCTACCCAAACATATCCCATTCTCTTGAGAGTGCCAACTGAGTAAAAGTCAGAATCAGTGGCCTCTATCTAATCTTTATAAAGATGGAAGGGATATCGAAAGAATTTTAAAAGACGAGTAAGAGTCTGACCAAAAGTTAAATGACCTTTATTCTTCTTAGATGCATCAAGCATGACATGAAGAATTATGAAGGTACGGTCGATATGCTTTGTGGTGAGGATGCACCACATAAAAAAATATCAAAAAATGACACATGATCCCTACCACCACCTCTAGGGACTAGATTATACGAGATAATGTGGTGGACCAAACAGGATTCTAGAGTACCTTTTACTCCAGGTTGAAACTCTTTAGAAATATTTTTATTTATGCAAATGAGTTTCAAAGCAGAAATAACATTAAAACCAGGGTATACAGCCCACTGGTTAGTGGAGTAGAGTTGAAAATCACCACTGGGGAGTTTGAAAATTTGTTCTAAAACCCTTTTTGGAAATGAAATTTCTTTCCCATGAATACGAGATGAAATAATTTTGAATTTTTCATCAAACTTCAAATGGAGGTTAAATTGACGCATTAGGTCAGGATGCATGACCTCATTGGATTCAAGAAAGGAGGTCCAATTCAGGGATTGAAAACGATCAGAAATAACATTGAGACCATTATTTGAAAAGAATTTGAAGTTTACAATCTTACCCAGAAATGGTTTGAGTTTGATGGAAATCTTGTTGAATTTGATGGCGTGCTTATTAAACTCAAAGAACACTGGAGCTAGAGCTGGAGCTGATGAAGAGGCTACTTCTTTGCCTTTTGATGTCGTCTTCTTCTTCTTTACAGGGCTCCTCGATGGAATCTTCATTTTCGGAGGCATTTTACTCAAACAGATTTGGGGAAAAGAGATTTTGAGTCAAATGGAAGATTTTGGAAGGTAAAGGAATGAGATTTAGGTGTTTTTGGAGTGATTTTGAGGGATATTGAAGATTTGAAGAGGGTTTGGAGGGAAGAGGAGGAGTTGGGCACTAAAAGAGGATTTGAAAAAATAAAAAACAGGTTTTAGGGTTATTTATACTCACGGGACCAGACGTTGACGTTTGGAGTTTATTAAACAGCTACGTCGATGTTTGGCCTTAAGCAAGCTTCTGTTTTTAATGTAAACGTCGACGTTTACAAGTCCAAAAGAGTGGACGTCGACGTTTGGCATGTTACAGATTCTGTAAACACAGAAATAGCCTTGAGACGTTGACGCTTGAAGGTCCTATGTCGACGTTTTAAAACAGCTTAGAAACTTGATTTTTCATTTCAATTCAATTTTGTTTAGATTAAAACATTCTTTTAATTATTCAAATCACTTATTTAAGCATCAAATTATTGCATAAACATTTTAAAATACTTTTCAAACATTCATTTTAATTTTGAACAAAGATTTTATTGATAACCTCTTTAATTATTTTTCTCATAAGATTATTTCAATTCACTTAGCTTAGCTATGCCCAATTCTCTTCTTAGAGTGCTGAATCTTTCATATTGAAGAGGTCTAGTGAAGATGTCAACTAATTGAATATTTGTATCAACAAATTCTAAAATTACATCTCTATTTTGAACATGGTCTCTTATGAAATGATACCTTATTTCAATGTGCTTTGTTCTAGAACGTTGAATAGGATTTTTAGTCATACTTATTGCACTAGTGTTATCACATTTAATAGGGATTTTGTTATAATAAAGTTTGAAATTGTCTAATTGTTATTTCATGTATAGGGTTTGAGCACAACAACTTCTAGCAGCTACATACTCAGCCTCAGCTATGGACAAAGCTACTGAGTTTTGTTTCTTACTAAACCATGAAATAAAGGAGTATCCTAGGAAGTGGCAAGTACCACTTGTGCTTCTCCGATCAATTTTGCATTCAGCAAAGTCAGCATCGGAATAACTAACTTTTTTTTTTGGTCCAAAGAATAACTAACTTTAGTGAAGTGTTTTTGGGATATCATAATCCTAAATCAATGATGCCTAACAAATATTTAAAAATTCTTTTCATAACAGTCATATGAGATTCTTTAGGACAAGACTGAAATCTAGCACAAATATATACACTGAACATTATATCAGGTCGACTAGCAGTTAAATAAAGCAAACTACCAATCATACCTCTGTATTTATTTTCTTTAACACTTGCCCCTTTTTCATCCTTGTCAAGTTTTGTGGATGAACTCATTGGAGTTTTACTTTCTTTAGAGTTGTCCATCCTAAATTTCTTGAGAAGTTCTTTTGTATACTTGGCTTAGTTGATAAAATTTCTTTCATTGGTTTGCTTTATTTGAAGTCCAAGGAAGAAATTCAGTTCTCCCATTATACTCATTTCAAACTCATCCTGTATAGTCTTAGAGCACTCTTGACATAAAATTTTATTAGTAGATCCAAAAATGATATCATCAACATAGATTTGTACAATAAGCATATCTTTATTTTTGGTCTTTATAAACAAGGTTGTGTCAATTTTTCCTCCAATAAAATCATTTTCAAGCAAAAATCCACTAAGTCTATCATACCAAGCTCTAGAAGCTTGTTTCAATCCATATAAAGTCTTAGTTAATTTAAACACATAATTAGGATTTTTATGATCTTCAAAACAAGGAGGTTGTTCAACATATACTTCCTCCTAAATAAATTCATTTAAAAATGCGCTTTTAACATTCATTTGGAAAAGTTTGAAATCTTTATAGCTAGCAAATGCAATTAACATTCTTATTGCCTTAAGTTTAGCAACCGGAGCAAAGGTTTCTTCATAATCAATTCCTTCCTCTTGATTGTAATCTTGGGTTACCAATATTTTTAATAATATTACCATTTTCATCATTTTTATTTCTAAATACTCATTTTGATCCCATGGTTGATTTATCATTTGGTCTAGGAACTAAATCACAAACTTGATTTCTTTCAAATCGATTAAGTTTTTCTTGTATAACAATTATCCATGATTCATCATTAATAGCTTCAATTGCATTCTTAGGTTCAATTTGAGATAGGAATGTCAAGTTATTACAAAGATTTCTTCTTGTTCTTACACCTTTTTCCATATCTCCTAAAATCAGTTATTTAGGATGATCTTTTACTATTTTTTATGCTTTAGCGAGTTGATAACCATTTTCATTTTCATCTTCTTTAACATTCTCATTTTTAATAGGATTT
The DNA here is from genome assembly GCA_015143295.1 of Tetracentron sinense. Lineage (NCBI taxonomy): Eukaryota > Viridiplantae > Streptophyta > Magnoliopsida > Trochodendrales > Trochodendraceae > Tetracentron > Tetracentron sinense. The sequence continues at coordinate 8,985,198 of CM026568.1, forward strand.
TCTTTATTAGAATCTTCTTTTTCTTCATTTAATTCAATATTTGAGATGTCCTTAGTTACATTATTTATATTTTCAACTTCATCATCTTCAATGTGTTTGATTGATTCAAATGGATTGGTTTCATCAAATACATGAATAGATTCTTTTACAATTAAGGATGTTTTATTAAAAACTCTATAAGCTTTACTATTCATGGAATATCCAAAGAAAATCCCTTCATTTGATTTATGGTCAAATTTCTTTAGATGATGTTTGTCATTAAGTATAAAACCTTTGCAACCAAACACTCTAAAATAGTCTATATTAGATGATCTTCCTTTTCAAAGTTCATAGGGTAGCAAGATGTATTTATAGTTTCAACCCAAAAGTAATTAGGTAGCTTATGTTCATTAAGCATTGTTCTACCTATTTCTTGAAGATATCTATTTTTACGTTCAACAACTCCGTTTTGTTGAGGTGTTCTTGGTGCGAAGAAGTTATGATTGAAGTCATTTTCTTCACAAAATAATTCTAATTCTTTATTTTTAAATTCTCCACCTCGATCACTTCTAATGTTGTTAATTGAATAACATTTTTTCATTTTGAAATCTTTTACAAAATTTTGCAAATAAAATATGCGCTTCAGTTTTGTGAGATAAAAATAATACCCATGTATATATAGAATAATCATCAACAATTACAAAAGCATATATTTTTCCTCTTAGGCTAGCAACATCATTTGGACCAAATAAATTCATATGCAATAATTTCAATGGTTTAGAAGTGGAGATATCTTTCTTCTTTTTAAAGGATGTTTTAATTTGTTTTCCTAATTGACATGTATCACACACTTTATCTTTAGAAAACTTAGTTTTAAGCAATCCTTTAACAAGATCATAACTAGATAATTTTGATAATAAATCCATACTAGCATGACCTAGTCTTCTATGTCATAATCAACTTGCTGAAATTTAAAGCTGAAAAACATATCATATTTTGAGAAGCTAGATCATTAAAATCAATGGTATAGGCATTTTCATTTCTATGGGCAATAAACATAGTATTGATATTATCTTTGTATTTAATGATGCACATATTTGATTTAAATGAAACATTGAGTCCTTTATCGCATAGTTGGCTAATACTAATGAGATTATGCTTCAAACCATCAATATATAATAGATTTTCAATAAAGGTATTATTCTCTTTACTTATATTACCTATGCCAATGATCTTCCCTTTGTCGTTGTCTCTGAAGTCACATGTCCATAATCTCTTAGAGCAATAGATAGAAATAACTTCTTGTTGCCGCTCATGTGCCTTGAACAACCGCTATCCAAAAACCATGTAGTTTTGAAGGAGCTAGACTTCAAACATACCTACAAGATAAAGTTATGTAACTCCAAGTTATGTTCCACCTGGTTTCCAAACCGTTTTGGTTGGTACCCAAATTGACTTATTTTTGGTCTTGGGAGGATAAGTTCCTTTTGGAACCCAAACCATCTTTGGTCCTTTAAGGTTAGTCTTGGGAGTGAATGTTCCCTTTGGGACCCAAATTTTCTTAACTACATATTTGTCTTTACTTTCATCACCATAGAATTTATAAAATGCATTTGAAGGAGTCTTTAAATTTTTAGGTGGTTTATTAAATTTCTCATAATTCTTTTGTTTGGTAAAGGGTTTGATAACCAATTCCGGCTTTTCCAAACACACATCTTTGTTGGCCAAGAATTCTTTCTAGATTCTTTTCACCATTCACAAATTTGTGCAAGGATTTTGTTAAGTACTCAATCTTAGCTTTGAACTCATCATGTTTATTAGTAGAAGGTTGAGGTTCTTGAACAACTATCAATTCCTTCTTTTTCAAAATCTCAATTTCTTTTTGAAAACTATCTTTTTCTTTTTGCAAAGTTTCATTTAAAGCTTGAAAGTAAAAGATTATCTTTTCTAAGTACTTTGTTCTTTAAACCTAATTTTCGAAATTCAATGTATAGCTCATCAAAGGCTTTCCTAATTTCTTCATAGGAAAGAGATTCATTTTGGGAAGGAGTTTACCTCATCATTGTCCTCATTTACCATTAGACAAAGGTTGGCGACTTCTTCATCACTTGAGCATTCAGACCCGCTTTCTACGGAATCGTCCCAAGTTGCTTTCATAGTCCTTTCTCTATATCTTTGGCTCTTCTTGAGTTGAGGATATTCAGTCTTGATGTGTCTCGGCTTTTTGCACTCTAAACAAATGATGAGATCCTTTTTGCTTGATTCTCCGTTAGCTACTTCTTTGGAGAATTCCTTTTTGAAGGGTCTCTTTTTGAAATTCTTCTTATGTTTGAGGAATTTCTTGAACTTCCTTGCCATGAGGGCAATATCATCATCCTCATTGCTTTCTTCATCCTCACTCTCTTGTGTGGACTTCAAGGCAAGTCCCCTTTTTGTTTTAGGTTCTTCTTCTTGTTGATCCTTCATGATGACTTAATGAGTCATTACGGATCCTAGCAGTTCATCCGTGGCCAGCTTTGTAAGGTCCTTGGCTTCTTGTCTTTTTTTCTCCTTCATATTGAATGTAGTCTATCACTTTGAGGTCATGAGAACCTTGTGAATTGATATAAATTATGGCATGCATCTCTGAGGAGAGTGGCAGACTCTGAACAATAGAAAAGAGAAGCGGACTGACGAAGCAGAGGAGATAGCTACATGAGCAAGGCAAGCCCTTTTAAAGTAAAGTAAGCTCAAGCAAAAGTCTCTGTTAGGGCAGGCTTCTCCGCCTATAGCCCTACAACTATGAAAAAGGCGAGCACTATGAGCACTATGAGAGCACTATGGAGTTGCGGGCTACTTGCTTGAGTGACAAAGGTGAACACGTGTTCGAGGGCACAGGCTTCCCCGCCATGGAAATGAAGGACTTTCACGAAGTAGGATCGCGTGGATCAGGCAGATAGCCCTAATCACTGAATGATTCTTTCTTGACCAGGTATGTCGGTACAGGATCCCTGTTGTTTAGCTCTTCAAGGAAAGGTCGGGCCTTACTCGTAGGATGTTAGAACTCATAAGGCAATGATAGGGAGTACTATTAACAACCATCTCGCTCGCTGGTCTTTTCGACCGTATCATCGACCACGATCTAATCCCGCCCGCATTCGGGATCGGGTGGAGGTCGGTCAATAGCATAGCTATTATTGACCCGACCCGTACTCGAGCTTCGGATCAATGTCCCCAGAAGCAAGGAGTACGCCCGCGTGTTCCAACGAGAACACCGAAAATACCTAATTCAGCTCCACGTAAGATAGCCAAAGTACGGTTGGCGAAGGTTGCTTAAAGCCGGCCGGCCGATAGGCGAAAGAAAATCAACTAGTTTAGTTCTGATCTGAGTATATCTATTACTTTGGGAGCCCAACTCTTTGGAAGTGAGCTAAGCACTTTCCTCACGTTTTCTGCATTGGAGTACACTTTCCCAAGGGCTTTCAAGCCATTAATAATATTTGTGAATCTAGTGAACATACTACCAATAGATTCATCATTTTCCATTTTAAATAGTTCATACTTATGAACTAGCGTACTAATCTTTTCTTCTTTTACTTGATTAGTACCCTCATAGGTCACTTGGAGTTTATCCCAAATCTCCTTGGTCGTGTCATATCCTGACACTATTAAACTCTTGTGGACTTAAAGCGCAATACAAATTGCTAATTGTCCTAGCATTAATTTGAATGAGTTTAATGTTGGCCTCGGTCCATTCTTTCTCAACTTTAGGTATTTTTACCTCATCAATAATCTTTGTTGGAATGAATGGGCCATTGACTATCACTCTCCAGTATTAATAGTCGAGGGCTTGGATGTAATACATCATCCGGGTTTTCTAGTAGTTGTAATTTTCTCCATTGAACAATGGAGGCCTAGTGGTTGATTGGCCATCTCCTAAGCTAGTTGCAAAAGTATTGTTTGTCATATATATTGATCTTTTCTCTAAGGTTGTTAAACCAAAATTTTTATAGAGACTAGGCTCTGATACCAATTGTTGCCCAATAAATGGACCCTAGAAGGGGGGGGGGGGGGGGGGGGGGTTGATTAGGGTCAATAGCAAAATAAAATTTTACCTTGGTCTATATTGCGGAATTATTGAATTTAAGGCAAATTAATTAACAAAGATAAGGAAGAAATTGAAGAAATACAAACACAGTGAGTTTGTTCACAAGGTTCGACAAGTTGTCTACGTCCCCGCCTTTCAGCTTCCAGTTTCAAGGGTTCACACAATTTTACTCGTATAAGCTTCTTCACTAGGTGAGTCACCGGGTGAAGCTCAAACCTCTACAGTTCCCTTCACAGGCTGGGATACCACCTTTGATGCAAGAGAACACCCTCTCTTGACTTCTTGAAGGTTTCCGGCTTCTCGGACAAAAATACACAAATTCTTGATTTTCTTCAAAGCAATGAAGTTTATTGGATTTGAATCCAATTACAGAGCTCCTTAATGAGCTAGATAAGAATGAAATAATTCTTCTAAAAATCTCTCAAATGATTAGAAGTTAAAAGCTCAAATAGGAAGATTTAGGAATTTGGGGATTTTCACCGTATGATTGATGAGAATTGAACGCTATTATCAATGTAAGCTCAATGGAGGATCAGTGGTTGTTCAATATTCATAAATGAACTCAATTTATAGGACTTTGATGATTATAGCCGTTGGTGTAGCATTTAATGCAGTTTTAGTTGTTATGAGTTTCCCGCAGGTAGACGTCAACATCTACAACTCAGAAAATTTTCATTGTATACTGTAACTCTCAAACGTCGACGTTTGAAGGATTTCCTTCTCAGATGTCGACGTTAGCAAAGACAGAAAAATTCCTTGGGTTACTGCCAACACCAAACATCGACGTTTGAAGGTTCTCCCTTCTCAGACGTCGACGTCTGCCCTATATTCTCATCAAATACTCTGTTTTAAAAGACCTATAAGATGAGAATGAATTCATAGGCCTTTGGGCTTTCCTTTATCATGTTTTTGGTCAACTTTTAAGATATCATAGGGTCTTGGATTGTTCTTTAATTAAGTCAAGGCTTTCTAAGGTCAATCTAGGCTTTTGATCTTTTGAACTTTCAACCAAAAGAGGACTTTTTACATAAGTCCTAAACTCTTAAAATAAAACAATAAAATCTTCTTGAGTCTTTACTTTCTTTGTCTTCATCTTAAATAATCTTCTTCTTTGGCTTCATGATCCAACTTGAATATTTTGGTGACTTCTTGAATCTTCTTTTGAGTTGAATTACAATTTGGCTCTTGTAGCCTTTTGTCTTGATTTCTTTTTCATCAAATGGTCTTGGCTTTGATTTGTGCTATCTCTTTGTCATGTTGAATCTTTTTTCAAAGATGGACTAAAGTTCCTTAAATCTGAAATTTACATACCCTTGGTAGAATAATCAGTACTAAAATGTTCATTGCATTATTGTGTCATAATCAAAATTATTAGGGGTACACAGGGATGTAACCTTTAGGCTAACAATGCCATGTGTCATTCTTTTTCTATCCCATTGGTCTCTCCAACTCTCCACTTATTATTATTTATTTAATATGTATTAATATCTTATTAACTCATTATTTATTTAATGTGTTAATATCATATTAAAATTAAATTCTTATTAATGAGGGTTCACAAAAGTGAACTCACCTCTTTATCTTCTTTACAATCCCCTTTGTTAAGGGTTCACAAAAGTGAACTCACCTCTTTATCTTCTTTACAATCCCCTTTGTTAAGGGTTCACAAAAGTGAACTCACCTCTTTATCTTCCTTACAATCCTCTTTGTTAAGGAATAGTCTTTTGCTATCCCACTTCATTTTCTCAAGTGGAAGGAATGGAAACGTAGGTTCACATATATGTGTCACACAAATCGTAGGTTCACATTCTCGAAAACATTGCAACTTGCAACCGTATGCTTCCTTTTGTAACTCCTGGTCTCCTTCCAACAAAACGGCACACCCCCACGAAGAGGCACACTCATTAGTCATTATAACTTCCTTCTAATTCCAAACGTCTTTTCACCTATATAAGAACGGACGGGAGGGAGGGAACCTTCTTCATCTTCACCGGTTTCATCTCTCTTACCCCTTCATCACCACTCCTACCAAATACCGACTCCCACGAGGAACAATGACCATTCAAGTGTCTTCCATCTGCTGTGATCGAAAGCATTTGGAGTTGGATAATTGAGTTCAGGATCACCACCTTAACCCTTTTGGTTGGTTTGGGTAGTCTTTATTTCTTCCTTGTGTTTCATCTAATTACAAGGTTCTTTTTCGTTTTTCTGCAATGCTCTGTTCTTCGTTTCTGTAAGAAGCTTCTCTGTTAGGTCTGTGCTTCATTACTTCTTTCTTTTTTATAAGAAGCTTTTGAGTTCTTTGATAGGTAGAGATGGAGATTGTTGTTTCTTTTATGTTTCCTTTTAAATTTATTTTATGTGTTTTTCCCCCTAAATGGCGTGAATTTTCCTTTTATCTGGCTTCGTCGGTTGTTACTCGGGTTTCAACTGCTCCTTGATGACCCATGTAAAGACAAACAAGGACCTAGGCTTATGAGACATTTGAGGACCAACAGATTTAATGCACCACAATTTTTTTTGGGCAGTGATTAGCACACTACACATTAGACTATGTAGTCTAATGCCATGGCCACATGTTCTTTTATCACTCCTTTAACTATGGGTAAGCTTAAGATATTTAAAGTTAATTTTTTCTTTCTTTTTAAAAACCAAGGTTAGATTGCTTAACCCTAAAAGTGAGTGAATCTTGACTACCAGTTGATGTGTAGTAAAAAGGGGGCATGGACTAATGAGGATTGCACATTAGACTACATAGTTTATTGCAACAGTAAGTAAAGCATTTCCTAATTTTTATTTTAGATTTTTGGACCGGTAGAATGTGGCTTTGGTTATTCCTATAGTGGGTAGTTTTTATTTTATTTTAAAGCATGTTGTGTCTGTTGGGTATTTCACAAGAATTGATCAAATGTTAGCTGAGAGTATGATTAGGGAATCTGTTGATTTATTTCGTAATGATTCAATCCTACTTAGGTGGGTTAGAACTCAAGGGTGGGCACTCAACGGCCACACCAGGACTCGAACACGAGTCACTCCTCCCTGAAGGGAGATACACTACCACTGGGACAAACCTAGGCGTGTATCTTTATATGTAAATACATACAATTACAATATTTATTACTTATTAGACTCTTTGTTTAGTGGTGATTCGTTGATGAGATGACTTATGGGTGATTAATGGTTTACACAATTCTTAGTTTTCATTATTATTTTTTGTTTCCTGTGCACTTCACGGATATCTTGCTAATATTTAAATAATATTAAAGTTCTCAATATTTTTGTATGGACTTATTAGAGCGCAATTAGATATCTAACAAATTTTCATAATCCAGTTATTCATCTGTATAAATATATGTACATATATTTCAATTTATTACTCTAGCAAATGTGTCAACTATTAACAATGTCAAAAAGTGACTTTTGGAAACAACTTTTATTTAAATACTACTGATTTGAAATCATTTTTTCTTCAAACTAAATTAAGGATGTCTGTATATAGTAGCTATTTTCTAAGTTGGTAATGATAAATTGTTATTTATAATGCTCTTTGGACTTTTTTTAAAATTTTGTGTCTTTCTTTATCCCGTGCATCGCACGGGGTATTTGCTAGTAATATATACCAAGGGAACACCATCCCCCATTGGGTGGCCTTATAGAGAGAAAAAAACCCACTAATGTATAAAAGATGACTCATAACCAACACCTAATGTAACTCTATTGTCACAGAGAACTTGTTTGTCTCGCCACCGATTGTTATCAGGGTAGTTAGTGTTTCTTCATATCCTTAATGATATCAATATATTTTCTTGAAGCTCTTTTCTAGCGTGACACCTACCGGATTAAGTCACCCTTTACATTTACCAAGTGCAAAGTGCAATCATAAGAATCCAAATCCGGATTTCATAAATCATTATGCATTGTACGGCATTCTAATCATTATGAATGAAATACTCCTAAATTCTTTCACGAATTTGGTTTTTAAGCATCATTATGGATGTCTACTGGGCCGTTTGGATTGGATTTTATTAGCCAAAAACAAATTCTGATAAGATTGATTGTGTAGAAATTAATGGTCAAATAATAGTGTCAGGACAATACGAAGTTGAGTCTCAACATTGTATTTTCTTAACACTATTATTTGAAAAAATGATTATTTGACCATTAATTTCTACATAATCAATTTTATCATAATTGATTTTTGGCTAAAAAAATTCAATCCAAACGCCACCTACATTTCTCCTTTGTCCACATTTAGTGTGGTATTATTGCTCATGCTTTTGCACATCTATATACTTTCCCACTTTAAAACTGCACGGACGCTTGACACACTCCTACAGTAGTTTTTCTACTTTCAAATTTGTTAACAGAAGTGTTTCTTATCTTTTATTATCTAACAGTGTCTAAATCTTGTTTATTAATTTTCTAAATTTACAGGTTTGCTGAGATTTGGGATGAAGGTGTTCTTGTTAGCCGTAAACAGTTGGGACTCTGAAATTGGTGCCGGATAGAATAAAGTATACCAAGATGGTCCAAGATTTGCGTCTTTTTTTTTCATTGTATGCAAGGGGGTGATTAGTGATTAATTGGCTACGGGGTGAAGACAATGCTTGAACCCATTTCTGGTCTCAATACTCAGGCATCACAAACCTAGATAGGCAAGGCATCTTATATGAGTATGTGTGTATGTATGTATGTGTGTGTGTATTTGATGAAGTCTAGTATATAATAAGAACTGCTTCTTATCGCATTTCACACTGATACCTACAGTTAGGCGTATGTTATGTGAATTGTGATGAATGCTTTAGTGTGACGAGTTTTTTTTTTCAGAAGATGACCACTAGGCTGATGAGCCTACTAAACCTAGGAAAAACACAAGTTGCAAACCAAATTTCTTGCTACTTGCCAAAGGCTCCAGATTGGTATTTGAGAGAAGGGAAATGTTGCCTGTCTCATGTGGGGATGACACATGGCATGCATTTAGGTGTAGGCTTGTTAATCCGGCACTCATGTGAGGGTACTGAGCCTAGCCTTCAAAAGCTTGCAAAATCAAGAGCTTTTTTAATCCATAAAACCAGCAGACTTAGACTTAGGCAGGCTAAAAAAAAACTAGGCTGCTGACATGAGTGTGAGGCTTGGGCAACACCCCCTACAGCTTAGCACTCAAAAGCTTGCAAAATCAAGGGATTTTTTCATAGACTTAGACAGGGTAAAAAAAAAAAAATAGGCTTGCAGACATGAGGGTCAGGCTTCGTTGACATGAAGGCCAAGCTTGGGGTAAAATCCCTTACAACTTAACCCTCATTATATATATACAAGTAAAAATGCACCTGCCCGTAAGTTTTTTCAATATTTTACCTTTTAGCCTCAACTGAATTTGGTCCCAAGTAGAGTGGTAGTGTACATATATGCTTTTTTCTTACAATATAAATAAGTACTTTTAATAATAAAAGATATGTTAGTTCTATTTTTACATGTAAAATTATATTTACAAAGAGTTACAAAATATTCTGATTTTGTTTTTTCAATAATTAACCTTTTAGCCTCAACTGAATTTGGTCCCAAGTAATGGTAGTTGTACATATATGCTTTGGGTTCGTTATTTCTTACAATCAAAATAAGTACTTTTAATAGCAAAAGATATGTTAGTTCTATTTTTACATATAAAATTATATTTACAAAAAGTTACAAAATATTCTGATTTTATAAATTATAGAAAAAAATAAGTATTATTAATAAAAGCTAATGTGACTCAAAGTCTTTACCTAATGCAAAAAATTTGGGCAACACAGCTTATGCTTACCATGAAGTGATTCAGATTTTTTACATTAAATCTAAAAGATATTCATATATTTTTAAACATAAAGGGTTAACATTTAAAGAATATATATTAAAAGGAGAAGATGGAAGAATTTGAAGAGACCATAGGAGAGAAGAGGGACTATATATTACCATTAGGAGAGATCGAGAAAGAGGACTCGACTGAATCCTCAGCAAAGCCTATAAGACTGAATCCTCAGCAAGCCTATAATAGAACCACTAAATTCTCAACAAGCCTGCAATACAACCACTAAATCCTAAAAACCTTGCAATAAAAGTAGAGAATATAGATTAGCAATAGAAGATGAGAAGGAATTTGAGGAGAATGTAGGGGAGAAGAGATTTATATTAATTAGAAAATTTGAGATCATAGGGAAGAAGAGATTTTAGTTAATTAGAATTCTACTTGGTAGGTAATAAATATATATTAAATAGTCTTTTAGTAAGTCAAGTTTAATTATAAAGAGGAAATTACATTAATATATGAGAACGATTTTTATATAAAGTAAGGTTAAGGGTAATTACATCCATAAAAAGTTTAACATAATCCTTGTACTTTTATTAGTAGAATGATATATGTATAGGGTTGCTAATGTTCGCTTAGTGGGTGAACTTGTTAACCTTTACAAAGACATTTTTACTCATGTATTAATTATCAAATTAACTAAAGTTTAGGATAGTTTTGTCTTTTCACAAGGGACCAGCCATTAAATAGAAGAGAATATATGCACAGATTGACTCTAGTACCTTTTCTCTCCCCTGTGAAAATATCAAAATACTCTTATATTTAATAGATTAGTATTCAATAGGGTAAAAAGACTAGTAAAGATTTACAAGTTCACTAGCCTTAGGGCATGTGACAACAAAGCTAACTAGTAGAAGTATTTACCTTAGAAGATCAAATCTTTTTTATCTAAGGCTTTAGATGGGTTGAGAAAGCTTGAAGAAGCAAAACCCGAGCTTGAGGATGAAGCACCAAGCTCAAGGAAGGATATCCACGCTTTGGGAAAGCTTGGAAGCAAAGAATCGAGCCCTCCTTTGATCTCAAATGAAAACCCCTTTTTGAAACCCTAGGTCTCTCTCTTTTTCTCTCAAATAATGATTCTTAAAGTGTTAGAACCCTTAACCTCACGAAAATTAGGTATTTATAGAGTTAGGTTTGCCAAAAATCGAAAATACCCTTTGTTCGTAACTATTCCCGATTTTCGCATGTTGGACTCGTCGACGAGTGGGTGTACTCATCGACGAGAATGTTTTCAGGACATTCTACCAACACATTGTTAGTGGACTCGTCAATGAGTGGGTCATCCCAGATTTCACTCGACGACGACTGGCTTTTGTTTTTGCCTATTTTGCTGCTTTTTTCCATTTTCTCCTACTTAGAATCTTTTTCCCTTTATTTTCAACACCCATAAACTTAAGAAAATATTCTTGAGAATTTAATACCTGTCATAACACATCATCCATATGAAATATATCAAAACAAGGTTCTCATTATCATTGATAACCATTTGAGGCATTACAATAGGCTTTAAGCCTTAGATACTATGCACAACACTATTCATCATGCCATGCCATCAAGATCCGGGGTTCTACATCCTCCCCCCTCACAGAAATTTTTTTTCCCAAAATTAAGACGATACAAGGAGATACAAAAGCTCAAAATTACATGAAATATACAAAAGAACTAACAAACAACTGAGGGTACTTTCCCTTAACTTCGGCCTTGCGCTCCCACGTGGCTTCTTCCTTGGAATGATGCTGTCATCGTATGAGAACCAAGGGAATAGTCTTGGTGCACAAGACTTGATCTCTTTGATCCAAAATCTGAACCGGTTGCTCCACTAGGGTGAGATCCTCTCGAATCTCCGACGGATCTAGATTGATGACATGAGAAGGATCCAAAATATATTTCCAAAACATGGGCACGTGAAACACGTTGTGCACTGCAACCATGTGGGTGAGTAGAGCGACCCAGTAAGCAACCTCATCAACTCTAGTGATGATCTCAAACGGATCCACATACCTAGGGTTGAGATGTTGCCCAGGTATTGACCCTAGAGGAGGGGTGAATAGGGTCTTGACAAATTTTAAAACTAACTTAGCTCCTTTTTTCAGAATTTAAATTAATAAGGGAATGCAACTAGTAAATTTAAGTAAAAAAATTTAGAGAAATAGAGGAAAGAGTTAGAGAGTGCAAACATAGAGAATTTGTTCACGGGGTTCAATAATCCCGGCCTACGTCTCCCCGCCTCAAGCTACCTGCTAGAGGATTCACAACGATTTGATTATCATGCAGACTTCTTCCCGGGTGAAGCTCAAACCTTTTACAATCTTTTTTCAGGCGAGGATCCCACCTTTATAATCCTACTTCCGGGTGTGGATTAGACCTTTCTTGTAAGAGAATATTCCTCTCTTGTCTTTCCCGAAGCTTTCACTTTAATACAGGAATCCACCGATTCTTGACTTTCTCAATACAACAAGTATGAGGTGGTTATAATCTGATTTTACTTCTAATACAAGCTAACAGATCACTTTCAAGCTCTGTAAGAGTCTCTCAAATAATGGGATTGAATGACTCAAGAATGACTCTTTTTGGGTTTCTAGGTTCAACTCTATGGATTTTGAAATCTAAGCTTTGGAGTGATTAATTGAATGATTGAAAGTATTGGAGTACTTCTTTTTATTCATAAATCATTCCATTTTATAGCCCAAGAAGTTTCATGATCGTTGGAGTTGCATTGAATGCAAAAAGAGCCGTTATAGAGAAAAAATTGATAGTAAATTTTTTGGTCTATTTAGTCGATTAGATGGACCATTTAGTCGATTAAATAGAGTAATTTTTGCTCAAAATCCTGAAATCCTTTTTTTTTTGAAAATTTGGCATATTTAGTCAATTAGATGAATCATTTAGTCGAACTCAAGGGAGCTTACCTCCTTGCTTGTAAAGTACAGTTTTGAATTTCGGACTCAAGGGAGTTTATCTCCTTGCTTGTTAAGTCTCACTTTGATTTTCGGAGTCAAGGGAATTTACCTCATTGCTTGTTAAGTATTGCTTTGATTTTCGAACTCAAGGGAGTATACCTCCTTGCTTGTTAAGTCTCGCTTTGATTTTTGGATTCAAGGGAGTTTACCTCCTTGCTTGTTAAGTCTCGCTTTGATTTTCGAACTCAAGGGAGTTTATCTCCTTGCTTGTAAAGTATCGTTTTGATTTTAGAACTCAAGGGAGTTTACTTCCTTGCTTGTAAAGTACCGCTTTGTTTAGAACTCAAGGGTGTTCTTAAGGGACCGCCTTGCTTGTAAAGTATCGTTTTGTTTTGAACTCAAGGGTGTTTACCTCCTAGCTCGTAAAGTAACACTTTGTTAACAGTTTTGTGAATCACTTTAAGTATCGGGTTTGTTTTGGCTCAAAGTATATATTTAGTGAAATGCTCAACGATATATGCCTTGCAAAGAAATACTCATATGCTATCTGTTTTATGAACTACTCTAAGTTATATGCTCGCTCTGCCTTGCTATTGCCTGTTTCACTCTGATAAATGCATATGCTATCATTGATATTTATAGTAACACTATTTAGTAGTTTGTGTACGCTGAGTATTCCATGCTCAGTCGAACTGTTACTTCGGCAGGTACGTAGGTAGACACACACGCTCCTGAACCATGGGTCGAGGAGGAATATGTCGAGGAGCCGATAGGCAGTTATCTTGAGGATGTTAGGGACCTTGATAGGTGTCCTTACTGATGAGTTCATGAGAGGGAGAGAGATGTATTTTGGGTTTTCATTTTTGGGTTTTTTGTACTTCTTGAGTTGGTAACTCAGGAAAGGGAATTTATATACATGTTTTAGTTTATATTCCAGTTATTACTACTGTTGGTACTTGGAAGACTGTATATAAGAAAGAAATTTTCAGTTCCACTTTTTATTATGCCTTGTATGTTATTACGATGGTATTGATATGGCACATCACGAGCCAAAGTATCCCTAAACTCCTAAGGGCTATTTTGGTTCGTGACAGAGATCTTTGAGCTTATGAGAATCACTTATGAGTTCGTTCGAGATCCTTGCTTATGAGACTTATGAGTTCTTTCGAGGTCTTTATGAGCTTATGAGACTTTTGAGCCAGATGATAACACCTTTTAGAGACTTATGAGCCAGACATGTAAATGCCTTTCAGCGAAGGTACATAGAATAGGCGTGCTATCATCCTTGACCAACCCTCTGTTTGGCTTTATCAACTTATGAGATTTACTTTAAGCCGGATATGACATATCCTTGGATATGACATATCCTTGGATATGCCTTATCCTTGACCAACCCAACGTTTGGCTTTATCAATGCTTATGAGCTTGTGAGCTATAACTTATTAATTCTTATTATAACTTATAAATTCATGAATGTCGGATACCTGTACTTATGAGAAATCATCGATAGTGCAAAGCATAGTGTGCATAAGATAATTGCGAGCATCATAATATACTTGGAAATATTTAAACATTCAATACATGCTTAGATTAATCATAGAAGCATTAGAATATACTTAGAACCCTTAACCATAATCATATGCAATTAATGAACATCATAGTAAGCATAGGAAACCCTTAAACATTCAAGCATGGTCATGGAACATCATTCATAGCAATGGAATCACAATAATCATGGCTACTAAGTCTATTTACTTAGAGTCATAATTTCTTTAAGGAAAAATTCCAACCAATCAAGCATAGAAGTATTTTCCCCATTTAAATGAAAAACCCAAACCTTAAACCCTCAATTTTAGGTTGAATCAATAGCAAAGCTAGAGAGTAGGTGTATTTACTTGAAAAATTATAACAAACTAACTAGTAGAAGGTATTTACTCTTATTCTTGAGAAACCTCCATTTAAAACCCACATTTCAAGACTTGGATGATTACAAAGCTAGATAGGAGAGTGTATTTACTTAGAACATCACAACAAAACCAACTAGTAGAAGTATTTACCTTAGAAGATCAAATCCCTTTGATCTAAGGCTTTAGACGAGTTGATAAAGCTTGAAGAAGCAAAACTCGAGCTTGAGGAAGAAGCACCAAGCTCAAGGAAGAAGATCCACGCTTTGGGAAAGCTTGGAAGAAAGAATCGAGCTCCTCCTTTGATCTCAAATGAAAACCCCTTTTTGAAACCCTAGGTCTCTCTCTTTTTCTCTCAAATAATGATTCTTAAAGTGTTAGAACCCTTAACCCCACGAAAATTGGGTATTTATAGAGTTAGGGTTGCCAAAAATCGAAAATACCCTTTGTTCGTAACTATTCCCGATTTTCGCGTGTTGGACTCGTTGACGAGTGGGTGTACTCGTCGATGAGTTTGGGTCTCCAAACAGTACTAGTCGACAAAAATATTTTTAGGACATTCTGCCAACACACTGTTAGTGGACTCGTCAACGAGTGGGTCATCCCAGATTTCACTCGTCGACGAGTGACTTCTATTTTTGCATATTTTGCTGTTTTTTCCCATTATCTCATACTTAGAACCTTTTACCCTTTGTTTTCAACACCCATAAACTTAAGAAAACATTCTTAAGGCTTTAATACCTGCCATAATACATCATCCACATGAAATATATCAAAATAAGGTTCTCATTATCATTGATAACCATTTAAGGCATTACAATAGGCTTTAAGCCTTAGACACTATTCACAACATTATTCATCATGCCATGCCATCAAGATCCGGGGTTCTACAAGGGCGGTCGATCGACCACCTGCAAAATTTGGCCATTTCTCCTGTTTTTCCCACTCTTCCTACTTAGAGTGCTTCCACTCTTCCATTAACTCACTTAGAGGTTTTTTCCACCCTTTACCTTGGCTTTAACACCCACACACATTTATATTTTGGTTCCAACTCCTTTTATTAAATTACACACCAGAATACATAGAAGACCCTTTTGGCCTAACAATATGTAAATGAGTTCTGGGGTTCTGCATTTAGAGTCTAATTAGCTAAGGGAAATTGAATTCCTTCGTAACTTAGGAACACAAGCTACCCCTCTCAAAGTCCGAATCGCTCCATCAAAAATTTTTATCTTTACATTACCAAACCCCGTGATTTCACATTCAGATTCATCACCCAAGAATACTTTTCCCCCCTTATGTATCAAAAAAATTCCATATTTGAACAAATATTACATGAAACCCCCGAATCTAAAACCTACTCACCAAAATATTGTTTAGGAGACCGTGAAAGCATCTCCAATGTATTCCTACTTGTTTGTTGCTATTGTCACCCTAATTCTTTACAATGATAGCACTGGATCTTGCCTTTTCCCTTGGATTTGGATCTGTCCCTATCTTTTCCAGATCCTCTAGCTCTCCATGTCTCTTCCTCTTCCCCGGGCAACCATAACATGATTATGACCATCATGCATTGGTTTCCACCTAATCTCGTTAGAGAGTAGCGCCACTGTGACCCCCTCCATTTGCAATGTCCCCTTGCCATACACGAGGGTTATCACCAAGTGCTCATATGATTCCGAAAGTGATGTAAGAAATATCACAGCCTGATCTTCTTCATCCACCTTGACATCAACTTTCAGCAGTTGATTCAAGATCTGGTTGAATACATTCATGTGCTTCATGAGATCTGCACCATCTGTCATCTTCAAGGTATTGAATTCCTTCAAATCTAACTTGTTGGTAATGCTTTTTCCGATGTGGAGCTTTTCCAACTTCTTCCACAGTTCCAATGTCAATTCCTCATCCATAATGATATGCATCACGTTGTGCTGACTACCCTCGCCTCAATGTATTCCCAATCTGTATCGGACATCTTTTTCTGTCTACCGGACTCCCCCTTCAATGCCCTTGCGAGAACCTGTTGAACTAGGATATTATTTACCCTCTTTTGCCACAGATTGAAACTCTTTTTTTCATCAAACTTCTCCAAGGAAAATTGCCCATAAAATTTCAGTCATTGAAATATAATTTAACCCGAAGCTCTGAAACCAATTATTGGAGAAATTACCAATAGTTAGAATATTCGTTTGGATCAAGCATTAAAATTGTTTGATTTTGAACAGAATCCCAATGAGCCATGTGGGTGTGAGAAAGTTAATGGCATAATAATATTCTACTCATTGGGAATGTGGATATATTTGTCAACAATTAAGATTTGATTATCAAATATTTTGGCAATGAAAGATCATGGTGAGGCTTTCTATGTTCAAGCTGCTTATGGACAGAAAGAACAAGATGCCGGGTTTGACTTAGGCCAACAATATTTGGCAAAATACGGGTCAATTATTGTATACAAGATTCTAAAGAATTTTTTAGCCTTTAGGCACTGTATTTCTCTCTATAAGGATCAATGTCTAATGACACCCGAAGAGAAGAAGCATATGGAGAAATACCCTTATGCATCAACTGTGGGTAGTTTCATGTATGCTTTGTTATGCACACGGCCAGATATTTCTTTTGTAATTGGACTGATAAGCAGGTTTTAAAGCAATCCAGGTTGTGGAACATTTTAAAATACTTGAAAATAACCAAATGTTGTGTTCATGTCTATGGGAGTGAGGATCTTTTAGTTTATTGGTTCTACTGATTCAAATTTCAAGGCGGATAAGGATTTTGGAAGGTTAGCTTCTGATTAATGTAGGGCCCGTTTGGCATCACTCCCAAGGAACAATCCTCTGTTCCCTTCTATTCCCAGGGAATAGAGGATTGTTCCTTGGGAGTGATGCCAAACGACCCGTATTTACATTGCAGACTACTACAGAGGCCGAATATATTGTCACTTGAAAATCAACAAAAGAGGAGGTTTGGCTATGCAAATTTTTATTAGAACTCGATGCGATTCCCTCGGTCTGTACTGTTATCCATTGTACTTTATTTATTGTGATAATCATGGTACAGTAGTGTAAGCTAATGAGCCTCCTGTTTCAAAAGAGAAAAATTATCACTTAATATGTGACATTGTACAACATGGTGATGTTGACAGCAAAGATAGCTTCCACATACGATCTTCCAAACCTGGTGACAAAGGCATTACCAAAAAAGGCATTTTGTAGATAAAAATGTGAGTGAGTTTGTTAGTTAGGGAGTAGCTTTTGAGGGAAAGTGTGAGATTGCAAGTGTAATATGTCCTAACAAGGCAATTCCACTTGAGACCTTGTATAATTGACTACTTATTAATTCTATCTAAACCCTTTTATTCCATCATTTTGGCGAGAGTGAGAAATAAAAGTGAATTTTCTTGCACTTTTCTTACGTTTGGCATGCAAGAAATACTATCATTTCATTGCACTTCCTCAATAATGACAAATTTTCTCTCCAAAACTACATCTTTTTCCTTCATCTATTGATGGTTAATTTGAAAGAAAATTTAAGTTTTTTTTTTTTTTTCTCCTTTCTTTTTTCTTTTCGTCTAACCAAAAACTTCCTCCATCTTTTGATGATTATTTTAAAAAGAAATTTTTTTTTTTTCCCCCTTTCTTTTCTTTTCTCTCTCACTTTCTCGCCAAACGAACGCCCCCTTACTGCAAGTATCACTTATTTGGATAAGATTTTTATCTCCTGAGATGAGATGTGCTGTCATCAAGTAACATAGTAGAATATCAGGCACAGGGATGTTTGGGAGATCTGATAATCCAGTTCTTATAGGTCTAAAATATTTACAACTAAGAGAAAGACTTGACACCTCACTTATATGGCTGCTACATGTAAGGCTGTCATAAAACATAGTGATGTTATATCAATCACTGGAGTGCTTGATTGCATTAATAAGATCTTTAATTGCACACATTTGGTTAAACATGCACCGTCGAGATAAATGTTAATCAAATTCTGTAGACTTGTCCTTATACAAAAGGGAATTATGTTTCTCTAAGTACTTATGTTAGTTACTTTAAACTATCAATCAGTGATGCCAGTTTTAGGCTATAACTCAGTAAATTAGGTGCCTGCATGACACTTGAAAAGACATTGATGCCCAACAATATATTCACTGCCCTATATTTAGAGAATATTCAGCTTGAGGTTAGAATGCTTAGAATGATTTAATTGGATATGAAATTTCAGACCCGATACTATTTGAAAGTATTTATTAAATATTTTCAAGCTTATAATTATATGGAATATAATTAATTTTTTACAATGTTCTTCTAAGAAAAAGAAGTTCTATGACTTCATCATAAACCAATAGCATAAAGTCTTGAGAAGCACAAGAATTTTGGAGTAGTTGTGAATCTTGTGTTTAAAGCAAATTGAATTCATTACCCTTGTTCTAAAATCCTAAAATTATATATGAAGATCTTGGAATTATCTGAAATTTAAATGTCCAATACAAAGAATTTTGACGAAAATTTAACTACTTCAGTTTGAGCCATATTACAGTTTGAGGCATATTACAGCTGATTGACTGTGACAAACTACTTCCCTGATTATAAAACTCATTTTACTTCATATATCATTCAAAGAAAAAGCCCCAACAGCCATCTAATTTGAAATAATCAACATTGTTCTCAGCAGCCTGCCGTATAACATAGACAAAAGAACTACCTCGAATGGAGCTGTTAAGTCATGGCAGTCTTTTATTACTGCAAATACTGTGCTCAACACTATTGAATGGAGAAGACATTAATCCAAGCCCCCTGCAGACAAATAAAAGAAAAGATTTTACCATATTGTAAATGTCTATTCAGAATACAGCTATGGCTACAACCAAGTACCCACATGTAATCTTTCAATGCTTACCATCTTTATGCTGGTGCCGACCATAGAAATATGAATTACCGATAAATTCTGTACCAGGCGGAAGCGGGAAAAATATAAACTGGGTTATCATAACCTCCAAAAAGCTGTAGCTCAAATTTTGATGTTAGTAATAAAATAATTACAAATTCAGGAAATAATCCATTTATCAAAGGGTTATGAGATCATGATGCTTGGGCTATGAGTAGGTCAAAAGATTGCCCCACCACCAGAGCACCGAAGTGTACAGTCTATGATATAACTGCGTATTTTTCTATTTATTCCCCTTATTTCTACAAATCTGAATGAAGGCGCAGATTGAATGATAAACAAATGGCCAATAACTTTGCTAAAAAATAACTACCATTTTCAACAAAAATGTCCAATTTCAACATCCTACAGACAGTAATTCATGTATAAACAGAAGAATTCCGTAGACAAAAGCTGATGGAAAGATATTGTTAATTGAAAAATTGTTGAGATTTCACCCAAGCTGTTAAAATAATTGATTGAATGAGCAATGGCAGCAGAGCTTCTTTCATATAATTTTGCTTTTCAAAGTCTCTTTCATATACTCTTGCTTTCCAACAAAGTCTCTGTGTGATATTCTGGGACAGGCCACTCAATTTATGGCTTGAGGGATGCAACTGACACAATATGAAAGAGCTTTGTCTCTGATATAGAACTTCATAGGCATGAATGGCACCTGCAATCCTGTAATGCAATATAAAAGGCAAGCCAATATAAAAGGCAATGCAGTTTTATAGCTTGAGAACAGCTTACTTAACACAAGCAGGAACTAAAGCGAATCTCTTTTCATTTAAAAGAGAAAGTGTTATGTAAACTGAGAGATCAAAAAGATTTTGGTTTGAGGCCTCGCATACATAGAAAAAGATGACTTTATACCGGTTCTGCCAAGTCAGCATTTTAACTTGGCCAACCCACTGTCGAAATTTATATGAAGAAACCAAATCTTCTACGGTGATAACCGGATTTGGCAAATCCGGTTATCACCCCTTGAGGTTGCCACCTTAGTAACAAAATTCTCCGAATTTTTGAAAAATTCACGAATTATTCACGAATTTTAGGTGTGTCGAATTATTCACGGATTTTAGGTTCGCAGAATTATTCATGGATTTTGCGAATTATTCCCGAATTTCACAATAATTCATTTACTTCAACAAAGTATACTGCTTATTTTGTATATTATCTAATCATATCGTTGAATATCTTTTTATAATTATTATTTTCTTTCCGAATTTTTCCGAATTTGACCCTTGCCGAATTATTCCCGAACCCCGACTTTGTTACTATGGACTTCCCACATGTCCCTTTTGACACCCCTTAACTGTGGTTAAGATTCACCCAACCCCAGGGTTCACCTACCCATCCTTGGTTTTTAGAAAAAATATTAATTTTTTTAAAATTAAAAAGTTGTTTGAGGGTTTTTTTAATATTAAAATATTTTTATAAGAATTAATATTTTTTTTCTAAAAACTAAGGATGGGTGGGTGAATCTTAACCACAGTTAAGGGGTGTCAAAAGGGACACGTGGCGATCTTAGTGGTGATAACCGGATTTGCCGTAGAGGATTTGGACTCTTATATGAATTTATTGTAACTCAGGAGAGTCCGTTGCATGCCCCCTGCAACTGAGATGACTCAGCTCAGTCATACTCTAGTAGGCATTAATTTTAAACCCTGATAGTAACTTGCCAATGGCCATATTTATAAGGCACACACTTCTTTACAAAAAAGACCCAGACAATAACAAACAAAAAAAGATCCCACTCCAAAACAATAATAAAAAAAAAAGGAATCTCTGAAGCTTCCCCAATACTTGGCACACAAATCTTGCAGAAATAATTATATTATCCATCGTTTATCTTTTAAAGTTTATTCCCAAATGTATATATTTGAAGCGAACCATAAAAATATCACATAAAACACTGATTCAAGGCTAGTGTCAGGTCCAAGAGGTTAGAAATTCTGCCACATGCAAACAAGTACATAGCTGCACATGGTATTTAAAATGTAATAAAAACAATTATTAGAAACTGCAGAAACTATATCGGTAATGAAATAGATACTTTAAACCTGCAGAATATATAAGCAAGGTTTTATCGTCATTATATTCTAATTTTTATATGTTTATCTTTTATAGCAAAATTTCCTTTTTTAGTTAAGGAAACTGCTAGCCCTCTTGCTTTTACCGCGGTGGGGGTGGGGCTAGAGTGATCCCCATTTTTCTGTTGACTTAACATGTCCCTCACTTTAACTCTATGGAAATTTAAGTAATTTAAAATAAAACATTAGGAGGGGAGAGGAAATGAAATAAAGAGAGACGGGAAACCTAAATCCAACCTGTTAGTATGACTGAATTGTAGTATACTTAGGCTACAACCCATCTAAGAGGGGACTGACATCTGTTGATCTAGTGGGTGCGTACACGAACATACATATCTAACTGAAGATTCAAAATGCTTCGTATATGAACCTTTCCAGAAGAATCCATACACAAGATCATTACTTTCTATGCACACATGAATCCCTTTTTAATTTTAATTTCATATTACCTATGGCCACTGGTTCCTCCTTGATACATTGGTTATTGGGTTTTGTGAGTGGTGAACACTAACAAGAGCACATCAGGATGAAGGTCATCCAAATATTGAAAACAGTTTCATTGTTTTTCGAAAGACACTAACTTAGAGCAATCGTCATTGTTGAAGGAGACTGAAAAAAGGCCAGTTCAAATCAAGGAAAAAGTAGAGTTAAGGATTTTTATTTTATTCGTGTGTGTATGTGAGAGAGAGAGAGAGAGAGAGAGAGAGGGGGAGAGAGGTTGTAGAGTCCCAGACCTTTTCCCTTGTTTTTAATCTTGTTTAGTAGGGGTTTTATTGTCATTTTGGTATCCTATGTATGTGTGTGTAAAGTTAAGCAAGTTGGAGGGTCAAAATCGATGAAAAATCCCAAATTTAGGACCACCGATTGATTACTATGCTTGAGATTTAAAATGAGCTATTAAATGTATTTGGTGATTTTGTGAAACATGATAAATTGAATGGATATTGTATTAAAGTATATAATGATGTTATATTAAATTGGATATATGTAAATGATAATGGATGGGTTGAATGGTATGAGAATGGTTTCTGGAGGAAGGGAAATGATGGATGAGTTTTGACTGTGTGATTATGGTTTTGTAGATGAATATGAATGGATGATGGAGTGTGAATAATGGAGGAAAGACAATGGTTCATGAATAATGGATTAGATATATTAATATGGATGCTTTGAATTGTAAAATGTAGAAATGATGTTATTGAAATTGTTTAAGTATGTTCAAGAGATATCAATGCATGTCATTATAAATTATGTCATATCTATACTACATGGTGATTGACATTCGGATAGGCCAAAGCCTAGAGAAAGTCCTCCACGTCGGGAATTCTCTAACTAGGGAGATGTAACCTAGCGAAGTTTCTTGGCAGAAGATGAAAATCTAAGCAATGACCGAGTTCGGATATTAATCACGATACTCGAAACACAAGTTCACATGTGTGGTAGATTACAAGTCTCACGTGTACACAAACATGACATAGACATTGCATGGACACTGAACATTGGACATTGAAATACAAGAACAAGAATATCGTACATGAGTAACAAGAACAAGTACAAGAAACAAGAACAATAACAAGAATACTGCATGATTTTACAAGGACCCTGATATCTCAAGTAGCTCCAGTAATCATTGATGCTCTCCATGGATAAGATTTCTAGGCCTGTATAATTATCATGGACATTTGATATCTAAGAGCTCTAGGGGCTTACGCTTCTGTCGATGCACCTCAATGAATGTAATACAAAGACATCAATGACTATTTTTATGGGAAAACAAGCATACATGAAACTCATTACTACAAGTCCAAGAGTCACACAAGTACATGAGTCAAGATATGTTCACATGTTTTCGCACTCCGATTACATACATAGTATATTAAACTATTATTGATTATGTAACTACTACATGAATTGGATATTGAGCAGGTATATGTATTATTGCTATTGTTAGTTAGATTGGATATTCGCTTAGTGTTTTCAATGCTCAATTGACCTGTTATTGTTTTCAGGTTCAGTGCAGGAGCATACAGCGGAGTCGTGGATTAAGGAGTAATACTTTGAAGAAGGAGAAGTAGGTGAGCTTCTAAAAGAGGGAGCCAGGGATTTGATAGTTATCCCTATTAGTAGATCATGGTTTACTTTCTGAGTAGTATTGTTTTAGACTTATGTTATTTCAGGATGTTGCTTAGACTGTGTGCTTTTGTTTGATGACTTTATTGTACCCAATCATGGTGGATTATGTTGGGCTTATTTCAATTGTTCAAGATGGTTTGAATTGTATATGTCAGAAGAATTTTATAGTTGCTATTTTTGAAGAATTATCTTTTAGTTTTGCCTTATTGCTATTGAATTCAAGCAAGGATAAGTAATTTAGCGGACCCAAAGTCCCATTATGTCCAAGGCGGGGTTTTGGGGTCGTTACAGAGGTGTTCAATGGAATAGGAAAAAAGAAGACGATAGAGGGTAATAGAGGAGTATTGAGGATAGGGGTAATATTACCTCTGAATAAATCATGATTCCAAAAATAAGCTCATCCTTACTCTGTAAATCGATATCTATTTACTAAAAAAAAAAATCTTCGATTTCTTCAATTCCCTGATCTTGGACCTCACAACTCTTCACAGCAACAGAAAAGACGGCTTGATTAAGCAAACCTTAACCAAGAGGGTAATATATCCCTCATCTCCCATTCTATTTCTGTTATAAATCTACAGTAACATGGAGACAATGCTACCCTCCCTGTAAAGACAGGCCAGCACTTCCTTGATTTTTTTCCATTCAAAATAATCACTTACCATCTAATTAAATATTGGAAAATTTACTCAACTGTTATGAGATATAAAAACATATCCTTGCAAAAGTATACATATATACTCTCCTAAAGATGCATATAGATGGTAGGAACCCGATGCTGGTGTCGGCGAGGTCGGAGGACAACAAAACAGTGGCCAATGATGGCAGTTGAGGTTTTTGTGGACGGTCAATAAAATAAGGACATTTACAAGTGTTCTTGGTTTCTGGCGTAGTAACAAATTCAGGGTTCGGGAATAATTGGCAGGGCTCTAGTTCAAAAAAAATAAAGACAAAGTCGGGAAAACTTTGGTGAAAAACGGAAGCAATAAAAATAATTATACAAACAAAGTAACACGATACCAACAATAGTTACCAAGTCGAAGTTCAAGAATACTCGCCTGGAAATTTTTTTGAAAAAAATGACACATCGTAAAATTCAAAAATAAATTGAGCAAGATATTAAATAAGATTACTAATTATAAAAATTATAAACACACATATTTCATATATTATATATTTATTCGGGAATTTTTCAAAAAGCCATGAATAATTTGTAAAATTTGTAACTTTTTGAAAAAGTCATGAATAGTTAGGGAATTAATTGTTCGATGAAAAAGTGGTGTATTATTCGGGACTTTTTGAAAAAATTGAAGAACTTTGTTACTATGGTTTCTGGGAATTGAACTTGCAATGGCAACCAAAATCCTTGTTATAAAAGGGCTTTGGGTTTCTAACACATTTTCTCAAAGAAACCCACTTTCTCAGAACCTTTTCTCGCCAAATGAACGGTCCTAAGGATATGTGTTTTTAAAAGAGAGTAATCTTGGATGGACATTAGCTCCTCCTACACCCAATAAACATGAACATAAAGAGTACAACATTGTAAAGGTTAACTAAAGACCAAAACTTTTTACCTCAACAGATTTGGTTCCCCAGAAAACCCGTAATAAATGCAATTTGATTGTCATCCTTTCCTTAGCTGAAAATTCTTCTTCGTTGAATTATAGTGATGGAGGGATGCAAGACTGAGAGAGAATGACAACCAAACAAAAACAATATAACCGATAAATATCTTAATAAAAATAGTAACAAATGATGCATGGTATACTAAAAAACAATTAAGGCTCATATTTGGATGACAATACATGAAAGATCCATCTTACCTGCAATTCTGAGGAACCCTCCAAGATGCTACCCGTGATCTTTTCATACTTGGTGGCAATGACAAAAAAAATTTCCAATCATCTATCATTATTCTAAGATCATGAAGCTTGCTATCCAGACCAATACAACAGTTAGCATGCATTGTACAGACTTGATTCAAATCTTTGCTAGGCTCACAGAACCCACCAAAGTAAGCAGTATTCAAGAATCTCATTTTCAGTCCAATCTCAGTAATGAAGGGATCATATTTAATCATATTAAGCACATCCTGGTCATGATATCCTGGAAAGGTCTCTCGTGAGGAGTACCAGAACTTGTAGAACTCTATCGAGCGATTATTAGACTTTACATAGTTAAACCCTCCGTTTGGTATGTTCTGAACATCATAAGAGCTGCCAAAGAAGTGATCACATGCAATCTGGAAATCTGCCTCCAGATAGAAGCGTGGAAATGGGTCCCTGAACCACATGATATCAGCATCCTGGAGGAGAAAAATGGTTTAATTGCATTAAATAATGCATTAAATACGAAGAAAATAATACTACAAGGCTGATGAAGAATAAGAAAGAAATGGAAAAGATATTAATCATTATCCAAGAAAATGCTTTAATTTCCAAGAATGAAACATAAGTTTTGCACAAAATCTAAGTTCCTATCTTAAAAGAGATGTGACCCATTTATGGCATGGAATTCATGATGTGTTCCTACAAATGAGTGGAACTCCACCATTCAATTGGTCTGAGCTAGGGAAAACGATCTATTGTTACTATATTGCCATCTATTTATGTTATAAGGTAACAGATTTAGATCAGCAATTGCTAGCTGTCTTTCTATGAAACGAGAAGTGTTCCTCTCAACCCTTCAGTTATACACATTCAATTCCAACACATACCAAGTCATGTCCATTCCAAGGGTAATCTGACCAATTGACCAAGGTAATTTTCATTTGTTGGCCCTCCCCCCTTCCTTTCAACACATCTCACCAGCACTAGATAAATGAAAAAAGAAAAAGGGGAAAAAGAAAAGAAAGTTACTATTTTTCACTGTGGCCAAACATTTAACACACCGATCCTACCAGTTGGATGTCATTTGTTCACATCAAGCTGTTGATACTTTGACCATTTAGAGTCACTGATCTTAGCTGGGTTCAGTAAATTTTTGGGTCTGGACTCTGGACTCCAATAAAAAGCATCTGAGCCCCCCTATTCAGGGGTCTGCAATTCCGGTCTGGTTGTTAAAGCATTGACTTGGGAGGTCTCCAAAAGCAAGTTTCATACCACCTTCAATCTTAAAAGAACTTTCCAAAACATAGCTACCACTTCTTGTACTCTAATAAAACCTTCCATCTTTACAAAGTCATGGCATCAATATCTTGCTGATTCAATAATATACAAAAAAGGAAAGGAGAATGGGCAAAAACAACAATTAACTACACTAGAAATCATCTCAACAATTTAGTTAGGTAATTAGGAGATAATTTTAGTAATTCACAACAAAAGTATTCAATTCTTGGATGGATAGATTAATTCAAAAATTCTCAAAAGGGACGATAATAATTATAGGAGGGAATAAATTGGCCATGTAGGATAGGAAAGTAGTCAATTTTATAGGGTGCATGAAGATAGAAATGATATAGGGGATAAGATTCTTGAGTTTGCGATATATAAGACCTTGCAATGGCAAACACATAATTTCAAGAGTGCACCAAAATGGAGCCAAATTAAGTTTCTTTTTCTACAGAGGAAGACTCTATCAACATACAACATATGACTCAAACTATGTGCGCTTGCATGCAGTGGGCGGGCGCAGCGTGCATGTGTGTGCATCTGCATGTGCATATGTGTGTGTGTGTATGTTTGCGTGTAAGGAGGAGACAGTACCGTGAAAATGAAATTGTATCCCATCTCAAGAACAGACCGTAAGAAATCAATCCTTCTCCACATCATCTTCAAGTAGTCAGTGGTCATAAAGTATGCCTCCCCAGAAAAATCAACTCCTTCAGTGATAAGAGCGAAGCAATGGGTGTGCAAGGCCAAGCAACGAGTATATGCCTTTTGGTCCAATGCGATAATCACCAAATAGTTCAAAAGCCTACGGGTGCGATCCCCAATTCGGAAGCTCTCGAGGAAGAGGTCAATAACAGAATCTGGGGCTGCCCATGCTTCATTTAAAGTAGTTAAGATAATAGTTCGGTCTTCCATGGCTGCCTCCTGCAGAACTCTTTCGAGCCCAAATTCCTCACTATCCTACAAAAGTAGCCAAACTCAATAGAACAGGGAAAAAAGTATAAACTCCAAGAGTATTTCAATGCCACAACTAGATTTACGCAGTCCAAATCATAAAAATAAGAAACAATGCAGAAAAATGACATTTTCATTTCCTTAAAAAAAAAAAATTAAAAAAATTTCTTTTATTTTGTTCTGGATGGATATAATTAATGTATCCACTAGCTGAACACCTATTTAATGAGATCAGTAGCCAAGAATCCAGGCCTTATTTGATAATGTCAAGCCCAAATAACTTCCTTTTGGTGAATGTCGCATCTGGTACATGTCAGAATCCGACACGGGTATGGAGTGTTGTCAGATTTGACAAATCCTAAAAAATGGGATTAGTTTATTCAGCATTATATATTAACCTATAAATTGTACTTGTAACTAATAATAAGCATCATAATGGATAATAAAATGGGAGAATTTAATATTCGTATAATTGTCATAAATGAATTATATAATGGGAGATTTTGTTGTTGTGTATCGTCTGCCTATTTTAGGCAGAAATATTCATGAATGCAATATAATAGTTTCCACATATAACTTTCTGTTTGAAATAGTAGACTTCATAGTCTACAGTAAATCTTCATAAAGCAGATATTTCAAATCTATACTCAGTATCATTAGAGAACTATATGTCGGTGACCTCTTGTTTTGAGGAAGGTTTAGCTCAACTGCATGGTCTCCTAGATTTAGACATAACCTAATTGACTGAGAGGTAGTAAATCTCATCCGTAATGCCCCCACATATCTTGTCTCGTTGTGTTTGGATAATCGGTTATGGTCTAGGGACAACAAAGGTCGGTTCACACTGAGATCCTTTTTACATGTTTTGCATATTAATCCTTCTTTGCTTTTTTCCCATCGAGTTGTGTAAAATCAAGGGATTCCTTCTAAGGTATCTTTCTTTCTTTCTTTGGTTGGCATCGTTGGGTAAAATCCTCACTTGCAATCATTTGATAAGTAGAGGGGGATTAAGGTCAACCGTTGTTTTATGTGTCTTGGGCAGGAGTCGGTGGACCATCTTCTATTACAATGTCCTTTTGCTTTACCGTATGAAGCAAATTCCTTCTCTGGTTGGGGATTGTCTAGATCTTTCCTAGATCCTTTCAAGACTCCTTATCGCGTCAGCTATTAGTGCCTTTGGAGCCTCCTTTGCTAATACAATGGAGCCCACCACCTCCTGACTTCCCTTTCTCTCCCCTGCCACACCTCTCACTTCTGTGTCTCTCTCTCTCATATACCACCCCTCCCACTCCCCACTTCCCTCTCCCCCCCCCCCCCCCCCCTCGTATGGTCCCATGTCTCAAACTGACCACTTCTAATCTCTTATGTCTCTCTACTCTCTCCCAAAAAACCCCTCTCGCAAAGGCTTCTCTTATGACTCTCTTCTCCTTAAAAGAGAACCAAGCCTACTTCTATCTTGGTGTATCCCAATGAAAAAAGAGTAAAAGGGTGTGATCAGAAAGCCATCCATCTTGAATATGTAGTGTTACATACTTTGTTCGGTTCTCGGTTTTATCTCTGGCGTTTCTCCTTTCCAAGACATCTAATCCATGTGGTGCTGTTCAAGCCTTCTCGAGCACATTAGTGTACTAAAGTTTTCTACTTCTAATCGGCGTTGGATAGCCTTTGATACCCATTCTACTACCCATAGCAAAACAAACTTCTTATGATGATCTTAATAACCTGCAAGGTGTACCAGCTTGATTTAGATTAGCCATGTCATCTTTGCTTGCTTATCAAATGGATGGTATTGGTTAGTCACAACATCTTGCCACAAAGTACAAAAATCACAGTTGTTTGTTCAACCATGATACAATCTAAAAAAAAATGGCACCCTCAGTGGCACTTAAAAAAGTTCTGTGAGCTCATCACCTAAAAACACTACATATCCTCTTCACTCTCATCCATTCTCTCCTAGTAATTAGAAATTAGTACATTGGGTTATTATTTGGCTTCTCCTATTTAATATATTAACTTTCAGGGGAAAAATATGCCTTTAATTCACGTTAGAACTTGCTCTTTATTATTATTCTAAAAAAAAGCTACTTCGTAGCCTTATCGTCTTTCACTAACTATAATTGATTTCCTTTTAATATCAACACAACCGTGAGCTTTTGGTACTAATTTTTTTGGTCACATTTTGGTGATGTTATGAATCTGACTGTGAGCTTTTGGTACTATTTTTTTGGTCACATTTTGGTGATGTTATGAATCTGAATTTTGCAGGTTGATTGTCGTATGTAGTGGAATGTAGGGTTGTCAACGGAGCGAATAGAGGTATATCCGAATTCGTATCCGTTTACATATCCGACTATCCAAATTCGAATAAATATCCGACGGATAGTGAAATATGGTACTTGTATCCGACTTCAATTAAAATATTCAAATTCGGATAATATCCGATTACATTTTAAAAATTTAAAAGAAAAGAAAAAAATCCTAAAAACGTATTTAAAAAATATAATTTTTTTTTCTTTAAAAATAACAAATTAATATTTTATATTCATTTATATTTAAAAAAATTAATGTCTTAAAATATATAAAAAGTATAATTTATAAGGTTATTTTAGTTTTATAAACTTTAATATATTAATTATATATTATATAATCGGTCATATATTTATCAAATCGGATATACAAATATCTGCATTCGCATCGATAGTAAAATCACTATTTGAATTCACTAAGCCAGATACCTATTCAGATAACTAACCGAGTAAACGAATTCGGATATGAATTGGATACGAATAGGATACGGATAATATCCGTATCCGTTGACACCCCTAGTGGAATGTCTTTGGGTATATATGGCTTGGAATTTTGTGGAATATGGATCTGGCGGTTACCTTTGTATACTGTCTAAAGACATTATTCTATTTTTATATTTACTAATCTTGAATTCCAAATTTAAATTTTATTCTTTAAGGAAAATAGTTAAATATTAGTATGATTTACATTGAATTCATTATATTTGAACAGAAAATATAAAAGTATTTGTACTTTCATACTTTAAATAAATATGAAAGAAATTTTGTTGAGGCTCCGTTCTTTTGGTGGAATTTTTAAAGTCTAGAACTTTCATTGTTTTATGTCAAATTTTACTTGATGTCTATAACTAAATTATTTCATAGAGTGCGAAAGTTCTGTATGGAACTTTTGAGTTCCTCAAATTTTTTTAGGTTTTTCTAAGTTACATAGATGTGGAACTTCTAATTAAATTGAACTTTAAATCTGAGTTACCATCAACTAAAAGGGATAGAAACCTTCTCTCATCTATTCCTATACTCTTGCCTCTTGTTCCAAAAGATTAATGTTCCGGACTTTAAAAAGTTCCACCAAAAGAACAAAACCTAAATGGTTATATTGTTGGATTCCGCTTACACTCTCTCAAGACTAAGATATTGGCAATTAACTCTCTTTTTTCCCCTATAAAAGGGCACTGCTTTCTAAACCTCTTATATTTTAGTCCCACCATCTAACTAAAATTTTGATTAAGTTTAAATTAATTTTAATTCAACTAATCTACCAAAATCCTTCATTTTGAAGTTTTCTAACCATCATGCATCACACTACATTATTTGCTAATGATAAGAAACTTCAAATTTTAATATACTGAATAGGTAATTTAAAATGTTTATTGAAGAAACCAGTTTAATTATTTTAATAAAATATAAAATACTTCATTTTAAAAAGCTATTTCCACCCGCACGGGTTTCTGCTAATTTATCAAATATAAAAGAAGTCTACATGTTGTGTCAAATGAGCGTGATTACAGCACTCCTCCTTCTCCCGACGATTACAAACAGAAAAAGAAAAAGAAATGGAAAAAATTTCAAAACCCTAACTTTTTCGCTACAAACAAACAATATAGAGATAGAGACTAGAGAGAGAAAGAGACAGAAG
Source organism: Tetracentron sinense (assembly GCA_015143295.1). NCBI lineage: Eukaryota > Viridiplantae > Streptophyta > Magnoliopsida > Trochodendrales > Trochodendraceae > Tetracentron > Tetracentron sinense. The sequence continues at coordinate 9,017,071 of CM026568.1, forward strand.
TAGAGAGAGAGAGAGAGACAGGTGAGGGTTTCGATCTCTGCAAGTAAATTTAATTTGAAAGAGAGAGAGAAAGAAAGGAAACTCACCGAAGAAGAATCGTTGGTGTCGAAGGAGAAAACATAGTTGAAGGTTGAGGAGGGATCGGAGTAGGAGGACCCAAAGAGAAATTGGAAGTAATTGTAGAAAACCAGACATGGTAAAGCAACTGCAACCAAGAAAAGAGCAAGCTTCAAAATCCGGCGAAGGAGAAGGCCGAACTCCGGTAGCATTCCGGCATTGTCACCGGCGACTGAACGGATCTTCTTCATCATCGTCGTGGATTGCCTTCGGATGACTACTCGTCCCGTTCTCTTCATCAATCAAGAAATCTTTCTCTCTCCCTCAATCTACAATGAACAAACTTCAAATCTTTTTTTTTTTTTTTTTTTTTTTGAAAAATCAAAATCGGATGAGCCTTGAGAGAGGCTTTGGTTGCTTTCTCGATTCAGGAATTTGAAAAATTGTTCATGGATTTTCCAACATTTCAGTATGGGTTTCTGTCTTTGATTCTTGATGGCTTGTTAGATGTAAATGTAATGTTTCCAACTATTTCTGAGGGAGAGAGAGGACGTTAGTACACCTTTTCTTTAACTTCAGTTCCACGTGGCATACCTGCAGGTTAAACAGTTGGCCCCACCTATCTTTTCTTTGGAATGGGAATTCGTCTGACCCTTCCCTTACGAAATCTGACTGACCCCGTCCCACAGCTTAACATATGTCTTTTTTTAACTAGAAAGGAGCTGTGGGATGCACGAAAATATTAAAATGAAAGAATGTAAGGAAAGATTGAAAAATAAGAAAAAAAATTTCTGGAACTACTTGAATTTTAGTTCCAGCAGCTAATTCGAAAATTGATGCAACTTAGAAAATTAGGAGATAATACACATACAATTGTTGAGATCGCTCCTTAAGCCAAAAATTACACAATATGGCCTATTTTAAATTTCTTAACATGACATATGGTTATAAACCCCTAAGGGTGTAGCCCAAGTGGTCACTTGGATGAACAGTAAACCTGGAGGTCTCGAGTTTGATTCCTAGTTCCTTGACTAAAGGTTGCATGGGGTGGGGGTATTCCCTATGTACTAGTTTTCAAGGCTCCGGATACCCACGGTTATCAAAAAGAAAAAAGAAAAAAAAGACATGGTTATAGACCCAACCCATGTACACGACCATTTGATTGGCCACAAACCACCTACACAAACTTCTCCTACCAGTCTATATTAAGTTTTTGGGGATGGCAAGGATCAAGCCAAATCAACCCATGACCAGCAACTGTACCAAACCTAATTTGCAGCATTCAAACAAAGTAATGAATAATGCCGACAGATGCATGAAATAATATACAAACAAATAGTTTTGATTAAAATAGGCCATTACTAAAACAAATAAACTGTCACTCTGCAGAATCCATTATGCAATCCTCAACATGGTACCATATGATCCCTGTAATTTCAGTCATCAATCATTCATAATTAGCATCGGTTAATTTTAATATTTGCATTGCAAACCTATCCACTTTCGGTATTTTAATTCAGGTGCCCTTACACCATCCAAAAAAAAACAATCAATACCCAATCATAATTAAGAGAGCTAACCTAATCATCATGGGCCATACCAGACCATTGACCGTGATGACTGCATCAGCACATTGTATACCTCGATCTTTCTTCACCATACCATGAATAAATCTGAATCTCAATGGTAAGTCAATATTCAAAACAATATAACATTTCAATTGTTGATTTTGATTTATTAAAACAAATTTTTTAATTGGTTTTAATAAAATAAAAGTTGGGTTTTAATGATTGGAAAAAAAACCATTTATTTAGATTTGAAATGGTGTTTTTACTCTAATGATTTTAGGAAGAAAAAACCATGTTTTCAAAAGAAAACTGTTGCGGCTTTAATAGTCTCACATCGGATATTTATGAGACTTTAAATCAGTTAATAAGTAATTTCTTCTCCTTAGAGATTGTTCTCTTGAGTGTACTCATACACCAAGTGTGGGTGCACTAGCGAGTGCATCACACCGAACGCGACATGCGCATGCGCACGTGCAAGGGCAATGGGCGCTATGAGGCATACTTTGCACTTTGCTCGCCGTACTGGAGATCTGACCTCTTCGAGATTGAGCCTAGAAAGAGAGCCCAAACCAGAGAAGAAAGTTTCAAAACTCCATTGGAGATCAGAAGCTCATCTCAAAGTTGAAGATGAATCAACTCAATAAGTCAGATCATAGTATTCAACTATTCCATTCGGACCAGTTGATCATCTGTCACCAAACAGAGAAGTGACCTGACTATTAGTCTGACCAATTGAGTTTGCTCTGTAACCAAACAGATCACTGTTTGGATTTACCAAAAACAGAAGGAGAACTCGGCCAGTGTAGCAAGACACTGACCCTTAGGCACTGTTACCAAATAGAGCTCGTAGACAATCTGTTTCCAAACAGTGAGTCTCTTCAGAACTGATTCCAGAATTCTCAGAATCTGGTTTACAGAATCCATTCAGATCCAATTCTGGAAATGTTTCAGAATCGCTCCTAGAGAGTAATTCTGTTTGGAAATCACTTGTAATAGCCTAATCTGGTTTATACAATCTGTGTAACCAGGATAACTAAGACCTTAGCTGGAATAACAATTTGTGAGCATCCTAAAAGGAGGTTTAAGTAAAGTTCCTAATAGATAGTATAGATCTGTAGAGGAACGAATTGATTCCTGACTAGGTTGAATCTCAGGGATAGAGTTGCTTTAATCCCTTGCACAAACGGGAGGCTCCAACTATCTTCAAGATGCGCTTGTTGCACCTCTTAGCCGAAATTGATTAAGGAGATTTTGTGGTCATCGTGTGCAAGGTATTTAAAGTAATTAACCAACACCAATTGATATATTGTATCTCCGTTCATTTTTATTATTTAAAACAATAGTATATATCTGACAGTTTCTTGATGTATCAACTCCCTTTATTTAATTTAGCCTTTGTATATACCTCCATATATCAGCATTGTAGCAACCCTATATTAACCCCATTTCAAGAGGAGGCCAAGTGGGGGTGCCTTTTAGTTTAGACCCATATGATGCAGACTGAGGATTTGCCAACTCTTGTATACGGGAATTTGCAACATCCACAGATCCCTTCGCTTCAACTCCCTCCTTATTAATAAACATGAACGACCCCCAAAAAGTTGATGCAAATAAATGAATTTTTGGAATTTTTGTTCTACGTCTTCGAGCTATATATCCTCGTCTAATTTTGGTCATTGAATAAAATTAAACTTTGATGAATAACTAATTGATTTCTCATGTCTTTCAGCTCAGTGGGATCTAGAGAAAGACAAAATTACCTACCAGTTCTGAAACCGCCTCGAAGCAATGCAAGGTACATTTCATTTCTTCAATCATTGATAAGAACTAAGAAGTAAAGTTTAATTCAAATTAATCATTTTGACTGCCTTTCCTTTCTCTATCACAGGCAGAGGAGTTGAGCCGGATCCACCTATTCTGCTTGTGTTTATGTGTTACCTCTCCCGGTCGTAACTTTTACGGTGTTGCAGCCAATCTGGCTGGCATATCTTTGTCAAGTATAATCATTGAATGATTGGAAGTTTATAAATGGGATTGGTTTATAACCAACTTGGTCGGCGTCATGGCATACCTATTTAATTAAACATTGAACTAAATAATATTACCATGAGAATTGGCCTCCATTAACTGCAACATATACATTCAAAAGCTTAACTGGGAAAAAAAAGATGAAGAGGGGGGAGGGGGATAAGGAGATTACATGAGACCGTTCTGCACCTTCTCTTGTGTATCCATCTCTTAAATAGCACCACAACAGTAATTGAATTCTTAACCACATTTAAGGAGTCTCCAGATGGACAAATGGTGACCTCAAGGCGTAAACCATAAAGGATTTCATTCCATACAGAAAGAGTCGAACTAATTTTATTTTAAATAAGGTGATGGGGAGACTACAATAGGTGCATGCAAATGGCCACAACAATGGGTGCTGGCTTATTTTTTTTACAATTGCTTATTTTTTCTCAAAAATAAACTGTAAATATAGATAATAAGTTGGTTAAGACATAAAGTAGGAACGATAAAGGAGAGAAGAACAATATTGAACATATAAGAAAATGATTAATGGTAAAACGACATACCTGTATTCATTAAGGTGAAGCATTGCAGTACCCTTTAAATGAAAAATAATTGATATTTTATGGTACTAGCAAACAACCCGTGCGATGCATGGAATAAAAATGGGGAGTGGATTAGCAAAGCTAAAAAATAAGAATTTTATTAGAAACTAATTCATATGATATCGTGTGACGATGAAAAAAAATAAGTCGAGCCAAATCCTGAACCTTAGTCAAGTCATAGATGGTTTGGATTTTGGAGTATATTTAGAAATACCCATATACTGAATCATTTGGGTAGTAAAGAACCTGATGGTGCTCCATCAGGATCTCCACAAATAGAGAAACCACCGAAGCCTAATGGGCCCACTGATGTTCTCTCAAGATCTCCACATATAAAGAATTCTGATTATATTATCTCAAGATCTCCACATATAAAGAATTCTGATTATATTATCTCAAGATCTCCACAAATAAAGCAACCACCGAGGACTCTCATAGTTGCTAAAACAATTTAATCAAAAGATAAAGTCAAGGAAGTCCCTTTCCATACTCGGCTACAAAATCTAGAAGACAATCTTGGTTAAATTGAAAGAGTCCTACTAGGACTCTATTCCTTGAGATATCCTAAAGATCACTGAGATTACTCTACTGTAACCGTGTCATCAATATTGATTCACTTCCTATAAAACTTCTGTAAACATATCTCTATAAATATCAATGATATTCAACATCATCTCTCACGGTTGTTAGAGAAAGCAATATTGTAGACTCTTTATGGTATCAAAGCCCCCACACGACTAAGTGTGATTCAATTCCCTGTTCTACAGATTGTCTTTCTCATCCTCAATGGCATCACTAACCATCTCCACAATTGCACAGATCAATTCCACGGTAATTGCAAAGCTTACCGAAAAGAACTATCTCTCTTGGAAGGACCAAATCCTTTCCATGATTGAGAAATTTTGATCTTCTTAATCATATAGTTGATGAGGTCAAAGAACCGTTGCAGCTACTGCTTACAGCTGATGGCAAGGAAGAAACTAACCCAGAATATGTAATGTGGAAACGTGATGATCAGCTCCTCAAAAGCCTGATCTCTGGAACATTGACAGAGGAGATTCACACCTTCGATATTGTCCTTAAGATTGCAATAGAGATTTGGCTATGTCTTGCAGAAACTTTCGCAGGAGCATCTCTCCTATGAGTCGCCAGATCATTCTTCAATAGGCACACGGTCAAAGCCCTGGTCTCCTCCTAGAGCTCGGTTTGATTCGTCAACTACAGACTATCTGCAAAGGAAATCAGGGTGTTACTGACTACCTAAAGTCTGTAAAATTCATATGTGGCGAACTCTACGCTATATATGCAAAAACCAGTCTCGGATAGAGACAAAGTATTCAGGACCGTGAATGGCTTGGGGCACAGGTTCGATAGCTTTGCCGATGCTATCATGACACGCCCTCCACCTCCAACATTCTCCCAACTCTCGGCCTCCCTTCTTGCTTTGGAACAACGTTTTGCAATGAATAATACAGCAAAAAATTATGTATTTGAATCTCATTCGTATGTTGGGCAGTGACAAAACAAATCTAACAAAGGGAGTAGAAATTGGAATGGCAACAACGCTAGTCATTGACTCTAGGGGCATGGATTCAGTCAAACCAGCCAATATCATGTTAGCCTTTACGTTTCTACCTAAGATAATATTATTGATTTTGATGATAACACAATAATGTAATGATATTTGTGTTACTAATATCTCCATGAGTTTTATGTGAAATTCAGTATATAAGAGCATTAACAAAACCATTTAAGGCAAAAACATGAAAATGACACCAAGCATAAAAGGATTCTTCCATCAAAGCCATCAAGCTTAAAGAAGATTCAACATCAATTCCAGCAAGTCAAATTGAATCAAAATGAAGATATCAAATATCAATTAAAGTCCAAGATATGAAGATGAAGTCTAAGAAGTCATCTTGATCATGAAGCTAAAGAAGACAAATCAAGTCATGAAGACTCTCTAGAAAGGTTTAAATGTTTATATTTTTGTGAGAGTGTTTTAGGACTTATATAAAAAGTCCTCAAAGTTTGGTTGATTGAAAGCTTAAAGTCTAGATTGACCTTAGGAGCCTAAGACCAAAATTGAATAACTTTCTAAAGCCCTAGGACATCATTTGGAAAGACCAAAAATATAATAAAGATGAGCCAAAAGACCAAAGAATTCATTCTCATTATTTAGGTCCATTTAAGGTGAGATTTTCAGAAGAAAACAGAAATCTCGTCCACGAAATTGTGAAGGTCCACAGATCTCGTCGACGAAATCAGCCGTAGAGCTACTATTTTAATTATGTCTCCATCTCGTTGATGAATTCTCAAATCATATCCAATATCATCGACGAAATCATGCGGAACCCAAAAAAAGCTTTTAATGACTAGTTTTCAATTGTCATATCTTTTCCAATACCTCTCCAATGGCTACAAAGGCTATAAAATGAAATGTTTTATGAACTAAAATAAGATGATTCAAGAACTCCAATCCTTCCAATCAATCCAATACTCACTCTATTATTCATTGATCAATCATTTGACTAGAAAATCTAGAAACCTAAAAGAGTTCGAATTTGAGTTATTCAACTCCATTCTTTGAGAGACTCACAGAGAACTTGAAAGTGATCATTCAACTCATGTAAATGAAAAATTTATGATTGTAATCACCTTTATTATCAAGTGTGAAAGAAATCAAGAATCGGTGGATTCTTGTCTTGGAAGCAAGGAGCTTTGTAAAAGTCAAGTGAGAGGATTCTCTTAGAAGGGAAAGGTTTGATCTTCACACGAAAGAAGATTGTAACGGTTTGGTCTTCACACATAAGAAGATTGTGCGATTGAGTAAAATCGTTGAGAATCCTTTAGCGGATATAGCTTGAGGTGGGGATGTAGGCAAGATTGCTGAACCTCATGAACAACATCTTGTGTTTGCATTCCCTCTCCCTACTCTTTACTGTATTGCTTTATATTATTTGTATAGAATTACTTGAATTTCATTCCCTTTTAATTAGTAAAATTGAAATTCTTCTTAAGGGAATATGAATAATTTTTAATTTGTCATAGACTCTATTCACCCCCCATCTAGGGTCGAATCCTTGGGCAACATAGAAAACTACTAGGAACACACAACCTAAACCAACCAAGGATGATGCTTGTGATATAACTCTGTTTTTTCAAATCTGTAAGAAACCGGGTCATGATGCTCTCCATTGTTGGCATCCCTTCAATCATGCATACCAGGCGGAGGAGATACCTCAAGCTCTGGTTGCCATGTCGATCATTGACCCTCACGATTCGGAATGGATCCCGGATACCGGTGCTACATCCCATATGACAAACAATCTAGGTATACTCTCCTCTATGTCCCCTTACACTGGATTAGAAAAAATTATTGTCGGGAATGGAGATGAATTATCTATTTCTCACACTGGTAATACAAGCCTTTCAACCTCATATGAGAAACTGAGAGTTGAAAATATTTTAGTTTTGCCTAGTATTACAAAGAACCTTTTGTCTGTTAGCCAATTAATTGATGACTATTCATGCATATTTAAGTTCACATTTGATGGATTTTTTACTAAGGACAAGCAGTAGGGATGGATCCTCATGAAGGGAACTAGAAATGGAGGACTATATACTCTACGAAGTGATACATCCAATAAGGCTCTTTACTCGTCAAGACAACAAAAGACTTCAGAAAATGTTTGGCATCAGTGGCTCGGGCATCCACAGCCCAAAGTTGTTTCTTACTTAAATTCTATGAACTTTATCTCTGTTACTCAATGGAATAAGAGTGGGTCAGTCTATTCTAGTTGTCAACTTGGAAAAAGTATTAAACTTCCTTTTGTTACTACACCTGTTCGCTCTAAAATCATATTTGATAAAATTCACTACGATCTTTGGGGTAATGCATCAGTCGCTTCTATTCAAGGCTTTCGCTACTACGCCTCATTTGTGGATGACTATTCCCGCTATACATAGATGTTCTCTTTGAAATCTAAGTCCACTTTCTTGCGTGTTTTGTCCAATTCATGTTGATGATTGAAAATCAATTTAATGCCAAAATTAAAAAAAAATCAGTGTGATGGGGGTGGGGAATTTGAGAAAAGTGAGTTTCTCTAAAGGTTTCATGATAATGGCATTTTGAGAAGTTTCATGTCCAAGACACCCGAACAAATTGGGGTTGTCGAACGGAAACATAGAAATATTGTTGAGCTAGGCATGTCAATGCTCTTCCATAGTGGGTTTCCCACAAAGCATTGGGTCTAAGCTTTTCGCTCTGCAATCTTCCTTATCAACCGCCTACCATCTAGAAAATTGTCCATGGACTTGCCATTCAAGCTTCTCTACGGAAAGTACCCCGATTACACCTCTCTCCATGTGTTTGGATGCCGATGCTATCTCTATTGACAATAATACGGAAAAATAAGTTCTCGCCAAAATCACTTCCATGTGTATTTATTGGCTACAACCTTCTGCACAAAGGCTATCGGTGCCTCTTTCCAGCAACTCGATTGGGTTACATTTCAAGACATATAATTTTGTATGAAACTGTTCTTCTGTTTTCTAACACTTCTATCAATCCTAGTGGTGTTTCGTTATAGGGGAGTCTTTTGTCCTCTCAACATTTTCTGAATATATGGCGGACATACCTACTTTGGGTAATGGTGATGCGGTATCGGATGGTGTTGTTGCTACTCCAATCACTGAATCAATGCCTTCAATTGGGTCTCTTGCAACTGGCCATGTTTATAATCCAGTTGTTGAACCTGTCGTGTCCACACCAAATGGGTCTCTTGCTACTGGCACTGTTCCTAACCCAGTTGCTGAACTTGCCATGTCCACACCAAATGGGTCTCTTGCTACTGGCCCTGTTCATGATCCAGTTGCTGCACCTGCTGTGTCCACACCAAAGCTGTGACCACCTACATCTTCGGTTCAGCAGTCCACTAATCTCCCTACGGTTATCACCCCCACTATGGCTTCATCAATGGCCTCACCCGAATCTGCTGCTGCTCTAATATTTGTCTCACGACGAAGTGCTAGGTCGAAAAAAACCCTGATCCAAAAATCCATGGATCTACCATTTTAACTCCTTCAATTCCACCGGTGCCATCCTAAAAGGTTCCTTCGATATTGGTGAAGTACCTGATACTACATCAATACTAGGAGGGCAACCCCGGTATCTCTTAAAAGACATTTACAAAATCGGAGACAACATGTATTTGTTCCAGCACAATACCCTGATCCATACTCTCGATGTGAGAAATGAATCCTTTAGTCAACCCCTCCTTTGAGTGACTACTTGGAAACCGAAATGGTGACTCAGCAGTAATCCAAAAGATCACTTCTTTCTCTAAAACATGATAACTTAGCATGAAACGCCACTAACCAATTCATACCTAAGAAAACATCGAATTCCCACATCTCGAGTACCACTAAGTCAACAGTCAATACTCTCTCTCCAACCCTGATTAGACACTCTCTACAAATAAGGTCAAGAGTAGTAGACTCTCCTAATGGTGTTACAACCAAAAAAGCTACTTCTAAGGTTTCCAGTACCAAACCCAGAGCATTTAAAAACACTACTGAAAACAAGGAATGCGTAGCTCCAGAATCAAATTACACTCTAGCAATGTTATGATAAATTGGGAGTGTACATTCCACTACTGTATCTGATGCCTCTACCTCCTTCTGCAACACTAAAATCATCCTAGCTTGGCCCCCCTTGACTGATTTGGAGCCTGGCCTTGCGGTTGCTCGGTCCTCTTGGGCTTAGTACAATTTTCTCGCAAAATGTCCCTCTCCCTAAAATTGTAGCACATCTCAAAGAAATCCTTAGGCTCTGTATGTTGTGCAGGTGATGCAGGAACCATTGTTGAAGACTCCACTGGAACAGCTGTCCTCTGACGCTTCCACTACTGATGTTGATGCTGCCGCCCCTTGGGATGACCCTTCTAACCATTAATGACAGATATTTTCTGTCCCTTATAAAAGAATTTTAGTGATTGAAGATTTTTGTCTCTATAGACTATTTTTTATTCCTAAATTTGAATAAATATCCAGATACTAATTAGAGACAAAATATTAGTGACGTACGGTACTAGTTTTCATCTCTAAAAGTGGTGTATTAGAGACAGAAATATTTTTGTGACTAATATTCCATCACAAGGCCTTGTTTCTTTACCATGTGAGTATATTGATTGTTTTAGTAACCTTTATGCCCTTAGTAACTCATGACTATGTTGTGAGGTAGAGGTTGATGTTTATTAATTCTTGCATTTTATGACCAAGATTGATAAGGTCTAAAGAGACATGACTAAGAAAGTGACTCAACTAAAACTAAACAACGTGAGGAATTGAGGAATACTACTTGAAATGACATCATTTAGAGAAATGGTACACATTAATTAGAGCTTCTGCCAGCAAATCTATTTTTTTTTTTGCAAGTTTTGCCATATATTATCATACACTCTACTCTACTATATGTATAAGTATATGATCTGTTTGTTCCCTTAGAAGCTTGTGTTAGTGCACTACATTGAGCATTATTCTAAGTTTCAGCTCATTAGGGATTGAAAAGTTCTCAATTAAATGTGGCCAATTTGTTTAGGGAAAGTATGAGTGGTAGGAGATGAGATGTACTCTGTTAGTTTTCTTTTTAAAATCGGTAATTAGGTAGATATATTAATCAAAAGATAGATACAAGAAAGCAAAGGTATAGTGTAGTAAAAGAGTTTACAATAGCGAAAACTGAAAAGACTAAAACAACACAAAAGAACCCCCATGACTGTGGTCAGATCCTAAACTGTGTCAAATTTCATCCCAACATGGCTCTCAGATCCACCCCACCATTTCGAATGAAAACCCATTCTAAGATCAGTAGGTGGTTTTGCTCTTGAATATGGTATAGTGTAGTAAAAGAGTTTACACTAGCGTAAACTGAAAAGACTGAAACAACACAAAAGAACCCCCGCGACTTTGGTGGTTAGATCCTAAGCTGTGTCAAACTTCATCCCAACATAGCTCTCAAATCCACCCCACCATTTCGAATGAAAACCCATTCTAAGATCAGTAGGTGGATTCGCTCTTGAATATGAGAAATATAAGAGGTGGAATTGTAAAAAACTCTCATATTTCTTTCTTGTCAAATGGACCATGATATAGCGCTAGGTAGAACCAACCAAATAGCCCCCACGACACTATCCGTACTAACCAATGACCAGTAGGATAAGAAGTTCTGAAAATAATATTCTGTTAGTGAAATAGAGACTTGGCAGGATATTATCTTGAGAAGACAAAATTTCGTTGGCTGCCCACCTTATTTCCTTGCTCAAAAGTAATACTCTCATTGCTAAGATGAGAATATCGTTGTTGTGGCTATGCAGGAGTTGGGTATGTTGGTGTCATTTTGGAAGATCATATGGCTGCTCTTCTCCTTTTGTACAACCTCTCCTTTATCTACCAAGCTTTTGAGTGTTCTTTGGCGTCCATAATTCTAGGATCCAAGGCATGGATAAGTGAAGAGGAGGGGAGTGAGTCTTTCCATCTCCATCGACCAGCATTACACAACTCCAGATCCTTATTCTACTGCGTTCAAAGGAATGTGTCCTTGTAGTATCTTCCAAACTTAGAGACGTCCCACAGTACAAGTGAGGCACGTAAGCACCACCACAACAAAAGAGTTTGAGAGGTAGAAGAAAAAGATTTGATATGATAACTTTAGATAGATTGTGATTGGATATTAAAGAAAGAAAAAAAGAAGAAGAAGATTGTGATTGGAAATTAAAGAGCGAAAAGATGTAGAGTTCTCTATCAAACTCATTTAAACAAGGTAAATTATTTGTAACCTATTCACCAAAGAATATCTGTTTCAGCTTTCCATTAATCTTTTTTTTTATCGAGAGAAACAGTATTTATTTTAGAGGAAGAGGTTAAACAATTCCATTCATGGAAAGAACACTCATTTGGTATCAAATACTGAATTCTAATATGCAACATAGCCCCATTCTGTTACCTCTCTCCTCTCTTTTACTTAAACATTAATGAATATGCAATTTGTACCCTTCAGCCTCATTCAAGCTTTTACAAGAGTCGACGTTCTTGATGGGCTGATAACAGATCTCGCATAAGCAACCGGCAAAGCTATCAACTTCTTGGCGTTGCTAACATAAGCCCTCTTGGTGAAGTTGTCGTAATCATTAGCTTCAATCTCATCCAATATTTGGCGATACAGTAGCAAAGATGCCCACACCTGCAACACATTATATTAGAAGCTTATTCTGGTCATCAAGATCATGAGCTGTCTCCTGAAATTCATCATTCGTCTGAAAAACTTAGGCAGTGCTGGATACAATTCAAAATTGACTTTTTGTGACTTCTGGATCTTGAAGAGTCAAAAATCGGTTAAAATGTCATTTCGTTCGGCACTTAAGAGAATAACTTCTTCACGAGTCAAAAGTTATAAAAATTCAAAATGTTATCTTTTAGGGGGAGCTGCCCTAACTAGCTTTCGTGGGAAGTCTCAAATTATTGTAAAATTCATTTTTCTTAAAACATTATTCCGAAGAGTCCTTCCAGCCTTCTCAGAGAAGTTTATCCAAACAAGCACAGTTTTCCATGGTAGAAAAATAAATCCATGTTATAACCTGGGGGTTTAGTTGATGTGTAACCACCTCAATCAAAGCCACTGGATATGAGAATATTGATGTAATAGACCTTCTATGAAATCATGTTCCCATATTTAGCAGCTGATCATAGAGGAGATATTGCATAAACATACCACCTATGCTACCACATCATAGATCTTCGGGTAAAGAGGTTTTCATGAAGCAGAGTGGTATTAGCATAATATTGCTTATTTCTCGTATTTAGGTAGTGGTGAACAATCTGCATTTTATTTCCTTTTTGAGGCATTTTAGTGTATATATGTCTGTATTCATATATTTGTGAAAGTTCCTACCGCTTACCGGCCATCTACTAGCTGAGCTGAGTTCTGTAACTCCTTTCTCTGCTTCATCGAAGAACATCCTAGCCCTCTTAATTTGGCTCTTCATGAAATTCCTCCATTTGTCTGTTACCTTTCCCGCAAATATGTCCTCATCTGAAAGCCCTGCTTGTGCAAGCTCATCCTGTGGTAGATATATTCTTTTTCTTCTTGCACTGAACCAAAAGGAATTCATTAGAAGAAGAGGAAAGACTTTGTATATGCTAAGCATTGCTGACAAGATCTCCTAATTTTCTCATTAAATTCTTCTTGGTAGCAGCAACTAATTATCACAGGGTACAGATCAAAACTAAAACCAAATGCAACTAATAGAAGTTAGAAAACTTAGAAAAAGCAAGAAAATAGCTACCATTTTTTCATACTTTGATGAATCAAGTTACCAGTAACATGGCTTACTGGCCTAGTACTAATATATTTTTTGGAAATGTACATTTGATGGACCAACCAATTGCAGCCCCCATAAATTAGATCTCATAACCCCACATGTAACCCAATCAAATGAACCTAGGCATCCCATTATTTGTAAGATGCTTAAGGTCATCCAAGGGAAATGATTTTTGGGTAGGAGATTTCCTAGGCATGGCTTGTTGATTGGAGAGTTCATATCAATGTGCATTATCACCACATATACCATAGATACAGGAAAATTTTAATAATATAGGAATAGTATCCCATTTACCTTTCCACGAAAACCCTTTTAGAGACTTGCATATATTACCCCCAAAAAAAAAAAAAAATGAACTACATATTTGATAGGATGTAATTTAGAAAACTATGATATTAATAATTCTTGGATGGATTACGATGACCCTATAGAGGGTTTAAATATATAATCCAAGACTCCTAACTTGGAAGATAATCTTAATGATAATCCTAATCTACGAGAGATTGTAATCCAAGATTGTAATTGTGATGAGATATACTTATGATAATCCTAATCTTGCCTTCGAACAAATGAAATACTCAACGTAAATATCTTATAGGTATGCCCGCAAATGCACACACATTCATGATAGCTAGGTTACCAATAATTTGACTTTCTGGTTGGATAAACTTTTCTAAGAAGAGAAGGATTTCTCTAGGAGAATTTTTCAAGAAAATAACATTAAAAAAAAAATTAAAATATCGACTTTCAAGAAAAATTATTATTTTTGACTTTACTGACTTTCTAAATTTTTATATAAAGTTAAAAGTTATGTGAATAACCAGATGTATTTCTATTGTCTTTTGTTGTTTAAAAGTCAATAGAAATCATTTTAGAAAATTTTCCAAACACAACCTAAATATTTGAAGGATAGCAAGTTTTTCAGCTATTTACTTACTCCTCTCCAACATCCCTGAGTATGTTGGTTAGCTGATTTGCAAGCCCTAATACCAAGGCTGCATTATAGACGCTCTCTGTTGTTGCCTGTGATTCGGGTGCAATGCCCATAATCGGAACACTAAGTAATCCGACAGTTCCAGCTACGTAGTAACAGTAGAGATAGAGTTCATCAAAATTTTTGTATCTCCACTTTTTAAGGTCCATCCTCATTCCTTCAATCATGTCTTTGAATGGCTGAAAATTAAGAAATCTCAATTTTAGATAAGAAGTTTACCAACATCAAAGGGCCCACGTACAACTAATACATATAAATTAAGGAAAATAATCACCTCCTCGTTTGGTGACACGAGGAGGGGCATCTTGGCCCATTTTCTTGCCATGTGTCCTTCTTCTAACCTCATTTAACCGTGGTTAAGATTCATCCAACCTTAGGGTTCACCCATCAACCCTTAGTTTTTAGAAAAATAAAATAATAAAAAAAACTAACCCGAGTTAATGGGAGTTGAAGGGTCGGCTATGGGAGAGCGAGGAGGAATAGTCCCCTCCTCGGTGACGAGGGGACTGTTGCTCAATACAGAAATACAAATGAAATGTTCTAACCAAAAACAAAGAAATACAAATGAAATGTGCAAAATGACATAATAAAAAATTAGAGAAGGCCAGGAAAAAAATATGTAACTTGGTATCAAATAATGGGAATCCTCTAACCTGAATGTGAACGGGAAAGTTGGCAACTGTATCCGATAAAGCTGCATCAAACATATCATATGGACGGCCTTCAAAGAGATCCTCCAACCTTGACTCCCACCTGTCCAAAGTCATCAGTGTTATGTGTGAAGCATTTGGTCCATCCACAAGTTCGTCCGTCCTCCTGCACCACACTGCACAACCAAGAAACTGATAATTTTTGGAACACTATTTAAAAAAAAAAAAAAACCAGAATAAAGCAGATAAGATGGTTTTTTATAATCATAACATGCATCTAATATACATATTACCAGTTTGTGGAAAGCTCATCTCTTACAGATAATGTTAGAATGACCGTTTATCACCACAATTCTATTTCTAAATAATGCAAGGTAAAACAGCTACTAGTGTAATGTTCTAAAGATTTTTTTTTTGCTATTATCGGTAACTGCCACTCACTGTTGATAGCCCAGAAAGCTCTTCGCCTCTCAGGGGTCGTAAGCAGTGTTCCTGAAAAACAAAATCAAGGAAATTTGAAATGAATTCAATAAAGATGTCACTCAAAAAAAAATAATAGTTGATATCATTATTTTTACTAGCGGGTGGCACGTGCGATGCATGTGAGAGCAAGGGGAAGGAGTTAACCACAGTTAATAGGAGTTAAAAGGGATGCATGTTAATCCGCGGGTGCGATTGAACTCTCCCCGAAATCAATCGTGATTGACTGTGATTCTATTCTTTAAATTGATAGAAGAGGGTAGTTTGGGAGTTAAAATGAAATATTAAATTAAAGTTTTGTTTTATATAAGGGTAGTTTAGGAATTTCGGAAAATTCAGGTTATGCATGCCTCTCCCATTGTAATAGTAAAGATTTATTAGTAATTTTTTTCTTTTAACACTCGTAATTCCTGAATGGATCATTATCGTATTATACTCCTACTTGGTAACTATGGTTCCAACCGAGGAACTATAGTTTAACTCAAATTCAGTAAATCAAAGAGGAGGTAAAAGAAGGCTAACCCAAATAAAATGTCTGGGAGTAGTGTGCACAAACTTCTCCACACCGTTCATAAGCTTCGTTTAACAAACTCAGAGTTCCCAGTTTGACATCAAGGTCCCCACTAGACTTCAACTTCTCATTAACCAAGGCCGATTGCTTAAGGACAACATCGTAAACCTTATGGTTAGATGAGATTGCAGGGATTGTTCCACCCAAGCACAAATAGTTCAAATCTGAAGCGAGGGAGCAAAAACTCCTATGTTTTCTAGCATTGAACTTTGAACACAGAGATCTACTTATAAAACCATGGCAGATAGAGATCTGTGTGTTAGGTGAGACAACCCCAAATGAAGCAACAAACATTGTGAATTCCTGATGCTCTAGCTCCCCTTGGATGTTCTTCGATCTATTTTTCCTTCCTCCTAGATCAACTTGATCAAAACAAGCTTATATTCCAATGTTGTACCAGAAATACCCAGAAAGAAAAAGGGCAATAAACAGAAACAAATGTAGTAATAGTAAAGAACCCCACCTTTTCTCATTCTCTACCGTTCATAAGAACCTCCATTAAATAAAACAAAGCTTTTGTATATCAACATCACAAAGAATATCTCACCTTCTAACCCACCTAATTCTCCAATCTTCCAAATCCCACAATTTCCAAAATTTTCTATTTCTTTTCTATTCCCACTTGGGTTGTGTTCTTCGAGGTCGGATCACAGTCCATTGCCATTGAACTCTCCACGAGTTCAATTGCGTCCACAGATCAACTAGTGTCGCTTTTGACTCATATTAACTGTGATTAGGATTTATTAACTCTTGGGTCAACAATAAAACATTGACTTTTAGAATAAAAAGTATTTAACTTTTTTTTTTTTGTCTAAAAATGTAATTTAATTTATTGAAATCTTATACAACCCATTACAGGAACTGTCTGGTTTGGATCAGATTCTTATCTTCTTTAACCAGCATTTCGTCTTTCACACATCTCTTGCTTCTATACAAGGGCTCCTCTATTCTTATCTCTAGAAATGAATTCTACTTGAACAATTTTTTTTTTCTTTTCAATAACTTATTGAAAAATATTTAACTTAGATTAAGAATTTTTAACCTTAATCTAAGTCCACTAACTATTGTTCTAGCAACTAACCGTAGTTAAATGATACCGTCGGGGAAACAAAACTCATTAAAAACTATTTAACTTAGATTAAGAATTTGTAACCTTATATTAATATCTTTTCTAAAAACCAAGTTCTATTGTTGAATCTCAAAATTAGTAAATCTTAATCACAATTAGTAAGGATTAAAAGGGAAACGTGTTGACATGCATGTGTTGATTTAATCGACGAGAGTTAAATCGCAATTGCCTGTGATGCAATCTCGTGTTCTTCACCTCTCTTCACCTTTTCAACACCTCGAGTCCTTGAATCCCCCAACAGAAAAAATAAAACAACAACTAACATGTGGCATTAATTGTCCAAGAGTAGTATAAGGAGTGTTATACAAGTCTCATTTACTCCAAAAGTTTATAAATAGGCAAGGTAAGGCATATTATGGGGACATGTTTGATATTTTAACACATTAAAAAAAAAATTAAAATAAAAAATTTGTGACAATTTTAGCCACGTAAGTTGCTTCTGTGGAAGAGGGAGGAAGATGACGCAATATCGCCAAAGTGCACTAAGTCAACTTTTTTCCACATGCAGTGTGGATGCAACACGTGATGTTGCTACCATAGATGGGCTGACGCTTATTGCCACCCCAATGCGTTTGGGGAAGACTGCCACTAGGATTAGCATTTGGGTTAATTCCATATCAGAATCTAGGTTATCCTAAAATGACATATAAGTGTCCACCATAAAAAGATTTCCTTTCCCATACCCAAAATTTTAAGATTTGGACAAATAAGAACCCACTGTTTAAGTCGTTAGTATTTTGACTAAAATGTCAAAAAACACCCCCGGTCACCGGAGACTATTAGCTCTTGGTCTTAACATGCATACCCATGTATCAAATCAAATATGGGATCAAAATCAAATATGGGATCAGATCACATCCAATCATGATTGAACTCTCCCTAATCAAGTTCAACTGCACCCACAAGTCAACACGTGTCCCTTTCAACTACTATTAATTGTGGTTAAAATTCACTAACTCTTAGGAATCAACGATCTATACTTTGTTTTTTAGAAGAAAAAAAGCTATTCATTAAGAATTTTAACCCTAGGTTAATATTTTTTAATTTTTAATTTTCTAAAACTATGGTTAGATTATTGAATCCTAAGGATTAATGAATCTTAACCACAATTAATAGAATTTAAAAGCACACAAGTGAACCTGCATGTGGGTGCCCCGAGTTCAATCACGATTGGATGTTATCCAATCTCCTAGGCTGTGATCCAATCCTTATAGGAGATCGAATCATAGTAGAGTTCAATCACACCCACCCCACAAGTCAATACGTGTCCCTTTTAACACTTGTTAACTATGGTTAAAATTCACTAATCCTTAAAGTTCAACAATCTAATCTTGGATTTTTTAAACGCATTAAAAAATATTAACTTAGGGTTAAAAATTCTTAACTCCATGATTCATTTTTTTTTCTAAAAACCAAAGTTAGGCCATTGAATTCTAAGGATTAGTGAATCTTAACCACAGTTAGTAGTGGTTAAAAGGGACACGCTGTTGAGACTAATTCTTTGCCGAGACTAATTCCTCAAGGATTCAACATATCTTGGTGAGGTTTCGGCACCCGTCAAAGAATCAATACAAGCAAAGCTCTTTGTAGCCCCAATAACTTTATTCCAGGTCAAAGATGTGTGCCACTAGATGCCACATGGGATTTTCAAAAGTAACGTCAAAAGAGGGACGTTAGGGCATCTCCAACGAATACTCCAAAATTCTCCATATTGCTCTCCTCCATATATGGAGTACATGGCCCACTATAAAGTTTTTTGCTCCACTGCATCCCATCTCCAAATCACTATTCTTACTCCAAAGCCCTATTTATTTTATATTTAAAAAATAATAATTTATATGTTTTCTTCCCCTTAACCCTAGATTAATGCTAATTAGGCATGTAACTAGAGTTTTTTTTTAAATTAAAGTTTGTTATTAGAGTTTTTTTAATATTAAAAATGGTTTTTTAATTTTAAAAAAAGAATTAATATTAAAAAAACAAGGGGTGGGTGAATCTTAACCACGGTTAAGGGATTTCAAAAGGGACACGTGGCAACCTCAATGGGTGATACCGTAGAGGATTTGGCTTTTTTTAAAAATCTTTTATTGAAGAGTTAATTTAAAAATTAAACAATTATTAAAAAAACATAAAAATAATTTTAATATAAAATGATAATTATTAAAATAATTTAAAAGGATACAATTAGCATTTGAAAAAGGTTAAAAAACATAAAAGGACACAAAGGATATTGTAAGGTGATGAATATTGTTTTGGAGATCATCGTTCAATTTCTCTCTCCTCCTCTGAGTGTCACACATAGAGGGTCACTATTGCACTTTGGAGTATCAACTCCAAATATGGAGTACCGTTTGGAGTTGCAAATTCAAATACCGTTGGTGATGCTCTTTGAAGCTATCTATGTTAAATATTTCTTAAAATAATATTGTGATAGGAAAATGTGTCGTAGTGAAGGGATATGACGTGAGAGACCTCTGGCTCTCTCTTTTATCTTCCTCCCAAGTAGACTATGCAACTCTCACTTTCTCATCTCTCTCCCCAACTCTAAGTAGACTCTCCAACACTTGGACGTTCCTCCTCTCTTCCACTCTTGCAACTCTCGGGTGAGTTCATTTGTGGTGAGGCCTAGGATGGCCTTCAACATCACATCCCTTCACTTATGAATTCCTTAAAGAGACATTTGATCCAAAAGCCAACTTCTCCTGCAATCCAATCTTGTTTATAGGAAGATCCCAGGTCTAATTCATATATAACCTGTAATGGATAAAATTCGTCAAAATAATTAAGTGTTGGAGAACGAGCTAGTTTTCGTTGTTATATCAACAGATGTGAGATATGTATCGAAATAGAGAACGAATCTGTGCTCCTCTGGACAACGGATCCATTGTCTACATGACAACGTATTCGTTATCCGGAAGATGAACGTAGCCGTCCTCTTTTGATAACGGCTATTCTATCTGTGTTCGCATAAACAACGAGCCCGAGCTTGAGTCAACAACGAGACTGACTCACAGGACGAAATAATCAGGAGGCGATCATTCTACTCTGTTGTTAGGTGAAAAACACTGTCTTAGTATTTAATGCTAGTCATCTCAGCCGAGTTTCGACCCCATACCGACCTTACGAATTATAGGCTCACAAGTGTGACACGTAAGACTCAAGATCTGTCAGACATATGTGGTAATGAGTGTAAAGCAAGTGGCATGGTTATCCATGGCCATCTATGGGTATACAGAGCTAAACCTATAAATACCCCTAGAAATTCAGTACATAAGGATCACAAAATTTCATATTGCTCACTCTTATTGTTCCGGTTTTCTTATTGTTGATCATCTTCTTCAAATATTGACTTTGGCATCAGAGTGTATTACAGGGTGCACACTCTTTTCTCCTTTTCCTCATCAACAATCAGAGCTTCGCTATTTTCCTTCTATCAGTAAATCAGTCTTTGGAGCAGTGGGTGACGCGTAAACAATCTGAAAATTTACCACACAAAAATTGGTGCCGTCCGTGGAAATTTATAAACAAACCTCCCTTTGCTCATCATACCCATCTTGTTCGCCATGTCTGATCAAAACCCTGTGCTTGTGGTTGAGAATCGAACCCCTCAGACCACCCCCTTTGCGCCTTCTATCATGCAGCAAACTTTCATCCCTGGAGTTGGGCAATCTTTTGGGTAGTTCGAAAGAGTTGTGTCTCCATCAGATCAAATCATGCTATTATTGCAACAGCAACAGTCCATGTTAGATCGTATTGTCAGTCAACAGTAGTTGTTGCAGGAGAGGCTAGATGCTTTCGAGCATGCTGGGCTGGAGATGGATGCTGAACCAATTCCCAGGCCTTCTACTTGGCGTCAGCTCATCTTCCCATCTTCTTCCCAGGAGCAGCAGCACGGCTAGCATCATCGCCAGTGCAAGCAAATCATGAAAGGAGATTTGTGCTTCTCCCTCCTCTTGTTGAGGATGCTCATCCCCATTCTCCATCTACTCATGTTGGACAACGAGATCAAGCTTGTGCTGAACCACGGGACACAGAGTATGTCCATGGTGATCAGCGGGATTCTTCTGCCCACGCCGAGCTGCGAGAGTACTGGGTTCTCAGTGACCCCAGAGATGTCCAGTACCCACGTGAGGAGCCACGGGTCCGCAAGGCTGAGGAGCCGAATGAGCCAGTTTGTGATGGTGACCAGAGAACGGGAATAACACTCAAAGACATGGAAGCTTTGATTAATGCTTGTGTTAAAGGCTCGATAGGTGGGACCTCTTTCGACCAGTTCGCTAAGAAGTTCAAGGATGATGTTTAAACTTCTCCCTTCTCCAAAGACATCACTGAGTCGTATACTCCTTCGAGGTTCATGGTGCCCAACTTCGTCATGTTCGATGGGAGAAGGGACCCCATTGACCTTCTGTTCGACTTCAAGAATGCCATGACTGTCCACAACCCTGATGACAACCTTCTATGGAAGGCCTTTCCAAGCAGCTTGACAGGAGCAGCTGCAAGGTGGTTCTACAACCTGCCCTCTGACTTGATCAAGAGTATGGCTGACCTCAGGTCAGTTTTTATTGACCAATATATTGTGAATAAGAAGAAGAAAGCAGGTGCAGATTCTCTCTTTGCCCTATGGATGAAGCCAGCAGAGCCTCTTAGGGAATTCATTCAGCGATTCATTGATGAAGTCTCTTGCATCGACAAAATCGAGGACAGTAGCTGCATAGCCGCGTTCAAGAATGCTTTGTCAAATAACTCGAAGATATATGAGTCTCTTGCTCTTGACTACCCCATCAAGCTAGATGAACTGATAGGTCATGCTTCCAAGTATGGGAGATTCGAAGATGACACCACAGTCATTGTGAGGCCAAGAGCGAAAGGAGTGGATGCTGTGGAGAGGGGAAGCGGATCATCTACATCAAAGAAAGGGAAGAGGCCAAGATATGAATCTTCTTCTAGTGACGAGGAGCCTTGCCGGAGAGCACCAAGAGAGAAGGTGATGTATGTGGAACAACGGGATCAGCCGGATCGGCGCCCGTATGAAGTTTATCAAAACCAGAACCAGCAACAGAGCGGGATAGACAAGCGTCCGAATCATCAGCATCAGAAAGGCGTCCTTATCAGTCTAACCAGGAGCAGCCAAGATACAACCAAGAGAGGGGCAATCAGACGATGGAGAGGCATTCTTTCCCAGCCTGAACAGATCAAATTAACTTTACGGTTAGTCCGGCGATTATCATGAAGTCGATAGAGGACAAGCCTTATTTCGAGTAGCCTGCACGAGCTATTCGTTATGTCACCTCGGGACCACGGGCACATGAGTATTGTTATTATCACAAATGCTGTGGTCATCTTACCAACCGTTGTTGAATACTGAGAGAGTATTTGGAGAGGCTAGTCCAAGAGAGTACGTGGATTCCAGTAATGGTACAACACGTATCAGGGAACCAACTGCTCAGCCCTGTATTGAAGAGCCTTCAAATAATCCAGGTCTCAGCCGAGGAGGAGGAGGAGCACCCATGGGCACCATTAACGTCATTCACCGTGCTCGGACGTCGACGATAGACGTAGAGCAGCAGTTCAGAGCGAAGGCGAGGAAGCTGTCTCACATAGCTGAGGTGTGTCAAGTGCGGCCAACAACGAGACGCATCGAGCAAGCTCTCACTCACTGAGCATAAAAAGTCAACTGTGACAACCCGAACCCGCGCCTTAGGGAATTATATTCTAAGACGCGTGCTCGATCGTCATTAACACACAGCGGAAGACTTATGCCCGCCAAAAGTATGGTAAATTTTAAACTTTATATCAAGAGCTTAAAAGCAATTATGATTGGTCATCACAATAACCATCACATCAAAACAAATACTTGTATTGAGTACCATTAAGTCTTTTACAAAAAAAAGCATCTATCATACGCCAAATATAGTCTTTTACGATTTCCCCAAAATGTTCTTCTAAGTCCAGATTCAACGAACTACGGTGTCTTGATCTGTTGACATGAGATGTCAGTGAGTTATGAGGCTCAGCAAAATTCTCAATCCTTCTAACTATATTCCATGCATCATTGATAATAGTAACATAAAGGAATTAGCAGTTCAAGTTATATTACCCAAAGTAGCACATTCAAGAGCATAATAAAGCAACAATAATATCAAGAAACATAACCATATAAATCCTAACTTATCAATTCACACAAGTTTCATTCATATGACAACCCATGGTTATTCAAGACCGGACCTTAGTCCATGTACGACCGTACCCTGAGTCATTCAGACTCAATACAACCCTAGACCCGTAGATCCAATACAACCTTAAATCTATAGACTCACTACATACCCCGGGTCTTCATCCGTTAGGACTAATTGTCCTAAATTAAGTCAACTTCAACACATTTATTATGTGGTCACCGTCTCTCCTGATCATCAGTCACGGAGGCACCCCGGCAATCCTGCCTATCGCATCTCCTGGCTACAACAATGGAGGCACTTCGACGCTCTACGAACGTCGTCTCTCCTATTAAGTCAATGGAGGCACCCCGAGCCTTACTGGATACCGTCTCTCCTGACTTACAGCCAATTGGAGGAACCCCGATAGCACTGTTACCGTCTCTCCTGACCTAACCAACTAGAGGTACTCCCGCTATACACCATAACATGTTAAGTCACTTAACTGACAACATTGGGACACCGACATCTCCTGACCTAACTACTGTATGAACCCCGGTTATACACCGCCTCTCCGGACAAGCAACCGGAGGCACCATGGCTCCCAAGATTCACGATATAGCCTTTGAGTTTGTATTTTTAACTCATGGTAATAGAAATCCATCTCCACAAGACTTCTAATATAAATCAAACATCTATTTTTGTTTACAAAAATAAATACATGATCTAAGTTTGTAGTATCCAACTAAATCATCATTTTTTTTTTTTTCCAAAGTCTAGAAAATTCATTCTAAGTTCATAGTTTCAAACTAAATCAATATTCATGCTTCTTCACAATTTCTTAACCGAACTATAGAATAATTAATTCATAAAATCTACATGGATTCAAACCTAAATCATCTCGTAGAGTTTATTTATTTATTTCATGACACTTTCTTGTTCTTTCTTTTTTGAAATTAAACATGCAAATAATGAGCTCAACTCATATTTTATAGTTACAAAATATTAACTTACAAAAGCCTCTTGGTTTCCAACTCTAACATGTCATAAACTAGATCTCATCTCAAACTTGTAATTATATAATTTTTAAGTCATGAAACCCTTTTGTTTTCAACCCAAATGAAACAAGGTAGTGAATCTCAACTCTATTTTGAAATAGCAAAATTTTAATTTATAAAACTCTTTTTTTTTCAACCCATATATGAAACATACTTTACTCAAGTTTTGGGTTTCAAAACATTCCATTTAATACCTTAAAATTTGTAGTAGATTTATATAATCAAAAATCAAACTCATTATTATTATTATTATTACTATTTTAGAATCATACAAAAAAATCATCTTATTTCTAGACTCATTTCAAGTCATGAATTCAAACAACATTAAGGGAAAAACATGGCATTTATTTCCAATATTCAAGACAATTCTTAGTAATTTACACAACCCTAACTCATTTCAAGCATATAATTTATTTCTAACAATATGTGAAAACAAATATTCAAGTTTCCATAAACCACCAACATTTCAAGTTTCCATAAATCATAAACATTTCAAGTTTCCATAAATTATTAACATTTCAAGTCTCCATAAACCCCCATCTACAAATTATTGTTCCTTAGTAGCAATTGTTTGATCATTTGGTTGACCCCTATGAATTCACACATAAGTCTCTTGAGTTTGTTTCCTAAAATTTGAGTTCAAGTATACTCGAAAATCTAAGAGTTCTTAAACCCCAAAATCAAAGCCACAAAATACCAATTTATCACCTTATTTCCTACATCAAAATTGTACCACATGAGTTAATCAACCCTATCTTCCCATAATCATCAATTAAATAATAACTCAAAAAAAACATTCAATGATTCTATAATAAGATTGAAAATAAGGTAGAAGAGGAGAGAAATCTACCTCTTGATGATTCTTTGAAATCCTAGAATGAGGTCTCCCAAGATCACTCCTTGAGCAAGCACAACCCCTTTCTCCCTTTCCTTCTTCTTTCTTTCCTTCCTCTCCTTTCTTTCCTCTTTCTTTCTTGCTCTTTCTTTCTCTCCCTTCTATTTTCGTGAGACTCCCCCCAAAAAGGGGGTGTGTGTGTATAAGAGAAAAAGAGAGGGAGAGGGTGATGTGTGGGAGTGAGGGAGAGGTGAGGGAGTGATGTGAGGGATGAGAGAATGAAATGATGGGGGGTGGTGAGGTGTCAAGCAACCATACCCTCCCCTCCCCTCCCCTCATTGACTTTTTTTTTCTTGTCTTTTGAATTTAGTCATTCACCCATCCTCATTGTACCTTATGCACTTTGAGAAGCCCACCCATCACCTCCTTGTACCTTAAATACTAACTTGACTTAATCATGGTTAAGGTCTCTAGTTAACCCTCAATATTATTAATTTAATTTAATTGGCCTAATTAAGGGTCTAGATTATTTTAATATTAATCTTTTAATTAATTATGTTAATTAACAAGGATCAAAACCTCAAATTTTATTTCAAAATTCTAGCTTGTGACATTCTCCCCTCCTTACAAAAATTTCGTCATCGAAATTTGATTAGTATATTAGTTATCAAATAAATGAGGGTATTTGCTCATGATAGCATCTTCGAGCTCCCATGTGGCTTTTTCTACGCCGTGATGTTGCCACAACACTTTGACTAGCTTGATGGTTTTATTTCTCAACACTTGCTCCTTGTGATCCGTTATCTTCACCGGCTTTTCTTCAAAGGTCATATCATCATTCACTTGGATCGGCTCGTACTGAATCACGTGTGACGGGTCAGGTACATATTTTCTCAGCATCGATATATGGAACACATTATGTACCTTCTCCAGTTCTGGTGGTAATGCTAAATGGTAAGCTACACCTACTTTAGCCAAAACCTCAAAGGGTCCGATTAACCGATGACTTAATTTTCCCCATTTTCCAAATCTCATTATCCCCTTTGATGGGGAAATCCTCAGAAAAACATGATCGCCCATTCGAAACTCCAAGTCTTGATGCTTACCATCAGCATAGCTCTTTTGTCGGCTTTGTGCAGACAATAATCTCGATTGAATTAACTCAATCTTCTTTGTTGTCTCCTGCACCAATTCGGGTCCCAGCAGCCTACGCTCACCTACTTCAGTCCAGCATACTGGCGACCGACAACTTCGGCCATATAATGCCTCATATGGGGCCATTTGGATACTTGCCTTGTAACTGTTGTTATATGCAAATTCGATTAATGACAAGTGATTGTCCCATTTCCCTCGATAGTCCAGACTGCACGTGCGCATCATATCTTCTAGAATTTGTATCGTACACTTGGATTGCCCATCTGTCTGGGGGTGAAAAGCTATACTCTTGTTTAATTGTGTTCCCAAGGCTTTTTGCAAACTCTGCCAAAATCGGGAAGTGAAATGCGAATCGCGATCTGATACAATAGACACTGGTACTCCGTGCAACTTAACTATTTCTCGGATATACAACTTGGACATATTTTCCAAGGTGATGGTATCCTTGATGGCAAGGAAGTGGGCTGACTTAGTAAGATGGTCCACTATTACCCAAACCGCGTCGTTTCCACTTCTTGTTTTGGGTAACCCTACCACGAAATCCATTGTGATATGCTTCCATTTCCACTCGAGGATGGGCAACGATTGTAGTAATCCGGGTGGTCTTTGGTGTTCGGCTTTCACTTGCTGACAGACCAAACAACGAGATACATACTCGGCGATCTCCCTCTTCATGTTGTTCCACCAGTAATTGTTTTTCAAGTCATGGTACATTTTAGTACCCCTAGGGTGTACCGCGAAACGAGATCGGTGTGCTTCATCAAGTAATTCTTTCTTCAATTCGGGGTTTCCTAGTACACAAATTTGACTCCTAAATCGAAGTATTAATCCATCATCCGAGTTTTTAAAACCACCCCATTTTCCTTGAAGCATTTTGCCTCTGATAGATTTAATTTCTTCGTCTTCTTGCTTCTTGAATTTTTTGTAATAATACCGACCTAATTTGAAGGCTAGCCAACTTGATATCTTTTCTTTGGGATCCCAGACTTAGATTCCAATTTTTGAATTCTTCAATCATTTTCCATCTTTCTGTCCTCATATACGCCACTGATCCTACAGTCTTCCGACTTAAGGCATCCGCCACCACATTTCCTTTTCCTGGATGATATTGTATAACGTAATCGTAGTCTTTTAGATATTCCATCCATCTCCTTTGCTGCATGTTAGGCTCTTTCTGGGAGAATAAATATTTCAAACTCTTGTGGTCACTGTAGACCATCATCTTTTCCTCATAAAGATAGTGTCTCCAAATTTTCAGTGCAAAGACTACGGCTGCCAACTCAAGGTCACGTGTGAGATAATTTTGCTCGTGTACTTTTAACTGTCTTGAACCATAAGCAATGACCTTCTTGTCTTGCATCAGGACACATCCCAGTCTTTTACGCGAAGCATCACAGTAAACTTCAAATCCTCTATTCCCTGAGGGAGTCGTCAACACTGGAGCCGAAGTTAATCTACTTTTCAATTCTTGAAAACTCCGCTCACGCGCTATTGTCCATTCGAACTTGACATCTTTCTTAGTTAATTCAGTTAATGGAGTAGCTATCTTAGAAAATCCCTCGACAAATCTTCTATAGTACCCGGCCAACCCAAGGAAATTTGGAACCTCAGTCACGGTGGTTGGTTTTTCCCAATCGGTTACTGCTTGAACCTTGGAGGGATCTATGGATATCCCATTTCTTGACACAATATGCCCAAGGAAGGCTACCTCCTCCATCCAAAACTCACACTTAGAGAATTTAGCATACAACTGATTATTTCGCAAGATCTGTAGCGTAACTCTCAAGTGTGTTTCATGTTTCTCTTGACTGGGGGAGTACACAAGTATATCATCAATAAATACTACTGTCAATTGATCCAAGTATGGTTTGAAAAGACGGTTCATCAACTCCATAAAAGCTGCAGGTGCATTGGTCAGTCCAAAAGGCATCACCAAAAACTCGTAGTGGCCGTAACGAGTCCGAAAAGCTGTCTTCTGAATATCTTCATCTTTAATCTTCAGTTGGTGATAGCCTGACCTTAGGTCTATCTTGGAGAATACTTGTGCTCCCTGTAACTGATCGAACAAATCATCTATTCTGGGGAGGGGGTGTCTATTTTTGATCGTTGCTTGATTCAACAAACGATAATCAATACATAATCGCGTACTCCCATCTTTCTTTTTGACAAAGAGTACTGGTGCTCCCCAAGGTGAAGTAGTAGGGTGAATCAGACCCTTATCTAATAGATCTTGTAATTGGATTTTCAATTCTTGAAGTTCCACTGGAGCCATTTGATATGGTGCTTTGGATATCGGGGCCACACCTGGTGTTATATCAATGGCGAAATCAATTTCTGTAGTGGGAGGGAGTCCTGGTAGTTCCTCTGGAAATACATCTCGAAACTCCTTTACCACTGGGGTATTATATATTGTAATATCATCATCTTTATCCAATATTATTGAGGCTACGTACCCTTTACACCCTTTTCCCAATAGGTGGCAAGCCTTAATTGCTGAGATCAACTTGGGTTTCGGACCTCTGGCAATCCCTTGTATTTCGAATTCTGGAATACCCGGAATTCGAAAGGTTACCTTCTTTGCATTACAATCTACCACTGCATGGTAGTTAACTAACCAATTTATCCCTAAGATGATGTCGTAATCCTTCATATCCAATAAGATTAAATCTACTATCATCTGCACACTGTTTATAAGTATGGGGCATCCATCGTAAATTGTTTTAGTGCACAAAACTTTTCTTGACGGTGTAGAGATTGACATCATGTGTTTGAGTGTATTAGGCTTAATTCCTAAGTTCTTAGCAAAATGCGTAGATACGAAGGAATGCGTAGCACCAGTATCAATCAAAGCATATGCAGGCGTTTGAAAGATCAAGAGTTTACCTTCAATGACGCCTTCATTTTCCTGTGCTTCCTCCCGAGTAATGGCGAAGACTCGCCGCTTTCCGCCCTCAATGGCCAACGGTTGTGTCTAAGGACAGTCTCTTTTGAAGTGTCCAGGTTTCCCGCACTGGTAGCAATTTCTTGATCTACTGCAGTCCTTGGTCAGGTGGGCTTGGCCGCACTGCTCGCACTTCGGTCCTGCTCCAGATGGCGATCCTCTGCCTCTGGTCTCCTCAAACTTTCTTTTTCCAGTAAATCGGTTATTACTCTTTCCTTCCCATGGTCTTCCCATAGACCATTTTCCTTTGCCAACACTTATTGGGGTCATTTCATCGTGAATCCTTTCTACTCTCAGTGCTCTGTCACGTAATTCGGAAAATGACGTGAATCTCTAGGCCGCCAGTTTCCCCCTGATGGTTGGCTTCAACCCTTCCTCAAATTTCTCCACTCTCCATTGTTCGTCCTCCACGAACTTGACTGTGAATCGGGAGAGTTGATTGAACTTCTGTTCGTACTCGCTTACTAACATATTTCCCTGTGTCAGCTGAAGAAACTCCATCTCCTTCTTCTTCTTCATGGTTGCTGAGAAATACCGCTCAAAAAACAAGTTTGTGAACTTCGTCAAGCTCATTGGTTTCTGATGTTCTGGAACCGTTCGCTCAGCAGTAGTCCACCAATGCTCGGCTTCTCTTTCGAGCATAAAAATTGCAAGTTCTGGCTTGACCTCTTTTGGGCAAGACATGGCCCTAAAAATTTTCTCCAGTCCCCTTATCCAACTCTCTGCTTTCAATGGGTCAGTAGTCCCACTGAAGAATACTGGTCCAAGTCTCTTGAACTTTGCCAGCCTATCCCCATTTCCGTGCTCAGGGACGGTGACAATGGGAATGCGGTTACCATTATGGCTTGCATTTTGAGTTTGCTGCTGTATCAAGTTGGCTAAAGCTGAGATTGCTTCAAAAGCTCCAGCTAGGGTATTCTCGGGTGCAAGACGAGGCGACATGATTGTCCTATAGTAGGAAACAACATCCTTGTTACCAACTTGAATTCAAAGAATATACTAAAAACTCTAGTGCCCAAAATACTTCCATTTCATTTAATATTCGATAAACGCATACATAGTCTAATCCCCAAAAGTTGTTCTTCACTAGATGTTGTCATTACTATATTAAGATTGTATACAAAAAGAAGACCGACTAAGACATCTCCTAACCCCAAAATACTATAAAGATGTACTTCGGTCTTCCCCGCCCAAAAGTTTCTAGTCTAAGGCATATCATGCCTGATCTCTTTCAACTATATCAGAGTTATCTTCAACCTCATCTCGAGGTCCTTCTTCTAATTCAATGTGCTACTTATGAGCCTTCACAAGCGCAAGATATTCCCGTGCTGCAATATGTGGTAAGGGTTGGACAACTTTTAGGTGTACGGTGCGATACACTTGCCATCCCTGGTGGCGTCGTGCTTTCATTGCCGCTACCCATTTAAGAATATCCAAATCTCTTTTTGACGTGGTCCGAATCATTTATTCCATTTCCTACACATGCACACAATTCCCAAATCACTATCTGATTTCGAAATATGTGATGTATAGTAGCATCTCAAACTACGAAACTAGGATCGATTTCTAACGATATTTTATTTGTCAAGTATGATTTGTTCTAATGGTTATTGCTTTAGCTCTGATACAAACTGTGACAACCCGAACCCGTGCCTTAGGGAATTATATTCTAAGACGCGTGCTCGATCGCCATTAACACAGAGCGGAAGACTTATGCCCACCAAAAGTACTATAAATTTTAAACTTTATATTAAGAGCTTAAAAGCAATTATGATTGGTCATCACAATAACCGTCACATCAAAACAAATACCTATATTAAGTACCATTAAGTCTTTTACAAAAAAAAAGCATCTATCATACGCCAAATAAAGTCTTTTACGATTTCCCCAAAATGTTCTTCTAAGTCCAGATTCAACGAATTACGGCGTCTTGATCTGTTGACATAAGATGTCAGTGAGCTACGAGGCCCAGCAAAATTCTCAATCCTTCTAACTATATTCCATGCATCATTGATAACAGTAACATAAATGAATTAGCAGTTCAAGTTATATTACCCAAAGTAGCATATGCAAGAGCATAATAAAGCAACAATAATATCAAGAAACATAACCATATAAATCCTAGCTTATCAATTCACACAAGTTTCATTCATATGACAACCCATGGTTATTCAAGACCGGACCTTAGTCCATCTACGATCGTACCCTGAGTCATTCAGACTCAATACAACCGTAGACCTGTAGATCCAATACAACCTTAAATCTGTAGACTCACTAGATACCTCGGGTCTTCATCCGCTAGGACTAATTGTCCTAAATTCAGTCGACTTCAACACATTTATTATGTGGTCACCGTCTCTCCTGATCATCAGTCACGGAGGCACCCCGGCAATCCTGCCTATCGCATCTCTTGGCTACAACAATGGAGGCACTCCGACGCTCTACAGACGCAGTCTCTCCTATTAAGTCACTGGAGACACCCCGGGCCTTACTGGACACTGTCTCTCCTGACTTACAGCCAATTGGAGGAACCCCGATAGCACTCTTACCGTCTCTCTTGACCTAACCAACTAGAGGTACTCCAGTTATACACCATAACATGTTAAGTCACTTAACTGGCAACATTGGGACACCGACATCTCCTGACCTAACCACTGTATGAACTCCGGTTATACACCGCCTCTTCGGAGAAGCAACCGGAGGCACCATGGCTCCCAAGACTCACGCTATAGCATTTGAATTTGTATTTTTAGCTCATGGTAATAGAAATCCATCTCCACAAGACTTCTAACATAAATCAAACATCTATTTTTGTTTACAAAAATAAATACATGATCTACGTTTGTAGTATCCAACTAAATCATCATTCTATTTTTTTTTCCAAAGTCTAGAAAATCCATTCTAAGTTCATAGTTTCAAACTAAATCAACATTCATGCTTCTTCATATGCTAAACCATCTCGTAGAGTTTATTTATTTATTTCATAACACTTTCTTGTTCTTATTTTTTTGAAATTGAACATGCAAATAATGAGCTCAACTCATATTTTATAGTTACAAAATATTAACTGACGAAAGCCTCTTGGTTTCCAACTCTAGCATGTCATAAACTAGATCTCATCTCAAATTTGTAATTATATAATTTTTAAGTCATGAAACCCTTTTGTTTTCAACCAAAATAAAACAAGGTAGTGAATCTCAACTCTATTTTGAAATAGCAAAATTTTAATTTATAAAACTCTTTTTTTTTCAACCCATATCAAGCATACTTTACTCAAGTTTTGGGTTTCAAAACATTCCATTTAATACCTTAAAATCTGTAGTAGATTTATATAATCAAAAATCAAACTCATTATTATTATTATTATTATTATTACTATTTTAGAATCATACAATAAAAACATCTTGTTTCTAAACTCATTTCAAGTCAAGAATTCAAACAACATTAAAGGAAAAACATGACATTTATTTCCGATATTGAAGACATTTCTTAGTAATTTACACAACCCTAACTCATTTCAAGCATATAATTTATTTCTAACAATATGTGAATACAAATATTCAAGTTTCCATAAACCACCAACATTTCAAGTTTCCATAAATCATAAACATTTCAAGTTTCCATAAATCATTAACATTTCAAGTCTCCATAAATCCCCATCTACAAATTATTGTTCCTTAGTAGCAATTGTTTGAGCATTTGGTTGACCCCTATGAATTCATACATAAGTCTCTTGAGTTTGTTCCCTAAAATTTGAGTTCAAGTATACTCGAAAATCTAAGGGTTCTTAAACGCCAAAATCAAAGCCACAAAATACCAATTTATCACCTCATTTCCTAAATCAAAATTTTACCACATGAGTTAATCAACCCTATCTTCCCATAATCATCATTTAAATAATAACTCAAAAAAAAACATTCAATGATTCTATAATAAGATAGAAAATAAGGTATAAGATGAGAGAAATCTACCTCTTGATGATTCTTTGAAATCCTAGAATGAGGTCTCCCAAGATCACTCCTTGAGCAAGTACAACCCCTTTCTTGCTTTCTATCTTCTTTCTTTCCTTCCTCTCCTTTCTTTCTTCTTTCTTTCTTGCTCACTCTTTCTCTCCCTTCTATTTTCGTGAGACTCCCCCCAAAAAGGGGGTGTGTGTGGATAAGAGAAAAAGATGGGGAGAGGGTGACGTGTGGGAGTGAGGGAGAGGTGAGGGAGTGATGTGAGGAATGAGAGAATGAAATGATGGGGGGTGGTGAGGTGTCATGCAACCATACCCTCCCCTCCCCTCCCCTCATTGATTTTTTATTTCTTGTCTTTTGAATTTAGTCAGTCACCCATCCTCATTGTACCTTATGTACTTTGAGAAGCCCACCCATCACCTCCTTGTAACTTAAGTACTTAACTTGACTTAATCATGGTTAAGGTCTCTAGTTAACCCTCAATATTATTAATTTAATTTAATTGGCCTAATTAAGGGTCCAGATTATTTGATATTAATCTTTTAATTAATTATGTTAATTAACAAGGATCAAAACCTCAAATTTTATTTCAAAATTCTAGCTTGTGACATCAACCATCGTCAAAGCTCATTATGATGCTTTTGTTCTCACCATGCGGATTTGTGACTTTGATATCAAGAGGGTGCTCATCGATTTAAGGAGTGGGGCAAACATTCTGTATGTCTGTGCATTCACTCAAATGAAGTTGGATCCAACCACTCTCATTGTTGTTCAGACCTCGTTGGTTGGGTTCGATGGAAGTTCGATGCAACCTATGGGGGAAGTTGACCTGCCAGTCGAGGCTAGACCAATCGTCTTATCAACACGGTTCTTCGTCCTCGATGCACCATCTCCGTATAATGCTATTCTGGGGCGGTGGTGGACCCATGAGATGAGGGTAGTTCCGTTCTCTTATTATCAAGTGTTGAAGTATCCCACTCAGGCTAGACCTAGGGAAATCAAAGGAGATTAGCTGACATCCTAGAAGTGTGATTACACTCCACCCGAGGTGCCTAAATAACAATTACAGGTTGGGTCCGTAGATGAGGAAAGCTCGGGAGAATCATTGTTAAG
Organism: Tetracentron sinense; assembly: GCA_015143295.1. Taxonomy (NCBI): domain Eukaryota; kingdom Viridiplantae; phylum Streptophyta; class Magnoliopsida; order Trochodendrales; family Trochodendraceae; genus Tetracentron; species Tetracentron sinense. Next base: position 9,051,731 of record CM026568.1, read on the forward strand.
ACCATCCGTTGAGCCCACAAAGAGTGTCAATCTGGGGATGGATGAGGAGCCGAAGACGTTGCAGATTGGAACCAGCTTGACAACGGAAGAAGAGGAAGAGCTGCTGTGTTTTTAAAGAACAATCTTGATGTCTTTGCATGGTCGCACAAAGATATGACGGGGATCAACCCAGAAGTCATCTGCCACCAACTGAAAATTGATCCCGATGTCCCTCTTGTCAAACAAAAGTCCTGGAGACTTGCTCCTGCATATCATGCTGCCGTCAATGAAGAAATTGACAAGCTCATCCAGCACGGGTTAATACGAGAAATCCAATATCTGGACTGGATAGCCAATTTAGTAGTTGTGCCGAAGAAGAATGAGAAAGTAAGAGTTTGTATTGATTTTACCAGTGTCAATAAAACTTGTCCTAAAGACTTTTTCCCAGTTCCAAGAATTAATAGACTTATCAATGCTACTACTGTCCATGAGATGTTATCCTTCATGGACGAATATTCAGGCTATAATCAAATTCTTCTTGCTGATGAAGATCAAGAGAACACCGCCTTCATTACAAAGCGTGGATTCTTCTGCTATCGGGTCATACCCTTCAGTCTTACAAATGCTAGTGCTACCTATCAGTGTTTGATGAATTTGATGTTTGGCCCCTTGCTTGGTACGTCAATGGAGGTGTATATAGATGATATTGTGGTGAAGAGCCGTGTTTGGACTACTCTTGTGGCTGATTTGGTGGAGCCTTTCTCTATTGCTCAAACTTTTAATCTGAACTTGAACCCCGAGAAGTGTATATTTGGCGTCACCGTAGGCAAGTTCTTGGGTTATCTAGTTAGTCAGCGTGACATTGAGGCCAATCCTGCTCAAATCTGTGCTTTGTTAGATATGCCGGAGCCAAAGAAAAAGAAGGAGATCTAGAAGTTGACGGGACGAATTGTTGCCCTCAACCGCTTTATCTCAAAGTCATCTAATCGTTACAAACCTTTGTTCGAGTTGTTGAGGAAGGATTCTATTTTCAAATAGACCGAGGAGTGCTCCTAAGCCTTTGCAGCCTTAAAAGAATATTTGGGCTCAGCTCCCATCCTCTTTGTACCTGAGCCTGACGAAATGCTTTGTCTTTATCTATCTGTCTCCAAGCAAGCTATTGGTTCTGCGCTGCCCAAAAGTTGTGAGGGCGTGAAAAAGCCTATTTATTTAATGAGCAAAACTTTTCTCAAGGCGGAGTCAAATTATAGCAAGTTCGAGAAGGCATGTCTTGCTTTAGTCTTTTCTGTTGAAAAGTTGTGTCCTTACTTCCAAGCTCATACCATCGTTGTCATCACAACGTATCCCTTGAAAATTGTATTGGGACGACCCGAGTTGGTGGGGCAAATGTCAAAGTGGGCTGTTGCACTTAGTGAATTTGGCATCCAGTATTGAGCAAGGATATCGGAGAAGGGGCAAGCTATGACAAGTTTTCTCTCTGATTTTCCCATAGAAGAGGTCGAAGCAGAAGTGGATCCTGATCGTCATGAGCTCCCAGATAATCTAGTGGACGAAAATTTTGTGAAGGACGGAGTACAAGAGCCGGACGGATTATCGGCTTGGAGTGATTGGGTCTTATATGTAGATAATGCTAGTGGATCAGGGCTTAAGGCTGTGCTTATCAGTTCCGAGGACATTAAGGTGCAGAAGCTGACACGTCTAGACTTTTCTGCCTCTAATAATGAAGCTGAATATAAAACATTGTTGATTGGGCTACAAGTGCACAAGAGTTGTGGATCTCAAAGCTGAGGGTGTTCTGTGATTTACAACTTATGGTGAACTAGATGAATGGCATCTATGAATGTAGAGATAATTGGATGAGGCGTTATGCAACACTTCTTCGTGAGCAATGTGAGACCTTTGATGTTGTTGACATCAATCATATTTGGAGAGATGACAACAGGCATGCGGATGCCTTAGCCTACATTGCTTCTATGTTGCAGACTGATATACCCAAGGCAGTTCTTGTGGAGTACAAAGAGTATCCTTCTATTGAGTTACAACCACAGCGGGAAGTCTCAGTCATCAATAAGGTGCCAAGCTGGATGACGGGTATGACAGCGTATTTGAAGGATGGAGTCCTCCCCATCGATGCAAGAGAGTCAAGCCGTATACAGTATAAGGCACCTTGCTACGTTCTCTTACACGGAGAGCTGTATAGAAAGTCATTTGGAGGGCCTCTTATGAAGTGTGTTCATCCTTTAGATGTTGAAAGGATCCTGGCTGAACTCCATGAAGGAATTTGTGGCATCCACTCTGGAGGACGAAAAATTGCTCATCGTGCTCTAGGGCAAGGATATTTTTGGACTTATATGCAAGTTGATGCTCAAAAGTATGTGAAGAAGTGCAGCCAATGTCAACGATATGCTAGGTTGATCCATGCTCCAGCTCAGAAGCTCAGCACCGTGTTTCAACCTTGGCCATTTGCTCGTTGGGGGCTTGACATTGTGAGACCTTTTCCCAAAGCTCCCGGTAATATGATCTTCTTATTAGTGGCCACAGATTATTTTTCTCGTTGGATTGAAGTTGTCCCCCTTGCACGCATTAGAGAGCAGAAAGTGAAGAAGTTTCTTTGGGAGCACATTATCAACAGGTTTGACATTCCTCAGTCTATCATGTCTGACAATGGGAAGCAGTTCACTGGAAAAATCATTGCTGAATTTTTTCAAGAGTTAAAGGTCAAGCATATCTTCTTATCACCTTATTATCCTCAAGGGAATGGTTTAGCCAAAGTAGCTAACAAGAGTCTGTTGAATGCACTCAAGAGAAGATTGGAGGATTCCAAGGGGAAGTGGACCAGCGAGTTGCATAACGTGTTGTGGGGGTATAGGACAACGCCACAAAGTCTAAAAATTAAACTCCGTTCTCTTTAGCATATAGAATGGAGGTCATTACTCCTACGGAGATCAGTCTGCCCACGATACGTTATTGAAAGCATCAAAAGACAGGAGAGAAAGACAAGAACATCGAGCTAATGGCTATTCTTCTAGATTTGTTAGAAGAAAGGCGAGAAGATGCAAGCATCCAGATGAGGAGATATCAACAACAATTACGCAAGGCATATAACAAGAAAGTATGAAAGAGGGTTCTTCAAGTCGGAGATCGCGTCCTTTGAAAAGTATTCCAGAACACCAGGGAAATCAACAACGGAAAGCTAGGGCCTAACTGGGAAGGACCATACATTGTGGATCGTCTTGGAAGCCCTGGCGTATGTTATCTTAAAGATTTACAAGGTAATGTAATCCAAAAGTCTTGGAACATTATGAATTTGAGGCAATTCTTTCAATAAAAATATGAGTTACACAGCGAATTCCTTTTTATTCGTTCTTTCTTAGAGTTATTCATGAGTTAGTGAACAAGTGTTTAATGTAAGTGTCCAGTGAACTATCTTGAATGCATTGCAACATCAAATGGTTTTTCATTTGAATAGAGTACTCACCACGGGACACAAGTGGGTCATCCAAAGGAATTGCCATCTGAGCAAACCAGTGGCTTATACTAATGGAATGTCCTCTGAGCATGGTGTCCCACCACGAGTCACCATATGAAATGCCATTTGTCAAATTACATTCACGATACATTACACAACATAGCATTCGTACTCTTTAACTTAGCGTGTTTGCATCTCTTATTATCTTCAAGTGCTTTATCAAGTGTTCATGCGTACTTTGAATTCTTACGCCTTGGAAATTTTTTATAAAGATAATTGATTTATTATCTTGTGTTTTTGTATGGATGAGTTGCGTTCTCTGTGCCTTGTGAACATTTCAAAGTGCTTTATCACTACGTATGAAAGACATAAGACTGCAAAAGAGTTTCATTGACGAAATCCCGTAACGGAAGCACTACACATCATTGACAAAAAAAAGAAGAAGGGAAAGGATGACAGCAATACAACGAAAGAAAGAAAAATAAGTACAATGGAGAAAAAGAGAAGGAAAAGCTAAACAGTGGACTCAGCATCACATTCTGAAGTAGAAGTAGGCGGGCAACAGAGATAGGCTCAACGGTAGCAGGAGGATCATCAAGAAGCACGAGCACCGCGGGAATTGGCTCGCTGGGAAGAGGAGGTCTTTCAACCCCTTGAACTTCTCCGTCCTCATCATCGATCTGGACAATTTCTGGACCAACAACCTTAGAACGAGTGGTCTCATTCTTCGACTGTTGTGGAGATTCCAGTAGCCGTCCAGATTCTCAGAGTTCATTAAGAAGTTCTCTCTCTATCTCGATCCTGTCTTCAGCTAGTAGCCCATCCATCTCCTTCTAGAAATGGCTGCGGAGGGTTTCCGTTAAGGTCTCCGCTTTTGCCTTTGATTCATGAAGCTGTATTATCAAAGCCTCCCTTGCATTCTCGAACTCCTCGAGTTGCCTGGTGAGATTATGGGCATACTCTTCCTTCTCGCTGAGTCAGAAGATAGTGGTTTCAGCCTCTTCTCTTGCCTTCTATTCGAGCTCTATTGACTGGCGAGCTGCTTCTCAGGTTGAGTCTAGCTGCTTCTGTGTTGAGGCAAGCTTGCCTTCGACGTTCCTCAGGTCAGCTCGAGCTTGCACCAGTTCAAGGTTCAGCCCCTTTGTCTCCGCTGCTCTCCTCTTCTCCAGGTCAAGGATCTGTTCCTTCAAGCCATTTGCTGTGCCTCTAAGCTCATTGTGGTCCTCATACATCCCCGCAAGTATGTTGCTCATCTGGAGGAAGAGAAGACAATATCAGTACAAGAAAAGTATGTATTATGAAACGAGAATATGAAAGTTAAAAGTAGGTTTACCATCGCAACAACCCGGTTCGCTGTGTTGAACATCCCCATCCAGTGCAAGTTCCTCGTTGTAGCAATATCCTCAGGGAGCCTCATTGCCAAGCACAAGGACGTGGCCACGTGGTCGTGATCCATTGCCGAGTCTGCAATGGTGGGATGACGGTATCTACGGGGAAGATGGGAACCCACTTAGCAGGTGCCTCCGTTGTGGCCACCTCCCGTGGCACAGTAGCAGTAGGCGCAGCAGCGGAAGTGGAAGCAGTGTTGGCAGCGAGAGCTATAGAGACCCCAATCTTTTTCATGTCTTTATTACAAGTATTAGGGGTATTATAGTCCTTGTTATGTTTTAATGTTTATATCTTTATATCTAATTGGTATAGTGTGATTAAGGCTTAATCAAACTTGTAAGCGGAGGGATGTCATATCACACCTTGAACTTTAGGAAGCTCTAGTTTTGGAACCGTTTATTGGAATTGAGTGATTCTTGAACCATTAGAAAGGTATTGGAACCCTCTTTGAGGTTCATGTGTAATATTTTTCCATATTTTTAGTCTAAGCTAAGTCAAAAATAGGTTTTCCGATGTTTTGTCTGATGGAATTACAGATCAGTTGACTTTGAGGACAATTTGGTTGATAAATAAAAGGAAATTTTAAAATTTTAAAATATCAAAAATGTTCCTTTTCGAAAGACGAATCCAACGTAAGTTGAATCGTCGAAATCTGACGAATGAGTCAAAAGTTATGGCCAAAACAGTAAAATGGGTCAAAATCTGCAGAGCACCGATCGCTAGGGATCGATCGGTACAAAACCGATTGCTCGGTCCAAATTAGCGATCGATCGGTAGCTATCGACTGGTTAACTTTTTTGTATGAGGAATTTTTTCAGAGAGGGTGTTTTTAACCGATCGCTCGGTCATAACCACCAATCGTTCGATCTTTCGTGTTTTTTGCAGAATTTCAATAAGGGCTTTTAGGTCTTTTGGTCCTCAAACCTTGGGACTATAAATAGGAGTCCTATTTCGAGGTATTAGAGTACTCTACCTATTTCTAACCTAATTTGGCAAAAAGGGAGAGAAAACCTAGGATTTTGGGAGGAAGATTGCTTGGAGAAGAAGGAGAGTTTGGAGATCGCTAGGAAAGCTTGGAGATCATCCTCAAAGCTTCCCCAAATCATCTTGGGAGTGATTTGGATCCAAGGGAGGGATCCCTAAGGTTGATATACTATCCAAATCAACTCTATTTTAATGTTTTGTGAATGTTAATATGATAGAAACATAAATTAGATGTGTTTTTTCCTATTTTTGGTATGAAGTAAGCTATGGATGGTATTTGGATTGTTTGGATGAATTATGGTTTGATGAAATATTAGAAATGTGAAAGGGCAATGGATTGATAATCTACGTACCCAAGGTGTTTGTGAAAATGCTTGAGTGGATAAATACTAATATACTATTATGGAATTGTAAGAAATTGATTATGAATAGTGCTAAGAATCATGATAAGATATTTATATGTGATTGTTTGTTAAGTATGTCTAATTACTTGAATGGAAATTGATAGTCGGGAAGGTAAGAACTTAGAAGAAAATCTCTCAAACCGGGAATTCTCTAACTATTTGGTATGAGACAGTATAGTCGAGTTTCCATGGTGGGAGATTGAAATCTAAGCAATTACCAACTCGAATGTTAATTTCGACACTTAAGCACAGATGCACGTGTATGTTAAGATAAGAGTCTCACAAGTCACACATGTAGACCACAAGCATAAGCATGGCATACGTATGACATTCTGAATAAGCATAAGCATGGCATGGTCCGTATCCGCTAAGAATAGCATGTCCATTTTATAATTTCTTAGGCATGGTCTGTATCCGCCAAGAACGGCATGTCACATCACTGTATGATCTGAATAAGCGCATAAGCATAAGCATCTCACAAGCATGTGGTCTCATAAGCATAAGCATCTCATAAGTATATCGTCTTCTAAGTCCAAAGTTCTCACAAGTACACAAGTCAAGGTGATGATATGATGTATATGAGCACATGTTCTTCCGTACTCTGATTATGTGACTATGCTATTGTTATGGTTCTAACTAAGTGTAGGTATATTATTATTGTTGGTTGGATTTTTATATACACCGAGTACTTTTGTACTCAGCCGGACTTTGTCTTGACAGGTTTAGAGTAGGGGTACACGGTGGAGCCGTGGATTGAAGAGACTTACGTCGAGGAAGGAGGAGAAGGTGAGCCTTCTGAGGAGGGAGCCAGGGGCTTTGATAGTTACCCCTATTAGCTTATGTTTTGTTTGGTTGAAGAGTTTTGTAATAGACTTTTTTAGATGATGTTGCTCATTGGATTACTTTACAGTTGAGTATTAGACATTTTACTTTATGTTGGATTTTATTATGTTGGGCAGATGACCGTTGTACAGGATGGTTTGAGTTTTATGAAATCGGAATTTTATTACTTTCATTTTTGGAGACTCGTGTAGTAAGCCTTATCTGCATGGATGTTAAGCAGGTTAAGGGAATGTGACGATTCCAAAGTCCTATTTTAGTCTTGTAGGATTTTGGGGTCGTTACAAGAGCAGCAGCAGCCGTTGTAGTGGCAGTGAGAGTGGCCACGATGGCCAGAGTTTGACTGGCAAGCTCAGCTTGTGCAGCTGATTTTTGAGTTTCTAGCCCAGTAGGGGGCGCAATTGAGGCAGCCGCCTCTCATTCTTGGAGCCTTCTATCGTGCTCCTCTTCTCTTCTTCTTTTCTTAGCCTGCAGTTCGGCCAGAGCTGCTGCCCTTCTTTTCTTCTCTACAGCTGTTTCAATTATTGGAGGTCAGGAGGATGAATGATTCTTGGGTTGAGGAGGAGAGGGGGCTTTCCTCGGAGCTCGTGGTGCTCTAGCCAGCGAGGGAAGTCGGTCAACCATGTCTTCTTCGACGTCTTCGTCAAGATAAGTAGCCACAACTACAAAGGGACGAGAGGACGGACCGGCTTGTCCTTGATCAGCGGGAGGAGTCGCCTTCGGTACACTGTCAGTACCAAGCTCTACCTCCGAAGCCTGAAGTGGTCTCCAAGTGATGTACTCGTCTCCTTTCTTCGTATGAATATTTCTCAGTAGAAGCTCCTCTTCTGGGGTGAGATCTGCAAAGTCTGGCTTGGAAGCGTCTTCACAAAGAAGAAAGGATTATTAGTGGCAACAAATATATGAAAAGGACATGAACAATGGAAATAGACAATGGAAAGAATAAAGACAACGGAGAACGGATTGAGGATAACCAACCTTCAGAGAACGTGTTGGGGACAGGACGGGCAAACTCCGCCCTCCAGTCACCAGAGACAATGAATGGCATCTCTTTCTAGTGCCGTTCTAGGTCGGGTAGGTGCGTGATGAAATCAGGAAGTTTGGCACGTTGACTCCAGGTGAAGTATTTTTTCCCTTCGTCTTCGGCACAGCCTCGACACAGAACAGCGTGACGAAACTGAAAGACATGCCTGGCCTCTATATGATATCCGTCTCTGATGAACTTGGCCATCAGAGACATGTATTTGTGAAACTTAGGGTGCATTTGACCAGGGACAAGCTGGAGTTCGGAGAGGATGGAATCCACTATGGGGACTAAGGGAAACAAAGTCTAGCCACGAATTGAGCGAGGTAAACAACGGTGTAGGAAGAGTGGTGATCGATGTGGACGTCCCCCTTCTTAAAGTGAAGGTGGACATGAAGAGAGATCTGAAATCGAGTTTTGTAATGCTCAAGGGCATACTTATGTGTTGTTTTGGATTTGGGGGCAGAGACAACTATACCATGAGGAGCGTTACCAGAGTAACTAGCTTCTTGGACAGAATCCTCAGCAGACATAGTTCAAGAAATGGAGAAGAAGACACAGAGAAAATGAAGAGCAGAAGAATGAAGACACAGAGAGGTAGATGCCAATGGAGAAAGAAAAAAGTAAACCCGAGAAAAGAAACAGATCGCTGGAAGGCAGAAAAAGAAGAGAAAAGAATCTTACCAGGAAGTAAGCCGTGCTGAGAAACTGAGAAATCGAGGGAGCTGAATATCGTCGGCAGAGAGAAAATCTGGCAGAGTGACAATATGCAAGAGTTCGAGTAAAGAAAGAGGAAATACTATTCACCATATTTATAGGCAATCATTGGCATACACGAGGACAAACATGGGAGTAAGATGGAGATGTACATAAATTCAAATATGCGTGTCAGACTATAATTCTCGCAGGACGGGGTTAGCCTTTATCATCATCATACATATAAGCATCGTTAGGGGCACGATCATCTTTTGGGCAAACAGAGTAACTGTCAGAGGATACAGAACGTCTCGAGCTTCTCAAAAGGCAATGATGATAGCCTGCCATGCATTAATGAGGCGTGATAGTTTTGCACACGTGATACAGCTGGCACGACGCTACATATTTGCGTAGAGTACACGCGATGTTTCAGTGTCTGTGGGGAGTCAGGTATTCCACTTTGTGGGCCGTTGAATTTATGACACTTTGAACTACATTCATGGTATCATAAAGGGGCAATTTGTAATGGATAAAATTCGTAAAAGTGATTAAGTGTTGGAAAACGAGCTAATTTTCGTTGTTATATCAATAGATAGGAGACACATATCCAAATAGAGAACGAATCCGTGCTCCTCTAGACGACGGACCCATTGTCTACATGACAACGTATTCGTTATCCGAAGGACAAACGTAGCCGTCCTCTTTTGACAACGATTATTCTATCCATGTTCGTATAGACAACGTGCCCGAACTTGAGTCAACAACGAGACCGACTCACAAGACGAAATAATCAGGAGGCGATCATTCTAGTTTGTTGTTAGGTGAAAAGCACTGTCTTAACATTTAATGCTAGTCATCTCAGCCGAGTTTTGACCCCAGACCAACCTTACGAATTGTACGCTTACATGTGTGACACGTAAGACTCAAGATCTGTCTAACATATTTGGTAATGAGTGTAAATCAAGTGGCATGGTCATCCATGGCCATCTATGGGCATACAGAGCTAAACCTACAAATACCCCCAGAGATTCAGTGTATAAGGATCACGAAATTTCATATTGCTCACTCTTATTGTTCCGATTTCTTACTGTTTATCATCTTCTTCAACTACTGACTTTGGCATCGGAGTGTATTACAGGGTGCACACTCTTCTCTCCTTTACCTCATCAGCAGTCGGAGCTTCGTTATCTTCCTTCTACCAGTAAATTAGTCTTTGGAGCAATGAGCAATGGGTGACGCGTGGACAATCCGGAAATTTACCGCACATGACCTCTTGTTGGATCTTATAGAGTTTGTGGGGTTGCTAGAAGATCAGTGATGCCACTTGTTGGAGCTTTATCAGTTTTTTTTTCTTATCAATATTATTTCTTGAAATCCAATTTCTTACTATTGTGTATTTTTTTTGAAATATTTAATATCTATTAATTAGTTATGAATATGATCAAGGAAAAAATAGGTCATCATTTTCTGAAGCACAACACTAATTGTTTTTTACTTTGTAAAAATAGGAAGTTACTGAATTACCATTTAAATAAGAAATAAATTAATAACAAAGAAATCGTCTTCATCTTCTCTTGTGTGGACCGTGGAGTGCATAATGGGGTTTTGTTTAACCACGACCCATCCATCTATGAGAGAGAGAGAGAGACAGGACACATCTGTTTGTTTCTACTTTGAGATTGGCCATGCCCCTTTCTACTAGCTTGTGGATTTAGGCAATGCCCTCAAAACAGCAAAGAAATCCGAGACTCTAAGAAGACATGAATGCCCAGAGTTGCTGAGACTTTCTTCTTCTTTTTTAAACGGTAAGATGGGGTTAGGCAGCCCCGAGAGTTGCCGAGACGGCAAAAGGTGTACTCTGTTGCTCACCAGAGCAACGGAATGGACAAAAAATGGCCACCTCACCATAAGTCATTTTTTTTTTCTCCAATTTTTTGACTTCTTCCCATTTAATTTTTTTTTCATTATTTTTGTAACACATGTCCACTGATCCGTTGCTCACCAGAGGAATACTCTGGTGAGCAACAGAGTAAACCTTTTGCCGGCTGAGACTACCGAAGAAGATGAAGGACAGAGAGGTCTCACGTCCCTTCACATTCTTACACAGTTCCCACAATAATGAAATTATTTTTAATGTGTAAAATGTTCACATCTATTAACGTCCCAATTTTGATGTTACCGTTTAGAGTCCAACGACACACATTTTTGACATGGAATAAAGTGAATGGATCTTTGTAGCCTCAGGCTACAAAGAGCTTTGTTGCCAAGTTTCATTCCATCAAAGGTAGGATGGCCAGAATTTGAAGTGCAAAGAGTGAAGTGGTCGGCAACCAAAACCGAGCAAGCATTCCCTACAATCTCAGCCTCACCAGATTGTAAACCTAAGTGGCATCCAATTTTAGAAAAGGAAAGCATAGGGACTGTTTCCACTCGAATTTCGAACTAAACAGTGCTTTCAACTCCCAAATCCATAGTGGACGACACAAAGTTCTTTGGAATAAAGGAATGCTATGTAACGCGCTTTGATTCAATGTGACCGATGGACGAACCAACCATCCGGCCTATGCACTACGTACAATAGATTTCAGAGGGTTGTCCAAAGCAGTGATATGCACAAACCATAGCAAAAGAAAGACACCCACGCTCTGCTCACCTTGTCCGTAAAAAGGGGCGTTCCAATGGCGCTGGCCAACCTTTATAGCATAGATTCGCCCCAAAGATAGAGCTGCAGGGCATGAAACTTCACCAAACAGCCAAAGGGTTCCTATAATAGCTTTTCTTTTCAGTCTTTCGTTACATTAACAAAAAAGAAGAAAAAAGTAACGACTGTTAGCTGGATTAAACGGCAGGTTCTAATTTTTCCAAATCTTAAAATTTTGGATACGGGAAAAGAAATCTTTTTAAAGCAGGTATTTGTATGTCATTTTAAGATAATATAGGTTCTAATATGGAATTAACCCTTAGTATTACTGACATGAGTATAGGACGTTAGATTCTCTGTTGTAAACCTATAAACAAGTGAGTGTTGAAACAAGTGAGCTTTTCTTTTCAGTCTCTCATCCTACATGTCAACATGTGTTCCTTTTGGCACATTTTAACTGTGGTTAGAATTGACTAATACTTACTTAGTTCAACCAAGTAACCTTGGCTTTTTAAAAATATACTTAAAAAATTTAACTTTAGGAATGAAAAAAAATTAACAAGTGTTAAAAGGATATGATTGGGCTAGGCAATTTGGTCTGACAAGGGCATGACAAAATCTGATTCCACACGGATTATAAATGAAGGATAAAATGATTCTAGGGGTTCACTAGAGGGTTGCATTGGCTTTGTGCCGTGGGTGTTTGCGAATGTGTGTTGTATAATTGGTCGGTGCAATTATGTGTTTCCAAAAAAATAAATAGGGGTTTAATTATCAGTTTAAATATAAAGAGGAGCTATGCATCACCATGTTGTGCGGAGCTTTTTTTTTTACACTATCCAGTGACAAATGTGTAATTATGGTGTGTTGTAAAATTACCCCAGCCTCTATCAATAATTACAAAAATACAACATTTATAGTGTAAAAAAGGGAGCTCCGCATCAACACCATGATGCAGAGCTCCAGCTCAAAATTAATCTCTTTAATTTTCATAGTGTTGATGCAGAGCTCCAGCTCCAGCTCCATGCATCAACACCATGGGCTAATGTATTAATTTTGAGATAAAATTACCCCAGCCTCTCGTTTCATTTTCGTCTTTTTCTTAGTGTTTGTATGTCTCGGATTCTTCGCTTGTCATTGCAATGTTTCTATGCTAATTTAATTTACTTTTTGTAGCGATTATGATGATCTTCATCATAAAGGGGGGATAATTCCCCGGGTTTGGGAATATCATTGTTATTGATTTAGTCACCAGAAAACCCATGCTAAGTGTAGATTTTTTTGTCTATTTTCTCTGCTTGCAGAATTGTTTACTTATTCACTTTTTTCTACATTGGATGTTGATTCTCAAATTAATAGAGTATATGGAAATGCAGTTAAGGAAAATATAAAAAGTCTGCTAGAATTGAAATTAGGGATTGCAAAGTTTAATTTCATATATAGGTCTATATGTAGTAATACTGATGGTTTAATCCATCCGCTTTCCTCTTTGTTGAAATAATAGTGTCATCTTTTAAGAAGTCTGTAATCTAGAAGGTGTTATTTGTTTGAAAAATAAACACTGAAATTGTGTAATTAAGGAATACGGGCTTTGGATGCCTGAAAATATGGCAACCCAGAAAACCATAGGTTATTGGCTTATTGCTTATGCTATTACAATAGCCCTCTTTATTTTTTTAGATAAATGAATTTATTCCCTTCCTTTATCTTCTACGCTCAAACTCTATGAGAATTTTTATGCTTTGTGAATGCAATTTGATTTTTGAACCCAATTTATGTATGAGATTAATTTTCAGCTGAAGCAGACAGTTTAAATATGAGATTAATTTTCAGCCAGAGTTCTGCTTCACACTGATGAAGCGGAGCTCCCCTTTTTACACTAAGCTCATGACATGTTTGTAATTACTAAAAGTGGCAGAGGTAATTTTACAATACACACAATTACAAGATTGCCATTGTGACAGTGTAAAAAGGGGAGCTCCAACATGGTGAAGCAGAGCTCCTCTTCGTATTTAAACTGTTTATATATTCGGGTCTTCTAAGTTTATATTCAATCAATGATGAAGAGGCAAAGTAACTTTAGTAAGGAATTTGAAGTCACAATTTCCTCCTCCAAGAAGATGATTTAAATAAATGGATTATATGAACATTTTCTCTATTTCTAACTATTAAAATGCATACAAGGTCTCAGTCTTGTGAATATAGAAGGCATAATACACAATTGAATGATTTAGGTCTAATGAATTCTATGGGTGGAGTGTTATACTTACATGTATGCATTGGCGGAGGAGATGAGACTAGATAGAATGGAATGGGGAATCATTATTTGTGTTGGTTTGGCACCAAATTGTTGAGACATGGCTAAGATGATGATTATGAATCATACACTATTACACAATGTAAAGCTATAATGCATTAGCCCATCAAGCTATTATTTTGAAATTCCCATTTAAGCTAGCTACTCAATTTTCCATTATTAATTTTTATTGATAAGCATGTTTAAGCCAGCTGCTTAATTTTCAATACTTAAATTATGTACTTCTAAGCATGTTTAAGCTACATGCCCATTTTTTCATAATTAAATTATGTACGTCTAAGCATGTTAAGACTGTTAAGTCCTTGGTTACTGATTGTTCATAGCAATTTTTCTGTATTTCATAACTTCAGCCTCTCTTCTCCAAGGTTTTGACACGTTTATTATTGTCCATTTCCATTCACTTCAATTCCATCTAGCACATTCAGTTTTGTAAGATTTCTCACTTTATAACTTAATTTCCTAACTTAGATTTTTCTTTATAGAATATTAAAGAAGCCAATATTGTACTATTTATCTACTTGAACCAATACAAGGTTAAAAATACACTCAAATTTCTTCTCTGAAGTTAGTTATGGAAATCCAAAGTGCCTATTTTACTTTGGCATCAAGAAATAAATTTAATTTAGTTTCCAGAAATATATTTAATTTAATTTTCTGCACGACTAAGTCCTGGTATTTTGTAGGAAATGAAGTGTTAATAGTTCTCATTTTACTCTAATAAATATTCAAATTTTGTAAAATTTAAAATCTATTTTAAAAAAAAAAAAAAATTTGCTTATATTTTCTGTTCATATATATTAAATGTAATATTTGTTTATATTTTTCTCATATATATATATATATATTATACTTTTCTTTAATATTATTTTAAATGTACTGCACGTGCAGCCTCAACTACAAGTGATAAAAACCATAAAACCAATGAACTCGTGCTGATTGTTCACGTGACAGATTATGAATAAGAGTCAACACCATGGGTTTGGTGGTAGTGTATCTCCCTTTGAGGAGTGGAGACTCGTGTTCGTGAGTCTTTGGTGTGGCAGTTTGATGCCCACCATGAGTGCTAACCCCGTTGACCCCTAACCCCTGACATAGTTAGATAAATGATTAGAGCATACCAAAAAAAAAAAAAAAACAAGGGATTATGAATAAGAGTTAAAATGCATGCTAGGGAATGGGATTTGGTCCGGCCCTCTCGGTACCAAAATCATATGCTGTACAGCTGTCATGTGTTCTTTTTAATACTCATTAACTATGGTTAAGATCCACTCACCCTTAGGTCTCATACATCTAATCTTGATTTTTAAGAAAAAAATATTAAATTTTTTAAACCTAGGAGTTAAATTTCTTAAT
Source organism: Tetracentron sinense (assembly GCA_015143295.1). Lineage (NCBI taxonomy): Eukaryota > Viridiplantae > Streptophyta > Magnoliopsida > Trochodendrales > Trochodendraceae > Tetracentron > Tetracentron sinense. The sequence continues at coordinate 9,066,827 of CM026568.1, forward strand.
TAGTTTTAAAAGAGCAGTTAAATGACCTCTCAAGACCAAAACCGGTCGGCCCACTCAGAGTCCCTTTAACACTAGTTAATTTTTTAAAAAATATTCTTTCTAACCAAGGTTACACGAATGAACCCCCTTAATGAATCTTAATAATAGTTAAAGGGTGCCAAAAGCAACACGTGTTGAATTGTGGGACGGGAGCCATACGGTTTTTTCCGTCTAGCAAAGGCATTTGATCAAATCCAATTTCGATTCTAAGTTGTTTGTCGGGCCAATAAATGTAAGCAAAAAATCATTAGAACGACAACAAATTTCATCTAACAGATGCCTAAGTATTACGCATGGAAAGATTGTTAACTAAGCTCGTGATGGCATGCATATGCACCTTCTGTTGGGCAGTATGTGTACACCTTCCTTTGTCCTCTTTGATACCCATTAATTGTGGTTAAGCTAGATTCACTCACCTTTAAGGTTAAATAATCTAACCTTAGTTTTTAGAAGAAAAAAGACCACATGAGTGAGTAAATCATGACAAATGTTAATTTCTTTTATATTTTCTCTAAAAACCAAAGCTAGATTATTTGACTCTAATGTTTTGTTTTGTTGCTGAGAAAATAAGGAATGGAAAAGAAAATAAGAAAAAAAATAATCTGATTTTTCATTATTTGGTTACAAAGAAAGTGAAAGAAGGAAAATAAAATTGGATAAAATTTTCTCTCATTTGATGGATTTAGAATCTTTAAAAAAACCTTGGATTTTGAAGAGAAAAGAAAAGAAAAAGTTATCGGGTTCTCATTTCTCATCTCTCTTTTTCTTCCCCACTCCAAGTCTCCAACGCTGATTTCTAACGGCTCCGACGATTCCGATGACGGCATTAGCATATTACTCTCTCTCTCTCAGCACCTCTATATCTCTCTCTCCCAAACTCACGGTTTGGGGTTTGGACTGATTTAAACAAGTTAAAATATAATTATGATAGGTTTTAATCTTGATTTGGAGATAAGGATTTAAGTTTTGAAATGATTTTTAAAAAAATCATATTGGATTTTAGTTGAAATAAGCAAAGATTAAAAAAAAACTTAAACAGTGGGGTTTGGATTGATTTAAAAGTAAGATTATGATAGGTATTAATCTTGATTTGGATAAAGATTTAAGTTTTAAAATGATTCTTAGAAATTCCATATTAGATTTTAGTTGAAATAAGCAAAGATTTATAACTAAAAAAAAAAAAAACTGAAAACAGTAGCTGAGATGTCCCTATCGTGAGGAAGAAGACAGGGATACAGCCGGAATTTTTAAAATTGTTTTAGATTTTTTTGAAAAGAAACTTTAAAAAATGTTTTAAAATGTAAAAAAAAAATTCAAAAGTGTCAAAAAAAATTCAGTAAAATTAATATTTTGAAGTTATTTTAAAGGATTAGGGATATTTTGATAATTTTAAAAAAGTAGTGGCATTTTGATAATTTTTTTAAAGAGAGCAAATTTTCTCTCTAATTTTCTAGACAACCAAACAACAGAAAATTTATAATTTTTTCTTCTTTTCTTTCATTTTCTCTTCGTTTCGTTTCTTTTCTTTTCTTTTCTTTTCTTTTCTTTTTCACATTTTCTCAATAACCAAACACTGCATAAAGGTGAGTGAATCTTAATAAATTAACTTATGTAAAAAAAAACACGTGACAAGCTGGGGAGGTGTGTGTACCATATAACAGAATGCACACATGTTATCATCTCCTTAATTAAATTCTTTTTTATTGTTAATAACCAACTACTCCAAAAGACTGATCTAATGGAGAGAGTAGTAACAATAAATATAAGAGGATCACGGGACAAATGGAGTGCGATATGCGGCACCTAGGAGTGGAGGCGATAAACAACACTTAATACTCCTCTTCATCCGAAGGATTGAAAGAATCGAACCCATGACCAAATCGCAACAAGTGCTCTGATACCATGTTAACAACCAACTACTGCAAAAGACCGATCTGATGGAGAGAGTAGTAACAATGAATATAAGGGGGTCACATGACAAATGGGGCGCGATACGCGGCACCCAGGAGTGGAGGTGATAAACAACACTCAACATCTATGTGTCAGGCAAAGAGGCGTTGCTCGACTATAATTGTTACATTCTTGGTTCTCTCAAGTTGTAAGCGGACCAAAGGAGTTCGTTACAGCACAAAGCTCTCTTTAACTGTTCTTTTAACTCTGGTTAACAACTTTAACATTAGAGTAAATTTTAATTATTTTTTTCTAAAAACTAAGGTTAAATAGTTAAATCCTAAGGGCTAGTGAATCTTAACCACGATTAAAGGGTATTAAAAGGGACACGTGTTGACATGTGAAGCGTAACCGGATTCCTTGGAGTTTCGTTACTACTTAAAAGAATTTTGAGTCTAATTGTTAACACCAAAATCTGACCATCTAAATAGACAAACGAGATATTGACATGTGGTATGAAAATATATCAGGCCAGATGATGGACCTTATTTAGGTTTGGGTTATTAGTTTTTGGGAGTGTAGAGATCCAAAATTTCATGTATTGAATCTTATACAAATTAAAGGAAACCTTAAACTTTGTGTCAAAACTTGTCATTTTATGTTCTACTATGTTTGGTTTATCTTATGTGATAATTGATAAGTGTTTAAATAGTTAAATACAACTAAATAAGGGAAAGTCAAAGTGCACCAGTCGACCCCCCTCAAGACCCCCCTCAAGCCTGGTCAACCCACAGTGCAAACACCCTAAGAAAAATGTATGGGATTTCGGACAGAGAGTGGTCGACCTCCCATCACGGCCGATCGACTAGTCAACCACCGGTTGACCGCCCATTCACATCGGTTGACCGCTCATAGGGAATTTTGTATAGAAAATCTCTAAATTGGTTAAGATTCCGAGAATTACAATTTCTAAAGGACTCTAGGCATATAAATAGACCACTAACTCGTGGGTTTAGAGTTTCTAAACACTCTAAGAATTCCAAAGAACCTAGAAAGAGTTTAACCTAAGGTTTTTCTAAGTAGAAGAGTTGGAGTCTTGATCTGTCCAATTGCGATTGAATTCGGGATAATTCATTTGCACTAACAAAGCCCTCTTTAATTGTCCTTTTCATTCTGGTTAAAAAAAATTTAATCTTTAGAGTTATATTTTTCCCCTAAAAACCAAGATTAGATTATTTAATTTTAAGGTTTAGTAAATCTTAACAACGGTTAATAAAGATTAAAAGGGACACTTGTTGACCTGTGGGTACATTATAACTCTCCCAGTTCAATTCTGATTGAAATGACCCCAACGTGTAGAGTTTATATTTGATACTTTTATTTTTATTTTTTTATGATGTTTATACTTGGAGATCAGATCATAGCCAATTGCAATTGAATTGCTTATTGGAAGAAGAAAAAAAAAGCGGGAAAATGAAAAAACCTATTTTTTTCTCTTCCAATAGGCAAGCAAGAGCCGCATATGCAATTGATTGAGTTCAATTGCAATTGGCTATGATCTGATCTCTAATAACTCTCATATTGAAAATAAAAAGTACGTGTGCTATAATGCAACCTATTTTACCTACACAAGTAATAGAATGAATCCCTGTTTCTTTACCATGTGAGTATATTGATCGTGCCCTTTAATGTTGGTTTTGATTTAAAATGATTTTTTTAATTAAATAAAAACGGATCATTAGGATCTAGGGTTTTGATTTTAATAATGGAGTAAAACTCCTCATTAATTTAATATTTGATTAGGTTGAGTGTTTAATCTCTTGAAAGAGATAAAAACACACTTTTAATAGTTTTCCCCTTATTCTTTAGTCCCACATCGGAAATGAAGAGAAAATCTAAAGTGTTTAATTACCTCTTTAGTTGTTTAATTGTCAACAACCAAGTATGTGATGTAGAATATTAACCACCAAATCCTTTAGACTATATCTTCGGTGCATGAGCAGTGAGCGCGACCGCACGCGCACAGGGTCGGGTGTAGGCATAGGGCTTTGGGTGCTATGAGGGTACGTGTGCATCGTCGCTTGGGTTGCTATTTATTTTGACTAAATCAGGATCATCCAACTAATCAGAACCGTTGATCAAGGTTGACCATGATCGGATGATCATCATGGTTGATCAAAGCTGTCTGATCAAGATCAGGTTCGAATTAGATCTGGGCTGTCGGATCTGAGTGATTGATCTGATAACCCACATGGGCTAACAGGTGGAACATACCATGATGTCCTGGAGTGAGTAGGTGCAGGCTCATCATGAGATGGTCTGACCAAGATCTGACTCTAGAGAACCATGTGGCCCTAGCATGGCTTGCCTGGAGCAAGAAGGGCCTAGCCAGGTGGCTGAGCCCATGTGCATGTAAGGGGACCTTGGTCCTCTATAAATAGAGGGCCTTAGAGTGATGCTGGTTTCTATTGAAACTCAGACCAGACCCAGATTTGTGGACCCAGACCAGTGAGCCAAGAAGGAGACCAGACCAAAGTAAGTGCACCCTAGTCCATCAGCTTCAAGCTATGGTCCATTAGGAGGCCTCCATCCCAGGGACCTCTTAGGAGGACCCTAACATGGAGGCCTCCATTAATGGTGGACCTTAGAGCTCAATGAAGAAGATGATGATCTAGAAACCCAGGATCCATTACCCAGACCCAGCATGTTGTTTCGATCGATCCATGGATACTAGGAAATGGACTCCTGTCCAGCTCCTGATGAGGTTGCAGAACGCCTTCGGGCTTCTCAACCGTCCACCATAGAACAGTTCACACGTAGACCGTTCAATTGCCCGATCTGGAAAACTAGATCAGGTGGAACAATGGATCTCTTTTATAAGGATAGATCCATCTTGGTGACCATCAGATTTTGGGTGCAAACCTATCATATCCACATGATGGATCCTATAAGGATCATCTATACCCAAATAGGAGTATCTTGTGGAATGGGTTAATCTGGACAAGCCTAATCTTGTAACTAAATGAAATTGGAAAATGATAAAACCGGATTAACTATAATTTTGTGACCAAATAGATTTAGAGTAAGTTAAAATTGATTAACTTAAAAATCTGTAACCAAATAGGACTTAGACAGAATTGATTCTGGCCAAACCAAAAACAGTTTATATGCATAATTGATTCTGAACAGAACCAAAATCTGTAACCAAACAAAATAGGAGCAATCCTACTTTGGAATAGGTTAAAACAAGATTAGACTATACCAGAGTGGACCTAACCCTATAGTCAAACAAACCCTTAAATCCTAAGGGGTAAAATAGTAATTTTGGAAATGGTCAAAATGATTAGATAATCTCTTCCTATATATCCGATGAGACTTTAGGACATTTGGATTAATGAAAAACCCTAATTAAATGAATATATATAATTTTAAAGGGCATCATAAAGGAAGATCAGTACCCTGTCTTCTACCGAATAGTGCAAACTCGTTGGAAAGACCGGAGAGAATCCGAACTGAGTTGTATCCCGGAGATAGAGCTGCCACATTTCTTGCACATGTGAGGCTTCGACTATCTTCAAGAAAGACTCAATCGTAGCACCTCTCAGTACAACGATTCTCTACCTTAATTAATTAAATAATTAATTGCTTAATTATCTGTTATTATTATCTGTCTGTGTTTGCTAAGTGGCTATGTGTGCAGGGATTTAGCCAAATTACACAACATTTAGTAACTAATGACTATGTTGTGAGGTCTAGGTTGATGTTTATAACACTTGCATCCTCTGGCCAAGATTAATAAGGTCTAAAAGGACATGATTAAAAAAATGACTCAGGCTCCATTTGTTTACATGTAAATGGTTTTACAAGGAATTTTTTTTGGTAAAAGATAGGTTTTCTACTCATTTGTTATTGTTTTGATCTTGTTTGGTTGCATTCTGGAAAATAAGGTAGGAAATGTTTTGCAGAAAAAAAATTTAAAAATTGAAAAATTAATGAATTAAATAATTAAAAATTTGTGAAGAGGGGAATTTTTGTAATTTTTTTTAAATATTTAAGAAGAGGAGGATTTTATGGGAACGTGATTTACGGTCGGGTTTTTGAAATGTAAGTCATTTTCCGCGGAAGTGGTTTCTTTTCCATAAAACATTTTACCTTTGAAAGATTTTATATACAAACAAATATGCAAAAATGACATTTTCCATGGATTTGATTTGTTTTCTCCTATTTTACATCGAACCAAATGGAATATCAACTGAAACTAAACAATATGAGGAATTGAGGAAGACTAATTGATATCACATCATTCGAGAAATTGTACATACTGATAAGAGCTTCGCCAACAAGTCTATATTTTTTTTTTTGCTAATCTTACCATGTACTATCATACACTCTACTAATAAGTATATGATCTAGTTTGTTTTCACTTAAAAGCTCATGTGTTGTGCAGTGGGTTGAGTATTATTCCAAGTTTCAGCTCATCAGGGATTGAAAAGTTCTCAATTCAATGTGACCAATGTGTTTAGGGAAAGTATGATTTATAGGAGATGAAATATAGATTTGATAGGATACTATGGCCTCTTATGATTTGATTTGTTAGCTTTATATAGATTGTGATTGGATATTAAAGAGGGAAAAGATGCAGAGTTATCTATCAAACTCATTTAAACAAGGTAAATAACTTGTAACCTATTCACCGAAGAGTATCTTTTCTGGCTTCAAACTTTCTTCTCTCCACTTTTCCCACTCAAGTAGGGATCCTTGTGGACCTATTTCCACTCAACTCTCCTATGTCCTTTTACGATCATTTCTCTGTTTGAAATTTTGGATTGTTTCAGCTTTCCATTAATCTTTTTTATTGAGAACAACAGTATCTTTTTTAACAGGAAGAGGTTGAACAATTCCATTCATGGAAGAACACTCATTTCAATTGGTATCAACTATTGAATTCTAATATGCAACATATTTCCATTCTATTACCTCTCGCCTGTCATTTACTTTAGTATTCATGGGTATGCAATTTGTAGCCTTCAGCTTCATTCAAGTTTTTGCAAGAGTCGACGTTCTTGATGGGCTGATGGCGGATCTCGCATAAGCACCCGGCAAAGCTATCAACTTCTTGGCTTTGCTAACGAAAGCCCTCTTAGCTTCAATCTCATCCAATATTTGGCGATACAGTAGCAACGATGCCCACACCTGCAACACATTATATTAGTAGCTTATTCCTGTCATCAAGATCATGAGCAGTCTCCTGAAATTCATCATTAGTCTGACAACTTAGGTAGTGTTGGATGCAATTCAAAATTGACTTTTTGTGACTTCTGAATCTTGAAGAGTCAAAAGTCGGTTAAAATGTCGTTTCGTTCGGCACTTAAAGAATAAATTCTCCACAAGTCAAAAGTCATACAAATTGGAAATGTTAGCTTTTAGGAGAAGCTGCCCCCAACTAGTTTTAGTGGGAAGTCCCGAATTATTTTAAAATTCATTTTTCTAAAAAACTTATCCCGAAGAAGTCCTTCCCTTCTCAAAGAAGTTTATCCAAACAAGCAAAGTTTTTGATAAACAAAATAGTTGCGCTTCTCAAGTCAATCTTGGAGAATAATTGCGCTCCCTTCAACCGATCAAACAAGTCATCAATCTTGGACAACGGGTACTTGTTCTTGACAGTCACTTTATTCAACTACAAATAATCGATACATAATCTCATTGTTTCGTCTTTTTTGACGAACAAAATAGGTGCGTCCCACGGCAAAGTGCTAGGCCGAACAAAACCCAGATCCAACAACCCCTAGATCTGACCTTTCAACTCCTTCAATTCCACTGGTGTCATCTTATAAGGTTCCTTCGATATTGGTGAAGTACCCGGTACTACATCAATCCTAAAATCGACTACCCTCATCGGAGGCAACCCAAGTATCTTGAAATACATTTACAAAATTGAAGATAACAGGTATTTGTTCCAGCATAATACCATGCTCCACACTCTCGATGTGAAAGATGAATCCTTTAGTCAGCCCCTTCTCCGAGTGACTACTCCGAAATCGAAATGGTGACTCACTAGGAATCGAAAAGATCACTGTTTTCTCAAAACAGGATAACTTAGCATGAAATGCCACCAACCAATTCATACCTAAGATAACATCGAATTCCCGCATCTCAAGTACCACTAAGTCAGCAGGCAATACTCTCTCTAATCCTAATTGGACAATCTCTACAAATAAGGTCAAAAGTAGCCGACTCTCCTAATGGTGTCATAATCGACAAAGCTACTTCTAAGGTTTTCGGTACCAAACCCAAAGCATTCAAAAACAATACTGAAAAAAAAAAGAATGTGTAGCTCCCAAATAAAATTATACTCTAGCAATGCTATGATAAACTGGGAGTGTACTTTCCACTACTACATCTAATGTCATTGCATCATTCTGCAACACCGAAAACATCCTAGCTTGGCCCCTTGACTGATTTGGAGCCTAGCCCTGTGGTTGCTTGGTCCTCTTGGGCTTAGGAAATTTTTTTCGCAAAGTGTCACTTCTCCCTGCAGTTGTAGCACATCCCAAAGAAATCCTTAGGCTTTGCACGTTGTGCAGATGCTATAGGAACCATTGCCGAAGACTCCACTGGAGCAGTCATCCTCTGACGCTTCCACTACTAATGTTGTTGTTGCCCCTTGGGATGACCCTTCTAACCATTAATGATGGATATTTTCCGTCCGTTATAAAAAAGACTTCTAATGACAGATGATTTCTGTCTCTATAGACTATTTTTTATTCCCAAAAATTGAATAAATATCCAAATACTAATTAGAGACGAAATATTAGTGACGATACTAGTTTTTGTGTCTAAAAGTGGTGTATTAGAGACAAAAACATTTTTGTCACTAATATTTCGTCACAAGGCCTTGTTTCTTTACAATGTGAGTATATTGATTGTATTAGTAACTTCTATGCCCTTAGTAACTAATGACTATGTTGTGAGGTAGAGGTTGATGTTTTTTAAGTTTTAGCTCATTAGGGATTGAAAAATTCTCAATTAAATGTGGCCAATGTGTTTAGGGAAAGTATGAGTGGTAGGAGATGAGATGTATGTTGTTGATCGATAATCAGGTAGATATATTAATCAAAAGTGAGATACAAGAAAGCAAAGGTATAGTGCAGTAAAAGAATTTACACTAGCGTAAACTGAAAAGACTGAAACAACATAAAAGAACCCTCACGACTTTGGTGGTCAGGTCCTAAACTGTGTCAAACTTCATCCCAACACGGCTCTTAGATCTATTAGGGAAATATTATGTGAAGGAAATAATGATGTAATATCTATGAGATACACAAGATCTCATAGACAATATTGAATTAGCATCAATCAAGGATTTGATTAGATTAGGTTTCTATCTTGAGGTCAATGTAATCTCTATATAAACCCTATTAGAGGTCATTGTAATCACTCAAGAATTCTCAATAAATCAGAATGTAAACACTCCAATTTTGCACCCCTAGTCACTTTGCACACCTCTAAAAACCCTTTAAAAAAACCCTCTTTTAAAACCCTCTTTTCATGTTTCGATTTCCAAAAACACCCCTCAGGTAAAAAATGATCAAAATGTCCCTAGGGTGAAAAATGATCAAAATACCCCTAAAAAATGTCAAAAGGTTGTGATTTTGTCCAAAATGATTTTACAAATTTTTTGATGAATTTTGGCTATTTTTGGAAATAAATTGGATTTAAAACGGTAGAAAATGACTGAAATGCCCCTAGAGTGTAGAATGATCAAAATGCCCCTAAAAAGTGCTAAAAATTCATGTTTTTTCTAAAATATTTTTCTGGATTTTATCAGTTCAATTTTGACTATTTTTGGGCTAAAAACGGGCTAAAACGAAAAAATGGCTTTTCGACGAATCAGAGAGCGACATGTGGCAAATTAAAAAAGATTTTTTGGCCCCTTAAATAGGGGCGCTGCTTCAAACAGTGCCCCCTTTAGGGCCTGTTCTCTTTAGGCATGTCGGCAGGCTTATTTTATTTAACTGGGCTAGGGGCGCTGCTTCTAACAGTGCCCCCCCAGTTTCAGTCTGTTTTGCCGCTTCACTGTTCCTTGCCACCTCGCTTTTTAGGGTTTTTATCCAAATAGGGGCGCTACTCGAAGTACCGTCCCCCTATTTTGAAAAACTATAAATACCCCCCACCCCCTCACTTCATTCTCATTCCATCCCACTTCCTCTCTTATCTCTCCTCTTTCAAAAATTCCTCTTTAGCGATCGGCAATCCCGGGAATTCGATTTCGAATAATCATTCTCGAGAGCACTTATTTCAGAGACCCTTTTGGGTTTCCCGGAAGGTAAAATATTGCCAAACTCTGACGTTTGCTCAGTCTTTTATTAGTTTTAATTATTTAATTATTTTTTAAATACTTAGACTACTTGCCCTGTCGAACCCCTGCCCAAACTTCGGTTCAAATTTAGCCTACCCTGTCGAACCTCTACCCAAACTTCGGTTCAAATTTAGCCTATCCTATCGGACCTTTACCCGAACTTTGGTTCAAACTTAGCCTACCATGTTGAACTTCTACCCGAATTTCGGTTCAAACTTAGCCTACCCTGTCCGAACCTCGGTTCACACCTTGGTTGAAACCCTACTTACCTTGTCAAACCTCTGTCCGAATCTCAGTCCAAACCCCACTTACCTAATCAAACCTCTGTCCGTACCTCGGTTCAAACCCTGGTTCAAACCCTACCCACCTAGTCGAACCTCTGTCTGAACCTTGTTTCAAACCCTGGTTCAAATCCTATCAAACCTTAATCTGATACTATGCTCCTTGACATGAGCTAAAACTGTTTAAATACTCCTTGACATGAGCTAAAACTTTCCAGATGCTCCTTGACATGAGCTAAAACTGTCTAGATGCCCCCCGGCAAGAGCATAAAAGGCCCAAATACTCCTGAATAGGATCTCAAACCAGTTAAAAACACCCTAACATCCAAAGATAAATCTCAACCTATCAAACACCTACAATCCAAACAAAATAAATCAAATCATCAACTACTCATCTGGAACTACGTGTGGCTTGATTCCACTAACAGTGGATACGTAGGCAACCCTGATCAAGTTCAGCTCACATAGGATAGAACCCCTGTCTTGTCCCTACTTATTTTAACATGTACATTATGGTTCATATAACATCTGTCAACATATAGATGAAATGCAAACTTCTCTTATGGTTTCTCCCACTTTAATTCAGACTTAGGGCGTAGGTAACCATCTCCGGATGGGAGTTTAGGGGTACCTAAAACCTTCCCCTAACTCAAATGAATTCTTACCTTGAACTCTATTTCCAGACCAAAGTCTTATCCAACCTTTAAAGGGATCCTATTTTTCCTCACAATCTAAATAGGTGGCGACTCTCTCTTTTCAGCATTTTTAGCACTATTCCTCATCAGGTTCAATCCTGATCGGGAGTGGGGATTAAAACCCGGGTCTACAGCTTGACGACTTTGCTGGGAACTCTAGTTTCATAGACCAATATTCAATCCAAAATCTAAGTCTGAATCAAATACCGGAAACCACATCAGAATTATTCAATTTCATCTATATGTTATTTCATTCATTTGTTAAATTAAAACCTCAGACATTTGTTTGCAAAACTTAGCAACATGCCTAGGATTCTATTTTTATTTTTTTGCTTGATTTTGATTCACATTCATATTCATTGCATAATAGAATAAAAACCCTACACCTATCTAGATTGGATCCGGTAAGCTTACAATCGAGGGATGGTTATCCCCATTGCTAGAGCCCAAAGATCTGTGGAAAGTACTGGTTGTAGACCAAGGGATGGTTATCTCCAGTAAACGCGACTGATCTTTCCCGCTTGCACCAATTGTCCATTTTCAAGTATGTTCTATACTGGGGAGTCGCATATACGATCAAGTGCTCATCAACCTTTTAGACAAAACTCTGCATACACCAGCATAAGCATATACACTATAGATCTTTGTTTGGGCATAAACAAAGAACACCCATCAGGAGGGACTAACTTATCCCTATTCTGTTACTAGTTTAAGCCACTCCTGCATCATTTGTTCAGGTATAGGGACAACCGTATGTCTATACCTAAACCATTTTTTGGAGCTTGTGTGAGCCTTCATTACTAGATAGGTCTAACCCACCCTAATCCATTCGTTAGCTAGCTCAATCATGTGAGGTTTAAAAGCCTAGACTCTAAAGCGAATCATATGAAGAATCCATTGATTCATTTTGATCTTTCCCCAATGGGCTCTGGCTTCCTACAACCCAGATAAGTGAAATGGACCTCTGTTCACTCACCCCATTGGGTCACACACGTTGGGCTAACTCATCCCTTTTCTGAGTATACTTACTCAGTTCATTTGAATCAATTCAATTCATTCATTTCCTTTGTGTATATCAACACCATTCAGCATGCTAACAATTCAAATTTTGTGCATTAGACATCCATCATTCTTTGTACATATTCATATTCATGGCCAGACAAGGGGCAACATCTCATGTCAAATGCCTTTTATTAGATCATGTGTTTATATCATGACTACATCCAACTTGGCATCATTCATCTAGCATCTTGTCCAAATAGCGATAGTCATGTGACCCTCTTGTACATACATTCTATTATCATCTCAATTCGTAGCAGGCCCTGAGCAATTGCCTAAAAAAAAAAAAAACAGCAAATTAAAGCATCTCCAGAGCCTGCCAAAGGAAGAAGGTTGAGAGCCATCATGCTAAACCAAGATCGATAGAGACTAAGCCAAGTTTAGTCAGTCTTGTACAATCATATTTTACAAAACCAATACTTTTTTCAAAACATCAGCTTTCTCAAACTTGCAAAAATAAGCCCATGATGATGGTGATCTAGTGCTTCCAATGAGCTCTAGTGACCTGAGGCCATTAAAAACCAAAATATTTATTTTTCTTATCATGTTAACTTAATCTGCTGGTTTACGAATGGATCATTCAAACTGTGATTAAAATTCCAGAGTTCTCAAGGTAGCATATATCAATGAGCCGGAAGAAGAATTTCCAAAAGAAACCCTTGACCCACAGAGCCAAGCAAGAAAGAGACAAAACTCGGCAATGACCTTAAGAATGCAAAAATTGGAACCTTGCTACGTTGGGGGCAGAGAGAAAAATGAGCTATCTCATTAAGAAGGTCCCGCACAGTACATCAGGCCACTGTCAGAATTCGAAGTTATAAATCATTCATACAGTTGAGCATTACAGAGCATCCACTACATACCGGGACAACATCACCCTCGCCAATACATAGGACAGGGGGCAGTACCATCCTTCAAGCAAATACAACAAAGAATACTGACTAGTCATCATGGAAGCATTAGTAATCATCACAGAGTAGGAGTAAGCTCAGTCCATCTCTTGAAGGCCCATACGGTTGAAAATGGATTTTCTAGCGATATTTTACAACGGCCGTATGGAGGACGAATACCTCCTAGAGCCAGTCAATATGTATTAAATCAAGAGATCACTGCGCTTAAGATATTGTCAAGAAACTGCTTGTACTCTCAGTCACTGTAGGAAATGAAAGGAGCCATTTTTGGCACATCATTTTTTTCCCTATTCATGACTGATCAAGCTTATATCAATAAGATCCGCTAGTTAGCCATTTGCGCCTAATAGCCTTTCTTTCTTTAAAATCATACACCGAGACACCCCCTACAAATTTTTTATCACTTGCTTGAACTATGACATGACCTGATCCTGAACAGGGTTCGTAGGTAACCTGAAAATCAGGTGCGGTCAAAACAAAACAAAACAATCACCTTTCTTGAGCAAAATATAGCTTCTCAAAAAAACAATGCAAAAAGACAAAATCCAAAAAGGTAAAAGTCAAAAGAAAAGAGCAAAAGAGCAAAATCAAAAGAGACAAAAGCCAAAGAGAAAAGCTTAAAAGAAGCGCTCAAGAAAGCTCCAAAGCAAACAAGGTGTCCCAAACCTTCGACCCCCTATCTTACGTTTCGTCCTATCCCAAGTCCTCCTAGATCCCTCAGAGACTAAGAGTACTGGCAGACTGATTGACAAATATCAAAAGCTATACATCTCATCCACAAGGCAATGGCGGGAGAAGACAGATCAAATTATTAGAAAATCACAGGCCCAGTGAAAACCAGAAATGGCACTGAGGCACAAAAATAATACGAGCCCAACCTTGATATCGTTATCAGGAAGTCTAGAAATTCTCCCAATAAGGGAATTAAAATTGTTCTTGTCCGCTAACCATCTATTAGATGGGGGATCCCCGAATCCCCGAGGTCCTTCATCGGATTGTTTAGGTAGAGGAGTGAATGGAGTATATTCAGGTGAAGGGGGCCTGACAGGAGATGCTGGATCTGCAAATTGATTGGTCGGAGGAGTAGATGGTATGTACTCAAGTGATGAAGTCCTGGTCAAAAAAGGTAAGTCTTCAGAAGTCGACCCTTCTCCAGTGAACGGTGCAAAATAAGGGACTATTTCCATCCCGATCACATCCGTATCCCGGTCTTCTCCTTGGACATAAAGTTCGGAAGTTCCCAATTCAGGCTCTTGAGCACCCTCAACATTGACTCTAGCTTCGGGCTCGATCCCCGTATCAGGCTCAACATCAAGTTCAACGTTAGCCTCAGCTTCAGGTCCTATATCGACCTCAACATCCATCCCAACCTTTGACCTTGCTTCGGCAATTATTTCAACCTCCGACTCTATTTCAGCCTACAATTCTGAGTTCATCTCTGTCTCAGCCCTTTCTTCAACCAATGTTTGGTGGCTCGCGTGTCATTTCATCCACGACCAGTCTTTCAGGTTTAGCTAATGTGGCATGTTCTATATCAAGAACTTCATTGATAGGGTTAATACTCACCGTATTCACTGTCACCACTGTCTCCGTTCATGCAGGACCAGAATTAATATCAACTGGTGCAGCCTTGGAAATAACTCCTACAAGTTGAATGAATTCTCCATCGGTCTTCGAACCAAATGATTGTCCATTTTTAAGAGCATGTTTCTTAGCTTTCTTGATAGCCTGTTGGGTTTAGAGAGAGAGCAAAGTGGCTTCAGTTGTTTGAGCGTCAAAAAGTAGTTGTGCTCTTAACTCATTAGCTCTATGAGCTTCTTCTAGTGCAGCCACCAATCGATCTCCATAAGGACTCAGGCTCACACGAGTATCCTGACTATTATCAATGAATTCATCTAAGGGTTGATCAGGAGTGGATTGATAATCATTATGTGCCGATGAATCAGCTCCATCATCAACATTATCAGTTGGTCAACTGTAATAGTCTTACCCAATCCCTCTAAAATGCGAGGCCGAACAACTACCCCGATAGTGGTCACAGCCGAAGGGTCTTTCATATGAACAATAAATTCTGCAGCACCATAAGGTCCTTTATATGTTTCCCCAAAATTATCAAAGCGTCAACATAAATCGGTATGTTATGCTCGGCCGCAAGGGAAGCTATCTTGGCCATCTGGATCTCTTCCTCGGTCAACTCTATAATGGGAGATGGGTTTCTCTGGGCACGCTTGCCTTTCCCCTTAGAGGTTGGTCTAGTCTTTGGACGCCTATGGGTAGTGGCAGCTATTTTTTGTCTCTTGGCAGGTGCTTTGGCCCTTGACGGTTCTTTCATCTTCCTAGCACCAGGTGCTTGAGTGGGAGCGGGTCCACCTGCCCCAGCAGTAGCAGCAACAATCCTCGCCAAATGTTCCTTCATAATCGTAACCGGAATATCTCTGCCACCATACTTCAAGTAAGCAGATGTACAATTTAACCACCACACGGAGAATCTTTGTGAGGTTGCTTGAGATGAAATGAAGAATTTTGATCGAGTATCAATGCGAATCAAGTGATTCCATTCTTGCTTAATCCGATGAAAATCGGTCAAAGTACGATCAACAGTCTCTAATGCTGGTGGTTTATTTGGTCATACCCAAATTGTCTACCAAATCTACTCAGGTAGTAAGGTTTCACAAAGCATTCTTTTCCGAGGTGCCACAACAGCTTGGCTGGACGAAGACTCATCATCATCAAGAAGTCTCTGTCGGTATAGCCCAGGTTCATGTCATCCACCAAGTAGTCGTTTTCGGCCAGCTCAGAAGCTCACTTGAATGGACGGGCCTTGTAAAGACCAAGAGTAGTGAACATATTTTTAACTGCCTCCCAGGAGCGGTACTTGGATGGTGTTTGACCTGTTATGTATATCAAGTATGGCAGATCCATCTCGGCTTCAGTAGTTATCCTTCTCGGATTAGACGAAGGAAAATATTGACTGATCCAGCCAAATAGGTACTGGAAAGGATGTTGGGCTAGTTGTTGATCCAGGTATTTGCTCTAGGCGATGACTCTCATCTCTCTATACAAGGATGCCATCATTGAGATGAGTAGAGAATGCCTCACATTAGTCACCATTCGCCCAACCACCACAAATATCTCAGGGTGGATTACTTCTCCTCTGTATGAAGGCCGGACGAAACTGCACAATCAGCAGGATAAGAAAGCAGCCAGATAACCTTCTCTGCTGACTTCGTAACTGGTTTTGATTTCCGAACTCCTGATTTCTTTATTCGACGGAGTAATGTAAATCGGTTTGGAATATTCATATGGTTCTCCCTTGAAAAAATATTCCAACCATTGCCTTAAGGTGACTCTACTCACTTTACGTTCCTTCGCACCTTTGTTTGGCACTATTTCTTCGGTTTCCTCTTCAACGGCGAGAGCCTTGCCCCTTATCAGTAGGAGTTGTCACCCTATCTGCATTTGCTTCCAGAAGGGCATTGTAAACCCTGTATAATTCTCTGGTACAAGAAGGAACGTTCTCTGAATATAGAACATTGTTGAAATGGTTGAATTCATCATACAAGGCTCCACTAACCGGCAGCCCTGAGATACGGTTCATCGCATGTATTGAAAGTCCGACTTCTCCTCAGACCATGTGAAAAGTGTTGGTCTCAGCACACCAACGGTTGAGAAGGCTGCGAAATAGAAAAGCATCTCGCTTGTATTCATATCTGGCAAGTCCAACCGCTCCCCAGATGCTAAGAGCTATCAGCTTGTCACTGAAGCGCATATATACATCGTGGACCCATGAAGGCCATAAAGTTCTGCCATCGACTGTGGAGCAATTCATGACTATAGATGTATCCCAGCAAACGTCATTAGTTCGGGTTAGTAGAATGGGAAAAACTTCCTTCAATATCCTCTCTAGATCTTCGCCTGGTGGGTCTACTGCAGCGCGAGAAGGTGTCAGATAGCTTCCATTAGAAACCAGTCTGTTGCCTATCAGACATTTTTCAGCATCATAAATGCATACGGGTATTCTTCCACGAAGTACCCACTCTCTAGGATCGGCAACTGGTAGCGGCTTAACGTCCTCTACTCCAAATGCTCCCATGATCTCAAGTTGGCGATTTAGATTCGCCCCATCTCTGTCATCTTCATCAGTGTCAACTTGATGAAGATTTTCGGATCCGTAAAAGTATCTCGATGCTCCGGCCATTCTGCAAAAGAAAAGGACAGGACATGCAAAATAAGTCAGCCCTGGGAAATTAAACCAAATTATAAAATTCAGATTAAAAATGGTCAAAATTAGGCCTTTAGATGGGAGTATACACCCATATTAACAATCTGAAAAGATTAATTATCTGATTAAAGGATTAATTAATCAATTCCAAACTTAGGATCAAAACCTAAGTCTGTGAAATTTAAAATGCCTCACTTAATGCATGCATCTATGAATAAAATTGCCTAGAGCAATTACCCAAAATTTTGCCTAAGCCAAATGTTCAAGGTGAATTATCATAGCAAATGTCTCAGGACAGATGCTAAGAGTGAGATCCGTGGACAAGTCCATGGATAGACAATTTTTTATTCAAAGATTAAGGTCCTGTGGATAGCCCATCCGTGACAAATATCCACGGATACTCAAAATTTCTACGGACAGAAGTCCGTGAAAATTAGGTGTATCTGTGGACAAAACTCCATGGATAGATTTTTTAGGCTCACAAAAAAAAGTCCTGTGGGCAGTATCTCCGTGGAAAATATCCACGGATACTCAAAATATCCGCGGATAAAAGTCCATGAATATTAAAAGCATCTGTGAACAAAGTCCACGGACAATATATTTGAGCTCACGGACAAAAGTCCTATGGGCAAGCTGTCTGTGGCCAAAGACCACGAGCAGTGAGTTACAAGTCTGGTTTCCCAGGATTGGAGAGCTCAAGGGTTTCGGTAATGAAACCGGAATTCCTGCCGGAAACTGCAAGAAGCCCAAAAGGGCATCCCAGGCTCTCCTTGACCTAGCAAAATCCAAGAAATGCAAAAGAATGCATTTCAAGGGACCATAGGACCAAAAAGATCCAAAAGGACGCCTAAATGGGCGTCCAATCCGCCTGAGTGAGGTCTGAAGCCCTCACTCCCGTCTTTTGGGTATGAAATTAGGGAAGAACACGAGTTCTTCCCTTCTAAGAATCCCTAATAGGTTTAGTCCTCACCTTGGAATGAAGAGGGAATCGAAAGAGAGAAAGAAGAAATTGATTTCTCGAGAAATCAAGAAAGCGTGAAGCTCAGAAAATTTATGAGTTCGGAGGGTTGGGGAAGACAAAGTGTCTTCCCTAAGCCTAAGGCATCCTTATAAAGGTTGCCTTTTGGCTAACCTTGACCATCCATTTCGAAATGGATGGTCCAGATGGTAGGGATGTTCCCCGCCGTTCTGCCTTAATGGCAGAGGTGACCTCATCATGAGGGTGCCTCGATCAGGAAACTCATTGTGGGTTTCCCACTAACACCCTAAGTGGAGGGCAGTTACGCCTCTCCACTGTCACTGCCAAATGTCAGAATCCAGATGAATGAATCATTGACAACCATCCAGATCCTGAGGGGCATTTATGGGCAGTGAAATCTCATCGTCCATTGCCCAAGTGCATGTGCAATGGCACACACCAGATCACCATCTCTCAGAGAGATGGTTCAAATTTGCACATGCCTATAACACACAGTCCTTTAGCTATCACCATTAAATGTTGATGGCTGGCCTTTTATGCCACCCAACAAGGCAATAAGGAGTTTGATCCGTGAGGGTGAACATCAAGGATTCATCCCTAAGTGCCAGTTTCCGAGAGGCTGACACGTATCCCATCCGTGAGGATTAAAACCCCACAGATTCAGTCCTAAGTGCCAGCCTCCATGAGGCTGACACGTGTATGATCCGTGAGGACTAAAACCTCACGGATGAATCTTTAGTGTTAGTCTCCGAGAGACTGACACGTATCCCATCAGTGATGATTAAAACCCCACGGATAACCTTTGAGTGCTAGGCTCTGAGAGACTGACACGTGTCCAATCCGTGAGGGCTAAAACTTCACGAATGATTCTCTAGTGCCAGCCTCTGAGAGACTGACACGTATCTAGCCCGTGAGGATTAAAACCTCAGGATGATCTTTAGGTGCCAACCTCCAAGAGGCTGACACTCGTCTAATCCGTGAGGATAAATCCTCACAGATCAACCATCATCACACTTGGTCCTAGACCTAACCCAAACCATGGGGAAGACCTATGGTCTCATTCTGTGGTTCGTGGGCAAGACCTATGATCTCACCCTTCTGGTCCGTGGGCAAGACATATGGTCTCACCTTTTAGTCCGTGGGCAAGATATATGGCCTCACCCTCTGGTCCGTGGGCAAGACCTATGGTCTCACCCTCTGGTTCGTGGGTAAGACCTTTGGTCTCACCTCGTGCTCCGTAGGTAAGACCGATGGTCTCATCCTCTGGTCCGTGGGCAAGACCTATGATCTCACCCTATGGTCCATAGGCAAGACCTATGGTCTAACCCTCTGGTCCATGGGCAAGATCTATGGTCTCACCCTTTAGATCTATGGACTAACCTAGGTCAGTTTGTCCCCAGCTGACAGTCAATATCCGACTATCATAGGACAGAGACTCCTTGATAAAAATGATTCTCTATCAAGTTATGGGGATCCCAAGATATAGATCCCCTCTTTTAAAATCTCATGGGATGCCACATGGCACTCCATAATCATGATAGGATTAGGACTATGTCCTATATCCTACGAAATGATGTGATTAAACATCCTTCTTTTTGAAAGGTACTAGGATTCCCCCCAAAAAAGGGAAACCTGGTACAAGAGTCCTCAAAAGAAGAAGATTTTTTTGAGCTTGAGAGGTCTCCCAAATAAAGGAGACCCGTGAGCTGGCATCCTCTAAGAGGAGAGCCCATTTTGACTTCCCTAAAATAATGGAGTCAAAAAGAGAGACCAAAAATGAATCTCTTAAACCTATAAAAGGAGGGTTTCTGATAAGAAACTCATACGAAGCAAGAAGAGAAAAGGGAAAGAAAGAGAAAACTCTCTTCTCTCATTGAAAGTATAGCAGCAAGCAGCAACAGAAGAAGAAGACATCCCCTACCATGGAAAACGTCAGGTGAGCCTCATAAAAATGGTCACCACCATTCTCTTTCTTTTCTGCAAATACAAAGACCTTAATGAGGCAATTGTAACGCCTACATGAGATTTGGGCAACCCCATTGAATAAATAAAAATAGTTTATTCAAATACTTGTTCTTCTTTTAATTATTCTTCTTAATTAGAGGTTCTTCCCCAAATAGGGAAGATAATTTAACAGTCTGAGTTTACTCAGATTGGAAGGATAGTCCCCCACAACAAATAATAAACTCTATACAACAATGGAGGAAATTTGATAAACAAAGATAAATTTTGCACTTATAGTAATAACTCAAGAATTCTCAATAAATCAGAATTTCTACAAGATCCACCCCTACCATTCGGAATGGAAACTCATTCTAAGATCAGGTGGATTCACGCTCAACTATGAGAAATAGAAGAGGTGGATTTGTCAAAAACTCTCCTATTTATTTCTTAGTAAATTGACCATAAAATATCCCCAAGTAGAACCAACTAAATTGCCTTCTTAATACCATCCACACTAACCAATGACCAGCAAGTAAGAAGTTCTGAAAAAAATACTTTGTTAGTTAAACAGAGACTTGGCAGGATACTATCTCCATAAGACAATTTTTGTTGGCCGCCCACCTTATTTCCTTGTATGAAAATAATACTCTCATTGCTAAGATAAGAATATCGTTGTTGTGCCTGTGTAAAAGTTGGGGTATGCTGGTATCGTTTTGGATGCCCATGTGGGTCCTCATGTTTATGCTGAGAATAGATGGATGGCTGCTTTTCTCCCTTAGTATAGTTCCTCTTCTATCTACCAAACTTGAGTGTTCTTTGGGGTCCATAATTCTAGGATCCAAGGCATGGAAAAGTGAAGAGGGGATTGAGTTTTTCCATCTCTGACGACCAACATTACACAACTCCAGATCCTTATTCTACTGCGTTCAAAGATATGTGCTACTACCTTGTAGTATCTTCCAAATCTGAGATGTCGCAATACAAGCGAGGCACGTAAGCGCAAAAAAAAGAGTTTTTGAGAGGTAGAAGAAAGAAAATTGATTTGTTAGCTTTCGATGAATTGTGATTGGATATTAAGGAGGGAAAAGATGCAGAGTTCTCTATCAAACTTATTTAAACAAGGTAAAAAATTTGTAACCTATTCACCAAAGAATATATGTTTCAGCTTTCTGTTAATCTTTTTATTGAGAGAAACAATTTTTTTTTTGAGGAAGAGGTTGAACAATTCCATTCATGGAAGGAAAACTAATTTCATTTGGTATCAAATATTGAATTCTAATATGCAACATATCCCCATTCTGTTACCTCTCTCCTCTCTTTTACTTTAACATTCATGGGTATACAATTTGTAGCCTTCAGCTTCATTCAAGCTTTTACAAGAGTCGACGATCTTGATGGGCTGATAGCTGATCTCGCATAAGCAACCGGCAAAGCTATCAACTTCTTGCCTTTGCTAACGTAAGCCCTCTTGGTGAAGTTGTCATAATCGTTAGCTTCAATCTCATCCAATATTTGGCGATATAGTAGCAAAGATGCCCACACCTGCAACACATTATATTAGAAGCTTATTCTGGTCATCAAGATCATGAGCTGTCTCTTGAAATTCATTATTAGTTTGAAAACTTAGGTAGTGCTGGATACAATTCAAAAATCAGTTAAAATTGTGTTTGGTTTGGCACTTAAGAGAGTAACATCTCCACGAGTCAAAAGTCATAAAAATTCGAAATGTTATCTTTCAGGGGAAGCTGCCCCCAACTAGCTTTTGTGGGAAGTCCCTATTATTTTAAAATTCATTTTACTTAAAACGTTATTCCGAAGAAGTCCTCTTCTCAGAGAAGTTTATCCGAACAAGCAGTTTTCCATGGTAGAAAAGGAAATCCATGTTATAGCCTGGGGTTAAGTTGATGTGTAACCACCTCAATCGAAGCCACTGGATATGAGAATATTGATGTAATAGACCTTTCTATGATATCATGATCCCATATTTAGCAGCTGATCATGGAGGAGATATTGTATAAACATACCACCTATGTTACAACATCATAGATCTTTGGGAAAAAGGTTATCATGAAACAGAGTGGTATTAGCATAATATTGCTTATTTGTGGTGATCAATCTGCAATTTATTTCCTTTTGAGGCATTTTAGTGTATTATATGTCTGTATTCATATATTTGTGAAATTCCTTACTGCTTACCGGCCATCTACTAGCTGAGCTGAGTTCTGCAACTCCTTTCTCCGCTTCATCGAAGAACATCCTCGCCCTCTTAATTTGTCTCTTCATAAAATTCCTCCACTTGTCTGTTACCTTTCCCGCAAATATGTCCTCATCTGAAAGCCCTGCTTGTGCAAGCTCATCCTGTGGTAGATATATTCTTCTTCTTCTTGCACTGAACCAAAAGGAACTCATTAGAAGAAAAGGAAAAACTTTGTATGCTAAGTATTAATGACATGCTCTCATAATGTTTTCACTAAGGGTTAAAGGCTTCTTGGTAAAAACAGCTAATTATCACTAGGTACAGATCAAAACTAATCAAAATGCACCTAATAGAAGTTAGAAAACTTAAAAAAAAAAACAGAAAAGCAAGAAAATAGCTTCCATTTTTTCTTAAGTTGAAGATTCAAGTTAACAGTAAGATGGCTTACTAGCCTGGTACTAATATATTACTTGGAAATGTACATTTGATGGACCAACCAATCATAGCCCCCATCAATTAGATCTCATAACCCCACATCTAACTCGATCAAATAAACCTACGCATCCCATATTTTATCAGATGCTCAAGGACATCCAATGAAAATGATTTCTGGATAGGAGATCCCCTAGGCATTGCTTGTTGATTGGAGAGTTTGAATCAATGTACATTATCACCACACATACCATAGAAACAAGAAAGTTTTAATAATATTCGAATAGTATTCCATTCCCCTTTCTGGGAAAACCCTTTTAGACTTGCATTTATTACCAAAAAGAAAAAAGGAGAATGAACTACATATTTGATAAGATGTAATGTAGAAAACTAAGACTAAACCCGTATTCGAACAATTGAAGTACTCTACGTAAATATATTAAGGTATGCACGCACATGCACACACTTACATAATAAGTTACCAACAAGTTGACTTTCTAGGTGAAATCAGACTAAATATTTAAAGGACAGCAAGTTTTTTCAGCTATACACTTACTCTTCTCCAACATCCCTGAGTATGTTGGTTAGCTGATTTGCGAGCCCTAATGCCAAGGCTGCATTATAGACGCTCTCTGTTGTTGCCTGTGATTCGGGTGCAATACCCATAATTGGAACACTCATTAATCCGACAGTTCCAGCTACGTAGTAACAGTAGAGATAGAGTTCATCAAAATTTTTGTATCTTGATTTTTTAAGGTCCATCCTCATTCCTTCAATCATGTCCTTGAATGGCTGAAAATTAAGAAATCCCAATTTTAGATAAGAAGTTTACCAACATCAAAGGGCCCACAACTAATACATATAGACTAATTAAAGAGCCCGAACTATAGTACAGAAATACCAATGAAATGTGCAAATTGACCAATTGACCTAATAAAAAATTAGAGTACGCCAGAAAAGAAATCTGTAACTTGATATCAAATAATGTGAATCCTCTAACCTGAATGTCAACGGGAAAGTTTGCAACCGTATCCGATAATGCTGCATCAAACATATCATATGGACGACCTTCAAAGAGATCCTCCAACCTTGACTCCCACCTGTCCAAAGCCATCGGTGTTATGTGTGAAGCATTTGGCCCATCGACAAGTTCGTCTGTCCTCCTGCACCACACTGCACAACGAAGAAAGTCATGAGAACCAAAGGAGGAAACAATATCCATTAATTTATTCTTGAACCCACACATTACTGATATGTGAACTAATACGAAAAAATAACAAATTCCCCACCCCCCATTATTTTTGGCATTAAAATTTAAAACCAAAATATAGCACCGGGACCTATCTAGAAGAATTCATATGATAATGTCACCTGATTGGCTAATACCAAACTATAATTCTATTTCTATTCCTTTCTTAGGAGGAGAGCAGATAAGATGATTATAATCATCCAAGTGATTTGGCCTCTGCTGCAACATGCTGTTGATAGGTTTGAAGATATCTTTCTCGGCAAAACGTTATTTGATTGGACGATTGTTAACATCTAATATGCAAACTTCCCCTTTTTGGAAAGCTTATCTCTTAAAAAGTAGGTTTAGGTGCAGAGATCAAATTTTGGAAGGATCCTTGGAGCGGTGATAGGTTGCTCAAGAATGCCTTTAGCAATATCTATCTTTTGGCCTCTGATAAGTATTGTATAGTGGACTCTTTTTACGACATCAGGATGATGAGGTGGTGTGGGCGGCTAAGTTACAAAAGGGCCTAAATGATTGGGTATTGGAATATTTCTTACAGCTTTATAGGCTTGTGTTGAAGATTAAGCCAAACCCCTGTGTACGTGATGGCCTGGTTTGATTGGTAAAGAATGAGTTGTTTTACTATGAGGTAAAGTCCTTTCGCTCTTTTTTCCTTACAGAGTAGTGTGGAACCTTGGTATTCAATCTATGATTGCATTCTTCCTATGGACTGCTTGCCAGGATAAAATTCTCACCCAAGACGTTTAAAGAGTAAGATTTGAATGTTGGCTAACATATGCTTTTTGGGTATGGATGAGGAATCTGTTAACCTTTAGGTTTTTAACCTAAGATAACATCATTGATTTTGATAATAACACAATAATGTAATGATATTTACTAATGTCTCCATGAGTTTTATGTAAAATTCAGTATATAAAAGCATTAGCAAAGTCATTCAAGGAAAAAACATGAAAATGACACCATGCATGAAGGGAATTCAACATCAAGTCAAGCAAGCTATTGAAGCAAATTGAAGATCAATCCAAGTCATGAAGAAACCATCTTGGTCAAAGAAGCTTAAAGATGAAATCAACACCTAAGATCAAGTTAAATATAAAAACTCTCTTAAAAGGTTTAATTGTTTTATATTTTAGTGAGGGAGTGTTTTAGGACTTATGTAAAAAGTCCTTAAAGTTTGGTTTATTAAAAGCTCAAAGCCTAAATTGACCTTAGGAGCCTAAGAACAAAATTGAATAAAATTCTAAAGCCCTAAGACATCATAAAGAATGACCAAAATCATGATAAAGATGAGCCAAAAGACTAAGGAATTCATTTCCATCGTTTAGGTCTGTTTAAGATGAGATTTCACAGAGAAAACAGAAATCTCGTCGACGAAATTGTGGAGGTCCACAGATCTTGTCGATGAAATCAACCGTAGAGCTACTGTTTTTAATTCTGTCTCCATCTTGTCGGTGAATTCTCAAAGCATACCCAATATCGTCGACGAAATCATGCGGATCTCAGAAAAAAGCCTGCAACGGCTAGTTTTCAACAGTCATATCTTATCCAATGCCTCTCAAATGGCTATATCTTTGAAAATGCTATAAAATGAAATTATTTATGAACTAAAATAGGATGATCTACAACTCCAGTCATCACTCCAACTGTTAGATTTCAAATCTATAGACTTATACCTTAGAAACCTAAAAAGAGTTATTCTTGAGCTATTCAACTCCATACTTTGAGAGATTCTTAGTGAGTGTTAAGTGATCTATCAGCTCGTTTTAGGAGCAATTTAAGATTGTATTCATCGCTCTATGAAGTGTATGTGAAAATTAAGAATCGGTGGATTCTTGTCCTTGAAGCGGGGATTTTTGTAAAGCGAAGAGAAGATTGTTCTCTTGCGCTGTTTAGGCTTGATCTTCGCCCGTAATAAGATTTGTTAGGCTTGACTTTCGTCCGGAAGAAAGTTGTAAAAGGTTTGGTTTTCACCCGTAAGAAGACTCTGCGAGTAAAATCGCGGTGAATCCTCTAGCAGGTATAGCTTGAGGCGGGGACGTAAGTGAGATTGCTGAACCTCGTGAACAATATATTGTGTTTGCATTCTCTCTCCCTACTATTTACTTTCCTGTTTTGATTGATTGTGTAGAATTACATATTTTCATTCCCTTTTAATTAGTATAATTGAAATTCCGCACCCCCCCTCCCCCTCTAGGGTCCAAACCTTGGGCAACACAATCTGTGGATAACTTGTTGGTCCACTGTCCTCTAGTTAGCAGAATTTAGAGCTTTTTCCTATCTTACTTGAGAGTGTTGTGGGTTTGTTCTGTTAGCTTCAATATCTTAGTCTCCAGTTAGTTCTTGAGTGACATAGATAATGCACAAAGATTGATTTGGAGGCTTCTCAACATGATTTCACCGTAGCTTTTTTATTGTGATGAGTTAGGGAGGTCTCCGTTCTTCGTGCATGGGCTGTAATTTCGTATGTTTTGGTTTTTTTCTTTTCTTTGTTTTCATTCTCTAGTTCACCTATTCATGAACATCTTTTATTTCTTCATTTTATATCTAATACATTGAGCTTATTTCGACCCAAAAAAAAAAAAAAACAAAGTTTAATTACTTCTATGGTCACAAAGATGTGACTGATCTTTTCCAAAAAAAAATTGTGACTGATCAGATAGATATAAGCATCGAAAAGTCACTTTGGGATGAAAGACTCCCAGTTGTGTCTCACTGAGTAATAGCACTAATACGTCTGCATAAGCACCTGGTGTGCTGTAAATTCTGCCCCCTATGTTACCACTTACCAATTGAAGTATCACTCCAAAGACTATCAATGTGTATTTGAAAGTTTGAAACCAAAATACATGTTCATGTGTATGCAAAAAAGGTATCAACTATGCGATTTGGCAAGAAAAAAATGTGGCAACTGGCAAGTATACACAAGTTGAATGATGATATAACGTATTAAGCCGGATTCACTGGTTCCTCAGCAGTTATATCAGCTCTCCGTAAATATGTTGAGGTTTGAGAACCTGATGGCACTCAATACCTAATTATTAAGAAGAAAAATAAAAAGAACAAAAAGTAAAGACTCAATAGTCTCCTGATTATTCACGTTTGGATTATGAAAAGAATGGACTATGAACTATGAAAAAAA
This sequence comes from Tetracentron sinense, assembly GCA_015143295.1. Taxonomy (NCBI): domain Eukaryota; kingdom Viridiplantae; phylum Streptophyta; class Magnoliopsida; order Trochodendrales; family Trochodendraceae; genus Tetracentron; species Tetracentron sinense. The sequence goes on from CM026568.1 coordinate 9,094,229, forward strand.
GGAGATAAGGCTTAGTTTCTAGAAAATTAAGTTCGGTCATAGTTCTACGCTTTCAAGATCTCCCTAGTCTTATTTTTCTACATAATACTCCTTGTACTACCAATTAAGTCGTGTTTGATAACTATTTTTCCAGATACATTTTCTTATGCTGCCTCGAATTCAGAACTTCCAAAATATAAACCTGTTAAATAAAATGTGTCATGCCAAGCACTTGTGTTTCTGATCATGAAAAACTTAAGAAGGCTCATGTATATTTTGATGACCAACAACTTAACCTCTGAAAGAATTTCAACTCTTTCCGTTTCCAACTTTCAAAACCCTTATATTATAACAAGTCAATCAGCAAAATTTAGGCTAAAGGTTCCAATCGAGCAAGATGGTTTTAATTAATAGAACAGTAACAACTTCCAATCCTCCTTTTCTTTGTATTCTTTGTTTCTTTTTGGGTGAGAGGGCTCTGATATGGTGTAACAGGTTAGATCCCAACATTCCCACATGAGACAGCAACTCTCAAACATATGGTCTCTTGTGTCACGTCCAGAGGATCACAAATTCCCAGCTTATCTACATGAATCCAAAGCTCAAACTAAATGTAGCATTCATCTCAATTGCGAGGTCTTCGGTGCAATCCCAACTTACTCAACACATTTGGAAAAAAAAAAAAAAAAAACAAGAAATAAACTATCAAAGAACAATTTTTTCATCTATGCCTGGGCAAACCCATAATCTCAAATTTCCTACAAAGAGCAGCCCCTAATTTATCTAGGACTTTGACTCCAAGTGTTTATACTTTACGCTACTATAAAGCCTTCAACTAGTAAATTTCTCTCCTCAATGTGTGTGAGATGGTCTATGTTTCTATAAAATTATCTGAGCATATACTCCAACCCCACCTAAATTTTAATACGATTAGAATTACCGTTTATCACCACAATTCCATTTCTAATGCAAGGTAAAGCAGCTTCTAGTGCATGGTTCTAAAGAAAAAACATTGTTATTATAGGTAACTTCCACTCACCATAGATAGCCCAGATAGCTCTTCGCCTCTCTGGGGTCATGAGAAGTGTTCCTGGAAGAAAATGAAAGGAAATTTGAGATTAATTCCATAAAAATGCCATCTTTGGTCTATTCTAAAGCGGTTCTAACTATGGGATCTTAACTCAAATCCTGTAAATCAAAGAACAGGTAAAAGAAGGCTAACCCAAATAAAATGTCTTGGCGTACTCTGCACAAACTTCTCCACACCGGTCGTAAGCTTCGTTTAACAAACTCAGAGTTCCCGGAACAACAATGTCCGGTTTGACATCAAGGTCCCCACTAGATTTCAATCTCTGATTAACCAAGGCCGCTTGCTTAAGGACGACATCGTAAACCTTCTGCTCGGATGAGATTGCAATTTCTCCACCCGGGTTTGCAATCAAGCTCGAGAGGACAGGGAATTTATTAGTGTTTTCTGACCCACCCAAGCACGAATAGTTCAAATCTGCATTGAGGGAGCAGGAACTCCTCTGTTTTCTTCCCTTAAATCTTGCATCAAACTTTGTACACAGAGATCTACTTATGAACCTTGAGCTATCTACAAAACTGCCTCCCTCTCGGACTGACTCCGAGAAACCAAGACAGATAGAGATCTCTGTGCTAGGCGAGACAACAGAAAATGAAGCAACAAACATATCGAATTCCTGATGCTATAGCTCTCCTTGGATGTTCTTCTATTTTTTCTCTGCTTTCCTACCTCATACTAGACAAAACTCATTACTCCCAATTGGTGTACTGAAAACCCAGTTCATCTTTGAGTAAAAAGGATATCAAGAACCCTTAAAATTCACAGAAACCCTCTAATAAGATATGAATTTAGTCAAAAATCCCTAGCAATAATGAGCTCAGGAACTCTGAATTCAAATCAAAAGCAGCTGATAAATCCTCCAAGCAGAAAATTTTTCTTTTCACAGAAAATGAATCTCTGCTACTCAGTTGTTTTATGATGAATCTCAAAAAATTAATAACCTGAAACAAACCCAAAACCAAAAACAAAAATCAACAACTCATATTTCTGATTTGGAAGAAGACTTTTCAGTGCTTGAACAGAAAAAATAAGCTCAGATAAATGTTATTTTTTTCTGTCCACACTACAGGTAGTGGGGATTTTTTTAAATCAACTTAATGAAAACAAGCTTATCTTCCAATGCTGCACCAGAAACACCCAGAAAGGAAAAGAGCAATAAACAGAAACAACTGAAATGTAATAATAATAAAGAAGTAAAGAACCCCACCTGTTCTTAGTTCTTACTCTCCACCATTCACAGGAACCTCCATTAAATTAAACCAAGCTTTTGAATATCAACAACACAAAGCAACTAACAACGGCCACAGAATCTCTCACAATCCAACCCACCTATTTCTCCAATCCTCCAGATTCCCACGATTTCCAAATTTTTGTATTGTTTATTTTCTGTTCCCACTTGGGGTTGTGTTCTTCTCCAAGGCCTTTTCAATATCTCTGACCCTTGAAACATGTGGGCATTAAACACCCAATGGGAGGAAGATAAGGCTATCACATGTAGTAGTGGAACTGAGAGGTGTAAGAGTACACGTGGCGGATTATAAATGAGGGGCTAAAATGCATACAAGATTCCAGTAGGTATGTGGGGCCCAATAAAGTAGCAAAAAGGCATTAGAACTGTAGAAGTGGAACCGTAGGAAAGTAGGAGAAAGATAAGGTGTTTGGGGAGTTACGTGTAAAAAAGGCCACATTCGTTGCTGGTGTCCACACGTTTTGAAGGTCTGTTGTTCTACACGTAACTCTCTGCCAAGAAAAAAACTCAGGAAAAAGCCCCCCACTTTCTTCTGGCCACGTTTCATTTTTAATTTTTAAGGCTTTGATTTTGGATCGTCTTGGTTATGGCAGAGACATCTTCTCTGGCTCTTAAGGTCAAACCAACACGTGTATTTTAACTCTGATTAAAAACCATTAACTCTAATAGATGTCATTCCTAGGAAACAGTTTGCTAGGAGCCTCACCCTGAAAGGGAGAGCTAATGGCCGCCTATAAAAAGAATTGTGTTCTGATCTCCAACTTTTTTTTAACCTAACAGCATTCCTACCACCCTCACCAAAACATTAAAAATTTCTAACAGCCTCACTTTTGGTGGTGAGGCTGCAAGAAATATTTCCTAGGAGCCTCACCAAAACATTAAAAATTGTAAAAAGGGGCCTCCAGCATCCTCTTCAAAACACTCACCAAACCAAATATTTTTCTCTCATTTCCTTTATTGTGATCCTACACAAATAATAAAATAATGTTTCTCTTTCACTTCTTTTTTTGTTTTCTCGCTGATATATAATAAAATAATGTTTCTTTCTCCCTACTTTTTTTGTTAAATTGGGAAGGCTATGAGAGGTTTTTAAAAAAGTGGATAGCCAAAATAGAAGAAAAAAAAAAAAGAGTTTTAGCTATTTTGGTTGGTTATTTTGGTGAGCCAAAACACAAAAATTACAAAACGGGGTCTCCAGTAGCCTCTTCAAAATAACCATTTTGGTTTGGTGAGTACTGTACACTCACCAAACCAAATATTTCTCTCTCCCTTCTTTTTTGTTCTCTCCCTTCTTTTTTACGGTCCCACACAAATAATAAAATAATGTTTCTCTCTCCCTTCCTTTTTTGTTTTCTCACACAAATAATAATAGAATGTTTTTCTCTCCCTTCCTTTTTTGTTTTCTCACACAAATAATAATATAATGTTTTTCTCTCCCTTCTGTTTTTGTTAAATTGGTGAGGATGTTGGGGCTGTTTTAAAAAAGTAGATAGCCAAAATAGAAAAAAGTGAGTTTTGGTTATTTTGATGTGTAAAATTTGGTGAGGCTAATAGGAATTGTAACGTCCCCAAAATCCCACAAGACTAAAATAGGACTTTGGAATCACCACATTACTTAAACCTGCTTAAAACCATACATACAAGGCTACTACACGAGTCTTCAAAAATGAGAGTAATAAAATTTCCGATATATAAACTATAATCAAATAGCAAAAGTCTACGGTAAACATATACAACTCACTCTAAAACCAAAGAGTCTGATACACAACCATAAAAGTCTACTGAGCAACATCCTCTAAAAGTCAATTACAAAACTCTCTCAATGAAAAGAAATGTAAACTAAGAGGTGTAGCCGCCCAAGTCTCCGGCCCCCTCCTCAGAAGGCTCACCTTCACCTCCTTCCTCGAGGTAAGTCTCCTCAACCCACGGCTCCGCCGTGTACTCCTGCTCTATACCTGCCAAGACAAAGTCCGGCTGAGTACAAAGGTACTCAGTGTATATAAAATCCAACCAACAATAATAATATACCTGCACTTAGTCAGAAACATATCCAATAGCATAATAACATAATCAGAGTGCGGAAGAACGTGTGCGCATATACATCATATCATCACCTTGACTCGTGTACTTGTGAGAATCTTAGACTTGGAAGACAATACACTTATGAGTTGCTTATGCTTATGAGACCACGTGCTTGTGAGATGTTTATGCTTATGCACTTATTCAAATCATACAATGATGTGACATGCCGTTCTTGGCGGATACGGACCATGCCATGCTTATGCTTATTCAGAAAGTCATACGTATGCCATGCTCATGCTTGTGGTCCACATGTGTGACTTGTGAGGCTCTTATCTTAACATACACGTGCATATGTGCTTAAGTGTCGAAATTAACTTTCGAGTTGGTAATTGCTTAGATTCCGATCTCCCACCATAGAAACTCCACTATACTGTCCCATACCAAATAGTTAGAGAATTCCCGGTTTGAGAGATGTTCCCCTAAGTTCTTACCTTCCCGACTATCAATTTCCATGCAAATAATTAGACATACCTAACAAACCATTCACATATACATATCTTATCATAATTCATATCGCAATTCATAATCAATTTACCACCATTTCATAAGAGTATAATAGCATTTATCCTTTCAAACATTTTCACAAACACCTTGTGTACGCATAATATGAATCCATTTCTCCTCTATATTTTCAAGCATTCATCAAACCATAATTCATCCATACAATCAATTCACTATTCACATCCACATATTAATCTCATCCTCCATACATTTCCCATCCTCCATATATTTCTCATCCACATCCAATCCACATTTCCATCAATAATTAGCTTACTTCATAGAAAATTTGGAGAAAATGCATTTAATCTCTATTCTATCATTTCTATCAAATTAATATTCACACAACATTAAAATAGAGTTGATTAGGATAGTATATCGACCTTAGGAATCCTTCCCTTGGATTCAAAACGCTCCCGAGACGATTTGGAGAAGCTTTGAGGACGATCTCCAAGCTTTCCTCTCAATCTTCTACCAATCTCCTTCCTCTCCAAGCAACCCTCTCTCAAAACCCTAGGGTTTCTCCCCCTTTTTGCCAAATTAGGTTAGAACTAGGTGGAGTATTTTAATATTTCAAGTAGGACCCCCTATTTATAGCCTCAAGGTCTGAGAACAAAAAGACCAAAAAGCCCATACTAAAATTCTGTAAAAATCACGAAAGACCGAGCGATCGGTGGTTATGACCGATCGATCGGTTCTCAACCGAGCGATCGGTGCTCTTGACCGGACGATCGGTCAAAAAAGCACTCTCTGGAAATTTTTCCCATACAAAATTCTGGACCAGTCGATAGATACCGATCGATCGGTTTTGGACCGATCGATCGCTACTTCTGACCGAGCGATCGGTTGCCTATAGATTTTTTTTGACCCGCTTTACTGTTTTGGCCATAACTTTTGACTCGCTTGACGGATTTTGACGATTCAACTTGGGTTGGATTCGTATTTCGAAAATGAACATTTCTGACATTTTAGAATTTCCAAATTCCACCTAATTAATAGACTAAATTGTCCTCAAAGTTGACTGATATGCAATTCCATTAGATAAAACCCACCATTGACTTGGCTTAAACTCAAAATAAGGAAAAACATTAAACATGAACTTCGAAGAGGGTTCCAACACCTTTCTAATGGTTCAAGAATCACTCAATTCCAGTAAACGGTACCAAAACTAGAGCTTCCTAAAGTTTAGGGTGTGATATGACATCCCTCCGTTACAAGTTTGATTAAGCCTAGTTCACACCACACCAAATAAATATATAATACAATAAACATCAAAACATCATAAGGACTATAATACCCCTAATACAATGAAATAAAAACATGAAAACGATTCGGGTCTCTACAGGAATGCTCTAAAACAGATAGTAACCCTACTTAGCCAGATTCTGCAGGAAAAAAAATTTGTTATAATCTCAATAACAATAGACGCTCATTGGTTTCAGTGGCAAAGTGTGTCTCTCTCGTGCTTGGGGTGGTTTGGGATTAATTTTTAGATGTGACAATTGAAAAGTCTATCGTTTGGCCAGTTAATAATATTAGGTAACTAGCCAATAAATAGATATTATCATTAGTGGTGTGGTTGCAAGTTGCAGCCTAACCATATCTTTTGATACCAAAATAATAATAAAAATCTAAGTAAAATAAGAAAAATTGAAAAGTTTGCAGAGCTAGAAGTGAGAAAATCAATGAAAGTAATAGCAAGTTTGGAAAGCAAAAGTCCAAGGGTATTGCACGGTTTTGAATAATAAGAACCTATAAAGCATTCCTAGCAGCCTCACCAAAATAACTAAAAAGTTATTTGGTGAGCCAAAACACTAAAATTTGCAAAAACAAGTCTCCAACAGCCTCTTCAAACTAACCATTTTGGTTTGGTGAGTGTACAGTACTCACCAAAGTATTGTACACTCACCAAACCAAATCTTCATCTCTCCCTTCCTTTTTGTGGTCCCACATAAATAATAAAATAATGTTTTTCTCTCCCTTCCTTTATTATGGTCTCACACAAATAAATAAAATAATGTTTCTCTGTCTCTTCCTTTACTGTGGTCTCACACAAATAAATAAAATAATGTTTCTCTCTCTTCTTTTTTTGTTTTCCCACACAAATAATAAAATAATGTTTTTCTTTCCCATCTATTTTTGTTAAATTGGTGAGGCTGTTGGGAATGTTTTAAAAAAATGGATAGCCAAAATAGAAAAAAGTGAGTTTTTGCTATTTTGGTGAGTAAAATTTGCTGAGGCTGGAATGCTCTAAAACAGATAGTAACCCTACTTAGCTAGATTCTGCAAAAAATAAAATAATATATATATATATTCTAATCTAAGTAAAAATACATGCTCATTGATTTCAGTGGCAAAGTGTGTGTCCCTCCCGTGCTTGGGGTGATTTGGGATTGATTTTTAGATGTGACAATTGAAAAGTTTATCGTTTGGTCAGCTAATAATATTAGGTAACTAGCCAATAAATAGATAATAACATTAGTGGCATGGTTGCAGGTTGCAGCCTAAACGTATCTTTTGATACCAAAATAATAACAAAAATCTAAGTAAAATCAAAAAATTGAAAAGTGTGCAAAGAAGAGTCCAAGTCCAAGGGTATTGCAGGGTTTTGAATAATAAGAACCTAAAGCATTCCTAGCAGCCTCGCCAAAATGACTAAAAAGTTATTTTGGTGAGCCAAAATACTAAAATTTGCAAAAACAACTCTCCAGCAGCCTCTTCAAAATAACCATTTTGGTTTGCTGAGTGTACAGTACTCAACAAAGTACTGTACACTCACCAAACCAAATCTTCATCTCTCCCTTCCTTTTTGTGGTCCCACACAAATAATAAAATAATGCTTCTCTCTCCCTTCCTTTATTGTGGTCTCACACAAATAAAGGAAATAATGTTTCTCTCTCCCTTCTTTTTCTGTTTTCCCACACAAATAATAAAATAATATTTCTCTCTCCTTTTTTTTTTTGTTAAATTGGTGAGGCTGGTGGGAGTGTTTTAAAAAAGTGGATAGCCAAAATAGAAAAAAATAAGTTTTGGCTATTTTGGTGAGTAAAATTTGGTGAGGCTGCTAGGAATGCTCTAACGTGTCTAGAGTTAAAAAAAAAACATTATTTTACGATTTCACATGTTATAACTAGGGGTGTTACTTCCTCCCTAGTTGCTCCAGTGGTAGGTTTTAGGAGTATCTTATAGGAGTGGGCTTTGATTTTTTTTTGGTACATGACATCATTTATCGGCTAGGTGCACATCCAACTCAAATCCTCCCAACTGAACAAATGCTCAAACAGTCAGACGTGGAGGACTTTAATTTTGAGTGCCTTAGAGGTGACTTAGATAAATTTTAGGGTTCTACTTCTTTGATGATTTATTCTTCTCTATGAGATGTATATTTATACATGTATACAAGAGTATAGAGCAAGCAACCTTTACAGGCAACTAATTATAATAAAAGAAATTACTAATCACTGAATTACTAATTACGGAATTAGTATCCTACTAATAGCTATCTTAACACTCCTTCTCAAGTTGGTGCATAGATATCGCTCATGCCCAACTTGTCGAGATGGCTATGGCATGCTTGACTTGACACCGCCTTAGTGAGTACGTCCGAAAGCTTTTCCGATCGAACAGGAGGAACTTCAATGAGCTTTGCTTCCAACTTCTCCTTAATAAAGTGTCTATCCACCTCAACATGTTTAGTCCGATCATGTTGAACTGGATTGTAGGCAATATCGCTTGTTATCACAATATAACCTCATTGGACTGGTAGGCTCGATTTGTAAATCTTGCATTAAATTTCTGATCCATAGTAACTTGCATACACCCTTAGTCATTCTCCTGTATTCAGTTTCAGCATTAGATCTAGCTACTACTTCCTGTTTTTTACTTCGCCAAGTAACTAGATTCCCTCCTACAAACGTGAAATATCCTGACATAGAACGTCTATCATCTATTGACCTAGCCCAATCAGCATCGGTGTAACCTTCAATGTCCAAATTGTTTCCTAAATAAATAAATGCTCATTGATTTCGATGGCAAAGTGTGTGTCCCTCCAGCGCTTGGGGTGATTTGGGATTGATTTTCAAATGTGACAATTGAAAAGTCTATCGTTTGGCCAGCTAATAATATTAGGTAACTAGCCAATAAATAGATATTAACATTAGTGGTGTGGTTGCAGTGTTGCAGTGTTGCAGCCTAACCGTATCTTTTGATACCAAAATAATAATAAAAATCTAAGTAAAATCAAAAAATTGAAAAGTGTGCAGAGCTATAAGTGAGAAAGTCAATGAAAATAATAGCAAGTTTGGAGAGCAAGAGTCCAAGGGTATTGCATGTTTTTGAATAATAAGAACCTATAAAGCATTCCTAGCAGCCTTTTAGTTATTTTGGTGAGTCAAAAAACTAAAATTTGCAACAACAAGTCTCCAACAACCTCTTCAAACTAACCATTTTGGTTTGCTGAGTATTGTACACTCACCAAACCAAATCTTCATCTCTCCCTTCCTTTTTGTGTGTCCCACACAAATAATAAAATAATGTTTCTCCCTACACACTCCCGCATTAGTCATCAATCCTTAAAAAGAATGTGATCCGTTGCAACGGTGCAAAATAGTTGAACCATAAACAGAGCGTCATCACATGTGGGGCCGGAACTTGCCTCTTACATAATCAAGTGAGATGTCACTTGAACGTATCATATTTGATTCAATTTTTTTTTTATTCTTTTAGTTCCTTTTTGCATTAAAGCATTTTTCTTTGACTAAATTACTTCATATCAATTTGTATTTTAATATTGTTATTCATTAAATTAGCTTTTGCGATATTCCGTGCATTGCACGGGCTTCTTAAAAGTATATATATATATATATATATATATGCTTGTTGGTTCCACGTGGCATATTTCAATGCTATCTATTCTCTCCTTAAATTGATGCCACGTGTCTATAGACGTGGCATGTTTCATTAGTTGATCAATAAGATATTGCCACTTTCTCTTCATTTAACTACTCCCAATTCCTCCCCAAATAGCACTCAAACGTTACATATCATGTCGTCCATCTCAAGCCCAACACTTAATACAGCTCCATCCTTTGGTCTTTCAATCCTCCTACCTTTAAACGTTACATATCACGTCCTCCCTTCAATTACTATTTTCTAATTACTTATTATAAAACCCAAGCAGGTGGATGGACACATGACGATTCTAGAAAAGGTTTTGGACACATGTTAGCCTTAGAAAATATTTAGATTACTTACTACAGATTGTTTTAATTTCATTGAGAGTAATGAGAGTAATTCCTTTAAGAGGTGAATGTCACACCCAATAAATTTTGTGGTTAAAAATGTTAAAGAGTTTTTGTAGAAGTTAATGAGACATTTCAATAGATACGATTTCCAAAGGTTTAAAGGATGAATACATCTCTACTGTTCACGAGGATGGAATGTGGCAGTGGTACTTTAGATTACCTTTGCTATAAAGATGTTGTGTGGAAAATGTAACTGCAATGACTTAAATTGCACAAATGTTTTACATGGATTGTGATAGTGGTACTTAGATTACCTTTGTTGTAAAGATACCTTTGGTGTAAAGATGTTGTATGGAAAATGTAACTACTATCCTTAAATTGCACAAACATTTTAGTATAAAATTTATTCCTTTTTTTTATGTTTTCAATTTCTTAATTTCTTTTCATTATTTCTCCTGTATCTATAAAAACCAAACAACATCTAGCTATCTCTCTCAACTAATTCTTAAGGTCCTCGCTATGTTTCTTTCTTAGTTCTCTTCATACCACATCCATATCTCTCTCATGCTAGTCCTAACTAGGAGTAAGCGTTCAATAACCAGGTGACAGGTTTGGTCTCTTAAGTGTCCTTTGCCTATGTAATCTTTGTCATCTTTTACATTTTGGTTCATCATTGCCAACAAGGACCAACGCCTATTATTATTTCTCTCGGAAAAGCTTTGCTATATAGATAGAAGAAGAAACCGACATATAAACAGAAGAAGAAACCAACGACAAAAGCCATCCAGATCCAATCGCAAAAATAGTGCAACATAATTTCTCAATCTGTTGGAACTCTTGAACTCTTCCTAATCATTGTCTTTCGTATATCACCCTCAATGCTATCCTATTCATACTTCTTTCTCTTTGCTCTCCATGGATTTTCATCTATTTATATTTGTTCTTTGACATGTATAGCAATCTCCTAGATGGAAGATTTAATAGTGCTACATAATCAGTAATTTTCATTTTTTTTAATAAGAGGAATAACTTATTATTATTAAATAAATTTTATTATGTCTTAATATTGTTACACTTTTTTTGTAATTTTCGTGCATTGCGCGGGCTTTCATTGTGTATGTATGGGAATATATTCATTGTGAATATAGTATGACATTTCAATTAATCTTTTATATATTAATATATGTGTGTTTCTAAAGCTCTTCCTTGTGCTTTCCCAAAATTTAATTTCTTCCTTTATTCTACCTCTGTGCATCACACGGGGTCTTCACTAGTAATAATAAAAGTCTAAGTAAAATCAAAAAATTGAAAAGTCTGCAGAGCTAGAAGGGAGAAAGTCAATGAAAGTAAAAGTAAGTTTGGAGAGCAAGAGTCCAAGGGTATTACACGGTTTTGAATAATAAGAACCTCTAAAGCATTCCTAGCAGCCTCACCAAAATAACTAAAAAGTTATTTTAGTGAGCCAAAATGATAAATTTGCAAAAACAAGTCTCCAGTAGCCTCTTCAAACTAACCATTTTGGTTTGGTGAGTGTACAATACTCAAATGGTGAGTACTGTACACTCACCAAACCAAATCTTCATCTCTCCCTTCCTTTTTGTGGTCCCACACAAATAATAAAATAATGTTTCTCTCTACACACTCCCACATTAGTCATCGATCCATACAAAGAATGGGATCCGTTGCAACGGTGCAGAATAGTTGAACCATAAACAGAGCTTCATCAAATGTGGGGCCGGAAATTGCCTCTTTCATTATTTGATCGATAAGATATTGCCACATGTCTCTCATTTGACTTCTTCCAATTCCTCCCCACAAAACACTCAACCGTTACATATCATGTCGTCCATATCAAGCCCAACACTTAATACAGCTCCATCCACTGGGCTTCCAATCCTCCTACCTTTAAACGTCACATATCACGTCCTCCCTTCAATTACTATTTTCTAAATACTTACTATGAAACCCAAGAAGGCGGTTGGACACATGGCGACTCTAGAAAAGGTTTTGCACACATCTCAGCCTTAGAAAATATTTAGATTACTTACTATAGATTGTTTTAATTTCATTGAGAGTAATGAGAGTAATTCCTTTAAGAGGGGAACGTCCCACCCAATAAATTTTGTGGTTAAAAAATGTTAAAGAGTTTTTGTAGAAGTTAATGAGACGTTTCAATAGATACAGTTTCCAAAGGTTTAAAGGATGAATACATCTCTATTGTTCACGAGGATGGAATGTGGCAGTGGTACTTTAGATTACCTTTGCTATAAAGATGTTGTGTGGAAAATGTACCTGCAATGACTTAAATTGCACAAATGTTTTACATGGATTGTGATAGTGGTACTTAGATTACATTTGCTGTAAAGATACCTTTGGTGTAAAGATGTGTGGAAAATGTAACTACTATCCTTAAATTGCACAAACGTTTTACTATGAAATTTATTCGTTTTTTTATGTTTTCAATTTCTTAATTTATGTTCATTATTTCTCTTGCATCTATAAAAACCAGACAACATCTAGCTATCTCTCTCAACTGATTCTTAAGGTCCTCGCCATGTTTCTTTCTTAGTTCTCTACATACCGCATCTATATCTCTCTCATGCCAGTCCTAACCAGGAGTAAGCGTTCAATAATCGGGTGACGGGTTTGGTATCTTAGGTGTCCTTTGCCTATGTAATCTACATCATCTTTTACGTTTTGGTTCATCATTGTCAACAAGGACCAACGCCTATAATTATTTCTCTCAGAAAATCTTTGCTATACAGATAGAAGAAGAAACCAACGATAGAAGCCGTAGATCCAATCGCAACAACAGTGCTACATAATTTCTCAATCTGTTGGAACTCTTGAACTCTTCCTAATCATTGTCTTTTGTATATCACCCTCAATGCTATCCTATTCCTACTTCTTTCTCTCTGCTCTCCTTGGATTTTCATCTATTTATATTTGTTCTACGACATGTATAGCAATCTCCTAGATGGAAGATTTAATAGTGCAACATAATCAGTATGTTTGATTTTTTTTAAAGAGAGGAATAACTTATTATTATTAAATAAAATTTATTATTTCTTAATATTGTTACACTTTTTTTTTTAAAAATTCCGTGCATACACGGGCTTTCATTGTGTATGTATGGGAATACATACACTGTGGATATAGTATGACATTTCAATTAATCTTTTATATATATAATATAGGTGTGTGTTTCTAAAACTCTTCCTTGTGTTTTCTTAAATTTAATTTCTTCCTTTATTCTACCTCCGTGCATCGCACGGGGTCTTCACTAGTAATAATAAAAATCTAAGTAAAATCAAAAAATTGAAATGTCTGTAGAGCTAGAAGGGAGAAAATAAATGAAAGTAATAGCAAGTTTGGAGAGCAAGAGTCCAAGGGTATTGCATAGTTTTGAATAATAAGAACCTATAAAACATTCCTAGCAGCCTCACCAAAATAACTAAAAAGTTATTTTGATGAGCCAAAAGGATAAATTTGTAAAAACAAGTCTCCAGCAGCCTCTTCAAGCTAACCATTTCGGTTTGGTGAGGGTACAATACTTGTAAGGACCCGCATTTAATTCACGGCATTCATAATTCTATGAGTGAAATTATTAAATAGATGTACCTAAAATAATGTGTAAATCTTAGGAGAAATCAATGCATTAAAAATATCGAATCACAAAACTCATTTAATTCACTCAATTTAGTGAATTTATGGAGATAAATTGCACTAAATAAAAGAGGAACAAAAAGTAGCAAAAAAAGGTTTTAAAAAAAAAAAAAAATTTCCGACGCCGCTGATCGATCGCCCAAAACGCCGTTTGGTTAAGGGCTTGCACGTTTTTGTGATTTTTGAGTCCCTAGGGCTCTCAATGTATAAATACTCCCTGTATACTCGTGGGGAGGGTTTTCTTAAGCCTTCTAAACCTAAAAGGGAGAGTTTTTGAAAGATCAAAAAGAGAGAAACTGTAGGAGTTCAAAGTTTCGGTCAGAAAAGGGAAAAGGAGGCGAGAAGATCAAGTAGAACCCTATTCGCAAGCAATAGATCATAGGGATACGATCAAGTGAGGTAAATAACGGACCTAATATTCAATATTTTGAGTATTTAAGTTAAATAATGAATAAAAAGAGATGAATCTAGGCAATGATGTAAGAATACGTGGGATATGAAGAACTATAGTTGCTCCTATATTATTGTTGATGGATCTATTAAAATAGGATGTGAAGAACATGTTTATGATCTCAGTTATTATTTTTGCGATTAAAATAGGATGTGAAAAACATGTTTATGATCTCCGTTATTATTTTGCAACTAAAATAGGATGTGAAGAACCTAAATTTTTATGTATTATTATTGATAGTTAAAATAGGATGTGAAGAACTTATTTGCGATGTATTGCTCCTTGATGGTTAAAATAGGATGTGAAGAACCCATGTATAATATTGTATCATTATTTTGATGGTTAAAAAAAATAGGATGTGGAGAACCGATTTATGATTTTGGTTTCATTATTTCGATGGTTAAAAAAAAAAAGGATGTGAAATACCTAATTATGATACCTTTTATTTATTCTCGAATCATTAAATGCGAGTGACCATATTTAAATTAATTATGATTCAACAAGGGGATTGGGAAAGTTATTTGAAGTAGGTGGAGTTATAAGGAGAATGAGATGATGGATGAGATGAAATGAATGATTTAATTGGTGATATTTTAACAATATGTGAGCTTGATTTTATGTTTAAGACCAGGAGAATTATTATTAATTAAAGACATTATAATTAAGACGGAGATTTCGATATGTAAGTTATCTCGTAGATTATGAATCTTTTAATGACATTGGTGATGATTGATTGTAGTATTATAAGAAATACGATAAATTGTGTGTTTCTGTTACATCTTTAATACATGATATACTATTGGGTAAACGAACCGTTGATGAAAGTCGAGCTTGCCTAGGCCTGGTTAACATAGTGGTATGAGACGCTATGGTGAGATGTCCTATGGCCCTCGATAGTTAGTCTTAGGTGCAATTTAAACAAGAGGTATATCATCGTGCACTCACGAATGAAAAATTGATAAAAGTAAGAAAAAGAATTAAAGACATTAATGAGATATTAAGTAAGACCAAAAGTAAAGTAAGAAAAATATGAAAGTAAGAAAAGAAAGAGACACACGAAAACGATAATGTATGTTGTGTTGTGCACCACAGGAAACCATCAGAAAGGGCGAGATATATGCCAAAGTAAGTAAGCCATCGTACCGAAAAATATACTAAGCCGTCCGTACCAGATAATGTACGAAGGGTGGTATCTCGGTAAAGTAAAGTATAGTAACCTCTTTCCTTATACGGTAAAGCGGGTATTTTAAGTTATTACAAATGCATGTGAATGGGTATTGGTGTGATGATAATATATGAAATACGAAAAGTAAGAAAAGAAAGAGAAGTAAGGAAAGAAAGAAAAGTAAGAAAGAAAGAACAGAAAGAAGGAAAAAGAAAGAAAGAAAGAAAATTAGCATAATGTAAATGTTTAACTTCCGCACTCTGATTTTATATGTAAGTAAATGGGTGAAGTGATGAAATGCATATAAATGTTATTCTTTATATTGTTTATTATGCTCTATTATATACGCCGAGTAACTCGTTTACTCAGCCGATGACTTTTGTTGTCGGCAGGTCCAAGTTCAGGTTCAGGTTTTGACATTTGTGCACCCGACCCTTGGGAAGAAGAAGAATACATCGAGGAACCTGAAGGTGATAATCCCGAGGAAGAAAAGGACCTTGATCGATGGCCCTATTATTGAAATTATGTTATGGTTATTTAAATTCCGGATGATTTTAATTATTGACAGAGACACGTGTTAGTAGGCTTTTATGTTTATAGTCCAGATGGGTGACCAGAATTTATTACTTTTCAGTTAGATTATGGGATTGGAGTTTTAGTTGATGTTTTATTTTAAGAAAAAAAAATTTGGTCCATATTTTTGTGCCTTATATGCTTCTAACAGGACGAATTATTAAGTGAGTCACGTGCCAAGATCTCTCATCCTCCTAGGTGGGGTTTTGGGGTGTGACAATACTCAAATGGTGAGTACTGTACACTCACAAAACCAAATCTTCATCTCTCCCTTCCTTTTTGTGGTCCCACACAAATAATAAAATAATGTTTCTCACTACACACTCCTGCATTAGTCATCGATCCATACAAAGAATGGGATCCGTTGCAACGGTGTAGAATAGTTGAACCATAAACAAAGCTTCATCACATGTGGGGCCGGAACTTGCCTTTTACATAACTAATCAAGTGAGATGTCACTTGAAGGTATCATATTTGATTCAATTTTGTTTTTTTTTTTCTTTTAGTTCATTTTTGCATTAAAGCATTTTTCTTTGAGTAAATTACTTCGTATCAATTTGTATTTTAATATTGTTATACATTAAATTAGCTTTTCGATATTTCCGTGCATTGCACGGGCTTCTTACTATATATATATATTACTAATACTATATGCTCGCAGGTTCCATGTGGCATATCTCAATGCTCTCTATTCTCTCCTTAAGTTGATGCCACGTGTCTGTAGACATGGCATGCTTTCATTAGTTGATCGATAAGATATTGTCATGTGTCTCTTCATTTAACTTCTCCCAATTCCTCCCCACAAAACACTCAACCGTTACATATCATGTCGTCCATATCAAGCCCAACACTTAATACAGCTCCATCCACTGGGCTTCCAATCCTCCTACCTTTAAACGTCACATATCACGTCCTCCCTTCAATTACTATTTTCTAAATACTTACTATGAAACCCAAGAAGGCGGCTGGACACATGGCGACTCTAGAAAAGGTTTTGCACACATCTCAGCCTTAGAAAATATTTAGATTACTTACTATAGATTGTTTTAATTTCATTGAGAGTAATGAGAGTAATTCCTTTAAGAGGGGAACGTCCCACCCAATAAATTTTGTGCTTAAAAAATGTTAAAGAGTATTTGTAGAAGTTAATGAGACGTTTCAATAGATACGGTTTCTAAAGGTTTAAAGGATGAATACATCTCTATTGTTCACGAGGATGGAATGTGGCAGTGGTACTTTAGATTACCTTTGCTATAAAGATGTTGTGTGGAAAATGTAACTGCAATGACTTAAATTGCACAAACGTTTTACATGGAGATTGATAGTGGTATTTAGATTGCCTTTGCTGTAAAGATATCTTTGGTGTAAAGATGTTGTGTGGAAAATGTAACTACTATCCTTAAATTGCACAAACGTTTTACTATGAAATTTATTCATTTTTTTTTTATGTTTTCAATTTCTTAATTTATGTTCATTATTTCTCTTGCATCTATAAAAACCAGACAACATCTAGCTATCTCTCTCAACTGATTCTTAAGGGCCTCACCATGTTTCTTTCTTTGTTCTCGTCATACCACATCCATATCTCCCTCATGCCAGTCCTAACCAGGGGTAAGCGTTCAATAACCGAGTGACGGGTTTGGTCTCTTAGGTGTCCTTTGCCTATGTAATCTTCGTCATCTTTTATGTTTTGGTTCATCATTTTCAACAAGGACCAATGCCTATAATTATTTCTCTCAGAAAAGCTTTGCTATATTGTAATAAAAGAAACCGGCATATAAACAGAAGAAGAAACTAACGACAGAAGCCGTCCAGATCCAATCGCAACAACAGTGCAACATAATTTCTCAATCTGTTGGAACTCTTGAACTCTTCCTAATCATTGTCTTTCGTATATCACCCTCAATGCTATCCTATTGCTACTTCTTTCTCTCTACTCTCCATGGATTTTCATCTATTTATATTTGTTCTATGACATGTATAGCAATCTCCTAGATGGAAGATTTAATAGTGCTACATAATCAATATTTTTGATTTTTTTTAATGAGAGAAATAACTTATTATTATTAAATAAAATTTATTATGTCTTAATATTGTTACTCTTTTTTTAAATATTTTTGGGCATTGCACAGGCTTTCATTGTGTATGTATGAGAATATATACACTGTGAATATAATATGACCTTTCAATTAATCTTTTGTATATATAATATATGTGTGTGTTTCTAAAACTCTTCCTTGTGGCTTTCTAAAATTTGATTTTTTCCTTTATTCTACCTCCATGCATCACACGAGGTCTTCACTAGTAATAATAAAAATCTAAGTAAAATCAAAAAATTGAAAAGTGTGCAGAGCTAGAAGGGGGAAATTCGATGAATGTAATAGTAAGTCCGTGGAGCAGGAGTCCAAGGGTTTTGCACGGTTTTGAATAATAAGGACCTATATAGCATTCCTAGCAGCCTCACCAAAATAACTAAAACTTATTTTGGTGAGCCAAAACGATAAATTTGCAAAAACAAGTCTCCAGCAGCCTCTTCAAACTAACCATGAGTAGTGAGTGTTGTACACTCACCAAACCAAATCTTCATCTCTCCCTTCGTTTTTGTGGTCTCACACAAATAATAAAATAATTTTTCTCTCTCCCTTCCTTTATTATGGTCTCACACAAATAAATAAAATAATGTTTTCTCTGTCCCTTCCTTTATTGTGGTCTCACACAAATAATGGAAATAATGTTTCTCTCTCCTTTCTTTTTTTGTTTCTCACACAAATAATAAAATAATGTTTCTCTCTCCCTTCTTTTTTTTATTAAATTGGTGGGGCTGTTGGGAATGTTTTCAAAAAATTGGATAACCAAAATAGAAAAAAGTGAGTTTAGGCTATTTTGGTGAGTAAAATTTGGTGAGGCTGGTAGGAATGCTCTAAAACAGATAGTAACCCTACTTAGCCAGATTCCGCAAAAAAAAAAAATCTAATTTAAGTAAAAATATATGCTCATTGATTTCGGTGGCAAAGTGTGTGTCCCTCCCGCGCTTGGGGTGGTTTGAGATTGATTTTCAAATGTGACAATTGAAAAATCTATCGTTTGGCCAGCTAATAATATTAGGTAACTAACCAATAAATAGATATTGACATTAGTGGTGTGGTTGCAGGGTTGCAGCCTAACCGTATCTTTTGATACCAAAATAATAATAAAAATCTAAGTAAAATCAAAAAATTGAAAAGTGTGCAGAGCTAGAAGGGAGAAAGTTAATGAAAGTAATAGCAAGTTTGGAGAGCAAGAGTCCAAGGGAATTGTACAATTTTGAATAATAAGAACCTATAAAGCATTCCTAGCAGCCTCTTCAAACTAACCATTTTGGTTTGGTGAGTGTACAGTGCTAACCAAATGGTGAGCACTGTACACTCACCAAACCAAATCTTCATCTCTCCCTTCCTTTTTTTGGTCCCACACAAATAATAAAATAATGTTTCTCTCTCCCTTTATTATGGTCTCAAACAAATCAATAAAATAATGTTTCTCTCTCCCTTTCTTTATTGTTGTGTCACACAAATAAAGGAAATAATGTTTCTCTCTCCCTTCTTTTAATTTGTCTTCCCACACAAATAATAAAATAATGTTTCACTCTCCCTTCTTTTTTTGTTAAATTGGTGTGGCTATTGGGAGTGTTTTAAAAAAATGGATAGCCAAAATAGAAAAAAAATGAGTTTTGGCTATTTTGGTAAGTAAAATTTGGTGAGGCTACTAGGAATGCTCTAAAACGGATAGTAACCCTACTTAACCAGATTCCGCAAATAAATAAATATTCTAATCTAAGTAAAAATACATGTTCATTGATTTCGGCGGAAAAGTGTGTGTCCATCCCGCGCTTCGGGTGGTTTGGGATTGATTTTTAGATGTGACAATTGAAAAGTCTTTCATTTGGCCAGCTAATATTATTAGGTAACTAGCCAATAAATAGATATAAACATTAGTGGTGTGATTGCAAGGTTGCAGCTTAACTGTATCTTTTGATACCAAAATAATAATAAAAATCTATGTAAAATCAAAAAATTGTAAAGTGTGTAGAGCTAGAAGGGAGAAAGTCAATTAAAGTAATAGCAAGTTTGGAGAGCAAGAATCCAAGGGTATTGCACGATTTTGAATGATAAGAACCTATAAAGCATTTCTAGCAGCCTCACCAAAACAAGTCTCCAGCAGCCTCTTCAAACTAACCATTTCGGTTTGGTGAGTCCTGTACACTCACCAAACCAAATCTTCATCTCTCTCTCTTTTTATGTGGTCTCACACAAATAATAAAATAATGTTTCTCTCTCCCTTCCTTTATTGTGGTCTCAAACAAATAAAGGAAATAATGTTTCTCTCTCCCTTCTTTTTATGTTTTCCCACACAAATAAAAAAATAATGTTTCTTTCTTTTCTTTTCTTTTGTTAAATTGGTAATGTTGATCGAAGTGTTTTAAAAAGGTGGATAGCCAAATAGAAAAAAGTGAGTTTTGACTATTTTCGGTGAGTAAAATTTGGTGAGGCTGCTAGGAATGCCCTAACGTGTCTGGAGTTAAAAAAAAAACATTATTTACGTTTTCACATATTATAGCTAGGGGTGTTACCTCCCTAGTTGCTCCAGTGGTAGGATTTAGGAGTATCTTATAAGGGTGGGCTTTGATTTTTTTTTTTGGTACATGACATCATTTATCAGCTTGGAGCACATCCAACTCAAATCCTCCTACCTAACAAATGCTCAAACAGTCAGACGTGGAGGACTCTAATTTCGAGTGCCTTAGAGGTGACTTGTCCACCAATGTAATAACATGGGATAAATGATATCTTGTAAAAAAATAAAAAATAATAACAAAAAAAATTAAAAAAACCAGGGCTGTCAACAGGCTTGGTTAGTTAAAGCCCAATTGTTTAATCGGGCTGATCGGGCGGGCCAGGCCGGGTTAGTTAAGAGTATAGTAAATTATGTGCTAGTAAATTATCAAATGGTGATACCATTGGTCGGGTCTAACCCACTAGCTTCCTCTTCTCGAGTCCTAAATTATCAAATCGTGATTGAACTCAGTGAGAGTTCAATTGCACCCACATGTCAATACGTGTCCCTGTTAACCCTTATTAACTGTGGTTAAGTTTCATTAATCCTTATGGTTCAACAATTTAACCTTGGTTTTTAGAAAAAAATATTAACCCAAAGGGTTAAAATTTCTTAACTAGAGTTAATTTTTTTTAATATCTTTATAAAAACAAAGGTTAGATAATGAACCTAAAGATTAGTGAATCTTAACCACAGTTAATCAGGATTAGTAGGGACACATGTTGACTTGTGGGGGTGATTGAACTTTCCCCGAGTTCAATCGTGATTGGCGAATCACTAGCCTCTCTAGCCATGAGAAAGAAGACCCTTGTCTCTCTCTAGCCTCTAATTAGAGGGTACTCATGTCTAGTGAGACTACTACATCGCAACAACCGTTTGGTGAACGGTACGGTATTGTCCAACTTTGATACCTTGGACCTATACCCTGAAGTCAGGTCACCTCAAAGACTTTTTTTTTGTTTTTTTTGGTTAAGGTAACAAAACGACAAGGTGAAGCTACGGTCATGATAAAGAAGACCATGCACGCACACAAACACACCACACACCCTCAATCTCAATAAGCTTCAACCAAACACTCCTCAAAACAGTACCAATTGTTTGAGGTGTGATGAAACTTATAATGGGCTGAGAGCTCGGTTGGACAACCGATGTGGGACTAAGACTATTGATAGGTTTTTTTTTGGTTAAGGTAACAACACCACAAGGCGAAGCTACAGTCATGAGAAAGAAGACCACACACACCACACACCCTCAACCCAAATAAGCTTCACCTAAACACTCCTCAAAACGGGTACCAACCGTTTGAGGTGTGATGGAACTTATAAGGGGATGAGAGCTCGGTTACACAACCGATGTGGGACTAAGACCATTGATAGGTTTTGTTTTGTGAAAGTAACAACACCAAAAGGTGAAGCTACAGTCATGAGAAAGAAGACCACACACACCACACACCCTCAACTCAAATAAGCTTCACCCAAACACTCCTCAAAATGGGTGCCAACCGTTTGAGGTGTGATGAAACTTATAAGGGGATGAGAGCTCGGGTACACAACTGATGTGGGACTAAGACCATAGATAAGTTTTTTTTTGTTGTTAAGGTAACAACACCTCAAGGCGAAGCTACAGTCATGAGAAAGAAGACCACACACATGCACACACACCCTCAACCCAAATAAGCTTCACCCAAACACTCCTCAAAACGGGTTCCAACCATTTTTGTCGTGATGGAACTTATAAGGAGATGAAAGCTCGGTTACACAACCGATGTGGGACTAAGACCATTGATAGGTTTTTTTTTTTGGTTAAGGTAACAACATCACAAGGCGAAGCTACAGTCATGAGAAAGAAGACCACACACACACACATAAACACACACCACACACCCTCAACCCAAATAAGCTTCACCTAAACACTCCTTAAAATGGATACCAACCATTTGAGGCGTGATGGAAATTATAAGGGGATGAGAGCTCAGTTACACAACCGATGTGGGACTAAGACCATTGATAAGTTTTTTTTTTTTGTTAAGGTAACAACACCTCAAGGCGATGCCTCAAGACTTTAGATAGTCGAGAAATCATTATTTGAGAATTTGTGCTCATTGTAATAAGGTGGATGAGATACAGCCAGGGGCTGTTGGGCTTGAATCTTTATAATTTTTGAATAAGCCCGGTCCAAGCACAGTTTGATTAGAAGAAGGTTTTGGGGCCTGAATTTGGCCCCGTTGACACCCCTAGACACATCGTATCTCATTTCAATCTTAGATTGACATTATTTTAGGATTTGCAAGGCGATCTGACTCTATTGTTATCTTTCAATCTTGTTGGCTTTGGTCTCTCTGTTGTTGAATCGCTAATCACTCTCCATCCACATAAGTCCAATTGCGTCCATTGTTTCTCCTTCTTTCTTCCATAAGGGTTTGGGTATGAACCTGCACATCTATGAGTGAATGCATGTATGTCAACAACGATGATTGATAGAGCATACTATCAGAGAATATAGGGGAGTATTGTAATAAGGTGCGTGACATCATTTGAGTGTATCTCGTCACAATATTAGAATAACATTATTCATAGATTAGATTTGATTAGATATTGATAAACTTGGATGATTTGCAATGACCCCAACTAAGATTTATATCGAGATAACATGGTAGACTTTGTGGAGAAATTTATTGATAAACTTGGATGATTTACAATGTCCCCAACTAGGGTTTATATCGAGATAACATGATAGATTTTATGAAAAGTAAATCAACCTAATTTAATCATATTTAATCAAATTTAATATATCTTTGAATAATGCTAATCTAATATTGTGCTTGAATGAGGTAGTGTATCTCACACACCTTATTACAATACTCCTCTATATTCTCTAATACATACCACTATAAACCTGCTACTCAATTGCTTTCAAGATCATTACTGTTATTGTCAGAAATCACCTCTTGGACTCGCCTGCTCTGTTTTCCTACACGAAGTCTCCATCCACCTCTGTTGTTTGCTTCACCATCAATGAAAGCCATCTTCGTCATCCCTCATGGATGTGATAAGACAATTGATGGGTTTGTAAAAAAAAAAGAGGTGTTTATGCGCCCAAGAGCCTCAATTTTCTTGGTCTATTGAGGACACGCAAATTTGGCTCATAGAAGTCCATTTGAAGCCTTTTACAGCTGTTGCAGCCCATTGAGGCCCGTTTGCCGCACTTTTTTTCTAGCTCATTTGAGACATTCTTCTTAGATCCATAGAGACTCGGGCCAACAGAGGCCCTTTCTTTTGGCCTATTTGGTCTAACCACATCCATCAACAAGTCAACAAGTAAGCAAACACATGGAAATTCTTAAATCCACATATGTTTGTTACGGAAGATTAGGGAATTGGTGCTCATTATAATAAGATGAATGAAATACATTTTATCACTACCGGTGTATCTCATCACAATCTTAGACTAACATTAATTTATGATTAATTTCATAAGATATGATTATAATAGATTGATTTACTTTTAATAAAACTCTCTTATTATCCCTATATAAATTATTTTGGGTTATTGTAAATCAATTTTAATTATAATGGTATAGAGTTTGGTCACTGGACAAACAAGAGGCGGTTCTTCGTGAGATCTTTTATGCAATATTTGCACTCTGGGCCCAATACATCTTTTCGTCATTCAGGATGTGTGGACTAATTTGGTCCCCTCTAAGGTTTTTTTTTTCTTGTGGACAAGGGTTCGATAAAATATTAACTAGTGATCACCTTATCCATAGAGGGTGGTACATAGCAAATAGTTGTTTAGGTGCCTTAGAAGAGGGGAGTCTGTGTATCATCTAGTTTTGGTCTTTTTTCCTCTCTCATCTCCACATCCCATAGATCTTCCCTCGATCCCTTTGTTGTTTCTTATTGATCGGTGCTAATTGTTACACATTTATGCATCTTAAACTGCATTTGTTAATTTTGTTGAGCCCTTTTATCCATTATATTGCTTCACTTGGGTGTGTTTATTGTTTTCAAGTCCATGCGAGGAAAAGAAGATTAAAATGAGAATTTATAAGCTTTAAAGTTTCCTGTGAATTGCAACCGAGTAAACATCTGAGCCAAAGAGGAGTTAGAAATGCAAAACAATCTTTGTTCGATGTACGGGGCATAACTCATTGATCGTATCTCTGATTTTGACCTACAATATATCAAATCAACTGGCTCGAAAAGCTCTACAACTTTCGTGAAAGAAGATTGGTTAGATTCTATACCCACCGATCGATTGGTGCTCTTTTGGCCGATCAATTGGAGGTCGCCATTTTGGTTGTTGTGGAAAGTGTGAAAAAACTCTCTTTGAGCTCGTTTTGGATGTTTCTAAAGTTTACACTGAGACTCTCTCTATAAAAAGGAAAGCCTCCTACCACGCAAAAGGGTTCTGAATTTTGGATATTTGAATGTGAGAAGACTCTAGAAATCTGTGAAAGTTGGAAGATGAATTGTTCGCGTTATTCGTGTTTTTTGTCGAAAGCGGTGTTCCTTACTCTTGCTATGAACTAAATTCTTTTTCTAGGGTTTAGATGAAACCCTAACCAAGTAATTGTGTCCCTTGTATTTTATTTAGGTTTTCTTTCTTGTATAAACAATTAATACATAATGTAAGGGTTGTTTTTCAACCAATTATTCGAGTTTATACTCAGTTTCAATATGATCTTATCCTTGTCTTAGGTTTTATTGTGTTGAAATTGAATTCATTCATATCTTCTTTTTGTGATTATTGGTATGAATTTATATAATGATTTTTATTGTCAAGGAATTAAATTATAGGATATTTTATGCCTAGGCAAGACGAGTGATGTCACAACCCTAGTTTAGTGTGTATCACTCATGCTAACCAAAGATAGGATATGCCTAGAGTTTGATCATTTGAATCATTCTTGTTTTGATGAGTTGAGACTTGTAGTCGATCTCATTCCTATTGTTTATACTTGAGAAACCTGAATAAATATATGTGGATTTAATTATAAGGCTAGTGGTGGATTCGAATGCCCTAAATCTTCTCTCACCGATATATAACCAAAAGTCTTAGTTTAATTAGGATTAATAAAATCTGATAGTTTAATTAGGTTAAAATCAATCAAATCAATTCAATCAAACTTGTTACTTATTGACTTAGAATTAATCTAGATAAAAAGACAACAAAACCAGTGCAGTCCTCTGTGGTTCGACACCCCATATTAATCGTTATTTTATGGAATTGTAACTATTACGAGGTTTATTTAATTGACGATCAATTTTTGGCGTTGTTGTCGGGGATTGCTGGAACGGTTTGGTTACTTAATTCAAGAGATTAAGGCTGAGTAATTTTTATTCAAGAAAAAAAAATCACAAAAATATTTTTTGTTTACTAAATTCAATTCTTTTGATTGACAAGTACCAAATTGCTTGATTTAAGAATCTCTTCAGAATTAGAGAATCTTCGAATTTTTGGAAAGCAGGAGAGAGCACTGTAAGTATCTACTCCTTTTGAATTGCAAATTAGTTTCGGTCGAACATAGAGTTTTCCTCTAGGGTGTATGCTTGGTCGATGGTCTTGTAATTCCGAGTTAATCCCTATCAATTCAGAGTTAGAGCGTACCACTAGGCTTTTCAAGGCTTCAGCCTGATTTTATTATGACCTAAAAAGTACTCATTTCTTTGTCATGACATAAGAACAAGACCTGAACAAATCCTTGAGGGAATATTTTATTCCCTCCACCTACTCCTCACCATCCTGCATCAGACTGCCAGACACTATAACAGTCCACTATTAGATCAAGCCCAGTACAATTCAAATGTTACCATCTTACCACAGGCTTAATAATGAGGACCTATATAAGCATCTAGATGAATTCAATGAGATCTACACCACCTTTAGGTTGCAGAATTTTTTAGATGATGCCCTTCGACTGCGCCTTTCTCCATATTCCTTGAAAGACAAAGCCAAACATTGACTTAATTGTTTAGAGGCTAACATCATTTATTCCTAGACTCAACTGCAACAAGAATTCTTTTTAAAAAAATTCTCATAGGCAAAACAAATCAAATGAGGCGAACCATCACGAGTTTTTTTCAAATCGATGGAGAGCTATTCCATGAGATGTGGGAGAGATTCAAAGAACTTCTTCGTAAATGTCCACACCAACAAATTCTCAAATGGCAACTTGTCCAATCATTCTATGATGGATTGCCCCAATACAACCGACAGATGGTTGATGTCTCTTGTGGGGGAACATTTATGACGAATAGTGAAATTCAAGCATGCGAACTGTTTGAAAATCAAAGTGAAAATTCTCAAAACCATGCTTCCAACAGCCGTTCTGAGAGACAACCCTCCACCTCCAATCCTAAGATAAGCATCTATGAAGTGGGCACTTCTATTGATGTCTCATCAAAAGTGGATGAGTTGTCTCGCAAGTTAGACTAACTCATGGCTACAGGGCCAGCTTCCTATAGACCTCCTCATCTTCCTCCAAATCCTAATGAGGTCTTTGCTCTATGTTCCAGCCCTGCACATTACATTCATGATTGTCCTTCAACTGCTTAATTTCCAGAATATGTTCAAGAGCATGCATGCTAATGATGCCTACACTCGCCTGGATAATGATCCATATTTTAACACCTATAACCTGGGGTGGAGAAATCATCCCAATTTCTCATGCCAGCCCGAAACTCAAGGGAACACTTTTCCCCAAGTTCAAGGAAACTCCTTCTCCAACCTCAAGGGCCAAATGTTCGACATTTTCAAAATCAGCCCAATTTCCATCCTCCCCAACAACAACAATTTCAACACTCTACTCCTCCCCCTCAAAGGAACTGATCTTTCAAAGTGAAAGTGTTGAATGTTCTAAAAGGATTGGAGGCTAACACCCAACTACTGCACTCTCATTCTCAATCTATCCAGAGGCTTGAGTCTCAAGTGGGACAATTAGCTAATGCTATATACAAGAGAGAGGAAGGGAAGCTTCTAAGCCAACCATTGAGCAACCCTAGGTGTGTAAACATGATTGATGATGCTCAACACAATGAAACTCATCGTGAGCACGTTCTTACCGTTACCACCCTAAGGAGTAAGAAGGTAGTTGATAACCAGGTTAGGGAGAAGAATGGTGAAGAAGAAGAGGTCATGGTGAAGCCAACAAAATCCAAAGGAGAGGGGGTGAGTGTCTCTGAGAAGGACCAAGGTCTTTTCCCATCTTTATCTAATCTCACTCCCCTGGCAACCTATATGCCTAAAGGTCCTTACCCTCAGTGCTTAAAAGATTCTACTCCTTTTGACAAAAAGGGATCCAAGGTGGACGATATGATGGAGGTGTTTAAACAAGTTAAATCAACTTCCAACTCATAAATGCCATTAAGAAAGTCCCGGCGTATGCCAAGTTTCTTAAGGACTTATGTACTCAAAAGCGTAAATCTCAGACTCATGTGTCTAAAAAGGTCATTCTCACCAAGCAAGTGAGCTCTATTATCCAACACAACACTCCTCCAAAATTTAAGGATCCTGGTGCTCCTACCATTTCATGTATTATTGGAGATCACTTCATTAATCAAGCACTCCTGGATTTAGGAGCGAGTGTTAATCTGTTATCATTCTTAGTGTATAAGCAACTAGGCTTAGGAGAGCTTCAACCCACATCCGTCATGTTAAAATTGGCGGAGAGATCTATGAAAAAGACTCGTGGGGTGATTGAAGATGTTCTTATCAAAGTCGATAAGTTTTACTTTCCTGTCGATTTTCTTGTCCTCGACGTGCATAACTCAAAGAGCCAAATTCCAGTCATCATTGGTCGTCCATTCCTTGTCACTGCCAATGCATGCATAAATTGTAGGACCGCGGTAATGGATGTGTCATTTGGTAACATGAAAGTTCAGCTGAACATTTTCACCACACCGGAACTACAACATAATGGAGATGAGTGGTTATGGTAGATGTGAGTGATGAAATAGTTGACGAGACTCCTCCTTATGCCTTAATTGAGAATGCCTTCGAGGCATCCCTCGCTCATCTCATACCACCGGACCCCAATGAAGAAATACCCAAAGAGGATAACAATTATTTGCTACCTTTCATCAATCTCAAGGGCTTTCAGTTAGAGAAACATAAAATGAGAATTACATGCTCATGCTGTTCAACCATTTTTCCTATAAGTGCAGGTCATGCAAGTTACATTATACACCTACGACCTTTCAAAGGTCTATGGTATCCAAATTTTTTGACGTGGAGAGGCGTGTACTCAAGAGTCAGGCCCAACGGTTTTACACTTCATGTTAAGGGTATTGTGAATGGGAAGATGATCAAATTCATTGAGTGGTTGGACCCCGTCTAGGAAGATGGTTAAGAGTTGTACTGCATCTGACTGAAGACAATAAACTTAGCGCTTGTTGGGAGACAACCCAATATTTTTGTAGACTTACTTGAGTCCAAGTTTGGGGTGGTTCTCTCCCCCCCCCCCCCCCCCACAGTTATTCGATTTCAAAAAAAAAAAGCCTTCCGATCGATCGGCCATTTTTCGATTCATACTCGCCTTCCGATTGATCAGCCACCACTAGACCTATCGATCGCCCAAAAAGCCAGAATCTGGATATCTCACCTTTCAATCGATCAGCTACTATTGGGCCAATCGATCGCCCAAAACAAAAAAAATGGCCCCTACTATACTTTGGATGTCTTTTTCTACATTGATCTATCTATTGACTCCATCATCTTATCTGTGCATGCGAGTTTCTCTTTTTTACCTTGCAAGGTATTGGTTTAATGAAGTTTGGGGTGATCTCTACTTGATAAATCTTTTATCTTCCTCCTTTATCTTTTATGCATGGATTGCCCTCACTTGCCAGATATTACTGTTCCCCATTACTTGTGCTTTAATTCTTTTTACATTAAGGACAATGTAATCTTTAAGTTTGGGATTGGAAAATAACCGTCATTATTTGCTGACTAGGCATCCATGCAAGAGGGTAGGGCATGCAAACAAATAAAATTGAAACAATTGATCTATTTTTAAATCTGAATCAAATTGTGATACATATGTTATAATTCACTCATTATAGATTGGCTTAATTTGAGAACAGATGATCCCAAATAGATGCAATTCCTACTCTTGACTAAACCATGCATGCTTAAAATTTATGAAGTCATAAGTCACTTTAAGAAATTACACAACCACTCTAAAATATTGTCTTGTGGGGTTTGAAACTAAATTAATTAATTGATGTTTTTGATACCTCTGAAGAAGTTAGGTGACCTAGAAATTGAACACCACCCTAGGCAAAATTGAAAAATCTTTAATGACACAAATGATTACCTGACCAGGTTTGCACTTAGTAACCGGGCCTCCTGCCTCACTAAGTAGAGAGTGTTCGCGTCAAACCGTGTAAACTTTGGAATGGATAAAGAATCACAAAAAAATTGGAATGTTCACTAGTTATTATTTATTCTTTGAACCGAACTCCTATCTAGTAACCGGGTCTCCTGCCTTATTAAGCAGAGAGTGTTCACGTCAAACAGTTGAGGTTTGGAACAAACATCTATCATAGAGTGGCTAGTTTGAGTTCGGAGCCTATTTGACTCAAGTTAGTAAGTCCTAAAAGTGTCTTAACATCTAGTGCCCTAAGACCTTCTGGTTTAGGAGTCACTGGCCTAACACTTACTACACGGGTTATCTAGAAAGCTTAATGAACTTAGACTCTGCATAGTCCATGTTGGACATATATGCCCTCAAAAGCAAATAAAAAACTTTTCTATGTTGATTACAGAAGCATCATATTCACACAACCAACTATAAAGGGTATTTATAATAATTATTGTCTCATGTGATGATGACATAAAGTTCCATAGGTCATATTGTAGGAAAATCATGCAAAGGTTGCGGGGAGATATGATTTTCCAGTTCCTTGTAAACTTAATATTGTTCGAAGCCTCTAGAATACTGGTTGGGCACCATACTTCATCATGGCTTGCATATGTGTAATAATATAGTGTGATGAATCTCATTCACAGAGAGTTGACTCTTGACTAACATGTGAGTATATGTAGAAAGTACATAATATTAAACGGGGTCACAAGTGGATACCCTATGGAATACACTGTCAGATTGTATTAGGGTTACCAGTTCGACAAATTATCCTTAGACCTGAGAGATTAACATTTTCTCAAATATCTATCTATATGGTTTTGATGTGTCAATCGGTAATGTCTAATATACAGGATTAACTCCGGGTACGTTGGGTCATGTACACAATATTTGGAGAAGTGTGTAGACACTCAATAAGGAATCCACTACTCCTTAATTGGAGATAATGATATCAAGATGATACTTATTGAGTTGAACTCAAAAATCCAATACTGGTGCTTTTCGGTAACTTTTCAGTAAAATGGTCTTTATCGAAGTTGATATTGTCAATATAGAAAAGTATATGTATATGTCAGTTCTTTTCTAATGTTTCTTCGAAAGTGTTTTGAAAGTTTAGTTCAATAAAAAAGTATTCATGAGAAAGAGTTTTATTCATAAGCTAGGGACTAGACAGTGGACTTGTTCCAATTCCGGAAGCTTATATGTGAGATCGGATTGTGGAAGGATTTCTTTGTAAATATATTGTGAGATAGTACTTACAAACAATTCTCTAATTTCTGGAGGTTGATCACAATGTGTTAATGGACATTATTGCGATTAGTGGAAGTCTAGGGACTTAGATATTATTCTATGATCCTAAAGGAATTATTGGAAAGTGTTTCCTAGTAACAAGGTTTCACCTTAAAGGTGATGAAGCACTTGGTCCCACAACCAGAAATAGGAGATCCTTTTAGATCCCACACACTAAGAGCTTCTCAAGGCTTTTGATTTAATTTAGAATTAAATTAAATAATTTCTCATGTAATTCACTATATGGTATAGTAAAGCTCTTATAGATGAAATCACGTAAGATGTGATTAACCAAATGGGTAAGAGCCATATCGGATTTTGATAAAGATCAAAAGGTGACAACATAAGAGGTTAGACCTCAAAAGAGGCGTGAGATGTGGGGCCCACCTAGGGTGGGACACCCACTACATTGATTCATTATCTATTTAATTAGTTGTTGTTTAATTATCTCCTACAAAGTAGGGAATAGATTAGTTGGTTACTAATTAATGATTTCCTATTAAATAGGGAATGGATTAGTTTGTTACTAATTATTTCCTATTAAATAGGGAATGAATAATGTTGGTTTCTATTTTGATTAAATTCTAATTGGATTAGGATTATCATTAAAGAATTAAAGAGAGCTCTAATTGGATTAGAATTTAGAAAGGAGAGTTTGACTTGAGCTATAAGTTAGCCAGATGGGGAGTCTATATAAGGACCCCCATAGTGGAATGTCCACATATGAAGACCTCTTTCTCTCTCCCACATTTTTGTCTCCTTCCCTCTCTCTTCCTTTTTGGACGTCCATCCCTTTCCCCTATAGGGGTGTACGGCCACCTCTCCCTCTTCCTTCTCTTGGTTTTTGGTTTTGATCTTGAATAATTTCAGAACCAATCTTGAATAATATTAGAACCAATCTTTGAACATAAAAATTCATTCTTTATTGATCAAGAAAGAATCTTGCATTTAAGAAAGGATCTTGCATTCAAAAAAAGAATAAAAGATCATAGAGTTGAATTGGAAGACATTGATCAAGAAAGGTTCTTGAATCAAGAAAAGAAGAAAAGATTAAAGAGCATTGATCAGAAGGGCCATTAGTTTCCATTGGAGAAAAGATTTGGAGATTCAAATAAGGTTTGTGTGAATTGACAGGAGACTTTACGCTTGAGAAGTTTTGTAAGTATGGTTTCTCACACCATGATTTGAATATGATCATAAGATGACATTTGGGAAGATTTTGATTAGATCAAAATCAAGTTTAAATTAAAAATAGTGCTTTGAAAAATTTTATATTCATGTCATTCAGTCCACTCATTCAATAAAAAGAAAGAAAAGTGTCAAGAAAAAGCCTTGGGTCGGTGATTAAATTGATAGGAAACTTGATAATAGAAAGGGTGATAGAACAATTGTTGAGAGAAACGGTTGAGATCCCATATTCAATTGATTGTCACACTACACATCAAAGGTGACTGGTCATTATGCAATTTTAAATTATTCCTTATAGTAATAATTCCGTAGAATAATACTAGTAAGGGTATCGAACCTCTGAGGACTGTGATAGTTTCGTTGTCTTTTACCTAGATTAATTTTAAACTAATGATTTAGAAAATAGATTTTTACTTGATTAAACTAAACAATTAATTAAACTAATTAAGATTTCTAATTTAATTATCAACTACTGAGTTTTTAAATCATTTGAAGAGAAGATCCAAGGTGTTTGAATCCACCACTAACCTCATAACTAATCTCATTCTGAATTCATTCAGAACTCTTGATTTGCAAACATTACAGTTAGAATGACAACACGTCCCCTCTCAACTGATCAAGAAAGATACAAGGGATCAAACCTTAGGCATATCGTATCTTCGGTTAGCACAAATGATACATACTAATCTACGGTTGTGTAATCACTCGTCTTCCCTTAACATAAGATATCTTAGGACTTAGTCTCTCGATATGTTAAAACCATTGCATAAAACCTATGTTGAAGTTCTAAAGAAAATTAACATAAGTGAGTTTAATTCCAATTTCCTAACACCAAAGACAAGGATAGAAGCTCCATTAAAATCAAATTTTAACAATAAAATCGGTTGATAAAACAACCCTCTCATTATACAATCAATGTCTTATAAATAAGAAAATCCAATAAGAACACAGTTACTTGGCTAGGGTTTCATCGAAACCCTATAATGGAAAGTCAGTTCATATCAAGGGAGGAGCACATCACCTTCATAGACAAAATGACGGACTCATCTTCATGGCTTCCTTGATCTTCAGAGCTCCTTCTCTTCTTTAGATCCAAAATTCTCTAACTCCCTTTAAGGCCAAAGAGTCTTCTATTTATATAGAGAAAGAGAATTTTCGGATTAGGGTTCTTGGAAACCAATTAGGACTCAAGTTCTTCAATTCCGAATGTTGTTCATTGGCAAAAACGCCAACCTGCGATCGATCGCACAACACCTATGATTGATCGGATACAGAGGAAAATATACAGTAACTCTCTACCATATTTACGATCCATCGTACCCCTGTACATCTATCATAGCCTGACCTGCGATCGATCGCAGACCAGGTACGATCTATCGTAGGTCACTAAAAATTTTTAGAATTTTCTTTTTCTTTTTCCATATGGTTGAACCTTGTTTGAGCATTTTGGAAATCTTTATTTTTAACATTCTTTTCCTTGCATGAACCTGAAATCATTGAAGACAACCAAGTATCATAACATAGTTTAAGAAGAATACTCTAATGGATTAACAAGTACAGTTTAAGGTGCATATATATATGTAACATCTAGCACCGATCACAACCCTAAACTTACACATTGCTAGTCCTCAAGCAATGCTAAATAAAAAATAAACTAAACTATATCTACATCTCCTTTCGTGGCATCCCCAGTTGCATTTTGTATATGCAACAAGCTTTTTAAACCCCTAGGTGGCCTTAGAAGACGAGTGAAGTCTCGTGAAAGTTTACAGTAATGATACCCACAAACATCTATACTATTTTGTAATTGTGCAATATACTCAAGTAAAACATGCAAGTCTCAAAACAGTGACTGAAACATATTCCAAACTTTCCACAATCACAATACATACAAGATAATCCACAAATTATTAACAAGGTTGAATTTTCAACTCTCCACATTCTCAATTTCACACCATTCTTACCCAATTCTAAAAAATTCAGCTCATAAAAGATTAGTTAAAATTTTCTTTGATGTGTAATGTGTGTTAACAATCGAATATGTGATCTCAACCTTACTTTTTAATAGTTCTTCTGTCTTCTCACTTGTTATTGAATTTTCTTTCCATTTAAACTCCCAACCCCAAGGCTTTCACTCAATTGTTTTTTAATAAGCGTGACTGTGCAGAATCTAAGTCCATTAAGCATTCTAGACAACCCAGGTAGCGAGTGTTAGGCCGGTGACTCCCAAACCAGAAAGCTTTAGGGCACCAGGTGTTAAGACACCTCTAAGGGCTTATTAACTCGAGTTAAATAGGCTACGAACTTAAACTAGTCACACTAGGTTATTTTATCCATTCCAAAGATCACACGGTTTGACCCGAACTCTCTTTGCTTCGTGAGGCAAGAGGTCCGATTACTAAGTGTAAAACCTGGTTAGGTAACTCATTCTTCTATAATTTTTTTTTTTAATTTTCAATTTAGCCAAGGTTGGTGTTTAATTTCTAGGTTATCCAACTTCCTATGAGTTAACAAAAGCACTAATCAATTAGTTTGGTTTCAAACCCCACTAGACAATGTGTTAGAGTGCTCGTGCAAATTTCAAAGTGTATTCATAACTTTTGAAAAAATTTTAACTTTCGTAATTCAATCAAGGGTTAAAAATAGTCTCTTTGGGATGATGTGTTCTCAAATTTAACTCTATCAATAAGATTTGGATTACCCTATATATATCACAATATTTCAAATTCAGAATAGAGCAATCTTAAAAAATTCAATGTTTGCATGTCCTACCCTATTGCATGTTTGCACTATCACCCAAAAATAGCAAAAAATAATGGCTATTATTTCCCAACCTCAAACTTAAAGTTTACATTGGCATCTGCATGTCCCCATTTCTGAGCTGAATGCTCCCTAAATTCTCTTAACTCAACCTATTGTGCCAACTGATAACTACACTGGGCCTCCCATCTCTGATCTTGTACAGCCTGGTAATCAAAAAACTCCTAACGAGTCATGTAAACAGGGGCCTTAGGCTGAGCACTGACCTGTGGTGGTGGGGGAGGCTAATAATGAGGCGAAGGTGCTGAAACTCATGGGTAGGAGGATGATGATCAGCTACAAGTGAATGATGAGGGGTCATGGCAACATCGGCCTGAGCATCTCAAATCACCTCATCCGGAGGCTCCACAGTAGGAATCCTCTTCTTAGTGGCCTTCTTCAAGGCATTATAGCTCTTCTCCCACTGTCTCTCCCCAAGCCCTACAATCTTAGTCACTGGCTCATGGCTCATCCTCACTAATCACATGACCTTGTAGCTCTAAAAGCTGAGTAATCACATTTCCAAAAAGTAAGTGCCAACTCGCACTGCTTTGCTTTGGGTTCTCTATGGCTTCATGTAAGATCCTCTACATCATTTGGTACACATACTCCATTGCATCCACCCAATACCCCTTCCACATCTCATATAGGGCATCCGACATGACACCTCTTCTCTCAGTAATATGCCCTATTGGGTATAGGTTACGCTTGAAGATCGAATCAACAAACCATAGGGTAGGGGGGAGGTAGGACTTACGAGTATAATTCTTTCTTTCATTTTTATACTTCCCCCCACACATCTGTCGAATGATCTCATGCAGGGTAGCTGCTCTCTGGGGTGTAGGCACATAAGGAAAACCATGGTATGAGTTAGTAGGATAGCCTATGGCCTGGGCAATAGAGGCAATGATGACCTCGAAGGTGCACCCTTCAATAGTGACCTTTAGGGCCTTCGGGCCTCCTCTTCTATCTCTTCATCCTCCCCTTCTTCAGAACTATCCTCGACCACCTTTTTCTTTTCTTTTCCTATTTGCACCATATTTTGATTAAAAAAAAAAAGGTGAACCAATTGTGGGTAAGCTTTGGCAGGGGATTCAAAAAGAAATTGTAGGCCCCTATTCTCCAACTCCACAATAGTAGGGGCCGTTTCTAGACACCGTGTAAAGTACTCTACATGAAATTGGGTCTGACGGGTAACCGCCCAAGTGGAAAATTTTCCTCTAGGTTACTCTACTTGGTTGGGAGAAAAAATGATAGGAAGAGAGAAGAAGAAAATAGTTGAGAAGAGGAGAAGAGAGGAAATGGAATGGGAAGAGGTGCGTACACGGACTGGTCATTTTAAATTGATTTGGGTCACTATAATCGATCGCACGGTACCTGCGATCGATCTCATAGAGGACAGTATCTTACTGGATTTTGGCCTGTGTGCGATCTACCAGAGGTATTTGTTATCTATTGCAGACAAGGCCGAGACTTACTGGATTTTTTCACTCTGTATGTGATCTATCACATATAATTGCGATCTATCACAAAAATGGCCGAGACCCTCTGTGATGGAAACCTCTGTCTACGATCTATCGCAGGTATCTGCGATATATCGTACACTCCTAAATTTTTTTTTTTTTTTTTTAACACTATGGGTGGGGTGGGTGGATGGACCTTTGGGTGGATTTGCATCCACCCCAAACTTAGACTCGATCTAATTCTAAGGGAACTAAAGAACTGATGGGTTGCCTCCCAACAAGCATTAAGTTTTACGTCTTCAGCCAGACAACCTCAAATGAATCTATCGTCTTGGTAGACGAGATCATGTAAAACTACGGTTTCGATCAATTCACCAGATACAATACCCTCAACATAAGGTTTCAATCTTTAACCATTAACCTTGAAAAGATTACCATCTTTTGGGTCTTTGAGCTTAACTACTCCTTGAGGGAATACTGTGGTTACAATATAGGGGTCATCCCATCTAGAACGAAGCTTACTAGGGAAGAGGCATAATCTAGAATTGAAAAGCCAAATTTTTGATTGGGAAGAAAAGACTTTCTTAAGATTGTCTTATCGTGAAAAGCTTTGGTTTTGGCTTTGTAGATTTTAGCACTTTCATATGCATTATTACGCATCTCTTCCAATTCGGAGAGTTGGAGTTTCCGATTTGATCCTGCTAGAGCCATATCGAAGTTAAACTTCTTAATGGCATAAAGGGCTTTGTGTTCCAACTCCACTAGAAGGTGGCAAGCTTTACCGAAGACAAGGCGATAAGCAGACATTCCAATTAGGGTCTTAAAACTCGTACGATATGCCCAAAGGGCATCATTAAGCCTTATAGAACAATCTTTTCGGTCAGTCCTCACTGTTTTCATGAGGAAATTCTTAATCTCCCTATTCGATACCTCGACTTGACCACTAGTTTGTGGGGGTGGTAAGGTGTAGTTACCTTATGAGTGATAGAGTATTTGAGAATTAAAGCCTCAAAATATCGATTTAGAAAGTGTTTGCCTTCATCACTTATAATTGCTCGCGGTGTGCCAAAATGACTAAAAATATTCTCTTGAAGGAACTTGACCACAACCTTGTGATCATTAGTCTTAGTGGCAACCGCTTCCACCCACTTGGAGACATAATCCACCATCACCAATATATATTCAAATCCAAAAGATGGCAGAAATGGATTCATGAAGTTAATACCCCATACATCAAAAAGTTCTACAACTTGAATTGGGGATAGAGGCATCATGTTTCTCCAGGACATTGCACCTAATTGTTGGCACCTTGAACAAGCCTGACAAAAGTCATGAGCATCTTTGAAGATTGAGGACCAATAAAAACCACTTTGTAAGACCTTAGCTGCAGTCTTTTTCCCTCAAAAGTGACCTCTGCATGCAAGAGAGTGGCAAAAGGTGAGAATACTTTGGAATTCACTCTTGGGCACACATCTTCGGATCACTTGGTCTGAGCAATATTTAAACAGTTTCGGATCTTCCTAGAAATAGTACTTGATTTGGGAAAGAACCAGGATTTGTCTTGCTTAGACCATTGAGATGGAATCTTTCCAACTACGAGGTAATTTACCATATCAGCAAACCATGGTGGTTGAACTTGATTATCTCAAACAGTTGCTTGTCTAGAAAAGTGTCATGGACGAGACAAGGCTTTAAAGAAATGTTGACTAGGATTCTAGATAAATGGTCAGCGACTACATTGTTGGAACCTTTCTTGCCCCGGATCTCTAAATCGAACTCTTGAAGAAGAAGGATCCATCCAATCAACCTACGCTTAGTGTCCTTCTTGGTAAGTAGATACTGCAAAGTGGCATGATCAGTGTACACTAAGATCTTGGACCCTATGAGATAGTATCAAAATTTGTCTAGGGTAAATACTACATTTAGTAATTCTTTCTCGATAGTGGTGTAATGTAATTGAGCATCCGAGAGAGTCTTACTCGCATAATAGATAGCATGTGGGGTTCTATATATTCACCTTTTGCCCCAACACAACCCTGACTGCATAGTCTGAGGCATCACAAATAAGCTCAAATGGGAGTGACCAATCCGGGGGCTACATGATAGGGGTAATCAAAAGTAGAGTGCGGAGCTTCTCAAAAGCTTCATGACAAGCTCCATCAAAGGAGAAAGGAACATCCTTGCAGAGTAAATTGCTCAAGGGTGCTGAAATTTTACTAAAGTCAATGATGAAGCGACAGTAAAACCCCGCATGGCCTAAAAAAGATCGAATCTTTCGCATCGTGGATGGTGGAGGAAGACTCGCTATGAGTTCAATCTTAGCCTTGTCTACTTCAATACCTCTTTGGACACATGTCCCAAAACAATACCTCTTGAACCATGAAATGACTCTTCTCCTAGCTCAAAATAAGATTTATGTCCTCGCATCTTTGTAAGACCAAGGTTAAATGATGGAGACAATCTTCGAAGGAGGTTCCAAATATGGAAAAATCATCCATGAAGACTTCAAGAAATTTTTCTACCATATTGGAGAAAATTGAGATCATACACCTTTGGAAAGTCGCGGGTGCATTACAAAGACCGAATGGTATGTGCCTATAGGTAAATGTGCCAAAAGGACATGTAAAGGTAACTTTCTCTTGATCTTCAGGATAAACAAACACTTGATTATATCTGGAATAACCATCCAGAAAACAGTAATGACTTTTGCCTGCTAGCCTTTCTAGGATTTGATCAATGAATGGGAGTGGAAAATTATCCTTCCTAGTCATGGAATTGAGTTTCCTATAATCAATACATACACGCCAACCCGTGGTGACGCGTGTTGGAACAACTTCTCCTTCCGAATTAGTAATCACAATGATACCAGACTTTTTTGGTACCACTTGAATGAGACTTGCTCATTTACTATCCAAGATAGGGTATATGATACCCACATCAAGAAACTTTACTACCTCTTTCATCACTACCTCTTTATATTGGGATTCAACCTTCGTTGTGCTTCATTTGAAGTTTTAGCATCCTCTTCAAGATGGATGCGATGCATGCACACGAAAGGGTTAATTCCCTTCAAATCTGTTACTGTCCACCCCATGGCTCCTTTGTGCTTTTTGAGCACAACCATCAATTGACTCTTTTGATCATCTGTTAGGTTAGATGCAATGATGACAGTGAGAGTCTCCTTTGGTCCCAAAAAAGTGTATTTAAGTGAAATCGGGAGTGGCTTCAGCTCAAGAGTAGGTGGGGCCTCTAAGGAAGGGTAGAAGGAATGCTAGAGGTGGAAGGTAATGGCTCTTTCCTGGCTTTCCAATGTGAGAAATCAACTTGAGAAGTCAAATTTAGTAATTGGTTGACTTCTTCAATGGGCCCATCCACATCAAATTCATCTACATTAAAATGAGAGAGACATGCTTCATAAGGGTCATTGGATAAGATATAAGGAAGTGAATCCTCTACCATCTCTTCGATAGAATCGACCATGAAACATGCTTCATCATCATTTGCGGGTTATTAGGATGTGTTGAAAATGTTCAACCGGACCTTTATATTTCCAAAAGACACATCCATCACCCCGGTTTGACAATTTATACATGCATTGGCTGTAGCCAAGAAGGGTCAACTGAGGATCATCAGGATTTGCTTAGTAAGATTTCGAACCGGTTTCATATCAAGGACGAGAAAGTCGACCGGAAAGTAGAATTTGCTGATTTTAATGAGGACATCCTCAACAATCCCTCTAGGAATTCTAACTGATCTGTTAGCTAGTTACAGAATAATTGATGTAGGACGAAGTTCGCCCAATCCTAACTTCTCATAAACCGAAAAAGGGAGCAAATTCACACTTGCTCCTAAATCAATAAGGACCTGGTCAATGGAGAGTTCTCCAATGATACAAGAGATAGTTGGTGTACCCCAGATAATTGAATTTAGGAGGAGTGGTATGTTGAAGCAAAGAGCTCACTTGCTCGGTTAGAAAAATTTTCTTGAACACATGAGTCATTGATTTACGCTTTTGTGTACACAAATCCTTTAAGAATTTGGAGTAAGAAGAAATTTGCTTGATTGCATCAAACAGTGGTAGATTTATCTTGACTTGTTTGAAGACCTCAATCATGCCTTCCATCCATGCTCCCTTTTTACCAAAGGGTAGGAGTCATTCAAACAAGTCAGACAAGTCAGATAAGGGGCTTTAGGCATGTAGGGTGCCTTAGGAATGAGAATTAGAGTGGAAGAAGAACCTTGATCCTTCATATGGTATCCCTTCATTCGCCCTCAACTTCAGAAGATCCTACATTGGACTTTTCTTTCTTGCCCAAGTTCTCTCTAACCTTATCTTCAACTACCTTTCCACTCCTTAAGGTTGTCACGGCCTGAACTTGTTCATGATTTGTCTCATTGACCTAATTGACACCTTTGGGATTGCTCACAAGTTGACTTGGAAGAGTTCTTTCCACTCTCCTATTGATAGCATTAGCAAGTTATCTCATTTAGGACTCAAGCTTTTGAATGGATTGAGAGTGTGAGTTAAGCAATTGGGTATTGCTTTCTAAGCCTTTTAGATCATTCAATACATTCTCCTTAAAAGATGGATTTCTTTGAGTAAAGTTAAGAGGAGCTGACTATTGAAATTGTTGGGGTATGTAGTTGGATTGATTTTGAAAAGGCCAATTGAATGGCCTTTGAGTTTGAGGCTGTCATAAAAAATTAGGATGATTCCACCAATCCGGGTTATAAGTGTTTGAGAAATGATCATTACCCGGGCTGATATTGGTAGCATTTGCATACTCTTGGATAAGATTTGGGAATTGGGCAGTAGAGGGACACTCTTGGACATAATGTTCAGGGTTAGAACAGATTGGACACATCTCTTTTTGATTAGGAGTTGGTTGAGGAGGTGTGTAAAAAGGTGGCCCTACAACCATGACTTTATCTAGTTTACGAGACAGTTCATCTACTTTAGATGAGACATCTATGAAAGTGCCCACTTCATAGAGGTCTCTCTTAGGATTTGAGGAAGATGATGGTCTCTCAGACCGATTATTCAAGGCATGGTAGAGAGAGTTTTCACTCAGATTTTAAAAAATCTCTCATGCCTGAATCTCGTTTTTCATCAT
The DNA here is from genome assembly GCA_015143295.1 of Tetracentron sinense. Taxonomy (NCBI): domain Eukaryota; kingdom Viridiplantae; phylum Streptophyta; class Magnoliopsida; order Trochodendrales; family Trochodendraceae; genus Tetracentron; species Tetracentron sinense. The sequence continues at coordinate 9,136,033 of CM026568.1, forward strand.
AAATGTCCCTCCACAAGAAACATCAACCAATTGACAGTTGAGTTGAGGCAATCCATCATAAAAAGACTGGACTAACTGCTACTTTGGAATTGGTGGTGGGGACACTTACGGAGAAGATCTTTGAATCTCTCCTAGGATTTTTCAAGCAGGAGCAAAGAGAGAATAGAAGAAGGAGAAGAGTGGTGCTTGGTTGCTGTCTGATCGGACCAACCTGTCCTACAAATTGATTCTCCCAGCCTTGGATGGCTTCGATGGTGAGAGCCTCGGTCCACCAACGGATTAGTAGTCGGCGACTGGATGACGCTTCGACGCTATCGGACATAGTGTAGACCTGCTCTCCCGCTGGATCTTTTGCTTCTGTGGCATCTTTGACAGTCAGCTTGTCAAATATCTGTGCCATGCTGAAAATTTCTAGATCTGGAATCCCTGAAGACTTGCCATTGGGCTGGGGGTTTAAGATACTGACAATTGGTGCAAGAGGGATGTCAGGGTAGACTTTGAATGTTCCTACTGGGAAGGTTATAAAGATGTGGGGTCGGGGTTCTGGTTTTGCCACCCGGCTGCTCTTCCTTGTCAGTTTTGAGAGATAGTCTTCGTACTTGGGCTTGTATCCCAATCTAAATGGTGGAGTGCAGCGAGGCGGTATATATCTCTTCTTCATTCCCTAGTTTTTGGTTCCAGGCCTAAACTGGCTGGTAGTTCATCTTGGCCATTATCTTAACAAATGGCGATACTTCCTGTTTGTTCTGTTTTTTTATCTGGGTGATAAAACTGACTTACTCAAACTGGTGTCATGTAGGTAGTGCTTTTCCCAGCTCCTGAATGTCCGCGAAGGAACTCGCTAACTCCTCTGAAGGGATCACGAACATGTGGTCATCCTGAATGAACTTGATTCTTTGATGGAGAGAGGAGGGAATGACTTCGACTGCGTAGATCCACGTCCTCCCAAGGAAGAAAGTGAACGAGGATGGCACATTCAAGTCTTGGAAATTAGTTGTAAACTGAGCAGGTCCGACTCCAATGGTTAGGTCAATGTCGCCCATATTCTGCCTTGTTGAGTTATCGAAAGCCTTGATAGTCATAGGCCTCTTTTTTACTTGATTGAGGTTCAGGCCCAGGCTTTGCAGTATGGATAATGTGCAGACATTTAAGCCAGAGCTATTGTCGATTAGCACTGATGATAAAGTTCTGTCCATGCACTATACTACAATGTAGAGAGCTCGGGTATGGTCCTTGTCGCCATCTGGTATTTCTTCTTCTATAAAGGAGATGATTCTTGATTCAAGCACTTCCCCACCATGTGCCCCAGTTTCTCGGGCGTGATACTTGGTGTTACATGGGCATTATTAAATACTCGGAGTAGCTGCTTCCAATGATGCTTGGAAATCATAGGAAGACCCTTAATGGAAATCTGGGCTAGAGTTTTACTCAACTGCTGGGTGATGTTGAATTGTTTAACTTTTTCCAGAATTTTTAGCAAAATTAAGGAGTCTACTACCTCTTTCTTAGGGCCTGATACCCTATCTTCTTTTTTCTCTTTCTCTTTTCCCTTCTCTTTTATCGGCTCAGCCAAAGGAGGCTTTAGTTAGTGTTATGGGCCAATTGGCAAGGCAAGGGATGGTGTAGATGATCTGCTCTTTTTCTGGTTCAAGGGCAGGGATTTGTACTGGAGACTGGATAGTCTAGATGTTTGACTGAGGGAATGGGATTATGACAGGTGGCTAGTAGGAAGGTCTGATTATGCCATCATCCACTGCAGGTGCGCTGGGTTTTGGATGCCCTACCTCGGGCTCTTCCCACTCAATGAAATTTACTTGACTATTGTGTGGGGTAATGGTGCCTGGTTGATGCTGGTGTTATTGGGGGCCAGTTCAACCTTTCCTTCGTCCAAGAGATTTTGGATGGCATACCTTAGGGCGATGCAATTATCTATAGCATGGCCTGGGCCTCAATGGAAGGCGCAATGGTGATTGGCATGATAATTTTGACCTTGTTTGTCAAGTGGTAGAACAGGGACAAAGCCTCTTAGAGTGAGGAGACCTTATTTGATTAGAAAGTCTAGAAGCTGACTAAGGGTGTATAAAAGAGGGGTGAAATTTCTGGGGGGTTTATCATGTTGATGATTTTGCCCCTGGTTCTGTTGGGCAAGCCGGGTGTTTCTGGATGTTGGTGAGACTAGGTGGCTGGAGCCGGCAGTCTGATTGGTGCTACGGGAGCCACCACCTACACATCTTCTTTTCTTCTCTGGTCTCTGGGACCGTTGTTCCTGCTAATGGAGCTATTGTTCTAGGGGGAGCAAACCCTAAACTGGAGTGGATAGCTCAACTCTTGATGGTTGTCTCAATACGGGCACCTGTTTTAATGATGGTGCCGAAGTCTACAACTAGTAATGTTACCATCAGGGTAGAGTAGAGTTGCTTCAGGGTGCCCATAAATATGCTTGCTAATTATTCCTTGGGGATTGGAGTCGAGATCCAAGATGTCTAAAAAAAATAAATTCAGTGAATCCCAAATCAATGTTTGAGTCAAGAATTCACAAATCCAAGAGGGGATAGCTAGATTTCCCTATAAGTCTGTCTACCCTTTTTATAATTTAACAATTAAGTTGTTGATTAAAGGGATGTTTAACTTTGAGTGCGAAAATAAGAGAGAAACAAGCAAACCACAACACAAGGATTTTTACATGGAAACCCTTCCGGGAAAAACCACGGGACCTTGTCCGGCCATGAGAATCCACTAAGACAAAGTAAACAAGAACTTACAAGACTCGAACTTAACTCCTTTGGACTCGACACCACGATCCTTCAGTTCTTAGTCCTCCACACCTCGAAAAGTCATCACGTACTCACAAGTCCCGTGATCAACCGCAGCAGCTCGTACTTCTCTTTGTGTCTCAAAAACAATCCACGATCTTCCGATCGATCTCCATCAATGACAACTTCGGAATCCACCGATCAAATCACAAATCCACGATCCGTCTCGGATCGATCTCCTTCGCAAAGGCTCTGGAACACTCCGGCCAAGGTGTTTTATCCAAAACAAATTAATGGTTTTATAAAAATCAACACTTAGATGGACTCCTTCAATAGACAAGTCCAAACAAGCAAAATTGGAACTTTTAGCTTGTAAACTCTAGGTTGAATGCACTTACAAAGGGGAGGAGAACACTCAATTTTCCAGAGTTTTTATGAACTCTAGAAGGAGTTAAAAACCCTCTCTATACTCTCCCTAAGTTATACCCCACGAGCTAGAAGAGTTTCCATTATATAGAGGATCAAAAACCATGCTTAGAAGTTGCTGAAATAGCTTAAAAACCAAAGAGGCAAGCAAATGAGTTGATTTACCAAAACTTACATATCAGGGTCGACCCTAGAGGATTTTTGGGTCGAACCAACTCCCCACTTCGATCGACCCAACTATCCTTTAGGGTCGACCCTCAAAAACTGCACTCTCTGTTAAAAAACACCATACATATTTTTGCCTCTTCAAGGTCGACCCTCAATTCCCAGGGTCGACCCTGAGGTGAAAACTGAAATTAAAACTTCATTTTTGGCTCCTAGTCCCTTCATAAAAGTTGTAGATCTTTTCGACACGGTCGTTTTGACATATAATGGAGCAAAATCCGAGCTATGGTTTGGGAGAAATACCATAAACAAGCAACTTTGGTTTTTTGAAAAATTTCATAATTTTAAACGAGTTTTGCACTGTTTATCTCATCACCTAGGGTCCGTATGGTTAGTCTAGGACACTTACTACCTAAGCCATCATATTAGGATTATTCTAAGTTGATTCCCACCTATGGTCACATGGTATCTAGGTTACTTACTATCCTATGAAGGAAATGATCAATCGAGTCTTCAATGGTCTTCAACTTCACTTGTTTGTGGATGCTTGATGGCAATTACACAAGATACACACCTATTCACCTAGACTCACTTGTTTTGACACCAGAATAAGTCAACACAAAAAACATGGACTTACACTGTCATTTCTCTCCATCGGGTGGCGTATTCCAAGAAAGACTCATTGTTACGCTGGCTCACCTGCTCTAACTGGGACTCCTTTATGGTCGGAGCTCCTGATTAAAAGAGTACTGCTCAACAAAGGTGTCCATGGTGTCACGCCAAGTCTTGATCCGCTGCTTGTCTACCGACATCCACTAAGTTAAGGTTGCTCCCTTCAGAATTTTCTGGAAGTATTGAATAAGAAGAGACTGATTCTTGTTATGCTAAAGCATGTCCTCCAGGTATAACTGCAAATGTTGCTTAAGGCAACCTATGTCATCATATTTTTCAAAGTCAAACACTTTGAAACCTGGAGGAACAGCGTCTCCCGATGAGAATGTTAGATCTTCTAGAGACAATTTGGAGCTAGAGGATGCCCCTTTCATTCGTCTCATCTCTTCTTTCATCTGCTTAATCTCCTCGTGCTGATCCTTGAGGGACAACAGGGGGTCTGAGGAAGATGGCTTATCTTGATTGACATGGGAGGCTTTGGGCTGCTCTGTTCCATCATATTGTTCAAAGTCTACTTCTCTTCCGCCTGGTGCGGGTCCTGGGTTAGGAATGATAACTGAAGTAGGCTGTGGTTCTAGGTGTGGTTGCTCAAAGGATTCTCCGATCGGGTTTCGAGTAAGAGGGTCATCAGATTGGGCCTCAATTAGAATCTTTAGGATTTCATTCGTTCTCTGATGCTAATCTGAGGGTTCTGTCATTAATTTTGGCCGACTGCTAGTTGGTCTTCCTCTGACTGGTAATTCGGTCAAAACTGCGTCTAGGACAGCTGCTTCTATGAGAATTACAGTCATAGAGCAAGTCATAGGTATGCTCATGCAACTGAAAAGAATGCAACGGCTAAACAGGAATATACATGATTTGCAAGAAAAAAGATGCTGGAAAATATTTTTTTTTTATTGATGCATGCTCGGTGAGTACGGGACTGTGTGACTCAAAGGAAAAGAAAAGACTCGATCCTAGGCAGGGTCGTCAGGGATAGCAAAGTCAAGTGGATGGGGTACAGCGTTGAGGTCCATGATTTTTTGTTGGAGGGATCTAACCTCAACCTCCATGTTATCAATTGTCTCAGTAGCATTGAGCATTTGGGATTCAAACTGTCGGATTCAAACGGTCATCTAAACCTTTGCACTGTTTAGTTGCTCTTGGTAGAAATGCAGTTGGGCCCTGATGACGGCTGTCTCTTTGGCATCGCCTCTACATCTCTTCTGTAGAGATTGAATTGTTTGTTCGAGCTACTCGACCTATTCTTGCATTTCTTGAAGTTCGCGGTCCCTCTCTGCTTCCTGCTGCCTACTACCTGAATGCCTGTTGGGCTCTCTTTAGCCTTTTTCCCTTTTCCTGGATCTGTAACTGTCTCTCCAGGAATGTGTCTCTACAGGGAACTACCATTTCAGCTATGGAAAGGGTTCCTTTGGATGATTCTGAGACTGGTGTAGGCAGTTACCTTGGTGCTAGCATACTGAATAGAATGTCAAGATCTTCTACCCAAAGGTATGCTGAATCAGTAGGTGGTCCTGCTGTAACTACCAAGTCTGGCCACTGATCTCTTCTGGAGCTTCGCTAATCTGCTTGGAAGCATCAAGTGAGACATTCAGAGTACACAGTGAAGTTGACACAATCATTTCTGAGCTTGTCCATTACTAAGATATGCTGAGGGAGTCCAAACTGATGGAGGACTCGGAGTGGTACATAGGTTGTTGAGCCAGTTATACCGGCAAGGATCATGTATCGTCTTCCTATTATAACAACACGAGGTAGCTTTTTCAGGATTAGTCACTTGCATTTCCATATAATCTGCTCCTCTGTCAGGCTTTGGAGAAGCTGGTAGAGAGTTTTGACATCTATAGTCATTATATGGCCCTGATTCTGAGAAATCTTCCTAGGTAGACTATGAGCTTCACGGAGATCGACAAACAATGAGATGATTGTAAGCAGGTGTCCTATCAATAATATGTGCAAAAGTGGTGTACTAGCATAGAAGATGCTCCTTCGGCTTTCTATAGCTTGGTTGAGAGCTCTGAGAAACTCTGCAAGGATGATTAGGACAATTGTTCCTGAGTTGCGCATGTCTTCGATAATCCATACTAGTACTGAGTCGGCAAGGGTACGACACTTTGGGAATACCAACTGAGGTATGACTATCAGTGCAAAGGCGTTGATACCAAGTAGTTCAGCTATTATGTTTCAAGGTTCCATTTGTGACTGTACTGTTCCTCAAGATATTTTATGGGTATCCGATCGTAAGAGCCATTGGGACCGTGCTGTAAGCAGGCAGGCTTGATATGCAGAAACCTTGAGAGGTTTGCCTAGTATGTTGTCTTGTAGCGTGGTACTATGGCTACGTCATCCATGGTCAAGCCTAGAATGCTTTGGATTTCTTCCAGTTTTGGACATAGTTCGTTCTTACCAAAATGAAACACCATATAGGATGGGTTCCAACACTGGATAGCGACATTTATGAGACGTCAAACTGGTTTAACCATGGATAGGTCTAAGATGGACCCCATTTTATAGTACTGAGCTCAAGTAAAACGCTGACTGAGAGTAAGGGCTTCAATTGTTTTCTAGAGTTGTCATCACATGCCGCCTGAGAGGCCAAATGTATGGGCCGTGACGGTTGAACCATTGACTCAATGATCCTTGAAGGTCCTGCCATCTACCTGGACAAAGATAGACTCTGTGTAAGTGTACTGTGCATGTAGATGCAAATGCAAGGATGCCAATGATGATGATTGTAAATTTATTTTTTTTATTTTTGATTTTAATTGGGTATAACAAGGCACATGTGATCCGATACGACAGTCGGACAGAGGTCCGGTATGCTTTAGCCGAGTTTCTAGGAATCGGGAGCCTATTAGGTCAAGGCTGGAGATAGATCTTTGTGAAGACCTGTTTTCCTGTTATTTGAACCCCATATGCAAGGTCGGGACATAGGGTCGAATGTGTTTTATTACAAGCACAATTATGGCTCATTACATGCCCCTGAGTGGGTGCCTATCCAGGTAAGAGTGCCCTGATAGTCAATCATGATTGAGGACAAGTACAGGATCCAAGCAGGTTAGGGTTTAGAGTATTCTTCCAGATGAGCTGCTTGTAGACTATACCATCAACCTATTCTACATGCTGAATGTTGGGGTAATGCAGGTGTTCCTAAAAGGAAGGATTAGGGTCACTTAACACCGTATATGCGACTCCCCGGTATAGAACATACCTGAAAATGGATGATTTATATAAGCGGGAGCGTTCAGAATCCTTTCCTGAGGATAATCATCCAAGAGGTGTAATTTCGTAGACCTCTAAGACTTTTAAGTTTCCGACACTAAGGATAATCATCCAGCAGCTGTAAGCGTATTAAGCTTGTCTACTGGGTTTTTATGAGTCATTACACTATTATGATATGTATGATATGCATAGTATAAAATACACCCAAAGAGATGAAAGAATTAGTATTAGGTTAAATAATTAGGCATTTGAATAATTTTGAGGTTTATTTGACTTAAATTTAGATTCTGGGTTAAACCTTTAAAAAAATAATTCCCCAACGGAGTCGCCAGAGCTGTGAGCACAAATTTTCATACCCACAGTTGACTAGTTTGAGATTAGAAGTCACCACTTATTAATTATGAGGGATAGTCTCAGATATAGATAAAGTCTTATGGTCTACATGAGAGTCTAGGTAAGAGATTCAATTAAGTCCCAGGGAATGTGTTAGGCACCCTGAGACCCCCATTTTACAATGGTTACCTACTCCCTAAGTATAAACCAAATTAATGTCAAAGTTTTATTCAAATGCCTAATTTTTAGAATATACTAATCCAAGAAAGGAGAAAATCCTGAATAGTTTTGAATTCGGGTTGGGTTGCCTACATACTCATATGGGGTGAGATCAAATGGAGCGTAGTTCTGGCACATGAACCCCGTGCTAAAGCTACGGGAGTATGTGTGTGTGCACCGAAGTGGCTAAAGGCTTAGTCCAGGGACTAAGGTTTGATTGACCGGATTGGTCAAGTGCATGGTCTAGAAGGGTTGGGCTTGGAAGCCAAGGACTGGGTCCGAAGGCCAAGAGTTAGCCCGATAGGCTAAGGGTCTGGTAGACTAAGGTTGGGCCCGTAGGCCAAGGGTTAGCCCAGAGGCTAAGGTTCTAGTTCAGTAGACTAAGGTGGGGTCCAGTAGGCCAACGGTTAGCACGATAGGCTAAGGGTGATGTTTAACCATGGGTTAAGTTAGTTAACCGTGGTTAAGAGGAGAGCTAACCATGGTTAGGCTTCTAACCATGGTTGAAGGGAAAAGATAGCATGTTTTTGGATTTTTTAGATGTTTTTGGGATTTTTCATAAGTTAGATTAGTCTAATCACGATTAAAAGTTACTGGGGTTGGGTTTGAACAGAATCCAGATAAAAAAAATTATGCAGAAAAGTGAATCCCGGGGATCTTTATACCATAGAAAGCAATTAATACTATCTACATGTTTTAGTAAAATTACCTCGGTGAATGATGTTCACCGGTGAAGCAAAAACCAACTCAAACCGTCAGAACTATTTGTAGAGATTTCTCGAAGAAATACTCGAAGCTCAATCCTTGTTCTTCACTATCCCTGCGAAGCCTTTGAATCTTTTCTTGATCTTGAAAAATCAAATAGAAGAAGAAGATGTTGGTGTAGACTTTCTATCACCCAAAAGCTTAGGGTTCAAAAACCATAAGTATTAAAACTATTGAAAGTAACCAAGGGTCTCACGAAAATCCAAGGGGCAATCCCTTCGAACTCACAGTTAAGAGAGAGAGGGGAGGAGAGAGAAAAAAACAAAAATGATTTTTGATTAAAATCTCCTACGGTTTGGTTGTTGGGGATTTATAGAATTTGAACAATTCAAATCCTACACCAATTAGGAAACTTCCCTTAAAGAGAGTTACTAAAATTTGAATTCTACTTAATTCATAATTAATTAGTTGTTACAAGCCTTCTAATTTGGGATTCCTTTTTTCAAAAGGATTCCATAATTAAAGGGGTGTAACTAATTCCTAAATTCTAGGATTCCCAACAACCTAACTAACTCCTAACAATTAGGAACTAATTTCCAATTAGGAACCCCTAAAAGGGTTGGGCGTGAGCCCATGAAGCTTGGTCTCCAAGTTTTAATAAAACTCTTCATTTTTCTTATTTAACTCTTGTATACCAAGATTGGAATCTAATCTCATAAATTAAGGAATTAATAAATATTAATTAATTAAGTAACATTATCCAAATCCAATTAGAAAACAATAAATGGGCGCCCCACCCTAGGGATAAAATCCCATGGGCTTTGGCCCATTTTAAGGTCCATACTTTATGGGTTTATGGATATGGGTCAAACCCATTTCCCCTTATTTAATGTTAATTAAATAATTATAAATATTATCCTTTAAATTAAATTAACATTTAATCATTTAATTTATTGATTAACATTTAATCAATTATATGAGCTTGTATTTCTTATATGATCATCTCCACAGATTGCTCTACGACATTCTAACCCTGGCTTACCCAATGTTATCTCATTGACCCTAAATAGGAATTACATCGGGATTGCAAGTGACGTGAGATATCCATGTTGCAATTGAATCCCAGTATAAGAACATTAACCATTAAGGATCCCGCTACATGAACTTTTTAATTCAATTGATCCTTCCAATTACATTATCCCTAATGGACCTTCAAGATTATTTTTACTATCTAACTCATAGCCCATTGCACATCATCCGAGTTTCCAAGACTTCTGATTAAGCCATGAGAAACATTTTCTCATGTAAAACATTTTGATAAAAATCTTTTATAAGTATAATATATTTTAATAAAAATATATTTCCAACTTATTTTGTTTCAAAATCACCTGCGCAAGATTTAAGTTTAATTGACTGTCTTACTCGGAACTTGGATAATCTCTCAATTTAATGTGCATGGATTTCATGTTTGAAATTCATCATGACTCGAACAGCTTTCTGACTATCCAACTGTAACTGTATTATATTCCCTAAGGTAGAGAATACTTTGGTGGAATCAAAACAGTCAGATTACTGCTCGGTTATAAATGAACTCATCAGATCTAAGAATTATTGAAACTGTTCAATATAAATGAGAGACCAACTATCTGATAGTATGTTTATGCAAGAAGTCTCTCATTCAATGCAATCAGTCAGTGTACATTTAAGCACACATAAGCTGATGTGTAGTCTTCACTACTATAGTTTGAGACAAAACTACATCTCAACTATTGAGAACACCTTAGCATTGTGGCAGCTATATAAGTGAAGTGTTCAACTTCACCCATAGTTGTGACTATATAAAGTATAAGGAACTGGAAAGCTATATCTGCCTATGATTGTCCCATCACATAGCTTTCCTACAATATATCCTATGGACCTTTGTCGATATCTCATATTGTATAGATCATCTCATGATCATGGCCAATTACTCATAATAAATTTATAATAGATAAAGAAGATGTCTCTATTAATCTAATTAATAAGAATCTTACAATCTAAATGACTTTTCTGGGCGTTATGTCTAACAATCTCCCACTTGCCCTAAAAGTCATTGTGACATAGATTTCAATCCCATACTATCTAAGTGTGTTACAAATACTTTATTTGATAAAGCTTTAGTCATCGGCCATTAAGTTGAGACCTAATCTTTGTAACAATAATATCTTGCTTTATCTCTCAATAATCTCATTAATGAGAAGGTACTTCCTCTAAATGAAAAGTAAGCACATAATCCCTAGTCCTTTTCAGGTACTTCATGATGTGCTTCACAGCAGTCCAATTAATGAGAAGGTACTTCCTCTAAGTGAAAAGTAAGCACATAATCCCTAGTCCTTTTCAGGTATTTCATAATGTGCTTCACTGCATAATAGATATCCGGTCTAGTATATAGCATGACATATATGAGGCTCCCAACTGCCGAAGCATAAGGGCACCTCTTCATTTGCTCAATCTCATCAGCTAATGTAGGAGCCATATTTTTAGACAAAGTAACCCCATGTCTAAAAGGAATGAGTGCTGTCTTACAATCACTCATACTATATCTAGACAAAATCTTGTCTATGTAGGAAGTTTGGCTCAATCTCAATATTCGGCATTTTCTATCACTTAGAATCTTTATTCTGAGAATATAGGATGCCTCCCCAAGTCTTTCATTGAGAAATGCTGAGAAAGCCAAATCTTGACTGATGACAACATCCTTACATCATTCCCAATGAGTAGGATGTCATCTACATAAAGAATTAGGTATACCACTGCTCTCCCACTATCCTTCTTGTATATACAAGATTCCTCTAAATTCTTTTGGAATCCAAATTCTTTGATCGAAAGATCAAATCTTTGGTTCCAGCTTCTAGAAGCTTGTTTCAAACCATATATTAACTTGTTGAGCTTGCATACCATGTTTTCCTGGTTAGGAGCAATAAATCCCTCAGGTTGCTTCATATAGATGTCTTCATCTAACATTCCATTAAGGAAATCAGTTTTGACATCTATTTGCCATATCTCATAGTCATGGTGAGCAGTTATAGTTAGCAATATCCTGATGGATTTGAGCATAGTTACAGGTGAAAAGGTATCCTCATAATCAACTCCTTGAATTTGAGTGTAATCTTTTACAACAAGTCTTGCTTTATAGATCTCTACGTTACCATCGACACCCTTCTTCCTTTTGTAAATCCATTTGCATCCAATTGGCCTTATACCATTTGGTGGATCTACTAAAGTCCAAACCCCGTTGTCATACATGGAATCTATTTCAGCATTCGTAGCTTTATTCCATTGAGATGTATCTACATCTAATATAGCTTCCTGATAAGTATTAAGATCTGTATCCTCATCATCAGGGGTAACTAGATAAACCTCATTATTATAATACTGAAGTCTATCTGGTGGTCTAGAAACTCTTTCAGACCTTCTCAGTGAAACAAAATTAGAATAATCAATAGTTGAAGGATTAGGTTCATCTTGGACACTGGCTGAGTTGTCTTTTATCTCATGAAATTCGATCTTCATAAGTAGATCCATTTCTTCCTCCAAGAAAGTGGCATGATTCCTAACAACTATTGTTTGGTCTGCCTTAGAGTAGAAATAGAAATCCTTAGTTTCTTTTGGATGCCCTAGAAAATTCTATTTTTCTATTCTAGATTCCAACTTACTGGGTTCGAGTTTGCGAACATGCGCAGGACAAACCCATACCCTTAGATGTTGTAAACTAGGTTTTCGCCCAATCCACAATTCATAGGGTGTAACCGGCATAGACTTAGAAGGAACCCGGTTCAGAATGTAAATGACAGTTTGTAAAGCATACCCCCAAAGATAAGAAGGTATATTGGCATGGCTCATCATAGAGCGAACCATATCTAATAAGGTCCGGTTTCTTCTTTCAAAAACACCATTTTGTTGAAGTGAGACAGGACTTGACCATTGCGAGATAATCACATTATCCCTTAAGAATCCATAAAATCATTAGTGAGGTATTCACCACCTCGATCTGATTGAAGTGTCTTTATGGATTTATCTGTTTGATTCTCAACTTCTAATATGAATTCTTTAAACTTTTTCAAATGTGTCAGATTTGTGTTGCATCAAATAGACATATCCATATCTAGAATAGTCATCAGTAAATATGATAAAATACCGGTATTACCCTAGCGCAAAAATGTTAAATGGACCACATACATCACTATGTATGAGTTTCAACTTTTCTTGATCAGCTCTTCCTACCTTTTTAGGGTAAGGCTTCTTGGTCATCTTCCCTTCGAGACAAGACTCGCAAGTAGGGAGTGGTTCTACCTTGAGGAATTCAAGGGGACCATTTTTTACCAACCTCTTGATCTTATCAAGATTAATATGACCAAGTCTCTTATGCCAAAGATAAGTAGACTCTGTGCAATGTCTCTTTATTCCAGACAATCTAGATGATAAGGCATTGTCACTTTACAGACATTCATTATTTACCAAAGAAAATATTAAATAAAGACCATTAATAAGATTACCAGTAATCAAGACAATTTCATCTTTTTTAATTTCAACTATTGAATTAAAAACGATAGAGAATCCACAATGTAAGAGTCTAGATACTTAAATCAAATTTCTGTGTGCAAAAGGCACATAAAAGCAGTCTTCTAAAATTAATGTTTTTCCATTAGGTAAATAAAGAGTAAACAAGCCAATTGACTTCATTGCAACATTTGCACCCGAGCCAACTTTAAGCTTCTACTCCTGTTTGGTCAGCTTTCTGGTTTCCTTAAACCCCTGCAAACAATTGTAAACATATACAGTGGATCAAGAATCCATACACCATGAGTTAGGAGGACCATCCAGAAAGTTTAACTCAACAGTGATTAATACTTCAAAGCATCTCATACCTTGAGTATTGGCGCCACCCTTCTTAAGAGTTGCAAGGTAAGTCCTACAGTTCCTCTTCCATTGGCCTATTTTACCACAGTGGAAACACTTTCACTTGCCTTTGTTTTCCTTGTCAGCATCACTTGAAGAACCTTTGGCAACTCTTGCCTTACCCCTGTTGTCTTTAAACTTACCTTTGCCCTTGTTCTTCTTTCTAAACTTTTTAGATCGATTGGAGGTATCAGATTTATCAACTATTAAAGTTTTTCCCTTTGTTGACTTTTTGATCGAATCTTCTGCAGCCACAAGTGAGTTCATAAGCTCACTTAGTGACTTTTCACTCTTATTCATGTTATAATTTAACACAAACGAATTGAATGACGAAGGGAGTAACTGCAGAATAGTGTCAACCTGAGTGATGGCATCCATCTCTCCACCAAGAATTTCCAGCTCATCATCTTTATTATGTGCTCTCTAACTGGAGTTCCCTCAGTCATCTTGGTGTTAACAAGGGTTTTCAACTTTACTTGCCGAGCTGACTTATTTTGCTCACCAAACATCTCACGCAGGTTTTGCAAAATTTTAGAAGCCTTATCCATGTGTTCATACTAGCTTTGCAAAATGTTAGACATCGAAGCCAATATGTAACACTTGGTCAACTGATTGAACCTCTCTCATTGCTCCAACTCAGCCTTTTGGGCCGATGATGCATCGTTTGGAATTTCATGTTTAGGTGTTTTAAGACATAGGTCAAGGTTATCTGCGGCAAATACTATTCTAATCTTTCTTTTCCAGTCTATATAGTTAGTTCCAATTAACTTTTCATCACAAAGAATTTCAGTTAATGGGTGAAGGCCTATCATGATCTAATTAAATGACAAATAAGATAGTATTAGGGATCTATTGTATTCATTAATTACTATTAGATTATGGGTATGTTTCTAATAGTATTGCCAATTTAAGAAATATCAATTGGCATCGAATACCTAGACATTGGCTTAATGTAATCCTGTCTTTGTGCATAATATCACATCGCCTTGAATAGGCAAATAGAAACTATCTTCTCCATTTTCACAAATCTCATCTTGTGAATCTTAGAGCATTCGATCTTCTGTCTGATCTATAAGGGATGTTATACTCACGTTTTGGCGTTATTGTATGACATCTCTTATTCATGTGCCCACCTACCATCAACCTAATAAACACCTAATGAAAGCTCATGCTTTGGCATTATTGCTCCCACTATTTGCTTATGGAGTTTTCACCATGTTTTCACATAGGTGAGAGGGATTGGGCCCAGCTTTGGCCTGTCAGCTTACTCACACTCCCCACTATAAGATCACATAGTGTATGGTACAAGATTATAATACATATAGACTTCTCCCCAGTCTTATATACACATGATATATCAACAAACAATTATTTCAACAGAATAATTAAACATATTTAAACAGATATCATCTCATGATAAAATAAACAAGTATCATCTCATGATAATTAAACAATAATAAACATTATATGATATTAATCGCATGGGTCAATAAAATTTAAATGAATCGATGCAAGAGAATAAGATAAGAATAAAGGTAACTCGCAAACTCCTTCGCGATCCCTTCCTTTATCATCTTATCGAGATCATTATAGCAGTATCCTCCTTCGCAGCATCTCCACCAATGCATAATATAGAAATTAAGGGAAACCAGTATTTCATTCACCCTTTTCAGGGAAACCGAATGAATCTGACATTTACAGATTTGCCAAATCCTACTACATATTATCCTCTAATATGAATGCATGATAAACAATTTATCATAGTATAAATTTGACTCATAACTATAATCTTATATAATTATATGCAAAATGGTGATGGAGTAATTTTTCTGATATTTTAAAAGATTTAGAATTTGATAACGATTATCAATTTGCTCGATAAAATCTATATCTCATATAGATCAAACCCCGGAAAAAAAATAAAAGAATTATATTTCCCAACAAATAATTTTCATAAAATTATTTTTAAAATATAAGATAGGATTTTCTTAAATCTCTACAATATTTTATTATTAACTTGAATGCAAGATCCTTTCTCGAATGCATGATCCTTTCATAAAGATTGGTTCTACTATTATTCAAGATTAAAATAAAAAATTAAGAGAATCGAAAATCCTAAATATGATCTAATCACAAAATTGGGTTTATAATTTTTCGAATAAAATCTATTTATAGGAAAAATCATTCATTAATTATTTTAAACAATTAATAAATATATATTAAATGATCAAATCATTTAAAAGGGATATTCAAAACAAACTATTTATTTCGAAAATAATTATATCACATATTATACTAATTTTAAAAATTATTTAATTATCATTATCAAATCTCATTCGATAATATAATAAAAATAATTATTTATTTATTCATCACATGAACAAATAAAAATCAAAAAACTATGAGCATTATTAAATAAATAGAATTCAATTCATCTCATAAATTAATTCATCTATTTAATTATCCTTTAAAATAAACAAAAAAATATTCCCTAACCATAAGCTCTGATACCACTAGAAGGGAATCCAGATAAAAACAATTATGCGGAAAACTGGATCCCAAGGATCTTTACACCATAGAAAGCAACTAATACTATCTACATGTTTTAGTAAAATTACCTCGGTGAATGATGTTCACCGGTGAAGCAAAAACCAACTCAAACCGTTAGAACTTTTTGTAGAGATTTCTCGAAGAAATACTCGAAGCTCAATCCTTATTCTTCGCTATCCCCGCGAAGCCTTTGAATCTTTTCTTGGTCTTGAAATATCAAATAGAAGAAGAAGATGTTGGTGTAAACTTCTATCACCCAAAAGCTTAGGGTACAAAATCCCTAAGTATTAAAACTATTGAAAGTAACCAAGGGGCTCACGAAAATCTAAGGGGGAATCCCTTAGAGCTCACGGTCTGGAGAGAGAGGGGAGGAGAGAAAAAAAAATCAATAATGATTCTTGAGTAAAATCTCCTACGGTTTGGTTGTTGGGGATTTATAGAATTTGAACAATTCAAATCCTACACCAATTAGGAAATTTCCCTTAAAGAGAGTTACTGAAATTTGACTTCTAATTAATTCATAATTAATTAGTTGTTACAAACCTTCTAATTTGGGATTCTTTTTCTCAAAAAGATTCCATAATTAAAGGGGGTGTAACTAATTCCTAGATTCTAGGAATCCCAACAACCTAACGAACTCCTAACAATTAGGAATTAATTTCCAATTAGGAAACCCTTAAAAGGGTTGGGCGTGAGCAATTGGGGGGGCGTGAATCCATGAAGCTTGGTCTCCAAGTTTTAATAAAACTCTTCATTTTTTTTATTTAATTCTTGTATACCAAGATTGGAATCTAATCCCATAAATTAAGGAATTAATAAACATTAATTAATTAAGTAACATTATCCAAATCCAATTAGGAAACAATAAATGGACGCCCCACCCTAGGGATTAAATCCCATGGGCTTGGGCCCATTTTAAGGTCCATAATTTATGAGTTTATGGATATGGGTCAAACCCATTTCCCCTTATTTAATGTTAATTAAATAATTATAAATATTATCCTTTAATTTAAATTAACAATTAATTTAAACCAAAGATTAACATTTAATCATTTAATTTATTAATTAACATTTAATCAATTATATGAGCTTGATTTCTTATATGAGCATTTTCACAGATTGCTCTGGGACATTCTAACTCTGGCTTACCCAATGTTATCCCATTGACCCTAAATAGGAATTACATTAGAATTGCAAGTGACGTGAGATATTCATGTTGCAATTGAATCCCAGTGTAAGAATATTAACCATTAAGGATTCCACCACATGAATTTTTTAATTCAATTGATCCTTCCAATTACATTATCTCTAATGGGCCTTTGAGATTATTTATACTATCTAACTCATAGCCCATTGCACATCATCCGAGTTTCCAAGACTTCTGATTAAGCCATGAGAAACATTTTCTCATGTAAAACATTTTGATAAAAATCTTTTATAAGTATAATATATTTTAATAAAAATATATTTCCAACTTATTTTGTTTCAAAATCATCTGCGCAAGATTTAAGTTTAATTGACTGTCTTACTCGGAACTTGGATAATCTCTCAATTTAATGAGCATGGATTTCATGTTTGAAATTCATCATGACTCGAACAGCTTTCTGACTATCCAACTGTCACTGTATCGTATTCCCTAAGGTAGAGAATACTTTGGTGGTATCCAAACAATCAGATTACTGCTCAGTTATAAATGAACTCATCAGATCAAAGGATCATTGAAACTGTTCAATGTGAATGAGAGACGAACTATCTGATAGTATGTTTATGCAAGAGTTCTCTCATTGCATGCAATCAGTCAATGTACATTTAAGCACTCATATGCTTATGTGTAGTCTCCACTATAATAGTTTGAGATAAAACTACATCTCAACTATTGAGAACATCTTAGCATTGTGGCAGCCATATAAGTGAAGCGCCCAACTTCACCCATAGTTGTGACTATATAAGGTATAAGGAACTGGAAAGCTATATCTACCTGTGATAGTCTCATCACATAGCTTTCCTACAATATATCCTATGGATCTTTGTCGATATCTCATATCGTATATATCATCTTATGATCATGGTCAATTACCCATAATGAATTAACAATAGATAAAGAAGATGTCTCTATTAATCTAATTAATAAGAATCTTACAATCTAAATGACTTTTCTAGGCATCATGTCTAACAGGATTAACCCCAATTAAAGGTCTGGTCCAGTCAGGATTGGGCCCAAGTAGCTTGGTAGGGCCTAGAATGACCTTCTACCAGGTCTGGGCCTTACAAGGCAACTGTTATGTGAAAATAGTAGGATTGGTGGTAGAATAATTACCGCCAATCTCATTCCTTCACAAAATGGGATTGGCGGTAGAATAACTACCGTCATTGTCACTGTTTTCCATAACAGTGGCTTAGCAGCCAAGGTGATGGTTAGGGGTGATGCCTAAGGATTCTGGATCCATAAGGGTGATCAGGGGACTTCTCATAATTCTTGGGCCTGGTCTGGGCCCTGGGCCTGGTCTAGATTAGGCCCACAGTGGCCATTATATCATTGTGTCCAAAAGTCCAGAATGTCGGTAGACGGTTTACCAACATTCTGGGCAGCTTCCATTTTTGTTGATTTTAATCATGGTTAAGTTAACTGGGGTCGCCTGGAAGGACCAGGGATGGTGGAGTAAGGTCTCAGGGACTTAGGCCAGGCCCTGGAGTTAACCAGGGGTCACCCGAAAGAGGCTTAGAGCTATTGCAAAGGGAAAGACTAGAAATGGAGGTACTATGTTTATCACAATTTCTGGATTTTTTTCATTATTTGAATTTCTCCTCATAGTGTTGCGCCATGCTAGTTCCAGGGGATCCCTCATGGGCTAAGGGCTCCCTAGAATGCTTGGGGAGTGGCTGTATGCATAGGGGCTATGTAGCCGAGATTCTTACCCATGAGGGGTCTCCATACCTATGAGGAAGGTAAGGAGACCCCCTGTTTTTGGGTTTTGTAACAAATCAACAAAATAAAAATAAAAAATCCCCTGGAGTAGGACCAGGGGCTCATAGATGCTTTACAGAAGAGAAAGAGGGGTAGGGGAGGACCCTACCCAACTGAGATGCCTGCTACGGTGTTGAAGATGGTGGAACTCAGCTGGGGAGGGAGCTGAGGTAGTCCCTAGGATCTTCTAGTCCTACCCTTAGACTAGGATTTTAGTAAGGCTAAGGTTTCTACAAGGTTTCTCCTGGAATTCTACAGGGTTTCACTAAGGTAGTTTTTGAATGCCCAAAAACTTGGGGGAGCTTGGATTTTATAGGAGAAGAGGTTGGGGATATGGAAGGGATTAGTACAGGGGTTGGTTGAGACCGTAAGAGGGAGAGGGGGTGGCCAGAGGCGTGCCTGATGCATTGGGGGGAGCAGGTTTTGCATAAAACGCATATTCCATGAATGGCGGTAATTCCAGTACAGTCCTCTCAAGGCAAAAATGATCATGGTAGTAGAATAATTACTGTCATTTTTGAGGTTTTCTAGAAAAATGTCTAACCAGGTTTAAATGTTCATGCACGAGGTACGAATTTTACCACAAAAGGAATGTCAGTAATTGGATTACCGACATTCTGAGATTTTTTGAATTTCAAGGCTTGGGACCCCTCCTAAGACTTGGCTAGGGTCTGTGGGCCTTGTATGGGCCTAGGTCTGTTTGTCTACGGGTTTAGGCCGTAGGGGCCTTGGGTATGATGTTGCATAAGGGCCCTGAGCCCATGTCGTAGGTTTGTAGGGTTTAGGATTGGACTAGGGTTAGGCTAGGGCTAGCTAGGGTTGACCTAAGGCTTAACTAGGGTTACACCTATGGTTAGCTTAGGGTGGACCTATGGTTAGACCTAGGGTTTGCCTATGGTTTGACTCGAGTTGACCTAGGGTTTGACTCGGGTTGACCTAGGGTTGACATAGGGTTGATTATAGTTAAGGGGTGTAAAAATTGGGTGCTTACAGCTGAAATTTTATTTCCCATATCAAATGGATCCACCCACCTCATGGAAGGTTCAAACTGCAGGAGGAGGGGGTATTATTCGAGACCATGATGGGAAGATGATTGCTTGTTTCTTTGCCTGCTATGGTCATTGCTCTAATTATGTTGCTGAGACAAGAGCCCTTCTGGATGGTATTATTTTTTGCCAGTCTCTTGGTTTCATGCAGGTTGAAGTAGAATCTGATTCTAAATCTCTTGTGGAAGCTTGGAACAATAATTGGGATCATCCATGGACAGTGTGGTATTGGAATAAGAAGATTAGCCAAGTAAAGAACATATGCTACTCCATCATTTATATATACAGGGAAGCTAATTCGGTTGTTGATTTCCTTGCGAATTTCAATTGTAATACTCAATAATCTGATTGTATTCTATCTAGTCAGGAAGTTCCTTCTTGCCTCATGTCGCTTATTTCCTTGATAAAGGGAAGTATTAGATTGGTTTAGAGTCCTTAATTTCTTTTGTTGTTTTTGGTTGGTTGTAAGGTAGGGGTTTTTAATTCCCCTTGTGTCTCTTTAGGGGTTTAGGTTTTATGTCCCCCCTGTTGTGGTCTTGTAGCAGAGGTAAGGTTTTATGTCCCCCCTTGTGTGGTCTTGTAAGGGTAAGGTTTATGTCCCCCCCATTTTTTTCTAATCAATAAACTAGTGGGGGTCTACCAAACCCCCCACTCCCTTTGAGTGTCTTTTTCAAAAAAAAAAAAGGGATTGTAATAGGAGAGTTGGAAGATGAAGGTTTAAAAGTCGATGACATAAAGATGATAAGAGAAGGTGCATAAATGGGTAGTGAAAGCATGGGATTTCTTTTCCATCTTAAATCTAGAATGAGGATCTCCCAAATTGAAAAGCAAAAATATAGTTGCCATCTATCCTCAATATAGGGTTGGATAGGACATCCAAATAAAAAATTCCAAGGTGTTGATTAAGGGAATTCTATTGCGCACTAGGAAAGGTGATAGGCAGCCCAGTAGACCCACGAATGTTATCACGTTGTACCCCCTCTTTAATTGATTATTGCTTGTGTTCTACTCCCATCATCACCAGATGAGCCATAAGGATAAATGTTTTGACTGTTGTGCTCTAATCCTCTCATGATCGAGAAATTAATTGATAGGACTAAACATAGATGGATTAGAAAAGAGTGAGGCTCAACAAAAATTTAAATGCATTGGAGCACCCTATTTGCGGTTGCAACTTTTATTCATGGCATATTATTTGACTTTATTCAATTTTTATTCCAACCTTTTTGGGTATCACCTTTGATTTACTTTCACTTTGTTGCGACTTCTTTGAAAATTTCTATAATCCTTCAAAGACAATCGCTTCACCTTGGTTTTGTTGCCTTTGGCTCGGAGGTGATAATTTTCTTGGAAGTCAAAATAGTGTAAGCATAATTGAACCTAATTTCAAGCAGCCTACATACCAATAGTGGGATCAGGCCACGAGTACCAATAGTAGGATCAGGCCACAAGGTAGTTTAGATTTGCTATTGATCTTCTTGTTGATCCCAACTTTTGATTAAGGCTTCTGCACTTTCGTAACAGAGTGCCTCAGATGGTATGGTTTAAGAAAGAAATGCTATTTAGATTTAAAGGTCTAAATAACATTTTTTTTTTTAAATCTAAATGGATGATGCAGGAGCATCTGGTTCTCTATTGATGTGTAAGACCAAAGTTTGCCCCAAGTCCATGAGAGGGACCACGCTTATAAAGAGACTTCTTTCTAGAATAGTCCAAGTCCACATGTCTATCTTGGAAATTGATCCTAAGAAATTACACCATCCTAGTTACTTGTATTTGCATTTAATTCTTGTCTAATAACTTGTAGAAGTCATTGCCAATGCCTAGTTACATGTAGAAGTTTTTAGTTCTTACCTAATAACTTGTAATAGTTATTACCAATGCTTATTTAATGTGAGTCTCTTATTGCCTATTTAACCAAGGGGCTTGTCCTTATAAAATCAGTTTTTGAAGCACTATAAATATAGAAGACCTTAGAGCCTAGTATTTTCCTTTAATCGTTAGGAGTGTTTAATTGATTGTTGTCGTTTTCTTGTTTGGACTGCATCAATGGATATCGATGTGGATAATGAAAATCGACCTAGGACGACCTCTTGGCATTTCTTTGATTATCGAGAGCACATACAGTCATGATACTCTTTACTTTGACTTGTGATTTTTAACTTTTTACCTTACAATTACCTTTTTCAATTTTTATCCTTATTTTGCCACATACCTCAAAATATTTTTACCAAGTCTGCGTCGTATAATTATTGCACATTAGTAGGGTAGATGTTTCCTATTGGGGTAGCATTCCCTTCTCAAACTGAACTTTGCTCTGTTGATTGCACTTTATAGTTGTAATAATCTCTGCTCTCATCATGGTCCAACAAATCATAGTAGAAAGACTATCTAATTGTGTTATCCCAAACCTATCTGAGACCGAGGGCATCATTATAAGGATGAAACATGGATAGGTAGAAAGAAAAAAGGCTCAAAGTGAATTTGACGAAATGGGGAGGCACCCTTCTTTAGCGGTTTTAATCTTCAAACTCATCGCGCGGTTAGTTTCTTCTATGTTTATGGAGAATCTCTTACTTTATCTTCAATTTTATACTTTTTTTTCATTCTGAGGATGATTTTACTTTAGTTGAACTTGTTTGACGTCAATATCTAATTGATTTATTTATTTATTTATTTTAATA
This sequence comes from Tetracentron sinense, assembly GCA_015143295.1. Taxonomy (NCBI): domain Eukaryota; kingdom Viridiplantae; phylum Streptophyta; class Magnoliopsida; order Trochodendrales; family Trochodendraceae; genus Tetracentron; species Tetracentron sinense. Next base: position 9,158,711 of record CM026568.1, read on the forward strand.
AAATCCACTCAGAAGGAGTGGGGGGTTTGGCAGACCCCTACCTGTTTATTAATAAAATAAAATGTTAATGGGGGGGGACGTAAAACCTTACCCCTACAAAGACCAAGGGGGGGACAGAAAACCTTACCCCTATAAAAACCAAGGGGGGGACATAAAACCTTACCCCTAAACAAAACACCAAAAACAGGGGGGGACATAAAACCTTACCCCTAAAAGAACAAAAAGGAGAAGAGAAAAAAAGAAAAGAAATACAATGAAGTAGCATTTCCATTTGAATACTGCCTAAACCTGTTTTGTCAAGAAAGATAAGGGATCTGAGCTGGGAAGGACCCTCCTGAATAGAAAAAAAATTCCCTGATTGCTTAGTGGAACAACCATGATTTGCAAGAAAGTCAACAACCATATTAGCTTCCCTATAAATATGAGAAATAGAGTAACTACTATTGATCACTTGAGTTATCTTTTTATTCCAGTACCAAACATTCCAAGGATGGCTATTAGTACCCTTCCAAGCTTCCACTAGGGATTTAGCATCAGATTCAACCTCCACCGGAAGAAAGCCTAGACTTTGATAAAGAGTAAGACCATCTAGAAGTGCTCTAGTTTCAACAACATAATTTGAGCAAATAGCATAAAAAGAATTGAAGCAAGCTATCATATCTCCATTATAATATCTAATAATACCCCCTCCTCCTGATAAAGCAGGGTTACATTTGGAAGCTCCATCCACATTTAATTTTATTCGGCCTGTAGGAGGTCTGATCCACTTGATATGAGAGATAAAAATTCTCTTTAACATAATCTTGCCTTTGGTTGACTTCCAAATCCTTGCTTTGTTTGCTTCAATTATTCTCTTAATTAGCTTTGATACTTCCCTTATGATTGATTAGTGTAAGGTCCATATGTGGTTGAGTCATGTTTCTTGAGTCCTTGCTTACAAGTGCGTCATGCCCGTGATTGATGAAGACTAAAAAAGATCAGTTGAAGATACTTTGATCATCACCTCCCTCTCGATCATCACCTCCCTCTCACTCAGTTGGATGGTAAGTGACTTAAATAACTAATATACCTTAGGGGGAATTGACTTAGAACAATCAATATACCTTAGTTGACTATTGACTTGACCATTTGAGGGAATTACAGTCAAAAGTTTCAAAATAGCTGGGCGTTCAAACAGACCACTGGTCATTCAAACTCGTTTGAATAGACAGGAGGGCATTCCAACGGTTGAGCATATTCGCAAAAATAGTAGTTGATTGGTGGCCCGTTCAATAGGGCATTCGAACGAAGTCCAAGTCTGTTCGAACAGACCCCGAGGTATTTAAACGGACTTTGCGAAAATAGAACTATAATTTGATTACAATTCTGTTTTTGCTTCCCTATATATTGGTTTGTTACCCAGAACGAACCCAAGGGTTTTTTGAATGTATTTAGAGAGATTCATTGAGAATATTAGGTTTCCCAAACCTTGTCTCATCTTCCCTTCTTCACCCTAGTGCAAACCATTGTGATTCATTGCTTTCTTGTTTATTCCAACTATTTGTAATCTATCTAGGGTTTGTTATTGAACAACCATCAACCTGTTCTTGTTTAAGAATACTGATGGGAGTAATCTGAAGCTGTCATTGATGGAGATTGATCCAAGGAGGATTGTGGATTCGTGGTTGGTGAGACCCAAAGTTGTTGTGATGGAGATCGATCCAAGGAGGATTGTGGATTCGTGGTTGGTGAGAGCCAAAGTTGTTGTGACAGAGATCAATCTTGCGAGATCGTGGTGCTGAGATTCTAAGGGAAGCAAAGGGTGGTGAGGATCCGAAGCCGCTATTGTGGGGACCAAACTTGCGAGTTTGTGGAAGTGCATTCATTGACTAATTGTGGATCGATATGTCGAATCCAGTTTGGGTGAGGTTCAAGTTTGTACTATTGCTTTAATCTCTTAGTAATATTTCTTTGTTGGAAGAGGTCCCGTGGTTTTCTCATAAGGGTTTCCACGTAAAAATTCTTTATGTTGTGCCTTGTGTTTATCTTTCTTAATTCTGCACATTAATTGTTTAAATTAAAATTGGTTAGATAAACCTTAGGAAGACCTATCCCCTCCTTAGGTTTGTGAGTTCTTAACCTAAAAAGTAAATTTTTGGGGTTCACTGAAATTGCTTAAGTACCATCGTTGATCGAAATTTTTAATTTGTGTAGAACTAGATCTGAAGAGGTTGTGTTCTACTTTCTTTTGACGGCTATTCTTGCAGCAACGTTGACATTTTTGGAAGCCATTAATGTTATTGGGAGACTTATTGTTGACTAAAAGATAGAGGTTGAGATTGTCCCACCGCACCTGCCCAAAATTTATCGTCGGCAAAATTAGTGAGATGAAACTAATCAAGAAAGATGGAAGATCAAAGTATAATTTTGATATAAAGTGCTACAACTCTTAATGATTCCTCTTATTAACTGTCAGATTTTGAGAAAGGAGAAGATGTTGAAGATTCGAGTCTTTCCCTCTTTGAAAGCTTTGGACGTATCTCTCTTCTCTCTGACAAAGACTGGGCTTTGACTTCTGCTTGACCTCCTTTGGAGGTTGTGATAGCTTTCTTCTTCCTTTCGCTAGGGATGTGCTTTTTCTCCAAGTAAGGCTAGCTTCTGCTTCGACTTTTCTCTTATTTGGATTTGGAGATCGTTGGTCCTTGTGTGCCTGGTTGGTATTCTTCTTCTCTTCTCATGTTGTTATGTTCAATTCATGATCCTCTTATCTGGCTTTGGAGTCCTGTAGTTATAGATTCCTCGATATAATCAAGGATCATGTGGATCCCACTTCATTTAAGTAATTTTAGGGATCTTTGAGACTTTGGTGGGCCTTACCCATTCACCTAGATATAGAGTACACATCTAAGCTTTTTTTTTGTTGAGGAGACATCGCATTTGGTGGGTGTGTGGTCTGTTTACGAACCCATTTTATTGAGTACATGCCCAATTGTGGGTCAACTCATTTGTGGGTGTATAATCCATTTTAGCATTGGATTAGAATTTGGTTTAGCTTTCTACTTCATGCCCAAACCCAGGTCATAGGATTAGGCCCATCAATCTGGCCCTCATGTGATGGTACTGGGCATAAAGGTTACAAGCCCAAGTGGGCCCAAAAAATAGGCCTGCTGACATGAGGGTCGGGCTTTGGCAACACCCTTTAAAGTTTGGCCCTCATTTTCTATCTATTTATATTAAGATAAATTTGATATTAATGATTTTTCTTAATTTGTTAGAATATTTTTTTATAATTACCATGGCTTGTAGGAAAACCTTTTTGCATAACACACAACAAAAGCACAGGAATAGAACTAGAATCGCACATTGATAAATTCTATATTAAAACTTTGAGAGGTGATAGAACATGCTCTTGCTCCAAGTATGCATAATAAAAACTCAACAGTTAAGAATAGATTACTCTAAAATAGTATGGATAAGCTTGTAAATAAACTGCTAAGCGTTAAATTCTCACACCTACTGCATGCAAAACAATGAATTATATATATATAGCATCATATTTTAGATGAGAAAGCCCCTTATTCTGTAGCCAATCATGCCAAAATGAACTCTAAGAGACCCTAACAACACATGTATAATTAATCATTTGAAGTTCTTATACATGAATATGAGCATTCTCCATCTCAAACATCTTGAAAGTTATCATCCCTTATAATGAAAGTTCATCCTTCTCTTTTTCCTCAACATATTCAAACTTCTTGATATTAGAAGGTTATGCAAAAACCATATATTAAGAAAAGACGCAGCTAGTGGTGGTTTAAAAAAAATGATAAATAACATAACAAAAAAATCATTTATCTTCTTTTGAAGCCCAAACCCAGCCCTGTGAGGGTAGGACATGGGCCTCACCAGTTTAGGCCATACGAAGGCTTAGGCCGAACCTTTACAAATGAGAGCTGGGCATGGAAAATCACCGGCCCAAGCCTGGCCCGTTAGACAATCACCGGCCCAAGCCTGGCCCGTTGACAGCCCTGCATACGATGCCTATTTGGCCTGTTTTGGGTTATGGGGTTTTTACTTCATGCTCAAACCTAGGCCGATGAGAGGCCCATTTAGACTTGGTCTAGATTTCAGGTTCATAGGCTGAATACTTCCAGATCCTCGGCTGTAGGAGGCCAATTCTCTGCCACTGAACCCAATTTGAATGTATAAATGTATTAAGCTTTTTTATGATCTTTAAGGACCCTTTTTTTTTATAAATTTGAGGTATGTATAGACATTTTTACAATTTTAAACCTTGTAAATTTTGAGAATTTTTAGGATTCTACATTTGTTATTATAGGAATCAATAGGGGGCAAATTTTGGTGCAGTCCTAACCATTCCTCAGTCAGAAAAATGCTAGACACGGACCTGGACAAAAACAGTGTTGGGAGCAGCCCGTTTTGTATGGCTGTCATTTACATGAAAATGAAAAACAAAATTCTCAAAACCTATCCACAAATTATATAGGAAAAATAGGGGAAAGAAAAAGGAAAAACAATGAAAGATAACGTGAATTTCATCCTGACAAAAAGAGATTTACAGTGTCAAACATTAGGTACCACACATAGAGATGGAGAGATTTAAGTTTATATTACGCTCTTTGGAAGAAATGCCTAAGCACTCTCTAAAATTGGACCTCGAGGATGAAGAGATGGCTTCACTTATCTCACTTGTGGAAGAAGCATTCCTTCTCTGTGTGGAGGGATGCAATGAGAGTGACAATGACAGTGTACAACCGCCAGCTTCTTTCTCTTCCATTTGTTCTTCATCGATAGACTGTGAGAAAACCGACTGGAACCCATTATTTGACTTCTCTTTTTTGTGCATCCTTGTTGAGGTATGTTGTTGATCCTCTAATTTGGAAGTCTGAAAAAAGAAAATCGAAAAATTTAGTTATATAGTTAAGAGTTTAAATCTTAGTTTTGAGTAACAATGCCAAATAAATAACTTGGAATATAAATATATACAAACACATGTATTCTTCTTTTGAGTGCAATTTTGATTAAAGAAAACTACTCTAGTAGACCTAAATTCCCGAACCTAAGCCTTGAAAACTAAATTTATTGAGTTCACATGACAAAATCTAACACCCCCAGATATGTGCTTGTAATTACACAATGCCACAGGGTAAAAATTAAATGAAAGATCACGGCACCCCATAATTTGAAGCCTTTAGGTCCCTTTTTCCTTTCTTTATTTTACAAGAGGTAGAAAAGTAACTAAAGGGTGAAGAACCATTTGGGATCCAGGTGATGGTATCAACACTAACATTTCACTTAAACTCACCAAGGTATCATTTCTGTTTTTATTTCTTTTTCTGAAATTACTTGATGATCAACATTTTCACCAGGTTACTAACAGAAATAAATCAATCCATTTGGGAGTGACACCCAATTTTTCAAGGGTTAGGTTTGAGATTATGGACCCAATGGATTGTGTCTTGGGGTATTTTTGACCCGTATAAAATCAGACCGGTTTTTGTTTTGATCACCAGATACAACAAGTCATAACCTAATAAATTTATTAAGAATTATATAATTTTTATTATACCTAGATGTAAAACTTAATTTTATGGGAATATTAGTGTATTTTAAAATAAATAAGTAATTTATTTACAATTTAAACAGTTAGCAGGTTAGGGTTTAGTGGTTCCTTGTTTGATGGGGTTTTGGATTTTGATGGTTGACAAGCAACCCTAACCCAACCAAACCCCATTGCCACCCCTTCAATAAATGCACCTCCCTTTGGATAATAGGATACAGGCGTGCTTAAATCCAGGCGTGTCCTCTCATTATTTTACTTGAATGTTATTTATTTATTTATTTTGTACAATGCATTATAGACTATATTTACTCCTAGTAGTAGTTAGGGCTAGACTTATCCTAAGATCACCCTCATGAGATCAGCCATCTGAGTTCCAGAGGGGCAGGTGTGTATGCACAAATGTATGAAAAGGTAGTTGATGAATTTTGGCAGTATAAGACAGCCGTAATAAGGATTGTGGTCTATAAGAAATGCTATGTTTTAATCATCAAGACCGTCCAAAAGCTGGACCACTTGATATGATGCAAGTTTCGGTATCATAACCATTCATTTGATTAGGAAAAGCTAGAATAGAAGTAATCAAAATAGAGGAGTGAGTGGGTGGCAAAGGAATATTCCAACTCCGAAACAACAACTCAAGATTTTTGTTTCTCTATGTTCTTGGAATTTCAAGGAAATGTCATGCTCATGCAAAACCAAAAACATACTCAACCCCATCAAAAAGATGGTCAATGAAATGGAAATAACAAATATAGTAGGTAATGGAAAGGCCAATAAATGATTATCCAAAAAATAATTATTTTTTTTTAAAAAAAAAGCCAAGAAACTGAATAGAGAGGAGGGGATTGCATTGTACCTTGAGGAAGTCAGATTCTTCCACTGCGTATCTGAAAGCATTGTGGTCGTAAAGATCGTGTGGCAGAGAGAAGGCTGTGGATGGAGACTCTGTCTGCCATTTGAAACCCTCCTTTATTATCCTTTTCTCAGCCATGGCATGCAGATAATCATCAAAACAGTACGGGGTGGTGACTGTCTCACATATTCTTTGGCTGCATTGAAGCTTGTGGGGGATGGAACTGGTCTCTATTCGAGCTCTGAGGAATTGGAACACAAAAAAGGAAAACACAAGAAAAAAAAATTTGAAGAATGAGAGTTAGAGAATGATGAAAAGAGAATGTAATCCTTTTGATTTCTTTTATTTTCTCTTTTGAAACTGAAAAACACTAAAGTTAACCTTTTTTGAGGGAGGTGACTGTAGATGAACTGAGAATCTGAATCCTTAAAGGGTCTTGAAGATGGTTGAAATTCCACATCATTTTCCTCATCAAGACACCCATCATGATCATCAAAAGAGTGTTTTCCTTGTTCAGTGGAATGCATATCTGTTGCTGAAAGAAATAAAGAAAAAAAGAGTTGGATTCATTAAAGATTCATATATATTATGAACAAAGAAAAAAAAATCAAATGGGGCCAACCATTTTACAAGGTTTAACGTGAGCAGGTTCAAAACATGGATGAGATGGAGATGGAGATGGAGATGGAGATGGAATGGAGATGGGGTTTGTGAGATTCATCTGAAATACTAAACATAGAAGCCTTAGAAAATACTGATTTTCTTGTGTTCTCGTCTATTTTGGCAAGGCAGCAGCTTCACTAGAAAGAATACAATAAATGAAGTGAGGGTAACCAAACTAGATAACCCATTCCCAAAACACAAGTAAAGATGTGAGTTCACAAACTTGTTCTTAAATTTGAACAAGTACCAATAGTGGAAGTTACTAAGGAAGTGATCTTTATGGCAAACACAAACATCTGATAGATGAACTTGAGTCCCGACTTTAGAAAAATATAAAGAAGTGAGTGAAGAAAATTTTTAAAAATAAGAACAAGGAGAGATGGTGTTATGATAGAAGAAGAAAATCATGTCTGTTGTACATTTATCTACAAATAAAAAGTGTGGAAACCTTTAAATACCTTGTCTGTTCAGGTCACTCTTCATGCTTCTATACATCTGATTTAAACCAACAAGAACCCCATGAAAACAAAAAGAAAAAAAAAATTAGTTACAGTTAAAAAATTAGTACAAGCCTACAACTTTGTAATCTCGTCATGGAAATTATAATAAGAAAAAAAAATCAAACCTGAAGATGGCTTTTGACATGTGAAATGGTTAGGCCTCTCACATCCATTAGCTGAAGAACTAGCTTAGGTGTAGCCTCTACAGAAAAGAAGAACAAGAAGCACAAGAAATAAAAAAGGACCCCAAAAACAAATTTTGATTACAGAGAGAAAATGGAAGAACAACTTACTTTCTTGACCTCCAAGCCTTTCAATGGCATGAACAAAGCAGTGATGAAGATCAGGAGTCCATCTTAAACGAGGCACCTTAGACCTTATATACTGTCTTACTGCTCCATTTCTTCCACAACTCCCCATTTTTAACAGTGATTTAACTGCTAAAACCTCAAACGTATAGAATAAAAACCCCAATAATCTCAATGGTTTTTCTTCAGACCCTCAAATAAACATTTCTGGGTGGCCTTCTTTCATAGTTTTTACTATATGGGTAGCCTCGAAAACCTCAAAAAAAAAAAACCTCAGTTACAGAAGAAAAAAAAGAAACCTTGTTCCCTTCTGTCTTTAACCTGGAAATCAAAAAAATATAAAAAATAAAAAGAAGAAGAAAGACCACCACAGCCCAAAGCTCTCTCAGGCTCTCCTGTTTTAGCTTCTGGTGGATAGCTTTCTGGGTTCTTTCGATCTCGTTGGAACTGTCTAGGTTTAAAGCAACATTTGCAGAGCTGATAGAAAATATTCATAAAAAATCATGAAATTTAAATTAAAAAAAAACAAGAACTTTAGAGGGAGACAGGGAAAGATCACGAGAAAAGAAAGGGACGAAGCAGATAGGGTCTGTAAATTCCTTGGCTCTCTGCTAATCTCCTTTCTGTTCTTCCCTGCAAAGAAAAATTCTCATCACGAGCTTTTGATCTTTTCGAAATCATTACATATAAGCTTTGCTTTGACCTTTCTCACCCTTTCACACACTCAACGCCAACGTCGTCATGATCACAAAAGCCCATGAAATATTTTCCTATTTTAAATTTTTTTTATTTTCTCAATAGGGTGGTGCGCATTTTAGTTAACCTACGCCCACTCTGTCTTTGCTTGAACTGGTCAAAACCAAGCTTTCTTGTCAAAAAGGTCAACTAGAGATAAACCAACAAGTAGGAAAAAGGTGATAGATAGGGTTTAGGTATTATGGTAAATATATGGACCTTGTATGGGCTTTTAAGTGGGAATGCCCTTTCCATCAATCACGTTTCGTATATATAGGTGTGGGCGCAGTTTAGGAGGAGGAGAAGAAGAAGTAAAAGTAAAAGACGGTGGTGCCGACTTTTGATAAACTCGAAATTGAAGAGAGAGAATTCAAATCTCCAGCTTCTGTCTTTTCTTCTCTCTGTGTGTCTGAAAATTCCTGAAACATCCCTGAAACGCCCTTCTGCCTCCCCTGTCCCTTCTAAATCATAATCACTTCTTGCAGACGTTTCAGATGACCAGAAATAAATGGTTGTTTTAGTAATTAACTGCTAAGTCAGGACCTAATGAATTTACTTCGCTTTTTTTTTTTTAGAATTTACAAACTCTTAATTACCGTTTTATCCTATTAACTCGAAGGAAAATGTTCACCCCAATGGTTCCTAGAGGTGAAGTATCATCACGTCCCTCTTTGATTTATTAAACTTCGTTTATTTAGAAAAAAAATTTACATTACAAGACAAATTTTCTACTTATTGTATTATTTGATTGCATTCTTTAAAAGTAATTTAAAATAATAATAAATAAATAAGTAAAATGTGTGAATAAGATTCTTCGATAGTTTTTTTTTTTAAAGATAAATATAGGTAATATACGACCGACTCAAACTAGTCCCACGTGAAGTATACAAGTCTAGTCCCACACGATGTATACAAATACAATTTGTATACAAATCTCCAGATGGTTTAAGGTTTGTCCTTTGACCACTTGGTTACAACCATAAGGTTACTTTTGTAGTTTTTCAAATATGTTTAAAGAGACTAAAATTTTATAAAATAAGGACTACCAAAATTTTAAAATAGAAGTCAATTTTTTGTAAATTGTTCTTTTATTTGCATTGAACCTAATAGAGCATAACATTAATCTTTGGTTTTTTTTTTTTTTTTTTTTTTTTTTTTTTTAAGATTACAAATAACAACCAGGTTAAAACTTGTTAACTATAGTCAAAGGGGCGTTGTGAAGGTGATCACAGTATTACTTGGTGAGATTAATTTTTACGCATAAATGACATTTTTGTCATAGATTTGATTTGTTTTTTTTTTTCCTATTTTACATCACAATAAACTTACCATAACCTTAATCTAATATTGATTTTTTTTAAATATGGTTAAAACTTGTTAACTATAGTTCCAAGGGGCACTAGGCGAGGCCGAGGCAAGACCTAACACGAAATCAATCACAGCATCACTTGGTGGGATTGATTTTCTGTTAGAGTGAATGCATTTGGGTGACGTTCACTTTTGTCTAAGTTGATTTTAGAAAGAATGCATTTTTATTACTTTTGACACTATTTTTAGTAGGTTTTGAAAATTTTTTTTTTTTTTTAATTATTGGTTTATATAAAATTTTAGTATTTTTTATTTTGAGAAATGATAAAGCTTCTGAGACCCTCTTAGGGCCGAGACCATGCTCTAAGAGCATGGGATTTCAAGTAGGACCTACCATGTGAAATGGGCCGCACCTGAAATCCAATGCTCTTAGAGCATGGCCTCAGTAGTCTCTACCCTAATGGGTTCTTAGTAGCAAAGTCGTTTGAGAAAATAGCACGTATTTATTTCAATTCATGATCTAACTAACAAGTTTTCATTTTGAACAAATTTTTTCATAATAGCATCTTCAAAATAGGAATTATCACTTAATTTTAATTCATTAATTTCATAACTACTTTTAGCAAGTGTTTGATGGTATTGGTACATACCCAAGGCACGCGATGATTAATTAAAAGTGATAGTAATTGTAGATGAATTTGTAAAGAATAATTAAGCAAGTACAAAATATTCTGAGTCTAGGGGCAAGGATTCAGGGCGTAGCCCCCAAATCATTTTTTAACGACTAACTTCATGGGTCATCTCACGTGTATATTCTATACAGGGCCGGCCCGTCCATTAGGCCATCAAAGCCTTTGCTTTAGGTCCCATTAAAAATAATATTAAGAAGGCTCCATTTAGAATAATAAAAATATATAAAAGGCTCATTTAGAATATTAAAAAGGTCTCATTTATAGTTAATTTTTTTTAATAATATTAAAAAATTTTGAAAAAAAAGCTTCATTTTGAATTTTTGCTTTTAGGCCTCCAAATGGCTTGGGCCAGTCCTGATTCTATACATATTTTACGAGGATCATTTCTCCTTATGGGGTCATGTGTTCCGTTGTTCCTTTGTCGTATCTTGTCAAATAATTCAATAACATAGTATAACAAAAAAATCAAACGTTTAGTGAACAATTGCTCTACTTGTCTCATGGCGTTTATCAAAAAAAAAACTTGTCATATGGCTATGTTTTGGTAAAAAATTTAAATAATACAATATAATTCTTTTTTTAAAAAAAATACAAAAGACCACTTATCCCATGATAATAACATGTTAAATAATTAAATAACATAATATAAAAATATATTTTCTCAAAAATTCAAAGAGGGCAAATACCTTGCATGCTCCATAGCTATGCTCAATTAAACTATAATTTAAAAAAAATAGGGGGCGGCTGCTCTATGTCATGACTGTCTTATTAAACTATAATTTTTATAAGAAAAAAGGATTTAGAGGGTCACATGCCCCTGCCCATGGCTATGCCCTATAAATTATATTTTTTAAATGTTCAAGAGGGACATGTGCCCTAACTCTGCCCGTGTGAGTGTGATAAAACTCTTCCAAGTTATCGTGATTAAATATGATTTCAATTCTTCGTAAGATATCATCTGTTAGAGGAGTGTTGACCATATTCTCCCCCTCCATTAACCACCTATCTATTTTGTATAAAAAAGAATGGTTTAATTATTACAAATTGGACATATGGCAGGCGGAGGTTGAGAGTAGGGATTGATTAAGAGTAAGGTTAACACTCCTTTTAATTTAAATAATAAAAAGTTTACGTGAGATTCTAAAAAGTTTGACTTTTTATTAAAGGAAACCAAACATATATCTTTGAGTGGTGTCTACATATATTGTTATATCTATATACAATCACAGCCAATTGCAATTGGATTCGGGGAGAGTTCAATCGCACCCATAAGTCACTATGGTTCCTATCAACCCCTGCTAACTGTGGTTAAGATTCATTAACTCTTAGGATTCAACATTCTAACCTTGTTTTTTTAGAAAAATATTAAAAACAATATTAACTCTAAGGGTTAAAAATTCTTAACTAGAGTTAAATTTTTTAAAAAAATATTATTCTAAAAACCAAAGTTAGACTATTGAACCTTAAGGATTAGTAAATCTTAACCACGGTTAATAGGATAACACAGGGACACTTGGTGACTTGTGGGTGCAATTGAACTCTACCCGAATTCAATCACAATTAGCCGTGATTCTATCTCCATTTTAAGAGGCGATTAAGTGCGGCTACGACTAAGTAAAGCCTCGCCGCTTGACTTGTTTGTTGGGTAATAGGAGGAAGAAAAAAGTCATTTGATTTTGGTGGCCATAACATAAGATCCATTTTTCATGTTTTGTGAAAATCGATCATGACAAATATCCTTCAAAAGGGTAAAAGATTGGTGCACGTTTCTCCCAAGGAATGACATTGAGCGAGAGCGAGAGAGAGAGAGAGAGAGAGAGAGAGAGAGAGAGTCGTTTTCAAGATACTCTGACCGTAGGAGGAAGGTGACAACTAATATATTATTGTTTATGCAGTAAGTAGGAAAGAGGACCATGGAAGAGCCAATACACGTCCCCAATGCCCTCCGTGTACGTTTACAATTAATTGATTTACGGAAAATAATCGACAATCCCTTCAAGTGGGAAAATGTTAATATTATACTCAATTGCCAGTGAATTCAAATCTCACGTGTCTCTTTTAATATTTATTAATTGAGTCGTATTCTTCTTCAATTGTAACCGATTTTGTCAATACAGGTTATACCCCTAACATGGTCACATGTCCCTTTTGATACTTCTTAACTGTGGTTAAGATTCACTAATCCTTAATCAATCTATCTTTGGTTTTTAGAAAAAAAATAATAGAAAATTTTGTTATAAAATTTACCAACTCAATAGGATTAATTTTTTTTAAAAATATTTTATAAAAACCAAAGATAGGTGGGTGAACCCTAGGGATAGGTGAATCTTAACCACAATTAAGGGATGTAAAAAAGGACACATGGCGACCACAGGGGTAACCAGTTTTTGCCAAAAATCAGTTACAACTAGAGAAGATTACCAATCTTATTAATTATGGTTAAAATCTGGATCAAGACATGGATTCTAGAAAAAAATTTAAAATATATCTCTATAATTAAAAAAATTTAACAGGTTAATGTTCTTTTAATATCTTTTAACAGCAAGGTGTTATATTGTTGAAACTCTAGGATTAGTAAATCTTAATCATAAGTTCAATTGCATTTGACTATGATATGATTTCAAAAAATGCAGTCTCGCCCCTTTTTTTGGTCATATGTCCGATTTTCTCCTTTTAATTATGATTAAGATGTACTAAATCAGAATTAAAGCATCTAATTTTAATTTTAAAAATATAAATAAACTAACTTTTAACTATTATTATTAAAACTTATTAACCATAATTAAAGGGCTTTATGAGGACAAGGATCAATAATCCTTTCCTCGCCTCGAGGAGAAGATTATTGCTCTTCTTACCGACCCCTCCATAATAGTTGGCAGTAAAAAAAATAGAGCAATAATACTCTTCGGCGGGGCAACCTATTGCTCCTCGCCCTCACAAGCCCCTTTATGGTTAATAGGTTTTATTAACTATAATTTTTTTTTTCCTAGATGATTTAACTTTAAAGATTAATTAATCTTAATTATAATTAAAAAGAGTTGAAAAGAGGCAAGAAAAGGAGGACGAGACAGCTTCCTTCGCTCTACCAACGAGGAGGTGATTATTATTCCATATATATACATATATATAATAATTTGGAGGAACAAATTGTAGCATCTGGCCTCACAAATTTTCTTTAATTGTCGCTGAACTCTAATTAAGAAAGTTTTAACCTTATGTTTTAAAAAAATTTTCTTCTAAAAATTAGTTAATGAATCTTAAACACAATTAAAGAGAGTTAAAAGGGGACGCATGGTGAGTTTTAAGGGGCCAAGATGCTTCGAGGTTTATTCATCAAAAATAAAATTTTGGGATCATGTAACCTATAGAATAATCAAATCAAGCGTATTATCAGTATTATCAGTGACAGAGCCAAGATTCTCATGCAGGGGCTAACAATGGGGGTTCAAGGGTGTAATACCCAAATGTTTTTTTTTTTTAGGGCCAAGTTCATGGGTCATCGCATATATTCACCCCGGCTTCCCCCTCTCCCAATTAGCTACACCCCTTTTATTAGTATAGTTTTTTTTTTTTCAAAATTCCAAGGGTTTCAACCCCATAGGCCCCATGTTTCTCCGCCCTTGCGTATTATTACAACACACGTATGTAGGAACTGCCGTAGAACAGTACAACAAGCAATATCTTATCCTTTCTATATGAGCAGTGATTAGTCGACCCGGCATTGGACGGGCTAGGTATCGGCCCTGGTTAAGCTTAAATAATGTAAGGTTAATATATTTTTTTTCTTATAAAAGTCTATTAAAAGAATGAACCTTGCAAGTTAGTGAATCTTAATCACAATTAATGGTGTTAAAAAGAACACATCTATTTCCTTTCTTATCTATGAATATGAATAAGACGGGAATTCAAAACATAACGCTTCACCATCCAAACAAATCTCAGTACTTGTGTATCTCCCTTTGGGGAGGTGTGACTCGTGTTCGAGTCTTGGTGTGGCAGTTGAGTGCCCACCTTGAGTTTCAATAGCAAAGGGCATTTATTGAGTGATGATTTTTTTGGTTAACACAATAAACACACACTATACTCGACACACACACATTCAAGCCACAAGGCTATTGCACCCACATTTTCTCTCAAAAAGAGAGTGAAACATGCTTCTTTGTAGCCCGGGATTACAATTGCAACACATCTGTCTTTTATAAAATTTTAGAAAAAATTGTTAAGTGTAAAAGAAGAATTCTAGCAGTTTCTTTCTTCTCCAATTTATTTTTCTTTCTTTTCCAATTTATTTTTAGGGTGTTTGTTTTTGCAAAAACTAAGACTTATCCTTACTTTAATAAGGATAGGCATAAATGAGTTTGAATGACAGTCAATTGTAATTGAAATCAAGAGAATTCAATTGCATATGTGACACATGTTGATTGGAACAGAAAAAAAATCAAAATTTATGGGTCCATTTGACATCACTCCCAAGAAACAATTATTTATTTCCTGGGAATAAAAACTTATGAGTTTCTATTCCAAGGGAATAGAAAATTGTTCTTGGGAGTGATGCCAAACAGGCCCTATATTTCCTTTTTTTTTCTCTCTCAACCAATCTGCCACATATTTAATTGAATTCTATTGAATTCAATTACAATTGGTTGCATCTTGGCGTAAACCAATATTTATTTTTAGTTTAAAAAAAGTATTTGCTATTGATTGAGAATATGGCTAGCATGCCTCACGAACAGAGATACTAATGTTAATAAATGGGAGTTGCGGCCTACCCGTATTTACTCTACCCAAAAAATACCTTTATGAGATGAAATATGAGATGAAAAATCGAAGACAAATATTCTTCTCAAGTAGAAAGCAGGAAAGAGAGAAACTAAGAGAGTGTTTGGTAACTCTAAACAGGTAGAGGTTTGAAGGGCTCGTTCAGAAGTGTTAAGCTTTACCTCTAGCTTGAGTCAATTTTAAGAGTAAACAAATTTGAAGTAGAGATTTTTAACTCTAAAAAAAGAGCTCCCGCCTTCTTAGTTAAAAACTCTACTTCAAAAATATTTAGACATTCAATTAAATTTTAATTTAACACTCTAAATTTAAATAAACTCAATTTTCATTAGGCTCTACAAATTTAGAGTTTAGAGTTACCAAATGCCCTCAAAGGACCGCGTGATCTCATTGGTCTATGTCCTCACTTTTAACACTTACTAACTGTGATTCAGATTCACTCACCCTAAAATTCATCCATCCAACCTTGTTTATAGAAAAAGAAAATTAATATAGCTAAGTTTAATCATAGTTTAAAAAAAAAAACACGTGGGCATGGGTGTCAGCTAGGAAGGGGACCTCGTGGTTCCCTTCTTCGGACTTTTTTTTTTCTCCTTTTTTTTACCGCTGGGAGTGGGTAGGAGTCGCTGAAGAATTTCCAGATTTTTGTCACAGTCAATCATCAATGGTGCTGCTTCACTTCATTTATGACTCTGTATCTGCCATTCGTTTCATGCCCATCAAGTGGTAGTGATTTCGTGATTTCTAAGAACTCTGTTTGATCAAGTTCCCAAAGCATGGATTTTGCCCCATATGCAATAGCTCCTCTAATTTCATTTTTATCCCACATTCGTTCCTTTCAAGGCATAAGAATCCACCCCCAACGGGCAAAAAAAAAAAAACCAATGACTATTAGTCATTTTTTTCAACTACCCAAGGGGCGAGTGGATGATGAGAGAGAGTAGAGTTGTACATTTTATTTCCTTATTGTAGATGGGAGGTTTTGATTTGAGTTTGATAGGATTCACAGCAACCTCAATTCGGCCTGAATTTGTTATTCAGACCATTCCAAATTGAGTTATTTTGGAAAGAAATGATTTAAAGAACAGAATATCAAATCACAAGGAATAAAGGAAGAAAGTGATTTAGAGGGAGAGAAGAAAGAACAGTGAAGAATAGTAGTGAGGGATGACTTTCCTTGACAAATCCTTTACTTTCTCTCTCTGCAAAACTTGTTTCTCTGGTTAAAAGTAAGGAGAACTCTTTTCTCCAGAAAATCTTCTAAATCAAACATGGAAGGGGTCACCTCTATTTATAGATGATCAACAGAAATCATAACTAACTTGTATAGCTGTCATAACTGTTTTTGTAACCGACTTTTAGAGAGAAAATATTGGATTTTGTCAAGGAAAAGACGTCTTTCACTCTAACTCCTTTAAGCTTTTATGACCGAAGCTTTGGAATAAATTCTTCAAATGTTAAAGATGGTATTCATCATATTCATCATTTAACAAATTCTATCTAAGCCCTCCAAACCACAACTCATCATCCTCCCCCAAAGCGGTTGGTAACTACACCGTGAAAGCGGGTCATACGCTTTCATGATGTACTGTCCTTTTGAGGTAGTATATAAGTGTTCAAACAGCAACACTCCTCTAAATAATAGCAATAATATTTATAGTAATCAACTCAAGTCTAGTAGGAAAAACGGAGGTGTTGGACGAAGATACTCATCCGTCAGGCCTTAAGAGAAACTAAGGAAAAATTTCATCGCCAATACTTTCTCCCTGACTGTCAGCTCAAAAAGTAATTCATACTCCACTGGAATTGGTAATGAGGAGAAACAGCCACACTCATTCCCACGTGGAGGTAACAATTCATACCATTCACCCATGACAAAGCAAATCATCTTTCCGGTAGAGGTCGTCAGAAAGGTATACAGGGAGGTACTAACTATACTATGCCCATTATCATC
Source organism: Tetracentron sinense (assembly GCA_015143295.1). Lineage (NCBI taxonomy): Eukaryota > Viridiplantae > Streptophyta > Magnoliopsida > Trochodendrales > Trochodendraceae > Tetracentron > Tetracentron sinense. Next base: position 9,176,063 of record CM026568.1, read on the forward strand.
AGAAAGGCGTTGAGAGCCAAAGAGGGGCATTGAAACCATATTGATCATCAAAGGCGTTAAGGCCCAAATCATTATCCGAATGCATTAGAACCCAAATCATTATCCAAAGGCGTTAGAGCCCAAATCATTATCCTCAGCGTAAGAGCCATAATTAATCATCAAAAGCGCAAATGATATAATCATCATCAATGGCGTAAGGGTCAAAAATATCATCGAGGAATAGAATCTTGTATAAGAATCAAAGGCGTAAGAGCTTGAAAACATCAAATATTACTTATCAGTAAGCTTTAATGACTAAGATCATCATTTATCAAATATATCTTATTTTCAAAGCTTTAATAATAATAAACTTATCTTAACAACCTTATCTAACCGCTTTTCACATTATCCTGTTAATCAGATCCTAAAAAGAGAATTTTCAATATTTAATGTAATATATCAGAATATCTGTAGAGCCACGTGTCATTATTTTATTAGAACATAAACAATACTCTTAAATTTAAATCTCATAAATTAATCTTTTCAATAACCAACAACACTTATATACCAATCAACTTGTCATAGTCCCTACTATTCTCAAATAATAAACATACATTTTTTAGTCAAACTTTATAAACATACATAGATGATAGGATAAATTAATGAAGGGATCCCCAAACCCTAGTCCCCTCGTGTACATACACTCTGGCCAAAACCCATCAGCATTGATCCCCTAAGATTCATGGTTGTGGCAAGATTTGTCTAAAGACTTCGATTCTTCTCAGTAGCAACTGGCGACGAGATTGTTAATGTTAAGTGTCCACGTGAAATGCGCTCTATGTAATTATGTACACAAGCTTTAATCACGTACATATTAGTATATGACGCTTCAGGAGAGAAAGCTAGTGGTCTCCTTGCAAGTTATTATTGGAGAAGATCTCATGCCTTATTTAAATCGCGAACATTATACAGGGCAAATATATGCATGCATGAGTGAGGATTAGGTTGTGGGGACTCCTTAACACTAACCTCGATGTCAAAACTGTTGTTTAATTAGTTCAAAAAGCTTACACACGATGACCACAAGATCTTCTTAATCAATTTTGGCTACGAGGCGCGACAAGCGTTTCTTGAAGATAGTTGGGGCCTCCCGTTTGTGCAAGGGATTAAGGCAACTCTATCCCTAGGATTCAACCTAGTCAAGAATCGATTTGTTCCTCTACAAATATGCATTATCTAGTAGGAATTGTACTTAAACCTCTTTTTAGGATGCCCACAATTCTTATTCCAGTTAAGGTCTGAGTTATCCTAGTTACACAAATTGTATAAATCAGATTATGCTATCACAATTGATTGCCAAACAGAATTACTCTCTAGGAGCGATTCTGACACAGTTCCAGAATTGGATCTGTATGGATTCTGTAAACCAGATTCTGAGAATTCTGGAATCTAAATAGACACACTGTTTGGAAACAGATTGTCTGCGGACTCTGTTTGGTAACAGTGCCCAGAGGTCAGTGTATTACTACATTGGCCAATTTCTCATTCTGTTCTCTGTTCTTGGTAAATCTAGACAGTGCTCCGTTTGGTTACAGAGCGATCTCAATTGACTAGACTATTAGTCAGATCACTTTTTGTTTGGAGACAGAGAATCAATTGATCCAAGCGAACTGGTTGATTACGTGATCTAGCTTACTGGGTTGAGTTGTCTTCAACCTTGAGATGAGTTTCAGATTTCCAATGGAGTTCTAGAGCTTTCTTCTCTAGTTCGGACTCTTTCCTTTTGGGCTTAATCTCGCAGAGGTCTGATATGATTTTCAACTTCTGTGTAAAATCTTCTTCTTCATCCTTACCTTATATAGGTGAGGGTTAGGCCTTGGGAGCCACTTTGGCTTCCTAACCGACTCACTCACTAAGTCTCTTGGATTTCCCCAACTGACTCATTCAATAGCCTACCAAGTTCAATGAACTTAGACACATACTCATGATCCGTAATGGATCACGGAATCCGAACCACCATCTCAATCTAATCAGATCTACATCGTTGATCTGACTTCCATTCTTAAAAGAATAGGCGACTCAAGCGACGTTGTGGAGTGCAAAGTGCGTCTCATAGTGCCCATTGCCCCTACACGTGCACGTGTTGCGCTCGGTGCGATGCACCTTGCTAGTGCACCCACACTTGGTGTGTGAGCACACACAAGAGAACAATTTCTATGGAGAGAGGATTACTTATTAACTGGTTTCAACTCTGATTAATTTTCGATGTATTAAAGCTACAACAGTTTTCTTTTGAAAACATGATTTTTTCCTCTCCAAAACCACTAGTGTAAAAACACCATTTTAAATCCAACCAAATGGTTTTCTTCCAAATCATTAAAATCCATTTTATTAAAATCAATTAAAAAATCTATTTTTAATAAATCAAAATCAACAAAAAAACATTATTTTAAATTATTATATGATGAGCATCCTAGAAAGTCCTATGCATAAATTAAAGTACCTTTAGGTTTTGAACTTTCACTTGGTGCAAACTAATCAAAGTTAATCCGAGAAAATAGTGAACGTGCCTTGAACTAACGGACCCGTATGGAAAAACCGAACTTGTCGCACGCACACTTCTTTCAAAGGTAAATTGTACACATTAGCTCTGGACTTTTGAGTCTGTGCCAAATCCCAGTTTACTGTGCGCTCTAGAAATTACTTGTAATCTCACAGAAAGGTGAGCCATCAAGAGTGTCTCTATGCTCACTCCGACCTGAATAGGTCCATAGTCTCATTAAAAGAATTATTATAAAATTCTCAACCTCAACAAAATACAAGAGATCATTTGTAGAATAAACTTCTACAAGAAATTACACTACCACATCATAGGAATGGACATGCCTCATTTTCATTAAAATGTAGTGCATACAAATAAATAAGACCGTAACTTGTTTCTCCCTTTGAACTTGAGAAACTCATCAAGTAGGGTTCCCACTATGTCTTATATCATTACAGGTTTTTCAATCTCATTCCTCTCAATGTCGATAAGATCATATCTCTTCCAAGGCCCTTGGATAAAGGATCTGCTAAATTTTCTTTGGACTTTACATATTGAATTGCCACAACGCCATCACCAATAAGACCCCTTACATGTTGATGCTTTAGATGTATCTGTCTAGACTTCCCATTACAATTCACACTATATGCCTTAAGCATAGCAGCCTGATTATCACAATAAATTATGATTGCCGGCACTGGCTTGCTCCATACTGGTACGTCTACCAATACATTTCTGAGCCACTCAGCTTCCTCTCCTGCAGATGAGAGTGCTATAAAATCAGATTCCATTGTGAAATGAGTTATACAACTCTGCTTCTTGGATTTTCATGAAATGGCACCTCCTCCCAGAGTATAAATCCAAGCCGTCACTGAGGTAGATTCATCTTATTCTGAATTTCGCGTCGCATCCCTGTATTTTTCGACAACAGCGGGAAAACTCCCATAATGCAACCCATAGTGCATAGTACCCTTTAAATACTTTAAAACTCTGTGAAGAGTGTCCAAATGCACTTGAGAAAGATTGCTGGTATATATGCTCAAGTTTCCTACTGCCTAGGCTATGTCAGGCCTGGTGCAGTGCATGGCGTACATAAGACTGCCAATCACTTGGGAGTACTCTAGTTGTGTAGAACCCTGGACTTTTTCGTACTCAATGAATAACACTTTCATAGTTAATTGGCATTTAACGTAGTGCAATTAATAAATAAGAGAGAATAAAAATTCTGAAACGTCAAAAATGTTCCTTTTCGAATGATCGCTCGGTAGGCGACCGATCGCTCGGTATTAACCACTGATCGATCGGTATATCGCGTTTTACAGAATTTCAGTAAGGGTTTTTTCGTCTTTTGGGCGTTAAACCCTTTCCTTTTAAGGCTTGCCCGAGCCTTTAGGGCTTTATTCACCATACTTAGAGTGTTTTGAGAGATAAATAGAGGAGAAAGGGGTTTCCAAACCTAGGGTTTTCATTTGAGAATGAATCAAGGGTTTTGAAGGACCCTAGATCATCACAAACTCGAAGTTCTTCAAGTCCACGGCTCAAGCGAGATAGGAGCACGCCCTCCAAAGCTAGGACAGCGTTCAACTGTGACTCTTACAAGGGGTTTTCTTCCTCTATTCAAGGTCGATACCTTTTGCTACCCTTCTAGTTCATATCCTCATTTTTCTTCCCTTCTTCCTTATTGTTTTCCTAATGTATGAACCTAATGAGATGTGAATGGATTGTGATATTAGAAGGGATATTGGACGATGGATGCCGCGTGGATGATGTTATGAATGGAATGGGAAGGGCATTGTACCAATAATAAACATACATGTGTGTTGTGAACACAAACCCACCTAGAAAATCATATGATAGGCTTAACAAATAATTGACACACTATATGTTTGATGAAATGCCAAGGTGAAGAAACCGAGTGATAAATCAAGAAATGCATGCTTAAATACTTATGAAATTGCTAGGGCATATGATAGTGTGATTCCTCGCTTTCCTTAAATTGAATAAATTATGACTTGCTAAATTGTGATCTTCTATGTATTGTTGAAATCCCCAAATGTCATATTTAATTTCAAATGAAAGAATGTACATGATTCCACGAGCATGACATGCATGACATGGTTTACCGATGATTTTCAAGAATAAGGATGTTAGAGGTGGGACATATATTTCGATGTCTTACCTCGCTTTTGACAAGAGGGCAAGAACTAGCATGGCATAGGAGGGAGTTTACACTTCCCTTCCATGAGGGGTCTCCCCTCACTCACAAGGACATATCATGAAGAAGGGTTTCTCTTCCCTCTCAAGTGCATATCATGAAAGAAGGGTCTCCCTTCCCTCTCAAGTTCATATCATGAAAGAAGGGTCTCCCTTCCCTCTCAAGTGCTCTCTCAAGTGCATCTTACAAGCGTATCTCACAAGTACATGAGCATGTTAAATTCCAAGCAAGCATGCATGACATGACACGCTCGACAATATCAAGCAGGCAGACATGACAAGTTTTCAAGCATGAAATGAGGATTTTTAGTCAAGTCAAGTGCACGATGATTTTCAAGAAATTTATCGGCTTTTATGTAATGCAAGCATGAATATAAACTATTTTACTTTCCTGTTATGATATAAATTGCTTCCTGCTTTATATTGTTGTTGCTATGCTATGGCTGTTGGTTAGTATTAGTGTAGAGCCCCGAATCTTTATTGCACTAGGTGATGAATAGTGTGTGAATAGTACTCAAGTGTGGTTTTGTGCACGAATGGGCTTTATGTTAATATACGAGTTTGGATTTATGGCGTGCATGTTTCAATGGGCCTAGATATTACTAAGGAGCATGTATTAAGCATAAAAGAGTGTTAGAATGATATTGGAGGAGTTTTAAGCAATCGGAACAAGGTTTTACAGCAAAACAGGGGATCACCGATCGCTCAGTGCTATCATCCGATCGACCGGTCAACTACTGATCGATCGGTAGCTATCGACTGGTCAACTTTTTTGTATGAGGAAATTTTTCAGAGAGGGTGTTTTCAACCGATCGTTCGGCTGAAACCACCGATCAACCAGTAAGCCACCGATCACTCGGTCTGTACCACCAATCGATCGGTTATATGCAGATTTTCTTTATTAAGGGTGTTTAAGACTTTAGCCACCACCCTTTGCCTATATAAAGGCTGGGTTCGTGCCTTAGGGTTTCACAAACCCTTAGTGCATATTTCTAAGAGATTTTGAAGAGGAGAAGAATGTGAGAAACTACTTGTTGATCAAGCTTGTGGAAGATCAAGGTTCTTCCACTTCCTTTGGTGATTCTCAACCAAGAACTCACGGTTCTTGCTTGTTCCAGCTCGTGGGAATCAAAGACGTTCATTTTACCAAGGTAGATACACTCTACTATCAATCTTGCAATCCTACTAAGTTACTAAATGATGTTCTTCTAAATCTATACTACTTATGTATATATATCTTGGATGTTTATAGTGTGAAAGTATGTAGTTTATATACTTGGGTAAGAGATACTATTATGATGCACTCTAAGTGTTTGATGAAATACCTCTAAGAGATTTTTATACTTAAATATGATGATTTCTCTTATATGTTCATATGTTTGCATGTCTCGCATGAATCGATGTTTTCCATGGATTTCTCAAAGTACGAAAAGGTGTTTTTCACTAAATGACTAATAAGGAACGATTCTAAGTAACTCTATAATTTCTCTAAGATCATTTCACAAGCTCTACGGATCATACTATGCATCACAAGGAACTCTATGATAAGCTCTAAGATCGTCTCACAAGCTTTACGGATCATAAATGTAATGCTCTAAGATCTCTAAGGCTATGCTCTATGTTGTGTTCTATGGTATCTCCATGTCTCTACGGATCATAATGACTCTAAGTAACTCCATGAACTCACAAGAACTCACAAGGCTATGATTCTCGCATGACTCACACGGTTACACTTTTGGTTTTGGTTTCGAACCTCATCTCACATGTTCTTTCAAGGTTTCCACGCTCTTACATATTTTTACAGATTTCATTCTCCATGATTCGTATGCTCTATGCTTAATACTTTATTGTTATTAGTTTGTATATGCTGAGTATTCCACGCTCAGTTGATATTTGTTATCATTGGTAGGTGCTCGGGCTCCGTTCGACATATGTGGCACGGAACCATGGTTAGAGGAAGAGTACTTCGACCCAGAGCCTTCCATGGATCATTATCAGGACGATGGTCCTATAGATAGGTGTCGAGACTTCGACTTTTGTTGATTGGCAAACTTAGAATTTTAAGATATTATTTTGTTATGTGAGTGTGGGGTTTATCTGCTCCACTTTTGGGTTTCTCACATGTATATACTTTTGTTGGTTCATACTTGAATTGAGTTATAGGAGTATCGCTTTGCTTCCACTATGTTTAGTATTTTATTCCGCTGTGCATTCTTTATCGCTTCCGCTAGATATATTTGTGTTTTTGACAAGTCTCCACGTGTGCCTTATGTATTATATTGGAGGTATGATACGGCGGTCATGAGTCAACGTATCCCTCACTCCTAGGGGGGTATTTTGGGTCGCGATAATTAGGTACACGCTAAGTATTTCATGCTTAGCCGTACTTCTTATGTTGGCAGGTGATAGCGGAGCGGCTGCTCCTTTTGATATTTGTGCTCCGAGCCCTTGGGTGGAGGAGGAGTACGTCGAGGAACCTGTGGAGGAACCTCGGATAGTGGGCTACTATTAGGAGGTATATTCTGAGTAAGTGAGATGTGGGTGTGAGCTTGAGAGATTAGATTGATGTATTTTGACAGGCCTGTCCTATCCGCACCTTCTTTCGTTCCCTTTTTGTATAAAACTTGGATCATGTATGTATACACGTAGAGGTTTTGGTTAGACTTCCGCTGTACTTTGTAGTTATGTTTCCGCTATTATTGTCCTCTATTCTGTATACTCCAGATGTTTTGCAGGTTGGTTTGTCAAGCAAGTCATGTAAATCATAATAAGTCATCCAAGATTCACTCTAACTCATAGGGTGGGTTTTGGGCCGCGACAAAAGTGGTATCAGAGCTTAGGCTTTAGGTCTTTAGGGTCACTTAAAATCTAGTACCACGGCTTGACAAGAGCATATGTTAGGAAGCAAGTAAGTTGGAAGCGAGTCATGTTCCAAGTGTAAGACTAAACTTTAGTCTTAGTCAAAATGGTTGCTTCAACCAAGTACGGGTCTTAGGAATGCTACAACACCAAGGTATAATATTATAAATACACCGATGGTTGTGATGCGATGTATATTAGTATTATACAACTAATACAAATTGCATTATTGTGAAATGGAACTGTGATAAATTGTGGTTTCAAGTTAGACTCATGTGATGCTATTGTTCTCAGGACGTTAGTCATGAGGCAGGGCACACAGGGTCGTGGACCACACACTAGAGCTTTATCTTCTTCTAGAGATGAGGATGAGCAACCGGACCTCTCTCAGGTCTTAGGCTATATTGCTGAGACACTCGCCATACTGGCGGCTCGGCAGTCTGTACCATCATCAACGGCACCTACTCCACCGCCCGCAGCTCCAGTACATCGTACCGCTGGAGTTGAGGCATTCAGGAGATTGAAGCCTCCATCATTCCATGGGAGTGTGGACCCTCTCGCTGAGGAGGCATGGATCCTCCAATTGGAGAAGATATTTGCGATTCTCTCTCCCACAGAGGAGGATAGAGTAGCATGGGCAGTTTTTATGCTAGAGGGTGAGACACACCATTGGTGGTTGTCCGCCTTGAGGACGCGAGATTTGACCATGCAAAGTAAAATGAGTTAAACTTGATTTTTGAGCTCGTTTTATTAATGAGCTAAACTTGAACACACTATTGTTCGATTTGTTAAAAGCTCGGCTTGATTATATATATTTAACTTATTAAAATATTATATACTTACTTCATTCAAATACTAAAAGATGTATACTTAATTTATAATGTAAAGATTACTTGTATATAATGTATTTTGTATGATGATTACAATAACTTTATACAATTATAAGCTTATACTAAATTTTAGGTAACACTATAGTTACTTTATAAAGTAGATTTTGCTCTTAATACAAATAACTATGTGTAATAAACCAAGCTGCTCTTAAATTACTTGAGCTCGTGTAGTGCAAGTTCATTTATTTATTTAATAAACAAGCCAAATTCAAACACGCCCTCTTGCACCAATGGTGTTTCTCAATAGCAATAGATAGTTTCGACACCAATCTCATACTAACCACTAGCCCTGTATTAACATAAGTAAATGATATCTTCCAACAAAAAAAAAAAACCAAACTTAAATTTAATTATGAGCTTGTTTAATTAATGAACAAGCTTTGAACATCTCAAATACTAACTCAGCTACACCCCTGAGGGTGTAGCCCAATTCTCACTTGGACAAATCGTAAATCCAGAGGTCTCAAGTTCGATTCCTGGCTCTGCTCACTAACGGTTGCATGGGGTTGGGGTATTCCCTATAAGAAAGTGATGGAAAACTCTCGATAATAAATACTATTGAGAGCACAACAGCACACTTGGTCACAATTTATACATTTTTTAAATGGTGGGCCCTATAGTAGTGTTTGTACCTTTGGATTTGTAATTTTGTGGCCTTAACTCTGGATAGTTTTAAATCACTTTCCTTTCCTTTCCTATATAGTCGGTGGGATTAGTCTATGCTTAGGATATCTACTATTAAAAAAATATATATTTATATATATATACTGTTCGGCTTGGCTCGGCTCCATATCAACATCAGTAGGATCCATACATGAAACCGGTCCAAATCCAAACCGTAACCGTACAGCCAAGATCTACAGGGTCGGGTCAGAATGTGTAAGAACAATTAATTTATTAGTTGTGATCCATTAAACAAAGGCGACACCACTAAACACAACGGTAATGGTATACTTCGTAACAGACAGATCGAGGAGAGAGAGATGGTGAAGCAGAGAAACGTGTCAACCCTATTGGAGTGATGGGTTTGCTGATTTAACATCAAAGACGGCGTCTCAGCTAGCTTTGCTTCCTTCCCGGAAGACAGACAAGAGACGAGACCCTCTTAATCCAACTCAAAGATAGAAAGAAGAGGAATGACACGTTAACAGTAGTATATAAAATAGAAGGCCAAACCAGTAATTATAATATTTATTTAAAAACACAGAGAAAGAGAGAGAGAGAGAAATGAAAAAAAGAGGTTGGGTTTTTGGAGGAACGTTAATGAGAGAGGTAGAGGCAGAGGCAGAGGCAGAGGCAGAGGGAATGATGGAAATAAGTGGCAGAAGAAGAATAATGATGATTACGAAAAGGAGGGTACAAGTAAAGACAAAAAGAAATATTAAAGAGGAGAGCTTCGAGGACGCCGGTTTTTCTTTTGGCGTGTGGCAGGAGGCTGCCTCGAAAGAGGCGTAGATGGATCGATCGAGATCGAGATCTCGATCCATTCCTGCTGTGAATGAATGTATTGTTGGCGCTTTGACTGATTGATATTTTCACATTCCAGAGACGAGACTATAAGAGAGAGAGAAAGAATTTTTTATTTTTTTTAAAATTTATGATAGGTCTCGTCAGTCGCCGATCTAATGACGTAGACTACGTGCTGCTTCTTCTTACTTTTTAGTTTTCTTTTATTATTATTTTATTTGATTTCTGTAGGGGAGACAGAAGAGAGGAAGGCACAGAGTCCGATTGAGATATGGGCGCCGGAAACGCAAATATTCACGTGATATCATCGTTCAAGAATTCGATACAGGATAAAATAAAATGTATGTTTTGGATAGGAAAATAGTTTACCGCGTTTTTTTTTTTTTTTTTTTTTTTTCACTGCGTGACAAAATGCTTGTCCTCATTATTCCATGCCCAACCAATGGTAAGTTGAAGATTCATTCACTCTTAAGATTATGCAACCCATCCTTCGTTTTATAGAGAGAGGTTCTTTAATTTCAATTTAATTAAATTTAATCAGATTAAAAGAGACAAAAGGACACGCCAATCAGATACATAACTAATCGATTAGTCTGTTAATTACTATTCTTCTGGATACCTTGTAGGTTTATATCTTAGTTTGTAAATACAATGCTATACAAAACATATTTATAAATTAATGAATTAAATATAGTTTTGCCAGTTAAAATATAAATATCATAGTTAATTTACGACATGGTTTAAAATGTTTTATCCAAGAAGGTATGTATTCTAATAATACTCTTAATAGTGTTGGGCTTTCATATGCATACCTAAAGGGAAAAAAACATGTCCTTTTAGGTAATAAAAATGCAAAACATTTCCTTTCGGAGATTAAGAATTTATTGGCTGACATCAAACGTCTTAGCCTGGGTTGCGCTCACCTGGAGTTCCAGCATATGTCCAGATATGCAAATTTGGAGGCTCAACAGGCCTTATCGGAGAGCATTCGATCGGCCAACTATCTATTTTGTTTTTCCTCTATGGCAGATTCCCCTAAGGACTTCGGTCAAATACCTCTGTATCTTGGTTCTTCTGATCTTTAATACAATTATATCTTAAACCAAAAAAAAAAGTGCCATAAATTATTTCATCATTTTTAACAATTAACAAAGAATTTCATACTTTTATTTCCTTTGAATTGTCCCAAAAAAAGTTTAAAAAGTGACTATAATACTCTTGTGAAATTTGGTGGATTAGATATCGCTTATTTTATGAGCAAAATTACCCTTGTAATGAAACTTGTAGGTTTCTCTTTTTTTTTCCCTCTAATTTCGTTGGACATAAATACAAATTTATTAGTGAAGTGTATATTTTGCCGTCAACATATTTAGACCTTAATGTAACCTATAACTTTACCAAATTAAAATTTTAATAGATCTTAATTATGTCGGATAAAGTGATTATAAAATACCTTTCCAACAAAGATACAATTGAGAATTTTTAATCAGTACAATCATTGCTTTCACTCCATTATTTCCAATATGTGAACTACAAGTATAGAAATTATTTTTTAAAATAATAGTGAAAATGAAATTTATAATCATCCACATTGGTCTTAGTCATATTTCTCAACTGTGCCTATACTATTGGAAAGATATTTCAACAATCACTTTGTCCAACGAAATTAAGTTTTATTAGAAGTTTAATTTGGTAAAGTAAGATGATATATTTAGGTCCATCAAATGTACTAAAGGTAGTATATACATTCACAAAAAAAATTTGTATTTATGTCCAATCGAAATTAGAGAAAAAACAGAAAATTTGGGGAAATGGGCAAGTCTCATTGCAAGGGCAATTGTGATAATAAATAGGAGGCCAATATTTAATCCACCAAATATCACAAGAGTATTATAATTATTTTATAAAGTCCTATTTTGGTTGGCTAATTTCTAGGACAAAATAATGTCTAGTGTCTCAGTCCAAGTAGTCAAGTGCTCAATGACATGTGAAGAAGAAGGCCAAACATTCAGTGAGAAACTCCTTTTAGGAATGGTAAGTGACTTAGAGACCATCTTACCTCGGTGAAATTAACTTAGACAGTGTGACACATACCCTAGGTGGCTAGACACAAGTTTGGAAAGTTCAAAAATAAATTTCAGGAAGATTCCTAAGGGTTTGGTTCGAACCATCCTATTTTGGTTTGAACCAAACATGGAAAATCATGAACAAATGTATGAAGAAAAATTCTAGAGCATATGCTTAAAGTGGTTCAAACCACTTTGATATGGTTCGAACCAAAAGCAAGTGGTTCAAACCAAATCAAAGTGGCTCGAAGCAAAAACTTGCAGATTTGCTTAATTGAGAAACTTCTAATTATTTAATTGCCATGTTTATATAAGGCTTTATACCCTATTACAAATTAGGTTTTTTAGCAGAGAGCTGAGGCTCCCAAGCTCACATTAGGGTTTCTAGAAATCCATTGGATCATCACATTGAGCCTTCTCTCATGTTCTAAGCTAGAGATGCAAGTTTAACTTCAAGTATATTTTTTCTTGCATATGAGATCTTCATGATACATGAGATCCCTCTAGTAAGTATTTAAATTGATTTAAATCCCCTCAATACTCCTTGGGAGTTTCTGTTGGACATATATGTCATCGAAAGCCAATAAGAGACTTTTCTATGTTGATTAGACAAGCATCATATTCACACAACCAACTATAAAGGGTATTTATATCAATTACTGTCTCATTTAATGATGACATAAAGTTCTATAGGTTGCGAGGAGATATGATTTTCCAGTTCCTTGTAAACCTAATATTGTTCGAAGCCTCTAGAGTACTAGTTGGACGTCGTACTTCATCATGGATTGCACATGTGTAGTTCTATGAGATAGTGTGATGAATCTCATTCACAGAGATTGGTGACTCTTGACTAACATGTGAGTACATGTAGCAAGTACATAATACTGAACGGGGTCACTAGTGAATAACCTATGGAATACCCTGTCAGATTGTATTAGGGTTATCGATTCGACAAATTGTCCTTAGACCTGAGAGGTTAACATCTTCTCAAACATCTGTCTATATGGCTTTGATGTGCCAATCGGTAATTTCCAATACACAGGACTAACTCCGGGTACGTTGGGTCATGTACACAATGTTTGGAGAAGTGTGTAAACACTCAATAAGGAATCCACTACTCCTTAATTGGAGATAATGATATCAAGGTGATACTTGTTGAATTGAACTGCTAAATCCAGTACTTGTGCTTTTCAGTAAAATGGTCTTTATCGAAATTGATATTTTCAATATGGAAAAGTATATATATATATATATATGTTAGTTCAATTCTAATGTTTCTTCAAAAGTGTTTTGGAGGTTCAATTCAATGAAAAAGTAATCATGAGAAATGGTTCTGTTCATAAGCTAGGGACTAGACAGTGGAATTGTTCAAATCCCGGAAGCTTACAAGTGATATCGGAATGTGGAAGGATTTATTTGTAAATATATTGTGAGATGGTACTTACAAGCAATTCTCTAATTTCTGGAGGTTAGTCTCATTGTGTTAATGGACATTATTGTGATTGGTGGAAGTCCAGGGACTTAGATAACATTCTATGATCCTAATAGAGTTTTAGGAAAGTGTTTTCTAGTAACAATGCTTCAACCAAAAGGTTAAGCACTTGGTCCTACAACCGAAAATAGGAGATCCCTTTAAATCCCACACACAAGGACCTTCTTAAAGTATTTAATTTAATTATTAATTAAATTAATTAATTTCTCTAAGTAATCACTATATGTTATAATGAAGCTCTAAAAGGTGAAATCACATTAGATGTGAAAAACCAAATGGGTAGGATCCATTTGGGGATTTTGTTCAAAGGTCAAAAAGGTGACCTAAGGGGTTTAGAACCCTAAGGGGTGTGTGGAGTGGGGCCCACCTAGGGTGGGACGCCCACTTCAAAGAGCAATCTTATTTTAATTAGTTTCTAATAACAAAACTCCTTATTGGATAAGGTTAGTTAGTTAGTTAGTTACTAATTAAAAATTCCCTAATAGTTAGGGATTCCATTAGTTAGTTACTAATTCAAGATTCCTTATTGGATAAAGTTACTAATGGATAAGGTTAGTTTCTTTTAAGATTACTCCTAATTGGATTAGGAGAATAATCATTAAGGAAACAATTGAGGAATCCTAATTGGATTAGGAAAAGGTTGAGGAATTGTTATTGGATTACAATTCAAGCAACCAAGAGAGGAGTTTATTTAAAGGGTTGGACGCCCACCCTTGGAATTAATTCTCCAAATTTTCTCTTCTCTCTCCTCTCCTCTCCTCTCCTTTGAGGGTGTACGGTCGGTCACCCCCCCTTCTTCCTTTTGTTTGGTTTTTTTATCTTGATGATCAAAAACAAGTTCTTTGAATATCAAAATTGGATCTTGTTTTATCAAGAAAGGTTCTTGGATCAAAAAAATGAAGAAAAGATTAAAGAGCATGAAATTTGAAAGGGCCATTAGCTTCTATTAGAGAAAGCTTTAAAGGAAAAAGAAGGTTCATGTGAATCGATAAGAGACTTGACACTTGTGAAGTTTTGCAAGTACTATTCTAACGTGGATTTGACTTAACAATTTCAAAGTCGCAAAGGTGATTGTTATTCTTACCTTCATTGAATAAAGTCAATTAGAATCTTAGTCAGATCTTGGGATTCAGTGTATGCCCCCCAAGAACTATTTTTCTAAAATTTAAAAGAAGCATACTTTCAGTGGTATCAGAGCCTTGGCTGTGCTTCTCTTTGATTTTATTGAGTTTAATAAAGATTTATATCAAGATTTCCTCCCCTATGAATTTTGGTTACCCTAATGGATTGAATCTTTTTTGATTCTTGAAATATCTTGATGTTCAGATAATCATTGTTAGGGTTAAGGGATCCCCCTCTAGTTATTGAGGGAGTAATCAAGCCATTTGAAATTAGTGTGATACTAATTTCAGTTTTGGATGATTTCAAAACCTCTCTTAATTCTAATAGAGATAGGTATATAGAGATATAAATTTCATTAAAGCCTTTAAGGATTTAGAGATTCTTTTGAGAGCCCCGGAAAAGTTTTCCCTTTGATATGACCACTTAGATACCCATTGATATTTCTCGGTTAGCATATATTAATGGCATTTTATTTATTAAGTGTTAATTAATAAATCTCAAGGTATTTGAAACCCTTGCTTAAGCATAATAGGAGATTAAAGCTTATTTCGATTTAAATTGATTTATGGATTTTCAGATTTGTATTTGATTAGAAGAATCGATACAGTTTCGGTATTTCGGCCATAACTTTATAACCGTAAGTCCGATTTAGGTCCGTCAGTATATCATTTCGAAGCCGTCAAAAAGATCTACAACTTTTGCGAAGAAATTTTTTCCGAAATCAATCGTTTTGAGGGTCAAAACTTGAGTCAAAAATCTAAAATGGGAAAATGAGTTTTCGAAATTAATTTTCCAAGAGGCTTTCAAATTTTTCCTAAATTCCATTATTTGATTTGAGAGCATGAAATGCTATTAAATCATTTAATGAGCTATCAATTGATTAAATAGTTTAATTATTTGATTCGAGAACACGGGCTAAGATTTAATTAAATTGCTTAATTATCTACTTTAAGTCCACAGGCTATCATTTAATTAAATGTTAATTATGATATCCTTCATGCTCCACTAAAAATTTTATGGAAATAACACCATAATTATTGTAGTTGATTTGGATCAATTACATGTGCTCAGAATTATCGGCTACATAGTATTTATAAGTTTTTATTTGATTAATAGTTAATCAGGTAATTACATAAATGTCATTGGTTGAGATACAGGGTTTTATCTCAAGTAATTTTAATTGATAGAGATCAATTATTTTATGGACATTTAATACTATTGTTTAGAGTATTAATTTATTTAATTGTTAAATCAAATAATCCCTAAAGCAGTTGGCCCTTATGGAAAATTTTGAATTTATCTATTATTGATTTTAAATTTAATTTTAGAATCAATATAAGGTGATATTAAAAATTAACAATTTGCTAATTTTTATTTTGGTCTGTTAAAAGTTATTAGATCAAAATAATATGGAAGGGATTAGATCCCTAGCCTAGCCGAATTTAATATGATGTTTTCTATTTGTTTATCAATTGAAGAATGTGAAGATGAATTTTAGGATTAGATTAAATCTTAGAGAAATTGTTTCTCTTAAAGATTTCCCAAGCATTAAAGGAAAATAGTTTTCTTTTAATGATGATCTAAAGCCTTAAGAATTCATTCTAGACATGCTTGCCTTTTTATATTTGCTCTAGGGTTTTTCTATTAAATGTTAATAGAGGTCTTAACCATATGAGAAATAGTTTCCCTAAGGTTTGCAAAACCCTTATTGAGGTTATGGACTTTCTAAGTTATTTTTCATGTCATGCTATTATTCATAGTTGATGAATAGTTAATATATATTCTTATTGAATGGTGGATGGGTTCCATGATCATGCCTTCTTCTCTCTCTATTCTCTTCTCTTTCTTCTTATGGGTTGTACTCCCCTTGAGCATCCTATTTTGGGTGGTTTCTTAAGGTTTCTTATTTTGAATATGATGTAATATTAGTATTAGGAGTTGCTAATTTTTCTATGGAGAAATTGCATTGAAGATAGAAGATGATGGTGATCGCAAAGAGAATAAATCTTAGAAGGCGTTCTACAAGAGTAGTTGTAGGATTTCGAAGATAGCATGATCATGTGGACCCATTGTGTGGCTATATTATGTATTTCATGTGATGGTTTGTTGTAGCTTTTAGTTACTTAGAAAAGTTCATAACCCTTATGATAATGTGATTATCGTTTTTGTGCAAATTTTAGATAATTGCATCAAACCCCAAAATATGTGTTTTGTTGAAACATAAAAAGTTTATGTTTTAAATAAAACATATTATTGTAGCCTTTTTGGACGTGATGCATGTAGTCCAGGTTGAAATTTTTACGTGGAATATGTTACATGCATGATTATGAGATAATTGTGCCTTAATTGGCATAAATGTAAGCTAACAATATTCACGATTATGGGAAGTGCTTGAATGACACTTATAGACCCTAGTAGAGGTCTTAGAGAGTTGTTTAAAGACTCCCATAATTTCTTTTAGACTTAAGGTTGATAAACCCTAATGTGCTAAAAATAATTTGTAGAGAATTAAGGGTAATATAGTTCATTTTGACTTATGGGCTTTAGTGATGCACATGGACACTTTATAATTGTTATTTTGGGCCCAAGATGCTTGGTATGACCAATGGTCCATCATATGGATGAATGAACCATCTAAATTTCACCGATGTTAAAATGACCTTTGTACTCTTAGATTAGATCCATTAAGATTTCAAGGGCTAGTAGAGTTAATTGGAATTAGTTTGATCTAATTAAACGAAATTTTATTTATTATCATATGATGATTTTGTATATTGTTTTATACATGTGATACAATGATATATATTGTGAACGCTTTTGATATACACATTAAATGTATAATTTGTTTATAATATTATGTTTTTCCTCAAGAAAAATATTAAGTGAATTAAATTAGCTAATTTATCATATGGGATAATTTGTCCTATGACTTTTCATTATCAATAAGACTAGGAATTAATTAACCTGAGTCTTGTCTCTCTGGCATGAATCAGACATCATTCAGTCTAAATTAAACTCCTAGTGCTTATTTCTATAATAGATAGGAATGCGTATGGCATGATAGGGAGTGTCAACTTGCATGGGGGCATATTCCTACTTGATCATATGACAACCAAGAATAATGGGTTTCACTTAACCAAGAAACATGACGGCTGAAACAGTGACAATCAAGTTGTCCTTAGAGGTCATAAGAAAATTGGGAATCACTGATTAACATAAGGAGTTATGCATGAGATGTTTAGATGATGGATAGCTACTATCCACCTTGTGGTGCATGTGTAATACTATCCTAGCATGGAAGATTACATGTGTATTATAAGGCACCCAATACTCATCAGAAATATGAAGTAGCATATTTTCTAATTTTATAGATTGAGGGGTCTATGAAATTTGACTGAATGATGAGCAATATCATCAAAGATCGAAAGCCCTAATCTAATGATATTATAACGTGTGATATTATGATGTATGTTTTATTAATTGTCATGTCATTCTATAACCATCTTACCAAGACTTTAATGAGAATCTCTTGACCAATTCAAAGTGTTTGGAATGGAAAAAAGAATCTCAAGTTTGTGCTTACCATCTAAAGAATTGCCCAAGTTCTCACTACTAATGGTAAATATCATTTGAGATGTTTACAGAATACAATAGGGCTGTTAAGCAGTTTACTATATAAAAGGACAAGTAGACACCAAGTTGACTAAGGAAACCCAGTCACAAAGATTATGATAGTAATCATGAAATTCATAAATCCCAATTCTTGGTGCTGAGATAAATTGAGATAAATTTATGGGATTACAGAATATGATCCTCAACTAATTCTCGGAGTCCTTTAATATGGTTATGTTGAACAAATAGGAAATCAGATTGTCTGAAGTCCTACATGTTGCATATGGCTAAGATTTTTTGAAAAGTTCAATGCTATTTGCAAAGATGTTCAAAACAGTTGGATACTCTAAATCCCGAGCATTTATGCAAAGGAAAGAAATCTAAGATTTTCCATTGGGAATATATTCTGGTAGTATGGACAAAGGCTCTTCTGAGAAGAAAGGAAAGTATAAGGATTGTGCTTCATAGTGAAGCAATTGGTCATTGGATACAGGACAAACCTTTGGAAGGATTGTTCAGCTTATATACTCATCAAGTCCAACTTAATTGTTGGAACCTCCAGCTCTTAATGCTTGGTATGACCTTGCATAAGTGCAATAGTTGCATGTTTGTTAAGGAGAATGAGAAATCTGAGTAGATATAACTTCTATTTGGGAATGAGACAAAAGTTGGATGATCATAATCATATGAATCTTCCATTAAGAGGTAGCTAACTTTATTTCACATTCTTTAAAAAGTTTAAGCAATTCCGCAATAAAATAAAGAAACAGCTAGGTAAGTCTTCCATGATAGAGAAGAGTACCTCTTAATAGAAACTTCATAAGTTACCCTTATTACATCTTGTCTCAGATAATTCCCATAACAAACCATAGCATGATGGTATTGTTAAAATCAAACAATATTGGATATGATTCGATAGAAGATGAGTTTGGGATTCGCATTAGAGATACTTAGTCTCTATTCCTGAATAACAAAAGATATTTGTAAACAGGAATGTAAGTTTCTTAGGAGAGAAACTTAATATAGAATTGTTCTAGAAGTGAAAGCCCAATAGACCAATAATTATGAGAATTGATAGAGATCAACTCTCTACTCTCACCATACTTAAATAGTACAATAGAACCCACAGGTCCCAAAATCTGTAGTTGGACTAACTTTTATTCTGATGAAGTAATCAAACTGTTTGATTTTCATCTAAGGATGAAATTATCCTTTGTGTACAAACTGGTTAGTGGGGGCATAATTACTTTCCTGGCTCTATGCAAAGATAATATTATTTTCATTGTGAATGCAGTATGAATATTATTCTTCTCTTAGATTTGATCTAGTAATTTTGTAATGAAGGACAAAAGTTTAACATGTTTTCTTAGTCCTAAATGGTTTAGAGACAAAAGGCAAATGATATTGTTATTCTCCCAATAACAATCATGTTTTTGTGCAAGTAAGATTCCAAGAAAAGAGTTTCTACCTTTATGGAATGGAATTTTTTTCTCTTAGATATGTGATATCATGAAACAATATACTTGTACTAGACCGGATATGTGTCACATGTTGATGTAATAAGATATTGGTCAGATTAGTCTAGAGCATTGTACAATGATAAAGCACAAGCATGTTAACTTTTAAAAATACTGTTGGACAGAATCATTTTTGTTTAGTCTTTTAAGACTGTGGTTATTGATAATAAATTTGCAAAAGTTGCAAATGTTATTGCATCACTACAATAGTTGTGGTAAAGCAAACATACAAACCCATGTATATTAAGTTATGCTTGAGCTGGTGTTTGAGAAACATCACTGAGAAGATGGGCATTACATCTAATTGGCTTAGAGTACAAGTGGGAGATTATTGGACCTATATGCCCTCGAAAGCCAGGACCTATATGCCCTCGAAAGCCAATAAGAGACTTTTCTATATTAATTAGACAAACATCATATTCACACAACCAACTATAAAGGGTATTTATATCAATTACTGTCTCATTTGATTATGACATAAAGTTCCATAGGTAACATTGTAGGAAAATCATGCAAAGGTTGTGAGGAGATATAATTTTTCAATTCCTTGTAAACCTAATATTATTCAAAGCCTCTAGAGTACTGGTTGGGCGTCGTACTTCATCATTACTTGCACATGTGTAGTTCTATGAGATAGTGGGATGAACCTCATTTACAGAGAGTGGTGACTCTTGACTAACATGTGAGTACATGTAGCAAGTACATAATACTAAACGAGGTCACTAGTGGATACCCTATGAAATACACTGTCAGATTGTATTAGGGTTATATATTTGACAAATTGTCCTTAGACCTGAGAGGTTAACATCTTCTCAGACATCTGTCTATATGGCTTTGATGTGTCAATTGGCAATGTCCAATACATAGGACTAACTCCGGGTACGTTAGGTCATGTACACAATGTTTCGAGAAGTGTGTAAACACTCAATAAGGAATCCACTACTCCTTAATTGGAGATAATGATATCAAGGTGATACGTGTTGAATTGAACTGTTAAATCCAGTACTTGTGCTTTTCGGTAAAATGGTTTTTATCGAAGTTGATATTTTCAATATGGAAAAGTATATATATATATATGTGTGTGTGTGTGTATGTGTGTGTGTGTGTGTGTCAGTTCTTTTCTAATGTTTCTTCAAAAGTGTTTTGGAGGTTCAGTTCAATGAAAAAGTAATCATGAGAAAGGGTTCTATTCATAAGCTAGGGACTAGACCAATGTTACCTGGTTCGTTGGTTCGCTCGGTTCGAACTCGGGTTCGTAATTCGTAATTCGCTACTTTCAAGTGAACCCGGTTCGCTAGGGGTAGGATGAGATAGTTCGCTTCTCGGTTCGCTTAGATTCTTTTGCTTGGTTCGCTAGCTTAATTCGCATATATATATATATATATATATATATATATAAATTAAAATCATATTTTTAATAAATTACCCATAGAGAGAGAAAGGGGTGGGCTTACCCGAAGGCCAAAACCCAGGCTGAAGAAACAGCCACTACTTTCTAATGATTTTTTATTAATTTATTTATTTGGAATGACAAGTTTGTCTTTTAGTGTTAACAAAGCATTTGAATATTGATTATATTCTTCTGTCATTCCGTCTACCGAAAAGGGAACTCAACACTTTCGCCAAACCCATCAACCCGACGCGGTAACGGATGTGGACTGTTTTGCATCCACTTATGGTTTGCTCATATTACCGAACTGGACCGAACCGACTTGCGAACTGGTTCGTTTCGAACCAGTTCGTGGTACGTGGTAGTAGCCAGCGAATTAGGTAACCCTGGACTAGACAATGGAATTATTCCAATCCC
Organism: Tetracentron sinense; assembly: GCA_015143295.1. Classification (NCBI taxonomy): domain Eukaryota; kingdom Viridiplantae; phylum Streptophyta; class Magnoliopsida; order Trochodendrales; family Trochodendraceae; genus Tetracentron; species Tetracentron sinense. Next base: position 9,197,630 of record CM026568.1, read on the forward strand.
GGAAGCTTACAAGTGATATCGGAATGTGGAATGACTTATTTGTAAATATATTGTGAGATGATACTTACAAGCAATTCTCTAATTTCTGGAGGTTAGTCTCATTATGTTAATGGACATTATTGTGATTGGTGGAAGTCCAAGGACTTAGATAACATTCTATGATCCTAATGGGGTTTTAGGAAAGTGTTTCCTAGTAACAATGCTTCAACCAAAAGGTTAAGCACTTGGTCCCACAACCGGAAATAGGAGATCCCTTTAGATCTCACACACAAGGACCTTCTTAAAGTATTTAATTTAATTATTAATTAAATTAATTAATTTCTCTAAGTAATCACTATATGGTTTAGTGAAGCTCTAAAAGGTGGAATCACATTAGATGTGAAAAACCAAATGGGTAGGACCCATTCGGGATTTTGTTAAAAGATCAAAAAGGTGACCTAAAGGGTTTAAAACCCTAAGGAGCGTGTGGAGTGGGGCTCACCTAGGGTGGGATGCCCACTTCAAAGAGTAATCTTATTTTAATTAGTTTCTAATAACTAAATTCCTTATTGGATAAGGTTAGTTAGTTAGTTACTAGTTAAAGATTTCCTAATTGTTAGAAATTCGATTAGTTAGTTACCAATTCAAGATTCCTTATTGGATAAGGATAAGATTGGTTACTAATGGATAAGGTTAGTTTCTTTTAAAATTAATCCTAATTGGATTAGGAGAATAATCATTAAGGAAACAATTGAGGAATCCTAATTGGATTAGGATAAGATTGAGGAATTGTTATTGGATTACAATTCAAGCAACCAAGAGGAGTTTATTTAAAGGGTTGGACGCCCACCCTTGGAATTAATTCTCCAGATTTTCTCCTCTCTCTCCTCTCTTCTAAGTTAACGCCCAGCCCTCTCCCCCTTTGAAGGTGTACGGTCACCCCTTCCCTTCTTCCTTTTTTTTGGTTTTTTGATCTTGATGATCAATAATAAGTTCTTTGAATATTAAGATTGGATCTTGTTTTATCAAGAAAGATTCTTGGATCAATGAAAGGAAGAAAAGATTAAAGAGCATGAAATTTGGAAGGGCCATTAGCTTCCATTAGAGAAATTTTTAAAGGAAAAAGAAGGTTCGTGCGAATCGAGAGGAGACTTGACACTTATGAAGTTTTGCGAGTACTATTCTAATGTGGATTTGACTTAACATTTTCAAAGTCGCAAAGGTGATTGTTATTCTTACCTTCATTGAATAAAATCAATTAGAATCTTAGTCAGATCTTGGGATTCGATGTATGCCCCCCAAGAATTATTTTTCTAAAATTAAATTGAGGCATACTTTCAGTTTCTTGATTTGCTAGTGCCAAAGCCGTTGTGACAGAGATTGGTCTTGCGAGATCATGGTTTTTTGGTCGAAGAAATCCAGAGTCGTTATCGACGGAGATCGAGCGAGAGATCGTGGTTGCTAAGATCTAGGAGAAGCACAAGCTACTACGGTTGATCATGGGACTTACAAGTTTGCGATTTCTTATCTAGGCGTGGAGGACTAACTACTAAGGATCGTTGTGTCGAGTCTGGTTGAGTACAGTTCGATTCTTGTAAGTATTTTTTTCTTACTCTTAGTTATATCTCTTTGGTGGACTAGTTCCCGTGGTTTTTCCCAGAAGAGTTTTCCACGTAAAAATATTTGCGTTATGGTTTGTGTGTTGTTTAGCTTTTCCGCACTTTAATTTGTTTAAAATTAAAATTGGTAGACAGACCTTAGGTTAACCTATTCACCCATATAGGTCTTAACTCATATCATATGGTGGTAATTTCAATTTGTATCAGAGCGGGTTCACTATTAATGTTAATTACTTTAGTGTGATCTTGGTCAAAATCCCTTAATTATGAGTTCAATGAAAGAGGGTAGTTCCATAGCTCATCCTCCCTTATTTGATGAGAATAATTTTTCATATTGGAAAGTTCGGATGAGAGAATTTCTTATATCTATGGATGAGCATGTTTGGATGACCGTTGAGAAGGGTTGGATAACCTCGGTCAAAACAGTCGAAGAAAAGAATATTGCTAAGAACTCCGAAGAATGGAGTGGAGAAGGGATGGAGACCGCTGGTTGGAATACCAAAGGTTTTAATGCTATATTCAATGATATCACGCCCGAAGAATTTTGGAGAATCTCCAAGTGTGACACTTCGAAAGAAGCTTGGAATATCTTGGAGATCAATCATCAGAGGACCACGATTGTAAAAACCTCCGAACTGAAGAAGCTCACCTTGAAAGAGGATGAAAAGTTTGATGAATTTTATGCTAAGCTTAGCGATAAGTCAACTCAAGCTTTAATTTGGGTGCACGGGTTACAAAATCCAAAATTGTTAGAAAAGTCCTGAGATCTCTACCTGAGAAGTTTCAATCTAAAGTCATTGTCATTGAAGAAATCAAAACATTAATATTCTAAGGATTAAGGAATTAGTTGGGTCCCTACAAACCTATGAACTCAATTTCAGATCATCCAAGAAAGATAAATCTATTGCCTTGAAATCAGTCAAGGGATCATTGGATGAGTCTGACGAATCCAGATTTTCTGAAGAGAATGTGGCTTTATTCGTAAAGAAATTCTAAAAATTCCTTAAAATGAATAAAGGGTTAGATTTAATACAAAGAAAAAAAAATTCCTTGAAAAAGTCAAACTTAAGAACTGGGAAACCAGAAGAAATCCAAAGAGTGCTGAGAGAAGATCCCCAAGTATCTAGTGTTATGAATGTCAAGGTTTCGGTCATATTTTACTAGAATGCCCAAACAAGATAAAATATGAGAGCAAGGTGATGAATTTCATGAGGGATGATAGTGAAACCGATTCGGAAAGATCAGACAGTCCCTCTTCGAGTGAGGAAACTAAAAATTATGCAAATTTCACTACCACTTCCATAGAAGTTGTTGATTCTCTCCCAACCTTGAGTGGAATTAACAAGGTTGATTACTGTCCTCAGAATGACAATGTGAGAGAGGTAAAACTAAATTGCTTAGTCATTCATAGTGCTCTGAAAGCCCAAAATAGTAGCATGTGGTTACTTCGATAATGGATGTTCAAGACACATGACATGTGACAAATCCTTAATTATTCACTCATCTTGTGGAGCGTTTTGAAGGGATAGTCACCTTTGGGGACGGAAGCAATTCTGTGTGAAGTTTAAAGGAATAATCCAAACCCCTGACATTCCTAAACTGGAAAATGTCCTATTTGTAGAAGGCCTCAAAGCGAATCTCATTAGTATTAGCCAGTTGTGTGACAACAAATATGCAGTTTATTTCACCAAGAAAGTGTGTTCTATCCTAAATAAAAAGGGAAAAAGCATTATAGAAGGATTTAGAACCTTAGAAAACTGTTATAGTCTTGTTCCAACTGAGAATACTTCAAAAATCTGCAATAGTGCCAATATTGATGATGCCAATCTATAGCACCAAAGGTTGGGTCACTTAAATTTCAAGCATCTTGTAAATTCCAGATTTGGATTGGCTAATTCTGTAATAAAAACCATAGTTAAAGGATGTCTTAGTCCAAGAAGCTTTAAGCGGTAAAAGTTAAGTGCATACGTAGACAAATTTGTTGTTCATGTGCCGCAAACGTGCCTATGAATGGTAAGTGACTTAGACGACATCTACCCTAGGAGGAATTAACTTAGACAATGTCTGATGAACCCTAGGTGATTAGAAACAAGCCAAGGAAGTTTAAAAAAAGGATATTGGGAAAATTCCATGTTGGTGGTTCAAACCATGGTATGGGCATTCGAATCATGGAGCCAAAAATGTATGAGGAAAAATTCCAGTAACTTGGGTTATGGGGTGGTTCGAACTACCTTGAGGGAAAACGGTTTTAGAAGGTTACATTTTTCTCCTTTCTAGTTTGCCTTTATATTCTAGTGTTCCCTAACATGATTTAGGACTTTCGAGACTGAGAAGCGAGACTCCCAAAGTTGTTATAGGGTTACCATATTGTAGACGATTTATCAATTTGAGCTCTTTCTCATGTTCTAGACCAAAGTGCAAGTTTCCATCGAAAATACTTTTTGACTTACTTTGTTGATCTCACTATTCATGAGATCACTCTTAGTTAGTGTTTAAATTGAATTAAACCCCTCAAACTCCTGCGTGATTGTAAACTTGGTTAGCACGTCCCAAAGCCTTCTAGGAAGGAGAGCGGTCCCTGTAGCGGATTGTGGTTGTTATGGTCAGAGAAATCCGGAGCCGCGAGGCAGAGATCGATTAAGAGATCATGGTTGCAAAATTCTGAGAGGAGCACAATCAGCTGTTGATTGATCACGTTGGCTTGCGAGAACGTGGTTGCTTATTGAGCATTGAGGACAGGTTACCGAGGATCATTGTATCGAGTCCGGTTGGGACAGCCTGAGTCTATAAGTATTTGTTGCTTTTTCTCTTAGTTAATTTTTTTTTATCTAGACGACATCTCGTGGTTTTTCCTGAGAGGGTTTTCCATGTAAAAAACTTGGTGTTGTGGTTTGTGTGCTTGATTGGTTGTTTACCATTTCCACAACTTTAATTGATAAAATTAAAATTGGTAGACAAACCTTAGAAAACCTATTCATCCGCCCCCCCCCCCTCTAGGTCTTGTTGATACATAAAAGGGTAATTTCAATTGGTATCAGAGCGGGTTCACTAATAAAGTTAACTACTTTAGATATTGTTCATATATCCTTAAGTATGTCTTCAATGAAAGAGGATAGTTCCATCGCTCATCCTCCCCTGCTTAATGAGAGTAATTATGCATATTGGAAAGCTCGAATGAGAGTCTTTCTCATATCGTTGGAAGGGCGAGTATGGTTGACCATATAAAAGGGTTGGAAGAACCCAGTCAAAACTATCGAGTAACTGATAGTTGCTAAAAGCTCCAAAGAAAGGAGTAAATAAGAGATGGAGACCACTGGTTGGAAGGTCTTAATGTCATATTCAATGCTGTCACACCCGAAGAATTTCGAAGAAAATCTAAGTGTGGCACATCGAAAGAGGCTTGGAAGATTTTAGAGATTACCCATAAGGGGACTACAACTGTGAAAATCTCTAAGCTCCAAATGCTTACAACTAGGTTTGAAAACCTTAGGATGGATGACAATGAAACATTTGATGAATTTTATGCTAATTTGAGTGACATTGTTAATTCCTGTTTTAATCTAGGGGAGAGATTTTTTGAGTCTAAAATTATTAGAAACGTGTTAAGATCTCTTCCCGAGGGATTTCATGCCAAAGTTATGGCAATTGAGGAGAGCAAAAACATTGATGCTTTAAGACTGAGGAGTTAGTCGATTCACTCCAAACCTTTGAACTCAATCTTAAATCCTTCTAGAAACCCAAAGTGAAAAATATAGCCTTAAAAATTGTCAAGAAATCATTGTCTGATTCACATGGTGAATCTGAATTTGGGTTGGAAGATATTGCTTTATTTGTTAAAAAATTGAATAAATTTTTGAAAACAAATAAAGCTTTAATCCTAACTAGGGCCGAAAAACTTTTGAGAAATCTAGGTCTAAGCACTGGAAAGAAAGAAAAGATCCCAAAGGTGCTAGAATGGATTCCCGGAGTATCCAGTGTTATGAATGTCATGGATATGGTCACATGTCGCCTGTGTTAGCCTAAAGGTTACAACCTTAGGTACCATTATTAATTTTGATGATAACACAATAATGGAATGACCATTGTGGTTCTAATGTCTCCTTTGAGTGTTTATGAAAAACAGAGTACAAGAGTATTAGTACATCATTCAAGACATGGAGCATGGAAATTAACTTCAGTCATATGCATGCAATCAAATTCAAAGTTGAAGTCAACTCAAGTCCAAGACAAAAAGAGACAAGCTCCAATTCAAGAAGATGAAGTTCTCACTTGAAGCCGAAATTGAAAAAATTCAAAGAAAGAACTCTTGGAAGGTCATGAAGATAAAGTCAAATTTGAATATCCAAGATCAAGTTAAAGAGCAACTCTCAAGAGCCTTTAAGAATCTTATTTTTATTTTTAAGAGAGTATAGGACTTATGTAAGAAGTCCTCAAAAGTATGGTAAGTTGAATACTCAAATGCCTAGATTGACTTTAGGAGCCTAAGACCATAATTAATATTTATTCTAAGGCCCTACGAAATCATAAGAATGATGAAAATCATGGTAAAGGCAAGCTGAGTAACCTTGGAAAAGGTCTCCATCATTTAGAGGAGTTTAAGATGAGATTTTAGAGAAAATACAGAGATCTCGGTCGATGAAATTATAGGGGTACTGTAATTTCGGTGACAAAATTGGCTTAAGAGCCACTATTTGATTTTCTGTCTCAATCTCGTCAACGAAATCAATGAACCGACCCAATCTCGTCGATGAATTCAAGCGAGAAATAAATTATGCTGTAACGGCTAGTTTTTCAATGGCTTTTTCGCATTTAATGTTTCACCAACAGCTATAATTTTCTTTGAGCTATAAAAGGAGTTCATTTATGAACTAAATACAACACTTGATCAATGCAATAACTCTTATCTACTCTCAATCTCACATTAATTTCTACATCGATCATACCTTAGAAATCCCAAACTCTTTTATTGAGTCATTCAACTCCAATCTTTGAGAGATTTTTAGAGTTCTTCAAGTCAATCATTTCAACTCATTCAAGGAGCATTACACTGGATTGAATCCAACTATTCAAATTGCATTTGAAGAAATCAAGAATCGAGGATTTTTGTCCTTGAAGCAGGGAGCTTCGTGTAAAGTGAAGAAAAGATTGTTCACTTGCACTGATAGGCTTGACTTTCACCCATGAAGAAAGTTGTAAAGGTTTGAACTTCACCCATAAGAATTATGTGCGATAGTGTATCGTGGAATCCTTGAGTGTGAAATCTTAAGGCGAGGACGTAGGCGGGAGTGCCGAACCTCAAAAACAATCTCTGTGTTTGCTCTCTCTTATCTCTCATTATTTCTTCATTGCTTTAATTTAGAATTGATAGTTTCATTTCCCTTGTTAATTAGTTTAATTTAAATTTCCGCAAAAAAGGAATTAAGAAGATTTAAATTTGTCAAAACCCTATTCACCCCTCTCTAGGGTCTAATACTTGGGCAACAGCCTGAATGCCCTAACAAGCTGAAATCTAAGGGCAAGGCAATGAATGCCACATGAAGTGACAGTGATTCCGAATCCGAGAGTCCAGATAATTCTCCTTCTAAAAAGGAAAGTTAGAATCATACTGTCTCACTACCAGCTCCAGGGAAATTGTTGGTTCTCCCTCATCTGTTTGCAATAAAGATCAAGACACTGTATGTCTAAAATCTGATAATAAGGAAGAAAAAGAAAGTCAGAAGGACTCTAAAGATGAAAGAGTTGAGAGTCAAGATGACTCTGATTTTGAGGATGATATCCATACGGTATACAAAGAACTGTATGAGGAGAGTCTCAAACTCAAAAGAACTAATGTTTCTATTACCAAAAGGGTCAATTTAACTGAGAATTGTAGAGACAAGTTTCTTCAAGAGACTGAGGATTTAGAAATCCAAATTTCTGGGATAGAGTCAGATAAAGAAGTTCTCAATGAAGAGATTGTCTTTCTTGAGAGAGAATTTCATAAGGTTCTTGCTGACAAAGTTAGCCTAATCAAGAAGCTCATAGACCTTGAAAGTAAACTTCTAAAAAAAAATTTGAGCCGTCTGAGAAAGTTACAAACTTCAAATGAAAATAGATTTCTAGGTACAACAGAAATAGTTGGGGAACTAAATTGCCAATGAAAGAATTATGGTAACAGGAAAGGAATTGGTTGTCCTCTCAGAGAGGTCATCATATTGTTGAAAGCTCAAGGCCAAAGCTCCTGATCCTCCTGGAAATCAAAATATCTTTCATGCTAATGGGAACCCAGTCCGTCCTCCATTATATCAGACTTTTTTACCTTCTGAAACTTCTAGGGACCCAGTTCCTCCTGTAGTTGAGAGAACCCATGTGCATCACACTGCAAAGAGGAATCATTTCTCTCGTTTTGTTTAGAATTGTTTTAGTATGGGATGAAGGGTCACACTAGACCAAAGTATCCTGCTTTTTAGGAGAAATAGGCGCCAAGGTTCAATTAACCAAAGGCAAAATGTTCAAGGTAACCTCCAAAGGATAATTGAGATCCTTACAGAGAGGTCTAGGAGTCTGAGTGAAGAGGTGATGACGATTGCTCACCTGTCCAGGGATAGTTATGGTCAGGACACTCCTACATACACTGGCTATGGAGGAAAGAACTAGGTGAACCAAAGATGTTCAAGGATCTTGCCTGAAAAGAAAGAAAATGGGCGTAAGGTCATGTTTCTTGAATCCTCTAAATGGTTAGGACCAAATGGTCACTTCAAATTTGAGAACCATTTGGATGAGAAAGGAAGACCTCCAAGACAATGATTAGTCCAGTTGTGCCATAGCCTTCTAGGTTGTGTATTAACTACCATATCTTTACCTAGTGTTATGTGTAGTTCTGTTTATTATTAGGATTTTATTTTTCTTACTTCTCTTGATGTTTTGTGTAGAGACCCCGAATCTTTTTCATGTTTTTACTTCATTGTATTAGGGGTATTATAGTCCTTGTGATGTTTTGATGTTTATGGTATTATATATTTATTTGGTGTGGTGTAAACTAGGCTTAATCAAACTTGTAACGGAGGGATGTCATATCACACCCTAAACTTTAGGAAGCTCTAGTTTTGGCACCGTTTACTGGAATTGAGTGATTCTTGAACCATTTGAAAGGTGTTGGAACCCTCTTCGAAGTCCATGTTTAATGTTTTTCCTTATTTTGAGTTTAAACCAAGTCAATGGTGGGTTTTATCTGATGGAATTACAGATCAGTCAACTTTGGGGATAATTTAGTCTATTAATTAAGTGGAATTTAGAAATTCTGAAACATCAGAAATGTTCGTTTTTGAAAGACGAATCCAACGCAAGTTGAATCGTCGAAATCCGACGAACGAGTCAAAAGTTATTGCCAAAACGGTACGATAGGTCAGAAATCTACAGAGCACCGATCGCTCGGTCAGAAGTAGCGATCGATCGGTCCAAAACCGATCGATCGGTATCTATCGACTGGTCCAAAATTTTGTATGGGGAAAATTTCCAGAGAGTGCTTTTTTGACCGATCGCCCGGTCAAGAGCACCGATCGATCGGTTGAGAACCGATCGATCGGTCATAACCACCGATCGCTCGGTCCTTCGTATTTTTACAGAATTTTAGTATGGGCATTTTGGTCTTTTTGTTCTCAGACCTTGGGGCTATAAATAAGGGGTCCTACTCGAAATATTAAAATACTCTACCTATTTCTAACCTAATTTGGCAAAAAGGGGGAGAAAACCTAGGGTTTGAGGGAGAGGGTTGCTTGGAGAAGAAGGAGGTTGCTAGAAGATTGAGAGGAAAGCTTGGAGATCGTCCTCAAAGTTTCTCCAAATCTCCTCGGGAGCGTTTTGAATCCAAGGGAAGGATTCCTAAGGTCGATATACTATCCTAATCAACTCTATTTTAATGTTTTGTGAATATTAATTTGATAGAAATTATATAATAGAGATTAAATGCATTTTTCCCAAATTTTCTATGAAGTAAGCTAATTATTGATGGAAATGTGAATGGAAATGTGGATTGGATGTGGATAGAATATATGGAGGATGGGAAATGTATGGAGGATGGAAAATGTATGGAGGATGGGATTAATATGTGGATGTGAATAGTGAATTGATTGTATAGATGAATTATGGTTTGATGAATGCTTGAAAATATAGAAGGGAAATGGATTCATATTATGCGTACACAAGGTGTTTGTGAAAATGTTTGAAATGATAAATGCTATTATACTCTTATGAAATGGTGGTAAATTGATTATGAATTGCGATATGAATTATGATAAGATATGTATATGTGAATTGTTTGTTAAGTATGTCTAATTATTTGCATGGAAATTGATAGTCGGGAAGGTAAGAACTTAGAGGAACATCTCTCAAACCGGGAATTCTCTAACTATTTGGTATGGGACAGTATAGTGGAGTTTCCATGGTGGGAGATTGGAATCTAAGCAATTACCAACTCGAATGTTAATCTCGACACTTAAGCACATATGCACGTGTATGTTAAGATAAGAGTCTCACAAGTCACACATGTGGACCACAAGCATGAGCATGGCATACGTATGACATTCTGAATAAGCATAAGCATGGCATGGTCCGTATCCGCTAAGAATGGCATGTCAATTACATTTGATTCTTAGGCATGGTCCGTATCCGCCAAGCCAAGAACGGCATGTCAACCATTTGATTCTTAGACATGGTCCGTATCCGCCAAGAACGGCATGTCACATCATTGTATGATCTGAATAAGTGCATAAGCATAAACATCTCACAAGCACGTGGTCTTATAAGCATAAGCAACTCATAAGTGTATTGTCTTCCAAGTCTAAGATTCTCACAAGTACATGAGTCAAGGTGATGATATGATGTATATGCGCACACGTTCTTCCGCACTCTGATTATGTTATCATGTTATTGGATATGTTTCTAACTAAATGCAAGTGTATTATTAATGTTGGTTGGATTTTATATACACCGAGTACTTTTGTACTCAGCCGGACTTTTGTCTTGGCAGGTTTAGAGCAGGAGTACACGGCGGAGCCGTGGGTTGAGGAAACTTACATCGAGGAAGGAGGAGAAGGTGAGCCCATCGAGGAAGGAGCCGGAGTCTTGGGTGTCTATACTTCTTAGTTTATGTTTTGTTTAGTTGAGAGAGTTTTGTAATAGACTTTTAGAGGATGTTGCTCAGTAGACTTTTATAGTTGTGTATCAGACTCTTTGGTTTTAAAGTGAGTTGTATATGTTTACCGTAGACTTTTGCTATTTGATTATAGTTTATATACCAGAATTTTATTATCCTCATTTTTGGAGACTCGTGTTAGTGTGCCTTGCATGTCATGGATTTTAAGCAGGTTTAAGTAATGTGGCGATCCCAAAGTCCTATTTTAGCCTTGTAGGATTTTGGGGGCGTTACATTTTGCACTTGTATTGCTTGCATCCAAAATCCCAAAAATATTTTCTCTTTCTTTTAGATATGATGTTTCATCTTACTTTAGTTAGTTGTTTTTGGTTGAAGTTATTGGAAAAAACCCAAAAATAATAAAAAATGTGAGAAAATCCAAAAACAATGAAAAATTGGGAAAAATAAAAAAACAATAGAAAATAAAACATACAAAAAGAATTTTTGTGTGGTTTTATCTCTCCTAGCATATTGTGCATAACTTACATTCCTTGTATTCCATAATTGATCTATCATGTGTTGAAGGAAATTTACAATCTAGGATTGAGCTTTTAAGGATAATGCACATATTTATGTCCCTTGGGTGTTATAATTAAGCCATCTCATTTATCACAGTTAGAGTTTGGTAATTCATGATATGTTTTTTTATTTTATGCAATTGCACTCTGACAGGACTCTGGTCAACGGTCTATATTCCTATGTCGTAGGAAATTGTGTTATTCTTCTATGGCCTCTTCAGTTGATCGATTCTAAATTGACCATTGGTTATGTTCCCATTTAGTTGTGTCCTCCATGAAAAAGAAAAGAATGAGGCAATGGGAAGGGCTACCTATTAGGATAGTGTGAAAGTCACTATTGGATGCAAACAATATGTAATGACTACCTATGCAGACAGTAAGTATCTATATGGATTACCAGTATGAAAGCCCCTACTTCTAGTAGGAGAGGACTACCTACCCAAATAGTGTGAAGCCACCATTGTAATAAAAAGATAAAAAAGAGAAGCCAATAAAAAATTCTTACAATATGGCTATATATGTCTGGAAAAAGAAAAGAGAAGAAAAGTTCATAAAGACAAACAATAGAGATTGATGCACTTAAATTCAAAAAAATTTGCATCTTTTGGAGCTAACTAGGTTTGACTTCTAGTATATTGATTTATGGAGTTTCCTTAGTGGCATAATGTCAAATCCTCACTAGGGATGGAAACTTGAAATTGGAGTCTAGTCAGATCCTCACTACACACTTGGCTTGCTGAAAAACTATGCACTAATGTGACCAAGTGATTGTGTCTCTGCTTGACTGTCCTATCTGATTAAAATTAGGTAGATTTATTCTAATTTTGTTTAATCTAAATTGTGATATTTAATTGGGCGAGTCATAATTGTTTGTAGCTTGGAATGCTATTTATGCTCTTATGAGATGGATGTTACCATACTTGAACTTGGGGGGGAGTTATTGCCAGAATTGGGTAAAGTGTTCTAAAATATTTGCACAAACTAATTGGTGATGGTAGGATAATGCTCATTCAGTCTAAAAAGTCATGGCATGAACTCTAGTTGAACCTAAATTGATCCAAAGTTTGAAAAAACCCAAAACAAATAACAAAATGTCAAAACTGTAAATTTTCAAAGGGGGCGTTTTAACAATGCCCTTGGTTGTTCGAACGACCCCGCGGGCTTGGGTTTTAAAAAACCCCTCAAATTAGAGTTATTTTCACCCTTTCTCTTGCCCTAGTCGTTCGAACACTCAAAGCTTTTTGGGCTTTCTTCTCCTCCTTGTGCTTCCTAAGGTAATAATCTCTAGTCATCTTCCATTCCTAGAATATTTAAGGATTGTTAGTAAAGTGATTTTCAATAAAAAAAACAAATTGTCTTGAAAAATCCTATGCTGATTTGGAATTCATATTCTCCCTTGTCATAACTCTGTATCATGGCTAGTGGATCTAGTAAGCGATATCTTCGCTCCAATTCCATTGTGGATTCGAAAGATAACATTATTCTCATTCCCAAATCCTCGATTGATATGACTGCCCCAAAGTCAGTCAATAGAAAATCCGTGTTTCAAGGAAATTCCTTGTCTAAGGGAAAAGCCCATGCTTCTTCAAAGGAGGATCCCTCAGATGTGGTAATCATCAAGTCTGGTAGGTCTGATCACTATGTTGCAGGTCTTATGGAAACCAATCATGTCTTGGCCCCCTCCTTATCTAGCCTTGAATTTCAAGTCTCTCAACTCTTGGCTTCGCAAGCCTGGTTTAGTGAGCAACAACGAAGGTAGATTGTCATCCTTTCAAACTTCGCCGAGGTCTCTGATTAACAATACAAAATATTGTTTGATCAGTTACTAGACATCAAAGCTCAGAATGAGGAGCTTAAGACTGACCTCGCTCAGTCTGGTATCGTTGCTGCCTACCCATCTGGATTTGCAGCAAGTAGGGATTAGAAGCATTCTACATCTTAAATCCAATTTTGGTGTAATGGATTCAGAGAGTATTGTGTAGATTGTTGGTGTTTCTCAATAGTTAACATGAAATATATTAGCTATGGAATTTCATCAAGACTGTTACGAACTATTTCTATGGGGCGTGGGATAGTCTTTGATGAGATCTGAATGGATAAAAGCACTATTATGAATTCTTATCGGTTGATTGAAAGTCACTGTTGGAATGTTCTTTTTGTTTTATGTGTGCTCAAACTATCTATACTCTACTTTTTCTTGTAATTCTGGATATGTTTCCAGACTTGATTTCTATACACTTGCTCTCTCCTTTTGTTCATTCTTCTATTTCATCCTTGACTACGCTTATGCTTGTGTTCAGATTTGGATCATTTTTTGTGTTCTGGGTATGTATTCAGAACAGGTTGTTGGATATCTTTTGTGTCATTCAACATATGGTTGTGTAATTAAATCATGTTGCTGCATCATCTTGATTTGTGTCTTATTTTCGGGATTTTTGTTGTGATGCTACATTATATTTTGATGGATGGATTATTACATACTTTGTTGGAGTTAGGGATATATGATACATGTTGGGTGCTATTTGATTGTCGATCTATTTCCTAGTCATTCTATTTCTGTCTGTCCTATGGATTGTTGATGGTTGTTCTCATTGCTGGCCACGACGAAAATGGGCCTAGCTTGTATTACACAGATCCATTTGGCACATTCTGGCAGTGCAATGCAAAAGCTATTGGCTCGGGTTCTGAAGGTGCAGATAGTTCTTTGCAGGACCAATATAACAAGGACATAACCCTTCAAGAAGCTGAAACAATAGCTCTTTCCATCCTGAAGCAAGTTATGGAAGAAAAGGTGACTCCCAATAATGTTGATATTGCTAAAGTGGCTCCAAACTACCATCTTTATTCACCTTCTGAAATGGAGGTTGTCATCAGTCGCCTATAAAGAGAACAATCGCAGGGGACCATACTCCTATCTTCAATTTTCCTCCCTCTTTCTTCTTGCAATGAATACACACAATTTGTATTGTTTTGTTGGGGGAAAAGATTTGCATTTGTTTCTGGTTTGTGAATTTAACCAGGAAAACTCATTATATTTTCCGCCGGAGTTTGTGTTATAAACTGATTTGCTTAAAAAAAAGGATCTATAGATGCTTGGTTTTTTTGCTCTGATTGTATATTTCGCGGATACCCTTGGTCATTCATGCCAAAAATGGGAGAAAGGTAACTCACATAGGAAGATGAAGCATATGGGTTACTCATTAAAGGGGAGAGCAAATGAACTTTTAGCATGATTGTATCTCATTACTCACATAGGAGGAGAGCACACTTTGTTGCCTTGATGCTCCCACTTCACTTGTCTGTGTGGTAATGATTATGATTAGTGCGCTTTTTGTTTGGCTTATGATCTTGTATGTTCTCTATGCTTCACTGGTATTTTTGTTTTAAAATGTGTAGATTTTCAGGAAACAAACAGCGCAGGTTCCTCATCTTCATGGCAAGAAGTCACTGATTTGTCAAATAGTAAAATTGTAAGGTCATGTAAGATTCGAGGATTGTAATTCTTGGTTGTTTCTTAGCTTGAGTCATGTAAAAGTCATAGTCTCTGTTTTGTGATTCAGTTTAAGAGAGTATGGTCTTTGTCATGTTTGTCAGTGTTGTTTTATTACAGAAGTGCCAAAGGGGGAGATTGTAAAGTCTATATTTGGATTGACTAATTTTATAAGACAAACCTTAGTTAAAGGGTATCTTAGTCCAAGAAACTTCAAGTCGTAAAAGTCAAATGAAGACGAAGACAAAATTGTTGTTCATGTGCCGCAAACGTGCCTAGGAATAGTAAGTGACTTAGATGACATCTACCCTAGGAGGAATTGATTTAGACAATGTCCGATGAACACTAGGTGATTAAAAACAAGCCAAGGAAGTTAAAAATCAGTTAGTGGGCAAATTTCATGTTGGTGGTTCGAACCATGGTATGGGCATTCGAACCACGGAGCAAAAAATGTATGGGGAAAAATTCTAGTAACTCAAGTTATGGGGTGGTTCAAATGACCAAGGGGTGGTTCAAACTACCCCCTTGGGCGTTTGAACCACCTTGCGGGAAAACAGTTTTAGAAGGTTTCCTTTTTCCCCTTTTTGATTTTCCTATATATTCTATTGTTTCCTAAAACGATTTAGGGCTTTTGAGACTGAGAAGAGAGGCCCCCAAAGTTGTTCTAGGGTTCCCACATTGTGGATGATTTATCCACATGAGCTTTTTCTCATGTTCTAAACCGGAGTGCAAGGTTCCATCAAAATACTTTTTGGCATGCTTTGTTGATTCTTGTTAGGTACTAGTTCCCTAGTTTAGTATTTCAGTACATTCCTTACAATACCTATGTTTAGCTATTTGCATATTCCATACATGCTTCACTAGGTGTTTTATTTATGAGTATGTGCAGGTGCAAGGCTGCAGCAGACAGATCTTACTTGACAAGAGCTTTAGTGTCTTCCCTGTAAGAATATTTGTCAATTGGTGTCATGTAATTGTGTTGGAATCATATAATGACCTAACTCTCTGTTTGATGTGTTTTGGGGGAGTCTGTGTCAAGTCATGTACTTCAGTTTGGTTTTGCCACGGAATTGCTAAAGGGGGAGATCGTAAAGTCCATGTTTTAGTGTTTGCTTATTCCGGTGTCAAAACAGCGAGTCTAGTGTATCTTGTGTCATTGCCTACAAGCGTCCAAGACAAGTGAAGATAAAGATTAAAGAAGATAAGTTGAAGACATTCTGATCACAACCTTCATTTCACTCATAGAGATAGTAAGTGACCTAGATACCATGTCACCTTAGGTAAATATTGACTTAGAATAATCATATGAACCTTAGGTGACTAGATATGTAGCCTTAAGAGTGTTAGAGGATCTTAAAAACTAAGGTTTTTTGTAAGAGGCATATCTATTAAACCGTAGCTCTGATTTTGTTCCATAATATATCAAATCGACTGCATCGAAAATACCTACAACTTTCATGAAGGAAGAAAAAGCAAACAATCGGTTTTTAAATCCCGGTCGACCGGATTTATGAGCAGTCGACCGGCTGTCAGAAAAAAGCTACTGTATTTGGTTTTTAAGAAAAAAATAACAGTCGTTCGACTAGAAATGGAGGCCGATCGACCAGGAAGCACAAATTCATTGTTTTAGAAGGTTTTTAACATTGTTTTTGCTTCTATATATGTTGGGTTTGAATCCTCATTCAAACCAAGGAAGTTAGTGAGAGTTTAGAGGGTTTCTAAAGGATTATTGGGGTTGCTCTAACCTATTCTCCTCTCCTCTCCACCCTAGAGATTGCAAGCTATTCTTCCATCCTTGTTTGCTTGTTTATTCCTTTGATTGGGATACAACTAGGGATTGTGTGATTAAAAACCATTAACCAATTCTGTGAAGAACACTTTGGCCGGTGTGTTCTGGAGCCTTTGCGAAGGAGATCGATCCTAGAAGGATCGTGGATATTTGATCGGTGGAATCCGAAGCCGTCGTGGACGGAGATCGATCTTTAGAGATAGTAGTTGTCAAGACTCAAGAGAAGTATAGGCTGCTGAGGTTGTTCACGGGTCTTATGAGAACGTGATTACTTATTGAGGTGTGTAGGACTAGCCATGGATCGATGAGTTCGAGTCCTGTTTGGGTGAGGTTTGAGTCTATAAATATCTTTACTTTGTCTTAGTGATCTCTTAGCTGGACTAGATCCTGTGATTTTTCCTGAAAGGGTTTGCACGTAAAAATCATTGTGTTGTGGTTTGCTTGTCTTCTCTTAATCCGCACTATATTGTTCATCCTCTCTTAGTTACTAATTTAATTGTTAAAATTTAAAATGGGTACATAGACATTTACGAAGACCTAGCCACCCCCCTTGAATTTGTGATTTCTCAACTCAAATATTATTTTTGAGGTTCACCGGATTTTTTCAATTGGTATTAGAGCGGGTTCACTAATTTATTAGTGCGATCTCATTCTTATATTCAGTGAATATGAATCTCCAAAGAGAGGGAGGATCCATCTCTTGTCCTCCATTTTTTTATGAAAACAATTATGCCTATTGGAAAGTTCATATAAGAGCTTTTCTAAAATCCTTGGATAAGAGAGTATGGATTTCTATTGAACAAGGTTGGACCTCTCCAGCAACGACCATAGATAACCAGACCATCCCCAAACCTTCTACTGATTGGACCAATGTAGAACTCTAAAGTTGTAGATGGAACAATAAGGGTCTAAATGCAATCTTCACTGTTGTCACACCCGAAGAATTTCAGCGTATTTCTAAATGTGACACTTAGAAGGAAGCATGAGACATTCTTAAACTTACCCATGAAGGGACTACAACAGTCAAGATCTCCAAACTTCGAATGCTTACTTCTAAATTTGAAAATCTGAGAATGAATGATAATGGAACTTTTGATGATTTTTATGCTAATCTGAGTGAAATTGTTAATTCTTGTTTTAACCTTGAAGAAAGTATTCCTGAATCCAAAATTATAAGAAAAATTTTGAGATCTCTACCTGAGAGATTTCGATCGAAGGTTACCGCCATCGAAGAGAGCAAAAATGTTGATGCTCTTAAAATCGAAGAGTTGGTTGGTTCTCTCCAAACCTATGAGTTAAATCTAAACCCATCTAAGAAACCAAAATCTACTGCCTAGAAATCCATCAAGGAATCCATAGATGGTTTAGATAATGACTCTGAGGATGATAAAGAAGAGTTGGCCTTATTTGCAAGGAAATTCAGAAATTTTCTAAAATTTAATAAGAGATTTAATCCGAAAGGACAAAAATCTTTTGAAAAGCCTAAGTCCAAGCACTTTGAAAACAAGAAACATCTTAAAAGTGCTTACAGTAAATCCCAAGGTGTTCAATGTTATGAATGTCAAGGATATGGCCATATTGTCGTTGAGTGCTCTAATAAGAAAAGATTTAAGGGCAAGGCAAGGGATGACAGTGAATCTGAAGAATCAGATAGTTCTTCTTATGAGGAGACTAGGGGTTATGTGGCCTTCACTGTATCCCTATCCGAGATTGAAGAATCTTCTTCAAATGTTGTGAGTGACCAACACCATAGTGATGATGAGGATGATGAGAGTCAGAATGACTCAGATTCTGAGGGAGACCTCGAGGCAGCCTATGATGAGTTATTTCAGGAATGCCTAAAGTTGAAAAAGGTTCAGGTTTCCATGATCAAAAAGGTCAAATCTATTGAAATAGAAAGATATGTCTTAGATCAAGTGGCTTCTGGGTTGAAAGCTCTTGTGTCACGGCTTGAGGAAGAGAATGCTTCCCTCCTTGTCAAGGTTCAGCTTCTTGAAACTGATTTGTATGTTTGTCTTGATGAAAAGACATGTAGCACCCCGAACTTTTTCATCCTTAATAAATAGCACCTTCATAGCTAATTGGCCGTTTTCATAGTTTTCGTAGTCTAATTAATAAATAAGGGAGAAATCGGAAATTTCAAAACGTCAGAAATGTTCGTTTTCGAAAGACGGATCCAACGCAAGTTGAATCGTCGAAATCCGACGAGCGAGTAAAAAGATATGGTCAAAACAGTCCAGACATAACATAGCACCGATCGCTCGGTCATTACCTGCGATCGATCGGTCCACTACCGATCGCTCGATGGCTATCGCACGGTTAACTTTTTTGTATGGGGAAAAATTCCAGAGAGTGTGTTTTTGACCGATCTCTCGGTCATAACACCGATCGATCGGTAAGCCTCCGATCGCTCGGTCCATAGCACCGATCGATCGGTCATACGCAGTTTTCCTTCATTAAGGGTGTTTAAGACTTTAAACACCACCCCTTGCCTATAAATAGGCTGAGTTCGTGCCTTAGGGTTTCAGAAACCCTCTGTGCCCTATCTTAGGAGATTTGAGAGAGAGAAGAAGGAGAGGAACTACTTGTTGATCAAGCTTGTGGAAGATCAAGGTTCTTCCACTTCCCTTGGTGATTCTCAACCAAGAACACAAGGTTATTGCTTGTTCAAGCCTTTGGGAATCAAAATCTTTGATTTCACCAAGGTAGATACACTCTACTACAATCTTGCAATCCTACTAGTTACTAGATATGATTCTTCTTATATATGCCCTATCTATATGTATTGATTCTATGTATGCAAAGGTGTGATTATATACTTGGATGAAGGTTACTATTATGATGCACTCTAAGTGTTTGATGAAATACCTCTAAGGGATTCTATGCTTAAATATGATGATTTCTCTTATTAAGTGCATATGCTCGCATGTCTCGCATAAACCGATGTTTTCCATGGATTGCTCAAAAGTACAAACAAGGGTTTTTCACGAAAAGACGAATAATGAATGATTCTAAGTAACTCTATGATTTCTCTAAGATCGTTTCACAAGCTCTAAGGATCATACCATGCTCACAAGAAAACTCTATGATAATGCTCTAAGATCGTCTCACAAGCTCCACGGATCACAATGAAATGCTCTAAGATCTCTAAGGTTATGCTCTATGGAAATGCTCTACGGTATCGCTCTATGCTCTATGTCTCTACGGATCATAATGACTCTAAGTAACTCCATGAACTCACAAGAACTCATAAGGCTATGATTATCGATTGACTCACACGGTTATAGTTTTGGTTTCGAATATTATCTCACATATGTTTTCACGGTTTCCATGCTTTAAGGATTGTTCGGATTTCATTCTCCATGTCTTGTATGCTCCATGCCTAACCGCTTTATTGTTCTTAGTTTGTATACACTGAGTATTCCATGCTCAGTCGATATTGTTATGATCGGCAGGTGCTCGGGTTCCATTCGATTTGTGTGGCGACGAACCTTGGGTCGAGGAAGAGTACCGTGACCCGGAGCCTTCCATGGATCACTATCATGACGATGGTGCTCTAGATAGGAGTCGTGACTTCGATTTCTGTTGATCGACCGACTTAGAACTTGTGTCATTTTGTTATGTGAGTGTGGGGTTTGTCCACTCCACTTTTGGGTTTCTCACATATGTATACTTGTTGGTTCTTACTTGAGCCAAGCTATAGGAGTATTCATTTTGCTTCCGCTATGTTTAGTATTTTATTTTCCGCTGTGCATTGTATTTCGTTTCCGTTATGTATATTCAGGTACTCTGACAGGTTTCCACGTGTGCCTTATGTATCATACTGGAGGTATGGTACGGCGGTCACGAGTCATCTTACCCTTAACTCCTAGGGGGTATTTTGGGTCGCGACAAGACAAGTCTTGAAATCAAGTTGGCTGATCTTGAGCAAAATCAGAGGTGTGGAGATGTGAATGGAACTCCATCTACCTCGAACACCGAGCTTAGTGATAAGAGGCACCCTCCTGAAAATAAGAAAGACCCCTCTACTCATAAATTCATTCATACATGTCATAAATGTGGAGAGAATGGTCATATTAGGCCTCGATGTCCTAAACTTCGAAGAATGCCCAAACATGGTCTTGAGAACCATAATAATTTTAATGGGAATCTTCAAAGAGATTTGAAGTCTTAGTGGAGAAGTTTAGGAATTTGTGTGAAGATATGATGAAAATTGCTCACAACTCTAAATAGTGGCATGGTCATGACACTCCTTATGCTAGATATAAAGGAGGTAACGGGGAGAACCATAATGCCCGCCATGATTCTAGGACTCAATCATGGAAAAGGAGAAACAGGAGGAAGAGGCAAAAAGTCATACCTACCTCAACTGAAACGGTTAGAGACCAAGGGTCAATCAAACTGCTAAAATCGTTTGAGTGAGAAAGGAAGGCCAGAAGGGCTTCATTTAACCCGTGCCTGTCATAGCCTAGGGTGTGTTGTTCTTGTTATATCTTGTCCTAGTGCTATGCTATTTGTGTATACTAGTAATTTTTTTCTTTTTACTAGCTGTTATTTGCCTTGGTTTGTTTTTCTATTTTATTTATTTTGAAAAATTCAAAAACATTGAAAAACTATAAAATCCAAAAATATTTTTGTTATGTTGCCCTTGTTTGACTTGCATGAACTACATTCCTTGTGTGATCTTTATTTCTATACTTGTCAAAGGTTGAACATGAGTTTATTGCTGATTGAGGATATATCACCTTCATAGTCTCTTGGTTAGGCTGAAAATTAGACTGGTTTTATCTTGAACAGTTAGAGACTTATTTATGTGTGTATGTTTTACAATTTCATATACACTTTGACTGACTCTATTGAGAGGTCTAATTCCCAATCTATAGGTGTTTGACTTATCCCAAAAGTGTGACCTTGGATGACCAATCTAGAATGACCATATTGTTAGTCATCCACATTTTATGTATCCTCCATGAGAAAAAATTGTTGCAATGAAAAGAGCTACCTACTGGGCTAGTGTGAAAGTCACTATTGGATGCAAATAGTATGTAATGGCTACCTATACGGACAGTAGTTATCTATCTGAGTTGCTAGAGTGAAAGCCTTTGCTGCCAATAGCCATGACTACCTACCTGGATAGTGTGAAAGCCATCATAGCATGAAAATATATGTTCAGTTAAAGAACATCAAAATAAATCTTACAAAGTTCAGAGGTATTTGATCAAAAGTAAAAGAAAAATGTTGAGTCAAATAAAATGGATAAAGGAGCACCAAAATGTAAAAAATTAGCATATCTGGATCTAACTAGATTTGACTTCTAAGATTTGTATCTCTGGAGTCCTCTTAGTGGTTAATGTCATATCTGTAGAGCTCCGGACTTTTTCATTCTTAATGCATGGCACTTTCGTAGCCAATTTACCTTTAATGTAGTACAATTAATAAATAAGGAAGAAATTGAAAATTCCGAAATGTCAAAAATGTTCTTTTTCGAAGTATGAACCCAACGCAAGTTGAATCATCAAAATCCGACAAACAAGTCAACAGATATGGCCAAAACAGTTTGGACCTGCAGACCACCGATCGCTCGGTCCATTGTAGCGATCGATCGGTCCACAACCGATCGATCGAAGGCTATCGACTGGTGCACTTTTTTGTATGGGGAAATTTTCCAGAGAGCATGTTTTTGACCGGTCGCTCGGTCAAGAACACTGATCGCTCGGTAGGCAACCGATCGATCGGTCATAACCACCGATAGCTCGGTCTTCGTGTTTTTGCAGAATTTTCATTAAGGGTGTTTTCGTCTTTTGGGCGTTTTACTCATGCCTTAAAGGCTTTGCCTGAGCATTTGTGGGTTCATAAACCCTAAGTAGAGTATTTTGAGAGATAGAGAAAGAGGAGAAGGGGATTCTAACCTAGGGTTTTCTTTTGTGAAGAAGTCAAAAGGGTTGAAGGCCCTAGATCACTTCAAGCTCTTTTTCTTCAAGGTTCTCGGCTCAAGCTCGTGAGGAGCTCTTTCCCCAAGCTAGGGCAGCAACTCACGCACGTTTTTGCAAGGGATTTCTTCCCTCTTTTGTCAAGGTCGGTACCTTGTGCTACCCTCTTAGTTATAGTTTTCTCTTTTCCTTTCTGTTCTTTGTTTTACCCCATCTATAACTATAATATGAGTCGTAATGGGTAAGTGGTGTGAATGGAGATGGATATTGGCGATGGGATGTCGTGTGTATGGTTGTGATCAATGAAATGGGGAGGGCATTGTATCCATAATGAACATACATGTGTGATGTGAACATCAATCCCCCTAGAAAAGCATGATGTAGGTTTGATAAATAATGAGCACACCCTATGTTTGATGAAATGTCAAAGTGAATAAAATGAGTTGGAAATTAAGAGATGCATGCTTAATTAATTATGGAAATTCCTAGGGCCTATGATAGTGTGTTTTCTTGTTTTCCCTAAATTGCATGAATATTAACTTGCTCAAATTATTGATGTTATATGTATTGTAAATTACCCAATTGTCATGTTTAAATTCAAATGCAAGTATGTACATGATTCCACGAGCACGGCATGCATGACATGACTTACCGAGGTTTTCAAGAACGAGAATTAGAGGTGGGACATATCCTACGATATGTGTTGTCTCGCTTTTGGCAAGAACAAGACTATCATGCATTTAGGAAGAAGGGTCTCCCTTCCCTCACAAGTAGTTTATTTTCCAAGCAAGCATGGAACATGGCATGACAAGCATGATTATTTAGGAAGAAGGGTCTCCCTTCCCTTACAAGTAGTTTATTTTCCGAGCAAGCAAGATACATGGCATGGCAAGCATGAGTATATAGGAAGAAGGGTCTCCCTTCCCTCACAAGTAGTTTATTTTCCAAACAAGCATGACATGGCATGACACGACATGATACAACAAGACAAGACAGACAAGACAAGATTTCAAACACACAACAAGTATTTTAAGTCAAATCAAGTGCACGATTATTTCAAGAGGTTTTATCGGCTTTTAGAAATGCAAGCAAGACTATAAACTGCTTTACTCTTCCTGTTATGAGATTAACTGCTTCCTGCTTGATATATCTATCATTGTTGTTGTACTATGACTGTTGGTTAGCATTTGGTACACGTTGAGTATTCCATGCTCAGCCGTACATTTATGTCGGCAGGTTCTGAGGGAGCTGCTGCTCCATTCGATGTCTGTGCTCCTGGCCCATGGGTGGAGGAGGAGTACGTTGAGGAGCCTGTGGAGGAACCTCCGATCGAGGGTTATTATTAGGTGGTGGTAGATTCTGAGTGGATAGCTGTGGGTGAATTGAGAGAGAGATATTCATGTATTTTGGCGGCCCTGTCCGCACTTTCTTTTTTGTATCTTTTTGTATAAACACGGATCATGTGTATATATATACATAGAGGTTTGTTAGTCTTCCGCTTTGCTATGTTAGAGTATGTTTCCGCTATTATTGTCCTCTATTGTATATGCTCCAGGTCTTTTACAGGTTATTTTGGTCAAACAAGTCATGCAAGTATGATTAGTCGTCCAAAGTTCACTCTAACTCCTAGGGTGGGTTTTGGGTCGCGACAATATCTTTGGAAAGGGAAAGAAACCTTAATTTAGTATCTAGTCAAATCACCCTCGACACACAAAACTTCACTTTTAAACTGTTCACTAAATGTGTCTAAGTGAATTGACTATGCTTTAGCATTCCATGAGATTTAGTTAGAGGTGTATCCTCAGTCGGACTAATTAATCATGTTCTTCATTGGATTTGTAATTTTAAATTACTATTGCTTGGAATGCTTTTCATGCATATTTGTGTGGCACGTGATACCTTTTTAGTATTATTATTATGTGTTTCCTTATTGGTTGGCATGGGCTTTTCTAGCTTAGGTGCCCTGATTTTGTGGTGTCTTGATCTTAGGGGGAGAAGATCAAGTTGAGTTATTGAGGGGGAGTTTGTGCTTTGTATTGCTATTTTGTTTATCGCTCTTTAGTCCCCGCATTGTCTGCATTTGCTTGCTTGTATTGTGGTTGCCTTGATATTACACATGTGTTAAATTGGTATATTCTTTGTGATATTGGCTTTATGACTACCTTTGGTAATTATGCCAAAAAGGAGGAGAATGTTGGGTACTATTTCCGTAGTTCAGTATTTTAGTACATTCCTTGCAATACCTATGTTTATCTATTTGCATATTCCATACATGCTTCACTAGATGTTTTATTTATGAGCATGTGCAAGTGCATGGTTGCAACAGCTAGATCTTACTTGACAAGAGCTTCAGTGTCTTCACTTTAAGAATATTTATCAATTAGTGTCATGTAATTTTGTTGGAGTCATGTATTGACCTAACTCTCTGTTTGATGTGTTTTGGGGGAGTCTATGTCAAGTCATGTACTTCAGTTTTGTTTTGTCACGGAATTCCCAAAGATGGAGATTATAAAGTCCATGTTTTAGTGTTGGCTTATTCCTGTGTCAAAACAGTGAGTCTAGTGTATCTTGTATCATTGGCTACAAGCGTCCAAGACAAGTGAAGATAAAGATTGAAAAAGATAAGTTGAAGACATTCCGATCACAACATTCATTTCACTCATAGAGATGGTAAGTGACCTAGATACCATGTCACCTTAGGTGCAAATTGACTTAGAATAATCATATGAACCTTAGGTGACTAGATATGTAGCCTTAAGAGTGTTAGAGGATCTTAAAAACCAAAATTCCTTGTAAGAGACATATCTCTCAAACCGTAGCTCTAATTTTTCTCTACAATATATCAAATCAACCGTATCAAAAAGATCTACAACTTTGGTGAAGGAAGAAAAAGCAAAAAATCAGTTTTTAAATCCCGATCGACCGGATTTATGAGCGGTCGACCGGCTGTCAAAAAAAGCTACTGTATTTGGTTTTTAAGAAAAAATAATAATAGTCGGTCGACTGGGAATGGAGGCCAGTCGACCGGGAAGCATGAATTCATTGTTTTAGAAGGTTTCTAACATTTTTTTTGCTTCTATATATGTTGGGTTTGAATCCTGATTCAAATCAAGGAAGTTTGTGAGAGTTTAGAGGGTTTCTAAAGGATTATTGGGGTTGCTCTATCCTATTCTCCTCTCCTCTTCCACCCTAGAGATTGCAAACTATTCTTTCA
The DNA here is from genome assembly GCA_015143295.1 of Tetracentron sinense. Taxonomy (NCBI): domain Eukaryota; kingdom Viridiplantae; phylum Streptophyta; class Magnoliopsida; order Trochodendrales; family Trochodendraceae; genus Tetracentron; species Tetracentron sinense. The sequence goes on from CM026568.1 coordinate 9,223,341, forward strand.
TCCTTGCTTGCATGTTTATTCCTTTGATTAGGACACAACTAGGGATTGTGTGATTAAAAACAATCAACCCATTCTGTGAAGAATATTTTGGCCGGTGTGTTCCGGAGCCTTTGCGAAGGAGATCGATCCGAGAAGGATCGTGGATATTTGGTCGGTGGAATCTGAAGCCATCGTGGACGGAGATTAATCTTTGGAGATCGTGGTTTTCGAGACTCAAGAGAAGTAGATGCTACTGAGGTTGTTCACGGGTCTTGCGAGAATGTGATTACTTATTGAGGCGTGTAGGACTAGCCGTGGATCGATGAGTTGGAGTCCTATTTGGGTGAGGTTTGAGTCTGTAAGTATTTATACTTTTTCTTAGTGATCTCTTTGCTAGACTAGGTCCCGTGGTTTTTCCTGAAAGGGTTTCCATGTAAAAATCTTTGTGTTGTGGTTTGCTTGTCTTCCCTTAATCCGCACTATATTGTTCATCCTCCCTTAGTTACTAATTTAATTGTTAAAATTTAAAAAGGGTAGATAGAATTTTAGGAAGATCTAGCCACCCCCGTTGAATTTGTGAGTTCGCAACTCAAATATTATTGTTGAGGTTCACCGAATTTTTTCAAATATCACTATTCATGATATCACTCTTGATTGGCGTTTAAATTGAATTAAACCCCTCATACTCCTGCGTGAGTATAAACTTGGTTGGTACGTGTCGAAGCCTTCGAGGAAGGAAATCGGTCCCTATAGCGAATCGTGGTTTTTGTGGTCGGAGAAATCCGGAGCCGCCGAGGTGGAGATCGATCTAGAGATCGTGGTTGCAGAGTTCTGAGAGGAGCACAATCCACTGCTGGTTGATCATGTTGTCTTGCGAGTGCATGGTTGCTTATTGATGCGTTGAGGACAAGTTGCCGAGGATCATTGTGTCGAGTCCGGTTGGGTACAGTCGAAGTCTTTAAGTATTTGTTTTTTTTGCTCTTAGTTAAATCTCTTTCATTTGGACAAGGTCTCGTGGTTTTTTCCGAAAGGGTTTTTCACGTAAAAATCTTGATGTTATGGTTTTTGTGTTTGATTGGTTGTTTACTGTTTCACAACTTTAATTGATAAAATTAAAATTGGTATACAGACCTTAGAAAACCTATTCACCCCCCCCCCCTCCCCTCTTTAGGTCTTGTTGATACATAAAAGGATAATTTTACATCTGACCAGAATCACTAAGCATAAGAGGAGTACCCAAGCTAGGCAAGTCTTCTGCAGGTATATAGAAGTCCACAAAAGATGACTCTGGATATTGCTACCTCTAAACCTCTTGAATTCACATGGATCTCATGGGTGCAATGAGAGAACAGAAAGTATGGGTGGTAAGAAATATATCCTAGTCATAGTAGATGATTTCTCCATACTAACATGAGTTGCATTCTTGAGAGAGAAATATGATGCCTTTGAAAATTGTAAGAATATCTGCCAGAGAATTTAGAATGAGAAGGGATACTCCATCACTAGGATCATGAGTGATCATGGAAGGAATTCTGGCAATAGGGAAGGAATTGGTCATTCCTCTCAGAAGGGCAATCACATTGTGGAGAAGCTCAAGGCTAGGATACCAGATCCTCCTATAGATCATAATGCCTCTAATACAAATGGGAACCCAGTATGTCCACCCTTATATCAGAATTTTGCTTCTTCTGGAGCTAGTAGGGCACCAGTACTCCCTGTAATTGAGAGGACCCATGTTCATCATCCTGTCAAGAGGAATCACTCATCTCATTTTATTCTCACTTGTTTTCAATGTGGGATGAAGGGTCACATTAAACCAAAATGTCACGCCTTCAGGAGAAATTGACACCAAATTTATTAACTATAAGAATATAGGCTAATGCTAGCTGCACTTTATTTTAAGAGTCACTTTACCCAACAAGAAATTAATAATGCAATTACCACCTATTTAATTAAAGATTTAGATTTTCTCATATAATATTTATAGGTAATGTACTATGCAAGAAATAGGTGGTGTACAAAAATTTCAATACCATATATTAATCAATTTTTTCTCTTATTTTTATCTATTTCACTGACTTAATAGAATAAAAAAAACCCTTAAAGATCAGAAATTGCCAAAGAAATAATTGGATTTTTAAAAACAATCGATCAAACAAAGAGAATCAAACGCATATAAAAAATCATATAATTAATTTTCAATAGAATAACCCAAACTAAAAATTGAGAATGGTGGTTAATGGAGAAGTGATGACGAATTAAGACCTTAGAGAGGTGATGGCAAATGGAGAAAAATTTGGTTGAAGAAGAAATGAATTATGAATGGGGTATAAAAATATAAAAAAAACTTTAAAATATAAGAGATTTTTTTAAGCGGTCTCATCAAATATTCGGGTGCACATAACACCACCCAAAAAATAACTGACTGTCGATGATGGTTAACCCAAGTAAATGGTGCAAATGACATTAAGTATTTGTTCTTCTTGTATATGGTGTCAAATGATATCACCATACCAAAATAAAAGTAAAATGCACGAGCTCTGGCATCGATCCAAAAGTACATAACTGGCCAATTTCATCTAACTGACCAGAATAGGGAAAAAATGAAACTTGGTTCTTGCTTACTTCTAAAATACTTCACCATATAATTCGCATATGTTTCATATGTATCCTTCGAAATTATTCTAATACATATCCTTATAACTTCTTCATTAAAACTAAGTTTTTTTATATCCACTAGCTTCAATTGCGTCAAATTATGACACTGAGATGGCCTTATACCATTTTTTCAACTTTTAATTAATCTGTTCAACTTGTCACCCAATTTATTTGACGATTGAAGTAGATGTTTTGTTGATAGAGTGCTTAGCCTATGGTTATGCTCCTCTATAAATTGTAGACATTATAAATTTTGAGAATTCTAAGGTTAGTTTAGGTATTAATCAGCTGACATTCACAACATGGACAAACTTTTAGACTAAAATATTCAAGAAGAAATATCTAACTAAGATCAACTTCTAAAAAAAACCTAAGACAAACTTCTTCCAACTATAGCTTCTAGTGATGCCTCTTGGGCTATGAGAATTATTTTGAAAAGTACTAACCTTACTCAGAAAGGTATTAAATGCATTATAGGGAGTTTATTTTAATTTCAAACTATATTGTATTTCATTTCAAATATTATCTGGAAATGAATAGGAGAATCTCACTAATGTCAGGGGTGGCCATCCAAGTTCATCCCAAGCCCAATCTCATATTAGTGACACTCTAATATCAATCTCGTCCTCCTCCCTAAGATAATATATTTTTTCTACGAGTAACTAGAGTTGGATTATAAAGGACTAATCAATTTTCTTCATCTTTTCCTTCAAGGATTATTCTTCCTTTGGAGAGATTTTAATAAAGACAAAATGAAGTTTTAAGATGTTTAACAAAAAAGTAATTAGAACGTACACTTCACAAATGGTAAATAGTATTAAGTACAAAAGATTCCCCGAAACTTTTCAAAAATTACCCTAAGGCAGTTAAAGGTACTAAGAACATTGTAAGTATGAAAAAAAAATTTAATAATATATTAACCAAAATAAGTTCAAATTAGTCTCAAATTGCTAACCATTCAACCTTATTTCTCTCATTCATGAAACAACTCTTGGATAACCATCACCCTAAAACAATTCTATCCTAATAGGAAACTCTTACAGTGGAAGGAGTTTCCTAATCACACACGATTCCATCTTCTATTTGATATTTGAATCTCTTGTAAATCAACAACCCTCCAATATTATCTATTTGTATGTTGGTACCTCTTGTACGCCTAATTGTAGACAATGCTATATATATAAAAACACACTCATGCCTGAGATTAAGTCACCAAATCATTTGCGTATCATAAACTTTTATGGTAACAGATTCAATAGCGTATTCTCCTTCTAAGATCTCTTTTTCCAATAACTCTTCTTGTTCTTCTTCTGTGATTGACAACTCATCTGCATCTCAGGTTCCTCCTCTTCATCAACACAACATCAGTAATATTACCTAAATAGTTGTGCAATTTTTGGGTTCTAAATCTCTCAATTGTTTATGCAGGAAGATCTCAATGATCTGTGTTAAGAGATTTGGATTCTTTTATACATATGGTGCGACAACTCAAGAAGACCGTTTTGTTAATTTTTCTATAATTATAACTTTATGACTAACACTTAAATTGTTATTTATTTTAGAAAATTATATGAATTATTATTCAAAAGAATGTAGACAACAATTTATAAATTTGTCTACCATCAAATTATAATATGTCACGATAGTGTTAAGGCAGGGATATCAAAATCCTTGGCCTTTGCTAAGGATGATCAATTACTCCTTTTACCTTATAATATCGGGTAATTCGGTTCAACCTATGTCTCTCATTTGATTTTGATTTTGATATTTGAAGTATGATTATAACTGCGACTAATTCATCAAATTGAAGTATTTATTTGAATTCTATTTTGCAAATTCAATATTTTTCAATTGTATAAAACATTGTTGTTTGGCTACAATCCATCCAGGTAAATCTTTAGTGCACTGGTTGGACCCAATGTAGAATGAAATAAAAATCCATCCATGCTCTAAAAGCGCCATCGAAAAGTAATTAATTTTTTCCCTTTACACACACACACACACACACACTCATATATATATAGTACGCGTCTATGTTTATATTTTATATCACCTTTATACTAATGGTTCAAACTTTTGTCTTGAAGTGCAATCAAATCAATGAAAGGTAAAAAGAAATGCAAGCAAAGGGCCAACAAAGTGACATGAATACATATTAAGGTAAAGAAAATTCATCTAATTGTTTTTTCAAAATTCTTAATTAAGTATTAAAATAATTGAGATTATTCCGTTCATTAACTTTTTTTGTAGTGTCTAAAATAAAAAGTATCTAGAAATGTGTGTACTACACCATGATGTACATGAGGAACATCATCACCAACAACAATATTATGATTGAAGATTGTTTTCGTAATGATACATAATGATATGGTGATTAACCAATAACATAATTGAAATAGGAACTAGCTAAATACTTGAAAAGTACGTGTATTGTGTAGATATCATATGGTAAATTAATTCCTATTGTTTAATAGAAATATATATAGTTTATTATTGTTCAATAGAAATATATATGATTTATTATTTTTTAATGAAAACATAATTTATTAATTCCTTCGCAAGTGGGTGTGATGATCTACATGTGGTAGGGGCTTCATAAAGAATGATTTTATCTGGGTTACAAATGGAAGATGATCACGGTAACAATTAAAATAAATAAATAATAATGTTAGAGAAACAATCACGGTTATTCCTGTAACATAATGTAAATATCTATCACAGTTAATTTCGAAATTGAGATCTTATGTGCACCAAGAATTGTATATTCAGTAATGTATTATCTCAGTTATTTTAGGTGTATAATCACAGATAAAGAATTGTGAGCATTTAATTTTAAACAATTACAGTTACGATTCAAACCGTGATCGTAAGAACAATATGAATTGTCCATATTTTGAATGTATAATCTTAGTGAATTGACATCTATAATCACCGATAAATAACTGTGATATTTTATTTGACTTATGATCATGCTTTGAAAGATCACGCGCTATAACCGTAATCAATGACTTAGAGTCACGGATAAAAATCGTGAGCACGCGATAAGCCGATTTCTTGTAGTGATCTTAATAGCACATGATTCAACGACGTCCAATGACAACTCAACTTTGGGATCGCACAATCCAAAAATGCTCCTGGTTTGCCACATGCCATATTAGATCACTTGCATTGATGTCTCATATTTATTTCGGGCCTGTTGAACAAAGTTATTACACACAAACTGCAAAAACTCTACAATGGCACCAAGCAATAAATAAAGAATTTGATACCCTACTGCACAATAAAACTGTCTCTCATTCCATTCCATTCTTGAATGAACGTAATTAGATACAAATGAGTATTCTGCATCAAACATAACTCTGGCATTAACATTAAACGCTACACAACTTGACTTAAGTCTAAAGGAATTCATCAACAATCCAAAGTGGATTTCATCGATACCTTCAACCTTATGATTAAATTTACCACAATTAGAACCATACCAGTTTTCATGCTCTACAAAAATTGGCTGATTTGACAACTCAATGTTCGTAATGTTTTTCTTCACAGATCTTTAAAACAAGTATTCATGTGCCAACCGCCTAGTTTCACTAACCATGATTTTCCTCCCATGTATGTCATTTCCATAAAATAATTTATGGTTTAAAACAATCCCCTCGGTCTTGGTTACAGAAATTTAGCGACCTACTATAGGATAATGGATTTCTTTGTTATGGCGCTTAATGCCCAAGGTTTGGACCCTAGAGGCAGGGGTGAATAGGGTCTATGGAAAATTAAAATTCTTCCTAATTCCTTAAGTGGAATTTCAACTATATAAGTTAAAAGGAATTAGAAATTTAGCAATTCTACAAAGCATTGCAAAACAATAAATTGAAAAGAAGAATTAGAAAGATGCAAACACAAGTTGACACAAGATATTGTTCACAAGGTTCGGCAACTCGCCTACATCCCCGCATCAAGCTATACCTGCTAGAGGATTCACCACGATTTATACCCAATCGTACAGCCTTCTTCCGAGTGAAGACCAAACTGTTACAATCTCTTTCCGGGTAGAGATTACACCTTACAGAGCTACCGGCTTCACGGACAAGACTCCCACGGGCATCTTGATTTCAACACACTTTGAATAAGTGTTTACAATCTTGAAATGCTCCTAGAATGAGATGATAGATTACAATTAAGATCCTCTATGAATCCCTCAAAGATAGGAGTTGAATAGCACAATAACTTGGTTTTGGGATTTCTAGGGTAAACTCAATAGATTTGGAATTCTAAGCTTTGGAGTGATTGAATGAGTGATTGGAATAATTGAAGTTTTTAATTTAATTCATAAATCAATCTTATTTATAACCCTTTCAAATAAATAGCCGTTGGAGGCATCTTGAGAACTTAAAGAGCCATTAAAAACTAGCTGTTGGGCGTTTCTCGCAAGTAGTCGTCGATGAGTGCAAGGATGCACTTACAAGTCGCTGACGAGTGAGGCTGCCAAATTCAATCCGCAGCTACTGTTTCTTCACTTGTCGAAAAATGCTGAGACCACAGTCCCACTCATCAACGAGTCATCTATATTTCTACAGAAAACTCATCTGCTCTTAACCAAAATGATGGGCATGATTTTCTTGGTCCATAACCTTAACTTTATCATGTTTTAGGTCCTTAGATTGATATTCAATGGGTCTTAAGGTACCTATAGTCAATCTAAGTATTGAGCAATTCAATCGAATAAACTTTGAGGATTTCTTACATAAATCCTAAGTACTCTCAAATACTAAATAATAAACTATAAAACCTTCTTAAGAGTCTTCAATCTTCAATCTTGATCTTGAGTAGATTTGGCTTTAGCTTCAAGATCTGACTTGGACTTTGGGCATGATCTTGGTTCCAAATTTCTTAAATTGTAGGCCTTTCTCTACAAGATCCTACCCATTATTGTCAGGTTGTGGGAGCATTACAATACTTGACTATGACTCGTTCGGAATCCCCAAATCCAAGTTCTTGAACTATTCAACTCCATACTTTGGGAGATTTCAAGTGAGCTAAAGAGAGATCATCCAGCTCGATTAAGGAGCAAAAGGTGATTGTAAAACACTTCTTATTAAAGAGTGCTGTAAAATCAAGAATCGATGGATTCTTGTCTGTGAAGCCGGAGAGCTTTGTAAAAGATTAGGTCCCAACCCGAAAAGTGGACTAAGTCTAGGAAGGATTGTTTCCTAGCAAAGTTTTAATCTCGACCTGTAAGAGAGATTGGCGATTGAGAATAAATCATGGTGAATCCTCTAGCGGGTAGCTTGAGGCGAGGACGTAGGCAGGAATTATCGAACCTCGTGAACAAACATCACGTGTCAACTTGTGTTTGCATTTCTTCTAACTCTATCTCTTTAATTCTTGTTTGAATGTATGTTTAGAATTGCTTAACTTCTATTTCCCTTTAACTCGTTAAAAGTTAAAATTTCGCTTAGGAAATTGGAGTAGAATTTGTATTTTGGCCATAGGCCCTAATCACCCCCTCTCTAGGGTCCATTTACTCAGCAACAATTGGTATCAGAGCATAGGTCTCTGTTTCTATAAAAAATTTAACAATCTTATAAAAAAGATATAATTTGGCAAAAATGAATGATGCTTATATAGCTACTATAGGAGAAGGTCAATCCACAAATAGACCCCCATTGTTTGATGGCCAAAATTATAATTATTGGAAAGTAAGAATGATGTATTTCATTCAAACTTTAGACTATAAATGTTGGTAAACTATTGTTAATGGTCCCCACATCCCTCTTAAACTTGTAAATGGTACTCAAATACCTATACGTAAATTCAAAGTGTTGTTGGCAAAATTCCGAGTCCAAAATGTTGTATATAGGTCATAGTAGGTCTCATCCGGTTTGAAGACAAAGTGAAGAAGTGTAGAGCCCCGGACCTTTTCACATTTAATGCATGACACTTTCATTGCCATTTTGCCTTTAAAGAGGTATAATTAATAAATAAGGAAGAAATTGGAAATTCCGAAACGTCAGAAATGTTCGTTTTCGAAGTACGAACCCAATGCAAGTTGAATCGTCAAAAATGACGAGCGAGGCAAAAGTTATGGCCAAAACAGTTTGGACCTACAGATCACCGATCACTCAGTCCATGGAGTGATCGATCGGTCCAAAACCGATCGCTCGGAGGCTATCGACTGGTCAAGATTTTTGTATGGGGAAATTTTCCAGAGAGTGAAATTTTAACCGATTGCTCGGTTATGAAACCAATCGATCGGTAGGTACTCGCGTTTTTGCAGAAATTTCAGTAAGGGTGTTATGGTCTTTTGGTCGGTTTACTCTTACCTTAAGAGTTTAACCCGAACCTTTAGGGCATCATTCGACACTTAGAGAGTTTGAGAGAATAGGAGAAAGGGGAGAAGGCGATTCCAACCTAGGGCTTGTCTTTGGAGGAGAAATCAAAGGGGTTTTGAGACCCTAGATCACTTCAAACTCAGCTCTTCTCCAAGATCACGGCTCAAACACTCGTGGAGAGCGTTCTCCAAGCTAGGGCAGCACCTCACAGTCGTTTTTGGAAGGGGTTTCTTCCTCATTTCTTCAAGGTCGGTACTTCTTGCTACCCTCCTAGTTATAGTTCATCTTTTCCCTTTATTTCCCTTTGTTTTCCTTTATTTACACATGTGCTATGAGATGGATGGTTGTGAATGGTGAATGGAGATGGAATGGGCGATTGGATGCCAATGGTTGTGTTGTGATGATTAAAAATGGGGGAGGGCATTGTTCCAATAATGAACATACATGCATGATTTGAGTAAAACCCATCTAGAAAAGCATGTGGTAGGGTAAATCAATAATGAACACACCATGTTTGATGAAATGCCAAGATGAATGAAATGAATAATAAATAAAGAAATTGCATGCTTAAACGTTCATGGACATTGCTAGGGTTATGGTAGTGTGTTTTCGCGCTTTCCCTAAATTGTTTAATTTATTACTTGTATATATGGTGATGTGCAATGTATTGTGAATTCCCCAAAATGTCATATTTAATTTCCATTGCAAGTGTGTGCACGATTACACGAGCACGGCATGAAACGACGTGATTTACCGATGTTTTCAAGGACGAGATGTAGAGGTGGGGCATATCCTACGATATGTTTCACTTCACTTTTGTCAAGGACAAGATGATCATGCATTGCATAGGGAAGGGTCTCCCATCCCATCGCATTACACGCATGGCATAGCATCGCATGACACGCATAGCATATCATTTCATGACACTCATGGCATGACATGACACGCATGGATGCTAGTTGCGACGGGCTATGATCGGCAACTAGGCATACCCATCTGCATATAGGGTACTAGTTGCGACGGACTATGAACGGCAACTAGGCATATCATTCCGCATGGATGGTAGTTGCGACGGGCTATGAACGGCAACTAGTCATACACATTCTGCATGAATGCTAGTTGCGACGGGCTATGAACGGCAACTAGGCATGTCATTCCGCATATAGGGTACTAGTTGCGACGGACTATGAACGGCAACTAGGCATGTGAACATGTTTAAATTCCGAATAAGCAAGCATGATACACGCATGACACACATAGCATGACATGGCACGCATGATACAAGCATGACACAGTAAATAAGTTCCCAATTACGCGAAGGGTATTTTAAGTCAAGTCAAGTGCATGGTGTTTTCAAGGATTTTATCGGCTTTTCATGAACTGCAAGCATGATTATGAATTTCCTTATTTCTTTGTATGATATTAACTGTTCCTGATTCATATATATCTATATTGTTTCCTGGGTATGCATTGCTATCTCTTGCTATAACTGTTGGTTAGTATTTAGTACCCGCTGAGTATTCCATGCTCAGCCGTACTTCTTATGTCGGCAGGTTCTGAGGGAGCTGCTACTCCATTTGATGTTTGTGCTCCTGGTCCATGGGTGGAGGAGGAGTACGTCGAGGAGCCTTTGGAGGAACCTTCCGTAGAGGGTTATCAGTAGGTGGTGTTAGATTCTGAGTGGATTAGCTGTGGGTGAGCATGAGTGATTATATCCATGTATTTTGGCGGGCATGTTCGTACTTTCTTTGTTTTGATTTCTTTGTATTAAAACTTGGACCACGTGTATATACTTAGAGGTTTGTTAGACTTCCGCTGTGTCTTATAGTTATGCTTCCGCTGTTATCCTCTATTGTATATGCTCTGTGGGTGTTTTGCAGGTGATTTGTCAAGCAAGTCATGTAAGTCATGATTTAGTCGTCCACGATTCACTCTAACTCCTAGGGTGGGTTTTGGGTCGCGACAAGAAGAAGCCGTGAAGAATCTTGAAGCTACATCACTCACATTGGCTCAAAAAGTAAGTTTTGAAAGAGAGACCTAGATGACCTTAGGTTACCTCATGGAATTGATCCATTCATCATAAAAATTAAGTCAAAAAACACTAGAGGTATAGGGGATTGCATTTAAAGCTAAAAAGATAAAAAAAAATATGAAAAAATTGCACCCCAGGGTCGACCCTGACCATTTTGGGTCGACCCTGAATAGCCCAAGTTTTGTATGGTGTTTTCAGACAGAGAGTGAGATTTTTGGAGGTCGATCCTGAAGGATGGTTAGGTCGATCAAACCATCCCGCAGGGTCGACCCTGATATGGGATTTCGATTGTTAAGTTTGTTTGCTATAGTGGGTCCACCCAAGGATCCTCCAGGGTCGACCCTGATATGGAAAAACTTTCTAAAAATATTTTTTAGCAACTTCTAAACCCTTAAACCTTTCCTATATATATTGGACCTCTCCCAATCCATGAGGGATTTTGATTGGAGACTTTTTAGAGCACTTTGTGCCTATTTTAAGTTTATGAAAACTCTTGGATTCATTGATCTTCATCTCCATTAGTTGGCCTCTAGGTTGTGCAAAGTTTTCAAGTATATTTTTTCAAACTTGCATTAAATGATCCTTAATCATTAAGAGATCACCCTAGGGCTTCCACAAACCCTAAAACCCATTGTATACTCTACTGTGAACATTGGTTAGCCTGAGCTAAAGCCGTCAAGGACGGAGATCAGTCTTCAGAGACCGTGGTTGATCACTTTGAGTAAGATTGGCCGGTGAGGAATCGGAGCGACTATTGCGGGGATCGAACGTGCTGTGTTCATGGTTTGCAAGCTGAGAAATCAATACCGAGCAACGGGGTGTCGTGTCCGATTGGGTAAGATTCGAGTCTTGTATTATTCAAATCTTCTCATAGTGAATTTTGTGCTAGACCAGGTCCCGTGGTTTTCCCGGAAGGGTTTTCCACGTAAAAATCTTGTGTGTTCAAGTGAGATTGTTTATGTGTGATTGTTTAAAATTAAAATTGGAAAATAAAATTTGAAGTAGACCTATTCACCCCCCCTCTAGGTCTAAGTGTGCATTGAAATAAGGAATTTCAATTGGTATCAGAGCAGGTTCACTCATAAGGTTAAATTCCTTAAGTGTAATCTTGTGTCTATCCTTAAGTCAATGACTACTTTAAGAGAGGGTGGATCCATCTCTCATCCCCCATTGTTTGATGGGAACAATTATGCGTATTTGAAAGCTCGAATGAGAGCATTTCTCAAATCCATAGACGAGAGAATCTAGATGTCCATTCAGGATGGATGGACTCCACCGGTGAATATTCTAGGTGATGTAATTCTCACTAAAAGCACCAAGGATTAGAGCAAAGAAGAGCTTGAGACAAGTGGTTGGAACACGAAAGGTCTCAATGCAATCTTTACTGCAGTCATTGTTGAAGAATACAGACGAATCTCTTCATGTGAAACAGCAAAGGAGGCATGAGATATTTTGGAAATGACTCATGAAGTTACAACCACTGTCAAGATCTCTAAGCTTCAAATTCTCACCACAAAATTTGAAAATCTGAAAAATGGAGGAAAATGACACATTTGATGAATTCTATGCTAAACTAAGTGATATTGTCAACTCCAGTTTCAACCTGAGTGAGAAAATCAGTGAGTCTAAAATTGTCAGAAAAATCCTTAGATCTCTACCAGAAAGGTTTCAATCTAAGGTCACTGCCATCGAGGAGAGTAAGAATGTTGATGCTCTTAAGATTGAAGAATTGGTCGGATCACTCCAAAACTACGAACTCAATCTTCCGACCATCCAAGAAAAAAAATCTGTAGCCTTGAAAACTGTCAAGGAGACCTTGGATGAGGATGACATTGATGCTGAGTTGGGAGAGAATGAATTGGCTCTATTTGTTAAAAAATTTCAAAAATATCTGAAAACAAGTAGAAGGTTCAAGCCTAAACCAGGAGGAAAACATCTTGAAAAGCCAAAGTCAAAACCTTGGAATAACAAGAAAGTCCCCAAAGGAACTAACAAGAAATCTCGTGGCATTCAATGCTATGAATACAAAGGCTACGGCCATATTTCACCTAATTTCCCTAACAAGAAGAAGACTAAGGGAAAGGTGATGAATGCCACATGGGATGACAGTGATTCTGATAAAAAATAATCTGAAAGCTCTACCTCAAGTGAGGAATCCGAAAATCACATGGCTTTCACTGTCACCCTATCAGAGATAAACCAGGCTCCCACTACTCATGAAGAGAAGAGTGATGAAGATCAAGTGAGTGAGTCTAGTGAAGATCATGATCAGAGTCACACTATCTCTGAGTCTGATGAAGATATGGACAAAGCCTATGAAAGGTTGTTTTCTGAAAGCCTTAAGTTGATGAAGAAAGCTAAGATCTCTTTGAACAAACAACTTAAATTTACCCAACAAGAAAGAGACTCTTGCAAACTAGAAGCAGAAGGGAAGAATGCTCTAGTATCTCAGCTGGAAAGTGAAAAGGCTGAACTGGTGTCCAAACTAGAATACCTTGAGGAAGAAAAGGCCTCTTTATCCAAATGGATCAAGGTTCTAGAAACTGAGGAAGATAACTCCATGAGTGTATCTGAAGAGTCATAGACTCGAATTTCAGAATTGGAATCTGAAAGAAATAATCTTATTGAAAAAGTTAGATTTCTAGAAAAGGAATTTCTTGATATTCTGAAAGTTAAGGATGGGCTAGCTAAAAAAGTAACTAAACTCGAAAAAGAAGCTAGACTCCTTAGCAATACTCAAATCTTGGATAAACTGGCTAGCATGTAGTGCTCAACAGTAAACATGTCCGGCATAGGACATCCAGACAGACCATCCGGTCCTTTGAATATCAGAACAATGTCTACTGCAACATTTGAGCCAATACATGAAAATCCAAGATTTGTGAGTTCTAACTCCTCAGGATCAACATCCAGGATGCCAAACTCTCAGTTATACTAAACTTTTGTCACGTCTGGACAAAGAAAAAATTCAACTGAAACTAAGAGAACAAAAGTTCAGTCCTAGGCTAACAGATCTCCTCCTTCCAGGTTCATTCCCACTTGTCACCATTGTGGAGTGAAGGGTCACATCTAACCTAACTGCAATGCCTTTAGAAGAAATCCCCGAAATGGTTCTTGGAATCAAACACAACATCAAGGGAATCTCCAAAGGCAAATTCAAGCCTAGCAGAAAAGTCTAGGAGTTTGAGTGAAGAAGTGATGAAAATTGCTCAACTCTCTAGTACACAATATGGTCGTGACACTTCTTATGCTCATCATGAAGGAGGTAACAGGATTGACCAAAATGCAAGGTTCACCCAGAAAAGAAGGAAGAACAGGAGATCTAACAAAAAGATGGTCATGCCTACAAATGAAGTGAACAAAGATAATAGGGTTCCCCAAAAGTCTAAGTTCATTTATGTGAGAAATGATGATCTAAAATGCCTTGTTATCCATACATCTTTGAAAGCCTAAAATTCTGACATGTGGTATTTCGATAGTGGATGCTCCAGACACATGACTGGTAACAAGTCCCTCTTTAGTCACCTTGAAGAATGCTCGGATGGGACTGTTACTTTTGGTGATGGAAGCAAATCCTTTATGAAAGGAAAAGGTGTCATCCAAGCACCAGGCATTCCTAAACTGAAGGATGTCTTGTTTGTAGAAGGACTGAAAGCTAATCTAATTAGCATAAGTCAATTGTGCGATGATCACCATGCTGTCCACTTTACCAACAACAAGTGCTCTGTTATGGATGACAAAGATGTGTGTCTTGGAAGGGTCAAGAACCACTGACAATTGTTATGGTTTAATTCCTAGTATTGGTTCTTCTCAAATGTGCAACAGGGCTAAAGTTGAAGAAGTTGAACTGTGGCACAGGAGGCTAGGTCACATGAATTTCAAAGACCTAAGCAAACTCTCAAAACACGAGTGTGTGAGAGGTGTGCCAAAACTAGGGAAGCCCTCTACTGCTGTGTGTGGGCTATGTCAAATTGGCAAACAAATTAAAAACCCACATAAGAAAACTTCAAATATCGCTACCTCACACCCACTAGAACTAATACACATGGATCTTATGGGTCCAACTCGAACTGAAAGTCTAGGAGGTAAGCGATATATCCTAGTGATGGTTGATGATTTCTTAAGGATCTCATGGGTGGCATTCATAAGAGAGAAGTCGGATGCATTTGAGAACTTCAAGAACATCTGTTTGAGAGTGCAAAATGAAAAAGGATGCCCTATCACTCGAATTCGAAGTGATCATGGAAAGGAGTTTGAAAACTTTAAGTACAATGAGTTTTGTGATGAAGCGGGCAGCAAGCATGAATTTTCAGCACCAATAACACCTCAGCAAAATGGTGTGATGGAAAGAAAGAACAGGGTGCTTCAAGAGATGGCTAGGGTAATGCTTCATAGCAACAACCTGGCTGCTCATTTTTAGGCTGAAGCAGTTAGCATTGCATACTATACTGTTAACAGAATCTACACTAGGCCCGGAACTAGGAAGACACCCTATGAGCTGTGGTACAACAAGAAACCCAATGTCAAGTACTTTCGAGCATTCGGAAGTAAGTGTTATATCCTTAGGGATAGAGAGCAATTGGGTAAATTTGATTCCCAGAGTGATGAAGGGATTTTTCTTGGATATTCCACAAATAGTAGGGCTTATCAAGTGTACAACTTGAGAACCTCTACTGTTATGGAGTCCATAAATGTGGTGGTTGATGACTCAGGATCTGAGTCCTTGCAACTAGAGGATGATAATGCCGATGAAGGTATGAAAATTCCAATATCTAAATCAGAAGATGAATCACCTTCAAAGTCACCTCCTAAAAAACCTACACATCCTAGGATTATGAGGCCTCACTTCTCAACTGAAATTATTGAAAACCTTGAAAGTGGAGTGAGAACTCGAAAACAAGTTGAAAATGAAGTTAGTCACTTTTGCTACACTTCTACATTTGAACCCAAAAATGTAACTGAAGCTCTCACTGATGAAAACTGGATAAATGTCATGCAAGAAGAGCTCAATTAGTTTACAAGGAATGATGTATGGTTCTTAGTTCCTAGGCCTAAAAATACAAATGTTATTGGTACTAAATGAACTTTCAAGAACAAATCTGATGAACATGATACCATTGTAAGAAACAAGGTTAGGTTAGTTGCACATGGATACACTCAGATTGAGGGCATTGATTTTGATGAAACATTTGTTCCTGTTGCCCGACTAGAGTCTATCAGAATCTTGCTTACTGTTGCATGCCATCTCAAATTCAAACTTTTTCAGATGGATGACAAGAGTGCCTTTCTGAATGACATTCTTCAGGAGGAAGTTTATGTGGAACAACTAAAAGGGTTTAAGGACCCTAATCATCCTGATCAGGTTTACCGATTAAAAAGGGCTCTCTATGGTTTGAAACAAGCTCACAGAGCTTGGTATGAGAGACTGACTACATACCTCTTAGAAAAGGGATTTTCGAGAGGGGGAGTAGACAGGATCCTATTCATTAAAAACATCAAGGATGATATGGTTATTGCTCAGATATATGTTGATGATATTGTCTTTGGTTCCACATCAGACTCACATGCACACTCTTTTAATGAACAAATGAAGAATAAATTTGAGATGAGCATGGTTGGTGAGCTGAATTTCTTTCTTGGTCTACAGGTAAAACAAATGAGCAATGGGATCTCTGTGTCCAAAACCAAATATGTCAAAGACCTTGTAAAAAAATTTGACATGAGCTCAGCTAAACATGCTTGCACTCCTATGAGCACCACCACCAAACTTAGCAAAGATACTTCAGGCAAAAGTGTCGATTAAACCACATACCGGAGTATGATTGGTAGTTTGCTTTACCTCACTGCCAATCGTCCTGACATTGCCTTTAGTGTCGGAGCTTGTGCTCGCTATCAAGCAAGCCCCAAAGAGTCACACTTACTTGTTGTCAAACGAATTATTCGATATGTAAGTGGAACTCTCTCTTTTGGCCTCTGGTATCCCTTTGATACTAATGTCGTGGTTGTTGGATATTCTAATGCCGACTGGGCCGGAAATGCTGATGATAGGAAAAGCACCTCCAGAGGATGCTTTTATGTTGGAAACTGTTTAGTTGCTTGGCTTAGCAAAAAATAGAATTTCATCTCTTTGTCTACTGCCGAGGCTGAGTACATTGCAGCCGGCAGTTGTTGCACTCAACTTCTATGGATGAAAAAGATATTGTAGGACTACGGGATAGAACAGGGCACCATGACTGTGTATTGTGATAACACAAGTGCCATCAACATCTCCAAAAATCTCGTGCAATACTCTCGCACCAAACACATAGACATTAGACACCACTTCATTCGAGAGCTTGTTGAGCAAAGTATCATCACATTGGAATATGTGCAAACTGATACTCAACTTGCAGATCTCCTAACCAAACCTCTAGACTCCCTTAGGTTTGAGTTTCTTAGGAAATCCATCGGTGTGTGCGGTATTGAGTGATTGAATGCTTTTTGATAGACTAGGTAATCTCATATCCATATCTCTTCCTAGCTCTATTCCTCCGGTGTATATTATCAGTTTTTGCATATTGTTGTTTTTATTTGTTTATGTTATTTCAAAAAATACAAAAACATTAAAAAAACTCCAAAAAAAAATTTGTTTTCTTTTAGTTAGGCATATTTAAACAAAAAAAAGGGGTTTTTTGTTGGATTGTGGTGTGCATTACTGAATTTTTCTGATGCTCATAATGCTTGTCTAAGATACATATTTGATCGTATTGAGTTCATGAGGATATCATACCTACCAAAGTGTCTTTAGGGAAGTGCACATAGACTATCTTGCTAAATACAGTTAGAAATATGGTAAATACTATTGCACTATCATCTACACTTGCACTCTGTCTATCTCCTGAAGATGGTACATATCCCTATGAACAGGCAATGATATTAGTCATGATGGTTCTTCGAGGTGATAAAATTTGATTTGATCATGAAGGTACCATCCCTCAAAATGTGCCCCTGTTTAAAGGTCTTATGCATTGGAAAGGGCTACCTCTGGGATAGTGTGAAAGTCACTATTGAATGCAAATAATATGAAATGGCTACCTAGGTGAATAGTAGGTATCTATCTGGGTCCCTAGAGTGAAAGCCCCTGCTACCAATAGCTAGGGCTACCTACCCAGTAAGTGTGAAAGCCACCATTGCATCCCAAAATTCAAAAGAAAAAAACTGATCAAGAATAGCTTCACCAAAAAAAAATTTCATAAACACTGTGAGAGCAACATATGAAAAGGGTAAAAATAGCACATAAAATTCTTCATCTTTTTGGATTACCCTATATGCATCTCTCAGTATTTTTTGAAGCTTGGTGTTCCTGCAATGCACTAATGTCCTTATCTATCTAAGGGTGCCTACCTCTAAAGGTGTTCAGTAAGAATTTCACCTCACACACTTCACATTGATGGTATAGCCTATTACTCACTGTACCTTAGCTTGTGTAACTGTATCTTGCCATCCCGTGTGCATAGTGTCGATGGAAATATCCTCGTATACTCATCACTTTATGCTACACATTCTTGGACATTGTATTATTTGTTCTTGCAAAAATTTGCACATACTGGATTTACTTATTGGAGCTATCATGTTGAAACTTTTTTTGCAAAATTGAGGATTTTTTGAAAACTTTTTCTAGCAAATTGCATACTTTTGGTTGATTTTGAGTGTTTTCATGGAAGATCTTACCTTGCCATTCTACAGATCTCTAATTGTGCATTCTTTAATCTCCAAAACTGATTCACTTGAAGCTCTATACGGTTGGTTCATGTGTCCATTTCAAGTGTTGAAATCCTCGGGTCACTAGCATGCCATGTTATTTTGGCCAGCAATCTTTGTGATAATCCCTCACAAAAATGGACTCATCCTCATTTACCTCACTCCAGTCTTTCATACTTGGGTCGTCTGTTTCATCTTATTATGTGTTCCAGCATTCATCCCAAGGTGCATTCTACTAATCTGAGTGTTGATCGGGCTCGATTCCTGTATAGTGTCATGACTAGAGATACTATTGATACTGGTGCCCACATTATCAACCTAATCCTTCAGACTATCGCTGTGCATCAAAAGTGCACTACTCTTCCTTTTGGTGTCCTCATCACCAATCTCCTGTTTTCTGAGGGTATTAGGGCTCATTCCTCTGAGGCTACCAAGCCTTTCTTAGGACCCATCTATACTCGCACCTTGACTAGTAGTATGTCCCATGCTGCGATGCTGGAGCATAAGGAGGACATTGATGATGATATCGCTCCTTCGGCCCCGGGTGCCGATCCTTGTCCCAGCCATGCTAGAGCTCCTCCAAGTCCCTTTTCCTTCAAGACAATGGCTACCATGCTTGCCGATATGTCGGCTGCTCAATTGCACTTCACTACTGATCTTCATGCCCACTTTGATTCTCATGCCGCTGCTACTCAGGATAGTTTTTCGACGACTAATCGCTGGATTGATGCACTTTCCGATATGGTGCAGGCGTCTCGCCAAGAGCTTCGCGATTTCCGTTCTCGATATTAAGATGATGTTGCTCGTCACTTTCCTTCGCATTAGGATGATTATCACTTCTTGCGATGATGGTTCCAACCTTGTTTTGTTCGTCATTTGTGCTGGATTTAGTTAGTCTGTTTTGTTTGTTATGAGTCTGTGGTTGGTCTTTGTGCTGCGCACCCTTGGTTCCTGTATATGGGATGCTACTTGCTTGTTTCTACTGCTCAGTTCATGCTTCTGCTTCTTTGTGTTTCTCTATGCTGTTGATCTTTGATGCTAATTCTTCTTCATGCTAGGGCTGCTATTTTTGCGGGATTGATTTCCCATTGGCAATTCAGGCCAAAAAGGGGGAGAAGTTGGGTAGATAGATCACCTCATCATATGTGCAATTGTGTGTTTATGTCACATTATCACATATTGCATATTATATTCACATTGCTTCAGTCATGGATTCACAAGCTCATGATTCTGAAACCTTTGTCAAATGGGACCTCAGATTGAGGGGGAGATCTCATACTACCTTGCATGATTTTCATTTGCATGATGTTCATTATTTCAATGGTTTTTTATTTTATGAAATTCCCCATGCTTCACAAAGGTATTGATTGTTTCAGTGTTTCAGGGTTGATTGATGCCTTAACGATCTCGTAAGGCATATTACTCCATGGATTAAGTCAAAATGTCCAGTGTCATGTACTTTTCATTCTCTTTGTTTCTTGTGGGTTTAAGAGAGTCTGTCAAGTCATGTCCATCAGTTATATTGTTTGTTTTGTCTCGGAATTTCCAAAGATGGAGATTGTAAAGTCAAAGTGTTGTTGGCAAAATTCCAAGCCCAAAATGTTGTATATAGGTCATAGTAGGTCTCATCCGGTTTGAAAACAAAGTGAAGAAAAAGCCGTGAAGAATATTGATGCTACATCACTCATATTGGCTCAAAAAGTAAGTTTTGAAAGAGCGACCTAGATGACCTTAGGTTACCTCATGGAATTGACCCATTCATCATAAAAATTAAGTCAAAAAACACTAGAGGTATAGGGGATTGCATTTAAAGCTAAAATGATAAAAATATGAAAAAATTGCACCCCAGGGTCAACCCTGAATAGCCCAGGTTTTGTATAGTGTTTTCGGGCAGAGAGTGAAATTTTTTGAGGTCGACCCTGAAGGATGGTTGGGTCGACCAAAGTGTACACTTTGGTCGACCGAACCATCCCCCAAGGTCGACCCTGATATGGGATTTCAGTTGTTAAGTTTGTTTGCTATAGTGGGTCGACCCAGGGATCCTCCAGGGTCGACCCTGATATGGAAAAACTTTCTAAAAATATTTTTTGGCAACTTCTAAACCCTTAAACCTTTCCTATATATATTGGACCTCTCCCAATCTGTGAGGGATATTGATTGGAGACTTTTTAGAGCACTTTGTGCCTATTTTGAGTTTATGAAAACTCTTAGATTCATTGATCTTCATCTCCATTAGTTGGTCTCTATGTTGTGCAAAGTTTTCAAGCATATTTTCTCAAACTTGCATTAGATGATCCTTAATCATTAAGAGATCACAAACCCTAAAACCCACTGTATGCTCTACTGTGAGCGTTGGTTAGCCTGAGCTAAAGCCGTCAAGAACGGAGATCGGTCTTCGGAGACCGTGGTTGATCACTTTGAATAAGATTGGCTGGTAAGGAACCGAAACTGCTATTGCGAGGATCGAACGTACTGTCTTCATGGTTTGCAAGCTGAGGAATCGATATCGAGGAACGGTGTATCGTGTCTTGTTTGGTAAGACTCGAGTCTTGTATTGTTCAAATCATCTCATAGTGAAATTTGTGCTGGACTAGGTCCCGTGGTTTTTCTCAGAAGGGTTTTCCATGTAAAAATCTTGTGTGTTCAAGTGAGATTATTTATGTGTAATTGTCTAAAATTAAAATTGGAAAAGAAAATTGAAGTAGACCTATTCCCCCCCCCCCCCCCCCCTCTAGGTCTAAGTGTTCATTGAAATAAGGAATTTCACTATAAATGAGGATGAATGGTCGGAAGCCGATGTAAGGCGTGTGAAACTTAATGCCAAAGCAATAAGCTACTTATATTGTGCATTAAGTCCACAAGAATTTAATAGCGTCTTAGCTTACAACTCGGCTAAAGAAATTTGAGATAAATTCCAAGTTACTTATGAGGGAACCAATCAAGTAAAACAAGAGAAAATTAATATCTTGGTTCACAAATATGAAATGTTTAAAATGATAGAAAATGAACTCATTTCAATTATGTTTTCTAGATTCACTAACATTATTAATGAGCTGAAATCTCTTAGTAAGATTTATAATAATGTAGAAAATATACGAAAAATCCTCTAATCACTATCAAAGGAATGGGCTCCCAAAGCCACGACAATCCAAGAAGCCAAGAATCTCACAAAGCTACCAATAGATGAGCTTCTCGGATCCCTTACGACTCACGAAGTAATTATGAGAAATCAACAAGAAGATGAGCCAAAGCCAAAGAGGGGACATGCCTTGAAATTCTCCTACAACAAAGAAGAAAATGAAGAGGATGAGGATGAAAGTAAAGAAGAGATTGAACTTATGACAAAAAAATTTAAGAAATTCTTGAATCACAAGAAGAATCCCAAAAAAGATGACCTACAAAAAAGAATTTGAAAAGGAAGTCATCAAAGGGAAAATGAGCAAAGAAGAATGCATCATGTGTTATGAATGCAAGAAGCCGGGTCACATCAAGCCCAATTGCCTCCTACTCAAGAAAAGCCATAAATACAAAAAGAAGACAAGGAACGCTACTTGGGATGACTCCGACTCAAGTGAATCAAATGCTAGCTCAAATGATGAGGAGCGGGCTAACCTTTGCCTTATGGCCCATAATGAGGATGAGGTAAATTTTTTCGATGATGAATCCCTTTCCTTTAATGATTTAAGAGAAGCTTATGATGAACTATACTGTGAATTTAAAAAATTAGCTTCTAAAAGTAAAAAAGCTTAAAAAGGAAAATTCTTCCCTTTCAAACAAAAATGATTTTTTGCAAAATTAATGTACAATCTTGAAAGAGGAAAATGAAAAATTAAGAAAGAAAAAATAAGAAATTGCTTTAAATCCTCAAGTCACATCTATTGAATGCATTGAATGTATAGACTTGAAATCTAAAGTAAATGACTTAAATAGTATTGTTACAAAATTTACTAATGGCAAAAATACTTTAGACACAATGCTTTGTAAACAAAGATGTATCTTTAATAAAGCCAGATTGGGCTATAACCAAGACAAGAAACAAAAGAATTACCAAAAAATTTTCAACTATTTTAATGTTAAATATAAAATCATTGAAAATAAGAAGGTGAAGCAAATTTGGGTTCCAAAAGGAACTATTCACCCCAAAGAAAGTCTAATTGGACCCAAGATGGTTTGGGTACCAAAGGGTGTAACCTAAACACATGTTGTAAGTTTTATCCAAAGGAAATGTGGTTAAATGATAAATTTGAATGATTTCCTCTATTGATAAAGCATGATGTGTGTTAATGTGAGATATTTGATTATGCTTGATAAATGCTCAGCTTATTTAAATTGAATTGAGTATATTTTGAATGATTCTATATGCTCAAATTTGTATTTATTTGAATTATATGATAATATTTTTTTACAATGGCTTGAAATGATTGAATACTTGATGACATGATTGAATATGATTTGTGTGCAATAATATGATATATTATGCTAAGTCAATTGGATTAATGGTTGATATGCTATGATGGATAACATCTATATGTATATGAAAATGATTGATGATTTGAACTTGATACATGAGTATATGTTGGAAACTTGAAATATGTATGTTTGCTTGAAATACTTAATATACTTGAAATATATGATATAATTGATTGAAATTTGAAATGATATTTATATACTTTGATTGACAATGTGTTATGTAATATTTACTATGATATTGGTATTATCAGCCTTAATGTAATAACATGTTTTAATGATATGCTTGAATTGATGCCTAATGCTATGACTTGTTTGAAATAGTATGATATGTTTTGATATAATGCTTTGATGATTGTTTGATATGTATCATTGTACAATGTTCAACTGAGTGGTGTCGTAAGCCTTTGGTATTCATACTGGCTATTACAGAGCAACTACCTAACAAGCTCAGGAATTATAACATTTTTTGTTCACTATCCTTGAATTGATATGTCTTGATCAAAATGATTGAATTAGTATGTATTATCTGAAATTATTATGTTTGGTATCATGTATTAAATGTTATGCTTGTTCATACTTTTTGATGATGCCAAGGGGAGAAATGTGATAATGGAATGATAAATTTATAAGCTCCTAAGTTTTATATTTCAATTGGTATTTAGAGCCTATAAAAGAATAAATAAACTCAAATGAAATATTCAAATTTGTTTCAATTGTTTGAATCAAAAAGGGTTTCATTATTAGTGAATGGTCTATCTAAAATATGCAAAGAATTAAACTCTTATCTAAAAAGATATATGCATGTATTTAGGGGGAGCTAGCCTAAAAAATCCATAGAATTCATATATTGAGAGGGAGCTTAATCACATCTCATTCCATTATTGTGTCATCATCAATAAGGGGGAGATTGTTAGCCTTTAGGTTCTTACCTAAGGTAACATTATTATTTTTTATGATAACTCAACAATGAAATGAAATTTGAGTTATTAATGTCTTGCTTGAGTTTATATGAAAAACAAAATACCAAGTGCATTAGCAATACCATTCAGAGAAAAAGCATGAAAAAGAGTCATCCTTGAAGAAGATTCATCAATCAAGTCAAACAAGGCAATAGATCATATTGAGGATCATAATCAAGCTATAAAGTAGTTAAAGTCTTGAAGAATAAAGAAGATCATAATCAAGACCAAAGTCCAAGAAGATCTTAAAGCCATGGATCCAAAATGAAGATCAAGACTCAAGAAGGTTTAATGTTTATTTTAGTAGAGTCAATAGTGACTTTTGTAAGAAGTCCTCAAAATTGATCGGTTGAAATGCTCAATTACTTAGAATGACCATAGGTACCTTAAGACCCATTTTGATATCTTCTTAAAGACCTAAAACATGATAAGAATCATGATTAAGATAAAAGAAAAGACCAAGAAAATCATTCTCATCATAAAGGTCATTAAAAGATGAGAAAAATGTGAAAATACAAAGGTGTCGTCGACGTCTGGAAAATCGAGACCTCTGTCGTTGACATTTGTAATGGACAATAGCTAAGCAAATAATTTTTGCACTATGTCGTCGACGTCTAAGATACACCCAGGTGATATTGTCAATGACAAGTTGCGGGAAATGTGCAGTAAACTCCATCGGCTTTTTTTAATGGCTCTTTGAGTTCACATGAAGCCTCCAACAGCTATATTTTCTCAAAGGCTATAAATAGGATTGAATTATGACTGAAAAAAGAACTCCAAGACTTCCAATCTTTAAAATCACTCACTCTAAGCTTAGATTTTCAAATCTATCAAGTTGAACCTAGAATCCTCAAATCCAAGTTCTTGAGCTATTCAACTCCATACTTTGGGAGATTTCAAGTGAATCAAAGAGAGATCATCCAGCTCGGTTAAGGAGCAAAAAATGATTGTAAAACACTTCTTATCAAAGAGTGTTGTGAAATCAAGAATCGGTGGATTCTTGTCCATGAAGCTGGAGAGCTTTGTAAAAGGTTAGGTCCCAACTCGGAAAGTGGACTAAGTCTAGGGAGAATTATTCCCTAGCAAGGTTTCAATCTCGACCCGGAAGAGTGATTGGCGATTGGGAACAAATCGTGGTGAATCCTCTAGCAAGTAGCTTGAGGCGGTGACATAGGCGGGAATTACCAAACCTCGTGAACAAACATCACGTGTCAACTTGTGTTTGTATTTTCTCTAACTCTATCTCTTTAATTCTTGTTTGAATGTATGTTTAGAATTGCTTAACTTCTATTTCCCTTTAACTTGTTAAAAGTTGAAATTCCGCTTAGGGAATTGGAGTAGAATTTATATTTTGCCATAGACCCTAATCACCCCCCCCCCCCCCCCCCTCTAGGGTCCATCTACTGGGCAACAAATGCAACATTAATGAATTTCATCACCATGATGGACCCATTAGTTGAAAATAAAATCTTGGGGGCTGAACCCCCCCCCCCCCCCCCCCCCCTCCACAAGGAAAAATTCCTGGCTCTAGCTACTACAAAATCTGACACTATTTGGATTTGATTCCTTCTACGTGACCTTGGCTTGACTCTCACGAAACCAACTGCGAAAATATCAGTGCAACTTACTTGGTCTTAAATCAAATAATACACGCCTGCACTAAACACATGGAAATTGATTATCACTTCATTAGAGAATGTGTTGTCCAAGGTGATTTGCAAATCACCTATGTTCCTACTACTAAACAAACAATAGATTTGCGTATCAAAGCATCGTCAGGTCCTCACTTTTGACTTCTTCAGTTCAAGTTAATGTTTCACCAACCATCAACTTGCAGGGGAGTATTGGATAACCATCATCCTAAAGCAATTCTATCCTAATAGGAAACCCCTACAGTGGAAGGAGTTTCCTAATCACACTCAGTTCTATCTTCTGTTTGATATTTGAATCTTCTATAAATCAACAACTCTCCATTATCTATTTTGTATGTTGTTACCACTTGTACGCCTCATTGTAGGCAATGCTATAAATCAATAAAACACCCATGATTGAGATTAAGTCACCAAATCATTTGTGTATAAGAAGCTTTTAACAACTACTCAAAAGAAAAACCATAACATGAAAAATTAAAAAAGTTCATAAATAAATTCACATCGAAATCTCACCTTTCAACATATATTACATTTAGAGTTTGGTTTGTTGTTTCAATTAATCAATTTTATTTATATAATCAATATTTGACTAGCTTTTCCCAAGAGAGTCGTCAATGTTGAAAAGCTCTTTGAAATTTTAAATCTTTATGAGGAGTGAGACAGGATCTTATAAGGAGTGAGACAGGATAACGTGAGGAGAATGGAGATGAAGACCGCTCATTACAAGCTGAAATAAGTAGCGCCCTTTGAGACGCTTCTATATATATATACATAACGTTCACTCTATGGGTGAACTTAATAACCTTCACCGAGACATTTTTACCCTTATATTAATTATTAAACTTACTAAAATTAAGGGTAGCTTATTTTTTCAAAGGGGGCCAATCATTAAATACATGAGAGAAGTACAATTTGACTTTTCTTATAAATTGTTTCCTATGAAAATACCCTTTTATTTAATAGAGTGGTATTATGTACGTAGAGATTAAAAAAAAAGTATGTTGAAAGTTAGTAAGTTCACTAGTTTTGGTGAAAGGTTAAATTCACCTTGAATTTGGTAATAGACTAGTGAACTTTAATGAGTGGTCACAATTCTGTATATAATGACTGGTTCTCATGTGGAAAGACTAAACTATCATTAACTTTAATAAGTTTGATAATTAATACAAGGATAAATATGTCTTTGTGGTGGTTACCAAATTCACTAGTCTAATGATCGTTAACAACACCGTATATAAAAAAATCTCTACTATAAGGAGAGAAGTCCCCCTAATGATGAAAATTCCCAAACTACCCCCTTAACAAATCGTAGCCTGATTTTTTCCCAATTCCCAAACTACCCTTATATACAAACTTTACAAATCCTTCATTTCATGTTTTACTTAATTCCAAACCACCCCTTTTTCATCTACAATCTACCAAACTACCCCTTTCTAAAACCTATGCATATTTTTGATAAATTCCCAAACTACCCTTAAGACAAAACCTTGATTTAATGTTTTACTTAATTTCTAAACTACCCTTTTCTCATCTACACATTTTAACACTCCGTAACTGTGGTTAAAATTCAAACACGTCAAACTATCTCTTTCTCATCATTTGCACCCACAGGTTAACACGTGTCCCTTTTGCACTCCTTAACTCTGGTTAAAATTCACTCACCTCTAGGGTTCACCCCATTCGCTCTCCCCTACCCCTCTCTCTCACGTGCATCGGACTATACACACGTGCAACGCGCGTGCCTTCCGCTAGTATATATAGAGAGAGAGAGAAAATGAGAAGCCGGCCAAAATAATTGCATCGCTTTCCCTTACCGGACTTTGCTACTGAGACCGCAAAAGGGCCGAGACCACCGAGACCGTGCATGGATGCAAGGGATTTCAGCTGGGGCCCACATTCACATGGTAGGCCCCACCTGAAATCCTTTTCATCCATGCACGGTCTTGGTGGTCTCGGCCCTTATGCGGTCTCAAAATCATTTCCCTTACCTATATACCGTCATCATTTTTTTTTTTATGTGGAGGGTCTACTGTACCGTTATCATACAAGCAGCTCTTTCATTAGACCAAATGATTTAGTTACGTACATGAGAAGCCGAAATCAGCCAATCGGCAATATCCAGTTGTGTCCATGATAATGTGCAACTCGCTTTCAAGGGGAGGAGAGTGGCATTCTTGCAGCATTGGATGCTGAATTTTGCGGATGTAGGTCTCATGCATGGATGGGACCCATTGTATGTTGAGTCCCAATCTTCTACCCGCTAACACCCCCTCCACCCACCCGTGGATGTCTTGTTTTTCTACATGAGTACTTATCACGTTTGCAGGGAATGTGTGGCACGTTGGCAACCACCGAATTTACCAACTGTGATATATATATAGAGAGGGAGAGAAAAAAAATCCCAATAATTTGATCATTTTCTATGTGTCTTTTGACTATTTCCTTTTTCTGCCTTTTAACTATGCTTTAGGGTGAGAGACAGAGAGATCTAGGAAAAGGGGTTAGTGCAGGTAGCCCACAGATAATCGCCATGGTTCGATCCTTATCAGTGTCTTTTGACTATGGTAATCGCCATGGTTCGATCTTTCTCAAGGTCTTTTGACTATGATAGATGAGAGAGGAGAGAGAAAGAGTAAGTGCCCTTTGTTTTAGGTAATGGCGGCCATGCAACTGAGTCAAAGATCCTCTCTATCATTATATGGGCATCATTACTAATACACTGCACATGCTCTCACGTGAAAAGTCTTACATCATCTCAGTCTATATATATAAAGGAAGAGACAGATGGTCCAAATGCCTCGATGACAAGAGAATGGAGCAGTTTACAAGGCCTAATCGACACTTTGTTTGGATGTTTTTCTTTCCTTTTTTTTTTGTTTTCTTCCTTTATTTTATGTACATGGATTGGGATGAGGACGCAAGTGTTCAAAAAAAAAATGATTGCAGAGTCTTGGGACGGAATGAAGTTTGAAAAAGAGGGCATACCCTCCTCCACTTTTCTTTGTGGAGGGCTGGACTTAGGTAGGATTTGTTTGAATAATCTTTGTTTGCTTTTATTGCTTTGATTGATGAGCTCTGTTCATGCACGTAGTCAGTTGATGTGAGAGTTTGACATTCCATCTAGGTCATCAATATTTGTACAGGTGGCGTCCTGTTATTGAGTCAAGGTGATTTATTACGTTTTAAGATACCTTCATATTTCAAAGTGTTAGGTAGCAAAGTCTGACCATAGGCTTCACCTACAAACTCATTTGAGGATGATATGTTTCACAACTTATTCGTATCATCTGTATTTCAGAAAGGATAAAGCTTCGGAGACTCTTAGGGCCGAGACGATGCTCAATAATAAAGTCCTTTCAGAAGAGGATTTTTCTTTCGAGAATATGTAGCAGTGTTGTCAAAACCGGACCTGCCGGTGGGACTGGGAACTGGCCCTCTCGTTGGTTCCCAAAACCCTCAAAATCAGTATTCCTTAATAATTGCTCAAAACCAGCTAGAATCAGTAGAACTAGTAGGGAACCGGTCGAAACTGATGAGAACGGAAAAAATTAGGGAAAAATGAAAAAAAAATGATTTTTTGTAAAAAAGTACACGGTCAAACCGGACCGGTTAAACCGTTCAAACCGGTGGAACCGGGAACCGACCACTCAACCGGTCCGATTCTAACAATTCTGCTATGTAGGTCTGAAACCATCATGAGATCGTGGTCAAGGGCACGAGATTCAAAAGAGTTTTTTTATACCTTTACGGTCTTGGACAGTCTCTTACTTACACAGTTTCATAAACAAAATCCTTTTAAAAGTTTATTGTGGGCCATCTAGTGGGCCCATGTGAAAATAAAGAGAAAATAAGCAGAATACACAACAAAATACACTAGCCAAAAGATTTAGGTAATCACGTTAATTATTTATTATGTTCACCAACAACAATAATCTAAAAAAATCCAGGGAAGAGTTGATCACTCGTTCTCATAGAAACTCACACCAATAGTCATGGATTAGATCCAATCATATCTTTGCAAACCATTACTGAATAATTGTCAAACATAACCATTTAGAATCATTCCCTATTAAATGAATCATTGTTTCTCTTCACAACAGATGCAGGGCATTTCTCGGGGTTGAAATGGCACATCGATCCGACCATGTTGGATCTATAAATTTAGTTTGTCTTTGTACAACACTGAACTCAAGTTAATTGAATAGTCGTTGATAAAACCCTTGATCGCGTCGATTACTAAACCCTCCATCTTCTTCTTATAATATTTCGGGCATTGATCATCACGTTCATAAAAGATCTCATCCTCTAGGAAATACTGACATTTTAGAACACTTCTTACCAAGACTACACTACTTGGACTCTCAGATGTACCATAAGCATGTACCCCCTTCACATGATGGAGATGCTGCAACGTTTAGATTCATGTCTCTCTCAAATAGACCACAAAATCATACGAATTGAGTTCTCACAAACAGCTCGAGCTGGCTCGTTAAGAGCTTGTTTGCTCATGTTTATCTAATAACAAACCGAGCCCGAGCTTGCTTTTCGAGCTCGTTTGGTTAACGAGTCGAGCTCGAACATTCATACACTCAACTCGCTAAATGCTGAACTCATTATATATATCTATATGGTATTGGCGGGCACATAGGGTATTGAAGTATGAAAGTCTGGTTCTCCCGTCCATGTTCTAAAGTTTTGATCTGATCCGTTGATTTAAAATAAAAGAACCCGGACCTTTGATCTAAAAAGCATATAAGGTAGCAAACAATACAATAAACAAGGTTGAGTTGAAGCTCAATTCGTCTAAGGTAAATAACTTGAGCCAAGCTCGAGCTAATAATTTTGTTCACGAGTCAAGCATGAACAAGAATAGTGAAGCTCGAACCAAGCTTGAGCAGCCTTGTTACTGAATGATCGAGCCTGAACACCTTATTACTTTGCTTGGCTTTGCTTGGCTTGGCTCGGTTCCACCCATATCCATCATAGTTCAACACAGTGTAAATAACTAAGATTCTCCTATCAGCATGAATTTTTGACACGTTTGAAATATTTAGAGAATTGATACACACCAGCCTATGCATGGTTAGGGAAGGCTATCTTATTATTTCTCTAATGCACATGAAAACTCTTACTATTTCATTTGAATTTTGAACATTTTTGTGTAGAGCCAATGATAACACCTATATTAGTATTAAGATGTATGCACTTAGGGTCCCTTTTTTGCTGAGTCTTTCAAAGTATCAAGATTTGCAAAGTGTTGAGACTATAAGTGTCAAGCTTTGCAAGTCTTGTCATTTGGAAATATTTATGTTCTTTTGAATTGAGTAAACCATAAGTAAATTTGTAAAATTTTAGCTTGATAACAACCTTCTTATACTTCTCCATCAATGTATATACATTTTCCTTCAATGTATGCACATAAGATGACATATGTTCAACCTTTTAGACGATATCGCTCAATCTTTGCATACAAATTACCCACCTTTAGGATACTTTTTTTTGAACAGTTGTTGGCGCATATGATCCAGCAAGGTACCCAAATCATGCACCGACAAGAATAATAATGAAGCTCATTCAATGGTATAGTAAATGATGAATGAATAAAACTCAAGAAGACTTTCTTACCTTATTTTGTCTGCCCTTGATCTTTTGCTTCTTTGAGGATCATCGGAAGGGAGTTGTACAAACTCAAGATCTATGGTTGTTCTCCCATACGAACAATGGGGAACAATGTGTATATTTAAAACTGATTTTACACATTGATTACAGAGCTGTACACAACTATATTTTCTAATGATAAGTGCTCTAAAACAATTATCTTAGCAACGAATCTCCTTAGATTGAGGAGGATCAGTTGCTTGAACAGCAGGAGTCAGGCATGGAGGATGAGTTGTGTAAGGCTTTGTTTCCATACGCCCATGCAAGCTGAACGGTCTCTCTTTGATGGTCATTTTGTCTCTAGGGGAAGCAAAGCATGACGTTCTCAGTCCTTTGGTGAAGATATCAGCTATTTGATGAATCTTGGAGAAGATAAATCTAACATCATGTTCTTTGGTTGCACCCTTTTCCCGAACAAAGTGGTAGTCAATCTCAATATGTTTTGTGTGAGCGTGGAACACCAGATTAACTGTGGGATAAGTGGCACCAAGTTTGTCGTGCCAAAGAATCTGAGGAGAGTGAGCAATAACACCAAGCACATGAAGTAGATTCTTGATCCATAGGAGTTCGGCGGTGGCAATGGCAACACCCCAATACTTGGCCCAGTGCTAGAGGGTGACACAGTCCGCTGTTTGAGAGCACTCCATGAGATTAGATTGGGACCAAGATAGATAGCATAGCTACTAGTGGAACACCGATCATAGGGGCATCCAGCCCAATCAGCATCCGAAAAAGCACTAAGTGTGAGAGATGAAGCCACACGAAAATGAAGACCGTGATTGGACGTATGCTTGCGATATTGAAAAATGCACTTGGTAGCGGCCCAGTGCTCATTCCGTGGGTTGTGCATAAATTGACAGACCTTGTTTACTGCAAAGGCAATGTTGGGACAGGTAAGGGTCAAGTATTGCAAGGGCCCAACGATGCTTCTGTATAAAGTAGGATCAGAGAAGGAAGAACTCGTGTGCCTAGAAAGCTGAGATGTGCTACAAAGAGGAGTGGTGGTTGGTTTGGATTTTTATATTTTGGTCCTCTTGAGGAGATCAATAATGTATTTGCGTTGAGAGAGGAAAAGCCCCTATGAGTGTTGATGAGCCTCTATGCTAAGGAAATAACTCAAGGATCCCAAATCCTTGATAGCAAACACAAATTGTAATTGACTGATGATGTCTTGGATGCATTTCATGTGAGACCCCGTGATAATGATATCATCAACATAGACCAACATGTAGGCGGTGTACTGCGGTGTGCACTTGAGGAATAAAGACGTGTCAACTTTAGAGCCCACAAAATCAATATGATGCAAATATGATCTAAGGTGTTGGTACCAAGCCCTTGGTTCATGTTGAGACGATAAGGGGATTTGTGGAGGTGACATACAAAATCTGGGTGTCGTGGACCAGTAAACCCTGGGGGTTACTTCATATAGAATTCGGTGAGAATCCCATGAAGAAATATATTATTGATATCAAGTTGGTGAAGGGGCAAGCCATAGGAGATGGAAAAACTTAGTATAATTCGAATAGTGCAAGGCTTAACAATAGGATTGAAGGTCTCATCGTAGTCAATGCCTTCTTCGATTGAAGCCTTTTGTAACAAGGCGAAACTTGTACCTATCAAGTGTGCCATCTGCGTTCCTCTTGAGTTTAAAGACACACTTGCTTCCTACAATATTCATATGGGATCGAGATGGAACCAAGCTCCATGTTCCATTTTTTAGCAAGGCATTAATTTCAATGCCCATGGCATCTTGCCAATGAGGATCCTTGTTTGCTTGAGAAAAGAAAGTAGGTTTTTCAACCTAATTAAGCAAAAGGGGATGGTTGGTTGTCGTAAGTGCCCTAGGCTTCTGAATCTTATTCTTCGACCTCATAACCATGGGATGGTGGGAGGCCGTACTCCTTGGTAGAGCACAAATTGGTTCTGAAAATGGAGGGATGGAGGGTTCTGGTGTGGGTTTGGCTATGGGTGGGGAGGGTGTGGGTTTGGCCATGGTTGGGAAGGGTGTGGGTTCATCCATGGTTGGGTAGGGTGTGGGTTCAACCATGGGTGGTGATGTATGAGGTGGTGGAGTTATTCTAGAGGTAGGAGGGTAAAGGGATCCATGTATGGGTGGTGGAGGCCGTGGGTAATAGATGGGATAAGCCATGTTGGTGTTTGGGTGGGAGGGGTAATGGATGAGGCCGTGTTGAGATGGAGGAATAACATACCTTGGGGGAGATTGTTGCAATGCCACGAATGGTAAGGAGTCCTTATTGAACATCACATGTCGTGATATATAGAGACAACCGGTAGGAAGATGAAGACATTGAAATCCTTTGTGAATGGGGTTGTAGCTGATGAACACACACGAAAGAGACCAAGGAATGAGCTTATGAGAATTATAGAGTCGGAGGTAAGGAAAACATTCACACCCAAACACACGTACTGTGGTGTAGTCGGGAGAGGTTCTAAACAACACTTCAATGGGAGTTTTGTGGTCCAAGGTGGAGGTGGGTAGGCGATTGACAAAGTAAGCCGATGTGAAGAATACTTCAACCCAATACGTGAGGGAAGCGGATGCACAATGCAATAATGCAAGCCCAGTTTCCACCATATGCCTATGTCTTCGCTTGGCAAGGCCATTCTATTGAGGGGTGTGGGGACATTAGAACCAATGCATAATGCCATGGGAATCCAAGTAAGATTTGAATTTGATAAATTCAACCCCATTGTCTGATTGAAAAATATGAATTTTGTGACCAAGGAGATTCTCAATTTCAGATTTAAATGAGATGAATACTTTGAGTGCATTGGAACGATGATCAAGAGGGAAAATCCAAACATATCTACTAAATGCATCCATTAAAAGTAAATAATAACGAAAACCATTGTGAGAGGTAACCAGGGTAAGGTCCCAAATGTTGGCAACAACCAATTCTAATGGAAACTGAAAAATAGTAGAGTTATATGGAAAATCTAATTGGTGACTCTTACTAGGCTGACAAGGGTTACAAAAACTAGGTACTTTATTTGAAAGTAGTAGAGAATGAGCGACAATGACTTCTTTAACTGTGCGCAACATCAGATGATCGAGACGACGATGCCATGTGCCAATGGAGGTACGCTCACCAATGAGGGCAGACGAAGAGGGTGATGAAGGGAGAAAATCATGACTGGAAGTAAGGCAATAGAGTCCATTCTTATTCGAGCCTTGTAGAACGACTTTACTCGTATGTCAATCCTTGACAACAAAAAGGCGAGCGTGAAACTCAAAAAATACATCATTATCATGGATAAATTTAGAAATAGATAAAAGGTTAGTCGAAATGGAAGGAATATGTAAAATATTATTAAGAAGGAACTTGCAATGAGGGCTAGAAAAAGTAGACATACCAACGTTGGAGATAGAAAGTCCAGAACCATTACCAATATGAAGTTGATTAGGATCGTTGTATTCGGAATGGAGGTGCAGGTTGTTGAGGTCCGCCGTCACATGGTTTGTGGCACCACTGTCAAGGTACCAACTGTAGTCATTGGCTAAGGTTGAAGAGGCAACATAAGTAGTAGCTTGAGGAGTGGTGGAGGCTGCTTGAAAATTTTGATCAATTTAGAACCAACAAGTTGGAGCCGAATGAGTTTTGCGCCCACATAACTGACAAGGACCCATGGGTTGGCCCGATGGGTGTGAAGATTGTTGTGGACAAACGTAGAGCAACCTTGATTACGGTTGCAATTTTAGGATTGCCATCCACAGTTATGGTTACCAGGTTGACGAGGGCGACAATTAATTGTGGCAATGTTCGCCATGGGGGCAGCCACAAGTGCATTGGTTTGGGCATCAAGACGCATCTCAAATGTAAGGAGATGGGCTTGAAAATTCTCCATGGGAGTGGCTTCTAATGTTACAGTCAAAGTAGTACCAATCGCATCATAGGCCGAATCTAGGCCATTGAGAAGTAGTTGCTGAAAAATCGGAGTCCGTCATGGGGTTGCCGGATGCGGCGGAATGCTGTTTGGCTTTGTGAAGATATTCGGCCATGGTAAGGCTGCCTTTGCGCATGGTTTGAAGGTCCTGACGGATTTGCATAATGCAAGCACGTGATCGTGAGGCGAACTGATTTTCGAGTGCCAATTAAATGGCACGATAGGTGTTGAGACCAACCACTTGGGAAAGAACGGTCTCAGATATTTACGAAAGAAACCAGCCTAATAGAACTTGATCTTGCTAACACCAAGTTGAGTAAAACACGTTGGGCGAGCCATCGGGGAGGAGACGAGGGGGAGGATCAGTGGTCCCATCAACGAATCCTTCAAGATCATATCCGACGAGAATGGGAGAGAATTGTGTACACCCCAGTAGGTAGTTTTGACGATCCACTTTGAGAATGTGATGCAAGTGTAACAGGGGCTTATCCAGATTTCAGGTTCTGGGCAATCGATCGTCGGTTCCTCTGCGATCTATCGTAAACTCTAATTTTCCACCCTTTGGCACTTAAACATTTAAAACACTTCACTTAGTTTTAGCGATGAATTAACATGCACAATAACATAACACAAGACTAATCTACCCTTATTAATCAAGATAGAAACAGAAAACCAGATTCGGATCTCTACAGCAGGGGTGCGGGTTGGAGGGTAGGGGAAGGAATGGGTAGGGCTGAAGTAGGAGGAGCTGGGGGCAGATGTATTGGTGGGAGAGATGTCGGCCATGATAGTCAAATAAGGGAAGAGAGGGCAGCAGGGTTGGTGAAAAATTTTGACGGTTCGTAGAGAAGGATGCTAGTGTGAAAGCTTACTATGATTTCTAGATCATCGATAGCATGTAGAAACTCAAGATCTGTGGTTGTTCTCCCATAAGAACAATGCAGAACAATGTGTACATTCAAAACTGATTTTACACAGTGAATGATAAGTGCTCTAAAAACAGAAATTATCTTAGCAACGAATCTCCTTAGATTCAGAAGGATTAATTGCTTAAACAGCTAGAGTCTGACATGGAGGATGAGCTGTGGCAGGCTTTGTCCTTGTCCTCTCCTGCTCTGCATCATCCTCCTATTTATCCTTATCTGCCTCTCCTTCCTCCTTTCCACTCTTGCAAGGAGACCATTCACAATTTGCTAATCCTTCTCCAGCTCAGGGGGTAGTAGTTGTATTTTCAGTTCAAGCTACGAACACCCAAATGAGGATGTTTTAAGTACAAAATGAAGGACTACTAATAATGATAATGACAATAACAAATAGAAAAAATAGCAATGCCCCTTTTATATCCAAGAAATTCATATTTCCCAGTGTAGGATACATGGGAAGGTCGTTGGTCGCATTTTATCACTTTTCTTATGTACGTTTGCACCAATTTTTGGCAATAATGGGATGCATTCAAATGCCCATATCTATTGCATTAAAAAAAATGGCTTAGTTAATAAAGAATAAAGAAAGCAAGAAGAGACACCTAATAAGTAAACACAAAAATAAAAATAATAAAAGAACACACTTTAAAGATCAACACGTATCCATATATGTTGTAGTAGTAATGTAATGCGGTTTTCAGGTCTTCCTTCATGCATTGGAACCACATACTTACCCCAAGGATACTTACTAAATGACTCAAGGTCATCTAATATAGAGTTCATTTGTGTTTCTAATAATAAAAGAACTGATCGGTTATTTCAAGAAGATCAACTAGGCGGTTATTAAAGTAGTCAGAAATAAGGGAACGAACTTCGTTTCATTTTCCAATTTATGGATTGGATACGACATAATCAAAAGGAATAAGTGACGCTTTGGTTACCGGCGAATGCTTCCAAAGGCGACCTTCTCAAGTTGAGGGCTCGTTTCTAGATTGAATTGGCCTTTCGTCGCCAAGGCGACGTGAAATCCATCACCTATGTATGAGTTTCTTTGGCTATGAGAAACAATTTAACAAAAAGAATCAATGCCAACTTCAGGGCATCCGCATGGTCTTCGCATCGTAAAATTCAATGAGCACATATTCTTTCTTTATCATCCTAGTCTCCCTAAATATTCTGGCCTCCAATGACCTATGTGGTGATCATGCTCTATTAGAATGAACTGAAGGGAATCTAGATAAAAAATTTATGCGGAAAACTGGATCTTGAAGATCTTTACACCATAATATATATATATATATATATATATATATATATATATATATATATATATATATATTAACTTCATGTTAGAAGATTACCTCGGTGAATGATGTTCACCAGTGAAGCACAAAAACGATGAAACTTCAGAACTCTTTGTAGAGATTTCTCGAAGAAATATCTCAAGCTCAATTCTCTCTCTTCGCTACCTCCGCAAAGCTTTCGAATCTTCTTTTAGCCTTTGAAGAACAAAGAGATGAACAAGATGATAGAATAGACTTTCTATCTCTCAAAAATCTTTAGGGTTCAAAACCCTAGCCTTCAAAATCCTTTGAGGGTCTCTCTTGTAGCTCAAGAAATCCTTTGGGGATGCTCTCCCTTGGCTCACGAAATTCTCTTTTGAGAATAATGAAAAATCCTCTCTCTCCCTCACGGTTTTTGTAGGAGAATAATAATGAAAACTCTTGCTCTCATGGTTTAAGTGTTGCCTAAGAATATGACCCTAGAGAGGGGGTGATTAGAGTTTATGGCAAATTTTAAAATTTATTCTATCTCCCTAAGTGAAATTTCAACTTAAGCAAGTTAAAGAGAAATCGAAACTATTCAATTCTACACAAGCATTCAAATAAGAATATAAAGAGAAGAGTTAGAGAGAATGCAAACACTTGACATACAATATTTGTTCACGAGGTTGGGCAATTCTCGCCTACGTCCCCGCATCAAGCTATTCACTAGAGGATTTCCACGATTTTATTCCCAAATCACATAGACTACTTGCGGGTGAGTCTTAACCTTGCTAAGGAACAATCCTTCTTAGACTTAGCCTCATTTCCGGGTAGAGGCCAAACCTTTACAATCTTCTTCACGAACGAGATCAAGCATTTACAAAGCTCTCCGGCTTCACAGACAAGAGTCCCTCGAACCTCTTGATTTGAACACACTTAAACAAGTGGTTTTACAGACTTTAGAGGCTCCTTACACAAGTTGATTAGTCCTTCTTAGCTAACTTAAAGATCTCCCAAAGATTGGAGTTGAATAGCTCAAGAACTGGGATTTGGGGATTCTAGGTTCAACTTTGATAGATTTAGAGATCTATGCTTGGAGTTAATGATTGAATGATCTAGATTGATTGGAGATCTTATTTTGTTCATAAATCATCTCATTTTATAGCCCAAGAAGTTTCATGACCGTTGGAGTAGCATTTAGTGTAAAAAAGAGTCGTTGAAAACTAGTCGTTACAGAGTCAAAAATGCTCTATCCCGAGCCATTCGATCGTCTGAATGGTTCATTCAGTCGTCCTAATGGTGATCCCATTTTTCGGGTCGTCCGGATGCTTCGTTTTTGCCTCTCGGTGTTTCGACCATAACGTTTGATTGGCTTATCGGAATTAAGTGATTCAACTTCCAGTAGACTCAAAATTCAAAGGGGAACAATTGTGTTTAATGTCAAAATCCTAATTCTGCTTTATGTTTGGTCTAAGTGGGTCCCAACGTTAACTGGTCCATCTAGTCGACTGAATGGTGTACCGTTTTGTCTCCTTCTGTATTTTGACCATAAATTTTTATTGGCTTAATGAAATTAGGTGATTCAACTTCCTATTTCACTTCAAATTCAAAGGGGAACAATTTTGTCTCTAATAATCAAATCCTAATTTTGCTTTATTCATGGTCAAAATGGGTTCCAAAGTTGAATGGTTTTTGGAACACATAGCCAGACGGATTTTGGGATTCTTGATTCAGTCGACCGAGTGAACCTTTCGGTCGTCCGAATGGCCAAATTTCACTAGAAAAGTCATTTTATTATTCCGATATGATGGGAGTGATTTCCTTAGTCTTTTCCTTTTTCTTTAAAGAGATAATTATCATGTTTAGGTCCTTAAGCTTATATCATAATGGGTCTTAAGGAATCTATAGTCAATCTAAGTATTTTTTAACATTCAACTTGACCAAACTATCAGGACTTCTTACAAAAGTCACTCTAGACTCAATAAACATAAATCATTAAACCTTCTTGAATCTTCATTCTTGACCTTGAACTGGATTTGGCTTTAAGCTTCATAATCTTTTTTCTTCTTTGATCCAACTTGGACTATGCCTTGGGATCTACAAGATCTTCGATTTGACTTCAAAGTGATCCAATGGCTTGGCTTTAACTTGTTTGATGAATCTTCTTCATAGATGGTCTTTCATATTTTTTCCATTAAATGGCTTGTTAATGCTCTTGGTTAACTGAAGTTCACTTAAACTCATAGAGAAATTAGTAACACAAATATCCTTTCATTATTGTGTTATCATCAAAATCAAGATGGAGGCTTTAGGTAGAAACCTAAAAGCTAACATTAGGTGTTGAGGTATTTATAGATGTGGATAGATATGGATCTTATCCATATCTTTAATCATTATCATATAATCACAGTTATCCCTAAGAGTTTATGATAACTCTTATCATTAACAAACTTTTAGTTTATCCATAATTAGTTAGTTACAACAACCTTCTATTTTAGGTTTTTTTTTCTAAAAAGAACTTCTTAAATTTAGGGATATAACTAACATCCTAGATTTCAAGGATACTAACCAACTCGCTAACTATTAGGGATTCTAACCAAATTAGAATAACCAAAAGAGGAGGGCGTGAGCTAGAGGGAGGCGTGAGCTAGAGAGAGTCTTGAGCTCTAAGGAAGTAAGGATTAAGGATAATCCTTATCTCTTTTGTTTTTTGTCTTCCAAGTAAGGTATCTAATCCCATTAGATAAGGACTAAATAATTAATAATTATCTACTGACCAAAAAATCCCTTAATAATATGGATTCCAATAGTAGGCGCCACCTTGGGGTTGGATTCCATGGGCTCGGGCCCACCAATAAGGTCCATCTTAATGGTCTTTCATGGATATGGGTCAAACTCATATCCCCTTATATTTGGTTAATTAAATAATAATTATTATTACCCTTTAATTTAGATTAACATTTAATCTAAACTATAGATTAATATTTAATATAGAT
The DNA here is from genome assembly GCA_015143295.1 of Tetracentron sinense. Classification (NCBI taxonomy): domain Eukaryota; kingdom Viridiplantae; phylum Streptophyta; class Magnoliopsida; order Trochodendrales; family Trochodendraceae; genus Tetracentron; species Tetracentron sinense. The sequence continues at coordinate 9,263,911 of CM026568.1, forward strand.
TAAAATTTAATCCATTAATTATAGATTAATATTTAATCTATTATTTTGAGCTTGTATTTCTTTTATGAACATCTCCACAGATTGCTCTGGAACATTCTAACACTGGCTTACCCGGTGTTATCTCATTGACCCTTTAATAGAAATGACATCGGAATTGCAAGTGACATAAGATATCCATGTTACAATTGAATCCCAATGTAAGAACATAAACCAATAAAGGATCCCGCCACATGAACTTTTTAATTTGATTGATCCTTCCAATAACATTATCCCTAATAGGCTTTCGAGATTAATATACTATTTAACTCATAGCCTATTGCACATCATCCAGATTTCCAAGACTTTTGATTAAGTCATGAGAAACTATTTCTCATGTTAAAACATTTTGAGAAAAATTTTTATTAAGTATAATATATTTTATTAAAAATATATTTCAAACTTATTTGATTTCAAAATCACCTGCGCAGGATTTAAGCTTAATCGACTGTCTTACGGGGAACTTTGATAATCTCTTAATTTAATGAGCATGAATTTCTTGTTCGAAATTCATCATGACTCGAACAGCTTTCTGATTATCCAACTGTCACCGTATCATAGTCCATCAGGTAGAGAATACTTAGGTGCAATCAAAACAGTCAGATCACTGCTTAGTTATAAATGAACTCATCAAATCTAAGGATCATCAAAACTGTTCAATGTGAATGAGAGACCAACTATCTGATAGTATGTTTATGCAAGAAGTCTCTCATTGCATGCAATCTATCAATGCACATTTAAGCACTCATATGCTGATGTGTAATCTCCACTACAATAGTTTGAGATAAAATTACATCTCAACCATTGAGAACATCTTAACATTGTGGCAACCATATAAGTGAAGTATTCAGCTTCACTCATAGTTGTGACTCTATAAAGTATAAGGAATTGGAAAGTTATATCTATCTGTGATAGTCCAATACCTATCACATAGCTTTTCTACAATATATCCTAGGGACCTTTATCGATATCTCATATCGTATAGATCATCTCATGATCTTGGTCAATTACCCATAATGAATTCATAATAGATAAAGAAGATATCTTTATTAATCTAATAAATAAGAATCTTACAATCTAAATGAACATCATACTATTTTTCAGATCGGCATTTTTTATCGACCGAACAATAATTTTTATCGATCGATATTTTATTTTAAATCAATCAATTTTTTTTATTGATCAGTCATTAAAAAATAAGATAATGCTAGCTATCCTTTCTTTATTAATACACTCTCTTTATGAGTAGACAGAGTGTAAGTGCATAACACGTGTGTTCTCTTAACGGAAGATAATAACACGTCTCCTGCATGAAGAAAGTGAGTATAAAAGAAAATGGAGCTAGCATTACCCTAAAAAAATATCCATCAAGCGATAGTGTTTGATCGGGTTTTTTTGCAGATAAATCTGTTTTTATTCTCAAATGATCCTTTTTTTTAACAAATCAATTTTTTTTCTATCTATTGATCAAAAATATCAATTGATTGATACTTTTCTACACCAAATCCGATTTTCAAATAAAAATTGATGGATCCTTTTTCATACCTGATTTGATTCTCAAACAAAATACATTATCTTTTATGCAATCTAATGAACAAGAATATCCATTGATTAATATTTTGTTCAATCTTTCCATTTTTGCAGTAAAAGTATCGATAAGTGGTATATATATTCGATCAATCACATAACATCAATCAATCGATGTCTTCCATAATTGATCAAAATCTTAAGAGAATATGTATTATATATATTCTACAATAGATCAAATTTTTCGATCTATCGATAAGAAAGTATCGATCAAACAATACTCTCTCTATATCAGGTTTTCAAATAAAATACCAATTGATCAATACTTTTATGTGATCAAATGGGAAAAAAACATCAATTGATCAATATTTTTGTGGGATCTTTTGATTTTTGCGGAAAAAAAAAAGTATCAGTTGATCGATAATATACATTCCATCGAATGCAGAACAACATCAATCAATCTTTTCTTTTTACAGACAAATTGGGAATTGAACCCCCAAAAAATGTATCGATTGTTCACTATACTTTTCGATCGATTGCAGAACATCAATGGATCTTTTGTGATAAATTGGGATTTTAACCCCTAAAAATAAAATATCCATCGATCACTTATTCGATCAATTGCACAAAAATATTGAATGGGAACATACCACCTCTTGGTGTATATAGATTGGTGTTCTACAAAACCAGAGCCTTCCATGGAGATGGAGAAAGTGAGTGCAGAAAGAAAAGAATTTTTATGGAGATGGAGAAAGTGCAGAAAGAAAATAACTGCACAAACTGCAAGTGCTAAAACAGAAATTAAGCAAATAAAAAGCTCAGAGCTTCACCAAGAAATTGAAGAAATTTTGCTGATATCTAGAATCAATTTCTCCAATAGAGCAAAAAGGATTTGTGCAAGAGAAGCGCGGGAGAATTTTACAGCCGAAGCCCTAACCCTCTCTTCTCTTCGACTGAAGAATGAAGGTGGCCCAAACCCTCTCTTCTCTTCGATTCAATGGTGAAGGTGGCACTAAACCTAGGGGTTAATAGTGACGCCCTAGAAGTGTGCCCTTGAGGTTCAAATCCATTACACGAGAAACCACGGTTGAGGTATTACAGATGGAATGGAACCCATTTAACATAAGAGAGCACTTTCTTTCTCTTTTGGTGGGTAGAAAATCTCAGAGGACACTTGAGTCCTGAGAAAACAAATTCATGTTCCAAGGGGCAATGCCAACTTGGCCACCAAAGATAAACATATTCAGCTTACCCACCACAATCAATAAACACCACTGTTAATAAGGAACTTTATTAATCCAACCATGGAAACTGATAATGATAGAAACAGAAACAGGAACAGAACAAGCAGTTTTCAATAGTCCCCACCAGTGGTGTCAATAAACACCAAGCCTCCTCATCTGAGTCTCAACTAAATCTGTATATTTGTTTGGCGATACAAACAGTTTTAAATAGTCCCCACCATTGCTGGAAACAAACACCTGACACTCCATTAATCTCAGCAAATCCAAATTTCCTGTTAAGAATATGAACCACATCAGAAGTAGTGGGGCCTAAACAGGCAGCTGGAAAGTAGGTTATTTTGAAAAAAATTAAGTGAACCAACATCAACATAGACCAATTACCTCCACAGTATTGCAGTGTGTATGTGTGCGCGCGTGCACGTGTGTGCACGTGCTTGTTACAACAGTCGGTGATAGATGACCTCAGCTTCTTCAGTCCCAAATATGATCACCAATTGTTGGATTCAATGATTGATGGGAAATACCAACACCGGCTAATTTTCCCTATCTTGTTATAAAACATTGGATCACAAGGACAAACCCATAAAGGCAAAATGTTTACTAAGCCTCATTTCCAGGGTCCTATATATATCACACCCCAAAGTTCTTGATGACTGCATCTCAAGGGAGGCTTAAGCCTCCACATGCTCATCAACATCTCAATTTCTCAAGCAACCATATCTTGATGACTGCATCTCAAAGGACGCTTAAGCCTCCACCTGCTTCTTCCCCTGTATGAATCATTCAGTTCTAACTTCTAAGAGCACAAAAGTTAAAAGAGAGGAATTTAGTTTGTTTTTTTCCATCCTCCATTAGTCCATTTTACTAATTATATGATTGATGGATAATAATTGATGAATTATTCGATTTAACGTTTAGAAATCTATAATTAATTAATATTTTAATTATTTTAAAAAATTATAATTTTAATTCATATATATACATATGTAGGTATGAATATATATACCTTCTGATATTACTGACTCAATTTTTTCGACAATAATTATAACAGCAATGCACTGCATTCATCAATATCTCTTTCGTCTAATCAGTTGTCTTACTATTACTAGGTGTCATTACTCAGACGGGTTTTGACTGAGTTTTCAAGTTGACTCGACAAGGTTCCGAGTCGAGAAGAATTTTTTAGTTTTAAAACACTGCTAAAAAACAACTTATTTAAAATATATTTTTGAAAAAAAACTATTTTAGTGATCGTTTCGTTAATACTAAAAACAATGGTTTTTTAATAACGTTATTTGTGTTTCGAATACTAAGACGGTACGGTCTCTGCTAGAAACATTACAAAACGGTTTCAGCAATTTTTAAAACTATGATTGCATCGAAAATTAGTGGTTGTGTTTATAACTAGTGTTACAAATCTCATTCTCAGGTTTTTATCGACCAAAGTTTTTCTCGGGAGATTTTCAAATCTGAATTTTTTTCGGATATTTATCGCCTAAATCTCGACAATGATTAAAAAAATATATTAAAATTACTGAAAATAGTAATAAATATCACCAAGTTATAAATTCATAAAACCAACAACATTGTGTATTTCTCATGAAATTTTTAAAATTTCGGTTAAATCTCAGCTAAATCACGTGATATATACAAGATAAAAAGAGAAAATTATATTTCTCACGAGATTTTTAAAATATCGTGATAAAAACGGAGTTTTAAACTTCAGATGTTTTTCTCAATTTTTCTCGGGAGATATTGGGTATTTCTCGGGAGATTAGTAACAATAATTATAACCACAATTGGATGTTTGCACTTATGAGCGACTTCATTGGTGGTAAGGACTTGTTATGGCCAGGCATTACGAGATATGCCACAAACTATATAACCCTAGAGGAAATTGTTTAATATAAGACCAAGCTGATGCAGATGTTTACTTCTAACAAATGAGTTGAGTGAGGTATGCTCGAGATAAGGATTGTAGTAATGGGCCTAAGTCGCTAAGCCCATAATCTACACATTAGTAAGGATATTTCTATCATTTACTAATGCTTTATAATAATATAAAAATGAGTGAGAAAACCCTAATCTCTAATTGATCCTCTTCCCAAAACAAACCTTTCTTGTTTTCTATTCTTCTCCAACACAACTAGAGCGTTATTTTTTTTTATTGCCACTTGATATCAAAGCCGGATTAATATCAGAATACACGCAAGAGATCAAGAGGGACAAGTCGAGAAAAAAGGGGGAACTGCTGTGATATCAGCATGTACGGCCGACGTCAGGAGGCATACGGGCAGGTCATCTCTTCATTGAAAAAAGTGTCCTGGGTAAGGAAAGATTTTTAAAAATTATGGTAATATTTTCAGAATTTTTTGAAGGTGTTCCAATTTTTATTTTTTTTTTGCAATCAGAAGTGATTCCCAAGGGAAAAATTGGTTAAGAATTTGTTTGGTGCAATTGATTGAGGTGTTTTTCCTGTGATGGTGGTTTTTTTAGTCCATTTTAAATTTATGAAGCTAATAAAACAAGTTTGGATCAGATCTATGAAGAAATGATGGCAGGACATCAATTTTTCTGGGGCATTATTGACACCCTTGTAGTTGTCTTGATTCGGCTGTAAAGCCCTAGATTTCCTAATTAAAGGCGTTGTATCGGAATTGAAACTTTGTGTGTGAAACAACCTTGTTTCATTCCTTTTGGGTGTTGGTAACGTGACCATATATTTGAGGCTTGCTTGAATTTAGTCTTTATTATTCTAGAGTGAAAAAATGTCTAAAATCAGTGTTCTGGAAGGGAATTCCTCAAATGTCAGAGATACAGGAAATCAAGTGTACGGGAATGCTACTCATTATTCCCCCAATTTACAAATTTTAACTGTCAAGTTAGATGGAAGAAATTATTTAGAGTGGTCATAATCTTAGAGTGGTCATAATTGACAAAGATGTTTATTGGCAACTGGCAAGTCAGGGTAAACTGGGACACATTAATGGCAAAATAACAGAGCGCCGTAAATCGGACATTTTATGACAATTGAGAGTTAGGATATCTCATTATTCGTCGTGATTGTTGCATTCTATGCAACCAAAGATTTTGAGAGGATTTCTATTTCTCAGGACTGTTAAGGAGATTTGTTATCCAACAGCCCAAAACTATTCCTATGCTCCAAACATTGCTAGGGTTTATCAATCACAAGAAGAAATTTCTCAGCTGAGGCAGAGTGATAAACCCTTAGCTGATTACTTTGCTCGTCTCCAAGGTATGTGAGAAGAGCTGGACCATTATCAAATCTTTTAGTAGGGGTGGCAAGGGGCCAGGTATAGTTATGAATTATAATGATTTTTTAATAGGCCCAGTCCAAAGCCTGACACATTTACATAGGCTTTGAAGCCAAAACTTGACCCGATTGCCACCCCTACCTTTCAACCTTTAGTTCTCACTGATGCAGAACAATATCGGAAAGTTGTGGAGTATAACAGTATTTTTGAGTTTTTAGCTTGACTCAATTTATATTTTTAATTATCACAAGTTCAACTTCTGAGCAAAAATGAGTTACCATCTCTAAGTCAAGTACATTCCCTTGTACAGGAATAGCAAAGTAGACAGATTGTGATGCATAGTCCTATTAACAGTTCGGAACCTTCAACGTTGGCATCCACTACTCAACCTCAGAGATGAGGCAATGGTGGTAAACGTAAGCCGAGATGAAGTATGAATTCAGAGAAACATGACAAGTTGAAGTGCGACTAATGTGGGAGATCGAGGCACACTAAAGAGACATGTTGGGATTTAGTTAGACGACCAGCTAAAGACACTAGTGCTACACCATCTTCATCAGCATCAACTCACAGTGCATTGTCTACGATTACTACATCATCGAGCTCACTACATGCTATTCATCCTTCTCCAAAGGAGATGTTGACAGTTCTCCAGGAGGAACTTGAAATCCTTCGCCATCTCTTCCCCCCAACTATATCACTCTTTTCCACCTTTCACACCTCTTGCCCAATCAGGTACCAGTGCTTCCGTTCATCATGTTTTTACTTTACCCTTTTGTTCGACTTGGATCATCGATTCAGGTGCTTCAGATCATATGCCGGGTATGTCCTTGATTTTTTCTTCCTATGAGTCATGTTCTAACAGTGTTACAGTGAAAACTACTAATGGTTCTCTTTCCTTAGTTTTAGGAAAATGATTCATCAGTGTTTCTCTGAATCTTTCTTTGTCGTTTGTTTTCCATATTCCTATTTCTCTGCTAATCTTCTTTTGGTTAGTTTCTCTACTAATCTTCTTTTGGTTAGTAGTCTAACCAAAAAATTAAATTACAATGTAACTTATTTTTCTACCTACTATGTGTTTCAGGATTTGACAACACAATGGCGGACTGGGAGTGGTCGTGAGGTAGATGGGTTATGTGTTGAGTCCCAATTGTTCTAAACTCGACCCAAAGTCTATGAATTATCTTTTCTTGGGTTACTCCTTCACTCAAAAAATGTATAAATGTTTTGACCCAGTTACCGAAAAGTATTTTGTTTCTATGGAAATAATTAGCACTATCCCATTTGATACGACAGTGGGATGAGGGATAAATAGAGATCAGAACCAGTCTAAAATTGCATCCGAACTCGCACCAGCAAGTCAAGAAACAGCCTGTTTTGTGGAAGTAGCATCTTGGAGAATGCGGTAAGAATCAATCTCACCCCAAGCCAGATTCAGATCAAGTTCAAACCCTAAGACAACCTCAACTTTTGGTAAGCAATAGCCCAAGGCAAGTGCTTATACCTCTTCTTCCTATCTCAAGTACGATTGCACCCTCTAAAATTTCTCTGCTTCCTATTTATTATGATGTCAATAGGACTAGGAGATTGCCTCTTTTCCAATCAATTAGTTTCAATTTGTACTTGAGAAATGCTAAACCAAGGAACTACGATACCACAGCCTAATCTGGAAAGGGTGAGACTTGTAAGGACTCAGTCATTGCCCTGTATTAACAATCTCACTGAAAACACACCTAGACCAGAGTCAGTGCTTCTAGATCCGATCCCACAAGACCGGCCTGGTTTGTTGGGGGAAGGCCAATCCCTGAATACCCCAACAATCCCATAGAGGTCTCAGACTGGGTCCTCAGTAATATCGAGGGCATTAGTAAACTCCTTGGCCTCTCATTCGAGGGGCACAAAAACAAGCTTAAAAATTTATTTCAAACTTTAGAAGCTTCAGGGTGTGGGGATGTCAAAAGGACTAATATTATGCCATCCTTAGATTTGGTGAGAAAATCAGCAAGGGAACTGAGGAGATTCGAGTGTACTTCGAGTCATAGAGTTGCTTCTAGAAATCCAAGGTCAGATAAGGGTACTTCGAGTTGTCAAATCTAAGCCTCCTATTATGGAACATTATGCCATTCTTAATTAATCGAATGTCTTCCCGTATTTTGGACTTTCAGCCTCTGATTTCCCTGTTGTCTCCTCAGCTTCTTTATTTCCAGTGACCCCGCGGATCTTTGGTTGTATTTGTTTTGTGCATATCGTTCATTCTGATAGCACCATGGTTCAAAATATCGATACGTATCGGCCGATATATACCGGTTTTTCACATACCCGATATGAAGATATGGGTGAAAAAAAAAATTTCATAGTATCGTAAACGTATCGGGTGTATCGGTACCGATACGGTGCAATACGGTGCGATAAGAAAGGTCAACAAAAAAAAAAAAAGTTGCAGACGCAGAGAACCATCAATAAATAAAAAAGAGATTCGCACGGATGCTACTGCAAGTCTGCAAGACAGTCAAAACATCAAGACCTAAAAAATATTTAAAGTGATCGCAATCCCATACGAACCTGCAAGACTACAACCTATAGGCTATAGGTTCTTGGTTAAACAGTAAACCCGTGAATATGATGAATGAGTTCTCTAATCTCTATAAGTATTGAAAAATTTCAAGAGGAGATTAAGAGAATGAGATTGAGAAGTAGAAAAAGAAAAAAAAAATCAGATTTGTGGTACAGAGTAGAGATTAGAGAAGGAGGAGGATACTAGGGTACATACCTGTGCCTCCACCGGTGATCATTGTCGTTGCCTTCGTCGCATTCTCCATCGCCATCACTTGAAGAAGCCGAAGAGAAGAGCTAGCCCCTTTGCCCCTTTCAGCCAGAGTCTCAGACTCTTAATCCGTAAGATTTAAGCTTCTGTGTTATTAAATAGATGTAGAGGGCATACTATAATCACTCTACACATTATATGTGTTGTTTGCTAAACTCACTCTACAGTCTACACATCATATTGTTTGTTTGCTAAACTCACTCTACATATCATATGTGTTGTTTGCTAAACTCACTTTGCATATCATATGTGTTGTGTTGTGTGTTTTTTTTTTTAGGTTAATGTGTGTGTGGTGTTAACCTTTCACCAAAATGAGATTTAAGATACACTAATACTTAGGGTTTGATCTTTTAAAAAAAAAACCCTAGAATAATATTTAAACTCTAGTTAATTTTTTTTTATATTTATTTCTAAAAACCAATATTAGACATTTGTCCCTTTTAGTGACTACTAATCACACCCTAAGGTAAATAATTTTTAACTCTAATTAAAAAATTTTATATTTATCTTTCAAAACCAATATTAGAGTTAGACATGTGTCCCTTTTAGTGACTATTAATCACACCCTAAGGTTAAGATTTTTTTACTCTAGTTAATTTTTTTTTATATTTATTTTTAAAAACCAATGATTGTTACTCACCCCCTTAAGGTTAAGAATTTTAAACTCTAATTAATTTTTTTTATATTTATTTTTGAAAACCAATATTAGAGTTAGACAAGTGTCCCTTTTAGTAACTATTAATCACACCCTAAGGTTAAGAATTTTTAACTCTAGTTAATTTTTTTTATATTTATTTTTGAAAACCAATATTAGAGTTACACGTGTCCTTTTTAGTGACTACTAATCACACCCTAAGGTTAAGAATTTTTAACTTTAGTTAATTTTTTTTATATATATTTTTAAAAACCAATATTAGAATTAGACATGTGTCCCTTTTAGTGACTATTAATCACACCCTAAAGTTAAGAATTTTTAACACTAGTTAATTTTTTTTATATCTATTTTTAAAAACCAATATTAGAGTTAGACAAATGTCCCTTTTAGTGACTATTAATCACACCTTAAGGTTAAGAATTTTTAACTCCAGTTAATTTTTTTTATATTTAAAAATCAATATTAGAGTTACACGTGTCCCTTTTAGTGACTATTAATCACACCCTAAGGTTAAGAATTTTTAACTTTAATTAATTTTTTTTATATTTATTTTTAAAAACCAATATTATAGTTAGACAAGTGTCCCTTTTAGAGACTATTAATCACACCTTAAGGTTAAGAATTTTTAACTCTAGTTAATTTTTTTTATATTTAAAAATCAATATTAGAGTTACACATGTGTCCCTTTTAGTGACTATTAATCACACCCTAAGGTTAAGAATTTTTAACTTCAGTTAATTTTTTTTATATTTATTTTTAAAAACCAATATTATAGTTAGACAAGTGTCCCTTTTAGTGACTATTAATCACACCTTAAGGTTGAGAATTTTTAACTCTAGTTAATTTTTTTTATATTTAAAAATCAATATTAGAGTTACACATGTGTCCCTTTTAGTGACTATTAATCACACCCTAAGGTTAAGAATTTTTAACTCTAGTTAATTTTTTTTATATTTATTTTTAAAAACCAATATTAGATTTAGACAAGTATCCCTTTTAGTGACTATTAATCACACCCTTAAGGTTAAGAATTTTAAACTCTAGTTAATTTTTTTTATATTTATTTTTAAAAACCAATATTAGAGTTAGACAAGTGTCCCTTTTAGTGACTATTAATCACACCCTAAGGTTAAGAATTTTTAACTCTAGCTAATTTTTTTTATATTTATTTTTAAAAACCAATATTAGAGTTACAAATGTGTCCTTTTTAGTGACTATTAATCACACCCTAAGGTTAAGAATTTTTAACTCTAGTTAATTTTTTTTATATTTATTTTTAAAAACCAATATTAGAGTTAGACAAGTATCCCTTTTAGTGACTATTAATCACACCCTTAATTAAGAATTTTCAACTCTAGTTAACTTTTTTTATATATATTTTTAAAAACAAATATTAGAGTTACACATGTGTCCCTTTTAGTGATTATTAATCACACCCTAAGGTTAAGAATTTTTTAACTCTAGTTAATTTTTTTCATATTTATTTTTAAAAACCAATATTAGAGTTAGACAAGTATCCATTTTAGTGACTATTAATCACACCCTTAAGATTAAGAATTTTTAACTCTAGTTAATTTTTTTTATATATATTTTTAAAAACAAATATTAGAGTTACACGTGTGTCCCTTTTAGTGACTATTAATCACACCCTAAGGTTAAGAATTTTTAACTTTAGTTAATTTTTTTATATATTTTTAAAAACCAATATTAGAGTTAGACATGTGTCCCTTTTAGTGACTATTAATCACACCCTAAGGTTAAGAATTTTTAACTCTAGTTAATTTTTTTTATATTTATATTTAAAAACCAATATTAGAGTTAGACAAGTATCATTTTTAGTGACTATTAATCACCCTTAAGATTAAGAATTTTTAACTCTAGTTAATTTTTTTTATATATATTTTTAAAAACAAATATTAGAGTTACACATGTGTCCCTTTTAGTGACTATTATTCACACCCTAAGGTTAAGAATTTTTAACTCTAGTTAATTTTTTTTATATTTATTTTTAAAAACCAATATTAGAGTTAGACAAGTATCCCTTTTAGTGACTATTAATCACACCCTTAAGATTAAGAATTTTTAGCTCTAGTTAATTTTTTTTATATATATTTCTAAAAACCAAGGTTAGACACATGGCTATTTTAAATCCTATTAATGATACATATTAATCTTCATGAATTATTCTTACATAAATTTCACTTTGACAGTTTGACATGGCCCCAAAGAAAGACAAAGGTAAGGCAACTGCTACGACTCAACCCAAAGAGCGTCTCAGAGATATAGGTTGGCAATATGGGGAGTCTGTAGACGGGTCAAGGTATCTTATACGATGTAAATATTGTGGATTTTTGTCTAAGGGTGGTGGGATCACTCGACTCAAAGAACTTTTGGCGGGTATAAAAACAAATATTCACACATGCCCGAAGTGCCTGAGAGAGATTAGTCTGGCAATGATAAAACATCTACAAGAGAACAGAGTTGAGAAGCAGCGATTAGCGTCGGAGAGGGAAAGCTTTAGGGCTACACTAATGGGACATGATGGTAACAGTGTGTCAGTGACGATGATGATGAGGGTTATGATGATAATGGTATGACTCAACTCGAGAGAAAGCAGTTAGAGACAGCAATGAGGCGTTCTAGGCAGAAGGCAAGGAATACAGAGGACATGCAGAGATTCCAAGGTTCAAGGCATGGTTTTGGTGGTTCACAGCGTGAGATCGGGGGTTCAAGCATGGGCAGGAGAGGTGGGATACAGAGGTCACAGAGCATACGCGAGACATTTGATCGGTATGTTCCGACAATGTTAAAATCGAAGTCCAAGAAAGGTACAGGTCTGAGCATTGAGGAGATAGACCCTCACATGTACAAGGAGAAGGGGGCATCTCAAAAGAAGCTTAAGGAAACGTGGTCTGGAGGAAGTATAGCACATAAAGTGAAGAGAGCGATTGGAAAATTCTTCATTTTTAATCACATCCCATCTAATGCTGCGACATCTCCATACTATCAGACCATGATAGATGTGATCCAGAAAGGAGGGTCAGGCATAAAGGACCCAACCCCTATGAGATCACTGGTCCATTACTTGATGAGGAGATTGCCGAGATTCGCACGCACATCGAGCAATTTAAGAAGAATTGGGAGACCTACGGGGTCACTATCATGTGTGATGGTTGGACCGGGCCGACGAGGATATCACTGATTAATTTCCTTGTTTATTGTGATGGAAAGACAATATTCCACAAATCTGTCGATGCATCTAGCTTCATCAAAGATCATGTCTATCTCTATCAGTTAATCGACGATGTCATAGAGGAGATTGAAGAGGAGTATGTAGTGCAAGTTGTCACAGACAACCAGTCGTCATTCAAAAAAGCCGGTGAGCTATTAATGACAAAGAGGAAGCACATTTACGGGACACCGTGTGCAGCTCACTGCATCGATTTAATGTTGAAAGGGATTGGACATAGACAGTTAGTGCAGGGGGTGGTCGAACAAGCCCGAAAGATAACAAATTATATACATAATCACAACTGGGTCTTGAGTCTAATGAGAGAGCACACCATTGGGGAGCTACTACGGCCAGGGATCATTCGATTCGCCACTAACTTCATTGTCATTCAGAGTATTACAGGACAGAAGGCAAGACTCAAGAGAATGTTTATGTCGGATAGGTGGAATGAATACTCACATAGTGGCACTGTTAATACGAAGAGGGTAGAAGAAATTATCTGCAGTAACCAATTCTGGAATTATGCACGTCGGGTGGTAGAGATACTCGAGCCCATTGTGAAGGTCCTAAAGATGGTTGATGGGGACAAGAAAGCGACGATGGGTTATGTTTACGAGGGAATGAGATTGTCAAAGTTGGCAATTCGGGCAGCTGTCCCAAGGTCTTATAAGGGCTATTGTAAAATTATAGATCAGAGGTGGGATAAGCAGCTCTTACATGACATCCACGCAGCAGGTAACATTTCATTTCTAGTTTATTTACTGTCGTATTGGGCATTAGCATTTGCATTTTAACATGACATATTTTTTCAAAACAGCCTATTATCTTAATCCCGTCTATCACTATGCAAATAACATCAACACTTATGAGTCCTTGATAACATCCTTGAAGAACGTTGTGCAAAGGTAGAGAGAAATCCATCTAATTCTGCGGCACTCATGGAGGTAAAAGCCAATATAACATATAAATAAATGTACTTATGAGTTGTGTTGTATATATACTGGAATAAACTTGATACCCCACTTCTTTATTTGTAGTGTAAGATATTTCGAGATACCATGTATGGGTTTGGTCATACAAAGGCAATAACAGGAAGGAAGAAGACTGATCCAGGTAATTCAGTTGCTAATGCAGTGTAAAATATTTCTGATTTATTAAACTAATGAAATTCTAATAGGATTCTAATGCCTCATGCAGCTGAATGGTGGTTGCTATATGGTATGGATGCCCCTAATCTAAGGAAAATTGTTATACGGGTTCTATCCCAAATTGCATCATCTAGCCGCTGTGAAAGAAATTGGAGCACATTCTCCTTGATTCATTCAAAGCCTCGTAACCGGTTAAATTACGAGAAATTGGAGCGATTGGTGTACGCACATTATAATATGAGATTACGACTTAAAGAGCTTACTAAGGATGCTCGGAGGGGCGATGTACCATACGATCCAATAGACCTTAGTCATATATTTGAAGAGGATGATGCATTGGATGCTTGGTTAGGTGATCTAGGGGAGCCAGTTTTGGATGAACCAGGAGATCCTGCTCGACCTAACACATATCTAGCGAGATGCATCGATGATTGTATGGTGGATTCAAAACCTTCAGGTGGAGCTGGGATGAGCCAAAGGCGACATAGTCAGGCTGGCTCGAGTGGGGCTAGACCGGGTAGGGGTAATGTTGATGACGACGACGAGTTCAATGAATTGATGAGGACTCCGAGGTCTCAGGAGGAAAGGGTTCATGATCAGGGAGTTGCAGAGATTAGTGAAGACGACGATAATGATGACGATGGTGGTGATGATGGTGGTGATGACGGTAGTGGTGATGGTGGGGATGTTGGGAGTTCGTCACATGGACAGTCACATATACAGCCACAACCAGAGGAAAATCAGGTGCAGAGGCATGATATTGTATTTACAGAGGAGCAGTATTTCGACCATGCCACTCAGGACAGTAATCATGGTACGCGTGCACCCTCTAGTGGTCGTCAAAACCAGACATACACTCGACGACGTCATGGTACTGGACAACAACTGAATGATATGATTCATGGGATGAATCAAATTAGTGTCGATGAACATAGTTATCCAGTTGGAGGATATGGATATGAGAGTGCATAATCATCTTCTTATGGTTATGGTTATGATGCCCCAACTCAACCTTACTTATCAGGAGCCACTGGTTATGATGCTTAGTCCTAGTCTTCGACTGAGAGTTATGGACAGATCACGACTCAACAGCATGCATATGTACAAATGTACCTGGGCATGTACCGCACGATGATGACTTGGACATAGTGGTGTCATCATGTCTGGAACACTTATAATGTATTACTCTACTCAATTCCTGATCCCACAATGATAGAGTATGAGCCGGCACGAAACTCAATGTGGTATTGAGTTTCTATCATGTATGTAATTTGATTTGTGAATGCAAATGTCTATATATTGTCATACTTTTGATTTATGAATACAAGTGAGTTTCTATCACTTGGTTAAGTAACTATGGTTTGTATTTTCATACATATTTATCAGCGCGCACGCCTTTTTTAACTTATAAATGTCTTAACTCTCATATGTATGACTATGAATGTAGTTGGAGGCCTTCATTTAGTTTGTTTTTAACTTATATTTGCATTAAAAGAGGTTTTATGCAAGGTATCCAAGTTTTTATTGCATATCCAAGCTTTTTTTAACGTATCTTGAATTTTTACGCCGTATCCAACCAATACGGTACCGATATGCCGATACGTATCCTATTTTGGGCTAAGCGATACGGTGACCGATACCGATATTTTGAACCATGGATAGCACGAAGCTCGATCCAAGGCCCTTCGATGTATTTTTCTTGGGTATGCTCCTACTCAGAAGGGGTATAAGTGTTATCGTCCCCCTTCTCGTCGATCCTGTGTTTCTATGGTTGTTACCTTTTTTTATTCTACTCCATATTTTTTTGCCCAGCAGACATCTCTTCAAGGGGAGAGCATTAGTGAAGAGATATCTTCTCTACCTATTCCTATGTTCCCCTCTGATAGGGTTCATCGAATGTCTGAGGAGATAGTGGACATGGGGAGTGTGAACCCTTAGTCAAGGAATTGCAAGTGTACAGGCGAAGCCAGAAAGATCCTGAAGTTTCAATTGCTCTTAGGAAAGATACTAGATCTTGCACTTTGCATCCTATTTCAAACTTTGTTTCCTATCATGCTTTATCTTCCTTCTATCGCTCTTTTGACTTGGCTTTTCTTTTGTATCTGTCTCTCGTAGTTTAGTAGATGCATTGTTCCAACTAGAATGGAAACAGGCCATAGAAGAAGAGACTCTTGAAAAAGATACTACCTGGGATATGGTTCCCTTACCTAGAGGAAAGAAGCCGGTTGGGTGTAGGTGGGTGTTTACAGTCAAACACTACTCAAATGACTCGATCAAGAGATACAAAGCACGCCTAGTTGTAAAAGGGTATTCTCAAAATTACGGCATAGATTATCAAGAGACGTTTGCTCCAATTGCAAAGATGAACTCAGTCCTCCTATCTCTTGCAATCAATCAGGATTGGCCCTTATTTCAACTTGATGTGAAGAATGCATTTCTTCATGGTGATTTGGAGGAAGAGGTGTATATGTTACCTCCTCCTAGTTTCAAATGCCCCTCAGATAAAAGAAAAGTGTGCAAACTGAAGAAGGTATTGTATGGACTAAAGCAGTCTCCCAGAGCATGATTTGAGCGATTTTGCAATGCAATGGTGAAGAATGGTTACAAACAAAGTCAAGCAAATCACACATTGTTCCTCAAGCGATCTCATCAAAAGGTGACTATCCTAATTGTTTATGTGGATGACATTGTGGTAACAGGTGATGATATGAATGAGATAGAGTCACTAAATGGCAAGTTAGCAAAGGAATTTGAGATCAAAGATCTTGGACTTCTAAAGCACTTCCTTGGGATTGAAGTTGTCAGGTCAAAGAAGGGCATCTTTGTCTCTCAGCGCAAGTATGTACTTGATCTTCTCGAGGAGACAGTCAAGATGGGTTGTAAGCCATGTGATACACCCATAGACTTGAATCATAAACTTAGTGAAAATAGTGGGGAACGTTTGTTGGATGCTGGGAGGTACCAAAGACTTGTTGGTAGACTTATATATTTATCTCTTACCAGGCCAAACATTATTTATGTTGTCAGTGTAGTCAGTCAATTCATATATTCACCAACTACTGGACAACTAGACGAGGTAAATAGAATTCTCCACTATTTAAAGTCGTCTCCTAGGAAAGGCTTGTTGTATACCTATAATGGGAACTTAAGGGTTGAAGCTTATACCGATCCAGATTGGGCTGGCTCAGTTTCTGAGAGGCGCTCCACTTCGGGGTATTGCACTTTTATTGGAGGTAATCTTGTCACATAGAGAAGTAAAAAACAGAATGTGGTTGTTAGATCCAGTGCAGAGGCAAAATTTAGAGCTATAGCACACGGGGTGTGTGAGCTACTCTGTCTTCGATTACTCATGAGTGAGACTGGACTTCCCACTGAAGCTCCTATGAGCTTATATTTTGATAATAATGCAGCTATTGGTATTGCTCACAATCATGTGCAGCATGACCGAACCAAGCATATTGAGGTAGATCGTCATTTCATCAAGGAGAAGTTGAAGGCATGTTATATTTGTACTCTGTTTGTGAAATTTGATGATCAACCGGCTGATGTATTGACTATTGGGAGTACTCAGTTTCGAAATATTGTTGGCAAGTTGGGCATGAGTGATATCTACGTACCAACTTGAGAGGGAGTGTTGAATAAGGCCTTATTGACTTTATGGGCCTTATGTTTATGTGTTTTATTTTACCTTTTATACATTGTATGTTGGATATACTATTTTTTTTATATAAAATCACGCAAATATATAGATGAAAGAAAAACAAGCAAAGAAGAAAAACATGACAGAACCCAGAGTGCCTCTAGGAAAACGAGCTCCCTGCCATTTGGCCCAAAGAGCCTACAGTATGTCCAAGATCCCCCCTGCCAACCTGGATGGGCACCATTCCAAAACCAAGACACGAGCTTTTGAATAGATACTATGGACTGATGAGTGGGAGTCCTCAAAGACTCTCTTGTTCCTCTCTTTCCAAATGGACCATGCTATAACCCCTCGCAATACCCGCCAGATAGCCTTCCTCGATACATCCCCAATTACCAGATCCCAACAAGATAAGAAATTTCGAAGAGAAGAGGGAAAGACCCAGTTCATGCCCACTCGAGAAAGAAATGAACTCTTTATATACTATTAGCATACCATTAGTGGAATATAAATAATAAAGCATGGGAGAGAGAGATATTAACTCTCTCTAATCTTTTCCAAATTTCTTTTTCTTCTTCCTCTTTCTCAAACCCTAGATCTAAACCTTAAAACCTATTCTGTTCAAACCAACTCTTTTTCCTTTAACAATCAACTCATTGTCATTTTAAAATTGTCACTTAATCCTTCTACTAATCACCCCGTAAGTACATCTGTTTGATTTTGGAACCTGAAGTAAATTTTTAAATTCTGGATTTCATTATTCTTTTAATTTTTGTTGTTTTCTTTGTATAGTTTGTAGTCAGATGTTATTTGTGTTCTTCGTTGTTGGGCTCGGATTGTTTAGAGAATAGTAGGTAATTATTGAAGCTTTCGGTAAAGTTTGGGCATTAAATTTTGTTTTAATCACACTAATTTGCAAGCTAGTTAGATATTAATTTTTATATTTTGAAAGAGAACGATGAAAAGAGCAAAAAAATCAGTTTAGCTCCTATGAGATGAAAAATAAATCATCTTTTTTTCCCAATCAGAAATTTAGATGAATCTAGATTCAATTTTAAAATATCTGATTTAACATTGTAGTGAGTGAAACTCCTCCTATATTTGCTATGGAGAACATCAGAATCGAATTAAGAACAGGACTGACAAAAGGATTAGAAACCTCAAAGTGTGAAGTAAGCTACAACTCCAAAGGGTACGCCAGGATAAAAGATGACAAAAGTCAGGAAAGAACATTGGGATTAATAAGTTGTCAGTGTGAAGATTCTCAATTTGAATGTTGGAGGTCAGGGATATTTAAAGAAGGGAGAACCATTGAAGCGCTGGTGCACAGAAGCCAATCATAGTATAGTAATGTTGCAACTTGCAAACAACTAAACTGTGACAGATGGATAAGAAAGTTGTACAAGGTATATGGGGAGCATATATTGGAATTGTGTGTGCATGGTTCTCCATGTGGTATTGTGATAACATGGTACTTAAGGAAGTGGAATGCATTGAGGTACAGGTTTCTAACTTTTCAATTTCTAACATTGCAGAAAACTAAACACTTGCAAATGGATAAGAAAGTTGTACAAGGTATATGTGGGAAGAAACAGGGATGGTGTGAGTTTCCAGCTAATTCTTCTGCATGTGATAATGAGCTAATATGGGATTTAGGGAAGTGAAGAACTGAGGAACGGGTGTATAACTTTTCGGTTCACTTATTCTCAAGTTGATTTCAGATCGTTTTGCATGGACTTTGACAAATGTCTATGGGCTAATAATTGAAGGAATAAAAAACAGTTGCAATTTCAAGTTTTCCAACATCAATTTAATGAGAACTCCGTGGTGAGTGAGGGATGACTTTAACGTCATCAAATTCTCCCATGGAAAACGGAGGAAGTAGAAGCACTCGAAGTTTGCATGGTTTTGAGGACTTTGTAACCAGATGCAAGCTCAATGCCAGATTCACTTAAGTCTTATTTTCAGGAGAATGCGGAGAATCAACAGGTTTCTAGTATCCATAATGGGAAACGAAAAATGGCAAGCTCTATAAGGAAGCCCTGGCGAGGCCCCATTATCCAATTCAATGTCTACCAAGGGAATTAAAAGTGGTCAAGCCCTTTTAAGGAAGTTGGGAGATGTTGGTCAAGTTGTAAGGTGGGAGGTTGGGGGGATTATTCATCTACTAAGAAACTCTAGCTCTTACAGGCAAAGTTGAGGTTATGGAATAAGTATTCTTTTGGATGTTGGGAGAGCCAAATGTTAAAACTTAAAGTTCTCAATGAAATTTGTAGAATTGAGATGATTAAATAAGAAAGAAATCCTGGGGTGGGTGAATCTCAGGAAAGGCACTGAATAAAATTGGAGTATGAAGAGATTTTGAAAAGGGAGTAAATGGAGACATAATCAAGACAGAAGTAGATTAAAGAAGGTAATGGTAGCATGAGCTACGTTTTCAGGATTGTTAATGGGAAAACTGGAGAAGAAAGAAGAATTTTATCTCCAAACTGATGGTCGACAATAATGTGGTGGAAGATTTAGTCGAAGTAGAAAGTGCAATTATTTCCTATTTCACTCATCTCTTTTCCGAGGATGAAAGTAGACTGAAAATGGTGGAATAAAGTGGGGTCGGAATCCTGAGGATAGAGCAGATTTGCTAGAAGAAGAAAATTCATAGTGAGGAGATTAAGGAAGCTATCTTTGAGTTCATCAAGGATAAAGCCTCGGGCTGAACTGAATTTTCCTTGGATTTCTACCAAGAGAATAAAGACATCATAAAAGAAGATATTACTAGTGTCTCTGCAAGCAAAAAGTGGTCAATAAGAGTATGAATGCAACCTTCTTTAACCCTCATCGCAAAGAAGGAGGCGTCATTGGTCCTGAATATTTTAGGCCTACTAGTTTCAAGGGGAGCCTACAAAATTCTGTCTAAAACACTCTGAGAGGTTCAGGGAGGTGTTGATTAGGTTAGATCCCCTGTGCAATGTGCCTTTCCCAAGAGCATACAAATTCTTATTGCTTCTGAATGTGTAGAAGTACAGATGAAGTCAGGTCATGAAAGAGTAGTGGTGATGTTAGGATTGGATTTTAGAGAAATCTTATGATTGTGGATTAGGATTTCCGAGATTCTTCACTTGAAAATAAAGGTTTCGGTTCAAGACGGAGGAAAGGGATCAGTGATTAAGTTTCATTGGCCCACTTTTCATTTCTCATTAATAGATCCCTGAGGGTGCATTCATTTCAGGGGATTTTGGGGGAAAGAAGGTGAAAGTGGGAGAAACCCTAAACTTTCA
The DNA here is from genome assembly GCA_015143295.1 of Tetracentron sinense. Lineage (NCBI taxonomy): Eukaryota > Viridiplantae > Streptophyta > Magnoliopsida > Trochodendrales > Trochodendraceae > Tetracentron > Tetracentron sinense. The sequence goes on from CM026568.1 coordinate 9,284,767, forward strand.
CCATGTTTGGTTTGAGGAAAAGTAGGTAAAAAGTTTTCTCTACTATTTGCTGCATCATATACATAGTTAGTGCATTTGTCATAGTTAGCAGCTCCGTATCAAGGTCATCATCGATATCGTCACTCTCATCAATATCCTCATTATCATCAATAAGGTAACCTTTAGACTTGTCATCAGGTGTGTTAGGATAGGGTAAATGGGTGAGAGAAAAGAAAGTATAGTAATAGAAAAGAAAGTAAAAGAAATGTGTAATTCCTCTTGTGTGTTTAGGCTGAGAGAAAAGTGTTAAGGGAATACAATTATACAAAAGGTAAAATTGGAATAGCAAAGCTTTCACCAACTTTTCTTTCACAATTCCTTCCTTTTGAAAGAATATGTTTTGGAGGTAAGTCGGAGAAAACTACCCACAATAGAGAAAACTTTTTACCTACTTTCCCTCAAATTCCCTCAAACCAAACATGGTGAAAGTGGGGGTTTCTCCCACTTTCACCTACTTTCCCTCAAAATCCCCTCAAACGAATGCACCCTACAATGGGTAGGTTTCTCACACTTACCCTCAAACATATTCCTTCAAAAGGAAGGACTTCTGATAGAAAAGGTGGTTAATGCTGTCATTCCAATTTTACCCTTTGTACAAATGTATTCCTAAGAGAGAGTAAGGGGCAATTTTGGAAAAACTTACAATTTCCCTTCACACTTTTCTCTCAACTCAAACACAGGAGAAATTACACATTTCTTTTAATTCTTTTCTTTTACTTTATTTTCTTCTCTCAACCATTTACCCCAACTGAACATACCAAGGTTTTTTTTTTTTTTTGGGCACTGAACACACCAAGGTTTCTTCCCTTCTATTAGAGGAATTCGTTAAGGTGATCCCTTATCACCATTTCTCTTCACCATTGTGGGAGATCTTACGAGCGGAATCTCAAAAACGGAATCTTTTAACCTTATTAGAAGTTTCCAAGTGGGAAGGAGAAGAGTGGAGATGCCTCACCCCAATTTACAAATGATACCATTCTCTTTCGTGAAGCTGATGAAAACATGCTATTGAACTCAGATTAAGTCTAAAGTGCAAGTAAGATCATGCCTGAAAATGAATTTGGAATAAAGTAGTTTGGTGGGTATCAACTTGGAAGAGAATGAAGTTAGGAGGTGCGCAGAAACCTTAGGTCACGGTATTGAGAAATGGCCTACCAGATACCTTGGCCTTCCTCTTGTGCCAACCCTAACTCCACCATTTGGGTCCTAATCGTGGAAAAGTTCAGGAAAAGATTGGCATCCTGAAAGAGAAATTGCATATCAGTAGAAGGTATATAAACGCTCATAAACTACACTCTCTGGTGTCCCTGTATACTACGTCTCTCTTCAAGGCCCTTAACAAAGTTATAAAGAAGCTTGAAACGGATTAGGAGAAGTTTCCTATAGAAAAGTAATGCGGCAAGGAAGGATCACTTGGGATGACAGAATGTTGTTAAGCTGAAAGAGGAAGGTGGTTTGAACATATAAAGGTTAAAGGAGAGGAATGTTACCCTATTGGGAAAGGCATTGTGGAGATTTGTCCTCGAGCCAAATAATCTTTAGGTCTCGGTTGTTAAAACTTAGAAGTATGGTATTGACTTTAATGTGTGGGATTACACACCTGCTTATAGAATGAACCTTAGTTGTCCCTGGCTTTTAGAAGCTTAGCACAAAATGGACACCAAGAAAGTACCCATTGTTGTATCAAGCGCTGCAAACTTCTTATCCTATATTAGCCAGATACCCCTAAAGTTCCAATGGACGGAAGATCAGCGAAACCAAAAGAGCCAGGACCCACATCTCCCTAGTCAAATATGCCTCTACTTGAAACTCTTTGGTCTCCTGAATACGTAACGTATTTGGCCTTCTACTTCTAATCAAGTTTTAAGGACTGCTTTTCTCTCCTCACTTCCAAGCACTTTTATATTGCAAGATGGGATTTTTAGAATAATCTTAAAACTTGGAAAGATCCCCTAGACCTTCAAATGCAGCCCACCTTTTCCCTTCCCAGCCCCTTCTTGTAATTAACATTCGAGGCAATCTTTTTCAGATGTTATATTAGTCTTTACTCTTTCATTGTGTACATTCAGCCGTATGCCCTCTCTTTTCTTTCCTTTGCCCTCTTCAAATTCCTAAAAGAGTAACAAAGTATCATTCTAAAAGACCTATGTAAGAAATGTCAGGAAACTTCCGAAATTTTGACATTTACTAAGCACCCATTCCGACAATCTTTTCCAAATTCTAGTTTGACTTATTGAATCTTATGAATACACTGCTACCAGGTCCCTCCCTTCCATTCAACAGTAATCCTCTCATACCTCGATACGGCGATACACCCACATGTTGACCATCAGAAATTGGGTTCGACCTTAACGGCCGATGGAAACATCTCACAGCCTCTATACACCAACCAGCACATCTAAAATAACAAATTTCACAAATATATTGAAAAATTTGTGAATTATTAGCGAATTTTTGGTCCCCTGATTTATTCGCCAAACTATTGGCGACTTATTGAATAATACGCGAATTTTCCGAATAATTCGCGAATTACTTGTAAAAGTCACGTCTCTTGCATTTAATTCAGTTATTGTTTTTCAGACATTTGTGGTTTTATGTAGGGGTAGTCTTCTAAAATGGCTTTCTTTAAAAGGGGATAATGAATTGGGTAAATGGTCTTATTCATCATGATAATGAAAAGAGCCCTATGATTATGGCTATGGATCTTATTGAAATAGCACTACCGATAGTCTTGGTTATTAACAAGCTCATGGGTCTTTTTACATGATTGCATGTGTAGCTCATCACTCAGACTACCCACAATTAAGGGTATTTGTGAGTATTGATGCTCGAAATTAAAAGTAGTATATTCGAGAGTATACCAGTTGCTACTAGGGTTATATGTTTTAGGCTCAATACTACCATTACCTAGAGCAGTAAGCTTCGAGAACCTCCTCGTCAAAACATAGATGATGACTTCGAGCCACGTTAGATATCTATGTGGTCATGAGTCATGACTAATGGTTAGAGAGTTTATGAGTGGTATATTGTGATATACCTCTTTTTACAAATCTTTTATTATATTAAACTCATTTTGTGCATATTTGGCCTTATAGTTTTAGATTGCGCATGGTACTACATGTGATTCTTATATTTGATACTATACATGCTTCTATTTTATTATGCAATTAGTTATGGATATATATTTATGCTTAGTTATTCATTCTCTAAAGTTTCATCTTAAATTTCTAATGTTTGCTTAATATTTCCTGTATTTCTTAATTTTAAAATTTCCTTGGACTTCTTTAAACTTTCTTGAAGCCTTTCAACTTCCCTAATGACAAAAGTTTACACTGACACCAAAGCTTAAAACCTTGTCATCCACTTTCACCATCATCTTACTCAAAGTCTCGGCTATCATAACAAACAATAGAGGCAAAGGGGGTAGCCTTGGCGGAGCCATTGAGAGCTGAAAAAGTATTTTTCTGGCACCTTGTTAACCTAAATGGAGAAACAGGATGTCGATACACACTTCCACATCCACCCTCTCTATTAGGCCCTAAACCCATAAGATTAATTTTGGGGTAACGGAGGGTGTTCCAAACCCTTCGAGGCAAGGACTAGTCCCTTAGGTGTCCGGCTGTCCGCACTGACCCACTCAAAATTTTCCCTACAGACGCCATGGTAAGTTGAAGAGTGAGAGTTGAACACACAGCCACAAGGAGCAAACCCGGGATACTAGCCAACTACACCAACCCCTGGTGGGTTACAAAACTCATACGAAGTACAAACAAACACATTATCCAAGTACGACCAAACCAATCAAAGTGAGATCCATCTGCAATAGAATCCCACACTCTCGGGTTCACCCTAAAAGAGAGTCAGAGGCATAAATTTTCCAAAGCCGCCTTCCCTAGTTAAAATTGTCTTAGGACCAATAATTAATTAAAAGTAGAAATCCCACCAGGATGACCCAAGAAACACCATGAATGTTCAAGGAAACAAGTCATGTCTTAATTTAGTACTAGGAATGGGGAGAAGACCCAAAATTTCTTTCTTGACATTTTTGCCACGCTAAATCGCTAATAATAAGATCTATTTTTATTTTATAGAGAAGTGCTGGAGTTTGAAAGTATGAGTCATTGATTGTTCAACAACACAAAGGGGGAAAAAAAGGATGAGATAAGAGATCTAAAATCGCTACCAAGACAAAACATCCAAGAATCCTTATGAAGACAACCTATTGATAAAAAACATAAAATAAATAAAATAAAAAAGACAACACAACAGAAGGAATTGATCTCTATTTCCAAACTTCACCTTCAACAAGGATAGATTTATTTCAATAATTTTTTTGTCTTTCTATCCCGAATCATGTGTTGTTCTCATAAGACTAAGAGGTCTATTCACAAGCACATACGCCACTTGAGAAGCACATACATACTATGATATTTATTGCATTATTAAAACTAAAGTTGAATCCTTGAGCCATTTCTTGATGTATCAAATAGTTAGTTCGAACTTTGCAGAACTAAAGGCCATCGCTTCAATTTAAAATTTGAAAATATTAGGCGGTTCAGAGCAATCCATATCCTTGGACAGCTTCCATGGGAAATTAGATAATGAAATCAATATCTTGGAGCTACCATGAAGTCAATACAAAATCCATGGAATATAGTAGAAACAAATGGGAACTTGAGTAGAAACAAATGGGAACTTCTAATTATCCATGGAATCTAGTAGAAACAAATGGGAACTTGAGTAGAAACAAATTGGAACTTCTAATTTTATGATCGCTTAAAAAAATCATGCCATGTTACTGAGACGTGGCATGGACCACTATCTTGATTCAAGAAAGCATCAGATCAGTTCCCCACTCCAAAGAACTCGGAAACAGAGCATACACTTTCATATAATCAAATCATCAAGTTTTTTTTTTGCACATTACATGATCCATTGAAACCTAACAGTTCACAAGTATCAGGCAATTTCCTCCACCTCTCGATCTCAAACCCACCACAAAACCTATTACTTCTCTCTCATCGAATATCCCAGGAAAATATCAAATGCTAAAATTATAGATGGGAATGATTTCTACGTCTACTTTATCATAAAATTCAAGCGGGATGGGAAACAAAACACGAAAAAAAAAAAAATAACCAATTCATCTCATTGTGAAAATAATCCCATCTCACCAAATGCATTAAACCACTAAAATGTCACACAGAAACCCTAGATTGTGAATATCAATTACAGTCCCAAACCCCATGAGAAAACCCCCAAAACCTAAATGAATGGAAAGAAAAGTTGATCGAAAGAACTGACCTGTGTTAAACGTTGGCAGTGCTGGGAATCAGAGGAATTCCATGCTTCTGATTCTGCTTCAATTTCTCTTGTTCTTCGCGGATCTTCTGCATCTTCAAGAGCCTTTCCATGACGAGCTCGTACTCGCATTTCTCGTAGACGTGACGCTGGTTCTCGCACTTCCATGGGAGGTAAAACTCAGAAACCCTGCATTTGTTGAGAGGGATGAGGAGATGCGCGCATTGGTCTCTATAGGACAGAGGAACCCTAGCTTCCACCATCTCCTCCTGCGATGCTATCATTTTCTTCGATGATCCTTCCACCTCCATCAGATCTCTCTCTCTCTCTCTCTCTCTCGCCTGTTTTCTCTTTGGCAGCTTTTTTATAGTTTTGTTTTCTGTTCTTCTACCAAGGCCTTCGCCCCAATCGTTAATCTCCCCTACAGGAAGTCCATTTTTTTAATTTTTTGTTTTTTTTTTTTTTTTTTTTGGAAAGAGCAAGAGTCACCTCCTCGGGCGGAGGAGGGGACTATTCCTCCTCGCTCTCACAAACACTTGGAACTATGGTTAAAAAATTAACCATCTCTTGTGGTTAATTTTTTTAAAAATATTTTTTCCTGAAAACAACCCTAGGAGTAACTGAATTTTAACCACAATTAATGGGAGAAAAAAGGGGACACGTGGACCCAAAAAGGGGGGCGAGACGATAAGTCACCTCCTCGGTAGGGGCGCCTCGGCTCCCATATTATTGTCATGTGTCCCCCTTCTAATCCCATTTAACTGTGGTTAAGATTCATCCACCCTTAGGGTTCACCCATCTACCCCTGGTTTTTAGAAAAATTAAATTAAAAAAATTTAACTAAAGGGTTAAAATAAATTAACCCAAGTTAAAGGGTTGACTATGTGAGAGTGAGAAGGAATAATCCCCTCCTCAGCCGACGTGGGGACTATTGCTCTTTTTTTGTAGTCATCATTTATCTACGTTAGTACGGCCAGTACATCAGATGTTAGTTTGGGCATTGGAGCTCTTGCGACTCATAACCTTGGGGGGATTGGATCCCCCGACCTCCCTCCATTGAAGGCCACAGCCCTACCACTCACGCAAAAGGCGGGGTGTAACTCCCATTAACTCAACCAAAAATTAAAAAAACTCTCATTATACTCGATTAGTTTTTTTTTAACTCTTTAGTTAATTTTTTTTATTTTATTTTTCTAAAAACGAAGGATAGATGGGTGAACCCTAAGGATAGATCAATCTTAACCACGATTAAATGGGGTTAGAAGGAGGACACATGGCAAGAAAATGGGAGCTGAGACGCCTCTCCCGTCACTGATCAAGGAGGTGATTATTTTCCTTTTTTTATAGGAAAATATAACACCTCGTTGGGGAGCGAAGAAAGACAGTTGGTCACCCTAGACGTGGTTAACGGACCATGTTGCTAGTGTGAACAGCTCGAGTTCGACTAATTAAAAGCTCGCTCGAACTTGTTTATTTAATAAATAAGTCAAGCCCGAACTAGATTTTCAAGCTTGTTGAACAAGTTGATTTTCGTCCCACGGATCGCAAATGGGTTTGCTCATTGTCTTGCTTCTTTTGGGCCTTCTCTTAGAACTCTTGATTATAATTCTTTTCCCCATATGTGTAGGAGGATTTTATCCATGTGTGATCAGCCAATTCTCATGTCTATAGCGGTTTGATGGCCTTTGGTTTGCTTTCAACAAAAAAATTTAACAAGCCAACCTCGAGTACGCACAAAACTACTCGGCTCATTAAAAGCTTGGCTCGATTATATGTATACTTCCCATACTAAAATATTTAAAATATACTTCTTTTATTTAAATTTTAAAATTAAATATAATTATTAGATACTAGTAAGATTTGAATTGCTTGGGTTCGGCTCAAGTTCATTTGCTAAAGCTCATGCTTGTTTATTTAATAAACAAGCTTGAACACGCCACTACTCGGTTATGCTCGGCTCAGCTAGATAACACCCCCTACCCCTTGCCATGTATCCTCTATTAACTTTCTTTAATTGTGGTTAAGATTCACTAATCATTGGGATTCATATTTCTAACCTTAATTATTTTTAAATAGTTAAAATATTAACTACTGTCAAAGAGAGCTAACCATTGTTTAAAAGGACACTTGGTGAGAAAATGGGTGAGGAAAAGCTGATTGGACTTTTATCATAATTAATAAATTAAGGATTAATGCGATTACTGGGAACACTCTCACAAAACATAGTTTAACTGTTAAAGGAGTGTGCACTCATTTTCTTACCTTTTACTTATTTTTAAATTTGAAATTGATAAAATAGTCTTTTTCATTACAAATCAAAATTCTGAACTTATATTTGTCACTCTCACACAAGCCAAGCTAGCTGGTGGTTCAACTTGGCTTGTTTGTGCCAAGCTCGAGCTAACATTGTCAGCAAGCGTAAACAAATCAAACCAATTTTTTATTTGACCTCAAATATTTAATCAAGCCAATATCAAAGTCATATCTTGTTCACTACCAAAAAGAAAAAAGTCATACTTTGTTCAGTTTGACATGGCTCGTCAGGGCTCAGTTTGACTTGAGTATTACTTTTTATAATGTTATTTATAGTAATACAAAATAATTCTTTTAACTTTCTTTATCATAGCTTATAATAATTTTTTATTAATAATAACCAAAAAATGTAAGAAATTAAAAACATAAACCCTAATTATTTATTCGATATCCTGAAGGACTACTCCCAAATCTTATTTTTGTACATGGATGTATTAATTTTTTGTAATTTCTTGTATTGTTATTTATAATAAATAATTTATTAAAATTATACAAAATTGAACATAATAATCATGTAAATCACATCCGGGCTCGAATAGAACCCAAGCTTAATCAAGGTTTTTCGAGACAAGCCCAAACCTACGCATTCAAGCTCAAGATGATCTGGAGCATGTTCAAACCAAGCTCAAACTTGGCTCATATATATATATATATTTTGTTATACCTCTTGAATTGTAAAAAAAAAAAACAAACAAACAAATGGGTTATAATAATCTTTGAATGAAATCATGATTACGATATTTTTTTTGTAATGAAGTTAATCTATATTAATATCAATCAAGGCTTGTGAAAATTTTGACCCATTTCAAATCCCTAACTAATACCAAAATTTTATAAATTTTAAAAAATTCAAAAATTCTTTTATTTCTACCCAAAAAATTTCAAAATTGCAAAAATTGTTAAAATATTTTTTTTCATATTTTATGATTTTTTTTTCTTAATATATTTACATAGAGAGATTAGATGCAACTCACTTATCTAGTTATAACAAAACATAATTAAATATGATACTTTAAATAATTGTTATTAAAATAATACAACTTGTTAAGTCTAATCATAATATCTTAGATTAATTAAATAATTAGGATTATATTTATAAAAATTAAATACTTATTAAGTGTCCTAATATTTGGGTTTTCTAATTTAAATAGGTTAGTAAAAGTGTTTAAGGTCTTAAGTATCGTAATCTTTTTTTTTTGTCGCAGATATCCATAACTTATTAGGTATTTTAATAAAAATGTAATATTTTAGATTAAGTAATTAACACCACATTTATAAGAAAATAAATAATTGTAATTATCAAGTGTTTCCATATTTAGGTTCTCTAGTTTAAACTTTAAATAAGTTAATAGAAGTGTTTAAGGGCTTAAGTATATATCATAATTGATTTGGTATCCTATTATGGTTATGGATAAACATATAATTAAATTTCTAATCATCTAAAAATAGATTATTATTTTATTTTTAAACAAAACACTAAAAATCATGAAAATTCAACAAAAAAATTTAGAATGATGTAAATAGCAACCAAAATTCAAGAATTTCAAAATTCTATAATTATAGTTGAAATTTAAAATTTTCCAATCAAATATATTCCAGCATGAAATAATAGGGATATGAATTTTGGAAGGGGGTGGGACCGAAATTCCGCCAAAATTAAAAATCATGAGATATTAATACCCTATTATAAAATACATTTAAAATGTCTTAAAAGATCTTTTCTCAACTTACTATTACACAAATATCATTTATATCTCATCTAATGTCTTAAGGCGCATGTGTTCTTTCATTATAATTTTTTTATTATGTAGGCAACCATTATTATTATATTACATGCCAAAAAAATTCTTCATATATATTGTACAAACTCTCTCTACATCTCCTCTTTCCCACCACTTTAGTCTGTCACTCTCTGTCAATCTGTCCGCTCTTCACTCTTTCAATAATTCTCTGGTTTTGGTTTTTTTTGTCATTTATACATCACCGAATTTTGGTGAGTTTAGCATATTTGTTATACAATTAATTTTTGTCAATTTTAGAACAATTTTTATTTTAGGTTAGTTTTGGAGAGTTCAGTGCGTGCTTTAAATATTTAAATTTTGACTAGTTCACATTTTTTTGAGTAATCGACTAGTTTACAATTTGTTTGGGATTTTCTGCGTGATTTACATTGTTGAATTACAAACGATATATAAAGATCTTTGTTTTATGCTAATTTTGGGGAGTTCAACATGTTCACCATTTACATTCAATTGTAGATTAGTCTTACTTTACATTATGTATTTTTATGTGGCTTACATCGCAAAAAAATATTCAAATTTCTAACAACGTCTTGTTGACGGATAGTCTAAAAAGCAATTACAAATCATAACACAATTAACTATAACAAACAAAGATACAAAAGAAATGATTATACAATGAATCACTCGAACTGAGAGGTGCTCGAAGAGTCTTTCTTGAAGATAGTCGAAGCCTCCCATTGTGCAAGGGATAAGGCAGTTCTATATCCGGGATTCAACTCAGTTCGGATTCATCCGGTCTTTCCCTACAGGTTTACACTGCTTGGTGGAAGACGACAGTATTCAACCTCCTTTAGAATGGCCAAATAAATTAATATTTAAATTTCTTCACATGCTTTAAATTTATTTAAGCATACTTTAAATTTAACTACATATAAAATTAATCAATTTAATTTTATTGTATCAAAAATTGATTTCAATTAAATTAATTTAATTTCAAGAAATCGTCCCACAATATATAGTTTAAATCCGAGTAAAATTAATTTACCGTTTAATTCAAATCACGTCTAATTTTAATTATTAAATTAAATTAAATTAAATATTATAGATAACCCATATTAATTAATCTGATAAATTTGTCCAAAATTAAACAGAGTCTCCCCTTAGTATATGCGGTTTCGAGTTGATGGATTAGCCCAATTAAGGACTGATCCAAAAATTGACAATCCGATCGGATGATCACAAGATACTGGTTAGTTAGGATGAACCTAATAGAGTCTGTCCAATTAGTCTAGACAAGAGACAATCCATTTGGGTTGTCAAAAATTGATCTCAAGGTCTGTCTAAAAAGACAATTCGTTTAGATCAATTTAACGGGTCCGAACTGAATAGTTCGAACCCAAGAAAGATCAGTTCACATAATATGGCTGATCAATTTGGATGAGAAGTATGTCATGAACTTGTCGGTCTATACCTCTACAAAAAGGGTATACAATTTCTATGGTCTGATGTTATCCTGCCAGAGCTTCGGCCCTTCAAAATTGATATATTACTTTAGCTCTCTAACCCTCTCTATATAGAGGAGATGAGACATTGTACTCATAAGAGCACAAGTCTCAATGCAACCCAAGAGACAATACGTTTTGGTCTTAAAAGCTCATGACACCATGATCATGAGTTATGACATAATGGTTAAAAGAAAACACCCCATGAAATAATCGTTAGACAATGAAAGGTTTCTAAAAACCCAATGGATAAACACTCAATGCTAACATCCAATGTATATACACACTTCCATTGTTTCATAATTATAAGTTTGAATATACAATTGTTCTATATAATTTGTTACTTCTTTATCAAATAATGATCTATTCTATGAAGCATAAATAGTCTTATGGATGCCTATAAGAATCTACTTTTAGTTTGTCATAATGCATTAATTATATAGCAGCCAAAACACAATATATGTATTAGTCAACCATTACTTACTATGAAACTCAAGTAGGTGGGTGGGCATGTTGCGGCCTTATAGAAGGTAAGACAAGTGAAAACTTTAGAGAAAGTTGAGGTTAGCCATTACCAATCCTATTTAATATGCTCCTAAATTTTCTCTATAAATTAACTCTCTATAAAGAATGAGGTTTAACATCAACTTTATTTCAAGATTGACGTTTCAATGGAAATTGTAACAACCTATTCTCCTTAACTTTTCTCCATACTCTCCACCGTTTAATAAATTTTTCCTATGAAATATTCCAAACGTTACCAACAATCCTTGGCAGTTATGCGTCTTGGAATGGAAGACCCCTCTTCTCTCTTAAGTTTTAAATCTCTCAATTTCAAGCGTTACCAACAATCCTTGGCAGTTATTAGTCTTTGAGTGGAAGATGTCTTTTCTCACAACCTTTAAAATTGTAAAACAACGAACATATAAATAAGAGAGAGGATACGAAGGACACTAATGTGTACATTCAATATGCACTGATTGGTTGCTCATTACAAAGCTTCTCCATGGTTTTATTGATATTAATCTGATTATTCATTGTGTTATTAATATCTGCTTGTTGGTCTCTCCTCTCTTCTGCATTTTTACACGGATTACGTGAAATTATACAAATACTATATTTGAGACAACTATTGTAGCTTCTAGAGTTTCAATGACAACATCCACCCATGTTGGTCAATAGGCTCTTTTGTAATTTCACCCACATTGCTGAGATACTAGATAAGGTTAAAAGATACAAAGACTCTATGCCATTGGGGAATTCTGTTAGGATGTTTTCTGCGAGTATCACTCTATATTTGCACGTGACTCTTATCACCATTCTACTTTTGACTCATACTCATTCCTATTACATCGCATGAGCAAATAATTTTTTTTCCTAGTTCATAGATTTAAATATATGTGCAGATGGAAAGATATGGTTATGTCATATAATACTGGATCTTATGACTTTACACTACATGACATGGAATAACCAAACAACATATATTACTATAAATAAAACATGTTAAGCCCATTGACTTTAGTTGAGGATGATTGCACTCCCAACCATTTGGTCTTGACACTTGGTGTAAGCACCCGATTTTTACACTATGTCTTTAATTATGGTTAAGCCTATTAACCATGGTTACCCCTAGCTGAGTCCAGTCAAACCCTAGGTAAACCCTGAGCCATACCCTAGTCAAACCCTAGTCAAGCCCTAGGCCTAACCCTAGGACAAACCCTAGTCAAGCCCTAGGGCTAACCCTAGGACAAACCCTCACCCTAGGCCAACCTAAGAACAACCCTAAACCCTAGTCGAATCCTAGGTAAACCCTAAACTCTAGACTAACCCTAGGTAAACCATAATCCAAACCCTAGTCAAGCCCTAGGTAAAACCCTAAACCCTAGTCAAACCCTAGGTAAACCTTAAACCCTAGACTAATCCTAAGTAAACCCTAATCAAGCCCTAGGTAAAACCCTAAACCCTAGTCAAACCTAGGTAAAACCCTAAAACCTAGACTAACCCTAGGTAAAATCCTGAACCCTAGCAAAAGGACCCAAACCCTAGGCCTAACCCTAGGTAAGTCCTAGGTCAAAACCTAGGCCTAACCCTAGGTAAACCATGGTTAAACCCTAGGATCCACCCAAAGCCCATTTCAGGCCCAAAGACCTCAAAACAGAAGCCCAGAACCTCTGTGGGCACAAACAGGGCCCCACAAACCCTAGGGACCGTTGGGGTGGGGCCCACAAGCCCTAAAATTCAAAATTTTTGAATGGCGGTAATCAAATTACCGCCATTATCAAAAAATGGAAATGCTACAGTGTCTTTCGGCTTAAGTGTGTGGGGGTTTAGCCATTTATGGCAAAAACCCTAAATTGCGGTAATTGTATTACCGCAATTCTCATATTGCACTAATCTGGGAATGACGGTAATCCAATTACCGCCATTTCAGTTTTCTGCAAATACACGTACAGCTCCCCTCCTAGACCACCTGGCTCCTCTCCAATTGGTTCCCCACGCCTCCAGTAATCCCCTAATTATCCCTAAGGCCTTCCCTTCTCCTCTCTATAAACCCACCACCTCTATGGGTTCAAGGATCCCAAAAATTCCAACCAAAACCCCTGTAAGATTTCAAGTAGACCTCCAATCCATCCCAACCCCCCTGTGCTCCACCTTGAGTGACCCCAGACCTCCTAAGAGTAAGACCAAACCACTCCAGGCCTGTCTCCACCCTGCTGCCACCTAGCACAGCTTGCCACCAATCACCTTACCGCCACTGTAGCAGTTCGACAGGTGGATAGGGCCACCCCTCCCCCTTGTTATCTTCTGTTTCAAGCATTGTAAGGGACCCCTGGTCCTATTTCAAGGGTCCCCATTTTTTATTTTCCATTGTTATCCACTGCACAGACCAAGGATAGGGTCCTCCTATCTTCCTCATAGGTATGGGAGGAACCCCTTTAGGTTTCGAACACCACCCACACCATTACAGAGCTCCCCTCTAGGTTCTGGGGGACCCTCAGGCCATGAGGGATCCCTTGGTTAACCACTGGTGCAGCCCCCGTGAGGGAAAATTTGATTTCTGAAAAAACTTAGTAATGACGGTAGAATAACTACCGCAATTTTTGACCTTTTGCTTTATAGCCCCCTTAACCATGGTTAGCATAGGCCCTGGTCCAATTCAAGGCCATGGTTAGACTCTCTGACCTTACTCTACCTAGCCTGGTCCTTGCAGGCTCATCCCATGATCTTAACTATGGTTAAAATGGCCTCAAACTCAGAGTTAGCTAATGGCGGTAATACTCTACCGCCATTTCAGACAACCAAACACAGCCTCTTTGGCCCACTGTGAGGCCCACTCCTGACCTCGCCCTGGGCCCACTAAAGGCCCAAAGTCTTTCCTAAACTTCATACTTCACCCCTGTGGGTTCAAAACCCCTTGGGGTCACCTCTAACCTGAGTTACAGGCTTACAAACTAGGGTTAAAAATGTTACTGTAATTGCGGTAATCCCATTACCGCCATTACTGACTTTTTTAATTTTTGGACTTTGCATAGGGCCCAGACCAGGTAGGAAGCCAGTTTAGGCCCTGTCATACTCTCTAGGCCTACCTTGACCATTCTGGACTCTTAACCATGGTTAAACTAACCATTGGTTAACATTTAACCTTGGTAACCTCTCCCATTTGACCATAGTTAAGCAATCCTTAACCCATGAAAAATCTGAAAAATCCCAAAAATATTCAAAAAATATAAAAAGATTAACAATACTGTTTCTGGATCTTTTTACCGTGGTTAGCACCCCTAACCATGGTTAACACTCATTTAACCCCGGTTAAATCCATCTTTGGCCTACCGGACCTATCTTGCAGCCTACCGGGCTCACCCTTTGTCTACCAGGCCCAATCTCAGCCTACCAGACTTGACCATACATTTTCAACTGTGGTTAGCAACCTTAACTATGGTTAGTTTGACCTAACCCCGGTTAGTAACCCTAACCTTGGTCAAACTTTGCCTTAGCCTACATGGCTTCTCTCTTGGCCTACCGGACCTCTTTCCTAGTCTACCGGACTTTTCCTAAGTCTATTGAACTTAAACCATGCACTTGACCAACCCGATCAATCAAACCTTAGTCTAATGGACTAGTCCATTAGTCACCCTTGGTGTACACACACACACCCCTATCCTTGGCACGACCTCATGTGCTAGAACTACGCTCGGTCTGATCTCACCCCAATGTGAGTACGCAGGCAACCCAACCTGGGTTTGAACCTAGTTAGCTTTTCTTTCTTAGATTAGTATTATCTTAAGCACTTAAGCATTTAAATAAACTTTGACTTTAATTGGCTTTAGCCTAAGGAGTAGGAAACCGTTGTAAAACGGAAGTCTCGGGGTGCCTAACACATTCCTCGGACTTAACCGAATCTCTTACCCTAATCTCAAATCGTAGACCAAGACTTTATCCAAATCCCGATGACTTATTCATTCTGAATGAATAGGCGGCGATTCTAAACCTGTGAGATTTTAATTAAGGTTCCAAAACCCGTGCTCACACCCGAGTTTTACCTATCAAGCTTCCCGTCCTACGAGGGTATTGGAAACACTACATGAACATATGGTTTTCCTAAGGCTCTCTTTGTTGTAAGCTAGCAAAATCAAAATCGTTGAACAGGGGTTGGAGAAGTTAGGTTATGCGGCTCTTTCCTAGAATTATATGCATGAAATTGACTATGATATTTTTTAAACTCTTTCATACGTGTTTTATAATTACATTGAATCACCTTTATGACACCTTAGCAGTTACCTTAGTTCTGATCATGTGTGTGTTAGCATGTTAGGTGTTATATTACCTCTTACCAATTTTTTTTTAAAATCAGTATGTCGAAAATGGTCAAATTGTTATGCAATAAACCACTTTTTCACCATTTCTATTCTCCTTAAACTTCAACATTATTTTAAAGGAATCCATTAAGCCTCATTTTCAACCAAAATTAATGCTGGAATTACTTCAACATTTTTTTTAATTCATTGTTATACATTTTTTATGGGGTTATCAAGTTAAATTATTTTATTTTATTAAAAAATTGGCAAAAAACTTATTAGAAAATCAGCGAACCACTACGATGATATGACAAACAAATAATTTTTACTGCAATGTAATGTTAGACCTTTTACTTCCTTTTTTTAATTATAGTTTTGAAAAAAAAATCATATTCTAATACAGATTGATTCATATTTTACACAAAAAACATTATTCATTTCGTTCTTCAATTTTTTTATATTATTAATATATATGATTTGTTTGATGTCTTTTTTTGGTAAACTCATTGTTTGATGTCTTTCATATAATTTTTTTTCATATGTGACATTACTTACCTACATTATTAATTATATTGCTTTTTTTTTCTTTTAGCGCTTCCGTGCATTACACAAGTTTCTTACTAGTTAATCATGACTATTATATTATTTACTATTTGTATTCTTATTAAAACTTAATTTTATATTTTGTATTTGTCAAAATTATATCCAAAGTATCTCTTTGCATTTATAATTTTTTTATTTATTATCTTTATAGTTTCATTAATCAATTCCACAAAATTTGTATGTAGCATACACTAAGAAATCTTCTATCATCATATACGAGAAATCAATTTACCGATAACCAACTTAAAAAAGAACATATTCATAATTTCCCCATAATATAAATCTAGTATTAAAGGAACCTCCTTTGTCTCATACCAATTGTTTCATAGTGGTTGTAGCTCTTTTGAAGATATACCGTGTGTGTAACTAGCTCTCTTATAAAATACTCCTTACTTTTTCTTGAAACCCCAAATAACTCTACTCTTGTGTAAGAGTGTCAAGCCTCAAACTTTTTCTCCTTAAAAAAGAAGGAAACTAAGGATTCTCCTAGTGTCTACACACCTTCTTTGGCTCACCCATGCCTAGCCCCTACCAATCATATCATATTTTAATTTCCTTTCCTAAGTTAAAAAAAAAAGGCTACCATAAAAAGGAGTATAAACCACACCTTGGTTCACTCCTACTTTGCCTACCCTATTTCAATTTCATTTTATAAGTAAAAGAAAAATCTATATTGGAAAGGAGTATACACCACCTCTCTAAGGCCTTACCTAGCCCCTACCTAGTTTCCTACCTACACCCTTCCCTTGGACCAAAACACCTCTCAACCACCAAAATGTCTTACTTTCCCTAATCTCACCTTGTCCCTAAAGCTTTAAAATACCCTTAAGACCCCCTTTAACCCCCCATGTAAAAAGAATATAATTTCCTTATGATTCTCTATAAATACCCAGGTTTTTCCTCTTAGAAACCATTCTCAACCACCTTAAGAAATCTCTTAAGGATTCTAGAGAAAACCTCTTAAGCGTACCCAATTTTTCAGATTTACTACGATCGATCGTAGGCTGTGCTGCAATCAATCGTAGATCAAATAGTAACTTATAATACTTCCAGGTCTTTCACGATCGATCGTAGGCATATTGCGATCAATCGTAGGTCTTGATTTTTGTGTGTTTATCCATTTAAACGTTTTAAAACACTCTGTATCATTCAATCAACATTAACACATAATAAAACATATTAATTGACTATTCTACCCTTATTAACCAAGATAATGACATGCATAAAAATCTGAGTCTCTACATTGGATCTTCCCGGTGAAGTTATAGTTTGAGTTCAAACTTGATTGGATAGTTGAGTGGAAATTGATTTTAGGTTTTTATTATAAATTGAATTTCTAGATCTTTCGATTAAGGGTTTGGGATGTGAAATCCCCAATTGAGTTATACTTGGGATTAATCGAATTGATATTACACCATCAAGAGGAGGAACTCGATACCTTGGCGCTTTTTCTCATTGATAATCCCTCTAAATTGATTAGAACTTTCTATACCAAAACCTATAATCTCTTTTTGTATAAGTGTTCCCTATCTTCATTTCTCATTGTGGACCGACAACCCTTTACTGTACTGCAAAAGTACCATATATTTTTTAGCGACATCAATTTTTGGCGTCTTTGTCGAAGAGCATGGTGAAAGCTAAGGAGCTCAACCCAGAATAGGTTTGACTAATTGACTCATCAACGCGGTAAACTCGTTCCATCCTTTTTTAGTTGTTTAGTAGTTTAGTTAATTTTCTTTTTCTTTTGTTTTGCATGCGAAGGCACTGAGAAGAATTGGGTAGATTTGCAAGGAGTCCGAAAGTTTATTTTGATACACTCTTTACAAATTTATTTGATACGCCCATTGAAGTCTAACACTCATCAATGCCCCATATACATTTAATTTGAAGCAACCTGACAAAGGGGATAACCATTTGGTAATACTAGGCTTGTTCACCTATGGATTAAAAGTAGAAATCTGGGAAAAATTACAAAGTTCCTCTTCAGGCCAATTTTTGAAGACCCAAAATTTAGTTGCATTTTTCACCCAGTCAATAATTCTGTTGAAAATAACATGGACTGATATATGATTATTATTGAACTTGATAGAATTTCTGGAAAGCCATATCTTCCAAAAAACCACTCTAGGTAAAATTATTTGGAGGAGGCTGGTAACCGAACCCGTTCATCAAAAATAGGCAATATAATCATTTCCCAAAAAATATCTAGCTTTGAATTGAAATACCATAATATCATTGTTATTATATTTATTTATCCCATATTATAATAATAAATAAAAGAATATAATAGCTCTCTCATTTCAAGCTACACCTAGAATTGCATGGATCTTACTAAATTAAAGCTGTTTTTTATTGGAAAGAATAGGAAACTAGAAATATTGAGTTGGAGAATATGTGGAGTGATGGAAACCCAATGTAAGTATTTCAAAACTAGGATAGGAACAGATAGTTGGATCTTGCCAACCATCATCCGGACTTCAAAACACAAGGTTGATAAAACACTTATGATCGTAAAATGAAAAAAATAGTATAGAATCTTTTAACCTTGTGCAGGGGTGGAGCCAGGGAAATGTTGTTGGGGCAACGATGGTTGATTTATAATGTTAGTAATTGGTGATGGATTTGTGAAAAATTATTAGGCATGTACAAAGGGGTTCCAAAAGACAAAAATTGAGGACCGAGTTCATGGGCGATCTCATCTGTACATTTCATAAATATCCTAGAGGTATGTTTTGTTTTTTGGTTAGGGGCAACTGCCACCTTGTCCAATAGCTATGCACTGTTAAATAATTAAATAACATAGTATAATTTTTTTCCCCAAAATTTCAGGGGGTAGCTGTCCCCTTGCCCCATGGCTATGCTTGGATAAAAAAGTTTAATAACATAAAATAATATTTTTGCCAAAAGTCGAAGGGCTAACTACCCCTAGCTCCACCCTTGACCTTTTGGACCAATTGTTTTCATTGTCGAATTATTTGATAGTTTGAAGAATTGACAGCATTCGTTTAAGAATAAATACATGATCATACTCTCTTCATCCGAGAATAGGTTTTCAACTACTTTGGTAGAAAATTCTCATTGAAAATCACTTAATCAAAGAGGGATTGTATTCATTTACATTCTCCAACTCCAAAGTTTACTAAAGTTTCCTATGTAGCATATTCAATACAATAAAATTTGGGCAATACTCTACACGTAAACCCTAATTTCGCATTGTTGATTTGTAAATTCAATAACAATCTCCACCGATATTATTTTTTAAACCTCAAATTGGCAATTTTTTGTACGAAATACCCAATTTCTCATATTCCTAATGTCATGCAGCAACAAATCGACCAGAAAAGCCAAAGATCCAAAAGCTAATTCACATTCAAGTTGAATTAACTCAAAAGAATGACAAAAATGTAAAATAAATGGTAAAAGATACAAACCAAGCTCGATCACAAAATTGTGTCAATGATTTCTCTCCCTTTTCTTATTCAAAAGTCATGCAAAACCAGTAAGAAGTTACATTATCTAAAAAACTTATTATTTATTTCTTTAAAAAATTTGACATTTATTAATATATTTCTTATGACATCACAATTGAACACTCGACGTTAAAGTGTTGTTTAAGTAGATTTTAGATTGTTTAGAATTACTAGAGATCAATGAATGAGATCTACAATACGTATCAACATAAATCAACAGATCTGACAGTTTTGATCTGAATCTTAGTGAAATGAGAAAAATTCAGATTAAAGAATGGAATAACGGAGGATGAACTGAGCTATGGATCAGAGGGAGAGGGAAGAACAAGACTTATTCTAGAAAACTGGTGTTGTAGCAAAACTAAAAGCTGGGAAAACCTTCTTTCCTCCAAGTATCTCTTTTTTTAGGCATCTATAGACCCCTCTTTATAGAGTTCTTAAGTGAGGTCCACAAATTTGTTAGAGGAGTGACAACTCACACTCAGTTGTCAAAACAATCTGATACACTCCTGCCAGCTCAGCAAATCAGGTTCAGATGCCTTAGGGTGTAATGACCAAATACTCCCTAAGCATCATTCCTCTTAGAACAAGTTGCTTAGTTGAGGAAAAAGGCCCACAATCATACTTTATTCATTATTCATCCATCATAACACCTTAATCCTTAACATGTTCCTCGACACCCTCCAAACCACGAGTCCCAATAAATCCCTCATGAAAAGAGTAAAATTCTCAGGCGGCTGGTCATGCACCTCCCTTGCATGCCCTAAAGTGACAAGAAGAAAGTAGCATTTGGGTGGAAGAACTTTCCATCAACGGATTATTTCGTTGGCGATATCTTCATCGACGATATTCATTTCATTAGCGATATTACAATCAAAGATTCCATCGGCGATATGTTCAATCAGCGGTTCTATTGGAGATGTGTTTATAGGTGGGAATTCATCTTCCGCCTTCAGGCCAATGGAATCCATGCCACAAGGATGAGTTATGATACACATGCCATAACTCATAGGGGGAATGACGATTTTGACGACGTCCTATTATTGCCATCCTGACCATCAACTCAGCGTATTCGTACTACCGGGATAGGAAATGGGGTTATGTCGTCATTCCTACATGGTGAATGGTGGCCAAGATCCACACAAACCCCCCTGATGAAACACCTTGGTTCAGCTCAAGTCAATAGTATACTTGTGTGGCAGGGAATTTGCGACACCAAATTGGATTAAGGTGCACCAACTTCAATGCTCTTGCTTCACACCAAGTCAGATGAGGTGGAGTAGGTTCACCACACCACCACCCTAGTTCTATCTCTAATGTGTCTGTGGATGGTTCTCTCATCTTGTGGACAACCCTGGTTAAAGTTAGCCCTTGAGGACTGGTCCCATGAGTCAGTCTGCAGACAAACTCCATAAGTCAATCCCGCTAACAGACTCCCTGAGATACCATTGCGGGCTGGCCAAAGGCCAACCCTTGAGAGACCTGGTTTGCGACCCTATATGGCCATGGACCTAACCAGATGGAACCCATAGACCACCTTTGGGCTAGCTACCCAGCCCGCAAACTGACTAAGTCAGTCCTCGTGTAACCTTGTCAGCGGCCAAATGGGCTGTGGACTTGGGTAATCTTCCCCAACTGGCAGTTAGTACCTGACTGCCACTTCACAGGAAATCCCTAAAAAGAGAGATCTTGTGCTACCTTTTGGGGATCCCGAGATAAGGATCCCCTTATCTTATCCCTTCTAGGTTTCCTAGATAAGGGAAACCAATACGAAATCCTACAAAAAAGAGGACTCTATACGTCCCAGGTTTCCCAAGATAAGGGAAACCAACTGTCAAAGATAGATGTTCCTCTCCAAGGAGAGAGAATCCTTTTTTGACCTCTCCAAAAATAGGTGTGAGTACCAAAATTTTAACCCCCATTCCCGATCAAGATTGTACCCGATTAGGAAAAACGATAAATTGCAATTGAAAAGAGAGTCGCCACCTATCTAATTATGAGGGAAATAGGTGTGACGCCTCGAACCCGCGCCTTAGGAAATTATGTTCTAAGACTCGTGCCCGTTCGTCATTAACACATAGCGGAAGACTTATGCCCGCCAAAAGTGCGGTAAATTTTAAACTTTTTATCAAGAGCTTAAAAGCAATTATAATTGGTCATCACAATAACCATCACAACAAAACAAATACATGTATTAAGTACCATTAAGTCTTTTACAAAAAAGCATCTATTATATGCCAAATATAGTCGTTTACGATTTCCCCAAAATGTTCTTCTAAGTCCAGAGTCAACGAACTACGACGTCTTGATCTGTTGACATGAGATGTCAGTGAGCTATGAGGCTCAGCAAAATTCTCAATCTTTCTAACTATATTTCATGCATCATTGATAACAGTAACATAAGGGAATTAACAGGTCAAGTTATATTACCCAAAATAGCATATGCAAGAGTGTAATAAGGCAACAATAATATCAAGAAACATAACCGCATAAATCCTAGCTTATCAATTCACACAAGTTTAATTCATATGACAACCCATGGTCATTCAAGACTGGACCTTAGTCCATGTACGACTGTACCCTGAGTCATTCAGACTCAATACAACCCTAGACCCGTAGATCCAATACAACCTTAAATCTGTAGACTCACTACATACCCCGGGTCTTCATCCGCTAGGACTAATTGTCCTAAATTAAGTTGGCTTCAAAACATTTATTATGTGGTCACCATCTCTCCTGATCATCAGTCACAGAGGCACCCCGGCAATCCTGCCTATCGCATCTCCTGGCTACAACAATGGAGGCACCCCGACGCTCTACGGACGCCGTCTCTCCTATTAAGTCAATGGAGGCACCCCGGGCCTTACTGGACACCGTCTCTCCTGACTTACAGCCAATTGGAGGAACCCCGATAGCACTGTTACCGTCTCTCCTGACCTAACCAACTGGAGGTACTCCGGCTATACACCATAACATGTTAAGTCACTTAACTGACAACACTAGGACACCGACATCTCCTGACCTAACCACTGTGTGAACCTCGGTTACACACCGCCTCTTCGGACAAGCAACCAGAGGCACCTTGGCTCCCAAGACTCGCGCTATAGCCTTTGAGTTTGTATATTTTTTTTTGCTCATGGTAATAGAAATCCATCTCTACAAGACTTCTAACATAAATCAAACATTTATTTTTGTTTACAAAAATAAATACATGATCTAAGTTCGTAGTATCCAACAAAATCATCATTCATTTTTTTTTTTTTGTTTTCCAAAGTCTAGAAAATCTATTCTAAGTTCATAGTTTCAAACTAAATCAACATTCATGCTTCTTCACAATTTCTTAACCGAACTATAGAATAATTAATTCAAAAAATCTACATGGATTCAAACCTAAACTATCTCGTAGAGTTTATTTATTTATTTCATAACACTTTCTTGTTCTTTTAAAATAAAAAAAAATTAAACATGCAAATAATGAGCTCAACTCATATTTTATAGTTACAAAAAAAACCTCTTAGTTTCCAACTCTAACATGTCATAAACTAGATCTCATCTCAAACTTGTAATTATATAATTTTTAAGTTGAAACTCTTTTGTTTTCAACCCAAATGAAACAAGGTAGTGAATTTCAACTCTATTTTGAAATAGCAAAATTTTAATTTATAAAACTTTTTTTTTTTTTTTTTTCAACCCATATCAAGCATACTTTACTTAAGTTTTGGGTTTCAAAACATTCCATTTAATACCTTAAAATTTCTAGTAGATTTATATAATAAAAAATCAACTTATTATTATTATTATTATTATTATTATTATTACTATTTTAGAATCATACAAAAATCATCTTGTTTTTAAACTCATTTCAAGTCAAGAATTCAAACAACATTTAAGGAAAAACATGACATTTATTTCCAATATTCAAGACATTTCTTAGTAATTTACACAATCCTAACTCTTTTTAAACATATAATTTATTTCTAACAATACGAGAATACAAATATTCAAGTTTCCATAAACCACCAACATTTCCAAGTTTTCGTAAATCATAAACATTTCAAGTTTCCATAAGTCATTAACATTTCAAGTCTTCATAAACCCCCATCTACAAATTATTGTTCCTTAGTAGCAATTGTTTGAGCACTTGGTTGACCCCTGTGAATTCATACGTAAGTCTTTGAGTTTATTCCCTAAAATTTTAGTTCAAGGATACTCGAAAATCTAAGGGTTCTTAAACCCCCAAATCAAAGCTACAAAACACTAATTTATCACCTCATTTCCTAAATCAAAATTGTATCACATGAGTTAATCCACCCTATCTTCCCATAATCATCAATTAAATAATAACTCAAAAAAAAACATTCAATGATTCTATAATAAGATAGAAAATAAGGTAGAAGAGAAGATAAATCTACCTCTTGATAATTCTTTGAAATCCTAGAATGAGGTCTCCCAAGATCACTCATTGAGCAAGCACAACCCCTTTCTTTCTTTCCTTCTTCTTTCTTTCCTCTTTCTTTCTTGTTCTCTCTTTCTCTCCCTTCTATTTTTGTGAGACTCCCCCCAAAAAGGGGGTGTGTGTGCATAGAGGGAGAGGGTGACGTGTGGGAGTGATGTGAGGGATGAGAGAATGAAATGATGGGGGGTGGTGAGGTGTCAAGCAACCATACCCTCCCCTCCCCTCATTGATTTTTTTTTTCTTGACTTTTGAATTTAGTCATTCACCCATCCACATTGTACCTTATGTACTTTGAGAAGCCCACCCATCACTTTCTTGTACCTTAAGTACTTAACTTGACTAAATCATGGTTAAGGTCTCTAGTTAACCCTCAATATTATTAATTTAATTTAATTGGCCTAATTAAGGGTCTAGATTATTTTAATATTAATCTTTTAATTAATTATGCTAATTAACAAGGATCAAAACCTCAAATTTTATTTCAAAATTCTAGGTCGTGACAATAGGTCTCTGAAATGTTTATATAAGGCATGGTCCGGAAGTCAGAGGTCAGGGTAAGAGATTTAGTTGAGTTAGGAGAAGGTGTTAGACACCCCTAAACTTTCATCCGGAGATGGTTACCTATTCCCTAAGTCTGAATCAAAATGGGGAAACCATAAGAGAAATTTGAAATTTCATTTATATGCTAAGTAGATATAATATTAACAGTAATGAATGTAATGAGATGGACATGATAGAAACAGAATATGGATTCTGTCCTAGGGGGAGCTGAACCTGATCAGAGTTGCCTATGTATCCACTGTTGGTGGAATCAAGCTACACGTAGTTCCAAGAGGTGATGAATGGTTTGATTTGATTATTTTCGCTGATTTGGGAGCGAAATGGCCTTTTAAGCTCGTGCTGAGAAGCGATGAGGCAATTTAAGCTCGTGCCAGGGAGCGATTGCGGTAAATACGATTTTGAACAGGGTTTTGGCAAGGTAAACCTGAATTGGGATTCAGGCAAGGGTTCGACTAGAGTTAATCTAGGGTTTAGCTAGGGTGTAGCTAGGGATTAGCTAGGGTTAAGCTAGGGATTAGCTAGCGTTTAGCTAGGGTTTAGCTGGATTTGAACCGGGATTTGGATAGAGGTTCGCTAAGCCAGGCTAGATTTGATATGGGATTTGGGCAGGGGTTCAACTAAGCAAGGCTATATTTGATCTGTGATTTAGGCAGGGGTTCAACTAGGTAAGGCTATATTTGATCTGAGATTTAGGTAGGAGTTTGACTAGGTAAGACTATATTTGGACTAAGATTTAGGCAGATGTTCGACTAGGCAAGGCAAGCAGTCAAACAATTTAAAAAATAACTTTTAAAAAATAATAATTTAAACTACTAAAAGACAAAGCAAGATAGAGTTTTTTAAGAAAAGTTACCTTCCGGAAAATCTGAAAAGATTTCTGAAAGGGGTCGCAAGAATCAATCATTCGCAATCGATTTTCTCGGGAATATTAGCGCTACGAGAGGTTTTGAAGAAGAAAAGGGAGAGAGAGGAGAGTAAAGAATGAAGAGAATGAGGGGAGTATTTATAGTTTTTCAAAACAAGTAGCGCCTATATGGATAAAATCCTTGAAAAGCAAGGCAGTGGTGAACAGTAAGGCGGCAAAATGGGTGCAAACTAGGTGGGCACTACTTGAAGTAGTGCCCCTACTTGGATATTTTTTAAATATCACGCAAAAGGTCAGTTTGAATAGTCAATGGCATAATCGTAATTAAATGGGAGCGCTACTTCAAGTAGCACCCAGATTGAAGGCTTAAAAAAATATTTTTTTGTTATTTGCTTCATGTCACCTCCAGGTTTGGCTGAAAGTTGATTTTTGCATTTTGAACTCGTTTTGACCCTGAAAACAGTCAAAATTGTATTAAAAAATTTGTAAAATTATTTTAGACAAAACGAAAACTTTTGAGCACTTTTCCAAGAGGTATTTTGGTCATTTTCATAATGGGGGCATTTTTGTCAATTTTCTCGTTTTTGGCCCAATTTGATCTAAAAAACAGTCGAAATTGAACTGATAGAATGCAGGAAAATATTTTAGATAAAATGCGAGTATCTCAGAACTTTTCAAGGATAATTTGGTTATTTTTTACTAGAGGGGTATTTTGGTCATTTTCTACTTTCAGGCCATTTACAAAAATCAAAGCACGTGAAAAGAGGGTTCTAAAAGAGAGTTTTTTAAGGATGTGAAAAGAGGCTAAAGGGGGTGCAAAATTGAGGTGCTTACAATAGGAAGTCAAAGGAGAGGACAAAAAAGACTCTACAAAACATATAAAAATGAGAGTTTCTCACAAGAAACTCCAGAACGAACAACACAACAACAATAATCTAACGAAAGAAAACAAGGAAAATGAGATATTTTTCTTTGGTAGAAACACAACAAGCCCAAAAGCAAACAACTCGGTGAAGAAGAAGACTCTCTCATCAATGGAGAATATCAGGTGAACCCTTTAACATGACCACCTCTCTTTCTTCTCTTTTTTTCTTGATACAAAGACCTCAATGAAGCACCCTATAACGCCTACATGAGAGCTGAGCATCCCATTTGAATAAATAAATATATTTTATTTAAATATTTGTTGTTCTTATTATTTTTTCTTAATCAGAGGTTCTTTCCCAAATCGGAAAGATAATTAACAATCCGAGTTTTCTTGGATTGGAAGGATAGTCTCTCACATAAAATAATAAATCATATACAATAATGGAGGTAATTTGACAGCAAAGTTCAAGATGTCAACCATAAAAAGATGCTTGAAATTTACGTGTACATTATTGCCAAGATAGTTAATGGGGTATCGTACTTCCATGCCTATGGGGATATGATGACCATTCATAATCCATCCTGAGAGCCTATGTAGGAGCATGGAAATTGGAGAACAAAATCGATGAAGCATGATGTTTCTTTAAAACGCCAAAGATCATGGCGAGTCATAGCGAATCATGGCGAGTTATGACGGATCATGACAAGTCATGGCGATATCACGTGGCCCCAATTCATAATATTGTAGCACGTGACATACTTCTTTAATTTTCATCATCAATTGTCAATTGAAATAGGCAAACTAATGGATCATAAACGTTCCCTAGCATACTTTGTTTAAGATTTACCGAAAAAAGTATACTTTGTTGAATGGTCGGTCCAAGAACATTGCCCAAACCTAAAGCAACCCGATGGAATGATAATTAAGAGCATCCTCACTTGGATGTCTGGCCTTAGGTTATCAGGTCTAAGTCCATCGGTCAAACCTAAAAGCGAGTAGCTAACAACCTCATGGAAACACGTACAATGAGCTTGTCCTAGTTGTAGTGTGTCTCCCCTTTTGTGGTATATAGGTTTTGGGATCGAGTCCCGAGGGATGCGATGGTTGTAATATTCACCCTCCGCCAAGTTTCAAATGCTAGGCATTAACCCACTAATTTAGCACAGATACTAACACTACGAATTGGGGTTGCGGCCTAATTGTATGACTTATACCTAAAAGAATAAAAAGCAACAACCTAATGGAAGGATGGTTAAGGGCATCTCTCACTTGAGGGCATGTCTGAACTAATACCTAACCTACCCTCATGAAAGGTGGTCAAGAGCATTCCTCACTTGGAAGAGGGCACCCCTCATTTGTGCGCTGGGGCAGGTATGAAAGCAAGTTGCTAATACCTACAAGGGGTTGGTGCAATTGGCTAGCGTCCCGGGTTTGGTCTCTGTGGTTGTGTGTTCAACTCCCACTCCTTGATTTACCTTCTATCAGTATAGAAAATTCTGTGTAGAGCCCCGGACCTTTTCACATTTGTGCATGACCCTTCGTAGCCATTTTTCCTTTAAAGTAACGCAATTAATAAATAAGGAATAAATTGGAAATTCCGAAACGTCAGAAATGTTCGTTTTCGAAGTACGAACCCAACGCAAGTTGAATCGTCAAAATCGGACGAACGAGTCAAAAGTTATGGCCAAAACAGTTTGGACCTGCAGACCACCGATCGCTCGGTCCATGGAGCGATCGATCGGTCCAAAACCGATCGCTCGGAGGCTATCGTCTGGTCGAGATTTTACTATGGGGAAATTTTCCAGAGAGTGAAATTTTAACCGATCGCTCGGTTATGAAACCGATCGATCGGTAGGCAACCGATCGATCGGTCATTAACACCGATCGCTCGGTCCTCGCGTTTTACAGAATTTTCACTAAGGGCATTTTCGGCATTCGGGTGTTATACCCTTTCTTATATAGGATTGCCCGAGCCTTTAGGGCTCATTCTCAACCCTTAGAAGATTTGGGAGATTAGAAGAGAGGAGAAAGGGTTCCTAAATCTAGGGTTTCTATTTTGAAGAGAAATCAAAGGGTTTTGAAACCCTAGATCAACCTCAAGCCCGATTTCTTCAAGATTTCGGTTCAAGCATTCGTGGAGCTCGTGTGGGGCACTCTCCTCAAGCTAGGGCAGCAACTCACGTGCGTTTGGTGGAGGATTTCTTCCCCCATTTGTCAAGGTCGGTACTTCTTACTACCCTCCTAGTTATAGCTTCCCTTTTCCTTTATTTCTTCTTGTTTTCCTTCATTTATATATGTGTTATGAGATTGGTGGTATGAATGGTGAATGAAGATGGATGTTGGCGAATGGATGCCGTGTGGATGATGTGATGAACGAATGGGAAAGGGCATTGTACTAATAATGAACATACAAGTGTGATGTGAGCATAACCCACATAGAAAAGCATGATTTAGGTTTAAGTGAATAATGAACACACCCCATGTTTGATGAAATGCCAAGGTGAACAAAATAAATGATAAATTAAGGGAACCTACGCTTGATTGCTCTTTAAATTGTTAGGGTTCATGATAGTGTGTTTCCTACATTTCTTAAATTGCGTAGATTATTACTCACTTAAATTGCTATATGCTATGCTTGTGAATTACCCCAAATTGCTATATTAATTCCAAATGCAAGTATGCACACGATCTCACGAGCACGCATGAAATGACGTGATTTACCGAAGTTTTAAGTATGGGGCGTAGAGGTGGGGCATATCCTAAGATATGTTTCACTTCGCTTTTGACAAGGGCAAGACAATCATGCATTGCATAGGGAAAGGTCTCCCATCCCCTCGCATGACATGCATAGCATCGCATGACACGCATAGCATAGCATGGCATGACACGCATAACATAGCATCACACATTCTGCATGGATGCTAGTTGCGACGGGCTATGAACGGCAACTAGGCATTCACATTCCGCATGGATGCTAGTTGCGACGGGCTATGAACGGCAACTAGGCATTCACATTCTGCATGGATGCTAGTTGCGACGGGCTATGAACGGCAACTAGGCATACCCATCTGCATGTAGGGTACTAGTTGTGACGGACTATGAACGGCAACTAGGCATGTGAACATGTTTAAATTATGAAAATGCAAGCATGACAAGCATGACACGGTTAACAAGTTCCTAATCACGAAAAATGGTATTTCAAGTCAAGTTAAGTGCACGATGTTTTCAAGGGTTTTATCAGTCTTTCTGAATGCAAGCATGAATATAAATTGCTTTACTTCCTTGTTATGCTATAAATTGTTCCTGTTCTATATATGCAACTTGCTTCCTACTATCTGTATGCTATGACTGTTGGTTAGTGCTTAGTACCCGCTGAGTATTCCATGCTCAGCCGTACTTCTTATGTCGGCAGGTGATGGCGGAGCAGCTGCTCCATTTGATATCTGTGCTCCGAGTCCATGGGTGGAGGAGGAGTACGTCGAGGAGCCTTTTGAGGAACCTCCAGTAGAGGGTTACCATTAGGTGGTTGTAGATTCTGAGTGGATTAGCTGTGGGTGAGATGAGAGATTTTATCCATGTATTTTGGCGGGTCTGTCCGCACCTTCTTTTGGTTACTTTTTGTATAAACTTGGATTTCCATATGTATATACTTAGAGGTTTGTTAGACTTCCGCTGTGTTTTATAGTTATGTTTCCACGATAATGTCCTCTATTGTATATGCTCTGTGAGGTTTTGCAGGTTGGTTTGTCAAGCAAGTCATGTAAGTCATGATTGAGTCGTCCAAGATTCACTCTAACTCCTAGGGTGGGTTTTGGGTCGCGACATTCTGAGTGTACTGATTCGGAAATCGCAGGGACTAGTCCTTGGCTTGAAGGCTTTGAGATACCTTAGTTGCCTCTAAAAAAATAAAAAAAATAAAAATAATACCCTCATAGAGGGCATCCTTTTGGGGCATGCAAGTAAGGAAAACAAAGGAGCACTGCGACTAGGGAGTCAAGTGTTCAACCAAAAAAAAAACAAAGGAGACAAGTGTGATTAGAGGGAGATGGAAGAAGAACAAGGAAGCGTGGAAAAATTTCTGAAGTGGGCTGCAAAGCTGGGCATATCCGACGCACCCATTATCTCACAATCCGAAGAAACTCCCTCCTGTTTGGGCCAATCCCTTTTCGTTTCACAATTTCCAGGCGCAGGAGGGTAAGCTTCCATTTTCTTTTCCATCTGGGTAATCCATTTCTCGTGCTTTCTTTCTGAAGAAATGGAACATCTTCACGAATTTGTGAAAATTCAAATGGGGTTCTTCTTTTGGGTATTTTGCAGTAGAGGTTTAGCTGCTGCACGGGAGCTTAGAGTAGGAGAATTGATTCTCAGGGTTCCGAAATCCGCCTTGATGACAAGAGAAACTCTACTGAAAGATCGGGAACTCTCTGATGCTATCAAAAGACATCCCTTTCTCTCCTCTACTCAGGTTTTTTTTTTTTTTAATATTAATTAATTTGCATAGAAAATCTCTCTCTTCATATTCTAAGCTTGTTTCATTGCTTCTTTTGATTATCTGTCTATGTCTTGATTTGTCTACAGATATTGTCTAGTTGTTTATTAGCTGAAATGAGTAAAGGAAAGGGTTCTTGGTGGCATCCTTACCTAATTCAGTTGCCCCGAAACTACGACACACTAACAAGCTTCACTCGGTTTGAGGCTCGAGCTCTGCAAGTTGGTTTTTTTCTTTATGGGTTAGGAATTCCTTGAATTATTATTGTTTTTAAGTTTGAAATATTTCAGAGACCTTTTACTGGATTGTTAGGTGGATGATGCTATCTGGGCTGCAGAGAAGGCCATATCGAAGGCTGAATTGGACTGGAAAGAAGCTAGGCCCCTGATGCAAGAACTTAAGCTCAAGCCTCAACTTTTAACTTTTAGATCGTGGCTTTGGTCTTCTGCAACTGTAAGAACACTTGATTCTTCTGGAAGAGCTAGTCATTTGTGTCTATGATAGACACTGATATTTTATGGCTTGATGCTATGCTATATGTGGCCTTTCAATGCATTAATGCAGGTTGTTCAATTGGTGGGTCAGCTTGATTAGCTATCTTGAATATCCAATTGAAAGATAAAAACTTAGATGGACCCAGAATATTGGTTTAATAGTAAAAGAAAAAGCTGATAGGTTGTTGGGTAGTAGGAAACAGTCTTTTTGTCCATCTTAGGATCAATGTGCATTCTATATTAGTTACATTTCACTACTTCTCTCTCTTTTTTAGTAGTTCTGATAATCTATATATCTAATTTTTTCTTGTGGTTGAAGATATCCTCGCGCACATTGCATATACCATGGGACGACGCTGGCTGTTTATGCCCCGTGGGTGACTTCTTTAATTACGCTGCACCTGGGGAGGAGTTTTTATGCTCTGAAGATGTAGAAAGTTGGAAACATGTCTCTTCCTTGCAATCCAGTTCTTTGCGGAATTATGAGACTACAGAGTTAGACGCCAGGCAATCTGATGACCACATCCAGAGGTTAACAGATGGTGGGTACGAGGAAAATGTTGCTGCATATTGCTTCTATGCCAGGAAAAGATACAAAAAAGGAGAGCAGGTAATTATTAATTATATTGGATTTTTCATGTATAATTTGTGGAAATATTGCAGCATTTTTTTTTCTTCAAAAGATACAAAATCCGATTTTATTTAGACTATATGTGATATCACCCTCTTAGTCTCTTCCGGTATATTTAAGAACTATATTTCTCATTCCCTAGTTATCTAGTTTTGTAAACTGACTTGCTAAAAATTAATTAGAATTTCGTGAATTGTGATTCCATTATGTGCAACCTTGCTACAGAAGGTTGCATATATTTATTATTTTTCATGACTGAGAATGTTGGAATGAACAATTAGTTAGAGGCCTCTTCAATTCTTCTATAAGCACTTTCAAGTTTCCGATGATTCATTTCTTCTCATACCAGTTATTTCATTTTGCCTTGCCTCAATTGAAATATTGAGCAGTCTCTTGAATCACTATGCTTTTTTCTAGAGGTTTTTCAATTTCATAGGGTAAGAACAGATCTACCAGGATATACCGAAGCTATCCTCATCTAGTACACCAGACAATAGAGAGGCTACTGGTCAAATCCTGTAACAAAAACCTGATCTCTCTAAGAATGTGCTGAATCCAAGAGATCCCTATACATGGTTTAGAAAACTCGCTGTAACCATTACGAACCCTCCTTGCATAATGGTTTTGGGGGCGATCTGTTACAGTGATTGAGTAGAAAAATACCCAAACACTGTAACAGTTGCAATGGCCAAGTTGTAACAGCTGTCATTTTGAAGGTCATATAGGTTTTCAAAAACCCTATCTAAGTCACTTTTTCTTTCAATTTTCTATTTACCTTCCCCTTTTATAGCTGAAAACTGAGACATTTCTTTTTATTTTGTTGATAAAAAACACAATTCAAGCTTGAATCATCTGATTGAAGCTTGGAACCCCATAACAATAAATTAATAACCAATTTGGGGCTTTTGTATTTGGGTATGTTTGGTCCTTTTCGGTTCAATTTTTTGTTATTTAGTTAATGTTGGTAGATTTCAATATAGATGCATAATGAAATCCATGAATCTGCATTTATTTGGCTCACTTTTTTTTTGACAAAACAAATTTCACTTACTATTTATTTGCTATTATTTTGTGGCATTTCTTGCATGTATTTATGATTTGATGTGGTATTTTATCTCAGATTAAAAAAAGTCTTTTTATACATTTTTTTGGTGAAATTTATTTGATTTTTTATTATTATTATAGTTTTCATCCACTATAATATGTGATTACGCGCCCGCAACCTAAGGAGGAGGGAACAAAATCTTGATTTCTATGATTCGATAAATTTGGAATATGTTTTCTTTAGAGATGATCCAAAGGATTGTGATTGTGAGATCGAGGAGTTTGTGTTGACAGATGCCTCATTTCTAAATTTGACATGTGGACGTAGAAAAGTTGTGAGCACATGCAATCACCGCAGCAGCCACCGGGTCCACCACATCTCAACCCCCAGGATCATGTGGCCCACTACCACAACACCACCACTTCAGGGATTGGATGTCAATAGGATTCTCTTAGATTAAGTGGTTGTGGAGGTTTGGGAGAGAGAGAGAGAGAGAGAGTCCGAGAAGGGTAATCGTGGCCAAGTATGGGGAGAAATCTTCGTGGGAGCCCAATGAGGTTAAAGGACCATATGGTCTTGGTTCGTGGAAGGCAATATTGAGTGTCAAAGAGGAGTTCTTGAAGAATATTGGGTTTGAGGTAGGTAGGTAATGAGTTGGAGGTTAAATTTTGGGAGGACTTATGGTGTGGTAAATTAGCTCTCCGGGAGGATTTTGGGAATTTATATTCCATCTCCTTAGATAAAATTTTTATGGTCACGACCAGCTTCGAGGTCTTAGCAGGCGTAGTGGTTTGGGTACCACGGCTTGGGGCATAATTTAAATGATTGGGAGTTGGAGGACCTTTTTTTTATCAGTTGGAGTTGGAGAACCTTAGTGGCCTCTTAACTTGGCGTAGTGGTTTGGGTGCCACGGCTCGGGGCATAATTTAAATGATTGGGAGTTGGGGGAGCCTTTTTTTTTATCGGTTGGAGTTGGAGAACCTTAGTGGCCTCTTAACTTATCTGCTCATGAGTGACTTCAAACTTGAGATGTGAAATTATGGTCCAAGGACAATAAAAGCCAGTTCACAATGAGATCTTTCTTCCAAGCTATCAGCTCCCATTCTCTTTCCCCCTTTCCTTATCGAGTTCTGTGGAATCATGGGATTCTGTCAAAGGTGTCCTTTTTCCTTTGGGCTGCAGTACTTGACAAGATTGTCGTATGCGATCATTTAAAGCATAGAAGGTGGATATTGACTAATCGTTGCTTTATGTGTCTCGTTGTGGAGGAAACGATTGACCACCTACTCTTTCGTTGTCCTTCCGTGAACGAGGTTTGGGGCCATTTCCTCTCATGCTTGGGGGTGGCTTGGGTCTTGCCTTGCTCCTTCCAGAGTTTCATATTTTGTCTGTTCTCATTTAGGCTGGAGGCAGCGGTGGCTATTGTATGGTCCCTCCTTCTAGGGGTGATGACCTGATCAATCTGGAAGGAGAGGAATCGGAAGGTTTTTGATGGCATCAAGGTTACTTTAGAATAGGTCTGCACAAGGACCCATCAGCTTATTGTGGACTGATTTGATCAGGGGAGGCAGTGAGGAGTCGGATGTGCTTTCTTTAATCTGATTTACTCTCTGTGGCTTCTTTAGCCGGTTTAGACCCGGTCTTTAGGATCTGGGGGACCACTATCGGTCATTTTTTGCTGGTAGGCACATTTATGTCTTTCTTTTTTGAGCTCACATACTTGTGACCCTTTCACCTTTTTATGTTGTACTTTTCTTCTTTATATTTATAATATTGCAGATCTATTTACCAATAAAAAAATGTAGGAAGCCGGGCGGGGAAATAAGCCTACGTAGTTATTCTAGGGCCCATTAGCAGGTCATCTTTTTAAATTGTGAGATGTAGGAGCATAAGAATGACCACCCGGTAGACATCATTACTACAGCAAGTCTTCCCAAGGCAGGAACTTGCTCTGGTACCAAGAACTGATGTAGATTGGTGGGGATAGTGTAATAATAAATCTATTGAGTTGTTTTAGGCTTCTGAAAAGGATACAGTGGGTTAAGGGTATGCTTTGGGCTGAATAAGGTCAGATTTGAAGTCTGATTAAAGTGGATATGTAGTATATAACTTAGGACAGATCTGGGGATACACAGGTTGTGCTGTAGGGTCTATAAGAGATACATCCAAGGGTTAGAGGAACTGGTCTGGACCTAACTTGGTCAAGAGTCAAGGTTTGTAATTCTAACAGGGTAAGGTCGTAGGAACTTGGGCTATGATGATTCTAAGGAGCTGATTTAAGGTTCACTGGTTAGAGTAATAGGCTGTTAACCTACATGGAAAAACAGAGTTTATCATACAGATAGATGTGTGTAATGATGTTTGATGTGCAATTCTTTCTGCATAAGATTTTAGGAACTTTAGGATGGCTTAAGGTGATCCTAAGTATCACCCGATACGTAACGGTTTCGGTTTCCCCCGTTACCCGATACCGTGCCTTTACACTGTTTTTCCAAAAAAAATACATATCGTTCGAAACCGTTACGTATCGGGTGTATCGCCCGATACGTAACAGTTTCGGTCCTAAGACTCGTTCACCATACCAATTCATTATCTTGAAAAAAATACAGATCGCCTGAAACCGTTATGTATTGCCTGATATGTAACGGTTTCGGTCGTAGGACTCGTTCTTCATTACATGTTTTTTTATTTTTTTCTATTTATTGTGATTTTTTAAGCAAAAAAGAAAAAAAATAAAAAATGGCCGAAACCATTACGTAACAGCGTTACATAACGGTTTTGGCCGTGTCCGAAACCACTTTTTAAAACCTTGCCAATAATAATATGAAATTTAACCATAGAAGCTAAAGATAATTGTAGAAGAAATAGAGATCCATTCTAGGGAATATAGAAAAGAGAACTAAAGAACATTAGAATGAAAAAAGAAATGAAACTGAGAGAAATCAGCACCCTAAGCTTCTCCCGTTTGAAGTTAAGATATATCACAGCCCTCGGTAAAATGCGGCCAGAACACAAACAATTCATTAAGCTTCTTGAGAAAATAAAGAGAAAGCAACAAGGGGTTTGCCGAACTGGATTCTTGTTGCAGACTCTAAAATCGTTTTACAATCACAGCCCTGACATTGCTTCATTGAAGTTGTTAAAATAATACAAGGAAAATAGCAAGGAGTTTATAAAGGTGTTGGATGGGAGCCTATAAGTATTACATTTACGATGATCATTACAGAATGGATGAGTTTAGAGTTTTAAATACTATGATTTTCTGGATACGATTGATCATGATGGATTAAGAATGAATTGATTGTATCGATGGTTGTCACACCTCAAGATTCAGGAGGATCCGAGTTCGGGGCGTAATAAACATAATATATGTATATACATTAATTGCTATATATATTCTTGAAGGTCGGGCCAGGCTGTAGAGGGTATTTCCCAAGCCCAACCCTCATGTCAGCGAGACCGGGCTTGCGGGCTTTAGGGATGGAAAACAGCCATTGATTTTGCAGGCTTAAGAGGGTCGGGCTGGGTACCCTCATCTGAGGGCCGGATTGATAGCCCTAATTTTAGTGGTATAAGGGTGATCTATTAGATCTCAACACTAACACTTTTTTTGGACAATAAATAATTTCTTTGATTTCTTTTCTTTAATATTAAAAAAATCTTAAATTAATGAGCCAAATATAAAAATTAAGGATTTTAAGTTACTTATTTTATATTTATGTTTCAAATATTTATATAAGATTAGAAACTAATCTTTATTGACGTTAATTTACACTAATATCATAATTATTTTATATTTAAAAAAATTATTAGTCAATTGTTTTCGATATGAATCTTCTGTGTTTACCATTGTCATATTTGTTTCATTGTTATTGTTAATTGTTGCGTTGTAGTACTTAATCATGCCTAGGAAATTTTTCGATATTGGTTAGGAGCACGGAGATGATGAATGAAAATAGGCACAAGATTGTGTGAAAAAGGATGTGAAGAAATGGCTACAGGGGGCATCACTAGGTTTACGGAGAAAGGATGTTAAGAAATGACTACATGTCTCTACGGAGTTCAAGAAGTTGATGATGGATCATCTACTTACAAACATACAAGAAAGGCACATTAGAAAGTGTGTAAATGGACTCAATCTCCTCAGATGAGGAAGATCAAGTTTTATAGGAGATTAGAGGATTTTGGTTTCCAGAAAGTTGTAAGTAAAATAAAGCATAGCGACTTTTGAGATGGAACAGGAATGCCAAAGTTTATCTGCTGTTACTGTGACAGCGGAATTGGAGTTCATCTCTTCAAATGAAGACGATCCTGATTTTTAGTTTGCTGTAATACAGAGCATGGAGACTCTTGAGATTTGGGATTCCTTAACAGTCACAGCTACATAGTCGACCTCATAGGAAATGATGATGACTTGGCATA
The DNA here is from genome assembly GCA_015143295.1 of Tetracentron sinense. NCBI lineage: Eukaryota > Viridiplantae > Streptophyta > Magnoliopsida > Trochodendrales > Trochodendraceae > Tetracentron > Tetracentron sinense. The sequence goes on from CM026568.1 coordinate 9,322,367, forward strand.
GTTAAGCTTTTGTTTATGTCTTGTTTATGGAAGGCATCTCTTAATGTATTTTTATTTAATTATTGGAATTCGATCTCTTTATGTATTTCTTTACCTGTAAATAAATGTTTTATTTAAGACTCATGCTTTAATTTTTCTTTCAATATATATATATATAAAGAAATAAGACTTTCTCTTTGCTCTCCAAACTTCTATCCCTTCAATCCTATAAGTTTTATTTGAGAGATGACATGTGGCTTTTCTCTTTAATCCTCACGGTTCAGTATTGGGACCCACTCTCTCATCCTAAAGCCCTCTCTATCTCCAATATTGTAGAATTCTCTTTTATCTCCAACTCTTGCAAGTAGGTTTGGGACCCACTATCTCATCCTAGAGCCCTCTCAATCTCCACTATTATAGAGTCCTCTCTTATCTCCAACTCTTGGGTGCATTAATTTAAGTTTAATACTAAAAGACTTATGATTTTCTATTAAATATTATTACAATAATAATGAATTACTATTATAAAATCAATTAATTAATATAAATAATAATGTATATCGCATAAAAATAAAATTATATTATTAAAAATAAAATTTATTAAATATTCTTAAAATCTATTACTTACTATTTAAATAAATAAATAATATTATTCAATTTTAGATAGTTTTAAATTATTATCCGTGCATCGCACGGGGACTCTACTAGTATATATATATAGATACATACATATACGTGCAACGTATGAAGTGATGCATAGTGAAAACTCTTTACCTTGGTGTCTGTAGGGAAATGTAGACACCCAAAGGGTTGGGACACCCTCCGTTACCCAAAAAAAATCATAGTGAAAACTCATATAGATAGTCCAAATAGTGGCTATAGGACTAATTACCATATTTTTTTTGATAAATAATCCACGCAATTTATAAATGAGAAAGCAAACAAAAATACAAAGATAAAGACAGATTTGAGCTCATAAGGTTGTGAACTGAGACCCAAAACAAGAGATAGATATAAGGGCAACCCTATTCCTTGATTGAAACCTTGCGGCCCCCAACTTACGTCAACCAACCAATACATCCTAGTTCACCCCCACCTGCCTAGATGAGCACCAGGCCAAAACCAAAAACCGAATCCAAGAACAAATGCGATAGATGGGTGAGGGAGAGTTTTCGAAGACTCTTGTTTCTTTCCTTCCAAATGGACCATGCTATAGCACCCAACAAGATCATCCAAATAACCACCCTACTTACCAATCGCCAACAAGATAAGAAGTTATGAAAGGAAGAGGGAAAGACCCAATCCACACCCATCCGAGAGAAAGAAACACCAAAGCTCACGTGCTACAAGACAAAAATAGCGGTTAGCCATCCTCTTGATTTCAAGTGGTCACATGTGAGTATTTTATTCAAAGCTGCATTCCATAGAAAGAAAGATACTTTAGATGAAATGTCTTGATTCCACATAATCCTATGAGGAAATTCGGTAGAAAGACCGGACTCGAGCATCTAACCTAGAGATCTCATTGAAAATCGACCCTTGTTGCCTCTAGACCACATCCTACAGTCACGACCCTGATAGACCGGAAGGCGTGTCCCTAGAAGCTCTAGCAGACTACTGAACTCGACAACTTCCCAATCATTTAACCCTCTTCTTAACTTAGGAAACCAACCAACCCCCTCATCTCTCCTATCGATGTAATCCTCAACTGACATGTCCCTGTCAATGGCTAGGCGGAAAATGGTGACAAAGTCATCTTGCAATTTCGTGTTACCACACCATACATCTTTCCAAAACTTGACCTCAGATCCCAGTCGACTTTAAATTTGAAAAACAGGACTACTAACCGCTCGACTGACATAATCCTCTTCCACATCCCCACCCCGTGGGTCCCCCTCATTGCCTTTGGAACTCAACACAAATATTCTCCATATCTAGCTACAATCAAGGACCTCCAAAGACTCTCTCTGTCATCGCCAAATCTCCAAATCTATTTTCCGAGCAAGGCCTTGTTTACTAGCGACATGGGTTTCAAGTTAAGACCACCCTCACTCTTAGGGCGACAAACCCTAACCCTGTCAACCAGATGATACTTAAACTTGCCCTCTAAACCATGCCATAGTAACTCCCTCTGCATGTGTTCAAGGGCCCTTGCTACCGATCTGGGGATAACTAGGGTAGACATGAAATAGGTAGGTAAGCTACACAAGGTACTTTGAATCAGGGTTAGCTTACCCCCTTTGGATAGAAACGACGATTGCCACCCTGACAGACGCTTCACAAATCTTTCCAACACCATAGCCCACACGACTGTAGATTTAAAACGAGCCCCAAGAGGCATAACCAGATATACCGATGGTAGGGTCCCTGCCTGGCATCCTAAACACTCCACTAGCATGGGCACATCTAACCCCTCCCCAACCCCTATAATTTCCGATTTGGACATGTTCACACGCAGCCCTGACACAACTTCGAAACAATAAAGGATGTTCCTGATTGATACTAGGTCTTGGCAAGATGCCCTGCAGAAGATCCTTATCATCCGCAAACTGGAGATGGGAGATGCGTAAGCCGATGCGGCCTAAGGAGAATCCTTCAAAGACTATGCAATCTACTCATGACAACATCCTGCTTAAAGCTTCTGATGCTAGAATGACCAGGAAAGGAGAAAGGGGGTCCCCTCGCCTTAACCCTCCTGGAGCTTTGGAAATAGCCGGCTGGACTGCCATTAATGAGGATAGAGAAAGACACTGACGAGACACAACTGAATCCTATGACACCACTTAGGACCAAATCCCATTCTTCTCAAAACGTATCCCAGGAACTCCCAACTAATTTGATAGTAAGCTTTCTCAATATCCACCTTGCATAACAAACCCAGATCCCTAGATCTGATCCTGTCATCAATGCATTTGTTAGCTATCAAGATGCCATCTAAGATTTGCCGACCGCCCACAAATGCCCCTTGTTGGGGAGAGATGAAATGGCCCATCACTCTCTTGAGTCGACTGGCTAGGACTTTTGATAAGATCTTGTAAACACTACTCACTAGACTGATGAGCCGATAATCTTTGATGTCCACTGCCCCTTTGTGTTTAGGGATCAGGACCACGAATGTGTTATTGATCACTCTGTCGAACCGACCAAACTCATGCAACTCACTCATCACGGCGAGGAAGTCCTTACCGATAATGTCCCAACAAGATCGGTAAAATTCAATTGTGAATCTGTCCAGCCTAGGGGCCTTGTCCCCAACCATATCTCGGATGGTTCCCAAAACCTCCTCCTCCTCAAAGCTGGCCTCTAATGTATCCCTTTGATCTCCTGGTAGGCACTCGAACGGGAGGCCATCTAACTGAGGCCGCCATTGTTCCTTTTCCAAATACAAGCCTTGGTAGAAGGAAACAATGCTCTTCACTACCTCTTCTGGCCCCCCCCCCCCCCCCCCCCCCCCACACACACACACCTTGATTCTGGGAATAAAGTTGCATTTGTGGTGGAAGTTGACCATTCTATGAAAATACTTAGTGTTTCCATCACTCTCCTTAAGCCACCGAACCCTGGCCTTTTGTTTCCAATTAATCTCCTCCATCCGGGCCGTGGATAAGTATTCTAACTTCATTGCTTCCTTTCGGCGAAGCTCAACATCAGATAGAGGCCTCAATTCCTCCTCCAAATCCAAGCCACCTATGTCCTTCAATAGAGTTGTGAGCCTAGCCTGAATGTTGTCTTTGCATTGAAAGTCACAAAGTCGGGGTTCGGGGATAATTTGGCAAGGGTCAAGACCGGAAAAATTTGAAAAATTCGGGAAAATACGGGAAAAAAATGGAGAAAAAATTTATAATTATAAAAATTAGAAACGATGCTAATTAATATATCTAACAATTTGGTGAGATAATATACAAAAAGAGTAACTATAAGCAACAATAATAAATTCTTAACATTATTTTAACATCAAATTCATTTCATCAAGGCATTAAATTTCATTAAAACATCAATTATCAAGATTAAAAACAAGACTAAAATACGTATACCACTCATTTATTGTCATCGCATCAAAGTCATCAATATCTACATAATCTTCATTCCCAAAAAATTTCAAAATTATCTATTTTTTTCTTCGTATTATTCGTTTTAAATGTGTGTTTTTTTTTTTTTGTATTATTCGTTTTAAACGGGTTTAAAACTATAATACCTGTTTTATTCAAAAAACGGGTTTTAAACGCTGTTTTCTACGGCAGAGTATTAATGCATGTTTTAAACGGGTTTTTTTTTTTAAAACGCAATTTTTTGTGACTATGATGGAAATAAGTTTGGGTTCAAGTTTCCTACATTTTCTTAATTTTTACAAAGTTTTTGTGCATTTCTTTGATACATATTAATTCGTTTCTTATTTTGGTCTTACCGATAAATACCTCATACCGATATTTTTAACCATGATTAATGTAAGAGTTTGTTTATAGTCCATCCACCTAGAGTCGTGGTTTTCAAAAAAAAAAAGTCAATTTCAAAGACTCGCAAGGAAATCCATTCTCATAACATGGATCCACTGTTACTAACAAAAACAATTGGGACCATCCATTCAATGTATAACTGGCATATTACATTCCAGTGTCCTTATTCATGGTAATTCAGAGCTTTTTGACTAGACAACTGTATATATAACAAATTGATCTACATATACATTATACACATATCTATACCTTTCAAAAAATAACTTCTCTCTATACCGTCAAAAGGCTCTTTCAGCTACCTTCTTCGAAACCTTTCTTTGAAATAAATATGTTCAGGGTGAACTGAGAAGCTCAATAAACTACTAAGCATGAAAATTAAGGTGCAATGCATTGCATACTCAAATACATTTCTTTCGATTCATTATTTAAGACCTATAATGCAATGCGATAACTTACATAAATAAGCATAAACAACTGTACACCATTTTCATATATAATATACATTTTTTGCGCAAATTCAATTCTTTATGAAAATAGCTGGATACACCTATAGATGCCCAGGTTACCATATAGCCAGCAAACGCACCGTATACCAAGTGCTATCCTATACTGATACTCCGGTTATAATTGTCGGCCCCACCAGAATAGTCACCTAAAAGTGATCCCGGTACAAAAGGGTCACTTGGAGGCTCGCTTAACTGTTCTAGTACTCCGATTATAGTCGCGGCCCACTAGAAACAGCCACTAGAAGAAATCCCAATGCACTGGTTACTCCGTTGTACTTGTGATAGGGGTAATCTGTAGACTCGGTTCAGTATCCACTATACCAACAGTAAAGCTTAGGGCCTTTCACCCAATGAAGACATCAATCCCTGCTTGCTTCAATAGGTATTCCATTGATTAACATTCATCACCATCACAAATATCATAAATATGTGCCACTAGTACTTATTTAGTTAATTCAATCAGTAATACATTCAAATCATTCTTTCTATAAACATTCAAATCATTCTTTCAATAAACATTCAAATCATACATTTGTACCACTAAAAGTAACAATAAAAAAATGAATTCTCATCATTTTCTTGTTGTTTGCATTAAAACTAGTATATAAAAACTCATGTATGCAGAACAATTAAAAAGCTTTTTTTCTAACCAACCTCTCTATGATAAGCCAAATCTCATTATCAGATGCAAATAATGCAATAAAATGAAATGATACATGCATGATTCAATTAACTCATTTATCGATCATCTATTTTTTAATGATTAAACACAACATTCGATCAATCTAAAAATCAGTACCGGATTCGACACGAATTCGAACAATCAAATCAGAATGAAAACTATGCATATTATATACCAAAAGAAAATATTCAAGTTTTCTTTCCAACAAAAAAAAAGACCTAATTCTGATAAGAAATGAATCCTGGGTGACAAAAACAATAATGATATGAAAATTACCTATTACTTAGTTACTTACCTTTGTTTTAGCAATTATTCTCCTCCAATCTTCTTTTAACTTCCTCTATATCAGCTACAAAATAGAGTATTGAACCTTCAATTACTTTTCTTCTTCCAAAAAGATTTCCTGCAACAATCCGAGTAATAACCCTCAAATCCCCTTCTTGTTCACCATCAATTTCTCTCTACTCTCTCTCCCAAATTTGAAAACAGGGTTTTGAAACCCTTCTTCACAGTTAATGGAGAGTTAACCGACTCTCCCTTCCCTATATTAATTAAAATTTGGGCATAAGTCTATAAATTATCTACTAATTATTAAGAGGCCCTTGGCCCACACAAAACCCTCATAAAACCCTTTCTCTTTATTGTCTTTTCCATAAACCCTATTACCAAATAAACAATCATCAATTTATACTTGACCACAATTAATTTGTTTAAAGAAATATTAAACTGACACACTACCTTTAATGTATGCTAAGTTCTGCCACGACATACCTCAAGCCTCAAGGTTATTGCTAAACTAAATTTAGATTAATATCAACATTTCATCACGCAAACCCAAACCCCAAAACACCCCAACAACATAAAAGACTTCCTTCCCTTCTCAAAATGCCTTCCAAGCATGTACCATGAGATAGTGGTATCACTAATTGAATGGGGTAAAAGGAATTAAGCATTTGATGTTTTCTCAGCATGGCCACACTGCATGAAGGTTCTCATTAATTATACTCTTTCACTTCCTCCCAACTCATATAGCATTTCAGTTTTCTCGACCATGTTTGACTATCCATGCTCAGGTTGGCAACTGGTAGTGGTTTAGGAAACTCATTCGCCAAATGTCATAAGAAAAGTTTTTCATTAACTTCTTTCAAGCCGAGGCCAGGCCCTGGGGGGAGGGCTTGGGCCTAGCCAATTCAAGCCCATCGAGGGCTTGGGTCGAACCCTTACAAGTGAGGGCTGGGCTTGGAGAAATCCCGGTTTGAGCCATTCACAACCTTAATTAACATATAGTAATTTCATTCATAAATGAGTAGTATATATGTATTAAAATGCATATTTTGATATATTTGTAGATTTTTCAAAAAATCCTAAAAAGTGAATCCCATTGTTGAAATTTATGATCTAAAAGCATTTTTGCTTCATTTCATGGAATTTAACACCCTAAAAATAGAAAATAAATAGAATTAAAAATACATCATTGAATTAGTTAAAAATGATTTTGATTCAATATCTAAAAAGTTTGAATCTTGTTTTCGATCATTTGAAAGCTACAGAGTGTTTAATTTTAGAGTTAGAATAAAGGGTTTGGAGATGAGATTCAAAGGAGATAGTAAGTTTGAGCACAATATATAAGCCTCAGGTCTATACGTTCGGTACGTATTGTAAAGTAACGGTCGTATCGGTTATGATACAATCAATTCAGTATGATACGGTCGAAACTCATTTATTTATTTAGTATTTGAGTATATCGTGTTGGTAACCTCAAAAATTGATAATTATCGTGTGATAGTATCGATATTTTAAACCATGCAATTAATAATGAACAAAAATAAAATCTACAATTATCTCTTAGTTACTTGAGATTCAAGACTATTCTTGATCAGTTCAAGAATCTTGAACTGAATCACCAGAAAAATAATCTTACTACTGTTAATTGTAGTGACTAAAGTTGTTCCTTCGGGCATTGTAACCACTAAGAAAAGAAACACAACTTCTAGTTGCTACTGCAACTTGGACATGTGACCTAATGGAGCTGTAGCGTGGGAACCATTGGGCATCACATCATGTCACCGGTGTTCTTAGGCCCATGGTTATATTCCTTAAGGTTTATGGAACCAAATCATCATTCTTTTTCTTCTTATCTTTAGGTGGAAGCCGGGATTGAACCTGTACCTCTTCTTCTGCAGGTTCTTTTAAGTTATGGAACATACACAAATTTGGAGCTGCTCGAGCACTATGGGTTTCTTCTAAATGCAAACCCAAATAACAAGGTTTTTTTAAGCTTGGAACCGGATATTCATTCCACCAGTTCATGGCCCAAGGACTCACTTTATATCGAGCAAGATGGGAAGCCATCTTTTGCTCTAGTGTCTGCTTTACGGTTATGGGCAACCCCACCAAACAAAAGGAAGTCTATTGGGCACCTTGCTTATTCGGGATCACAATTGTCAGCAGAGAATGAAATATCCGTCATGAGATGGACGGCAAATAATTGCCGTCTCATATTGGAGAAATTGCCAACTGCAATTGAAGATGACACTTTGCTGCTGCAAGCTATTGAAAAAATGCAAGATCATCTTTCCCCTAAAGAGGTTGAGCAGCTGCTTTTGGCTTTTGGAGATGAATTTGGTGCTTTCTTTGAAGCCAATGGTTTGCTGAAGGGAGAAAGTGGTGTTGAGTTCCCATTGTGCAGGAAGATTAGAAGATCAATGGACAGATGGAAATTGGCAGTCCAATGGAGGCTCAGGTATAAGAAAATCCTTTGCGATTGCGTTTCTTATTGTACTGAGATCATTGATTATCTTTCTTCTCAAAATGCTTCAACCAAGAGAACTAACAAGATCTAATATTATAATGAATATAAGTTGAGTCATCTATCTTAATTTTAAAATAGGATCTGGATCAATCTGTTTTGATATTGATGAATGTAAGATTCTTGAATGATTTATAACATCTTACGGGTCAAGAGATGTAGAAATTCATCTCACTCTACTATTCGAATTGAAATGAGTCAAATGGTGAAGAAGCAAATTTTGCTAAAAGAGGATATTAGATAATAAAGGCATTTTGAAAGTGAAATTACACAATTGTGTGTTCTTTTTTTTTATTAAAACTATGTTGAACCTTAGTCTGGAGTAATAGCATTCAACTATATATTTCAGAATTTAGATTAGAATGAACTTAAATAAATTGGGTGGGGGTAGATGCACCCTAACATTTGATGACTACACTCTATGTTATAAAAATATTGACTACATCATTAAATTCATAAAAAATTTTGTGCACACCAAAAAAAAAATATCTATAAAATTTATATCTATGCACCAAACTTAATAACCTAAAATGTAAATCATCTAATCGGGACAATGCTACTCAACTCCTCCATCCATTCCAACAGTTGGTGTACAACATGATTGATTAATGGTTATGATCAATTGAAATATTTATGGGCCCGGTACTATTTAAGAGGTGGGCATTAACGTATAGTGCAAGCCTAATGGAATGGTGTGCAAAAATTCCAGTACCATTAATCTTTTGCCCCCTATTTTTATCTATTCCATTGGCTTAATAGAATGAAGAAGGCCTTAAATAATCAGAAATTGTCAAACAAAAAACTGAATTCCCAGCACCATTTGATCAAACAAAGAGCCAAAGCAATTGAAAATTTTCGTTACTGAGCTCCTTTACTTTGAAACACTCCCTCTCCTTCAAAAGGAAGAGAGGTGATGGCAAATGCCTGATAACATGAGCGGCAAATGGAATGGAGAGATCGGTGAATGAGGATGTGACTAGGACACACATATAAGAAAATGAGAAATTTCAAAATATAAGAAAATCTTTTAATGGGGGTGGTCATCAAATGTTTGGGTGCCTCTAACACCATCCAATAAAATTTATGGAGAAAGGCCTTGTTTGGAGACATGTTTTTAAAGAGCAAGAAATGTATATATATATGTAGTTTGAAAACTCGGCGAGTCACCCGAGTAACTCGGGCGAATTACTCTACTGAATTTTGAATCGAGTTGTCTCAAAACTCGAAGGAGACTATTTATCGAGTTACTCGGGTGACTCAGTCGAGTCAAGCCGAGTTTTTCGACTCGTCAGACTATGTCGAGTAACAGAAGGGTATATTTATCATTTTTTCAAATCAAAACTCGAACGTCACATTGTTTTTGCATCATATTTTTTTGGGTCTACAAAGACAACCTACTATGGGTTCCATTAAACCTAGCTTTTAGGTTGTAAAACCAGTGTACTTTGAGTTCTTTTAACCTAGGTTTTTCAAGTTATTACATATATATTCCGAGTTGGACTGAATCGAGTTACTCGACTTGACATACTTTCGAGTCGAGTTTTCGGGCTTTTGTACCATTGATACATATAAAATATTGAATCTTCTTAGGCAATATATGATCAAGATACTAGTATCCCCAAAGACAAGGTTGCCTTACAGGACTTATTTTAGTCCTAATAGTATCTGCTATTTTTCTATTATATCACCTTTAAACAACAGCATTGCTCTTCATCGGTATGCTGCAATATAATTCTCATGTTTTGATACTTCTCTTGGAACTTGTCCCATCCCACCAGTACCAAATGGTCCAAGAAAAGGGCTGTCAAGGTTGATAGTATCACTAGGATTTTCTATTCGCACCTGGCATGATCTGTGTAATCTGCATGAGATGAAAATGATTCAACCCTTTCAGAGTAACATGAATTCAAGTGTCAAATTAAACCCTATACCATAAAACTAGAAAATGATGCAATCAGGGGCAGAGCCAGAATTCTCTTGCAGGGGGTTTAACAATGGGGGTTCGGGGCGCAGTCCCCCAAATTTTTTTTAAGGGCCAAGTTCACGGGCCATTGCGCCTGTTTGTTATATTTATAAAAAAAAAACTCAAAATTGTAAGGAAGGGGTAGAGCCACCCATCCCCGGGCTCCGCCCCTCTCCCAGGCTACGGCGCCCCTATTAATACTATAGGATTTTTTTTCAAAATTTCAGGGCCCCATGTAGCTCTGCCCCCTGAATGCAATGATATTTCCACCAGGACCCCTACGGTATGCATGGATAGTTTGCTAAGTGAATCCTTTATATTTTAAAAAGATCTTCATAGTTGGCCACTCAGCAGTAGATGATCCGTTTCTTCAACTTTATGGGAACTGCAACACTAATATTCACTCCTCATTCTGATTCTGTTGGTTAACGATTCAATTAATTAGTTCTCTTGTACACAATAACCACTTAAACCCGATTAAATTTTAAATAACTCGGCTAAGAGGCGTGACAAGGCGCTTCTTGAAGATAGTTGGATCCTCCCATTTGTGCAAGGAACACGGCAACTCTATTCCTACGGATTTGCACTATTTGACAGAAATTGTGTCCACCTCTTTTTTGATGTCCACAGGTTAATTAATTTTATTTTAGTAGGCCATCAATTCTGAAATTATCTTTAGCAAGGATATCAATAGAGGCGAAAATTAGGTTATCACTAAAAGTGATGCCAAAAACAGTCACTCAAGACTCTGGATTCTGGCTAACAGATTTCGAAAATATACTGTTTGGCTACAACACCGTCTAAAGGTTTTGTTTGTATTTCTACACTAACCAATTTACTCCTGTTCTAATTTAATTCGGGCAGAACCCTGATTGGGTTACAAAGCAATTTTCAATCAGTCGGATTACTTATTCAGACCACTTCTCTGTTTGGTAACAGAGGATTGAAAAGTATTGGTAGATTTTTTTATTTCGTTCCAGATCAAGAATAAGGGGACAATCTCAGTCAATTTTGGAACTGCAAATATTTGAGGATTGGTTATTGCTGATTTGGATCTATTGGTTGGAGTTGTCTTTAACCTTGAGAGGGGCATCAAATCTCTGGTTTGAGTCCACTTCTTTTATTTCAAGGATTTTGGATCCATACAATATTAAGTGTGATTATCCCTTTGAACATGCCATGCTAGTGTGTGTTTAGGTGTCTACTGAGTTTGATGTGCCTTAATGATCATCATCGCATATTACTAGCATGCTTTGATCAAACTGGAAAATTAATCCAGGATTTTTACAAATCAAATTCGGAGACCACAAAATCCAACATTGAGTTAACAATCAAAACTTGAGAAGTTGTGCTTGAAAATAGCAAATATGATCATTTGGGGAAAATCTATTGGGCCGATCACGATAAAGCTGTAATTTGCTAATTTGGCACCTAGCTGAGCTAACTTGATCCTAATGGCAGAGAAAGATTACTCGTTGCTCAAGTAGCACTAGAGATTCCATATGATGACATTATCTTTACAGTTTGATGGACAACCAACTCAGGATGAAAGAAAAAGGATTAAGGTTTGAGAGAGAGAGGCAAATAGTCAAAAGACACAAAGGTGTATTGCTTAGATTTCCATCTGACAGTCTTAACTAAGTTTTGGTTTTAATATGACATGTATAAGTCATTACATAGATACTAAGAAACAAGTAGACGTAAATACTAACCCTAACCCAGCTCAGTCTGCCCTTTACTTGGCTGAGGCCTAGTAGGCATTAGCTTAATTGGGATAGATCTCTCTTATGATATGGTTTGTGGGGAAACTTTGACAGGTGCTGAGAAATGGTTCTGATCTTCCTTCCAATGCTGAGCTCAACTAAGATCTGGGAAACAAGCAAGTATGTCGAAAAACGGATGATAAACCATGTATTGCCAATATCTTAGGTTTCCAGGATTTAGTAGAATGCAAGAGATCTTTATATAATATTCAGTAGAATCTAAGTCCTTTGCTAATTCAAAACAGTCTAACTAAATCAATTCAATGAGTGACCATAATGAAATCATTTCAAATGAGATGACAATGAAATAGGAGAATTCAGGCTCCGAAATGGCCTCTAAGCTAGTCATATTGTGCTTTTAAAGACGTCCTAAACTTCCAATGTTCTAAGCTAATTAACAGTAGAACATAACCTTGGTCAAGTTCTCCTTCAGAGCTGGGAGTTCTCTAACTGGGACAGGTGCAGCCTGGGTAAATTGAGCCCCTTTGTCACTTGGGTCCATCATACTGCCTGTCACCAAGCATCCATCCCGCGATGAATCACACCCCAAATAGAAACGTGCGCGGAAAGCAGCCAGATGAGCATAATAGGCTGGTGCGACTGTAAGTGCATGTGAAATCACCATCAACAACTATTTTGTTGGAACAAGTAGGAGAGAGAGAGAGAGAGAGAGTACCATAGGAGACAGATTGGGTGCACCTTGCATATCTGCATAAAAGGAAAAACAAACTGTTAAAGAGTTTAATTGGACACCTTTCAATCAAAATGAAAATAGAAACAAACTGATGCAGGGTGAAATCAATACGTATAACAGCGGTTGTTGGTGAGAGCTTGGAGTTGGTCTGCCGTGAATTGGTTCTCATCCCACAGAACATGATAATGAGCCGGCCGGCTTGTACCCTCCATGACCACCCACCACAAAAACCATAATCAAAAAATTAAATAAAAAAGAGAATGTCACTACCACCATCATAAAAAACAGCACTTGGTAATATCAAAACCATAAGCACCTCCACAGTCAAAAATACCTGGATGCCTGCATGGCTGCACAAATAGAAATCAAACTGGCTAGGATGGCAGATCTCAGAATTAACCACAGTTCCTGCACAGTTTATTATAGCCATATATTACCGGATTGAAACAAGGTCAACAATGGACAATGACTCAATGTCTGAAGAATTGATATTCCCAGTCACAGAAAATATGATATAAGAAGAAACATATCTTGCAGATAAATAAAGCTTATAGCAAAAAAACACATTTCTTACCAGGTAGTATGTTTCCACTTCTATCTACAGAACTAGAATCCTCATGGTTGCATGGGAACAATTTCATGTGGTGACGCTTTTGGACTACAACAAATGTAATGGGAGGCACATGCTTATTAGGCTGGAAGGCGATCCATGCCTGTCAGCAGATTTAAAGGAAACAGAAAGTTGAGTTCAGATTACATTTGCAAACTCCAATCCGCAAGTCCCTATGTAGTGAGGCGGCAGTCTTATAAGTGCCCTCACAACTAACTATTAACCCACTAACAGATGTTGCCTACCGAAAAAACACACTAATTAATATACAAATAGGAAATAGAAAAGGATAGAACCCTCGTACACATTCAAATTGGAAAAGTATGCTGTTTACCTTCTTGATTGCTCTCAGTTCATACTCTAAGACATCCCTAAATTGGCTTTCGCTGACACCATCCCTGCAGTAAGGAGAGCATCATAAGACTGATGTAAAGTGAGGGTTATATACGCATAAATGAGACACTAACAATGATACCTGAAGAATATGATCCTCTCAGGCAACCGACTGTTCGCTTCACTGAAAGATGTAAGATGCTTCCTGAAATTATGAAAACATGCTGAATCAGTTCCCTAAGAAACTACTCACATTTGGTTGAACTCAGAAGACAACAGCTACTTGAAAATGCATGATCCTTGTTTAGGTATTCAGCCTAATAGACATAATAAAAAGAGCATACATGATCATGCCACCGCCAGAATTTTTTCCTCTTGCTGGATCTTCATCAATAAACAGATCTTGGATGATTTCCTTGCCACGATCCTGTGCAGAAACTAAACAAGCATACTTCGTGACCTCTGGCCAATCTTGCGAAGCCACAACCTGCAAGGATTTACATCAAGGCCCATACAGAAAATGCATGAGCGGTACAAGCTTTTATAACAGTTCAGACAAAACAGCAATATGTATAGAAGATGAGAAAGATCATAGCTACCACATAAAGAAAATCAAAACATTACAATGAGACTAAGGTGGCAAGGAACATCTTACCGCTGCAATAGAAGGGCTGCAATCCTCCCCTGAAACTGGATGAGTCACATCAGCACCGAAAATAATTGTTGGTTTGTCACTGACTAGAGGCATGTGCCGCAGTAATGCATCCTCAAGCACCGTGTTTCTTCCCCCAACCTTTCCATAAGAAAAAACATAAGTGAACCTCATTATAAAACAAAAAAAGAAAAGAAAAGAAAAATAATAGGAGCAACGAATTTTAAAAGGAAAAATGAATTTCTGTAACATTGTGCTGCTGCCCCACCTTCACATTTATCTTCAGGACAACATTTGCCATATACTGATTATTAATCCAACACACATGCCTAGCTAAGCAGCACTGTGAGACTATACCAAGTTCTGTCTCACATATCCGCTTCACTTCTCCTGAAAAAAAAAACAAAAAAAACATAACTTTCTGGAGGGAAGTCGAAATTAATTGCTGAAAAGAGAAGCACGCAGTAGTAAAAATAATCCATTTTTTCACAAATAATTTTGTATCAGGAAAATATACATCATAAGAAATATTAGACCAAAAAACATAGGTTTATTATAATATTAAGATAACGGTATAACTTTTAGTAGAAAAAAATTATAAGCCATTTTCTTTCGACTATGCATTACAAAAACTGGTAAAGGAAAAAAAAAAGGACATGTAGAGTAACTCCAACAAAGGTGCAAACTCAATCTGCCTTTTTGAACATCACTTGACCCATCTAATTTTTCCATTTCTATTTAATGTGTTTTCTGATACACCAAAGTAGACCATTTTTCTTTCCAGAGTTCCCAAATTCGATATTCTGTTAAGGTTCCCAATGATAAGAATTACTGTATTGTATTTACAATTTCACTACTCTAATATCCTTGAATGAATCAGCTAAATGGAAGGGGAACGGGCAGTGGATGTCATGTCCAACGCCACATATCAGTACTAACACTAGCAGACGTCAATTTCAAATTTGGTTAAAACAGCCTTCTTGGTAAGTAAAATAAAAATTAAAACATATCAATTTCGTAAAAGACTAAGCACACAAGCATGTAAACAAAGAAAAGAATAAATGTGTTAATAGAGCTTAAAGCTAGAAAATTGTAACAATTCATTCAAATAGATCCGTTCCGTAGAGAAAACCATTCTTGTCAGGCAAAACTACAATCAGCAGATCAAATTTTCTGTTGTAAGGCTTGAGAAAGGTCTTTGCCTTATTGTGTAGAGCTTTTAAGGCTGTATCTACTTGTTCAGGGTGCACATTGCATAGTTCAAGTATGGGCTTCGGATTAAATTCCTGCACAAAGTATTTAATGGAAGAAATTTTAAATATCACCTTCCAAATTTATATCCACCTAACCAGAATCAGAGCATGTTGAAGAGCCATACCATGCCTGAATCACAGCACATTTGAGCAAGAGCGTTGCAAAATCTAAGAACAACACCAGTTGAAACTTTCGGTGCAAAATTTATGCATGTCCAGGAGTTCACAGTTCCCCCATTCACCATTTTCTGTGATTTAAATAATAAAAGAAACCAACCATTATGTTCCACTAATCACTTGATATTAGCCATCGGCCCATAGTTATCCCAGAGAAGAACACCCCATGCAAGAAAAATGTGATAGCTAATAGGAGACAAAAAGATTGTGGCAGAAAAAGTTAAGGCTAATCAAAGAGATCATATCGTCACCAAGCACCATATCATCCCTAGTGGGTTCCAAAGGCGATGTCATACTATATTGTCACTAGTGGGGTTTCATTAATGGTACGGTACCATATTGGCACTACATTGATGATAATATGTACCATATGACCATCTATATCATCACTAGTGGATTCCAGTGACTATTCTTAATTGTCACTGGTGGCCACACTCTTTTCTTTCTTTTGTGTTTTTCCTAGTGTTGATTGGGCTGCACTATCAACAATTTTTTAATGTTGGTTGGGTCCCTCCATCCTCCACATCAGCAGGCACATAACCAAGGGGTGAAAACTCTGTTATACCCCTCCCCTATCTCCCACTTCTCCTTCAATCACGGATTCACCCTGCACGCCTTATATTTCAAAAATTACCAAAAACAATTCAATGAAAAAAATTAACAGTAGCTGCAGAGGAAATCAAAGAAACCCTAACGTTATGTGCCTAATAATTAGAGGAAACCTAAAAATAAGAAAGCATAAAATCTCAAACAAAAAGATCGTTGCAAAAATAGTTAAGTCTATAGAGAGATCCTATTGTCACTAGTGGGTTTTAATGATGATATGGTACCATACTGTTAGTTTGCCACCCATATCATCAGTAGTGGGTCAAGATTGGAGAACCTATATAGGCAGGGGGAGGTACGAAGTGTCCCTTAGCTACATTTGTTAATACTTATTTATTCAAGCAATCACTCAAATCCACAGCTCTGTGGCTACATCTCCCAGGCAATCCAATCTTCTTATTAATCGAGTGCTTCTGATGTGCGTCTAAGCCTTCTTTTCCATTGTCTAGCTCCGAGGACCAAGTCCACTTTCTGCTGCTGCTGATCCCAAGGATTTGGAACCTAGCTACCAGACCCCCCCCCCCCCCCCTTTATTAGATAGCGAGAAAGGGGTCGTAGGTGAATCTCTCCATATAGTAAATGCCTTATTCCGGGGGCTTTCAGTCTCGTCTTCATTTTTGCTAGTTTGGTCATTGAGACATTGTACTTCGAGTCATCTCTGCTTTGCCCGCTACTAGACCCGTCCCTATTCTCTTGAGAAAAAAATGAACCCTCTAATATATTCTTTGAAAGAGACTCATTCTGCTTATCAGAACCAACCTCTATAACGACTCCAACCCCTTCGTAAGGTAGAGGGGATTGATGAATGAACTACTTATTTCCGGGTACACAGGTAGCAGTAGTACTCAGTCAGTTGCAGGGAAAGAAAACTGTTCCTTCTTGAGGGCGTGGAATGCTCGGAGTGGTTCTTTCTCTATTTCCCGGCTTCAACTGCACTTCTGTTCGAGCTATGCCTTCCAAATTCAAGCTATCAGACGACTGGAGGAGGCGATTTTTGAGCTAGAAAACATCTTGTCTCTGGGACGAAAAGATTTGAACCTTTGCCATTTTTGTCTTTTTTGAAAGCCCTTCAGGTATGCTCGTGTGGCCCTTCCTCTCTTGCCACTACACTCGCTTATAAAGGGATCTTGTTGTAAGGTAATTTGCTGGCAATTCAATGCTAGCGAGTTTCATGTCGACTAGTTGAACAATCGACTCACAGTGACGATATGGTACTATATGATACCATATCATCTCTACTAGGTTCCAGTGACAGTTATTAATTGTCACTGCTGGACACAGCTTCTTTTCCTCCCTGCCTATTCGCATAATCAATCAAGGAAACCAAGATATCACCGTCATACAAAAGGTTATTCTCTAATGCTGTTTATTTATTAATTTATCATTATTATTTTTCAGGTGGGGGGGGGGGGGGGGGGGAGATTTGAAAGAGAATGTGCTTAGAGTGATCAAAAAAGAAGGAAAGACGAGGGAGGGGAAAGGAGGGTAAAACTAACTTTTCACACCTTTTGGTAATGTGCCTGCTGATGTGGAGAGGGGGAAGGTCAATCAAAGTAAGATTGAAAAGTCTAGGTTGGCCTTGGGTATTTCACTGCACGTGAACTCAATTTTGACCTATTAATATTAATTAGGGTTATTGTAAAGTCCTTATTTGTGTTGGCTTAATTCCGAGACCAAAACAATGTCTAGTCCGTATCAGTCCCTACCTCCAGTACTTATGAAGTGAAGATGAAGACCGAAGAAAATGCAATCAAGCTTCGCTATCTCATTAGGATGGTAAGTGAGACCTAGATACTCAGTTTATACTTGGGAGGAATTGACTTAAATCATGAATTACACCCCTAGGTGGCTAGATACAAAGAGCAACATGTGTTGCAAATTCGGATTACCAAATTCTCAGGAAAATGAGCAATCCGGTTGACCAGCCCCTATCTCGGTCGACCGAGTGCATAAAATTTTGTATGGGTTATTTTTCCAGAAAGTGGTAATTTGCTCGATCGATACGACTTGACCATCTCGGTCGAATGACCCCCATCTCGATCGGCCAACTTGGGTCTCGATCGACCGAGTTGTGCATATCAGTTATAAATCCGGTTTTATAAAGTTTCTTTTTGGTTACTCTATAAATATAACCATATGCCTAATCCGTGATTAGGGTTTTTGTGCATGAGAGAATAAAGTGGAGGCTTTCTAAGCCTATCCAGGGTTCCTCCATTGTGGTTGGATAATTTCCATTGTTCCTCCTCTATTGCTCTCTCTCTAGTTGTGCAATAATCTCAATTGTCTATCTTAAAATTGCACCAGTTGAATCTCTGTGATGAGATCCCGCTAGAGCTTCGTTATTCAAACCAGAATCTATACCCTCAGCACTCGAGAGAGGGTTCTTTGTTTGATTGGTGAGGAGCCGACGTCGTTGCTGACAGAGTGAGTCCTTTGCGAAGGATCACTATTTGTTTTCCGGAGACTGTAAGAGAAGTTCAGGCTACGGCGGTTGTTTTCCGGAGACTGTAAGAGAAGTTCAGGCTACTGTGGTGACTTATTGAGGCGGGATGACCGAGTACTAAAGGATCGTTGTGTCAAGTCCGAAGGAGTCAGGTTCAAGTTTTGTAAGTTTCTGTTAACTTTGTCATTGTGATATCTTGTGTCATGTGGTTTGCTTGCAATTGTTTATTTAATTCCACATTCACAATTGCTAAGATTAAAATTGGTAGACATCCCTAGGTTAGACCTATACCCCTAGGTCTTAGGGATCATACATCAAGGATACACATTGGATGATTTCAATTGGTATCAGAGCAAGTTCACTAGTAAAGTTAATCACCTTAGTGAGATATTGTACTATCCTTAAACTATGAGATCACTAAAGGAGGGTGGATCCATCTATCGTCCTCCATCGTTTGATGACAATATATTGGAAAGCTCGTATGAAAGCGTTTCTCAAAGCCTTGGACGAGAGAGTATGGTTTGCCATAGAATCTGGATGGACTCCTTGGTGAAAATTATTGATGAATATAGATAAAATCTCAAGAAAATGGACTAAAGATGAGTCCGAAACTAGTGGATGGAACACTAAAGGTCTCAATGTAATCTTCAATGCGTTACTCCCGAAGAATTTCAGAGAATATCTACATGAACCACTTCTAAGGAAGCTTGTGGCATCCTTGAGACAGTTCATGAAGGAACCACCACTGTTTTCCTTTCAACTTGGTTTTTTTCTCTTCCGTATTCCATAGAACTAGTTGACATGGTACCAACTCAGTGAACTTAATATCTTCATCCCCTTCTCTTTAATGATTTGACTCGATTTAGTTCAAAATTAGTCCATCATAAGGACCCCTCTTTCTTCAAGAAAAAACATCGTCAACATCAAACCAAAACTCACAGCTGGACCAACACAGGTACACCATCATCGGGTAATTACAATGCCAAATACATGTGTTGGTGTTGACCCCATCGTGGTTCTTCTCTACATGCCGCAACCAAGCATTGTTGGTGGCTGAAACTCTAAATTCATCAATTCACTTCACACCCATCTCTTAACCAATCCACATCTGCCAGGTCACCTACAAGCAATGCAACTAATTATGAAATCATCTCCATTTACTGCTAAATCAGGAACATCCACCATCATACGTTGATTCTGCTCTCTTTACAGAAGTCACCGTCATTCATGATTCAACACCATAGTTTCTACTGTCCATAATCGCTACAGTTCAGATCCGCCACTTTCATAGTCGTCCACTTTCAATCCATGGTTTTAGAAATTGACACATTTCCTACTGTTCCTATGGAATGTTTCCATTTCAATGGGTACCAAAATGACCTACCTGCTACATTAAAATTTCAATATTTTTCGGCTCATTTTCTACTGTTCAGGTACAAGTTTCATTCATACCGAAATAATACTTTCTTAGTGTAATATATATAGCCAGGAGTGCAACCAGGATTTCTTCTAGTGGGGAAAGTGATGATTGATTGATACAGCGTTTTGGTTGACATGTATAGAATTGTTGACTGAACAATAACATTTTGATAACCAAGTTTTTGAAACTCTTGATCCTCTCCCTTGAGCCCATTTTTTGAGTTCTAAACTTTTACCAGTTAAAAACAACCCCGACTTTGTGATTTCTAATTTAATATAATTATTTTAAAATGTTTGAAATTTTGTGTAATGCACTAATTGGTAATAAATCAAGAAGATAATATTAGCTCATTACATATAGTGGTCAATATCTAAGGACTAGGGACTCCAATGGGTTAGTTACCGTTATTAAACAACTGAAGAATATAGAATCTATCTTTAAGAAATTCAACAATCATAGTTGACCTTATGGTCACATCACAAATGATCTTAAATTGATTGTCTTTTCATTTATATAAAGTTGACTTTTGTGGATTAAACTTTAACACACAATGCATCCACATTGTGCTATGCAAATGAACACATAATCTCTGATGGAATGCTACAATGTAGAACATGTTAAGTATAAAATGGAACTAAAAAAAATGTTCTCTTAAACCTTCAAATTTTAATTGTTCTACTATCACGATTCTTTGTTTATTATCAAGTCACCAGCCAGACATTTTTTAACTGATCTAGAGTTAGTTACCAAGAAGTGGATCCATGAACACATCATAATTCTCGCATTGTATCTAATACAACAAAAACAAGTATACCAATTGAGCATAGCCAAGAAAGAGGCAACGAGATGCACGTGAGTCTAATTTCAAACGAGAGGTAGAAGGGAGAAGAACATAACAGGTACAACCAAAGTTCCATATGCACATTCTGATAAAAAAAAGTGACCATGTAAACCCAAGTAAATACTTATGAATATATAGTTTTGACTTGTAAGCAGATAATACCTTGTTTTTCATGTTCCACTGCCCCTCGCGTGGCTGGAAACTCTTCACACTTCCAGTGTCATGGTATTTAAGCTATGTGACCAAACAAGCAGTCATGAAAAGTAAGAAAGCACTCAAATATTAGAATGCATATCGTGGGTTTGGGCAAGATGCAACTAACCCGAGGTGCAGTTAAAATACGTGCATGAATTAAAGCAGGATTCATACTGATTTCAATTCCGAACTCCGTTGCATATTCATCTGTCTTATAGTTATTTATCTCAACAGTCTGAAGAAAGGTAGAATTTTAGAATAGTCAGTTTGGGAAAAACATGTACACTTAGCACCCAATAAATGGCCAAAAATGTAGAATCAAAGAACCAGAGATGCCCGAAATTGGGACCAGCAATGGTTTAAGAGCAATTCTTCCAAACATTACAACATGAAAACCACTAAAAATAATACCTACTTAATAACCCAAAAGGAACAGTATGCGATATGAAACATGATTTCATGACAAACTAACAACATAATAGGTTCTATATATAACAATACAACTCAATTTCAGTATGCAGAATGATTTTAGGTGATAATTGTAAGCACCCCAATTTTGCACCCTTTTTAATCTCTTTTCAAAACCCTTTTAACCATCTTCAACATTTTTTCAAACCCTTTTAGACTGACTACAATGTGGGCCTAATCTCTCTATGTTGTGCATGTGCCTAGTTTTCTGTTTGATCTCCATTTGAACTTACAGCAGCTAAGTTCTTGGGTCTAACTCTGCATTGAGCTGGCTGGGCTATGAGGCAGCACGCCCCCTGCTCAGGGGCATGGGGGCGAAGCCCCCTAGTCGAAATTTGTTGGTAAGAAACGCCTATGAAGTGAGAAATGACCAAAATACCTGTGCAAATTACTTTAAAAGGTTACCATTTTGTCTGAACCCATTACAAATATTTATCAGTATAATTTGGGTTGTATTTGGAGTCAAAACAAACGTAAAATCCAAAAACAGTTCTCCGACAAACTAGATGGCAACAAATGGTGCTAAAGTTTTTTCTTTTTTTTTGGGTTGCGTGTGTGTGTGTGTGGGTGGGGGGAAGGTAGGGCCGTTGTTCCAAATGACACCCCATCTTACCGACTTCAAACGCGTAAAAAAGAGTTTTTTTAATATCCGAGACCTTTTCCCACATCAATTCTCACCTTTTTTTTCACTATTTTTCACCCCCTACAAAGACACTAATCCCCTTTTTATTTTCTCACCCATTTCCACCTTGGCAATGCAATTCTCAGGAATTAAAATTCAAAATCCAATATTTTCTTGGGAATTCTTATTTTTTCCTGAAAATACTTTAGATTTTCAGGCAAGTAATATTTCGAGGTTCTGCTTTAGTTTTCACTTTTATTTGCTTAGATTCTAGTCTTTTAATTGCTTTCATTTCTAGTCTTTATTAGAGGAGGAGACCTATCTCATCTCTTATCTGGGTAGGGACTCTCTAGGAGGCGACCGACACCTTTGGAATTCTTACGTAGGCAGAGAGGAATAGAAATCCTTTTAATCCTTCTCTCCCTCTAGTTGTCTCTAATTTAGACTACTTTGCCAAGTCTCTCTCTCATCTGCTCTCGAACATGCCTCGATGAGCTTAAACTGTCCCCACACTCCTAGGCATGAGCTTAAACTGTCCCTATGCTCTTCGTCATGAGCCTAAAACTGTCCACGCACTCCTGAATACAAGCCTAAACCATTCAAAAATGTCTTAAAATCCAAAGAATGAGTTAATGTGTTCCCGGAACTACATGTGGCTTGATTCCACTAAAGTGGATACGTAGGCAGCCCTCTTGAGTTAAGCTCCCCAAGGATAGAACTCTTTTTTCTTGTTTCTATTTTGCCTATTTCATTATGTTAAAATTATTCAGCATAATAATCTCACATCATTTCTATTTAAGCATGATCATTTTTATTCAAACATGATTTTCTTAATATTAGCATGATTTCTTCCTTAGCATATGGATTAAATTTCAAGCCTTTTTATGGTTTCCTCCATTTTAATTCAAACTTTAGGAAGTAGGTAACCATCTCAAAATGGAAATTTAGGGGCACCTTGTTGACAAAGGTATTTATGGTATTTCACGTTATTAGCCATACTGTGTGCATTACGCGTACCGTGTCTAATACGCGTAATACACATAAGGGTAATAGTGTGATTCTCTTATTTAGTAATAATATATTAAGGAAATGAGAGACATGAATCATTCATGCTTTCGAACCCTAATAACTTCCTTCTCTTTCTCTTCTCTCATCTTCTCTTTCTCCGCCCTCTACCTTTTCTACTTGGTATCAGAGCCTATTGATCTAAGGGGTATATAAAGAACACAAAATAGAACAAAAAAATGAGGAAAAAAAATTCTAATGTTAGTGTTTGTATGGACTGACATCATCTGACGCACTGACAACCGTCAGATCTCGACTGTGAAGGTATGTTTTAAGAGGTCTTGGTTTTAGAGAATTTTAGAATCAAGTTTCATGTGATTTGAAGTTGTTTTGAGACAGTTATGAAAATTTTAGTGGGAATAGAAAAACAATTCAGAAAAATATAGATCTAGTGTTTTCGAGTCACCAGATTCGTATAGAGATATTTTTTTTGAGTTTGATCTCAAGTGGATTCTTCATTCTTTCATGCTTGATCTAATAGAGGTGGTTGTGGATCATTTGGACCTATATTGAAGCTCCGGTGATCATTTTTTCAGACCATATTTGCTGTTTTTTATGTGTTTTGAGGGTTTGGTTCCTTCTTTTCATGCATAGAAGAGCTGTAAAATGCTTGGAAAAAGTGATTTGAAGCATATGAAGGTTGAAGAGGTTGATTCTAATAACCCTAAAGTATTTTTGAAGGTTGTTTTTGTGTAAAAGCAACCATATTTTACCTTCGTACAAGGCGTTGGAGGGTTTCCTATTGCTGTTTTTGTGCTGAAATTTTCTGTTATTGACCTAGTTGATCAGATTTATAAGGAAAATATTCCTTTGAAGTGTTGGATATTTTTCCGTGTTTTTCTAAGACGTTGTCAACTTCAGAAAAATCAGATGTTTCTTTGCCATCTCCTCGGGTTTCCAATATGAGTAATCCTCCTATAGAGAACCCTAATTTTCATATTACTATAGTCAAATTGGATGGACAAAATTATCTTACATAGTCCCAATAGGCGAAAATGTCTATCGAAAGCCAGAGGAAATTGGGTATATTAATGGCCAAATTTGTGAACCTAAGGAAGATGCTCCAGAGTATGAGCAATGAGTCTGAAAACTTGACTGTCACGTCATGGTTACTTCACTCCATGCAGCCACAGATTAGTAGGGGGTTCTTATTTCTTCACACTGCAAATGATATTTGGGATTTCGTAGCTCAGACAGGGAATAGTGCTCGTGTGTATCAGCTAAGTCAGGAAGTTGCTCATTTTCGACAGGGTGATAAGACTTTGGTAGAGTATTTTGCCCATCTTCGCAGTATGTGGGAAGAGTTAAATCACTACCAAAATTTTCAGCCTTTATGCTCTGGGGACATAGCTCTCTACAAAAAACAGGTCGAGCAAACTAGAATTTTTGAGTTTTTTGTAGGATTGAATCCGGATTTCGAGCTGCTAAGGGTACAGATCCTCAGTAAGGATAAATTACCATCCCTTAATCTTGTTTATACTTATGTTTAGAGTGAAGCAAGCGAGAGCATTGTCATGACACCAATTGTGGGTAATGTGAGGTCTGCCCTAACTTCTTCTATAGTAGGACAAAGGGGTTATAGAAATGGGCCCAGACAACCGCAAAGGAATTATGTTTGTCATGAAGACCGTGATAAGTTAAAATGTGATCACTATGGCGGAAGGAGGAACTCGAAGGAAAATTGTTGGGATTTTGTTGGTCGATCGCAGAAGTTCAACAAGCAAGGTTCTTCCATTACTCATAATGCCTCTACAGGAGATGCTATTGGTTTGGTTCTCTCTCTTCCTTCTGTCACTCAGGCACCTCAAGAAACTTCACAGGATGTTTTTTTCCCACAAGGATATGATCTCTGTCTCTAAGGACGAAATAGAGAACATTCGACACTTCATGACACAGCTAGATGGCCCATTTGCTACCTCTACCTCCACCTCCACCTTTGCTTAGTCAGGTATCCTTGGTTCTGCCCACCATGTGTCTATTTCTTCAAGTCCCTCATGAATAATTGACTCTAGTGCTTCTGAGCATAGAACTGGTATGCCCTCTTTGTTTTCTACTTATTATGTTTGTTCTGGTAGAGATAAAGTTCAAATTGCAGATGACACTCTCTCTTCTCTCGCTGGAAAGGGAGATGTTAATATTCCTTCTCACCTGGCGTTAGCCTCTATTCTCCATGTTCCTGATTTTGCAGCAAATTTTCTATTTGTTAATTCTCTTACAAAAAATTTGAATTGTAGTGTCATTTTTTTTCCTTATTACTGTGTTTTTTAGGACTTAGGGAAGATGATTGGTATAGGCCATGAAGCTGCTGGCCTTTATTTGTTGGATGCGACTCCCATTGTTCCTCGAGCATTTCAGTCTTATAATAGTAGTAGTGTCAATAAAGAGTGTGTCCAGTGTTGACATGCCCGTCTTGGTCATATTTCCTTTCAGTACTTAAAAATTATGTTTCCAGATTTATTTGTTTCTCTCTCTATGTCTGATCTTCACTGTGAAGTGTGTGAATTTGCAAAACATCATCATGCTTCTTTTTTTCTTAGTATTAATAAAAGTTCCGCTGTGTTTGATATCATTCATACTGAGAACCTTCACCTGTTACCTCTATCTCTTGTTATCCATATTTTGTGAGTTTTGTTGATGATTATTCTAAATATACATGAATTTATCTCATGAAATCAAAAGATGAGATTTATACTATTTTCAAACAATTCCATATGTTAATTCAGACACAATTTGAAAAAGGATCAAGATTCTTCGATCTGATCAAGGGGGAGAATATATATGTGGGGGGTTGACCGAATATTTGACTACAAATGGGATAAACATCAGTACTCTTGTCCGTACACCCCTCAACAAAACGGTGTTGTTGAAAGGAAAAATCGTCATCTGTTGGAGGTAACTCGTGCTCTCCTATTACAGTGTAATGTGTAAAAGCTTTTTTGGGTTGAAGTTGTCCTAACCGATGTGTTTCTTATTAATCGATTCTCTTCTTGTGTTTTGCACTTTCAATCTCCCTCTCAGCTCTTAAAACCTAAGAGTCCTCTATTTCTGATTCCTCCCAAAGTATTTGGTTGTGTTTATTATGTGCATATCTTGGGCCCCAACGGGACTAAGTTGGACCTCAAGGCTCTTAAGTGTATTTTCCTTGGGTATTCCTCTCATCATAAGGGATACAAATGTTATCAACTTGGAAGAAATTTGTCTTTAAGGATGTTACATTCTTTGAGTATGTTCCCTTCTATTTCAATCCTTCATCTTTTCAGGGAAAAAGTGAGAGCCATGGGAGAAGGATTCCACTGCCAATTCCGGTTCTACCTCCCTCATCATTGGCTCTTGATGACTCTGTTACTGCTGCTTAAGAGGAGAACGTTAGAAATAGGCAGAGATTCAAGTTTACCAAAGAAGGGTGAAAGCAAACACAGACTCGGACCAAGTCATCTCTTCGGATGATCCAGGTAAAACCCTTCCTATAAGTACTTCTTTGTCTCCAGTGTTTGTTGATTGAATCTGATATTCCTATTGCTCTAAGGGTAAGAGGTCTTGAACCCAATATTCTATTACTCACTTTGTATCCTACAAAGCATTGTCTCTGTCTTACAGGTCATTTGTGTCTGCACTATCATCCATTTCCATTCTATCTTCTATCACCGATGCTTTAAAACAACCAATGTGGAGAGAAGCAATGGTAGAAGAGATGAATGCGTTAGACAAGAAATAATACTTGGGAGATGGTAGATCTTTCTCAAGGAAAAACTCTTGTAGGGTGTAAATGGGTGTTTACAGTCAAATACAAAGCAGATAGATCAATTGAGAGGTATAAGGCAAGGTTGGTAGCCAAAGGCTACACTCAAACTTATGGAATCGACTACCAGGAGACATTTTCCCCGGGTAGCAAAGATGAATTAAATTCGTGTAATTTATCATTGACAGCAAATCACTCGTGGCCACTTTACCAACTTGATGTCAAAAATGTTTTTCTCCATGGTACTTTGAAGGAAGAAGTTTATATATTTCCTCCACTAGGATTTCACCTTGAAGGGAGTGAGAAGAAGGTGTACAAGCTGAAGAAGGCGTTATATAGCTTAAAGCAATCTTCAATGCCGCTATAAAGAGAAAGGGATACTCATAAAGTTAGGCTGATCATACATTATTTGTCAAGCGCACCAAGGATGACACTATCGTTCTTATTGTATATGTAGATGATATAGTTGTCACAGGAAGCAATATAAGATTGAACAACTAAAGAAATATCTAGCAAAGGAGTTTGAGATCAAGGATCTGGGTCTTCTTAAGTACTTCGTGCTAGATCTCGTGATGACATCTTTATACCCCAAAGAAAGTACATCTTAGATCTCTTACAAGAAACTAGAAAGCTTGGGACCAAACAGGCTGACACCCCAATTGAACAAAACCACAAAGTGGATGAGAGATGGGGTTCCTTTGCAAGATGTTGGTAATTTTCAACGATTTGTGGGACGGCTAATCTATCTCTCTCACGAGGTTTGATATTGCATATGTTGTGAGCGTAGTGAGCAGGTTTATGCATGCTCCCAAGTCCACATACTTGGAAGTAGCTTACAGGATTTTGAGGTATCTCAAGTCATCTCCAGGTAGATGACTCTTATTCGGAAGACATGAGCATATGCGAGTTGAGGCCTATACATATGCAGATTGGGCTGGTGCTAAAGATGACAAAAAACCTACATCTGGTTACTATACATTTATTGGAGGTAATTTGGTCACAAGGCGTAATAAAAAAGTAGTTGTTGCTCGCTCAAGTGTAGAGGCAGAGTTTCGATCAATGGTACATGGTATATGTGAGTTATTGTGGCTAAAGATCCTTATTCAGGAGTTGAGATTTCTAATTGAAGGACCTATGAGTTTATATAGTGACAACAAAGTAGCAATCAGTATAGCTCATAACCTAGTGTTACACGATAAAACCAAACACATTGAGATAGATTGCCACTTTATCAGGGAACAGATCATCGGAGGTGAAGTGTACACTCCGCATATAAAGACTAATAATCAACTAGCTAATGTTCTCACCAAGGCAGTTAGTAATGCTCAGTTACTTGAAATGTTAGGCAAGACAGGCATGATAGATATCTACACACCATCTTGAGGTGGGTGTTGATAGGGGTATTTATGGTACTTTATGTTATTAGTCATATAGTGTGTATTACGCGTACCATGTCTAATACGCTTAATACACATAGGGGTAAAATTGTAATTCTATTTTTTAGTAATAATATATAAAGGAAAGGAAAGACATGAATCATTCATGCTCTCGAAACCTAATCACTTTCTTCTCTCTCTCCTCTCATCTTCTCTTTCTCCACCCTCTACCTTTTTCTACTCACCTAACACCTTCCCTTAACTCAAATGAATGTCTTACCCTAATCTCTAATTTCTAAACCTGCCTTATTCATCCATTTTAGGAATCCTATTTCCCTTAGAATTAAATAGGTGGTGACTCACTTATGTGATTTACCATTATTCCTTTTTGGGGTCACTCTTGATTGGGAATGGGGCTAAATCCCGGGTCCACAATAATGAACAGAGATTCCATAAACAACCCAGAAAAAAGATTCATTGAGCTTGCATATGTATAAAAGAAATCATCACCATCAATGCTTTATTCCAAATACTTTGGGTCAGCAACATAAATCCTATCTCGTCATTTTGTTATATTAAAAGCCATAAGTTGTGTGTTATAAAATATTTACTCACTAATTCCATCTATGCCATTTTAGCTTTCTCCTACTCCTTTTAGTGCATTCAACTTGCACCAATTCACTTCTTCTTAAGGGAGCTGTTAGTGTTCTTTGTTGAAAGTGTTTAAACAATCTAAATCTACTCTCCTTTATTTTATCACCTATTGGAGTTACTTCCAGAATTATCTTGAATGTGCTTATTTCTGATCTTTTCTTGTCTTCCCGCTAGTTTAGGTTGTGTGGATTCTTTGAGACAACAAAAATGTACCGTGTCAAAACCTGTGGACACAGATTCATATACGAACACGACTGTTGTGATTCAAATCAACAAGAATTCATGCAATTTCGCCTCAAATGAAAATGGACATGGACACACCTAATAACCATGAACTTTTAGAATGTAACATACAAAAAGGCATACAAATGCATATAATTAACATAAATCTTAGTAAATTCTTTTTACCTCTTATCATCAGAAAAGAGAATCTGATAGACAAAAAGGGGAAGAATTACGATCTATTTGTTTTCAACAGAAAAAAGGAAGAAAAAAATAGAAGGAATTACCTACTCTTATAACAGAAAATAAAGGGGAAGAGAGAGAGGAATAAGGGTGCTAACAAGCTGAATTCGGGCTACAAAAAATTCTTTTAAATTAATCATCTTTAAAATTAACATCAACATTAGCATTAACATTTAGAATCAATATATGTTCATCATATAATTAGTTTATTTACTTTAATTAATATTTTATTTATATTGTTTGATGAACTATAGTTTTTAATGTATTACTTAGTGTTGTTTGCAATAATTTTACTTTCATATTTCTTTTTTTAATTTTATATAATATTATTCATAGAACATTTAAAGTATAATATTTTTTAATGAAAAAATGCTCCTGTGTCCATTTTTTTTGACTTCGTCATGTCCTATAGCTCGTATCTGAGTCCGACACCACCACCCATGTCCATGTTTGTGTACTATAGCCACTCATCCATCTCAACATCCTCATCACGCCTACACCTTATTCAATTAATATATTGCATCTTACTAGCCCAACATTATGCTTCATAAAATATAGCTAGTCTTATCACTATCTTAATATTTGTTTAATTAGGATGCAATGATTTTTTTATCGGTAAAGGTTTAAGTATATTAATAGCAAAGGTAAACAGTACGATAAAAAGGTTTAAAAGAAGATGAACCGAAAGAAAGTAACTAAGTAGATGCTAACAGGTTAGGTATAATCGCAAACACGTAGTATCAAAATGAGTCAAAAACCAATGAACCATCCCTCCTTGAAATCCTTTACGATGGCACACCAGGAGTACATAAGCTATCGTGCAAAAGTGTAAACACTCTCCTTTGAAGGGTCAATCCCTCAAAAGTTGCGTTCAATGCAAATGGCCCACCTGATAGATCCGGGTAACAGCCCATATAATTGAAGTAGGAGACTCTACTTGGGTCGATAACCACCTCGGTAAGGAATCCCGGATGGACCAATGAAAAATCCAAACTACCCCCAATCAAAGGAGGAACTTCCTCCAAATAGCAGAGGCAAATGGACAATGTAATAATAGGTGATTTACTGACTCTTCATCTCTTTGACACATAAAACATCTATTAGCTAGCCACCACCCTCTATTTTTTAAGTGATCGCATGTGAAGATCTTATCAAATGATGTTCACCAAAGGAAGAAGGCTACCTTTGACGGAATGCCTGGATTCCACACAGCTCAATGTGAAAAGGACAAACTAGAATTGACCTATAAGGACTTGAAGAAGGATCTCATTGAAAATCGACCTGATGACTCCCTAAACCAAACTCGAATATCCTTCCATTGAAGGAAAAAAAGGGTGACATAAGCTAAAAGGCTCAACAATCGAAGGTCATCTACCTCCCAATCATAGAAGTTTTGCCTAAATCTAGGAGACTACCAAAATATGTGGTGACCTCCTTGAAGCAGGAGGCTACCACTAGACCCTTATCCACAGATAATGACCACAAGTTCCCAAAGTCTACCCTGACTCCCTGAGGAGGGACTCCCACACCATACATCATCCCAAAAACTTACCCCTAGTCCATAACCAATCCTCAATTTGACATTCTTAAGGAACCCCGAACAAATATTCATGCTAGCATTCACAGACTTACCCCATACGGACCCTTGATTTTGGTCGACTCCTACTTATTCTTTTCTTGGAATTTTACAACGATGACTTTTCTCCATAGGATTTTCCTTTTCACACCAAACCACCATAACCATTTCCCCATTAGAACTTTGTTAAACTCTAGAAGTGGGCGGATATTTAGATCCTCTTTTAACTTTGAGTGGGTAACTATTTTTCAATCAACCAAGTGAATTTTTTTTTATCACCACCCCTCATACCATAAGAACTTCCTTTGCATGCTTTCCAACTTGTTAGCAATGGAGTTTGGAATTGTAAGAAGAGACATGAAGTAGGTTGGGAGGCTACTTAATGTGCTCTTTAACGGTGTGAGGCGGTCACCTTTGAAAAGGTATGTAGACTTCCACCTTCTAACCTTTTTGAGAAGCGATCTAGAACAGGGTCCCAAGTCAATTTTTCTTTTTAACCCAGTCTAATTAGCAAACCCAAATAAGCGGTTGGCAAACAACCCACCCTGCATCTGAGACATTCGGCTAATTCCACCACATTCGGGACATCTCCTACACCCATCAATGACACACTTTTCAAGATTGATCCTAAGACCCTACATTGCTTCAAAGCATCGAAATAAGCATCTAAGATGAGCCAATTGACTACTTCAAGTTGAGCACAGAACTAATGTGTCATCAGCGGATTGAAGGTGAGAGATCACAGTGGAATTCCTTCGGGATAGGTTTTAGGGTTTGAAGGAGGAAGAAGAAGAAAAAGAGGAGGAAAAGAGTAGAGAACTTATGTTTCTCTCTCTATCATATTCAATTAATAGGTAGGGTTATAAGTAGGGTTTCCCCTAATTATAAGAATGCCCCTAATTACAAGAAAGCTTAATATTCTACACTCCCCCTCAAACTGGTATGTAAATATTACAAATACCGAGCTTGCCAATAATCTTAGTAAACTGTGTATGACCAAGACCCTTGGTCAAAATATCAGCAAGTTGGTCACCGATCTTTACAAATGGAGTGCAGATGAGACCTATCTTCAACTGTTCCTTGATGAAGTGTCTGTCCACCTTAATGTGTTTGGTTATGTCGTGTTGAACTGGATTGTAAGCAATGCTGATTGTCGCCTTGTTGTCATAATACAAGACCCTGAATGGGAAGCTTCAGGTCGGTCAAGAGAATGCGAAGCCACAAAATCTCACATAATCCATGAGCCATCGACCGGAACTCTGCCTCTGCACTAGATTTGGCCACTACAGACTGTTTCTTACTTCTCCATATGACTAGATTACCACCAACAAACGTACAGTAACCAGAAGTGGAGTGCCTATCTGAAACAGATCAAGCCCAGTCTGCGTCAGTGAAAACCTCAATCTGGAGATTACCAGAACGGGCATACAACAATCCATGTCTTGGAGCAGACTTGCGAAACCTCAGAATCCTGTACACCGCATCCAAGTGGGTTGAGGTAATAGCATGCATGAACTGGTTCACCACACTGACGACATAAGCAATATCAGGACGAGAGAATGAGAGATATATCAATCTCCCTGCTTCGATAATCTTCTCACCAGTGGCTTCACCAAGCTTATGGCTTGGGTCAATGGGAGTGTCACAAGGCTTACAACCCATCATACCAGTCTTATGATGGAGGTCGATATAAAGATACCTTTTATGGACCTGGCAACCTCAATACCCAAAAAATATCTCAACTGGCCTAGATCCTTGATTTCAAATTCCTTGGCAAGTAGGCCCTTCAACTTCTGCATTTCTCCCTGGTCATCTCCAGTCAGCACAATGTCATCTACATAAACAATGAGAGCAATCACCTTCTTGCCGTTGTGCTTGATAAATAAAGTATGATTAACTTGGCTTTGTTTGAAGCCATTTCTAATCATGGCTAGGAGAAACCTTTCGAACCAAGCCCTAGGGGACTGCTTCAGCCCATACAAGGCCTTCTTCAATCCACACACCTTCCCTTCAGCTACAAGACACTTGAGCCTAGGAGGAGGTTTCATGTACACTTCTTCTTCTAAGTCACCATGGAGAAATGCATTCTTCACATCGATTGCATAAGTGGTCAATCCAGGATGGATGCAAAAGATAAGAGAACTCTTATTGAGTTCATCATTGCTACAGGAGCAAACGTCTCCTGGTAGTCCATGCCATATGTCTGTGTATACCCTCTTGCAACGAGTCTGGCTTTGTATCTTTCCACTAACCCATCAGACTTATGCTTCACAGTGAACACCCATTTGCATCCCATTGGAACTTTGCTTCTTGTTAAATCAACCATCTCCTATGTCTTATTTTTTTCCAAAGTCTGCATCTCTACTTCCATTGCTTCTTTCCATTTTGACTTAGAAAGAGCATCTACAACATTGTGAGGAATAGACACAAAAAAAAAGTTATGACAAAGGTAAGATATGATGGAGATAGTGAACCATACGACACAAAGTTAGAAATAGGGTGTTATGTGCAAGAGCGAACACATTTCCTATGAGCAATAAGAAGGTTAGAATCAACAAGGGAGGTATAGATATTACCTGGATATGAAGAGGATTCATGGTAGGACATATAAGGGTCTTCTTTGTTAGTATCCTTCATCTAAACCCCACGATTTGGATTTCTGGAGAAAACGTGCACCTCACTTTGTTTCCTCCATCTACATTTTGGTCCCCTCCATCATGTTTACATCATTGTTTTCATTACCAGTCATCAGAAAAACTCCTGGATCAATAAAAACAGGTAAAGATTTTGGGTAGGATCAAGTTTGGTATGCACCGATTTGTCAATATGCACAAAACACGAACACCCAAAGATTTTGGGTAGAAGAGGAAACAAGGAGGGAGATGGAGACAGAACATCAATAGGACTTTTGAAACCCAAAATTCTAGTGAGCATGCGATTCATAAAATAGGAAGCAATCTGAAGGGCATTAGATCAAAAACGTTTCGGAACGTTCATGCCAAACAAAAGAGCACGAGTGATTTCCAACAGGTGACGGTTCTTCCTCTCAGCAACACCATTTTGCTGGGGAGTACCAACACAAGTAGTTTGGTGAATAATCCCGTGATCTCGGAAGTTGGAGAAGAGACTAGTAGACACATACTTTCCACCATTGTCAGAACAAAGGATCTTTAACTTAACATCAAACTGGGTTTCAAGCATTTTATGAAAAGATTGAAAAACAGAGCAAACATCATTCTTCTGTTTCAACAAGTAAACCCACGTTACTCTAGAGAAATTATCAACAAATGTAACAAAGTAACGAAACCCATGAGAGGAAGTCATAGGAGCAAGACCCCACACATCAGAATGAACAATGGAAAAAGGTGAATTACTTCTATTACAATGAGTAGGATACGAAGATTGACGTTTTTTTGCAAATTCACAAGTTTCACATTGAAGTCAGACATAGAAACATAAAAAAAATATTGTGGAAACAGTTTATTTAACATAAAAAAGAATGGGTGACCCAAATGTCTATGTCACTGCAACAACTGTAAAATGTTGGGATCATGACTACTGCTATTGCTAGGCCCATCACGAACTTACTGAACAGGAGAAGCTACCGGTGAGGAACTATCCAACAAATATAATCCCCTCTCCTCATAGCCTCTACCAATTGTCCGCCTCGTCTCTAAATCCTGAAAGACACAGTGAGGGAAAAAAATGACACTATAATTCAAGGATTTGGTTAGGTGACTCACAGACAAAAGGTTTAAAGCAATATTAGAAACATGAAAAACAGATGATGATGCTACCCTTGCTAGCAGAGATGCTACCGTTGCTAGCAATAAAAGATTAAGACTCATTATCGATTCTAACTTTGTCCCTACCAGAGCAAATATGATAGGAGGCAAATAAAGATGACATACCAGTCATGTGATCCGAGACCCCTGAATCAATAATCCAGGGGCGAGTAGATGTGGAAACAGATGCACTGAAAGCCGAAGCTGATGTACCTGAGTGAGCAAATGAGGATGTGGAAGATGTACCTGACTGCTCCAATTGACCCATAAAGCGCCGGAATGCCTCTATCTCAACACATGAAGGGCTAAGGCTATCAAGAGATGACGATGCACCAAATGTAAGAACGAGAGCTAGATCAGAGGCAACTGAGTGAGCGCTAGAGCCACCACCATGACAACCACCACAGCCATTGCGACCTCCACCTCTCTACTTTGGGCGACCATGGAGATCCCAACAAGTCTCATGGGTGTGTCGAGTGCGACCACAGTGGTCCACGCTGTGACCATGAAGAAATAACAGACCGCTCTAGAGAAGAAGGTTGCATGTTATTTTGCTGACGCTCCTCCCTGTGGAGAATGGAATATGCCTCAGTGATTGACGGAGATGGGTCCTTCCCCAAAATCTGAACACTGATTTGCTCATACTCGAGAATAAGGCCAGCCAACAACTCATAGATCCTGTGTTCATCAACATATTTCTTATTCCCTACGACATCTTCAATGCACTGTGCCATATACATATAAAACATGTCAAATTCTTCCCACAGACGACGGAGAGTAGAGTAGTAAGTGGCCAGAGAAGTATCACCCTGTCTCAGTTGCCCAATACATTGGCGTAACTCATAAACTCTAGCATGTGTGCCCCCCTCAGAGTAAGTTTGCTTCACAGCATCCTATATCTCCTGGGCTGTGGAGAGAAGGATATATCCATTGCTAAGATTTGGAATCATGGAGTGGAGAAGCCATGACATGACTGTGGCATTCTCGGCTTGCAATTTCTTGAAAGTAGGATCGGTAACCGGAGGCTTCTTACTCTTGCCAGTTAGGCACTTCGTCTTACCCTTCCCTATTAATGTAACATGACAGACTGAGACCATGCAAGATAATTGTTGTCATTCAACTTTACGGTATTGATTTGAAGACTAGGGGATCACCATGTCCCAAATGCAAGTAACTATCATCAGAAGGCGGAGTCCTTGAAGACTAACCTCGGAATCGTCCATCTTTTGTCAACTAAGGACTGATTTTGCACAAATCCAGCCCCTGAACACACTACTAGCACGTACCATAGGGTTCTACAACCCAAAATAACAAACACCAATGGTCCAACGACCAAAAAACACCTCAAAAGTAAGCGAACACCTCCTCAAACACCTTGAGAGCACCCAAACTTCATCATATAGCATTCATAATCCATCCAAACATCATCCATGAAGGTTAGAATGTGAAAAAGGAGATAAAAAAACCCAAAAAACAGCATCTGCCGGAAAATATAGAGGAGAAAAATGCTCGTCGGAGCTCCAGCGAGTTCTGATCACGGGGAGACCGATACCAAAGGGTCCGAAATTTTGAGGGGGATCTTTCACTACCAATTTCCCCAAGTAAAATCCCCCCTACAAGGAGTAATTTTTGACTAGTTCGCAAGAGTAATTTTTGGAATTTTTTTCACAAAAAAATCTCAAAAAGTCACTTAAAATCTCCAATATCTCGAAACAATCACCCTAATTCTTCTAAATAGTAGATAAACCAGATCCAAGGAAAAAACACACAAAAAGTAACCCTTGGATGACGTCATACTAACACCATCAGGACAACAGTCGTACGACTGCTGACGTCAGCAACAGCCAACGGGTTTGTTCTTCTTCTTGCTCTTCCTTTGCGCTTTAAGAGGCTCTGATACCAAGTGGAATTCCTTAGGGATAGGTTTTAGGGTTTGAAGGAGGAAGAAGAAGAAGAGGAGGAAAAGAGTAGAGAACTTATGCTTCTCTCTCTATCATATTCTATTAATAGGTAGGGTTATAAGTAGGATTTCCCCTAATTACAAGAATGCTCCTAATTACAAGAAGGCTTAATATTCTACAATCACGAGCCCTTGAGCTCCAATAGAAAATCCATCCAGCACTATTCCTTCCAGCCTAGCAAACATCATGTTAAGAGTTCTGTGACCAAAATGAACAAGAACGGGGATAACGGCCAGGTCGCCTTGCCTTAACTTCCTATAACTTCGAAATTAACTTGCAGGGCTTCCATTAACCAAAATAGATAACAAAGCTGTCGAAATACACATTCTCATCTAATTTCTACATTTTATGCTAAATCCCATTTTTCCAATGATATGCTCCAAAAAGTACTAGTCATATGATCATAAGCCTTCTCCATATCAACCTTACATAGCAGACCAGGGGACCACTTCTGATCCTCTCGTTCAGGCATTCGTTTGCAACTACTTTACCAACAAGAATCTACCTCTCATAAATGCCCCTTGAGCGGGAGAGATTAACGAACTCATCACTAAACTCGGATGGGATGCTAGAAGTTTAGTAAGTATTTTATAAACATTGCTAACTAGATTGATAGGCCTGAAGTTTTTCAACAATTGGGCACTTTCCATTTTAGGAGTAAGAACAATAAATGTGTTATTAAGGGCTTCGTCAAACTTGCCTTCCACTTGAAATTCTCTAAGCACTGTAACTAAGTCAGACCCCACAATATCTGTAAACAGGATTCAATGGAGAAAACATTTAGGCCCAATGCCTTGGCTCCATTCATGTTATTAATAATCAACTGGATTTCCTCAATTTCAAACGATTTTTCTAAAAGTTTTCTTTGTTCACCGAGAGCCTAATCAAATTTTAGTCCCTCAATTTTTGGCCTATATTTATGTTTTTCCTCGTATAGATATTTATAAAACAAGACCGATGCATAACTAATCTCATGTTCGCTCCCCTTCCATTCTCTCTCCACTTTCAAATTTGTTATTGCATTAACTCTCCTATTGATGCCAGAGGGCCAGCCCAACAAGAGCAAGAATAGATTTCAAATGGTAACAGTCCACTCTAACACCTTTCAATAAAATGGTAATATCTTCTTGTACAAAACTCCGATTAGTGAGCCGTTTGGTATGTTGGAAACTAGACTTCAAGGGCTTTCAAATGGTATATGGAACTTTGGCTCAAACAATGTGAGAAGATTCAGTTTTAGTCGACAACAATACCCAAAGTACAATTCTGCAGCCCACTAGGCCCTTTTATTTTAGAAAGCCTGTTCCAGCAGATTTTGGGCTCTTTTGCTTGCTGGAATTTTCAAATTAGATGCCCTTTTAATCCCATTTCAAGTTCCCAAAGCCTCTTTAATTTTGGTCAAAGTTCTCTCAGTTTTCTTGCTGCTTCTTGCTTGGAACTAGTGTTGTCTACCTAGAAAGTGTTAGTAGCTTTGGAACTCTATCTAGGGCTGGAGGTTTGTTCCATGTCAATGCTTATTTAAGCTCTAAACCTTGTAATTGAAAGGAATTCAAGAATTTTGAATGAAAAGTTTCAGCCTTGGATTTTGAAAAGGAGTTCTTAGTTTATTTGCTCTTTCCCTTTGGTGGATTCCATAGGGTGGCAAGCTGATTTACCTCTAAGTTTTCACTTGTATTTTCTCCTCTTTGTCCATTTTCCGGTGTCACCTATGGTGACTACCCATCTTATGAAAGAGTCTTGTATTTTGATCCCCCTCCTTCAGCCACTGGAAACACGACTTTTGTTTCCAACTAATCTCCTCAAGTCTCAATAGCTCTTAATATTCTTACTTTAATTGTGATTTCACCTTATCATCACCTTTTGACATTAACCCTGCCTCTTCCTTCAAATCAATTTTCTCGATATCCCCCAATATTCTATTAATTTTCTCAGGCACACTTCTAAAAACCTCCTTGTTCCATTGCTTTATTCTTGATTTCACTGCTTTCACTTTTAAATTTTAATCCAAAAATAGTGCTCGTTGACCCCCCAAAACTTTGACTTCCTCCAGATCTCCGCCACCAATTCCTCAAAACCAGGGTGTTCCAACCACATATTTTCAAATTTAAACAGTTTTGGGCCACCCCAATTCTTTACAATTTCCAGACAGACTAGGTGATGATTATAAATCGGTCTACGCAGTGTAGAAGCCAAGACATCTGGGTACTTTGCTTCCTAGTCACCATCAAACAGAAACCTATCCAATTTACATAGTACCGGATTTTTGTGCATGTTGCACCATGTAAATTGGACCCTTTGAGCAAGCGGTTGATCAAGTTGTGGCGAATATGAAATCTTCAAATGTCCTCATCTTTGGTGATATTGCACAGCCCCCTAGTTTATCGTACAATTGACATCTCTGCCTAAGCACCAAGGATGCTCCCATCTGAAAGCTTATATCTTTCAATTTGCCAAAAGTTTTAAAAATTGACGCTCTTGCAGCCCATAAATTCTAGTGAACACTCAAAAGAATCTATCCGCTTTTAAATGACGGAGAATTGAAAGTGAAAATGGTTCCACTTCGTAGTCCATCACTTCTAGCAACTCACTATCTTATACAATGAGAATTCCACCCGAAGATCCTATGGCATGAGTTGAAACCCAATCCAAGCAATCTGACCCCCAAATCTCCTTCACCACCCTATTTGTCATGACCTCCATTTTAGTCTCTTGTATGCACATGATAGATGGCTTCTTATATCTAACCATCTGAAGAACGCCCCATTTTTTATTTGCTTGACCTAGGACTCTAATATTCCAAAACAATTGCACGAAGGGCCATTGTTAAAGACTATGACCCCCCTCCCTCTTGATCTTTATTG
The DNA here is from genome assembly GCA_015143295.1 of Tetracentron sinense. NCBI lineage: Eukaryota > Viridiplantae > Streptophyta > Magnoliopsida > Trochodendrales > Trochodendraceae > Tetracentron > Tetracentron sinense. The sequence goes on from CM026568.1 coordinate 9,362,319, forward strand.
GACTTCTCTTCAAAGCCTACCCCACTGATCCCTCATAGTTGACTCAAGTAGTCAGCTTCTTCAATTCTCTTGACATTCTTTTGCTATTCGTACCTCCCTCCTGACTCACCTCCAGGGAAGTTTTCATAGGACTCCCCGTTGTTTCCAAACTCTGGAATAGAGCTACTACCTCTTCCTTGTGTCCTTCAAAAGACAATCTCAAAAACTTCCCAAATTCTTCAAGCCTTCCTAGGACTCAATCTGAGACCTTCCTTTGACCTATAGGTGAACCTTGGTAGACCACGGACTCAATTTCCAACCTCTCAGGATCAATTCAATTAAGGTCTAAAGAACCTGATGATGGTCTAGACTCAGTGAGATCCTTCTCTAGACACACAGGAAATACATACATGCTCAATTCCCTTCCTTCATCAATCTGTTGTGCACGCACTCCTTTATATAGCATATATGAACATTCAAATAGATCATATTTTGAATAATTAAAATCTTCCATGTCAATCCTATCGATCACAGAGGGACTGATAGGATAGACATGGAAATCAAGTGTTTTAGGCATAACAGAAAATGAAGGTGAAGGTGATAGGCACTATGTTACCGTGCCTCTAACCATTGTAGATAGCTGCCCAGCTACTGAAATCAAGCGCATCCTCCCTGGAAATCGCATGTGCCTTATCACGAGGTCCCAGCTTCATTCCCTCAAAACAGGAATAGGCACGATTTGATGTAGGCTTCTGCCCAACTGCTAGAAAACCAGGGTCTATATATTTTTTGTTTTTCCTTAATCCTCTGATCTACTTCCCAACAAGTTTTAGTTGAGGGATTCTCTATTTCCTGAAGTGTTGGAGCCATCCAGTTAGAGTCCCATATAACATTCCGAACACTCTCAATCTCAACAGCCTCTACAATTGTTCCTTTTTTGAATCATTTAGCTTCTCCTGTAAAATTTTCACCCTCAACTAATGCCACACCAAAATCATCCGCATCCGATACCTCTACATTCATGTGATTGGGAGTTTTTCCTTCACCTATTCATTCCAACACCATGTGAAGTATTCCACATTATTGAATAATCGCTCTTCAAGAACATCCACATCAGTCCATGAATACAAACAAGGGCGTCCCTCAAGCGATGGTAACAAAATTTGTTGATCCGAAGAGGGACTAAGGGAATATAAAACAAACTTACCACAATCAAAGGAACTAATCCAAGTGGCGATGGGGTCTTATCTTCCCTTTGGATCTTTGAGTCTCTATCGTCTTGGTTGGTGACCTCATTAGAACCTTTAGACAAGTTAATCTTCTTCCTTGCATGATCAAATTTAGAGGATTCACCACCACATCTTGACTTCTCCAATCAGTGAACGGAGTGTGATGAAGAACTCTCTGCAGTCGTAGAGCTCTCCCCAGCCCATACTATTCCCTAGAAGCTACCACCTTCCCCATCAACGAAGTTTGGGGTCTCTCAAAACTCAGACCTTCTATAGACATTCTAAATTGGCTTTTGTCAGGCATTTTGACTTTCGAGGGGTGGATCACCCAATTTATTCTTTCTATAATCAGGTTCATCCCAAACAGATCACCATCCGTGAGCTGCCCTATATCTCTCAGTTGAGCCCTTTTCTATAACAAGTGACTTAGGTGAAGTACCCTTGGTGTAGAGACCTGAATTTACATTTATGACATTATCATGATTAATGGGTAAATATGTCAAATTAAATATTCACAGTGTGTTTAATATTAATTAATGTTATGGAGTGTTTAAAAAGCATATACGACTAAAGAAATGAAGAAAGAATCGAAAAATGTGAAAAATAGGGGAAATCAGCACATGGCGTTCGAATGGACTCCTATCCGTTCCTAGGCCATTCGAACAGGCTACCAGTTTTGCAAAAACAGTAGCTTCCCTTGCACACCGTTCGATGGGTGTTCAAACAGCCAGCGAGGGGCATTCGAACGGGCACTAAGGCCGTTCAAACAGTCACTACAGAAAATTACGAAAATTGCCATTATGCACGGATTTTTAGGGTTTAAACCCCCAACCCTATAAATAGGCCTCTTATTTTGTGAGTTAGGGTTTATTAAATGTTCTAAACCTAATTTAGGAGAAAAGGGTGGAGAGCTATGTTTCCAAAGGGGTTTTGCTTGGAGAAGGGAGGAAAAACTTGGAGATAGCCGCAAAAGCGTTTCTCCAGCGTTGGATCGTAGGGAAACGATTCCGAAAGGTCGATATACGGTCTAACCTAACCTTATTATGATTTTAGTATGTTTAAATAAGATTTTTTTTTTTTTGGTGCGAGAAATAACAGGAGGCGAAAACAAACAGACAAAAGACAGACTAAAACACTGGAACAAAATCCCTGACACCCTCCCGAATGCTAGGATTAAAAGGGAGGTCCTGGTAAGAACCAGAGACCCAAGCTGGAGCTTCCAACAAACTCTGCGACTTAAACCGAGTAACTGCAAGTTGAGCCTGATTATGGGCTGCTGAATTCGCCTGGCGGTGGATGAACACTACCCTCACTGATGAGAGTAGGTGAAGGAGCGATGAAATATCATCAAGGATTGGACGCACCTCAATAACCGAAGCTGAGGAACCATCGTTTATAGCTTTGACTAGAACCTTGGAGTCACATTCGAGAATACTTTGATACCACCCTTGCCTGAGAGCCAATTCCAGACTCGCCTTCAATGCACAGGCTTCGGCCATGATGGCTGAAGTTGCTTTTATATACTGGGATATTCGGGTCACCACTCTTGCACAATGATCTTGGACCACGATACCAATACCTGTTGCACCATCAGATCTACAATATGCACCATCACAATTAAACTTAAGAAAACCAACCTCCGGGGTTCTCCATCGGATAAAGCCCTCCGGCCTCAAGCGATTATCATGAGAGATGTCTTGAGAGGGCTGAGAGACCATATTGAGAAGTATTTCATCAGCCAGATGTCGAGCCCAGGCAATGGTATTATGGGGGGCAACCTCCTTGTTTGAGAACACCCTTTCATTTCGGGCAAACCAGATAGCCCATAAGGTTGCCACTATTCTAATAGCCATTCGGAAATTATCTGAGTTAAAAATTGGGGTCAAAGACCAGTGTGACCACCACTAAGCAAAGTCTCCCATGGTGCCCGCGTCACCCCTCCAGTGAAAAGATAGACCTAGCCATATTGCTCAAGCATAGGGGCAGAGAAGGAAGATATGTGTTACAGTTTCCACCTCTCCTCGACAAAGAGGGCAGGTAGGATCCACCTCGATACGCCATTTTTGGAGGTTATCCGCAACTGCTAACGTGTTCGAACAGCCCCTCCAAATTAGAAGCTGGATTTTGGGAGGAATAGGTATCTTCCATGTATTCTTCCACACATCCACACTAACCAAGGGTGAGGAAGAACTCGGGGTATTAGAGTTGACCCGCTGAGAATTCATTAGCAGATGGTAAGCCAACTTTACTGAGAACATGCCTGATTTGTGGTGATGCCAGATGAGGAGGTCGTTTGCTCCCCGAGTGCTGAAAGGGATATTAAGGATAGCTTGAGTTTCAAGCTCAGTAAATTTGTCCCTTAATTCCTGAGTACGCCAAGTTGCATTATGAAGGTCGATAAGGGTATCCACCATGGCAAGTTCTTCTCCCTCCTTGCAAATTGAGAAAATAGTGAAGTTTGGCAATTCCAGAATCCATGGATCATGCCACATACGGATGGAACGACCGTCACCCACTTGCCATCTAAGCCCTTTGATTAGCACCTCCTTTCCCCCTAGAATGCTTCTCCAACCCTAAGATGCCCGATGCCCCAAGGGAGCCTCTAGGAAGGAGCTATGAGGGAAGTACAATCCCTTGAGAACTTTTGCCAGTAAGGAGTTTGGAGATTTTAAGATATTCCACCCGTGCTTTGCTAAGAGAGCCTTGTTGAAGAGTTCCAAGTCCCAAAAACCCATACCGCCCTCTCCTTTTGCGCTGCAAAGCCTGGACCAGCTGAGCCAATGGATCTTGTGCTCGTCTTGGGCTTGACCCCACCAAAAGTTTGCCGCCGAGGAGTTTAAGTCTTTTAGAACCTTTAAGGGGAGGAGAAAACAGCTCATATGATAGCAGGGGAGGGCTTGGGCCACTGATTTGATCTGGATTCCACGACCCGCTTGGGTTAGCACTTTCTTTTTCCAACCTGACATTCTACGTTGGGTCCTTCTCTTGAGATCAGAAAAAATGGACGACTTATTTTTACCCAAAAAAGATGGAAGGCCCAAATAAATCTCAGATGTATTTGAGCACTGCATCTGCAAGTGATTCACCAGAATATTTCGGAATCTCCATGGGGTATTTCGGCTAAAAGAGAGGCTGGATTTGGAGAAGTTGATAATTTGTCTGGACATTTGACTATACCTCAACAGGAGTTCCTTTAAAAAAGTGGCTTCCGAGAGATCTGCCTTTAAGAAAATGAGGCCGTCATCGGCAAAAAGCAAGTGGGTAATGGTTGGGGAATGTCGGGCTAGTCGGATACCTGAGAGGAGATGATCACGTTCAGCTTGAACAATCAGTGCCGAGAAAGCTTCCGAACATAAAATGAATAAGTACGGGAATAAGTACGGGGATAGTGGATCTCCTTGCCAAATACCCCTCTTCGGATGGAAGAAACCCTTTGGCTCGCCGTTGTTAAAATCTGGTAAGAAATCGTGGAGATACATTGAAGAATTAGCTGAATCCACTTTTGGCAAAAGCCCATTTTTTCCGTCACTGCTATGATAAAACTCCATTCTAGGCGATCGTAGGCTTTGGACATATCCAGTTTCGCCGTCATTAGGTAACGAGATCCTCGTCTATGGCGATTTAGATAGTGAGATACTATTGGATTATTGGCATGATTATGCATGTATTGTTGAGTTGGGAGCATGAAATGGGATTTTGCATGTGTTTATGCCTTTATGGGTTCTAATGAGCATGATTTGGGTGTTCTGGTGTTATTATTCAATATTTAACCCTATTTATGTATGAAATGGAGGATGGGAAATTGTGGAGGATGAAATTGATGAATTTATATGGTTTAAGAATGAATGTGAATGGAGAATGGTTTAATATGATGGAGGAAGGGTAGTTTACAAACAAATGGTGGTTGAATGGGTTGATGAGGATGGATGGTTGTGATTGATGCATATAAATCATGTTACTGAAAATTTGAATTTATGATAAAGCATTATGAATGAATTCTATGATAAATTATGAATTATGTAAGCTTGTATGGTGGTTGGAATTCAGATAGGCCAAGACTTAAAAGAAGTTTTCAAACTGGGAATTCTCCAACCATCGTGGTATGGGACGCTTTAGCGGAGTTTCCATGGTTGGAGATTGGAATCTAAGGGATAACCTAAATGAATGTTCTCACGACACTCAAGCACAAGTTCATGTGCAGGTAGTCTATAAGTCTCATGAGTACACTTGTCTCACAAGCATGCATGCATCACACAAGAACAAGTATTGGCCCGCGCATGGGTATGGTTTCTCACAAGTATTGGTCCGCGCATGGACATGGTTTGAACAAGTATTGGCCCGCCCATAGGTATAGTTTCTCACAAGTATTGGTCTGTGCATAGGCATGGTAAGAACAAGTATTGGCCCGCGCATGGGTATGGTTTCTCACAAGTATTGGTCCGCGCATGGACATGGTATCTAACAAGTATTCGCTCGCGCCGGGGCATGCATCTCACAAGAACATGCATCATGTAAATACAAGTCTAGGAGTCACAAGTACACGAGTCTACACGAGTCAAGGTGATGATATGGTATGCTCACATGTTTTATGCACTCTGATTATGTAAATACACTATGAATGATGATACTGTTTATGTACATGTGATATTATGTTGTAAGCTAGACTTTATATCCACTGAGCATTTTCATTGCTTAATCGAACTTGTGATGTTGACGGGTATCAGGAGTGTGCCGCAGGGCCGTGGATCGAGGAGGAATATCAAGAGGACGAAGAAGGTGACCTCCTTGCAGAGGGATTTAAGATTTAGACCGCTTCCCTTATTACTAGACATTTTCATTTGTTTGTAATTGAAGGCTTGTAATAGACAGATGTTCATTTTGGGATGTTGCGTAGGTTGTTTAATCTTAATGTTGAGATCACGGAGAAGATCTGGATCATTATGGATTATGTTGGTCACTTGGTTTATGGATTATATTTTAGTTGATTATCGAAAATATTATTATTGTTATTAAAGGAAAAAATTTGTAGACTCTCATTTTAGTATTGCCTCATATGTTATTAAGTCAAGTTGTACAAGCAGTGTCATGGGCCCAAGGTCCCATTTGGCCAAGGTGGGATTATGGGGCGCGACACTTGGGCCTGAGACTGGATGTCTTAAACTTGGGCCTATTCAAAGGTTCTAGATTTGGATCCACCGCATCGATTCTAACTTACTTGCTTGTGGAGCATCCCTTTGTGATCCTGTACCTTCGATCTCCACTCATATGTTATCTTCGGAGTTTGCATGTTGGTGTTGATGTTGCACAACACCCACTACATTGTACTTTCCTTCCACGTAGGTTTCTTCAACTTCTCACCCATCCTTTTGCCTAAGCGCCATGAACTCTGACCATGACTTATAGAGTTCACAGACTTCATCCTCCCAACACATTATCTTCATGGGGTAGGAGATGGTGTGAAACTCAATCAATATAAGTCGTGGGATTTCCTTTTATCTCCAGAGACCCTTATCTTCACCGTGGAGAGATTCGTATCTCCTTTGTAGAGCAATGGATTTCTATAAATCCCTATGGACATCACCAATTTGCTTCAACACTGAAGGGAGCCACTTGTGAAAAGGTATCTCTTTTAAAGCCAGCCATTTAATTTTCTTAGGCCTATGGCTATGAGCGATAAATCATTTGGTGTCGGCCACCATATGTGGAAACCAACCACGTTCCCATTTTTCATGGTAACTTTCTTCTGATTATAGAGTATTGCAATTTGCTCCAAACCTTGAGGGTGAAAATTAGATCTATAAACATCAATTGGAAAAATGAGTATCCGTTTTGAGTCCAGCAGCATTTGACCTATCATTTCAGCCACCTCCCCCCAATCAACCTTATCACTGTTACCTCTTATCAAACATACCACAACTTACACCTAATAATTAAAAGCTCTGCATCTAAATCCACCACCAGTCTGTTTATTCCATAGTTGCCGGGAAGCTATGTACAATGTGGGAAGCTCGCTTCCCAGGAAACTCATTTCCCAAACTCGCTTCCACTCGCTTCTCATTTAGTGGTCAAGGGGGTTATATATTTACTATTTAGGAAGTAATGAGATAGACCTGAGTCTAAAGCCTACGACATATATCCTAAGAAAGTATCGTTGAATTGAAACCTAAGACTCTAAGGCGCCTACTTCATCACAAATATCTCATAGAAAATAAAATTTAAGGTATGATTGGTCATCCTAATATAATGGGAATGAGGCACCTATATCTATTTCTCGCTTCCCATTTCCTAAGGATTTTTTGAGCCTCGCTTGCCGTTTCTCGCTTTCGCTTCACGATTTGGTAACTATGGTTTATTCCTTCTTCACCATGTGCGGTGTAACTCCAGTAATTAGTTTAAATTTCTTAATTTCAGTCTGTCCTCTCCACAACCCACCCTCTTCTTCTGGCTTACCTGTTCACATTACCATACTCTTTCTTTTCCTTCAAACAATTTTTGGGGGTAAGGAAGTGAATCGCTTCTTGAAATGCCTTCCATCCAATCTGCCATGGTCCATGAGGGAAAAGAACCCTCCTCCCCTTACCCATCTGTTGGAATGGTATTAGTAGTAGGAAAGCCACTCTGGATTTCGACCTTCTCTCCCGTATGAGCGTAGTAGATCAGCTTCTGAATTTTATAACCATGTAGCCTTTACCGAATGAAAAAACCTCCCTAGTGTTTCCCATCCAATGAAAAGCTTCCTCAAGTAGCCATAGAACATTCTGAATACCATTACTCCCCCTTTTTGTGGAACTTTAAAGGGTGGTCATTCTTCCCCTCCACAGTTTGTAGGTCAAATGTCTTTGCCTCCACAGCGAATATTCGCTTCCTCGACCCCATCATTCTGTTTCTAGCTCTCATACCACTTTCTCATACTACCATAGATAAAGACCACGAATCCGGATTGCTGGTAGTCCCTAGAGTTTAAAGGCTCCACATCTTGGAAAACTGACCTCTATTTTGGCTTGCTAGTTAGCTACCATAGCTTGTAAAATTCCATCACCATTTTTTAGGTGGAATCTTGCACTAAAGTGCCTAACTCTAGAAAATCCGTTTTGAAATCTAATCTTCCATGATCAAAGAGAGTTTTCACAACCCCCACTGTTTGATGCACGCCGTAGTAGATTTCAGATTTCGCTAGAGTAGATTGCAGGGATGTTGAGCACAGAACTACCAAAGTAGATTGCAAGAATTTCGCCGGAGTAGGTTCTCTCCATAACTCATTCTTCTATTGCACAATCCTAAGATTTCAGTCTTAGGGTGCATTTATCACATCGCACTCCAGATTTAGCCATCAAGCTCTAATTCTATAGGAAATATCATCTTCAATCTCTCCATCATTATGAATAATTGAGCAAAGATATTGAAACCGGTCGCTATGGGGCATCTCTTGGTCATCTATCTTAACAACCGCCTCTACACTACTTGTGTTGTTACCATGGTTCCTCGACTCAGCTCGAAAGTTAGCCGGTCGAGTAACTCAGAAAACTCGAAAAAAACACAACTCAATCCAACTCAGAATATATATGTAATAATTTGAAAAACCTAGGTTAAAAGAACTCAAAGTATGTGGTTTTACAGCCTCGAACCTATAAACTAGGTTTAGCAGAACCCATAGTAGGTTGTCTTTGTAGACCCAAAAAAATATGATGCAAAAATAGTGTGACGTTCGGTTTTAGGTTTAAAAAAATGATAAAAATACCCTTATGTGACTCGACCTAGTCTAGCGAGTTGAGTAACTCGGCTCAACTCGACTGAGTCACCTGAGTAACTCTGTAAATAGTGCCTTCAATTTTTGAGGCGACTCGACTTGAAATTCAGTCGAGTCGAGTAACTTGGGTGACTCGCCGAATTTTCAAACTATGGTTGTTACTATGAATGGTAGTTGTGAGAGTAAATTAAGTTTCCTAGCTGTTGCAACTTTTAAGGGTTTTGGCTCTTTGTATATGCAATTAGTAAATTCAAAAATCCAGAATGTACTCAATAATCAGATGAAAGCATTGGAGTATATTGGGACCCTCATTCCTAATTTTGAAGGAATACAAGGAGGGTTTTCCCTTTTGCGGGATACTCCTCAAGCGTTCGAGTGTCAATCTTTTCTTAGGTCGGATCTGTGTCTCTGCCCTGTCTTTTCATTGGTTCAATCGCTTTTCACTTGCAGATAATATGCTTTGCAAAGAACTAACATAAGGACATCATATACATGAACTGAGATTCTTTTAGGGACGGCTTGTTTACCTCACCCACACAATAGCTTTTAGTTAGAGTTGTTCAATCAAGCCTAAAAATACGATCTTTACTAACCCCTTTCAATCTTTCATCGATTCATCAATGAAGGGGAGGGTTAAGATTTGGGTGCTTTTGTATTTTGCAAATCTCTTTAAGGCTTTGGTTCATTCATTTTAATTCTCTAATTGATTTCTTCTGTATAACTAAGGGTTTGGTTCATAATATGTATAATACATATTATGTATAATACAGCCTTCATAGTTCCAGTTATCTTTTCCTAAGACATTCAATATAGCACCCCAGACTTTTCCATCTTTAAATGAATAGGCATTTCATAGTTGAATGGCCTTCCGCGTAATCTAATTAATAAATAAGAGAGAAATCGGAAATTCTGAAACGTCAGAATTGTTCATTTTCAAAAGACGAACCCAACGCAAGTTGAATCGTCGAAATCGGACGAGCGAGTCAAAAGATATGGCCAAAACAGTCGGGACCTACAGAGCACCGATCGTTCGGTCCAGTCAGCAATCGATCGGTCCATAATCGATCGATCGGTAGCTGTCGCACGGTCAGAAATTTTGTATGGGGAAATTTTCCAGAGAGTGAGTTTTTGACCGGTCGATTGGTCAATAACACCGATCGATCGGTAGGCAACCGATCGATCGGTCATAACCACCGATCGCTCGGTCTTCGTGTTTTTCAGAATTTTCATTAAGGGCTTTTTCGTCTTTTGGGGTTTAAACCCTTACCCATAAGGGCTTGCCCGAGCCTTTAGGGCTTCATTCACAGCACTTAAGGGATTTTGAGAGATAGAGAGAAAGGAGAAGGGGATTTGCAACTAGGGTTTTCCATTGGAGAAGGAATCAAAGGGGTTTAAGAACCCTAGCTCACCCAACTCGTTTTGCTTCAAGTTCAAGGCTCAAGCTCGTGTGGGGTTCCCTTCTCAAGCTAGGGCAGCACTCTCTACGGTATTTTCAAGAGGGTTTCCTACCCAATCAAGTATAGTTGAGTAAGGGCTTTCTTCTTCCAAGTTGGAGTTTAAATCAAGGTCTACACCAAGATCAAGCTTCGATTCAAAGTTAGTACACTCTACTAACTTTCCTTAGCAATAATCTAGTTTTTCCCCTTTGACATTATGATGTTGGTCTTGTATCTTCCCTTACTTGAAATGTGCTATACTTCATAAACCTAAACAAGATAAATGTGAATGTGGGGTTGTATGTATGAATGGTGGATGTAGAGGCGATTGGATGCCGTTGGACGTGGTGAAATGTGGGTATGGAAAATGGTGGAAGGGCACTCTATGAATAATGAACATACTTGGATGTTGTGTTGGAAATTTATGCGCTAAAAAGGGGAAATAAAACTACTAAAATGTTGCACACCGGATGTTTGATAATATGCCTAAACCAAGAATAAATGAAATTGATAAAGGAAATGGATGTAAGCTTTATGGAATTATTCTTGTAAATGATGACTTGACCAAATGCCATGTTGATCACCTAAATGCTTACATGTTATACTATGAATTGAAATATGATGCGATATCCCTCTTGTTACACGTGTCCCCATGATTGTCACTATTGGCACGCACACGAGCACACATGCATACATGAAACCGGGTTTTTCCAAGATTGTATTATACATGTTGAATCAAGAAATGGAACAAGAACATGACAAGGAGGTTGGTAGCCCAAGGAAGGGTGCTAGCCTCTGGCTCACAAGTATACAAGTCAAGAACAAATCAAGACATGAAATACAAGACAAGACACGACACACATACATGATTTGACCGAGACACGAAAAAGGTTTCCGAGACATGAGTTTTACCGAGGTTTTTGCATTCATACACGCATGTCAAGATATGGCTATGTATCTTATGCTTTCACTATTGCTTTAAATTAATATCTTGTATTGCTCACTGTTGTTATGCTTTCGCTATTGTTATGGTTAGCTAGTAGTTTGTACTCGCTGAGTATTCCATGCTCAGCCGTACTTTTATGTCGGCAGGTACTGTGGATGTCCTCGACCCCGAGCCTTGGGTCGAGGAGGAGTATGTAGAGGAGAGGGAGCCACCTATCCCATGGCAGTCTCAGGAGGATAGGGACTTGGATGTGTGGCCATACCTCGACTACTGTTGAGAGGAGAGGGTTAGAGAGTTCCTTTTTGTATTTTGATAGGTGGGCATGTCCACCTTTACTTTGATTGTATTTGGTATATGTTAACTTGGAATACTATTTGGAGTTAGAGAAGAAAAGAAAAAGTTGGCTTATGCTTCTGCACTTATGTTTAGTTTCCGCGCTCTGATTATCATTGTATTATATTATGTTTAGCCTCTTGCATTACAGGATGGTTTGACAGGTACACGTAGTCACCTCTAAAGTATCCCTTAACTCCTAGGGGGTATTTTGGGGCGCGACATTCAATGACTCAATGAATTGATGCAACGGAGACAAAAATGTCAAAGAGGTCAGGTTCCGTGGACTGTCAGTTCAGACGTCTACCCATGACCCACGAGGACTTTCGAAATCAAGATCATCAAGATTCTGGGTCATACTACAATTGGCATCGACCGAAATTTGATAATATCTGGAAGGTCCTACTTTTTAGATTAAGACCTTATATAAATGATGTGTGGCCGGCCAACCTTCAGAAATTACCAGGGATACCAAAATAGACTGTATTGAAGTAATCAATCTGGACCATCCAAACCTTAGGCCACCTTTTATATTAACTGAAAACCAGACCTCATACCATTTCGAACAGTCAGATTTTTTTATTCATTAATAAATATTCACATGCAGAGAGAAAAAGAACATGAGGGAATGCTGTATACAAGCAGTGATGCATCACCTTTGAAATTTCAGCTTCCCGCTTACTAGGACATTGGCAGTTAAACCTTAAAAGATTATTACTTTGTGTCTCATTCAATCTCTTGGTATGCTTCTGGCCACCAACAATCTTGCAAACCTGAATTCATTTTAAAAAAATTCACCAAGTAATTCATTCATGCAAGCAACAAAATAAGAAGATGAAGTCCATTGGCAGATAAGTTGACTTCTGCTTATTCCCTACTTGCAGGCAAGGCAACCCTGTATGTTTAAGATTCAAGCAATAGGTTTCTTGAAAATATTGGACAACATATTTAGTTGTGCCGCTGTCACCGAAGGGGAAGCTGTTGTCCACAAGCAACAAATCAAAAGTCAGAAATACATTTGTGACAGGAAAAAACAGGAGGTGGATACTGGATAGGCTAGATAAGTCATAAGAGTAATGTTATATAAATGTTCAAAAAATAGCTCTTCACCTTAGTTCTCTAGTGGGCTCTGATGTTAAACCAGATATACGGAACTTTCTGTGAATTATCCCCCGGTGTGTTACTTCAACTTTCAGACCTTTAAGAGCCTTCTTGATCTGTAAATCCTTCCAGCACTCAGCAGATCAACAATAACATACAATCATGACAGACTATAATCAACATGGAATTTGGATATACCAGAAACATCAACTTCAATTTGATCAAATAAGGAAAAGAATATTTAAATAAATAAAAAGTTATCAAAAAGTCTTGGTCAAGAAACAAAAGAAAACCACCAACATGTTCCGTAAAAAAAAATTGAAATGATGGAAACCACCAGGGTAAATTGGAATTAAAGAAAACTATGGAAAAGATAGTTGATCTGCTTCTGGATTATTATTGAGGAATCTACAATTGGAAAATGCAAAATTTTCTAATCAAATTCCAACCAATTCCTTGATGTATCTAAATTCCTTGAGGTATCTAAAGAGACAACAAAAAAGAGATCCTTGAGATCCAAAATAAGGGAACAAAAAGAAAGGACCTTAAGATGATCAGGTTTGGACAATAGTCTAGGTGGGACTTTCCTGTCCAATATCTGAGCCACAAAGTCAATGACCTCCAATGGCTGAACAAAAACAGCAGATGACATGACTGTAACAGAAACAAACCTCTTAGTAAGAGGAACTACACAATTCACAATGAGTTTGGCTAAAACTAATCCAAGCAAAAAATTAAAAAGAAATTGATCACCTAAATTGGCTACTTATTCGAGTAGATTAAGTTTACAGTTCATGAAGATACACGTACAAAATATGTCAATTCTTCCATTTTCGTCCATCGGCTCAAAAATAGATAACATATACAATGTGCATGTGTTACATGTTGTACATATAGACACCCTAAAAATGTGACTATAGATGGCTTGCCTACACTGATAATATAACACTTTGTAAGACAAATATATACTTAAATCAACATATGCATATATGAAGATACTGTACATTGATAATATATCAGACATACCAATGTTCAATGATAAACCCATCTGAGTTGGACGTAAACTCTGGTAGAAGCCCCGATGAGCTGCCAACCCACCACCAATTGTCTGCTCCCCTAACTCCCGTGAATAAAGCGACTGCTTCACAGGAATATACCTGCACTAATGACATATAATATTTCAATATAGAGAGAATATTAAAGGGATAGTTACCTGTATATGCCTGAAAACCAAAATGTTTATTGGTCAGGGTTCGTTTGAAAAAAAATGATCAAATGGGGTTCAGAATGCCAGGATTGTAAATAACCTACTAACACAACTTGACAAATGACGATATCATCCTTATTCTCACCATAAATAACCCTTTAGAATCGCTGGTCTATTTATGTGCAGGAATTGCAGGCCTATCTATGTGCAGGATTATTCTCACCAGTGCATATCACGTCTTAATTACACAATTGTCATCCGAACCTTCTAGTATTTAAAATGTTGATCCTTTTTCGGTTTGTTTCCAGCATACTTTAGTAACTCAATATCAGATAACTCCAACAGCAAGCGGATAATCTTGAAGACATGAGGGCCTGTTCATTACTTGAAAATTCAAACTCCCAAAAATTGCAAACTCTCGAGAGTTCAAACACCCAAGAGTTTCTATTTATTAGAGTCTAGAGTTTTGTTGTTTGGGTGCGATAGAAAAAACAGAAAAAACTCTTGAAAATCTAAATTCTCAGTCTGGAAAACATTGAGAATGCTTCGTGGGCATAGATGTTTATTCATTAAAAAAAATACTGATTTCTCTTTTAACAAGCCTAAAAGGGTATTTAAAACTTGGATCTTTTTTCCAAGTAGTACAGTTTGGGTTGGATAATCCAAACTCGAATCATTTATAAATAAGTTGAACAGGCAAACCTGAACCCAACCCAATAGCAGACCCCTCAACCTAAACTTGTCTACTTATCCCATTTGAAATTAATAAATACATATATAAATATATTCTACAATTATAACAAATCTTAAATTTGATAAGGATATTTATTATGCAATAGTATAAATTATGAATAAATTATTGTCGTTTAATAAACCAGCCGGGTCCAGGGAGCCCAACCCAATTATAAACTGGTTGAGAAAACAAAACTTAAAACTGACCCACGGATCTATAATCGAAACCCGAACCCATGAAAAGCTCAACAGGTTTATGCGTCGAGTCAAAACTTACCACTTCTACAAGCTGGTTAGTATTTATAAGCTTGCAAGATTCAAATCAATGATAGCTTGTTCTGTAATAAGAATGATTCAGATTTGGGTTGATTAATCTAAACCTTACCCATTTATAAAGGGATTGAAAAAGGGAAACACAACACCATCACAGATAAATGACTCCTAAACCCTGAACTGCCAACTTAACTGGATTAAAATAGATGATTAATTAATTATATTTAGATTATAATAACAATCAAATTCAAAATTAATATGTAATAGATATACATATGTAAATAAATGTCTGTGTGTATGCGTGTGTGTGTGTGTGTATATATATGTTTAAAAAAATTCTTCTATTTTTATTATGTTTAAAAGAAACCCCATAATCCCCTTTATATCCATCACCAGTTTCTCTTTTATGTTTCTAATGTCTGAGCTCTACAACTTTTCTCTTTGTTGAAAGTGAAGCTGGTCTTGCATTGTACTGAAGGAATGGGGGGCCAGAATGCGGAACTTTAGGGTGAAGAATAAGTATTTGAGATACTGAATATGGAAACCAAGGAGGGTGGAATTATGAAGATTTCATAGAGGAGTAGGAAGAGTTTCTCAATGTGATATGGGTTGCCAATGAAGCCACGAAGTGGGTTTTGTCAACAATTTCGGACTGCATAATGGAAGGTAGTGGTTATCTATTTCAAATTTTAGAGGAAAAAAATGGAACAATGGTAGGGGAAAGGAGAACAAATGCAAGAGGGGATTTCTTAGTATTCATGTCTTTCCAGGGAATGAGTAAGGGAGGCCAGGATAATCATTCCTCGAGGTTTCAGGAATGAGGGATGGAAGCTCTTCAAGGAAGTAATACAAAAAGTTCAGTAGCAAAACCAAACATTAGAGCTTAAGGCAAGAGTTACAGGGAGTGAGGGAAACCATGCTCCTTTCATCAAGCCCAAACTGGGCAAAGGAGTAGTTCCTCAGGAAGAGCAGTGGTAAGGGATAAAATTCCATGTGGAGAAGAAGGAAGTGATGAGTAGAGTGGTCGTGGACCTTGATGCAAGTGCCTTCCAAATTTGGGTTGATGCAGTAGAATGCTGCATTGGGGTCTTGGAAGAAAAGGATGACTCGGAGGAGGTGGCAAACACTATAGCTCAGATGTTACCCGAGGAGAGGAGCATCACCTTGCATCCATTTGATGTTCACCAAGGCATTTTCCATCCCAAGAAGGGATCCCAACCACTTCATCTGAGTGGCAACCAAATTTTCCTGGTGGGCAAATCAAACTTTGTGAGTTTTCGTCGTTGGTGGCCGACAACGAGTGCTCTCTCATATACAGGGCTACTCAAACCCCGTTGGCTTTCTATGAAAGGACTCCCTTTCCACCTCTGGGTTCCATCGATATTGGTCAATGTTTTAAAAAGCGTGTGAGACTTACGCCTTGAGGCTCGCCTCGGGGCGAGGCTTAAGGAAAATGCTTTGAGGCTCAACCATGAGGCACACACCTCATGCCTTGAAGCTCGCTTTATCTCTGTGGCATACATCTCATACATTAACTAAAGTTAGGTTTCCATCCACATCTGAGTTTGTTATTTGTTTCAACTAATTTATATAGTATTTCCTATGTGTAGGCATGCGCCCACATGAACACACACAATGTACACGAATACAAATATATATATATGTATAAATGTTTTTTTTTCTCTCTATATAAATATATACATCTAATATTATCTTCCATTAACTTTTTAAGTCTTTTTGCAATTTTTCTTGTATTTTATTTATTTGTTAAAATGAGAGCATGAGCTTTCTTATGAGGCTTACGCCTCACTCATCTTGAGGTCATAACGCCTCGCCTCATGCCTTCACGTTTTAAAACATTGGACTATCGGCAATATTTGTGGAGGCTTGTTAGAGGTGATCCAACTACGACAACCATGTCCGACCTAGTCTCTGCAAAAATCAAGGTTAGAGGGGTTGTGAAATCAATTCCCCGAGTAGTTTCTCTCATTTTTTTATTTTATCTCATACCCAATTGAGATTTCAATCTGGGAGGATGAGAAATGTAAATCGTAGCTGGAATCAATGGAGGTCCGTCATGGCCCTATTGGGCTCAAGGCATCAGCAGAGAATTCGGGGAAGGGGAAGCCACGTGGTTCGAGTAGATTTGGAGATTCGAATCTCAACAATTCAAATTGGAAGTTGGTAGTGAACAATTGGCAACAACAGTATAGTAACCATCAGAAGTTTGAACCAATAGTAGGTGAAGGGGAGTACGGCACCAATATAAGGACGACTGAATTGGAGGGTGAAGATAGAGTCACAATAGCCCTACCAAATTGCACCAATTAGGTTTCAGCAGGCAGCTCAGAGGGGGTAGGCATGAGGGTAGCATGCTTTCAACATTTGCTTCTCTTTCAATCCCAAGGATTGCGGCTGCTGCAAATGCAACTCACGAAAAAGGAAAACAGCAAAAGAAAAATAGGAGAAGGAATCTAAGAAGAAAGAGGAAAAGATGGGAGACCGATAGGTACTCACAGTTGGCAACCTTTTTGGGTGATGACAGACATTTCAGTGAAGGTGGTGTGGAACCTAGGGCTTTTGGTGAGGGGTTGGTCGAAGGAAACACACCCCACTATCATGTGAGGCCTCTTAATCAATTGGTCAGTGGGCTAGAGGGTGCTAGGCCGACAAAATTGTTAGTCCTAAAGACGTTTCAAGATTGGGTCCAAGAATCGTATGCTCTATTGAGATCCAAGATTCTTTCAAGGCCCAAATGGGTGGGTTTAGCATCTAGGCATATAATGTTGGGTTTATGGATCGAGTCGAAGATCCATTTGGGCTCAATCCGATCATAGAACGGTTGGGTAATGGAAGGGCTCCAAAAGGGCTCTCAAGCCAAACTAATTGATAGGGATGGACCATGTTCCAATCTTTCTAGAGTCGGGGTGTTTCAAAGGGGGTCCCACTCTTTTCGGTTTGAGAATATGTAGCTTGAGGATGATAGTTTTGAGGATATAGTGAAAGAAGTTTGTCATTCTAAGTATGGATGGGGGTCTACCAACACTAGATTTGGTCTTAATGTAAAGTCCATGTTTTAGTGTTGGCTTATTCCGTTGTCAAAAGAGTGAGTTTAGTGTGTCATGTGTCATTGCCTACAAGCATCCAAGACAAGTGAAGATGAAGACTGAAGAAGAGCAGCTGAAGACATTCCGATCATAGCCTTCGTTTCACTCATAGGATAGTAAGTGACCTAGATACCATGCTACATTATGTGGAAATTGACTTAGAATAATTATATGAACGTTAGGTGACTAGATATGTAGCCTTGAGAGTGTTAGAGGATCATAAAAACCAAGGTTCCTTGTAAGGGGCATAACTCATTGACCGTAGCTCCGATTTTACTCCATAATATATCAAATCGATCGTATCGAAAAGATCTACAACTTTCATGAAGAAAGCAGAAGCAAAAATCACTTTTGATAGTCGGTCGACCGGCTTGAATAGGTGGTCGACCGGGATTCGTAAAAAGGCTTATGTGACTTTTTCCCAAATATTTGACAGTCGGTCAACCGCCTATGAAGGCCGGTTGACCGGGCTGCTCGTTTTCAGCAATATTCTTCTTTCTAATATTGATTTTGCTTCTATATAAGTTGGGTTTGATTACCCACTCGAACCAAGGAAGTTTGTGAGAGTTTAGAGTGTTTCTAAAGAATTATTGGGGTTGCTCAAACCTATTCTCCTCTCGTCTTCCACCCTAGAGATTGCAAGTTATTCTTCCATCCTTGCTTGCTTGATTATTCCTTTGATTGGGATACATCAAATAATTGTGTGAATAAAAACCATCAACCCGTTCTGTGAAGAACACTTTGGCCGGTGTGTTCCGAAGCCTTTGCGAAGGAAATTAATCCGAGAAGGATCGTGGATATTTGGTCGGTGGAATCCAAAGCTGTATTTGACAGAGATCGTGGTTGTTGAGACCCAAGAGAAATTGAGGGCTGCTGAGGTTGTTCACGGGTCTTGCGAGAACGTGATTACTTATTAAGGCGTGTAGGACTAGCTGTGGATCGATGAGTTAGAGTCCTGTTTGGGTGAGGTTCGAGTCTATAAGTATTTTTACTTTGTCTTAGTGATCTCTTTGCTGGACTAGGTCCCGTGGTTTTTCCCGGAAGGATTTCCACGTAAAAATCCTTGTGTTGTGGTTTGCTTATTTTCCCTATTTCCACACTTTATTGTTCATCCTCCCTTAGTTAATAATTTAATTGTTAAATCTTAAAAAGGGTAGATAGACTTGAAGGTAGACCTAGCCACCCCCTTGGGTTTGTGAGTTCTCAACCTAAAAATATTATTTTTGGGGTTCACCTGATTTTTCACTTAAACTTAAAGCCCTCAAGATTAGGCTAAAGGAGTGGGATAAGGAGGTTTTGCTAATGTCCAATTTAGGTTAGCATCTCAGCTACGAAAAATTGGTGATTTGGACATCATTGAGGAATAATCAAGATCTTTTTGCAATGTAGAAATCCAAGTTAAGGAGGAGAAAAGAGTCGGATACTTAAGGATATTGAGGTTAGAAGAAATTAGTTCGAAGTAGAAATCGAGAGTTCAATGGTTGAAAGAGGGTGATCAGAATTAAAAAAAAAAATTCATAGAATGACCAATTCCCACAAAAAAGAAATTTCATCTATAAGTTGCAAGTTAATGGGACTTGGAGAGAGGGTATTGTAGAGATAGTTGATAGTGTTGTATCCTACTATAAAGATCTGTATAGGGAGAAGGAGAACTAGTGGCCAAAGTTGGATGGAATGCCATTTGAGAGTCTTTTCCCAGAGCATAAAGATGCTTTGGAGGGGCCTTTTATGGAGGAGGTTTCGAGAGTCATGAGAGGTAAGGCCGGTGTCAAGGCCCCCAGACCTGATGGATTCACCATTGAGTTCTACAGATCATGTTGGGAGGTAGTTGAAGATGATTTCTTAGAGGTGATAAAGGAGTTGTATGTGTCGGGCAGGTTTGATAGAGTGATTAACAGTACTTTTGTGGTGTTGATTCCTAAATAGGAAGGAGCAACGGATCTTAAGAATTTTCATCCTATTAGTCTTGTTGGTAATGTCTACAAAATTATTTCTACAGTATTGGCAAAAAGACTTAAGGTTGTGATGGGATCAATGATCAATCATTTTTTGCCAGAACAAGAGGCATTTGTGAGGGGTATGCATATTCTAGATGGTATCTTAATCGCCAATGAATTCATAGATGATTGAATCAAGTCTAATTTGCCCGACATTGTATGTAAAGTTGATTTAAAGAAAGCCTACGACCATGTGAACTGAGAATGTTTGGACTATGTATTGGGCAGAATGGGCTTTGGCTTTAAGTGACAGCATTGGGTGAGGATGTGCTTCTCAGCGGTGTATTTTCTATTCTCATTAATGGATGTCCAGCGGAGTTATTTCCAAATCTCTAGGGGATTGAGACAAGTGGATCCCCTATCTCTGTTTCTGTTTGTCATAGTTTCAGAGGTGTTAAGTCGCATGCTGTTTAGAGCAGATGGTCCAATGTTTAATGGATTTTCGATAGGAAAAGACCACTTGCGTATCTCTTATCCCCAATTTTCGGACAATACTCTAATCGTTTGTGGAGCTTCATGTCAGAATTTGATCTCTCTCAGATGTTTATTTCGATGCTTTGACATTGTGTCAAGGTTGAGGATTAATCTCACCAAGTCCGAGATCGTGAGTGTTGGGGAGGTGTTGGAAGTTGAGCTTTTAGCAACTTGTCTAGGGTGTCAAGGGATTGCTTCCGTCTATGTATCTTGGCATGCCCCTTGGGGCGGGTTTTAAAGCTAAGTCGGTGTGGGCCCCGATAAAGGAAAGATTTGCTAATCGATTATCAGAATGAAAATCATCATTCTTTTCAAAAAGAGGCAAATCAATCCTTATTAAAAGCACCCTCAGTAGTCTTCCAACATACTATATGTCCACCCTTACCATCCCTCGGTCGATAGCTGCTTCTCTGGAGAAGTTGTAGAGAGAATTTCTCTGGAATGGACAAGGTGATAAATTCAGGTACCAATTAGTAGCTTGGGATAGGATCTGTTGTCCAAAGTATAGTGGGGGTCTGAACCTAAAGCCTTTAATTCAAGTGAATAATGCATTGTTAAGTAAATGAATTCGGAGATTCGGGAAGGAGAGAAAGGTTTATGGCGGTCCGTCATAGTGGCAAAATATGGGGTGGACTTGTGATGGATCCAGTGGGAGGTTAAGAGTCCCTAAGGGATGGGGCTGTGGAAAGGTATAATGGTAGTCGCCAATCTAGTTGTGCCCAATAAAGTAGGGACGAAAAATTAAAGGATGCTTTTGAGAATATTTTTCTCTCAATTGTAGACAAGGATGCTCTTGTGGGGAACTATTTTAAGGCAGAGAAGGAGAGGGTGGTGTGGTGTCCTAAGTTGAGGCATGATTTGAATGATTGGAATATTGAGGATTTAGGTCATCTATTATTCGACCTTGGGTTTGTCCTTGTGAATCCTTTAGGCAGGGACTATATAATTTAGTCTAGAGGCAACAATGGTCGATTCTCAGTGAGATCACTACTTTTAGCATTTGAGTTAGTGCCTTAAACATTATTCCTCATTGTCTTGCGTGGAATCCTGACATTCCATCCAAAGTATCTTTCTTCCTTTGGAATGCGTCTTTGAATAAGATTTTTACTTATAATCACTTAAAGAATAGAAGGTGGAGGATGACAAATCGTTGTTTCTTGTGCCTACAAGCAGAAGAGATGGTGGATCATTTGCTCTTGCACCGCCCTTTTGTGGGTGTCATCTGAGGGTATTTTCTTTCCTGAGTAGGTATGAATTGGGTCTTCCCTTCTTCCTTTCACAACTTCTTATCCTGCTGGTCCTTGGTATGTGCGGATAAGGCGCAGAGGGCAATTTGGTCAGTTCTTCTGGGGGCCAATTCATGGTTAATAGGGAAAGAGAGAAATAGAAGAGTGTTGAAGACTCTCTCTTCTCTTTTTCGTATTTGATCAAGGATCCGTTTACTGATCGTAGAATGGATCTCCATTCGAAATGAGGCGGTGTTTGGATCAGCCTAACATAGCCTGCGATTTTGTTTCTTTCAGCTTTTATGCTCTTTTTTACTATTGTCTTCAGTTTATGCTAGTGTAAACTCTTTTCTCTATACTTGTATTTTTGGAGCTCGCTTTTGATTAATATATTCTCATGATTATCGATCAAAAAAAAATTATTTACTTATGACATCACAATTAACTAGATAGTCGAACCATTCCCAAAACGCCCATCTTTATGGGTACATTAAAGGTTTAAATCATATGTATTGAATATAAGGTAGTCAAATTTTATTTTCCTGCAAGAGTCTCAACTCATGAGAAATCCAATTCCTGCGTCTTAAGTTGGGTACAATTTGTGCATTTTCAATTCGTGCAAAACGCACGGATTGGACCCCACGCAGGAATTTGAACTCTCAAGAACTGAGTCAAACGAACACCCAACTTTTGACAAATTTCTGAGAATCTTCAATTCTCATGACAAATTCCCCTGTAAAAAACATCCCGAATAAGAATTACCTGGAAGTTGGGCTTTGACGCATAACAATATCAAGCGCATTAAGAGCTTCTTGAGGAACTTCAGCATGCTTCCCTTCTAAAAACGATCTTAAGTGGTGCATATCAGCATGGGAAGCAAACTTAATCACAACTATAAACTTCCTTTCTTTCCTGCATAAAACATCGTGGAAAAGATTAGAAGATGACAGAGAGAGAGAGAGAGAGAGAGAGAGGAGTAAACAAGGACCTGGAATTGCCTGCACTACAAGCTTCATTGACCAGAGTTAACTTCAAACTGTTCCGAAGAAAATGGCAGTGCACCAGCTGTATAAAGACTCTCTCCCATCATAAGCTGGCAGCAGGCTTCCAAGATGGGAATGTTTATATGAGCTCACCAAGCTCTTCATCACAGCCCGATTTATACTTGCAGCAGGTACTTCTGGTGTAATAGAAACCTAAGCAATCATAACATTGATCAATATGGGGTTCCTAAACTATCAAATCATTAGCCAAAGTACAATATATAAAACTCACATGGTAATGATGAAGGTCTTTAAATTCAGAATGCATGGGGCCCCATATTTGCCCTTGTGAGGGCGAAGTGGGAGTCTAAAAGATTCACATGATGGAGCCACAGGGTTCATGGGCTGAATCATCTGGCCAGGAGTCCATTCCAACTGGATTGAAAACCTATGAACCTGGTGTGCCATCTGAATAGGAGTCTTCTCGGTAAACTGGGATGCAGATTTTGAAGATGGGGCTGGTTGTGTTGCATGTGCGGCTTGAGGGGAAGCCTGGGTCGCTTGGTGCAGATCGAGAATTGATGGCCTGGAAGGACCAGCACGGCCTCCACTGTGGCCAGCAAAATCACCACCACTGGAACTTCCAACACCCATCACTTTCCAAATTGGCCCAGGTGTGGTGCTACCTGGTTGTTGAGATGTCATCATTCTTCGTGGCTGCGATTCAGGTTTGGACTTACCAGATTGCTGAGATATTACCCCATCGCGTGGCAGAGATCCACCACAACCCTGATAATATCCACGTCCACCGCCTCTTCCTCCATGACCACCTTGTCAAGGTTGAGGGGTTGACAGACCTGGACCCCAAGCCCAACCCCTACCCCTCCCTCCTCGAGTTCCTCTGCCCTCCACCGAGCACTGGGCCCCTTGCCCACCAGCAGTTTCATTAGATTCAGAACTCTCGCTAACAGGAGAGTGTTCTTTTTCTTCTCCCTCGTCATAATGATGGCTGCATAGGAAGATGGATAATAGTGATGCTAAAGAAAAACCCTGAATGCTCAACTGCAGAGAAAACCCAGAATAGGAACTCAAACAAAATTCCTGTTCACTGAAAACAAATTGTCTTTTTTTATAATTTTTTTTGAATTCATGTACAAGGTTTGCCGCCCATAGACTCAAGAGGAAAGATCCTTTATGAAACCCAAGGAAAAAGAAATAGGGAAATCAAACTAGAAATTAGATCTCATAGATTCTTGGAAAGAACAGATTACAAACCAGAAACAGATAGAAACAAGAGCTATCTAAAACCAATGCAAGGCACATAATTAGTTTTAAAAGTCACAATTGGGGACCTAAATTTGTCCAATAAATACTATGTGAAGCAGTAAACACTCATAAATCCCAAGCATTTTACAATTGTCTTTAAGCCAATTAAAGAAATGAGATTAGTACAAAAACCTAAATTTCAATGTATTGAAAAAAATAGACGAACTAAATTTCAAAACCAAAAAACTTCTCCAAACTAGTTTACATCTCAAAAGTCAAACTTCTTGCAGAATACTAATACTAGACAAGTATATATATATATATATATAGAGAGAGAGAGAGAGAGAGATTACCTTTGACACCAAATGAATCAGACAAAATACCTTTGACAAGGAATGTATAATGTTAATAACCAACACAAAGAAGAAGAACCCTAAATTTCTTGATGGGAAATAGACTGACTACAAAGAAAAATATGAAGCAACAATCTAATAAGAAAAAACTGTTAAAATCTATTACTATATAGCAGAAGCATTGAATTCGAATCACAATTTTATAAATCTTCAAAGTAGAAAAAAGAAAGACTCCACTCCCAAAAAAAATTTGTAATCTTGAAATTCTGAAAATGGCAACTAACTAAAATCCAGAGTTCTATCTTAATTTTAATTTAATGCCCAAAAATCTACAAAATCTCCACTTTGATTCCAACTTGAATCCAAACAAAAGTAAATTTTTAACAAAAAAAAATCTAAGAAATTTAAAATTTATTACAGATAATGAGAAAAGGAAGAAAACCCAATTGATTACAGATAAAGGGAAGTATCTACATTCACGGAGAGATCAAAATGGATCAAGAACCAGAATCTCCATTCATACCTTAATATCGCTTTCTCTGAAGTCTGAATGGAACTGGAAGTTCTAACTTCTATCTTCTAACTTCTATGGAAGAAACAGTTATAAAATGAATTGAAAGAGAGAGGTTTGAAAAGGACACAACTGCTTGTACGAATGCTGCTTTCGTGGCGTACTTCCACCGAACAATAATTTGCTGCAGTAGATTTTGGCCGCAAAACGCTGCAAAGTTCTTTGAGGTATGCCACGTCATCTTTAGGTTTAAAGTTAAGTGGTAAGAGTTTGTAGCATTTTGTAGTCAAAATCAATATTTTGAAAGGGAAATGAAAAGGCTGACCTCAGTGACCTCATTGGTCCAAGCCTCTTTTTTACCATACATCAACTGTGGTTAACCCCTAAGGTTAAATAATCTAACCATGGTTTTTTAGAAAAAACAAAAATACTAATTTTAATTTTTTAAGAGCTTATCTATGGTTAAAAAAGGGTTAAAATAGACATGGGAACTCTTGGGTCAGCTTAGAAGCGGACCCTAGGGTTCGCTTCTTGAGACTCATTTTAAAACTCGAACCAGCCGTAAGAGGACGGGTCGGTCTAAATCTGTCGGACCGTTGTTCTAGATTGACTCAATGACATCAAATGATACCATAAAAATAATTAGTATTGATACAATATTAAAAAATGAAAACAGTATTTTGAGTCTCTTATACTTTCTTATTTTTTTTCTTTTTAACTTAAATAAAAAGAAATTAGAATAAAATTTTAGGGTGCTGCTACGAGCACATCAATATTTACCGACTGGTCACCAATATTTAAAAAACAAATCTTTTAGTTCAATAATTCGCTTTTCCTTACACACCCAACCCTTTTTTTCCAAATCTTCTTATCCTTCTCTATTCAAGCCTTCTCATTCACTTCTTTTTTTTTGGTAAACTCAATAACACCACAAGGTGATTACTGAAGGCAAGATAGGGAAACACTCATATCTTGTGTGTAGGTACAACCCTTTTTCTAATATCAACAAATAAAACAAGTTATTTTTTTTTTTTAGGGAAACTGAGACCTCCTTTTGGATTCTCTTCGAGGTAAATCCTTCTTCCAAACCTTTTTTAGAAGACAATTTCTTAGTCAATGGATATCTCTGAATTTCATTAATTCAAGTATAAATAGCAATACAAATAACCCAAAAAGAAACCAACTCATTCAACTCATGTTTACTATTCTCACTAACTCATGTAGCCACCCACGTAACCATTACTTCCTAGATTTCATCTACAACCAAACCACAACTCTTAAAATCTCTCATTTCTCCTTACCGTGTAACTACCCTTATGAATTACTACCCTACTATTAATGTACATGAGATACCATGAATATACAATATGCACATATCAAATCACCGCTCTTACAACAACCTTGTCCTCAAGGTTGAATTGGATATCGATCCACAAAGAAAGAGAATGGTATCCAAGTAGTGTCATCGGGAGGACGGCCACATCAATATAACAGCACTTCGCTCACCATCCGGTTGGCACACGTGCTCTACAAGTCTAAAATCTGTCGTATCTCTTTGATGGCTTGTTGTATGGACACATCCTGAGATCGATCTGTCGGTCTCTCTTGGAACCTAGCAACTGGCTCTTTGCAGATGATCTTCGCGTCATTGTCCACAATGACATGAAAATTATCACTTGATTGAACATTTACTCCTATTTTTTTTTATCAATGATGAATCAACAAAATTTTGTGTACTATCGTTGTCGATCAAGATGATAACCGGTTGTGATTGAACCACCCCTTTGAGACGTTGAAAGCTTCGACCTTCATCCGTGATCTCCTTTCTCTTTGATGATAATGTCCACTAGTTGATCAAGCTTGCTCTCAAGAGCAATGAATTTTTGGAGAATCTCTACCGTAATACATTTTTACCCATCTCTATAATTGAAACCTAGGCTCTTATACCAAATGATACGAACCATTTTTTATATCAACAAATAAAACAAGTTTCTTGGGAATTTTGTTCTCTTCGAGGGAAACCGAGACCTCCTTTTGGATTCTCTTCAATGAAAATCATTTATGTGCTTATCTAGTGGGTTTAGTGGGTGTTGTAAATGGGTAGTTATTAGAGGTGGTTTATTGTAGTGGGTAGTTTTATAACTTTTGTATCTATTAAAGAGTTGTAATAATTTATTTTGAGAATCAGTGGATTAATATAAGTTTCTTTCGAAAGAGAGATTTGGGAGGTGTTGAACTTTCTCGAATGAGCCCAAAAGATGTAGATCTCCTTTTAATGAGATTTAATTTTATCAATTTTCCATTTAATTTCACATTTTTATTTAAAAGAGAAAGAAGCACATAACAAGGTAGGGCTGGTGTTTACACCAAAATCTTACACTCTAGATGGACGGGTAAAATTATGACACATGGTAGAATTTTTATCAGCCAACAGATGACGGAAGTCATTACTGAAGAAATGTACGGTTTCTTGTGTAAACAACTTGGAAAGAAAAAAAAAACATACTAGAAGGGTGGAAGTAGAGAATATGGGCGGGAAGAAACTAGTCTACTCATATATTATTAATCGATTCCAAATCCTTGAAAGATTAGATTGAAACAAGAAGAATGTAGTTTATGAATGGAAGACTGGGACTAGACATATAAGTTGTGCTATTTATAAATGAAATATATCAATAAAGTAGTAGTTCGGGGACCAATCACTGAGAATGGAGGGACAATATTATTTTCGCCAATAATACTTTTATGCTTAACAACTGATCTTTTAAATGTTGTGTACCTGGTCCTTGTAAATTGGCCCTAATAGTCACGTTAGCTTACTGAATACAATGACTATTCGTAGCCATGAAATTAGTCCATGCATCAACCAGTATCTTTATTTGTTCATTGATAGAGAGAATTTCTAGCAGGTTGTGTGGAATTCTTGAAGCAAAGATTAGTGTGCAAGGATTCCACAGGAATCCGTTAATTTCATTCAGTTTGGTGTGTTTAGCTAGAAACTTTATGAACATATTTCTATCTCTTGGTGCGCCTGTAGAATTTGATACATTTTAATGATGAG
The DNA here is from genome assembly GCA_015143295.1 of Tetracentron sinense. Lineage (NCBI taxonomy): Eukaryota > Viridiplantae > Streptophyta > Magnoliopsida > Trochodendrales > Trochodendraceae > Tetracentron > Tetracentron sinense. The sequence goes on from CM026568.1 coordinate 9,390,280, forward strand.
TAGTTAATAAGTGATTTATTTGGTGTACAGTAAGAAATATTAGTGTGCTCATAGCAGCACCCAAATTTTATTATTGCACGATTCGAACTATAACACGTACACACCCCCTATTCCGCCAATGGTGGGATGCGGCCTCTCTATTGAGGGAGGTCTGAGATCCAATCCCAGGGTGATGAGTCTACAAGAGCTCCAATCTCCCAAGCTAACCACTAACCGTAGTTAAATGAAACCCTTAAAAAAACTTGTACAAGGTACAATAACCCTATTAGACCTTTTAATGAATATTTTGGTAATTGGTATGCATAATATCAATCTAAATACATTAAAAATAAGAAAAGAGAACTCAGATATTAAAAAATATCTCACTTTTTCACCTAGATATTAAGAAAATAAAGAAAGAAAAAAACACAAAGAATGTATTAACTAATAAAAATAAAGCCATGAAATCAAGGGAAAAAATTATGTTGTTATCTTCTCCTTAGCTTGAGCTCTCTCTCCATCTCTAATCTAGACTCCACTTTTCCACATAGGCCTTTCTTTTACTTAGGGTTAATTTCAAAAATTCTTTAGAAATATATTTTATATTGCATTTAGTAATTAATTTTTTTAGTTAGGATAATGAGCCCCATAAATTTTAGATAGATAAATGAAAAAAGGTTTTTCCATAACCCAGACAGATCAAAGAAAACCGTCCGGGCGGTTTGGGTTTTGAAACATTGGTCAAAATCCACTTCCACCTGTTTACAAGTATCAACTCTCAAAATTAATAACCCTTAGAAAAGTCAATAACTCTCCATATACCTTTCTTTTTCTCTTTTTTTTTTTTTTTGGTAATTCGTAAACAGAACTAACGGCCGCTAGCCACACCAGATATGCCCGGATTGAAAGGAATGCAGATGTCTCTCACCCAAGTAGAAGGCACAAATCTCCCAATATTTCGAAACTAACGAATAGCCTTTTGAGCCTAGCTATGAGCTGCAAAATTCGTTTGATGACGAATGAACACAACCCTCACGAAAGAGAGAAGGTGTAAAAGTGAGGAGATATCCTCAATGATTGGACGGACCTCTATTGCAGATGAGAGGGACCCGTCGTTTATAGCATTCACCAACACTTAGCAGTCACGTTCTACCGTAAACTGATTCCAACCTTTTCTTATAGCCAATTCCGATCCAAACTTTCTTTAATGGCAAAAGCCTCAGTGGCAAGAGGCGAGCTTGCCAAAATAGGTTTGGATATCCGCACAACCACCTCCGCTCTATAATCCCTTACCACAATTTCAATCCCGGCTTCGCAAGCATTTCCATTAAAAGCTTCATCATAATTTATCTTTAAAAAAGCCTGAGAAGGAGCATGCCATCTGAAAGGAACCGCCACACAGGCCTGAGCATGGGAATTAATGCCCACTGGGGGACGACGCCCAATATTCATTGCAATCTCATTCACCATCCCGTTCACCCAATCAGCTATGCTTCTAGGATTGGCCTGAGCATTGGAAAAGAATACCTCATTTCAGGTAAACCAAATAGCCCAAAGAGCTGTGACCATAATCGTAGCCATTCTATAGTTTTCCTTACTAAAAATTGGTTTCATGGACCAGTAAGAATTTTGCAAAATCCACAAGGATACCCAAGTCTTCACACCAATGGATGGAAAGGGCTAGCCAGGTTGCTCTAGCAAAATTGCACTGGAGGAACAAATGGGTAACCGATTCAACTGCCTGTTGGCATAACGGACAAAGCACCTCAACTGGCACACACCTCTTATGGAGGTTTTCAGCCACTAGTAAAATATTCCACACACCCCGCCAAACCAGATGGAGAAATTTTGGAGGGACCAGGATCTTCCAAGTTTTCTTCCACACTTCGTTACTAACTAGGGCGGATGAAGGCCCCGGCTGTGGGTCATGAACCCTTTGATCCGTTTCGAGGACCTGATAAGGTGATTTCACTGTGAATATGTCAGACTTTGAGAAATGTCAAATAAGAAGATCCTGGGCACCTCTTGTACTAAAAGGGATCTTTAAAATAGCTTGAGTTTCAATCGCAGAAAACCTATGTTGGATTTCATAAAGGTTCCAAGAGGAAGTTGAAGGGTCAATGAGGGAGCTCACCCTCATTTCCCCCTCCCCTTCCCTCCTAGGGGAGAACACTCAAAATTGTGGTAAATCAGGAATCCACGAAGCTGACCAAACATGGATAGATTGTCCATCCCCCACTTGCCAACGAAGCCCCTTTTGAAGCACATTCCTACCAACCAAAATACTCCGTCAAGCCCAAGAAGTCCAGTTGCCCTTCTGAGCCTCCAAAAATGAGGAGTTCGGGAAATACAATCCATGAAGAACCCGAGCCTTTAGAGAGTTTCGAGATTTAAGAATACTCCAACTTTGCTTTGCCAAAAGGGTTCTATTGAACAAGCCCATGTCTCGGAAATCCAAGCCTCCCTCCTCTTTAGCTTTACATAGCCTATGCCAGCTCATCCAGTGAATTTTATGGTCTTTTTCAAGGACTGGACGGGAAGAAGGTAACAACTCATAGCATAACTTGGAATGGCCTGGGCCACAGATTTGATAAGAACACCTCGACCCGCTTGAGTTAAAAGTTTCTTTTTCCAACCACTTATTCTTGATTAAGTTCTTCTCTTGAGATCAGCAAAAGTAGTGCATTTATTCCTCCCCATGGAAGAGGGGAGGCCTAAATAAATATCCGTGGACTCTGAACATCTCATATGTAATTGATCCGCCAAAATTCTCCTGAATCTCCATGGAGTGTTACGGCTGAATAAAAGGCTAGATTTTGAAAAGTTATCATTTGACCCGAAAGCTGACTATATTGATGTAGAAGAGCGGTAAGATTTGCAGCTTTAATGACATCGGCCTTTAAGAAAATGAGGCTATCATCGACAAATAGCAAATGGGTGAGTCTAGGAGAATGACGAGCCAGCTTAATATCGGAGATTTTTTTATCTCTCTGAGTGGCGTCCACCAACGCTGATAAGGCTTCTGAACACAATATAAAAAGGTAGGGGGAGAGAGGATCCCCTTGCCGGAGACCCCTTTCATAAAGCCTCGTGGTTCTCCATTTATCAAAATTTAATAAAAGACCATGGAGATACATTGGAGAATTAACTGAATCCATCACTCACAAAACCCCATCTTTTGCATCACTATTTGCAGAAAGACCCATTCTATACGATCATATGCTTTGGACATATCAAGCTTAGCAGCCATTAAATAGTGTTCTCCCTTACTTTGACAGTTCATATAGTGAGACACTTCATGGGCAATGAGCACATTGTCTGTAATTCTCCTCCCTGGAATAAACGCAGATTTGGCTTGATTGACCAAAGGATCTAGGACCAATTTAAGTCTATTTGCTAAGACCTTGGCTGTAACCTTATAACAAACATTACACAAGCTAATGGGCTGAAATTGATCAACAGATTCCGAGAAGCTAACCTTCGGAATGAGGGATATAAAAGTATGGTTCATCCGACGAAGAAGGAAGCCTCCATTAAGAAAACTTAACACTGCATTACAGAGTTGTTCTCCAACAATTTCCCAATTATGATGGTAGAAGAGGGCTGGCATCCCATCCGGGCCAGAAGCCTTAGTGGGGCCAAGCTGGAAGCAAGCTGTACGATCCTCATCCGCAGTAAACTCTTGAATCAAAGCTCAATTAGCTTCCTTTGAAACTCGGGAGGAAATACCGGCAAGGGCGTCATCCTCAATGGTCGGATTGCTGGATGAGAAAAGGCTCTGATAGTGCTCCACCACCAAGCTAATAATTTCATTTTGATCACGAGCCCACGAGCCATCTGATTTTTTAAGGCTAAAAAGGGCATTTTTACTTCTGTGGTGAATGGTCGTCATATGGAAGAATTTAGTATTTTTATCGCCACTTGCCAGCCACTGAGTACGCAATTTTTGCCGCCACATAGTCTCTTCTTGATGATAAGTATGTTGTAGTTCCTAAATGACAAGCTTTTCCCAGCCCATTAGAGAGCCCCGATCAGGAGAAGTTTGAATAGTTTTCAAAAGAGCCTTGAGACTGCTGATTCTTTCAGATAAGTAACTAAATGTGCTCCTGTTTCATTGACGAAAATTCGTTCTGCAATGTGAAAGCTTTTGACATAAATCGAACATTTGGGATCCAGAGAAACGTTTCTCCCAAACATTTTACACTACACCGCGGCACCCTCATGCAAAGTCCACATTGCTTCAAACCGAAATGGTCTTCTAGTAATCTGACTGTGCTCCAACAATAAAAGAATAGGATGATGATCGGACCCAATTGCATCTAGGTGGAGAACATGAGCATTTGGAAAGAGAGTTCTCCACTCAACATTGGAGAAGAATCTATCCAACCTACATTGAACAAATTCCCCATCCTCCGTCCTGTTATTCCAGGTAAAGTTGGGGCCGTGAAAACCCAAATCCATCAACATCGCCCAAGAAACCATATCAGCAAAAAGTGTGATTTGGAAATCTGCCCTAGTTTTTCCCCCTTCTTTTTCACCAATAGCAAGTATATCATTGAAATCTCTAACACAAACCCATGGAGCAGTTCTGGTTTGTCCCATCCTCCCCATGTCTTCCCACAGCAATTTACATCCAGCTGCTACTAGGGGACCGTAGACGAACGACAATAACCAGTCTGGCTTGTTCAAACAAGCTTTGATACACACATCTATCATATTTTTATTTTGGAGAGTAATAAGATTCTGATCCTCTTCCTTTCCAAAGACCCCCAGCCCCCCAGAAAGGCCTACAGGCTCCACTAATGCCACGATATCCAAACGGAGTCTTCTAGCAACTCGCTCAGCCCCTGACAATTCCAGCTCCTGACAATTCCAGCTCAAGATGCTCATTCCAAAATGGGTAGCTGTTCCTGGACAGCCGCCCTTTCACAATCTGCACTCTTCCTTTGCTCCTCATCTACAACCTCCACACTAATGATACCACTGACCTCAGTCGGAATCACTGAGAGCTCCCCCTTCTCGCTGAAATCAGGTAGAAACTGCTTTATTTGGATCATCAAGTGACCAGGCCATAATTTAAGTTTGGGGTTTGGGCTTGGTTTAGGGGTTCTGGGTTTTTGGTATGTACGAATAGTTGGGCTGAGGGGTTTGTAGGTGGTAGGATATGGATGGACTTGGACTTGGTGGATTGATGGGCCTGTTATTTTGAGTTTGGGATAAATATTGGGCTTGGTCACCTTGGGGCCTGGTGGTGTAGGACCTGTTGGTGTAGTGGGTATTTTTACTGATGATGGCCTACCCATACTAAGAGATAGAGGTGGGGGTGAGTACGCACATGACATACCTGGCATTTTGGAGGAGGTTCAGGTGATCTCTGACTATCAGGAATTGGTCGGGTGAGGAGCTCACGTCATCTGCCATCCACCAGGGTTTGTTCCTCAGTAACACGTGTCGCCCTCGGGCTATCTTCTTCTCCAACGAATCCATCGCCATGGCTGCTAGCACCGACCCCAACATCCATAGCAATTTGCTCTTCAAGGTCTCCCTCTTCAGTCCTGTCATGTTGTTCAGTGCATGCCATGGTGCTTCACACCTGTCTCATCCCTGTCAACTGCCTCCTCCTCAAGTTTTTTCTCCAGTTCTTCCTTCCCGGTCGTGGGGCAAGCCATTTTCAGTTAAGCCTTTAACCAGGGCCCATACTCACTAGTTCTCTACTGCACTTGTTCCTTTTCCTCTCTTGCCATCCCCATAGTTCGGTGGCAATGATGCTGATCATGGCCAATGATCCCACACTGGTAGCAAAACGTAGGCAACCGTTCTTATATGACATCAATTAAGGAATTTTGTTGAGACGATTTCCTTGATACTGTTGGAAAAATACTGTTTTGGAAAAATCTGGGAAAAACAGTTTTTTACAAACTTTGACCCAAAATATAAGTGGGACCCACAAGGGTTTTAAGGCGGGTCCAAGTTGATTCGTGTTCTCCTCCATGAGGAGATTAATGTAGTATATTCACTTGTCCAAAATAGTGAAGTGGTGAATGAGAAATTCATCTCAAAGTGGGCCACTTGAACATATGTTATAAGTTGAAGAATGGTGTAGTTTAATAGTCCCACATTGGAAAACTATTGAAACTATAGTGTGGTTTAAATACCATTACCTTGGAGTAAAGGGTGGGCCCTTGGGGCACCCAAATTTTGCGAAGGAGTGAGCACTTGCTCCAAGGTGGAATCAACACACACGCGCGCATCGCCGCCCCGACCCGACCCGTGTCCGGTCCGGCCGGCTGGCTTGGCTTACTTTGGTTCTAGTGGGCCTTAAGGCCTGGCCCCTATATTTATTTTTTGCTGGGCTGGGCCAGAGCCTGTTCAACTTATACAGTTATTTCAACAGCTATTTAATTCCAACAGTCATGTCTGTTGGATTTAAATTTGAAACCCAAGAGACATGACCATTCTGGACAATCTCCTTTGCCTGGTATTTAAGTATTTTATAGTGCATATTCTGGAGTACGAAATTTATTTCTTCTACTCCCTACCCTCTAATCTTTTCTGCATATCAAAAGTCTGTGTTGTTCAAGAGAGGTACATTGCATAAGTTTTTGGTTCGCTGGACAAGCAGATTGTTGTGCTTCTTCTGCTTGTGAAAAGATCACTTCATCCTGGGAGACAGACGTCCGTGGATCAAAAGCACCAGTGTGAGGGACGAAATCTGTCTTAAGGAGAGAGTTACTACTCGACTTGATCTATTGATCCTTTTCAATTCCTAAACCAGTGAGTTCATTTATTCTGTACTTTTAATTTACTGTTTCCTTAACAGAATATTTAGTTAATCAACTTCAAATTAATATTCTGTACACTGAAAAAGAATATTTTATAATTGTACAGTTTAATTTAATTGCTACTGTGAATGAAACTTTATTTATTAAAGATTGAGTACAGAATTATTATAATCAAATACTGACTAAAAACCAACAATCTTAAGACAGATTTTTCCCTGTATTCAATCTTTAGTTTATTAAATATACTGGTTTTTGTACTTTTGATTCTGTATACTGTTTTCAATTCAGAATTCTGTACACATTATAATTTCCAGAATTCTGTATACTGTTTACAATTCAGAATTTTGTACAACTTATAATCTCCAGAATTCTGTATACTGTTTTAATTTTAGAATTCTATTTACTATTTCTGATTTCAGAATTCTGTATAATTCAATAAAACTTTGCATTCTGTAATACTGTATTAATATTTAATTTCTGTATACTGTATATCAGAAATAATGTCTTCTTCAAGTCAATCATTCATTGCACCTACTGCTATGCATACTTCTTTGCATCCTACTGTTCCTGTGAACCATGGTGAAAAGCCAGAAAAGTTTAATGGAACAGAGTTTAAAAGATGGCAGCAGAAAATGTTGTTCTATCTTACAACTCTGAATCTGGCTAGATTTCTCAGAGAAGATGCTCCTGCATTGAAGGAAGGAGAAACTGACAAGCAAGTGGTTGCTACTGTAGAGGCATGGAAAAATTCTGATTTCCTATGCCGAAACTACATCCTCAATGGATTGGATAATACACTATATAATGTGTATAGCCCAATCAAAACTGCAAAGGAACTCTGGGATTCCTTGAACATCAAATATAAGACAGAAGATGCCGGTGCGAAGAAGTTCGTGGTCGGAAAATTTCTGGAATATGTGATGTCAGACTCCAAGACTGTTATTAGTCAAGTCCAGGATCTCCAATTAATTTTGCATGACATTCATGCAGAAAACATGGTTCTTAGTGAATCTTTTCAGGTGGCAGCCATGATTGAAAAATTACCCCCGGGCTGGAAAGATTTCAAGAACTATCTGAAGCATAAAAGAAAGGAGATGAAAATGGAGGAACTGATTGTGAGGTTGAGGATCGAAGAGGATAATAGGATTTCTGAAAAGAAGACCGGAAAACTTCCAATGGAGTCCAAGGCAAACATTGTGGAACAGGGGAAAAGGTTGAATGGAAAGAGGAGACAATTCAATGAAGGCTCCTCAAAAGGATTTAAAGGTGGAGAGAACAAAAGATTCAAATTCACCGGAAAATGCTACCTTTGTGATAAACCTGGGCATCGAGCTAAGGATTGCAAGAGCAAGCGAATAAGCCAAAACAAGAAACCTGCTCAAGCCAACTTCACAGAAATGGACATGGTTTCAAATGGAGTCCATGATATGAATTTGTCCACTGTAGTGTCCGAGGTGAACCTCATTGGCAATTCTAAAGAATGGTGGGTGGACACCGGAGCAACTCGCCACATTTGTATTGACAAGAATATGTTTTCTTCTTATCAAGTGGTGGAAAATAGAGAGCAACTTTTTATGGGTAATTCCTCAACTTCCAGAATTGAAGGACAAGAAAAAGTGGTGCTGAAAATGACTTCAGGCAAGGAACTTACCCTCAACAATGTGCTCCATGTGTCGGACATCCGGAAGAATTTGGTTTCAGGATCTTTGTTATGTAAGAATAGGTTTAGATTAGCATTTGAGTCGGACAAGTTTGTCTTGACTAAAAGTGGTATGTATATAGGGAAGGGTTATATGAGCGATGGGCTCTTTAAACTTAATGTAATGGTTGTTGTACCTACTAAAATTATGAATAAGAATGCTTCATCTTCTACTTATTTGCTTGAGTCTTCTAATTTATGGCATGGTAGATTAGGACATGTAAATAATGAGTCTTTACGTAAACTTATACACTTAGGATGTTTGCCTAAATGTAATTTTGATAAAAATCATAAGTGTGAAGTTTGTGTAGAAGCAAAATTAACTAGAACTTCATTCCAATCTATTGAAAGGAATTCTGAACCTTTAGATTTAATTCACACAGATATATGTGATTTAAAATTTGTACAAACTAGAGGGGGAAAGAAATACTTTATTACTTTCATTGATGATTGCTCTAGATATTGTAAAATATATCTTTTGAGAAGCAAGGATGAATCTTTGGATATGTTTAAACAGTACAAAGCCGAAGTTGAGAATCAACTTAGCAGGAAAATTAAGGTTGTAAGAAGTGATAGAGGTGGTGAATATGAAGCACCTTTTGGTGCTTTTTGTTCAGAATATGGTATCATACACCAAACTACAGCACCTTACTCACCTCAGCAAAATGGTATTGCTGAAAGAAAAAATAGAACCTTAAAAGAAATGATGAATGCTATATTGATTAATTCGGGATTACCTCAGAATTTGTGGGGGGAAGCAATTCTTTCTGTAAATTATATTTTAAATAAAATACCCCGAAAGGTAATCAATAAAACACCCTATGAAATATGGAATGGAAGATGACCTTCTTTCAAATACTTGAAAGTGTGGGGGTGTTTAGCTAAAGTGGCTGTTCCTAGTCCTAAAACGACTAAGATCGGACCTAAAACTGTGGATTGCATATTCATTGGTTATGCAAATAATAGTATTGCATATAGATTTCTGATTCACAAATCTGAAAATCATGATATGCATGTAAATACTATTATTGAATCAAGGAATGCATATTTCTTTGAAAATGTATTTCCTTGTAAATCTGGACAAGAGACTAGTTCAATTAAAAAAACTAGGGATACTACCATGAGTAGTAATAAAGACTTTGAAAGTAATAGTGAAGAACCTAGACTTAGCAAACGTGCTAAAAAGTCAAAGTCTTTTGGTCCTGATTTTCTAACATTTTTGTTAGAAAATGAGCCTCAAACTTTTAAAGAAGCTATGTCAAGTCCAGAAGCTCCTTTATGGAAAGAGGCTATAAATAGTGAAATTGAATCTATTCTACATAATCACACATGAGAGTTAGTTGATCTCCCATCAGGAAGTAAACCTCTTGGATATAAATGGATATTCAAAAGGAAAATGAAAGCAGATGGTTCAATTGACAAATACAAGGCAAGACTTGTGGTCAAAGGATATAGTCAAAAGGAAGGACTAGATTACTTTGACACATATTCTCCAGTGACGAGAATAACATCAATTCGAATGATGATTGCAATTGTTGCATTAAAAAATCTTGACATTCATCAAATGGATGTCAAGACGGCTTTCTTAAATGGGGATCTGAATGAAGAAATATACATGGAACAACCAGAAGGGTTTTGTGTTCCAGGACAAGAAAAGAAAATCACTTTATGGATTGAAACAAGCACCGAAGCAATGGCACGAAAAATTTGACAAAGCAATGTTGTCAAATAAATTCAAAATCAATGAGTGTGACAAATGTATTTATGTGAAAAACATAGATACAGGATATGTCATAATATGTCTTTATGTGGATGACATGCTCATCATAGGGAGTAATGATCAAATGATCAAAACTACTAAGAAATTGTTAAATAAACAATTTGATATGAAAGACATGGGAGTGGCAGATGTAATTTTGGGAATGAAAATTACCAAACCATCTGATGGATATGCTTTATCTCAATCACATTATATTGAGAAAGTACTTGAAAAATTTAACAAGTACGATGACCATCTAGCAAAGACTCCAATAGATGGAAATATACATTTAGCTAAGAATAATGGTGAAAGCATATCTCAATTGGAGTATTCTAGAAGCTTGAGGTACGTGATAAACTGTACACGTCCTGATATAGGATACTCCATAAGTAAACTGAGTCGATATACCAGTAATCCAGGGGAAGACCACTGGAAAGTCATAGTGCGGGTACTTCGATATTTAAAGTATACCCAACACTATGCATTATGCTACACTAGATATCCAGCAGTCCTTGAAGGATACTGCGATGCAAATTGGATATCAGATACTAAACACTCAAAATCCACAAGTGGATATGTCTTTACATTGGGGGGTGCAGCAATTTCATGGAAATCTTCTAAGCAAACATGTATAGCACGGTCTACAATGGAATCTGAATTCATTGCATTAGACAAAGCTGGAGAAGAAGCAGAATGGCTTCGACAATTCTTAGAAGATATTCCGATGTGGCAAAAACCTATGTCAGCAATATGCATACATTGTGACAGTCAATTTGCGATTGGGAGAGCGCAGAATCACATGTATAACGGAAAGTTTCAACACATTCGTCGTAGACATAACACCGTTAGACACTTGCTTTCAAATGGGATAATTTCTTTAGAATACATAAGGTCAAAGGATAATATTGCCGATCCTTTAACTAAAGGATTATCAAGAGAGCAAGTGAGTAACTCATCAAGGGGAATGGGGTTAAAGTCTATAACTTAAGAGTATTCACAATGACAACCCAACTTAGTTGACTGGAGATCCCAAGATCTAGGTTTAAAGGGACAACTAAGTTGTGTATGACTCGACCTGATCACTTAAGAGAAAATATCTCTTACACATTCCTGTTATGAGCAAGTGATGACTGCATCGTGTTAGGATTAACTAAGTTATTAATGCTTCTTATATCTTGGAATTCCAAGTGGAGTATAGCAGAATACTTTTAATAAGAATCACCTATGTGAGTGTGAACTGGGCCGGTTCTATGAGAATTAATTAGACTAAAATTCTCTAGAGCACTCATGAAACCAGGATGTGTTCAGGGCCAAAATGAACACAACAATGAGAACTAAACTATGTTTGGGGACATCATGTGTGTATTCTATTGTCTTGATTTACAATAATGGCTGAACAGTTCAAGACATCATGTTCACTGATTAGCCAGTAAATCCGATAGTCCTACACAAGGGAAGGTTCAAGGCCAAAAGCTACCTATCCTATGCAAGATGTCTACTATTATGTACTCTCTCTTTAGTGTCTGCATTTTTTCTATATTCAGTCCAGGAATTTTCATTCATGTGGGGGATTGTTGGAAAAATACTGTTTTGGAAAAATCTGGGAAAAACAGTTTTTTACAAACTTTGACCCAAAATATAAGTGGGACCCACAAGGGTTTTAAGGCGGGTCCAAGTTGATTTGTGTTCTCCTCCATGAGGAGATTAATGTAGTATATTCACTTGTCCAAAACAGTGAAGCGGTGAATGAGAAATTCATCTCAAAGTGGGCCACTTGAACATATGTTATAAGTTGAAGAATGGTGTAGTTTAATAGTCCCACATTGGAAAACTGTTGAAACTATAGTGTGGTTTAAATATCATTACCTTGGAGTAAAGGGTGGGCCCTTGGGGCACCCAAATTTTGCGAAGGAGTGAGCACTTGCTCCAAGGTGGAATCAACACACGCGCGCGCCGCCGCCCCGCCCCGACCCGACCCGTGTCCGGTCCAGCCGGCTGGCTTGGCTTACTTTGGTTCTAGTGGGCCTTAAGGCCTAGCCCCTATATTTATTTTTTGTTGGGCTGGGCCAGAGCCTGTTCAACTTATACAGTTATTTCAACAGTTATTTAATTCCAACAGTCATGTCTGTTGGATTTAAATTTGAAACCCAAGAGACATGACCATTCTGGACAGTCTCCTTTGCCTGGTATTTAAGTATTTTATAGTGCATATTCTGGAGTACGAAATTTAATTCTTCTACTCCCTACCCTCTAATCTTTTCTGCATATCAAAAGTCTGTGTTGTTCAAGAGAGGTACATTGCATAAGTTTTTGGTTCGCTGGACAAGCAGATTGTTGTGCTTCTTCTGTTTGTGAAAAGATCACTTCATCCTGGGAGACAGACGTCCGTGGATCAAAAGCACCAGTGTGAGGGACGAAATCTGTCTTAAGGAGAGAGTTACTACTCGACTTGATCTATTGATCCTTTTCAATTCCTAAACCAGTGAGTTCATTTATTCTGTACTTTTAATTTACTGTTTCCTTAACAGAATATTTAGTTAATCAACTTCAAATTAATATTCTGTACACTGAAAAAGAATATTTTATAATTGTACAGTTTACTGTGAATGAAACTTTATTTATTAAAGATTGAGTACAGAATTATTATAATCAAATACTGACTAAAAACCAACATTGATACTAGGATCCAACCCTTGAGAGATTGCCTTACATCCAGAAGCACTCGAACTCTGATGAAACACCCCTGGTATAAACCCCCTTGTTGAAAATCCACTTCATCAACTCCTCCCAAATCCTCTGCCAGTTTCTTCACTATTTTGTAAGTGATAAGACCCGATGGTAGCTCATGAAGCTGGCCCAGAAGGGGACGATATGAAGAGAGATAATTGGAATAACCATCTCCGGCGACCACCGTTTCAACACCAACAGTCGGCCATCAAAACACCACGGTTGGTTATAGAGAACTCTCAAAACATCCCGTTCTTCATTAAATTTGAACATAAATAAATTTTCCTTGAGGTTTTGAACCCTTGCATCCAACTTCGTTTTCCACGCTTTAATGGTGGTCCTTGTAGCCACGTTCCAGTTTAGATTCTTCTCAGTAACAAATCTGCCAATAATGCTGAACCTACAGTCAAGCAAATCTTCCTCAATTTCCACCAGCCTTCTCTCTTTCAATAGGCAAACTAGGGTGATTACCCTCTTCCTCCATGGAGCGCAGAGGACACCAAACAGTACAAAACCAGAAAACCAAAAAAAAAACCCTAGAGAAATTTAGTTCCCACCGTGGTTGATACTAGCCGTAACTGGAGGCCGACGAGGAGCGACCTATACTGAAGGTCGAGGAAAACGGTCCACAGGAGCGACCGAGCCGGACAATATTTTGGGGAGATGCTAGGCCCACTCCCCCTCTATTGTACTCTCCTTTTTTTCTTTTTCCTTTTTAAACTATATTTTAACCCGCACAGAGTGAGCTTATCCCCTAAAAGAGCTCATCCCCTGAAAACTTGTCAGGTCCTTGGTTTTTCAATTTTTTTAAAAATAAAAAAATTAACTCCAAGAGTTAAAACTTCTTAACCAGAATTAAAGGGGACTCGGTTGCTCATACGAAGGAGGGGATTATTCTCTTTTAACTAATAGGGTAAATTAAATTTAGGTCCAGACCAAGCACACGCTCGAGTTTGAGAGCCCATTAGGCTGGACAGAGGCCAGAATTTACAGATCAGCACCCCCTTTGACGCGCCTTTGTTTCAATTTTGCAAAGAGAGTTAAAAGGCCTACTCGTTTCTGGGGCCGAGCCAACAAATTCCCCAATTAGGAAGCCTAGCCTCCAATCAATAAGGAGTGGGGCCCAAAACCTCTTGTAGTTGTCTGGCCAAGGCCAGGCCCATTCAAAAACTACAAAATTTTAGGCGCAAGTCCGGCCCATTGTTAACCCTGAATTCCACAGAAAACCCATTCGAAGGTTTTGCATTTTTTATTTTTTCAAACACTAACACAAGAAATTTTGGAAAGCAAGAAATGACATAGCAACTGTGGGGGTAAGTTACTGCAACGCAAGCTTCAATATGTTAAGTTACTGCAACGCAAGCTTCAATATGCTCCCTGTAAAGCCCACATACAAATCCCAAAACAGTAATAATGTATAAACAAAATAGATAATATGGTGGCTTGCTCCCCAACCCCTTCTTAGGGGGTGGAGGTGGGCCTGACAACATGAAAGTATTTTTTACTATTGCTGTTAGAGATCCCTTCAACAAAGGTACTCCACTCCTTAAGGGAGACAAGAAATGGGGTTTCAGTTTCCGGAGCAAAGTGAGAGCTACTCCATCATCTAGCAATAGAACATAACCTTCTTGACGTTCTCTTTGAGGGCAGGGAGGGGTCTCACTGCCACATTACCACCTGGTACCCGTGTGCTCCTAACACCCCCAATGCCGCTCCCACGCCCAGCTGGCCCACTTGTCATCGACCCACTATCAGATGTCTCCGGCTCCATGTAGAAACGAGCACGGAACGCTGCCTGATGTGCATAATATGCAGGGGGCACTGCCATTGATAAGAACACAATTCATTTAGATTACTTATGAGTGTAATTTTGAAGCGGAGCTCTGCTTCACGGCAGAAAAGTTGAGCTACCCTCTCTAAGTGTGTAAAGGCAGTGGCATTTTTGTAATTATGGAGAAAGACGGACAGTTTTGCAAAACACATTTTATCCACAATTACAAGATTGCCACCGCCAAAGGAAAAAGGGGAGCTCTGCTTTTACGCAGTGAAGCACAAGCCCCACTTTGTATTTAAACTGGTTACTTATTTATGAATGTCAATCATACACATAATTATCAATAGTTTAAATATGAAGCTGAGCTCCACCTAAAAGGATAAGTGGAGCTCCCCAATTAATATAACAATATAACCTCAAACATGATTGACAATGCCAAAATGTAAATTACCTACAGGAAGAGCAAAAAGGCAAAGCAGTGAAGACTAAGGAGATATATCTACTAATCTACTTCTTGCCATATAGGGTGCCATATAGGGTAAGTACACTGGGGAATTTTGAGAAAGGGTTAGGAGTAGGGGTACAGGTAGGGGAATTAACAAATGGAAAGGGGCGGAGAGCAGCATAACTGCATAAGCATTCAGCATTAGCAAAGGTATTCCAGAGATAGTAAATAAGAGTTTCCTTCATCTATATAATGTACTATCAATAGTGCAGGGCTAGGAGTTTTAAATTTACCACAATGTCCCGAAATAAAACCTTTAATTACATGGGCATTTTGCAATTTAGCTAACATTTAAAATTTCTATAATATATATATGTTATATTAGAATAAATAGGTTTCTCTAAGAAACCCAACTCGGGTCCCAACCTTAATAATAATGGTTGTCATTTATTGAGCCAAGCTGTAGTCGTATAGACTTTAAAATGGGATATTTGGGAACTTTTCCAGGGTGAACCGGGACCATTGAGACCCCTAGATAAAAAGGCCGGGGAACTTTGGTAAATATACAAATAAAAGGCATTTTCGCCTATGACCAACTCAACCACCGAGCATAATGCAAGAGAGAGAGAGCAAACCTATGGAGACAGAACGGGTGCACCTCGCATAACTGGAAAGATCAAAATGAGACCATGTTACATCTATACCAGAGTTAGAAAGGGAAGGAAAACTAAATAAATTGAGCAAAAGATAACATACGTGTAGCAGAGGTTATTAGTAAGGGACTGGAGCCTATCAGCTGTAAAATTGTTCTCATCCCACAATACATGGTAATGAGCCGGACGACTTGTACCCTGTAGAGTATGAGTCGAGGTTCACCATCAACACCACAAACTAAAACCTCAATTACAGAATCTTCCACAGTAAATAAATAAATAAATAAATATATATATATATATATATATATATATATATATATGAAAAAGAGGATCAGTTTACTTGGATGCCAGCATGGCTGCACAAATAGAAGTCAAACTCGGTTGGATGGCATATCTTAGAGTCAACAACTGTTCCTGCAAAATTTATCTAGAAAGAGTTACAAAGGAGTTTATCAATTTAAAAGATCTTCAAGTGGGCATCTTGAGGTCCAACCAAATTACTTACCAGGCAAAATATTTCCACTCTTGTCGACTGCATTACGGTCAGCATGGTTGTTGGCAAACAATCTTGTGTGATGGCGCTTTTGAACCACAACGAATGTTACAGGGGGCTGATAGTTTGGTTCAAGAGAGGCACATGCCTGAAATAAGGAGAAGAAATCAATGCAACAAAAGGTTAATAAATGAAGTTCATTTCAAAAGTAAACAAGCACCACAAAATAAAATAGATGATTAATAAAATATTTATGGATTAGTATGGTGCTTGAGGAAAGAGCTGTTGACCAGATCATGTAGCTGCATAAGTTAGGAGCCGTTTGGCATCAATTCTGGCGACTCTCTCATTCTAAAAAAGAATTAATTCTTATAAGTTTTGATTCTTATAACCAATTTTGTACTGGGAATGCATTTGGTAACTGTCAGTTAAAATCAATTATGAAGAAAAGAAATAACAAATTACGTTTGGATGAAAAAAAGAAAAATAAAATAAAATAAATTTTTTTTAGGCATTAAATATGGCAATATCATCAACAGATATATAAGTATCACAAAATACCAATTTTTTAATTATGTCTCATCTATCTCGTAAATTTTGATGCTTATCTCGTTCATTTTAAGTGCGTTTTCAGAATTGATTCTAAAAAGCAACTTTTTTTTGTTCCCTAAAAATTGTGCCTAAAGTAGGACGATTCTTAAAATCGTTTCCTAAAAATGGCTTGCCAAACGCATTTAGACTGTTTCTGTTCCCGAGATAAGAAAAATCGTTCCTAAAGAACGATGCCAAACAGCCCCTTAGTTTCTGATTCCTAATCTTTACTTTGGTAAAAGACCCACAGGCTCGAAGATTCAAATTAGGGTTGGGGATCTAGGTTTTATTCAGTAAGAAGATTCGCTGACATCATCCCTACAGATACCAGGGTGGGTTATATATGGGCACAAGGAGCTGGATATACCTCCAAAAGAGATGTGATTGATACAAATGGTTTTACCTTACGGATTGCATCTAGTTCATACAGTAAGACTTGATAAAACTGCCCTTCACTAACACCATCCCTGAAAATAGAGCATCATCAGCAAAGAAAGCACACAAACGTGCAAGAGGGAGAACAGACTCCCATACGAGAGAGCCTAGAGAGAAGAACAGAAAGACCATACCTGTAAAATATGATCCGCTGAGGTTTCTGCCCAGTTGCTCTACGGAAAGATATAAGGTGCTCCCTAAATTTTACAAGAACAACAAAGCTTATTCAAGATCCATATCCTGCTAGATTCAAGTTCCTTTCAAAAAATTGAAAAAGATTATTCACTTTGATGAATCACTGCAAATCATGTCAACATACAGAAACAAATACAAAAAGATGAAAGAACATACTTAATCATGCCACCTGTCACGGTTCCTCTTACAGGATCTTGCCAGACTTTATATAGGTCTTGGATTAGTTCTTGCCGGTGAGCTTGAGCACAAACTAAACCAGCGTACTTTGTGACCTCAGGCCAATCCTGAGAAGCCACAACCTGAGCAAAACATGAAGCAAAAAACTTACAGAAATACACTTGTAATTGGAACGAAAGCTCGAATCCATGACACCAGCACTGACTCCACAAAGCCCAAGTAAGAAAATCAGCAGCAAATATATAACTACATAGGGGAATGGTCCACTAAAATCGACTCAAGCAGTCAACAAGCAATACCTGACCTGCTTTGTATTGCTAGCATCCCTCGGTAAGCGGATGTTGATCAATACAAGCCCGACTAACACTGTTAGTCAACTCGGGTATCATTTCTCAATGACATATAAGTGACATCTGAGTATGTGCAGCAGAACCAATGCTTGAATTGGTGAAAGGAATTGAAAATCTTACAGCTGCAATAGAGGGGCTTGAATCCTCCCCAGGATGAGGATGGGTCACATCAGCACCAAAGATGATGGTAGGTCGGTCACTGACCAGAGGTATGCGCCTCGATAATGCATCAACAAGCACCGTATTCCTTCCACCAACCTTAACATTTATCTTCAACGCTACATTTGCCAAATATTGCTTACTCATTTTGAATACATGCTTTGTCAAACAGCACTGGGAAACAAGTCCAAGATCTGTTTCACAAATGCGCTTCAAATCACCTGCAAATGCAAATGTATTTAAAATACAGCATAACACCCTGGTTAATTACAGTGCCAGGAACTAAAGTTCAAAAATGAAAATTTGGGGATAAGAAATAGAAGTTACATACCATAGAGAGAACCATTATTATCAGGCAAAACCACAATCAGTAGATCAAGTTCCTTGCCCAGTGGCTTAAGTTTGGTCATGGCATCATGGTACCGAGCCTTTAAGGCTCTTTCAACATGATCAGGACGAGCACTGTACGGTGGAAGTATTGGGTCTGGGTTAAAAGCCTGCACAAAATTCAAATAGCATCTTCACAGGAGTTGAGAGTAATAGATAAAGCAAATAATAATATGAATCCCACACACTAGAAGCCATAGAAATGCAAAAACTATAAGCGAGCATTTCAAGCCGTACCATGCCAGAAACGTAGCACATTTGGGCAAGCTCTTGACAAAACCTATGGGCCACACTATCTTGCACAATGCGTGAAAAGTTTATGCATATCCAGCTGTTCACTGTTCCGCCATTAACCATTTTCTGCAATAAAAAAAATGAAAAACTAAGCAACTATTAATTATATACCACACCACATTATTTGCATATGAAAAAGTCAAACTCAACCAAATTAAAAAGGGTAAAAAACACATTAATAATTCTAAACATCATGAAATATATAGATGAACTTCAGTTAAAGAAATAAAAAGGAAACGTTGCAAAGTAGGGCTATAATCATGGTTCAAATTATTGAATTAGGTGTGCATGTTAGTAAGTTAAAATTAGGAAACGTAGTGTGGATATGAATCGATGGTCGATACTTGATACACACAAAAACACTAAGAAATTGAAAAATGTGCAAAGATAAAAACAGATAGATAAGATTCCAAAAACTACCATTTTAACTATCTATGAGGTTTTCCATTCATTACTTCTTAATAACACCGAGACACAGCACACTGTGTTGCGCAGATTCTTTAAACAATAGATGTGTCCCATGTTGAAACACATGGACACAGATTTGAACAATTAAGTGACACATCTCACATTGCCTGTTGTAAGTCATATCAACGAGCCATAAACCTGACACAAACACACCTGATGGCTGATACCCATAAACTTTGTAGTTTTTATTATATGAAAAGGCACAATTGCATATAATTAACATATTTCAGCAATTCTTTCTAACTTTCATAGTCAAAAAAGAGAAGCCACTAGGAAAATAGGGGAAGAACCACGACCCATTTGTTTCAAATAGAAAAATTAATATGAGGAACTACCAATTGTTGTAATAGAAAAGAAATAGTGGGGGAGAGAGAGAGAGAGAAAAGAATAGGGGTGTCAACAAAGTAACAAACAGAATTAGGGTCACAAAAAACATCTATTAAGTTAATCCACTTTGAGAATGATAATTAATATATATTCATTACTTCATTAATTTATTAATTCATGTCTTATTTTTTTATGAGCTATAATTTGTAATACATTACTTAAGTGTCCTAATATTTAGGTTTTTAATTTAATAGGTAGTAGAAGTGTTTAAGGGACTAAAGTATCCTAATTTATTAGGTATTTTATTTTAATAATGGATTAATAACTAATTAAACTTATAATTATTTAATAAAAAAAATACTATTATTCTGTTTTTATACAAAAATAAATAAATTTTCAGAATATTTCACAAAATTCCGACAAATATATCAAAGATAACAGTATTTACTATATTTTGATAAATTTCATTTTCCATTTCTTGATTAAAGTATTATTAAAAATTAAACTAGCAAGATTCTGTCTGAAATCATGCAGAGATAGGAGCCATTTCAGCTTCGAAGGTGTAGAACAATAGCAAGATTTCGAGAAATTTTGCGAAATCTTAACAATATTTCGCAAAATCCCAACTAAATCAAGATTGAATACTAGGCTCCCATAGATCTTTCTTGAAGAGATAAGGCCACACCATTGCATCCAAACGGCCCAAGTGGAAAAGGGATTTTCAACCTATGGACCCAGATTCTTCAAAGCAGGTGTTGTATCCATGACATATTTGTGTATTATAGCTTCCAAACCATCCAAGACCAGTTGTATCTTCATTTCCTCTGGATCGTTCAAGCTCATCAAATTATCAAAATGTAAAGACCAATTCAGCCTTCAGCTTTCTCTGATACTTTCATGCTTATCAAAATGTAGCCTTACCATTTCTCCACTCTTTTCCAAAGAATATTTAAATACTTCACCTTATCAAAAGCTAGAACTTTTACTTGTTATCTTATTCTTGGCATCCCTAAAGAAAAACCTAATCAAATGTATTTCCTACTTGTGATTCTCTTCCTAGGCATACCAGGACTTCTGAAGTATATGTCCCACAATAACATCTCATCCATTAAGCACAAATCATGCATCCTGCCTCAAGAATCCAATGAACCCACTTTTAGTTTAGTTTAAAAGTGATTTAGTATAAATCACTTTTATACCAGATCCAATTTAGCACATGATCTTAGTTTAAAAGTGTCAGTATGATAAATAATGCAAAATGACAAGATTGACTAATATAGGTTTACTGAAAGGTTCCATATCTAACTCATATAGGTTTACTGAAAATCCAATAAATAGTTCATATACAATTTTTAAAATCACAAAAACATTATCAAGTGAGCTAGCCTTTTCCCCGTTATTTTACTCCCTAAATCTCTAAACAAACACATTATCAATTGGGTCACCAATTTCCTCATTATTTTACTCCCATAAATAGTTCATATACTTTTCCTTATTATTTTACTTGTGATTAAATTCTTACTTTTGAAGTATGGATATTGGATAATGCTAGGTCGACTTTCTCTCTGGTAAACTTTTTTGAATAACACCCGAAAAAAAAAAGTGGTGGGCCCCACAAAAAGCTGCCACATACAACTTCTTGTTCAAAAAAGGGGAAAGGGGAAAGTGGAATGAGAAGGGAAGTGGACATAGCATTCCCCTTTGAAGTACATGTCCAACAATGGTAATACATTAGGAAGCACAAATAACACATCCAGACTCAAGAATCTTAGGATGCATGTATAGAGAAACCACTTTTGGAGATCTGACTCTTTAATTTTTGTGCATGTACAGTAAAATCTTGTAAACATAGATTTAATTAGCAAGCTGGAATGCAAGGATTTTTATTTTTTTAAGCAGATGATACCTTATTCATCATGTTCCATTGACCAACATGAGGCAAGCAATCCTTTTCCTTTCCTGTGTCATGGTACTTAAGCTGTACCAGCAATACATTGCAGTCATAGGACTTATGAGCATTAAAAAAAGGCTCCAAAATGTTGTTATGCAAAACAGATGAATAACATGATGGTGAAATTTTTAATACCCAAGGTGGAGGCAGAATGCGTGCTTCAACTGAAGCAAGTTTCTCACTGATTTTGATGCCAAACTCCTTTGCATAAGGGTCTTCATGATAAGCATTATGATGAACCGTCTGAATAGGAAAAAAAAGAATTTTAGAAAGCCAAATTCTGGGAGCAAATGTAAAGACAATACGGGTACTTGATCAGCAAACAAAATGCCCCATAATTTAATGCTACAGCTAGAATATTTGTTTTATTTTTTATCAGAGCGCTAAGGCTAGAATCATTCTATCAAATTACAAACATTCCAGTGCAATGTGATTCCCACTGTGTTAAAACATAGTACTCCTACTTGTGCTGCAAACAGTTTTGGTGCATCCTTTTATTAAATAATTTCACGTAATTCACATACATACAGTTGGAGAGCAGCACTTAGTGCTCAAATGGGACGACTTTCCAGGAGGAATAAGATAAAACTTGATACATCATATGAGGAAAAAAAAAAAATTTTTTGGAACATCACTGGTCATGTAGGATACTTTTTTTGGGTGACACAAGAAGGCAAGGTCATGATTAATAATAATTGTAGTATACAGACAGATTTTGGTGTATTTGGTGACCAAAACTAAAAGCACGCCTTGAAATTTGATGCATCAGAAAGGAACAAAATGCCGGTTGTTTCTGGACTCCAGCCCATAGCTCAGATGGTTTATGTGCTGCAATGCAACCACATTGTGTTTACCCCCAAAAAAATACCAAATAATAAAATCAGTGGCACTGGATGAAAATTTTTTATCAAAAAAAAATAAGAACCCTGAAATTGGTTTTAGTAAATGCAAAATACAAGGAAAGAAATCCAAAAGATATAAACTAAAAATGCACAGAAAACAAGCTTTAGCAAATATTGCTTTTGTTATGAAATATTGAAGCATTAGAAATATAATGAAAGCTCCTTTCAATTGTACTGTGGCAAAGACAATTAAATAGGCTGAAAACACTCAAAAGAAGTACCAACAAATTCGAA
The DNA here is from genome assembly GCA_015143295.1 of Tetracentron sinense. Classification (NCBI taxonomy): domain Eukaryota; kingdom Viridiplantae; phylum Streptophyta; class Magnoliopsida; order Trochodendrales; family Trochodendraceae; genus Tetracentron; species Tetracentron sinense. The sequence goes on from CM026568.1 coordinate 9,413,064, forward strand.
TCTTGGACAAAATCAATTCATGTACTTGCTCCAGAAGTGATGGGATAGAACCCTAGAAGTGATGGGATAGAACCCTAGAAGTTTGTCTCAGGTGCTCTGTGCCTTGCAAGGCCAAAACATGAGAAGTATATTCTCAACTATCTTTAGGCACATTAAGTGTTAAAAGTAACTGAGCAAATGCAGAATAAGGTAACAGGCAAATAATAAAGACTCACGGCAATGACAAACCTGAATAATATCACGCTCTCGGTCATGAGGACGCTGACAGGTCACCTTCAGCAGAGCAGTAATCTGTTTTTCATTCAACCTTTTCGAGTACCTCTGGCCTTCAACAATCTTGCAAACCTGGATTCATTTATAGTCGATCACGAAGCAAATTCATATAACACGAGGAATAGAAAAAGATAGTCCGTAACATACTAACCTCCATAGGCAGATAATTTGGTCTCTGCTGGTTCCCCACTTGTAGGCAAGGCAATTGTGTATGATGAATTACAAAATTGTAGGTCTCTTGGAAATATTGAACAACAGATTTCATTGTACCTCTTTCGTCAACCGGGAAACTAAGCAGAAAATGAACCAACCATGTCAAATCCGCCATGCATATAACATTTTGTAATTAAAAAAAATCCACAAATCAGCTAAGTTAAGAAGGGAGGAAATGATAAAATGCTGATCCCTACGTCAGTTCTCGTGTTGTCTGTGACGTTAAACCAGATATACGATATTTCCTGCGCATATTTCCACGGTGTGTAACTTCAACCTTCACACCTCTAAGGGCTTTCTTAATCTGCCAAAAACTCCAGTAAACCAATGGCACATGGAAACATGATAGAATACACTTATCAAACGATAATTGACAACAAAAAATGTTTAGTCTGCCCCTAAGAGTTCCATTTCAAAATTCACTTTGATCAAGCCAAAAAGGGAGATTAATAAAATTAAAAAGAAAAAGGAAATAAATTTACTTCAAAAGATTAAGAAGACAAAAGGAAAGAAGAAATTCACAACTCCAAGACGAATGTTGATGACATAACAAAAGCCCAGACCAATTGATGTTAAATTATAGTAACAATAACTTGATTTAAAAAATAAATAAAAACAATAAAAGTAGAAAATACAAATATGATCAGCATATTTAGTACATCCAAAGCAAGCAAAAAGTGATACCAAGATCCAAGCAAGGAACAAAAGCAGACCTTTATGCGATCAGCATCAGCCAAAGGTCTAGCCGAAACATCCCGATTCAAGAGCTGAGTTACAAAATCAATGACAGGCAATGGCTCGATGAAAGCAGTGGAGGACATATCTGCAACATCAACAAACTTCTTAGTAAAGGAACATCAATTATCTAGCTATGGTGAGTTTATTCAACATGTTTCACAGAGCAATCTATTCCATTGAAATAATAGAAAGGGGGGGGGGGAGAGAGAGAGAGAGAAGTAAAAGTAGTCAATTTGCTTTGCTTGATTAATCAATGTTAAAAAAGGTTATATTTATGTAACTTCCGTAAATGTACAGCACAACAGCAAAGAATTAAGATCTCATTATAGAACGAGCAAATCCAAAAGATACACTACATAAAGGAATACAATAATAAGAATTCTCACTTCTCAAATGGAATGGCCTTACCGATATTCAATGACAGGCCCATCTGAGTGGGACGAATACTCTGATAGAAACCACGCCAGCTCTCTAACCCATCGCCAAGTGGCTGCCTTCTTCCTAGATTAGGGGAATAAAATGATCGGCCCACTGGCGAATACCTACAACCAAATCACAGACAAATAACATTTCCAAACTAGCAGATTGGGGAGCACTCCAACAGAATAAAAAATACCATGGACAGCTCATAGAACTACCTCGAAGTAGGCAGCTCACGCAGAACAATGTCGAGAACCTGAAGAGCTTCTTGAGGCGCATCTGGCTGCTTCCCTTGTAAAAACAATCCTAAATGGTGTAGATCTGCACGGGCCGCAAATTTGATGACAACCTTGAATTGCCTCTCCCTCCTACATCAAGAACAATGAATCATGGAAAAATAGATACAGAAGAAAATCGGGGCGCGAGCAAGAGAGAAAAGGAGATGAAAGAGTTTTTGGCAAAGACCTGGGAGCGCCCGTGCCATCATCTTCATCTACCAGAGTGATTGAGAACTCTTTTGAAGTAAAAGGTAGAGGTCCAGCAGTATAAAGACTCTTCCGGCCATCATATGCAGGAAGGCGCTTTCCAAGATGAGATTCTCGGTACAACCTCACCAGCTGCTCCATCACAGCCCGGTTCACACCCCGTGAAGTAACTTCAGGTGTTATTGAAACCTAGTGTAAATAGATGCAATAACCTGTAAGCACTTCAACAGAAACTGATAGGGGAAAAAGAATGTATAAAAACAGAACTTACATCGTACTGGTGCAAATCTTTATCTGGTAGTTCTGCAAAAAAGTGGTTTGCCTTTACTACACACCTAACCCCAGTGCTACCATTGCCTGGTCGACGAGGAAATCTCATAGATTTGCTTGATGGAGGCATAGGTTGAATTGCCTGGCTGGAAGCACCTTCTTCCTGGACAGAAATCTGCTGAAACTGTTGCATCACTTGAGGACTCAAGTCGGGTGACTGGGATGAAGAACTGGCTTGCGAGTACATTTCTGTCACCGGTTTCCTAGATGGAATAGGTTGAGGGGCCACCGCGGCTTGGTATGGCGCCTGGGTTGCTTGGTGCAGCTCGGGAACTGATGATCTGGAAGGACCACCTGAAGGGCCACCCCCGCGACCACCCGCCGCACTACCACCACCTTGGCGCCTCCCCTCAAATTCAAGCACAGAACTTGCAGTTTGCTGAGGTGGCATTCCTCCACGTGGGTGAGTTTCCCGTCCCATATATTCAGATGGAGGGCCACCATATTGCTGAGGGGCCATTCCACCACGTGGCTGAGATCCACCTCGTCCCTGAGGATATCCCCCTCCACCACCATATCCTCCACGCCCTCCTTGCTGAGAATGAGGTGCCCAACCCCTCCCTCCTTGGTATCCTCCTCCAGATGCTTGTTGCGCTGGAGGAGCCCTTTCTGTTGGACGCTGGGCACCACGGCCGCCCCCACTACCACTGGCTTCTTGAGACTCTGAGCTCTCACCCCCGCCAGAAAGTTCAGTTCTCCTCTTTCTCACCATGACAATAACTGCACAGGAACATTAACAAACATTCACCACAATAGCTTAAAAATAAAAGAAAATCAGTATTCAAAAGCTCTTATGACTACTATCATTGATAACTCCAACGCTAGGGAGACTCAAAACCAAAGAAGACTTAATTCTCGATAACAAGAAGAATTTGTTCCAAGCCTCCAAAGTTAACTAATTAGGCTCGCAACCGGAAATTCAATAAGGCACGAAAAACTACCTATTCGCAGCCACAAGAAATGCTGAGACCAGCAACAGAGACCTTAAATGTCTTAATCAAATCAGAATCTTCACTGACACCCCAAGCTGATTGAAAACGAAGTATAGGACATCTTCAAATGAAAAAACTCAGCAAAATTCCAAGCTGACTATATGCTATGTATATATGTAATTAAATATCACAGCCCATAGCCTATAATCCGCGAAAACAACTAATTTTGACTATCCAAGTAAAGCATCTAATAATTGTGTCAATTCTTCGTCTCCAATGCATCATTGCAAAAACCCTGAAAATGGGCATTACAATTCCCAAATACTATACACTGTGCCTGCAAAATCGGAACCAATCCAAGTAATAGAAGATAAAAACCAAAACCCATTAATGTTTTCCATACTTCACCAACAAACGGAAACCAGAGAAAGGAAAATCACTAATGCATACACATATACTACTATTAGTTAAAACCTGCCGAGAACAAGAACCCTAGAAATCATCTCACACCCCCAAATGCTGAAATGGAGAACGAAACACGATCTAAAATGCTAAAAGTTAAAACTAATAGGACCAAACCCATCAGCATCAACAAGATGCAAATCACAAAACCCTAACCCTAACATCCAGTTCACACGTCTCAGTTTAACCATTAAACAAAATATTTTAAAAAAATTAAGAAGAAAACTTTTATAACTCTAGCCATTGATGTATTCAGAAGAAACTTGACAGCAAATATATATATATATATATATCAAAACCCAAAACCCTATTTGTGATCAAAAGAATTACTCTAAAAATCATAACGATTTACGATCACCGTAATGCTAAGATTGACGATCCACAACCAAATGGAAAATAAAAAATAAAAAATTATCTGAGATTAAAAAAAAAATCAAAGAAACAAAAAACTTGGAAAAAAGAGATCCAGACCAGAAATAAACAAAACATTTCACAACCAGACAATGTTGTGTATATGCAGATACCGCTGTTATTACCTGAAAACCACTACGGAATACCGCTTTTGGAACACCGAATTCCGTTTCCCAGAAGTGAAAAATGAAAAGGAGATCCTTCTCCTTATAAAAATAAAATCACTTCTAAGACTCTTTACTCCTTCGCCCTCTATTTAAAGGAGGAGTCATAGTTGGCCTGAAAATGACAAGTCTACTCCACTCCCACCGGGATTGGATTTGCTCTGGCCCTCGCCAGACCAAAACCAACCCATTTAACTGACTTTCCTAACCCAGGGTTACGAAATTTTACCTTTGTAGTTAATTTTTTTCTAAGAACAAAGATTACATGTAGGTTGAACATTAAGGGTTACTAAACCTCAACTACAGTTAGGGTGTCATGAGAAACACATGTCGACCTCTGGACAGAAGCCAGATGGATTTCATTTCATTGGCGGAGGGGTTAGTGAACCTTAACCACAGTTAAGGGGTGTTAAGAGAAACACATGTTGACCTATGAGACGGAAGGGTTACATTTGGTGAGGGCAAGATGAAATCCATTCCCACTCCTACCTCTTGAAAGGATAATGATGTGGTGTATTCTTAATGACGTGGATGGGTGACGTGGATATATTCTTACGGCTTTGGAGTCTCTCTGGCACATGCCAAAGAGGTGCTCTTGGGCATCCATACATGAAGCGTCGGGTGGTGAGAGAAGTCATTTCATCTCTCCCATGATTTTTGACTTTTCTTTATTTTATTTCTCTCCTTTTTTATTTCACATTTTTATCATCATGTATTAAATAATGATTAAACAAGTCAAAATCATGAGCCCATAAAATGACTTCTTCCACTCACGGGGCGCTTCATGTATGGATGCCCGAGAGCACCTCTCTGCATGTGCCAAAGAGACTCCAAACCTATTCTTACGTGGCATGATATTTCCCGTGGAGCAACGAGGCGGGCTCACATGATTGGGCACGATCCGTCTCGATTGTAGCAGACATGGAAACTCTCTCCTGATTAAAATTAAGTTGATTAAACCATGTTTAAGCAAATTAATTCTTTTTTAAAATCTCGATGTTTTCTAGAAGTTTCTTCATCTTGCCTTTTTAACTTTCTTGTCAAACTTTAACGGAAACGAAAGAACCACGCGCATTAAGCTCGAAATGAGTTTACTTTTCCTCTAACAATAGCTAAAAAAAAAACAAAAATTATTTTTTTAATGCATCTTGCAGAACGTGAGCGTTCTTACCACCCGCACTAAATGCGCGTGACCTTGAGCTCCCAACTTTGAGCTTGAGTAGGGCCCACACAAAGAACGAGTGCTTGGGAGCTACACCATTCTTGGGCTTGGAGTCCAATGCTTCAGACTTTCTAGGTTTGTCTATAACGTTCATTAGCGAGTGTTTGGGGACAGATATTTTCAAATTGTGCCGTTTGGGCTTCTAGCCAAACGGTATAATAATAAGTTCTTATCTTAAACCTAAGAAATCTCTAATCCGAATCCAATTCATTGATTAGCATCTATATTTGGGGCAGAGAAAAAAAATAGAAAGGAGCCACCTCTATAATCAATTGTTTTAATGCATGAGACGAGGTCAGATGTTTTGCAAATATCCAAGTGATATGGAATCTTGTATAGAAGTTGGGGCACATTAAAAATAGTATCAGCTATGTTTGGCAATAAAATAAATCAGGGGTATTTTCGTTATTTTTTTAACAAGAGAATCATGGTTGTCTAGGTGGGAGGGATCACAATTTACTTTGCCCCTATTTAGTTGCAGAGAAAATAAAAGAAAATCTTGGTTCCTATAATATAATTCTTATTTGTGTTTTTTTATTAAAAAGTCTTTTTTCATTTTCATCCATTTTCTGTACTGCTTAAACAGGCAAGTAATTGAATATAGAGTTTTTGTAAGGAGTGCTAAGAACAAATCTGTAAAACTTGGAGTATATTTAAAAATATCAAAATAGATGGGTTTTCGGCTCAAAACACGAGAATATAATAATAAAACAAATGGTACAAGCTGGTAGTAATCTCAGTTATGTTAACTACAATTTCCTGATTTTGTGTTTCTTAGCATATTTGAATTAAGTTATTACCTAGAGTTTGTTTGAGTCATAACTTAGTCTCTCAGATTTTAAATCAATTCCATTTTTTCTAATTGCTCCAATTTAAATAGAGAATAAATTGTAGAAACATGAGAGACAAAATCTAGGACATCTTATCATAAGGTCCAATATTAGTCTCAACATATAATTGTAAGTATCATAAATTGAGCTCTTCTCTGAAATAAGACCAGAGGCCATAATTGATGTCATATGGTCAATACTTTTAGGCTGATTCACCCAATAAGAGCGCCAAATCAAATTCAGGATGTGATGTATGGGCACAATCAACGATGCAAATAGGCCCAATTGAAAGTCGATTTAGCCAAATTTTATCTTTGGTTGAAATAAGGTCCAACGAAAAATTTGGGGCAATTCCGACTTTGTATCGAAATTTCAAATTAATTAATCAAATTAAACCTAAAGCTAAACCTATCCATAATGTTCAATCTATCCAAAAGCCGAAACAAAGCACTTCAAAGAAAAAAAAAACATATAATGAAAGAAGATAATGTAAATGCTTCAAATAAATAGCAAAATGGAAACTTACTCACCTTATGTAGCTTTGAGAGATTCTCTTAGCTCAACTCTTCAATGCCCTCCAAGATTGAATGCGGTTAAAAAAAAAAAACTAAAGATTTAATCTCCCTAAATTTATTTAGGAGATTAAATGACTAAATGATGGGCTAAGGTCCACTACTTATGGCATTTGTTTGATTCTCTTAGACTTTTGTCCTCAAATTTGTTCAAGATTGAATAGTTTTTAAGAATATAAAGGTTTAATCTCTTAAACTTATTTAGGAAGATTAAATGCCAAAGAAGGGCTAAGCAAACTCAAGAAAATAGTTGAGCTTCAAAATGGGCTAAAATTTTATAAGATTAAAAGTGTGTCCAACAAAAGTGATTGACTCATTTAGTAATTGAAGGAGTGAAAGCTTGGTAGTAAGTGAGTGAAATTGGTTGAAGAGTGAGGTATTTATAGGATTGAATGTGATGAGAAATCCACTCACTTCTAATGTGGGACTAAATGAGTTTAGAATTATTCTAGCTATTTCAAGGATACTTTAGTAAATTATGGGCCCAAATCTTATAAATAAATCAACTTTTTAAGGGTAAAATTTGTCTATAGTGAAAGAACATTTTAGAAAGGCTTGGTTTTATCAAAATTATGAAATCACTAATCTCTTACAATTTGAGTTTTTTTTTTTTTGACATTTGAACTAACCAAACACACTCAACACACACCCACAAGACACACACACCCCCTACAATCTCAACTTCAAGCCTATAACCACACACACCCCTCAAAAAAGAGGGGTGAGGTGGGAGTACTTGAAGGAGAAGGCCCCTACAGTCGTTAAACGAGGTGGGATAAATGGGCTAACAACTCATAAGAGACCAACACACACCACACTGTTTTTGTCTTTTTTGATATTTGAATTAACCAAACACACTCAACACACACCCACAAGACACACACACGCCCTACAATCTCAACTTCAAGCCTATAACCACACACACCCCTCAAAAAAGAGGGGTGAGGTGGGAGTACTTGAAGGAGAAGGCCCCTACAGTCGTTAAACGAGGTGGGATTGAGTTTTAAATCACTTGAATTCTAGAATGTGCTGGATTTTATTAAAGTTACAAAATTACTCTTGTTTTACAAATTGAGTTTTAAACCACTTAAAATGGTTTTTAAAGTATACAATTATTAGAGCCTATAAATAGATCGGATGTATCGCTTAGAGTTGGGTCCCACTTGATGGTACCAAAATAACTAAAATACCCCTACTTCAATGTTAGAATATGGGAGAATATTTGGATTTCTAAAAGGGTTTTAAGAATAATGGTGGCTCTAAGCTGATTTATAGGGATGAGTCCCGCCTTTGAGAGTTAGAAGAGAATCATAAAATGAATTAAGACTGTTTGGGAATGGGGAACATTGGATCATGCAAAACAGGGTGTCTACATCCGGCTCATTGACACCCATAAATTGAATCATACCAGTCTTTACTAGGTATTAATGAAGTACTCATTGGTGAGAACTGATATTAATTTGCTCGATCATGGGTGATGGAGTTAAAATAAATCTTTGAAATGATAGTTGGATTCCAGAGTAGAGAAACTGATTCATTGAATACTTTGATGGATATATCCTAAATAATCAAATTATAATCACAATCAATCTAATTCATATTAATATAAATCTGAGATACTAATTTAAAATTATATATGAGACCCTATGTATCTCATAGATAAGTAGAGATATGTTGATGTTTATGATATTATTAGTTAGGATTTTAGGTCTACTGAGCCGCATGTGCTCATCCAATATGCTAGACATTAGGAAGAAGAGGAATATCTTAAGGAAATTGAAGGTGATATCACATAACCGAAGGATCCATTGGAAAAGTTTCCTTATTATTGAGTTCATAGAATTTTATACTTTTATTTTAAAAGATTGTAATCAAATGATTCAGTTGGAAGTTTATGTTTCAATTGTTATTGATTGTGTGATATCTCGAGACGGTTATGATGGATGGTTTAAGTTGTTAAGGTTCAGTTGATTTAGATATTATGAGATTAGTGATTATTTAAAGAATTTTCAAGTTCGTTCTTTGGTATGCCCTATAAGCTCATGTTAAGATAAGAAGTCTATGCCCTATAAGCTCATGTTAAGATAAGAAGTCCTGGTATAAGATTTCAAGAGAATGCAATATAACAAGTCAAAGTTCCATTTTGACCTAGATGGGATTTTGGGCCGCGACACATATAGAGTGGTCCTTCTGACTTAGTGTGATGAACCAAATGGGTTTTTCTCAACACTATATCCAACTCATACATGCATTTCTAAGGTCATGTATGCAGTCTTGATAATGACCCTAGTAAAGGGCTCCGTCAAGGGGATCCTTTATCCCCTTATCTTTTTTTTTAAATCTTGTGTGTTGAGGCTGTATCTAGTATCCTTTATAAGAAAGAGAATGAAGGAGTGATTCAAGGCACAACAATCACAAAAGCGGGTCCTAGACTTACCCATCTTTTATTAGCTGACAATTGTTATTTTTTTTTCTAGGGCTCACTTTAACAACCCCAAATCCTACCTTGACCAAAATAGGACCTTGGGTCGCCACATTTCTTAAAACTGCTTTAAAATCTCATGACATCCAAGGCATATACACGAGTTTTCAAATATGAGAGTAATAAAATTCGATTTAAACCAAACTATCCTATACTAGTTTAAGGTCAACATAAACATAACCCACTAAGATCAAAGTACTCCAACAACTTATAAAACTCCGATGCAACATCAAAACTATAACTGAAACCAAGGTATCATAAGTCTATTACATCCCTTAAAAAAAGCTGAAACAAACACCTACTAGTAAGAAAAGTTATCTAGATCTCTAGCTCCTTCTTAGAAAAGGTTGACTTCCTCCTCAACGCCGCAGGTCTCCTCAACCCAAGGCTCAACCACTAACTCAAGCTCCACACCTACCAAGACAACAGTCTGACTAAGTACAAAAGCACTCGGTGTATATAAAATCCAACCAACAATATAGTATATATGCACTTAGTTAGAACCATAACCAATAGCATAATAACATAATCAGAGTGTGGAAGAACATGTGCTTATATACATCATATCATTACCTTGACTCGTGTACTTGTGAGAACCTTAGACTTAGAAGACAACATACTTATGAGATACTTATGCTTATGAGACCACATGCTTGTGAGATGCTTATGCTTATGCACTTATTCAGATACCTCATTGAGCTTATTCAGCATGATAGGTGTATGCAATGTTTATGCTTATGAGTCTTAAGCAGTTTATTTAGAACATGCACTTATTCAGATTTCTTATTGGACTTATTCAGAATATCAAGTGTATGAAATGCTTATGCTTGTGGTCCATATGTGTGACTTGTGAGACTCTTATCTTAACGTACACGTGAGTTTGTGCATAAGTGTTGCAATTAACATTAGAATCAGTCAACGCTTAGATTCCGATCTCCTACCATGGAAACTCCACTATACTATCTCATACCAAATAGTTAGAGAATTCCCGATTTTTAAAGATTTTCCTCCAAGTATTGGCTTACCTAAATATCAATTGTCATGCCAAATAGTTAGGCATAATTTAACAAACAATCACATACAACTACCTTATCATGATTCTTAGTATAATTCATAATCGATTTCTAATAATTTCATAGTGTTATATTAATATTTATCATCTCAAGCATTTCAATAAACACCTTGGGTACGTAATTTATGAATACATTGCACTTTCCCATTTACAACATTCAACCATACCATAATCCATCCATTCAACTAAAACACAAAATCCACATCTATACATTCATCTCATCTTCCATAGTATTTCTCATCCTCCATATATTTCATCCATAGTATTAATCATCACATAATAGTTCATAGAACTCCAATCCATATTCACAAATTCATTTCCATACAAATAAACCATAATCCATATTCTACAATCTCACCATAAACATAATAACACTCTATTATTTCTAGCCTAAACAATCTTAAACACCTACAAATTCATAATAGGGTTGAGTTAGATAGTATATCGACCTTAGGGATCCTTCCTTTGGATCCAAATCGCTCTCAAGAAGCTTTGTGGAAGATCTCCAAGATTTTCTTGCAATCTCCTTCCTCTCCAAGTAATTTATTCCTTAGAACCCTAGGTTCGCTCATCTTATTTGCCAAATTAGGTTAGAAATTGGTAGGATACTCTAAAACCTCGAAATATGACCCCTATTTATAATCTCAATGGTTTAAAAACCCAAAAAAAATACAGTTTTAAGAGAAAACTGGGTGTGAGTGCGATCTATCGCACTTAAACCCGAGAGAAACACCCCAGAACTCGATTGAATGCGATCGATCGCACTTGCTTTGCGATAGATCGCAGCCCTTTTCCTCTGTTTTGGTATTTTGACCATAACTTTTGACTTGCTTATCGAATTTTGACGATTCAACTTATGTTAGACTTGTTATTCAAAGGGAAATAATTTTATGTATAATAGACAAATCCTAATTTTGAATTTTTAATGGTCTAAATGGGCTCTAAAGCTGACTAGTTTGTAATTTTAGCAGACAAAACATCGGAAAACTTACTTTTGACTTAGCTTAGACTCAAAAGCTGAAAAAATATTAAACATTAATCTTGAAGAGGGTTTCAATTCATTTCCAATGGTTCAAGAATCTCTCGATTCCGATAAGCGGTAACAAAACTAGAGCTTCCTAAAGTTAAGGATATGTTAAGGCATCCATCTTTTACAACTTTGATTAAGCATTGATCACACCACACTAATTAGATATAAATACAAAAACATTAAAACATCACAAAGACTATTATACCCATAATACTTGCATTAAATGCAAAAAAAAAAATTCAGGTCTCTACATCCTCCCCCTTTAAAAAAATTTCATCCTCGAAATTTATGTACCTTAGGTGAATAAGTGCGGGTACTTTTTCGTGGACCTCGGCTTCTCTCTTTTAAGTAGCTTATTCTCTAGAGTGATGCTCCAATTGCAAGAGTACAAAAGGAATGAACTTAGTACGTAAGACTTGCTCCTTTCGGCCCAAGATTTGAGTCGGTTGCTCCACTAGAGTCAAATTTTTCCGAATTTCTAATGGTTCCAAATCAATAACGTGTGAAGGATCCGAAATATACTTCCTCGATATAGATATATGAAAGACATTATGCACACCTACCATGTGAGGTAACAAGGTGACCTACTAAGCAACTTCTTTGACCTAGGTGATGATCTCAAAAGGACCTACATATCTCGGACTGAGCTTGCCCTACTTGTTGAATCTCATCACCCCCTTCGTAGGTGAGATCTTGACAAACACAAAATCTCCAACTTGGAACTCAAGATCTCTCTTGCAAGAATCGGCATAGCTCTTTTACTTACTCTGAGCTGTTTTCAACCTCTGTTAGATTAATTGAACTCTATCCACAGTCTGACCAACGAGCTCAGGACCCAGAAGCTTCCTCTCGTCAACTTCATCCCAATACAAAGGTGAATGACAGCTCCTCCCTTAGAGTGCTTCAAATGGAGCCATTTGAATACTCGCTTGATAGCTATTGTTATAGGCAAATTTAACTAACAGTAGGTAATCATTCAAACTGCCCTGGAAGTCCAACATGCAAGCTCGTAGCATGTCCTCTATGATCTGGTTCACCCTCTCTGTTTGCGGATGAAATGTTGTACTGAAATCTAAACGGGAACCCATGGCCTGCTGAAAACTCTTCCAGAATTTAGAAATAAATCTCGGGTCTCAATCGGAAATAATATTAACTGGCACTCCATGTAAATGGACTATCTCCTTGAATAAAGGTTGGTCAACTGATTGGAGTTGAAAGTAGTCTGATATGGAAGAAAATGAGCCAATTTAGTCAATCGGTCGACCATAACCCAAATGGCATCAAAGTTCTTCGTTATCCTTGGCAAACCAACAATAAAGTCCATGGAGATATTTTCCCACTTCCACTCGGAAATAGGAAGTGATTGAACGGTGCTCGGCTTTAACTTGCTGACATACCAAACACTTTGACACATAGGTAGCCACGTCCTTTTTTATACTCTTCCACCAGAAATAACTCTTAAGGTTCTGGTACATCTTGGTACCTCTCAGATGGACTGTGTACTTGGACTTGTATGCATCATCCAGAATCTCTCTTCTTAAATCTTCATTATCCGGAACACAAAGTCTATCCTTAAAAGAGATCCTTAAAAGAGATTCCACTATCTCTCCAAAAAAAATCCTCAAACCCGCTGCTAAGCAACTTGTTCATGGCAGTGTGTAGTTCTTCATTGCTCCACTGCAGGTCTTTAATCATGTCCAATAAGGTTAGCCTGACCATAATGTTAGCCAACAAAGCTCCAGACATTCCAACACTAAAACCCGCATCAAGGCTAGACACTTTTCCAAGTAACTTCCATTCTTGGACCATCAAGTGTGTTATAACTAGTTCGACAAATCTAGAGAAATACGAAAATAAGAAATCAAGCAATCGCACAAAAGAGACAAGATATACGTGGTTCGGCAAGGTGCCTACGTCCACAGGAGAAAACGACAAGAAATCCACTAAGAACACTGGACAAATACAGAGTACAGAAGCTCTCTCAAACCCTCGTTCGAAACCCTCGAAAAACCCCTTACTCACGCCACCTCAAAGAAAACCCTTTATATACTAGGGTTACAACGAAAAGTAAAACGGGTCGGAAATACGGGTCAAAATTTCGGCCGGGGGCTTCGCCCCCGGACCCCCATAACAATGGTGGGGGTGAACCCCACACATTGCCTATTAATCGAGTCGCACACCGAGTCATCAAGGATCCAAGTAAGATCCATACCGACTTCCCAACAAAAAACCCATATTCTAAATTTGAGCCAAAACTCACAAATCTCCACCTTGGCGAGAATTCCAACAAAAGCAATCTCCACCATAACAAGCAACTCCTCTTGCCGCCTCTACCAGCCCCCTAAGGGCACTCAAGTACTATCAACACCAATCAAGTCCAAGCAATGCTTGAACTTGACTGCAGGGATGGGCTTGGTCATCATATCTGCTGGATTATCTGTTGTAGCAATCTTCTTCACTGCAATAGTTCCCTGAGAAACCACATCTCTAATAAAATGGAGTCTGACATCAATGTGTTTGGTCCTCTCATGGAACATCTGATTTTTGGTCAGATGTATGGCACTCTGACTGTCACAAAACACAGTAGACTGCTCCTGCTGCATCCCAAGATCACCAACCAAACCTTTCAGCCATATAGCTTCCTTCACTGCTTCTGTAGCTGCCATATACTCAGCTTCAGTAGTAGACAATGCAACTGTAGACTGCAGAGTTGCTTTCCAACTGATGGCACTCCCACAAAGAGTGAAAACATAACCTGTCAAAGATCTCCTCCTATCCAGATCTCCAGCATAGTCTGAATCAACATATCCAATGACACTATCAGGAGTGTCACTGCCTCTGTCATATATCAACCCAACATCTGTAGTACCTCTCAAATATCTAAGTATCCATTTCACTGCCTGCCAATGGGCTTTCCCAGGCTTATCCATATACCTGCTTACCACGCTAACTGCCTGTGAAATGTCTGGCCTAGTGCAAACCATAGCATACATAATGCTCCCAACAGCACTAGCATAAGGAACACGTGACATGTGCTCCACCTCCTCCTCAGTCTGCGGTGATAAAGCAGCTGAAAGTTTAAAATGAGCTGCAAGTGGAGTACTCACTGGCTTCGACCCTTGCATACCAAAGTGTTCCAGTACCTTTTCAATGTACCTTTTCTGAGACAAGTGCAATCTGCCCGCTTTTCGGTCTCTGTGAATCTCCATTCCCAATATCTTCTTGGCTGCACCCAAGTCTTTCATTTCAAACTCACTGCTTAACTGAGTCTTCAAATTCTTGATCTCAGACATGTTCTTAGAAGCAATCAACATGTCATCAACATACAACAACAAATAAACATACGAACCATCAGACAACTTCTTGTGATAGACACAACTGTCATACTCACTCCTACAGTAGTCCTTTCTAATCATGAAAGTATCAAACCGCTTATACCACTGTCTAGGAGATTGTTTCAAACCATAAAGAGATTTCTTCAGCAAGCACACATGGTCCTCCTTTCCCTGAATCTCAAACCCTTGAGGTTGATGCATGTAAATCTGCTCCTCTAGCTCACCATGCAGAAAAGCAGTCTTGACATCAAGCTGTTCAAGCTCAAAATCAAACAAGGCAACCGTAGAAAGTACCATACGAATGGAACTGTGCTTCACAACAGGTGAGAACACTTCATTGAAATCAATGCCCTCTTTCTGTGAATAACCTTTCGCCACCAATCGAGCTTTGTACCTTGCATCCTCCACCCCCGGAGTTCCTTCCTTCATCTTGAAGATCCATTTGCAGCCCACAATTCTTCTTCCTTTTGTCGGTTTTACTAGTTCCCAAGTCTGATTCTTGTGAAGAGATTCAATCTCCTCACTCATGGCTACAGTCCACTTTGCTGACTCTTCACTAGTAATGGCCTCTTGATACGTACTAGGTTCCTGAACCTCAATGTCTTCTGCCACACTAAGAGCATATGCAACCAGGTCTGCATAACCATATCTTAGAGGTGGCTTAGATTGCCTCCTCTGTCTGTCCCTAGCAAGAGTCCATTGTTGTTCTTGCGGTGCTTCTTCTTCCATCTCTGGATGTTGCACATCTTCTTCCTCTTGCTCAACTGGAACAACTTTCTGAGTATTCTCTGAAGCTTTTATTTCAAACTCCACCTTCTCACTGACACCATGATCCTTTCCTGCATCAATACAATCCTTCTTAGGGGTGAACAAAGTTGACTCATCAAAAGTCACATCTCTACTGATAATACCCTTTGATGACTTGGAATCAGTACACCAAAGCCTGTATCCCTTCACACCATCTGCATACCCCATAAATATGCACTTCTTTACTCTAGGCTCTAGTTTACCCTCATTTACATGAGCATAAGCCGTACAACCGAAGACTTTCAAATCAGTGTAATTTGCAGGAGACCCAGACCATACCTCTTCAGGAGTCTTACATTCGATAGCAGTCGATGGAGACCTGTTAACCAAATAACAAGCTGTGTTAACAGCTTCAGCCCAAAATTCCTTGGACAACCCAGCATTAGAGAGCATACATCTTGCCCTCTCCAACAATGTCCTATTCATACGTTCTGCTACACCATTCTGTTGTGGAGTGTATCTTACTGTTCGATGTCTCACAATCCCTTCATTTTTGTAAAACTCATTAAAAGCACCCCCACAGAATTCCATGCCATTGTCAGTTCTCAACCACTTGATCTTTTTCCCTGTTTGCTTCTCGATCAAAGCCTTCCATTGCTTGAACTTCACAAAAGCCTCATTCTTGTGTTTCAAGATAAATATCCAGACCTTCCTTGAAAAGTCATCT
Source organism: Tetracentron sinense (assembly GCA_015143295.1). Taxonomy (NCBI): domain Eukaryota; kingdom Viridiplantae; phylum Streptophyta; class Magnoliopsida; order Trochodendrales; family Trochodendraceae; genus Tetracentron; species Tetracentron sinense. Next base: position 9,429,509 of record CM026568.1, read on the forward strand.
ATAAATGTCAACATGTATCTACCACCACCTAGAGAGGGGACACGAGAGAGACCCCAAATATCAGAATGAATATAGTCCACAGTACCCTTGGTTCTATGAACAGCCGTACTGAACTTAACTCTCCACTGTTTTCCAAAAACACAATGCTCACAAAAGTCCATCTTCCCTGTCTTCTGACCACCAAGTAAATCCTGTTTACTCAACAATGTCAAACATCTCTCACTCATATGCCCCAATCGCATATGCCACAACCTAGTGGTGTCAAAATCCGAATCTGATGACGATACAGCAGCTGCACCTGTAACTGTATTGCCCTGTAACACATAGATACCATTCTTCAAATATCCCTTCATCACAACTAGAGCACCTCCCTTAGAAATCCTCATAACTCCACCATCAGCTTTATAGCTACAACCATTGGAGTCAAGCGTACCCAAAGAAAGTAAATTTTTCTTTAACTCTGGAACATGCCGTACATCGGTTAAGGTTCTCACAACACCATCATGCATCTTGATTTGAATTGAGCCTATCCCAACAACCTTACAGGCTACATCATTTCCCATCAAGACTCTACCACCATCATTAGACCGATAAGTAGTAAACCAGTCTCTATTAGGACAGATATGATAGGAGCAACCCGAATCCAGAATCCACTCATTACCCGAGCTACCAACAGTAATTGTGAGTACATCCCCATGATCCTCTGCTACACCATCAACATTCTCTGAATTATCTTTTCCTTTCCCCTTACGCTCTGGACAGTCTTTTCTAAAATGTCCTTCCCTGTGACAATGAAAACACTTCATTTTTCTGGGCTTTGATTTTGATTTGGACCGACTTCTACTATTAGAAGTCTTCTCATGTGTTCTCCCTCTTACAAACAAACCTTCACCAGATCCCTCTACACTACTCTCAGATACTCTTTTCTTCAACTCCTTAGAGTTTAGGGCTGCCTTAACATCCTCCATGGTAAGAGTTTCTCTTCCATACATCATAGTATCAACAAAGTTCTCAAAAGAAGGCGGTAAAGAACACATTAAAATAATTGCCTGGTCCTCATCATCAACTTTAATGTCTATATTTCTTAAATCTAAAATAATTCGATTGAATTCATCAAGGTGGTCTTTAAGAGGCATACCTTCGCGCATCTGGAGTGTATACAATCGCTTCTTTAGGTACAAGCGATTTGTGAGAGATTTCGTCATATATAAACTCTCCAACTTGAGCCACAGTCCCGCTGCCGTTTCTTCTTCAGCAACTTCTCGCAGAACTTCATTGCTCAGGCATAACAGAATCGCACTAAATGCCTTCTTTATCAGTTCATCCTTCTCACTGTCATCCATTGTTGCAGGCAAAGCTTCTTTGCCCTTCAATGCTTTCGTCAAGCCTTGTTGCACGAGCACAACCTTCATCTTCAGTCGCCAAAGACTGAAATCATTCCTCCCATCGAATTTCTCAATGTCAAACTTACCCGCCATTTAGATCTACCCAACCTAAAGCTCTGATACCAATTTGTCATAACTAGTTCGACAAATCTAGAGAAATACGAAAATAAGAAATCAAGCAATCGCACAAAAGAGACAAGATATACGTGGTTCGGCAAGGTGCCTACGTCCACGGGAGAAAACGACAAGAAATCCACTAAGAACACTGGAGAAATACAGAGTACAGAAGCTCTCTCAAACCCTCGTTCGAAACCCTCGAAAAACCCCTTACTCACGCCGCCTCAAAGAAAACCCTTTATATACTAGGGTTACAACGAAAAGTAAAACGGGTCGGAAATACAGGTCAAAATTTCGGCCGGGGGCTTCGCCCCCGGATTAATCGGGTCGCACACCGGGTCATCAAGGATCCGGGTAAGATCCATACCGACTTCCCAACAAAAAACCCATATTCTGAATTTGAGCCAAAACTCACAAAGTGTGCCAATAATTCAGTAGGTCGCCTACTTAGCACATTTGCTACCACATTTGCTTTCCCCGGGTGGTACTGGATAGAGCAATCATAATCCTTGAAAAATTTCACCCAACGGCGTTGCCTCAAATTCAGCTCTTTCTGGAAGAACAAATAATTTAGACTTTTGTGATTGGTGAATACTTAAAACTGCGCATCGTACAAGTAGTGTCTCCAGATCTTGAGAGCAAAGACTAATGCTGTCAATTCTAAATCATGGGTATGATAGTTCTTCTCATAGTCTTTTAACTGCCGATAAGCATATGCAATCACCTTCCTGTGTTGCATAAGAACACAACCTAACCTAATGAGTGAGGCATCGCTATACACCACGAATTCTCCGCTACAGGATGGTACTGTCAAAATCGGAGCGGTGGTGAGACGTTTCTTCAACTCAAGGAAACTCCTCTCACATTTCTCATTCCACTCGAATCTAGCGTTCTTTCGAGTTAGATGAGTAAGCGGTGCTGCCAAACTAGAAAATCCTTCTACAAATCTTCGATAATATCCAGTTAGGCCCAAGAAGCTTCGAACCTCTATAACGCTTTTTGGCCTTCCTCATCCTTCCATTATTTCTATCTTAGCAGGATCAACTGAAATTCCTTCTCCAGACACTACATGGCCTAAAAATGCTACATTTTCTAGCCAAAACTTGCACTTACTGAGCTTAGCATATAGTTTATGCTCACGGAGTGTCTTCAGTGTGACCTGGAGATGCATCTCATGCTCCTTCTGTGTCCTGGAATACACCAAAATATCATCCACGAACACGATCACAAAGCGGTCAAGAGTTGATTTGAAGATTCTGTTCATGAGATCCATGAATGCTACTGGAGCATTTGTCAAACCGAATGGCATGACAAAAAATTCATAATGCCCATAACGGGTTTTAAATGCAGACTTGGGGACATCTTCAGTCTTTATCTTGAGCTGATGGTAGCCCGACCTTAAATCAATCTTGGAGAAATACTTCGCTCCTTGCAATTGATCGAACAAGTCATCAATCCTAGGCAAATGGTATTTGTTCTTGATAGTGACCTTGTTCAGTTGCCGATAGTCGATGCACATCTTCATCGAACCATCCTTCTTCTTCACAAACAACACCGGAGCTCCCCGATGTGATACACTTGGGAAAATAAATCCAAGATTGAGCAAATCTTCAATCTGCTCCTTAAGCTCTTTCAACTCTACTAGAGTCATCTTATATGGCGCCTTGGAGATGGGTGTCGTACCCAGAGCTCATTCAATCGCGAACTCTATCTCCCTATCAGGCGAAAATCCCGATAAATCCTTTGGAAAGACATCCATTAATTCTTCTACAACTAAGATACTTGAAGAATCTGGTACATCTGAGGTAGTAAGACTCAATGCCGCAAACCGAGCTAAGTCTTTCTTCTTCAGCCATTGAAAATAAAAAGGGGGCTCACTGATTGGTCTAAAGTTGACTACCTTCCCAAAATAGTTGACATGCCCATGGTATTTGGAAAGTCAATCCATGTCTAGTATGACGTTGAAGTCTTGGAATTCAAGGACAATCAATTCAACTGACATTTCTCTTAGACCCACTTGAATATCACAAGCTCTATAGACCTTATCGGTGATGACTGAACTACCAATAGGAGTGGCGATCGACAGTTCACGGTCTTACAAACTTGGCTCCATCAGAAACTCTCGTGCAAAACTAGGTGTGACGAAGGAGTGAGTAGACCCGGTATCATCAATACAAGGGCGAGAAAATCATTTATCAACAATGAGCTTGAATTAATATACAAAGCTAATTGTGTCAAATCATGAATACATACATACATCATACATAAAGCATATTCATGCATAATATTTAACATTACATACATAGTATCAGAACAACATTTTAATTAACTAAAATCACAAATAGATGTACCCTGCACAACATCGTCGGACGCCTGTGCATCCTGCTCTGATGTGGCAAACACCTGGCCCTGAGTTATCTGCCAGGGCTCCTGTGGCCTCGAGTCCTAGGGTGGCCTCTGCTACATCGGCTACCTCATATGTGGCCTGACTCTCTATGGCTGAGTCGGCTGAAGCCCTTGTTGAATGCAGAGTGGGCAATCTCGGATCCGGTGTGAAACATCTCCATAATGGAAACAACCTCCAGTAATTGTCCTACACTCTCCTGCTCGATGCCTCTTTCCACATTGACTGCATACATCATACAACTGAATCTCAGCAGTAGGCGGGGCAACCTGAGTAGGCCTCTGATATAGGGTAGGCTTAGCAATCAGCATAGGACCTGATGTCCTTGGCTTCTTGTCCTGCAATCTTTGTCTATCTGCCTGCATGCCTCTCTTCCTAAAAAATTATGCCGACCTCCTCTCGGCAATCAAAATTCTCTCACTAACTTCCCGGTAAGTCTCAAGATGTAGGATCTCAACCCTGTCTCTAATGTAGTCTCTGAGACCCCTCTCAAATCTCCTCACCTTCATGTTCTCTGTGTTGATCAAATGAGGCGCAATCCTAGACAACTCAGCAAACTTGGCCTCATACTCGGCCACTAACATGCTCCCCTGCTGTAGAGTAGAGAACTCAATCTCCTTAAGCTCTTGCACTGAAGTCGGGAAGTACTGCTCATGGAAGACATCGAGGAATTCTCCCCATGTCCATGGCTACCCTGCTCGCTCTTCATTTCTCTTCCTGGCCGTGGACCTCCAATAATGCTCCACCTATCCTTCCATGACAAAGGAAGCCCACTTCACTCTCTGATCCTCAGTAGGCTCAAGCCCAAAGAATATCTTCTCTAACTACATGATCCACCGCTCTGCTACCATAGGATCAGTACTCCCACAAAAAGCTGGAGGACCCATCCTCCTAAATACTTTCACTCCGTGATGTCGGGTGCGTGTACCTTAGCTAGCCTCTCTTACCTAGCTTGCCCAACTGCTAGCAAGGCAGTCTGCTGCGCCATGATTTCAGCTTGTCGAGTCATGGCTGCTGCAATAGCCTCCATAGCCCGACTCTCATTGGGCTGGCGGGCACCCTTTGGGGTATTCCCATCAGTCACACTGCCTCCTGCATTCCTATTATTCCTTACACCTCTCCCTATAAATTGCAAATCCTGAAGTCAATAAAAAACCAATCATCTCTTAGAAACAATTTCATAGAGCATTCAATTCACATACTCGATCCTAGAATTCAACCCAAATCCTAACTTGATGTTGCTTTTGTAAGATAAACCAATCTTTTATCCTTGAACTTAATATCTTTGTCCTAAAGAGTCTAATGTCTTTGCTCTGATACCACCTCTGTAACGACCCCAAATCTTAACTAGACCAAAATAGAACATTGGGTCACCACATTTTTTAAACCTGCTTAAAAATCTCATGACATCCAAGGCATACTACACGAGTCTCCAAAAATGAGAGTAATAAATTCGATTCAAACCAAACCATCTTGTACAAGTTTAGGGTCAACATAAACATAACCCACTAAGATCGAAGTACTCCAACAACTTATAAAACTCCGATGCAACATCAAAACTATAACTGAAACTAAGGTATCATAAGTCTATTACATCCCTTTAAAAAAAACTGAAACAAACACCTATTAGTAAGGAAAACTATCTAGATCTCTAGCTCCCTTGGAGAAAAGGTCGACTTCCTCCTCAACATCGTAGGTCTCCTCAACCCAAGGCTCAACCACCGACTCAGGCTCCACACCTGCCAAGACAACAGTCTGGCTGAGTACAAAAGCACTCAGTGCTTATTCAGCATGATAGACGTATCCAATGCTTATGTTTATGAGTCTCGAGCAGCTTATTCAGAACATGCACTTATTTAGATCCCTCATTGGGCTTATTCAGAATATCAGGTGTATGAAATGCTTATGCTTGTGGTCCACATGTGTGACTTGTGAGACTCTTATCTTAACATACACGTGAGTTTGGGCATAAGTGTCGCAATTAACATTCTAATCAATCAACGCTTAATTCTGATCTCCCACCATGGAAACTCCACTATACTGTCACATACCAAATAGTTAGAGAATTTCTGGTTTGAAAGATTTTCTTCTAAGTATTGGCTTCCCGAATGTCAATTGTCATGCAAAATAGTTAGGCATAATTTAACAAACAATCACATACAACTACCTTGGGTATGTAATTTATAATCATAATCGATTTCCAACTACCTTGGGCACGCTTAACATAATTCATAATCGATTTCTAATAATTTCATAGTGTCATATTAATATTTATCATCTCAAACATTTCAACAAACACCTTGGGTACATAATTCATGAATACATTGCCCTTTCCCATTTACAATATTTCACCATACCATAATCCATCCATTCAACCCAAACACAATCCACATCCATACATTCATCTCATCCTCCATAGTATTTCTCATCCTCCATATATTTCATCCATAGTATTAATCATCACATAATAGTTCATAGAACTCCAATCCATATTCACAAATCTATTTCCTTATAAATAAACCATAATCCATATTCCATATTCTGCAATCTCACCATAAACATAATAATACTTCATTATTTCTAGTTTAAACAATATTAAACACCTATAAATTCATAATAGGGTTGAGTTGGATAGTATATTGACCTTAGGGATCCTTCCCTTGGATCCAAATCGCTCTCAAGAAGCTTTGAGGAAGATCTCTAAGCTTTTCTTACAATCTCCTTCCTCTCTAAGCAATTTCTTCCTTAGAACCCTAGGTTCTCTCCTCTCATTTGCTAAATTAGGTTAAAAATTGGTAGGATACTCTAAAACCTCGAAATAAGATCCCTATTTTTAGTCTCAAGGGTTTAAAAACCCAAAAAAATGCAGTTTAAGAAAAAACTGGGCATGAGTGTGATCTATTGCACTTAGACCCGACAGAAACACCCCAGAACTCGACTGAATGTGATTAATCGCACTTACTTTGTGATCGATTGCACTTGCTTTGCAATAGATCGTAGCCCTTTTCCTCTGCTTTAGTATTTTGACCATAAATTTTGACTTGTTTATCAAATTTTGACAATTCAATTTGCGTTGGACTCTTAATTCAAAGAAGAACAATTTTGTGTGTAATGGATAAATCTTAATTCTGAGTTTTTAATGATCGAAATGGGCTCTAAGGCTGACTGGTCTGAGATTTCAGTAAACAAAACATCAGAAAAGTTTCTTTTGACTTAGCCTAGACTCAAAATCTGAAAAAAAATATTAAACATGAACCTCGAAGAGGGTTCAAATACCTTTCTAATGGTTCAAGAATCACTCGATTCCAATAAGCGGTGACAAAACTAGAGCTTTCTAAAGTTGAGGGTATATTAAGGCATTCCTCTCTTTACAACTTTGATCAACCCTTGATCACACCACACTAATTAGATATAAATACATAAACATTAAAACATCATAAAGACTATTATACTCATAATACTTGCATTAATGGTATAAAAAGATTCAAGTCTCTACACTCACTGTTTGGCGTAGATGAAATTAAGAAGATTTTGCAGATGTACTACCATGCATCAGATCATATTATAAATTTTCAAAAGCTGAGTATATGCTTTCGTGCGAATACACCTAGGAGATATGCAATGGTTTAATCTAGGGTTGATTGTTTACATATTTGAAAGAGAGGATATAGAAGAAGGTAGCCCAATGGAAGGGGAAGTTGTTATCTAGAGAAGGGCAATAAGTTTTGATGAAGTCTGTGTCCTCACCTATAACAATATCTCCTATGTTTTGTTTTTGGATTCCGAATGTAATTTGCAAAAGTATGATTGTAAAGTAGGAATTCAATATATTTGTTGGAAGACTCTATGTCAATCAAAAGGTGTCGAAGAATTGGGTTTTCAAAATATGGAAGCCATGAATCTTGCCTGCTTAGTGAAACAATTATGGAGACTAGCTAGTGAGAATAAGTCACTATGGTTCCTAATTGTAAAATATTATTAAAAATCAAGTATTAATGAGATAGAACTAAATGAGGCAATTCTTGGGCCTAAAAAAGCCCCTTTAAGAGTTGAAAATGATATTAATTTGCTAATCATTGGTGATGTAGGTAAAATAAATCATTGAAATGATACCTGGATTTTAAAGTAAAGAGAAAGTGATTTATTGAGTACTTACATGGATTACACATTACCCTAAGAAGTTTTTCTATAGAGAATGATAGATACTAACGAGAAGGAAAGAAATCCTACATAATTGAATCATTATCTCAATCAATCTAACTCACACCAATTTAAATCTGAGATACTAATCTAAAATTATCTATGATCCCCTGTGTATCTCAGAGATACTACGTTATCATTTTCACAATATTCTTGATCGATTAAGATCTGTACTATGACACCCCGAACCCGTGCCCCCGAACCCGTGCCTTAGGGAAACATGTTCTAAGACGTGCGCCCTATTCCGAGGTTCCGAACCTCTAATTGTCAAGTTTATCCAATCATGGTCCACAACACCAGGTTACCGTTCTAGATAACTGCTCACGCTTTATCCTTGAGTCCGCAGACTCGATCAACTGGGCATTCGCTCATGTACAACCTTTACCTTTGAGTTTGTAGACTCAATTATTAATCAACCGGGCATACGCCCATTCAAACCATACCATGAGTCCTTAGACTCATTACATAATTTGGGTCTTCACCCGTTAGAATCAACACAAATAATCTGATCTCGGCCAATGTGAGGAATCTGTCCCCACGACTTCTCTAATCTAAGACAGCACATACCTTCCCGATCTCAGTCATTGTGGGGGAACTCTCCCTCACGACATATCAATCAGAAACAACACATACCTACATGATCTCAATCACTATGGGGAACTTGCCCTCACGACATATCTATCAGGGAATAATACACACCCACCTGATCTCAATCACTATGTCATGACATATCTATCAGGGAATAATACACACTCACTTGATCTCAGCCACTTATGTCATGACAAATCTATCAGGAATACTTGATCTCAGTCACTGTGTCACGACATATCTATCAGGGAACAATACTCACCCACCTGATCTCAGTCACTGTATCACGACATATCTATCAAGAATATTTGATCTTAGTCAATGTGACACGACATATCTATCAGGGAACAATACACACCCACTTGATCTTAGTCACTATGTCATGACATATCTATCAGGAATACCTGATCTCAGTCATTGTGGCACGATATATCTATCAGGGAACAATACACACCCACCCGATCTCAATCACTGTGTCACGACATATCTATTAGGAATATCTAATCTCAGTCACTGTGACATGACATATCTATCAGGGAACAATACACACCCACCTGATCTCAGTCATTGTGTCACAACATATCTATCAGGAATACCTAATCTCAATCATTGTGACATGACATATCTATCAGAGAACAATACACAACCACCTGATCTCAGTCACTATGTCACGACATATCTATCAGGAATACCTGATCTCAGTCATTGTCGCATGACATATCTATCAAGGAACAATACACACCTACCTGATCTCAGTCACTGTGTCACGACATATCTATCAAGAATACATGATCTCAATCACTGTGGCATGACATATCTATCAGGGAACAATACACACCCACCTAATCTCAGTCACTGTATCACGACATATCTATCAGGAATACTTGATCTCAATCACTGTGGCACGACATATCTATTAGGGAACAATACACACCCACCGCCTCCCCTGACCTAGTTTAAAATGATCTATATATGGATAACATTTCACCTACTCCCGACTATAAGTCACGGAAGACTAAACAACATCACCACTCCTGACCTAGTCAAAGAGGATCTATGGATATTAATCCACCCACTCCCGAATATCAGTCACGGAGGAACCAAACAACTGTCTTTTGTTATTACCGCTTTTGTTGGGTGCATACCTGTTGACACAAGTCAATGCTCCCTCAAAGTGACATCCTTGAATTTGTAAACTCAATATAACCTAGGCTCATAGACCCGATACAACTCTGGGTCCAAAGACCCGATGTCATCCAAGCTCTCCCCGACTATCAGTCACGGAGGAATCCGGACTCTTAGTAGAACCGCCTCTCCAGACCTAGTCAAAGAGGGACCATGGATAACGATTAACTCAAATTAGGTTTTCTACCATAAGAAATCCTCAATTATTCCAAGCCTTGCTTGAATAATTGAATCTGTTGTGCCTCGTGCCCATAGACCAATTTCGATAGTGTATCGTTCCAATGGGGAACATTATCCGACCGATGGACTCTTCCACCTCCTTAACAAGTGTCCAAATAATCATCACACATACAAGGGTCGTTCCGAGGTGTAACTTTACCAGACCAATGAACCTCATCATTATCTTATAAGTTGCAAAGTCCATGTTTTAGTGTTGACTTATTCCGGTGTCAAAACAAGTGAGTCTAGTGTATCTTGTGTCATTGCCTTCAAACATCCACGACAAGGTTCGATGAAAAGCGAAGAAGATGCCATGATAAAGCATGAAGAATCATCACCCAAGAATGACTCAATTTTTAGGATGGTAAGTGAGACCTAGAAGATCAAAAATTATTCATATGGAAATGCCCAAGATCATAAAAAATGATTCCAAAAAGCCTAGACCAAGTGAAGCAAAGCATTAGAGAATAAAAGGAAGAAAAAAGCCAAAAATGCTCTTCAGGGTCGACAGTAACCCTCAAAGATTTTGTATGAGAAAATTTTTCAGAACATAAGAAAAGTGAGGGTCGACCCAAAGTATCACTTGGGTCAATCAAAGTGCACACTCAGGGTTGACCCTGATATGTGATTTCTTTCTAAATCCGGTTTTAGCATGTTCTAATTCTTTGGGGTTGCTTCTCTATTTAATGTGAACTCTTTTAGTCCGTGAAAAAGGACTTTGGAGGAGTGTTGAGAGGGTATTAGGCTATCTCTAGAGTTAATAGAAACTTCATATTTGTTTCCTCTCCCCCCTTTATTATTTTCTCTTATATCCTAGAGTTTGCAATCCATTGTTCCATTCTTGCTTGTCTGGACTTTTCCATTGATGGAGTCTATTTAGGATTTGAGTTTAATCAAACCATCAACTCGTTCTGGAAAGAACAAATTGGCCAAAGTGTTTTGGAGCCTTTGCGAAGGAGATCGATCAGAGGAAGATCATGGTTATGTGATTGGTTGGTGGAATTCGGAGCCGTCATTAACAGAGATCGATCGTGGAGATCGTGGTTGTCGAGACACAAGAGAAGAACAGGCTACTGCGGTAGATTGCGAGTCTTGCGAGATCGTGATTACTTATTGAGGCGTGGAGGACTAGCCATGGATCAAAGAAGTCGAGTCTTGTTTAGGTGAGGGATAAGGCTGTAAATATTTGGTTTTTATCTTAGTGGATTCTCATCGCTGGACTAGGTCTCGTGGTTTTTCCCAGAAGGGTTTCCACGTGAAAATTGTTTGTGTTGTGGTTTGTTTGTTTCCCTTATTTCGCACTTTAAGTTCATCATCCCTTAATTAATAACTTAATTCTTAAACATTAAAAATGTTAGATAGACTTATAGGGAGACATAACCATACCCTTGAACTTGTGAGTTCTATGAGCGAAAAATTCGTCTTATCAAATTTCCTCCATTGTTGTATGGAGTTTATTGTTTATTGTGGGGGATTATCCTTCCAGTCTGAGTAAACTCAGACTGTTAAATTGCCTTCCCTTTATTAGGGAAGAACCTCTGATTAAGATGAAGAATAAAAGAAGAATAGATATTTGAATAAATATATTATTTTTATTTATTCAATGGGGTTGCCCAATTCCCATGTAGGCGTTACAAGTGCCTCTTTGAAGTCTTTATATGCAAAAAAGAAAAGAGAATGGGGTGGCCATTTTATAAGGCTCACCTGATGTTCTCCATAGCAGGGGAGTTCTTCTTCTTCCTTACTTGCTTGCTACTGTACTTGCTGTTTGAAGGAGATGAGAGAATTTTTCTCTTTCCTCTGAGTGTTTTCCGTATTCGTTCGTGTATCTTCGTGTGTTTCTTGTGAAAAATACCTATTATATGTTTGAGAGAGAGTCCTTTTTGGGACTTCCTTATTTCAGGAAAGTCAAGATGGGCATTCCTATTAGAGGATGTCAGCTTATGAGTCTTCCTTATCTGGGAGAGTCCTCAAGTTCAAGAGAATCTTCTTCTTTTGAGGACTCTTGTACCAGGTTTCCTCTTTTTTGGGGGGGAATCCTAGTACCTTTTGAAAATGAGGATGTTAATCTCATCCTTTGCTAGGATAAAGGACATAGTCCTAATTCTAAAATAATCATGGGGTGCCACGTGGCATCCCATGAGATTTTAAAAGAGGGGATCCTTATCTTGGGATTCCCTACAACCTGACAGAGAATCCTTTTTATTAAGGATTTTTTACCCCCCATGATAGTCAAATACTAACTGTCAGTTGGGACAGACTGGCCTAAGCCAGTCCACGGATCAGGATGAGACCATAAATCTCAACCACGGATCACAAGGTGAGACAATGGGTCTCAACCACGAATCACCAGGTGAGACCATAGGTCTCAACCACGGATCACGAGGTGAGACCATGGGTCTCAACCACGGATCACCAGGTGAGACCATAGGTCTCAACCACGGATCACAAGGTGAGACCACAGGTCTCAACCACGGATCACCAGGTGAGACCATAAGTCTCAACCACGGATCACAGTCTTACCCGTGGTCTGGATTAGATCCCGGACATTATATTTGATCCGTGAGGACTTATCCTCAAGAATTGGACACGTGTCAACCTTATGGAGGCTGGCACTAAATATGATCTATAGGGGTTTTATCCTCAATGATAGACACGTGTCAGTCTCTCGGAGGCTGGCACCAAAGTTGGATCCGTGGAGTTTTGTCCTCACGGATGAATATGTGTCAACCTCTCGGAGGCCAACACTAAAGGTTGGATCCGTGAGGTTTTGGTTCTCACGGATGGGGTATGTGTCAGCCCATTTGGGAGCTACCACTTAGGGTGGATCCGTGAGGTTTATCTTCACGGTTTAACTCTGCTGTTGCTTAGCTGGGTAGCATGGTGCTAGCCATCAGCATTTAATGCTGGCAGCTAAAGGTAATGCGCGTGCCATAGGCACGCGTGAACTTAACCGTCTCTTCGAGAGGCTGAGATCGGGTGTGTGCAATTGCACATACTTCTGGGTGATGAACGGTGAAAATTTCACTGCCCACAAGTTCTCAACTCAAACATTAGATTTGAGGTTCACCGGATTTTTTCACAAGTGTCCAATAATATCACATCATACAAGGGTTGTTTCGATAGGGAATTTATCCGAGTCGATGGGTTCGTTCATCACTTCTAACAAATTCCAATAATATTTACATCATACAAGAGTCGTTCTGATAGGGAACTTATCTAGGCCGATGGATCCGTCAATCACCTTACAACATTCAAATAACATCACATCATACACACACTCCATTCCAAGTCAATAAAATCGCACACTGATCATTCGCACGATTAGGCGCCGAGCCTAAATTCCGAGCTATTCAGCTCGAAACTGAGGTCTTCACATCTCTGCTCATTTTCCAAGCATCCCAACACTTCATATCGAGTCTCCGACCCTTCTTCCATCCACACTATACACAATCAAATCATTTCATATAAAATATAGCATGATAACAAGAAATATAGAGGAGAGAGAAAGAGATTTTATCTCCTACACGTAAAACGAAGTTCGGATGGCAAAATAGACGTCGCCAATGCGTCCAGGACATCAAAGAATCTTAGGGTAGACCTTCTTTCTGTTTACCCTCTACTTTCTCTCTCTATTCTCTCTCTATACACAAATCAAGGCTCCGGGTGGTGAAATGGACGTTGTCAATGCGTTCAGAACGTCGAATAACCCCAAGGTACACCTTCTTCTCTCTCTAACCCCACTTTCCTCTCTAGAATCCCTCACATAAGGGTTACCCTCTTGCGAGAGGGAATGATAAAATGAGGGGGGCTTACCCTCCTTATATAGGCAACAAGTGCCTAGGTGGCACATGAGGTGGCACGGCCATGTGACGATCACATGGCCGCCCACGTGGTAGTTGACCAGTTTGACTGGTTTGATAATTTTTTTCTCAATTCTTCACATTTACAGCTTCGTAACTTCGTGAGATGACGCGCTAGAATGCCGAAACAACAGGTGACCGTATTAGGGCAGTTTGACACCCGTTGTGCAAATTTTGGGGAAGAATATTGAGTTTTGATTGTAAACACTAAGTCTGGAAGTAAATTGCAAAACCCACTAATTTCCTGATTTTGGACACTAAACACGCCGCGGTTTTGTGGCTTGAGTTGTAATAAAGCCGAGACGACAGGCAGTCATCTAAACGGTCAATCGACACTCGGTATGTGAGTTTCGAAGGTTTCTATTGGGGCAGTTGGTAAATAATGAGTACCGACTAAATTTCTAAACCCGTGGATTTCCTGATTTTCTTACGTACGAGGCTCCTGTGGTTTTACAAACTGATGTGTTACAAATTTGGCATGACAGGTAATCATCTAGTTAGTAGACTGACATGCAGTACGAGAATATCGGGTGGGTATCTCTTGGTTTTACCGGTAATTATTGGACACCGAATCCGATAACCAGAACCTGAGGTTTTACGGATTCCGATTAAAGGAAAGTGACACCCTAATATTTATAAATATTATTCTTAAATTAATTATACTTAACTAAAGGTCATCCTGACCTCAGGATTTTATTCTGAAAAATCCAGGTCGTTACATGTACCTCTTAAATGCACTAATTCCAGATAATAGTAACAAGTATTGAGGGTGTCAAATCCACAAGGATTGCGCTAGTCTTTTTGCCTTATTTTCAAGATCTATTTCTAAATCAATGATGAACAAAGGTTGACTTGAGTTTATTTTAAACAAAAACAAAATTTAACCTTATGACTTTTATTAATAGAAATAACTAAACAACTTTTGATGATCTTTAAGAGAGAGGATCTAGGGGATATAAATCCACCACTAACCTCCTAATTGAATCTTAATGCATTTATTCAGGTATTTCACAGTGTAAACAATTAGAATGAGTCTAACTACAAGTCTCAACTCAATAAATCAATAATGACGCAAGTAATTACGCCCTAGGTATGCCCTATCTATGGTTAGCACGAGTGATCTACACTAAACTAGGGTTGTGTAATCATTTGTCTTCCCTAAGCATGGAAATTGTACAGTTTAATCCATTAAACAATAAAATCATTGCATAAAATCCACATTAACAATCACAAAAAGTTAATGTGAACGATTTCAATCTCAACATAATAAAACCTAAGACAATAATATAATTGTATTGAAATCAATTATTGAATCTATCAAAATCGGTTGTTGAAAAAAAAAGAACAATCCTTTCATTGTGCAATCAATTTTACAAATATAAAAACCTAAAATAAAATAAAAAGATATATTGTTACTTGGCTAGGGTTTCATTTAAACCCTAGAAAATGGATAAGTTCATAAAGAGAGAGAGAACATCATCGTTGATGAAGAACACATCCTCAAAACTTCGTAGATCTCCAGAGAACCTCATTTCTTCATGTCGCACCCCAAAATCCCACCTAGGTTAAAGTGAGACCCTGAAATATGACTTATGTAAACCTCCAATTTTCACACCCCTATTTAACCATGTTTACCCCTAGCTCAACCCTAGGTCTAACCCTAGTCAACAATAGGTCTAACCCTAGCTCAACCCTAGGTTCAACCCTAGTCAACCTTAGGTCTAACCCTAGTTGAACTCTAGGTCAACCATAGGTAAACTGTAGTCAATGCTAGGTCTAGTCAACCTTAGGCTTAACCCTAGTTGAACTCTAGGTCAACCTTAGGTAAACCGTAGTCAACCCTAGGTCTAATCCTAGTTGAACCCTAGTTAAACCTTAGGTGAACCCTAGTCTAACCCTACAAACCTAGGGCATGGGCCCAAGGCCCATGCAAAACCAACCCAAGGCCACTAGGAACTAAAACCCGTAGGCAAACAGTCCCTGGGCCCGTACAGGGCCCACAAACCCCAGTCAAGCCCTAGGAGGGGGGCCCAGGCCCTCAAAATTCAAAAATCTCTGAATGTCGGTAATCACATTACCGACATTCCCTTTATGGTAAAAAAAGTACCTCGTATATGTGTATTTAAACCAGGCCAGGTCCATTTCTGGAAAAATCTCGGAATGGCGGGAGAGTTTCTACCGCCATTTCTATTTTGGCCTTGTGAGGGAATGACGGTACTGGAATTACCGCCATTCTCAGTTTGCGTATTTTCAGCACTGAACTGCTCCCCCAGTGCACAAGCACGCCTCTAGCAACCCCCACTCCTCCCTGCAGCCTTTGCCAACCCTTGTCCTATTCCCCTTTGAGTCCTCAATCCATTTTCTATAAATTAAACCTTACTCAAACTTCTGGCCCATGACAAAAAAATTCCCCAAGAGCACTCTACAAAAATCAGAATTATCCAATAGAGCTTCGGGCATCCAAGGCCCTTGTGTTGACGAAATCCAATAGCTAGGTGCGAGGTGGTCCAGGGTATCATCATTAAGGATAGTCCACCACCACAACCACCATCACCTTCGTTGCTGCAGGCGTGCCGATAGGGTAGGGCCTCTCCCTACCCCCTTGCTTCTTTCTAAAATCTATGTAAAATATCCTTAGTCCATTTCCAGGGGTATATCTTGGTTACTCAGTAGGTGTTAGAGGGTCCCATTTCCTTCCTCTTAGGCAAAGGGACCCCCTAGGTGGTTCCATGGACACACACTCTCACACACGGTGCACAAGCCTCCCACATCTCCCCAGATCTTCTAAGAGACCCTCAGCCCATGAGGGATCCCCTAAAAGTAGTGGAGTACAGCCCCAGAGGATACAATTTGATTTCTAAAAAAATCCAGAAATGACGGTAAATACAGTACCGCCATTTCTGGTCTTCTCATTTCCAGTAACTGTAGACCCTAGTTGGTTGAGCCCTGGTCCGTTCCAGGGCTTGGACTTAGTCCTTAGGACCTCCCTTAACCATCCCTGGTCCTTTCAGGCTGCCCCTAGTAGCTTAACCATGGTTAAAATCTCATAAGATGAAAACTGCGCAGAATGTCGGTGAAGCATTTACCGACATTCTGGATATCTTGGCAAACAAATATGGCTATTGTGGGCCCATTTCAGACCAAACCCAGGGCCCACAGCAGGCCCAAGATGTAGAACCCCGGAACCAAGTTCACTAGGCTGTGAATAGTGTTGTGAATAGTGATGTAAATAGTGTTTTTCAAGGCCTAAAGTCTTCATGGAATTATGGCTTCATGTTTTATAATGAAATGAGGTTTTGAATGAATCAAAATATGTATGAAAAGTGTTTTTGGGGGTTTGTGATAAATGAAAAATGAGAGTATAACGTACTCCAAGTGTCAAAGAAATGGATGCTTAAACATACCCTCAACTCTAAGGAATTCTAAAGTTTTCACCGCTGATCGGAATCAAGTGATTTTTGAATTTTTGGAAATGTATTGGAACCCTCTTCGAGGTTCATGTTTACCACTTCTTCAGATTTTGAGTCGAAGATTGGGTCAAACATCAGATTTCAGAAATTGGGTCTGCTGAAATTCTGGACTGCTGAAATCTATTTCAGACCAGTCAGCTTTATGGCGACTTTAGTATATGAATAAAGCATAATTAGAAGTTTTGCAAAACATAAAAGTTGTTCCCCTTTGAAAGAAAAATCCAACGCAAGTTGAATCGTCAAAATCGGATAAGCGAGTCAAAAGTTATGGTCAAAATACTAAAGCGGGAAAACGAGGCCCAGGCAGAGTGCCATTTCGACGACGAAGTGTACTGGGGGGTTGATTTCGTTGACGAATTCAACTCGAAAATGGCCAAAAACGTCCAGTAATGAGCTGTAACTCATCACCGACCTTGGGGGATATTTTTCTAAGATATTTTGAGATATTTGGCAGCCTTTAGGCTATAAATAGGGTCTGAATTTCGTGTATAAGGGTTACCAAACCCTTGAATGTAATTGAGAGAAGGATTGAAGAAGAAGAAGAGGAGAAACTTTGTTCCTTTCCAACTGTTCTTCCCCAAGCTCAAGTGAGGTTCCAACCTTGTTAAGCTTCCTTCATTTAGTGTTCTCAAGCTCACAAATCATCACTAAGGTGATTTCAAAGCTTGGAATTTCTCCAAGGAAATTCTGTTCGTGTTCTTGAAGAAGGGGTTTTTCAAAACCAGTTTTTTCAAAGCTTCAACCAAGCTTTCCTCAAGCTTGATTCAGTACACAGAAGTGTAAAAACTTCCTTTTTAAGGTAGATACTTTCTACTAGCTTTTAATGGCATAAACCATCTTATAATTCAAGATAAAATCCTTTGAATTGTTCTATGAACTAATAGGAACTCCTATTGTTAAATTGTGATGATGTCATGCCTTAAACCAAATAATAAAGCGGATAAATAATTCTGTTTTTATTAGTTGTTCCTTATCTTATTATTCAAAGATGAAAAGCATTCTAAAAGACTTAAGTTTTGGGGAAAACTAAATGATGAAACCTTATCTTTCTATGAATTTGGTTGACTAATTGTATATAAGCTATTGCTATTAATGGAATATGTGGGTTATTGACTATATGTAGAGTGTTTTCTTTATGTCTACCATGCTATTCACAATTGCTACATTGACACAAGAGGAAAATACAATTGCTACTAGATGTATATGCATGTTCGAGGTTTTGCTAAAAGTCTAAGTATATAAAAAATAATATAAGAATAAGAAGAGAAAAGTACAAGAAGCAAAAGATGTATATGAAAAGTATAAGAGGTAAAAGAGGTCACAAGAAGTACAAGAAGTATATGTTGAAAGCCGACGGGGAGGCACGATAGCAAGCTGCCTGAAAGGGAAAGGGATACTGGTGTCGGACTCCGACGATAGCAGGCCGCTCAGAAAGGAAATGGATACTGGTCGTCTACTCCGAAGGTAGCCAGCGGTGAGGAGAATAGTAGGCCCGCCTGGTTTATGTGGGTATAAGGGTACTAGTTTTTCGACTCCCGAGTTAAAAGATGAATACCAAGGTATTGTAAATACCCATATATGCAAAAGATGATAAAAGATAAGAACCAAGGTATTTTACATACCTGTATATGCAAAGATAAAAGATGAAAATAAAGATGTTTTACGAGATGTTTTACAAGATGGTTTCCGAGATATATGCACATGATAATATTTCATTTTTCGCGCTCTGATTATAGGAATGCATGTGAAATGATTAAACTGCGATATATGTTGTATTATTGTTTATTACATTACTATCTAGTGGTTTGTATACATGGAGTATTCAATACTCAGCCAAAGTTGTTATCTTCGGCAGGTACACGTGTTTCCTTCGATGTGTGTCGTCAGGAGCCTTGGATAGAGGAAGAGTACTACGATCCAGAGCCCTTTATGGACCACTACCAGGATGATGGATCGCTAGATAGGCGGCCCGATTTTGACTTCTGCTGACCATGCTAGGAAAAGAAGATATTTTGTGTATGTTGAGAGTGGGACTTGTCCACTCCATATTTTGGATATATTTTGTAGGTTCAGACTTGAACCGAATGATAGGAGTAATTATTATACATTGCTTCCGTTTATCTCCGTCACGTATATATTGATGTATTTTATCATGTGGTATGTATGCCTTATGTGTCATACAGGATTGTATGATACGGCGGTCACGGGCCAAAGTATCCCTAACTCATAGGGGGTATTTTGGGTCATGACATAAGACACGTGGAAGAACCCCATAATCACCCTCGTGGACCTAGGATCCCCTAGGGTTCATCCCTGACCCTTCTCATTTACTGCAAAGCCACTATTACTGGAAAACTAGGAATGATGGTAATTATACTACCGACATTTTCAATCTGTGCAAGATTGGAAATAAGGGTAGAATAATTACCGTCATTTTTAGTTTTCTTTGAAATAGTGAGCCTTGCAGGGCCCAGACCAGGTAAGAGGCCATTCTAGGCCCTGCCAAGCCATCTAGGCCTAACCTGACTAGACCATACCTCTTAACTAGGGTTAAACTTAACCCCGGTTAAACCCAATTAACCCTTAGAAAAATCTTAAAAATTCCAAAAACATCTAAAAAATACAAAAATACCAAAACTGACTTAGGACCTTGCCAACCATGGTTAGCAACTCTAACCATAGTTAACTCATCTCTTAACTCCAGTTAAGCAATCCTTAAGCCTATCGGGCTTACCCTTGGTCTACCGCGCCTAATCTTCGCCTACTGGGCCCAACTTTGGCCTACCGAGCTAGACCTTAGTCTTTGGGCCAAACTTTGGCCTCCGGGCCCAAACCATGCACTGGACTAACCTGGTCAACCAAACCCTAGTCTTTGGGCTAGACCCTTAGCCACTTCGGTACACACACTCCCTTTAGCCTTTGCACGGGCTCATGTGTAAGAACTACGCTCAGTCTGATCTCACCCCATGTGAGTACATAGGTAACCCTACACGGGTTCGACCCTAGTTAGGATTTTTCCATTCTACACGGGTTTGACCCTAGTTAGGATTTTTCCATTCTTAGATTAGTATAATCTATAAACTCAAGTATTTGAATAAATTTTGACATTAATTTGGCTTATACCTAATGAGTACGTAACCATTGCAAAATGGGGGTCCTAGGGTGCCTAACACCTTCCTTGGGATCGAAATTCGTGCTCACAACTTATACATCATATTATCCTGTTAGAAACATTCAAGGCAACTAAAATATGAACTTGAAATTTTTTTCCTCAATTACTAATAATTGATACTTCAAAATGAGCATTCATAAGAATCCATAACTAAACTAAATATGAAAATTTGAATCATCCATTGTGATTCTCCAACATCAATTTAACCTAACCATAAATGTATAACAATCTCAATTACAAAATCCTTTAATTAAATTAAATGCTAATCAATCAAAATCCGTTATACGACCAATGATCAAGATTCAATTCCCCCTCGGAATAATTCACCTGTCGGATCTTCCTCTACGTGCTCTTCCTCTTCCCACGGTCCAGGTGTGCAAATATCGAACCCCGAACCTGCCGAGAATAACAATTTTAGGCAAAGTATTGAAAACACTTAGTGTATATGAACTCCTAACTAACAATATTATAAACATTAATGTAAGGCATAAAACATGGATTAACAATACATGTACATATAGATAAATCAGAGTGCGGAAACATATTTTCTTTTCAATTCTTTTATGTGTTCACTTGTACTTGTCTTTCTTACTTTTCTAACTTATCATTCTTGTTTTACTTTTTTGACTTGTCTTCCTTGTCCGTGAGTGTATTCAATAACATGCATTGTGCAATAACTTAAAATAACTCTACCCCATATATGAGTAGAGACTAACATATACTCTACTTACCGAGGTATCAAAACTTTGACACATTTTTCAGTGCATATGGCTTAACACATTATCCGGTGCGCACGGCTTGCTTGTGCTTAACTTGCTTGCCTTGATCTTAGACTTATTGGTACTCGGGCAGTGTAAAACTCAATCATACACTAATACTTGTGCACTTCTATACTTGTGTACATACTTGTAATCATGTTTTTCATCATGCTTGTACATATCCATTATCGTGAGTGAGTGTGAGTGAACGATGATAACCCTTGGTTAAATCACACCCCAAATTATCGGTCGAAGGCTCTCGAAGATTCATCATAACGACTAATGTCGCCGTTATAATACTCCTAAGCCACACAACCATAATTCAATGTTTGTTTTAACCAAACATATATTGTAGAGTCCCAGATCCTTACTCATGTAAATCCTATGCCCATCAAGGGTATTTTGGTATTTAGGTCATGATCATCGTTAATAAAGCAATTTGATGGGTCTTAACCTTGAAATTATGAGTTTGAATGTTTAAAATGTATTTAATCCCTAGTGGTCGAGGCCAAGTTGGATGAAAAGCAAAAATCAGCATTTCTGGGATTTTTGTTCGAACGAAAATTCTATTCTTTCGAAAGAAACCAGTAAAAACTCTCAAAATGTCATTTCCGCGGCCATTTCCGTTCAAAAGGGCTGGTTATTCGTTTGAACAAACATGAATTTCCTTTGAACGAATTGGTCGCATACAATTTTTAAAAATGTGTTTAAGTGCGGATTTTTGGGGTTTTACACCCTAAGACTATAAATAAGACATCATTTCCGAGGTCTAAGGCATTCTAAGAGATTTTTACACAATTTGACTAAAGAGAGGAGAAAACTTTAGGTTTTCAAAGAAAAATCTTGGAGGGGAGAAGATCTAGCTTGGAAACTTCAAGAAAAGTTTAGAAATCAACATTAAGCCTTGTTGGGAACATTTTGGATCGAATGGAATGATCCCAAATGTCGATATCCTATCTAATCTAGCTCAATTTACTGTTTTGCATGTTTAAGTAAGAATGACTTTTGATTTTCTAAGAAATCTACATGACTATGCATGAATTAATGAATTTGAGCATGAAATGGAGTAGATATCCTCTCTAAGCTATTTCTAGTGATGATTTTGTATAATTGAACAGTAATATGTAGGATTGGTAGACTTAATTATTATATGTTGTATCCATTGAATAACATTTGAATAAAATTGGGTGATTTTATATTTGAAAAATGATTTTATTCGGGTTTTATGAATGTTGTAAGGTTTGATACTTCTTCTAGATTGATAAAACATGTGCTAGATGCTTTGTATGTATGAAATGGAGTAAGTGAATTCGTTATTAAGAGATTTTGGTGATTTATGATGGTTGTGATGTATTGTGAAATGAAAAATGGTGCATTACAAGAAAATTCACCTTTACTGACGAAAATTTAGTGACGAAAACTAAAACGTCGTTAAAAATTATCTTTAGCGATGAAAATTTTTTTCATTGCTAGATATCCGTCACTAATTCACGTGCCTTGATTTAGTAACAAAAAATTATCGTGGCTAATATCAAACTTTTTTTGCGACGGAAACTTTCCGTCGCTAAAATATTAGTAGCGACGGTTTTATTTCCGTCGCTAAAGGTCATCATGAATAATTAAAATAATGAATTTACCGACAGAAAATTACCGTGACTAATATCAAACTTTTTTAGTAACGAAAACTTTTCGGCGCTAAAATACTAGTAGTGACAGTTTTATTTTAGTCGCTAAATGTCGTCACGAATAATAAAAATAATGGATTTATCGACATAAATTTATCGTGGCTATTATAAAACTTTTTTAGTGACGAAAACTTTTCGTCGCTAAAGGTCGTCCCGAATAATAAAAATAATTGATTAATAATAGATCTATCGACAGAAATTTACTGTGACTAATATCAAACTTTTTTAGTAACGGAAACTTTCTGTCGCTAAAATACTATTAGCGACAGTTTTATTTCCGTCACTAAAAAATTTGAGTTTTAAATAGCTAGGGTTCTTCTTTCTCCTTCGCGCTTGTATTTCGATTTCCCTCTTTTTTCCTCTACCGCTGCCCCTGCCGCCAGTGCCTTCGTCCCTGCCACCAATAAGCCCTCTCTCCCCCTTCTCTCTCTCTAGCTCTACGACAGTAGCAGCCCACCATTGGCGATAGTAGAGGGACCACCCTTGAAGTTTCCTTCCATCCCTGGTTCGCATCTAAGGTAATCATCTCCACTCCTCTCTCTTTAAATTTATTATTTTTTTTTATAGTTTTTCTCATCTATTGGCTCCGGCCAGCAGCCCTCTCACTCTCATTTCTCTGGTTTCATCTCATTTCTCCGGAAACTTCACCAGCTACATCGGGAGCAAGAATAAATCTACCATCGGCACCACCTTAAATTGGGTAGGCCACCTCTGATTTTCACCTCTCCAGCACCTCACCACTACCTCCATTTCCAACGACCTATATATAGCTCTGACTAGTAGCATCTACAGAAGAGAGGCCCCCATCTTCAGTTATGCAGTAGCAAAGAGATCCACCTCGGATCCTTATCCGGCGGTTTGGATGCATTCGATTGGTTTTGCGGAGAAGAATACCGCGGGGCTTACCGGAATTTTTTTTTTCCAGCGGGGCTTACTAGATTTTAAAAAAAAACAAAAATCAATTTTAGTGGCGCAAATTTTTCCATGGCTAAAAGGTTTTAATTTTTTTATATTAAAAAGTCACCTTTACCAATAGAAATAATTCCGTCGTTAAATACAGATGGTAAAATTTTCCATTTTTCCGTCACTAATCCATTTACTGGATGCCAGTATTAGCGACGGTCGTAGTGATGGTCATTATTCCGTCGGTAAAATATATACTGGTGGAAACTCAATTTTACTGACAGTTTCAGAACCGTCGGTAATATCCTCTTTTCTTGTATTTGTGTTAGTGTTGAAGGTAGAGAACTTTGTGAATGAAAGTGATGATGAGTATGGAAATGCATTATGATTATAATGGTTCATATTGTGAAAGTACGAACTATGATAATATGTTAATAGTGATTGCCATAATAAATTATGTCATATCTATTTAGTATGATAATCGGTATTCGGGTAGGCCAACACTTAGAGGAAATCCTTCATGTCAGGAGTTCTCTAATCAGGGAGATGTAACCTGACAGAGTTTTTTGGTGGAAGATCGGAATCTAAGAAGTTGACCGAGCTCGAATGTCAATTACGACACTCAAGCACAAATGCACATGTGTGATAGTCACAAGTATCACGGGTACACAAGCATGTCATGAATACTGCATGGGCATTGAAATACAAGTAGAAGTACATTGAGCCATGAAATACAAGGCCGAAAACAAGAATACAAGTGAATGAATCTCAAGTTCAAGAATACAAGTGCATGAATTACAAGTTCAAAAATACAAGTACATGAATTACAAGTCCAAGAGTACAACTGCATGAAGTACAAGTCTAAGAATACAAGTACACTGAAACAAGGACCCTGAATTACAAGAAGCATCGGGAAACCATGTGTGCTCTCCATGGATATGATTCCAAGTCCTGGATAATGCATCATGGGCATTGGGTCAACAAGAGCATTTGAGGGCTTATGCTTCCATCGATGCACTTCCATGGGTATAACCAAAAGACCTAAAATACTATCTCAAGAGAAACAAACAGGCATGACATTCATTGTACAAGTTCATGTGTCACACAAGTACACGATTCAATGTGATGATGTGTTATACTTGCATGCTTTTCGCGCACTCTGATTATGTTACTGTCATATGATATTTTTATTGATTTTATTACCATTATACGATACTGTCATTGGTTGTACAACAGTTGCATGAACTGATATTGAACATATGCATGTGGTATTGTCAATGTTAGTTAAATTGGATATCCACTAAGTGTTTTCGATACTCAATCGACCTGTTATTGTTGCCAGGTTTAGCGTAGGAGCAAGCAGTTGCCTCTTGGGTCAAAGATGATTACCAATCAGAGAGAGAAGCAAGTGATCCATTCAAGGATGGTGCAAGTGACTTGGATAGTTGCCCTTTCTATTAGTTTTGTCTCAGTTTTTATAAGGGAGAAATTATAATAGACTATTGTACTTATTAGGATGTTGCTTTAGATTGAGTTTGGTGAGGATCATGGTGGTTGATCCAAATTTTTGAGACTATGTTCATATTAGTCTCATGGTATGTAGAATGATTTGTTCATTTAGGGAGAGAAATTTTTATAGTTACTATTTTGGGAGAAATGTTATCTTGTTATTGTCTTTTTGTCATTGAAGTTAAGCAGAGACAAGTAATGTAGCATACCCAAAGTCCCATTATGATCAAAGTGAGGTTTTGGGGTTGTTACATATATCATCCATGCAACTTATAAATTATACATCAAATAAAGCATATCATGAATCTCATGGTTGATAAATTTAAAGCATGCTTAATAGGGTTTTTATAATAAATAATGAAATCAATCAATAATCATACATCAATTCTAAGTATATAATCTCATAAATTTAATTTGGCAAAAGCTCTAATTCACAACACATCACAATTTTTGCATCATGATCATAAGCATCTCACAAATTCAGCATTCATCCCTTCCTTCATTCTCAATTCATACATACACCACAAAAATATTCCATTTCCCTTTGTTTGATATACATAATGAGAACACCTCTTAAAATCATGATAATCTTAAATAAGGGATATACATAATATAAACATGCTTTGATCTGTTTCTTACTTTGAATCTAAATTTTTTGTTCTTATTTACATCAATGATTATCCTATTGATAGAAGGGAATCCATATTTACCTTTCCTAATCGCTTCTCTACGACCTAGTGCTTGTGAATGGGCTCGATCTAGATCTTTACGTCATTTTCCTTATTCTTCAATTTGATCTTGTGATCTCTAGGTCTTCCCTTTTTGAATATCTCAAAATAATCCTCTCTCTCTTTTAGGTTTAGGAAGTTCTGGGAACCCTAAACTCATGAAATAGAGACTTGGGGAACGAGAATCCAAGCTTGTGGAAGTAAAGATCGAACTTTGGAAATAAGAAGAAGCTTCACCTTGGATCTAGGTGCAAACCTTAGTTTGCTATCCTTCTTTCTCTCTAACTTTCTCTCAAAAACTTTCTCAAAGGGTTGCAAACACTTAAGCCCATAAAATGGCTTGTATTTATAGCCATGGGTGTTAGCCAAAGACCAAAACACCCTTAAAATATCCCAAAATATCTCCCCAAGCCAAAATGGCCATGACCAGTCGATTGGTGGTGTCGAGCGGTCAAAAATCTCCTCTATGTCAAAAATCCCCTAAGAGATTAGTGCAATCAGCGGTCGACCGGTAGTGGACGGGTTGATCAGTAGGCATGACTGGTCGATCGGTTGGCCTAACTCTTGCCTGTTTTGGCCTTTTTAATTACCTCACTTTTGACACTTGATTGTTTCCCCTTTTTGTTCCTTAACACTTTTACATCCACAATAGGGTCTTTAGACCTTTTAACCACACAACATAACAAGGATGGTGAGGTCAAACTCACATTATCATCTCATTAATCAAAACCAAAAGCTTTAGGCCTTTTTACAAAAAATGTACCAATGACACTATTCACTGCACTATTCACCATAATAGTGAATATAGTTATGAGGTTCTACACTTAGAGCGATTGATCGAAAATAAAATAGTTGTGTGCACAGAGTTCAATGCAGTTCCAACCGATCGGAGATAGGATGCGACCAATCAGAGATCGACGTTTCATAGGCCTCAGGATGCATGCACAGACTTAGAAGGGGACCATAATTAGAAGTCCCTAGAAGTAAAAACTCAATTATCTTGCTCATTCCACATTAATTTGGAATGTTTTTACTGATAAATAAATATTTTATCAGATATATAATCATGTTTAATATTTAAATGAAATAAGTATATTTTAAATATTTTAGCAGGTATATAATTCAGCCGAGCTTTTAACGAGTCGATTTGGGGTGTGTATAATGAACGACCTTTTGGGTGTGTATAACGAATGACCTTGAGTAGTTCATGAGAACCACGCACTGTGGTTCGTTAACCACCCCTAGTTGCAACTTGTAAGTAGGTTTTCTTTGCTTATTTATTTACCCGCGAAAAAGAAAAACCCAACGGATAGAAATCCTTCAAAATCACAACCCGATTCATTCGAAGTAAGAAGACCAGTGTCTTCACTCAAATGACAATGTCGTGTGCTAGGGCTTCTTTGTTTAGGGTTTCTGTGTTGTGCTACAGCTCTCTCTCATCCATCATCCCCTTCGTCGACTCCACCTTTTCGAGATCTCCTTCCACTCTCATTTTCTCCAATCCACATTGGACTTAATTATTCCACATTCTAGTGATATTAAGGAATTCTGTTAGTTTGATAATCTATTTATTTATGTCATGAAAGCATGTTGATGTTTTGAAAATATTTATTATTTATGTTTGTTAAAGTATGAATTATGATCTTGATAGAAAGACTATTGTTTATAAATGCACAGATGATTATAAAATACACACAAGCATAAAGAGAAAATTAAAGACACCACTAAGAGCACAAGTAAGACAAAAGTAAAGTAAGAAAGAAAAGACACTCAAAAATATTAATGTATGATGAATTTTGTACAGACCGACTACTATCAAAATGACCTAAGGGCACAAAGTAAGCCGTCACACCGGATAATGTGTTAAGTAATCCGTCCGTACCGGATAATGTATGAAGGGTGATACATCAGAAAGTCAAGTATAGTAACCCTTTTCCATAATAGCTAAAACGGTATTTCAAGTTATACACATTGCATGTTGTTATTTTATAAAGTAAGAAAGTAAAGAACATAATGAACACACATGTTTTCCGTACTCTGATAAATGTATGTAAATTGAATTGAACTGTTAATTATATGCTTGTCGATTTTCATGTCATTGTTTATTATGAGTCTTATATACGCGGAATGACTTTGTTACTCAAACAATAATTTTATTGTCGACATGTTCAGAAGGATTGGATATCTGTGCCCTAGGACCTTGGGTTGAAGAGGAGTACATAGAGAAAGATCCTGTAGGTGATCATCCCGAAGAGGAACAGGATCTTGATCGATGGCCTTACTACTGATTTTGGTTTATTAGCATTTTATTTAAGCTAAAAAGAAATTGTAATTGAATTTATTGAGGATTTATATTTAGGTTGAATTGGTGGTTAAAAATTATTATGAATGGTTCAGATTATTTATATCCAGTTTAGTATGAATTTTAATTGACGTTTAATTGAGGTATCAAATGTTATTTAATAAAAAAATTTTAAGTTCAGATTTTGACATGCTTTTATTGTTCATTAAATGGATTAAGTCAAGTAAGTCATGTGTCAAAATTTCACATTATCCTAGGTGGGATTTTGGGGTGTGACAGTAATAATAATAATAAAAGTTTCACACTAGGCGAACGGTGACTACACTACCTGCTGGAAAAGAGAAAATGAGAGCTAAGGGGTCACCAAAGAATCGATGGCTTTGACGCCACGAAGAGAAACTGATTTATTGAATACTTGTATGAATTACACATTACCCTAAGAAGGGTTTATATAGAGAATGATGGACAATGATGAGAATAAAAGATATCTTACATAATCTCAATCAACCTAATTCATACTAATCTAAATCTGAGACACTAATCTATAAATATCTAGCTATGAGATCATGTGTATCTCATAGATATTATACTATCATTTTCCTAATATAATATTTCCCTAATACGGAGAAGTTAGCTTCAACAATATAGACCCTAGCTCCCCTTGCCTTTTTGAAAGTTTGGCCGACTTAATAAATACCAATCCATGTTTGCACGTAGATAGGCTCAACTCCACCTTAATTCCCAGCTCACATAACTCGAGCAATCCTAGGTATTCCTATTCTTATATTTCAAGTCGAATAGTCTGAAAATGGGATAAGAGAGCGCACCTCTTTCTAATGGCAGAAGCTTTGACAGTTCAATCTGGCGTTGGCCTGGAATCTGTTTCCATTCATTTTGTATTCCGACTTTAAAGCTGTAATGCAATATGTAAAAAGTGAGAAGGGCTCATTAGAAGCTTAGCAACATAATCTTTGATATAAAAAATTAAGGCTATAGGGGACTGTTAGTTCAAAAGGGATCTCACTTACATATGCCTCTAGTACCAAAATGCAACAAGGGCATAGTTTAGCCAAAAAAGCAGCCTGGGAATTGAAGGGCAATATAGGTTGTAGTACCTGTCTCCTTGGTTGTAATTTTGTTTTCATTTAGAGGAGTGCTAATCTCACACAAAATTCAATTTTTTTCCACTCTTACTGTGGGTAAAACATTCTTCGTAGCCCTTCAACAAATTTATAAAACAAATTTTTTTAAGCAATGATGAACTTATGGTCTCAAGATTCTCAACCTGTTCTAAAGGTAATTGGCAAAGTATTGACATAGTAAGAGTTTGGAATTTTGCGTACAAGGCTAGCATATATATAAGACAAATTTTCTTTTAAGGGCCAAATTCGTTTCCAGATACGGTTGCCGGTTGACACCTTTTCTGATTCGTCGATACGAGAAATAAATTGTTGTGTGGAGGAATCAATATCTCGACATGAGCCAAGAGACAGATCTTGTGTCACTCAACTTGGTCGTATGAAACTAGCATACATCCCAGCTCCTGGGACTCTTTCATAGAATTCAAACAATTTCTCCTACTCCTCAAAAGCTCATAGGGATGGAGTTGATGATCCCACATCCATAGCATAAGTAGTTGAAGCAAATGAATGGTTACCTTGTCCGTACAATTTGTAAATATCCTTTTATTGTTTATCTTCCTTTACAGGGGAGCTGCCTTTTGTGTTGTATAAAAGTTGAAACCAGGCTCCCTAGGGAAGAACGAGGTTTGCGAGAGCGGAATCGAGTAGCGGAGGTTTGGTTTAATTTTTTGTTTTTTAAAGTACAGTACGTGATAAGCTGTTAGGTCGTAAAGGTTGGTATCTGTTCCAGTTAATAAACCGCCAAATCATTCGAACACACTTTCCACCGCTCAAAACACTGAGGGAGTGTGTAGCGTTTGGTTTCAAAATAAAGCGAGTGAAATGCGGTCCTCCTAACACTTCTCAACTATTATTAGTGAGAGAGAGAGCATCTAAAAGGAGAAAAACAGAAGGAGAACAACGGAAACACAAAAACAAAAACCTAAATTTATCTGCGCCGAAGAACGAGTGAGAGGGATTTTCTTTCCTTGTTTCTATTTTCAGAAATCATCATTTCTGCAGATCCACGTTCGCTTTCTCCAGATCTCTCAGATGAATCCAAAGGGAGCTTCGAGCTCTGGAACCGATGGAGCGACTGATTCTTCTGCTCCGAGGAGAAATTCCAAGAAACCTAAATGTGCATTTTTCTTAAACTCAATCGATCTATTCTTCTAGCATGTTTTCTTGTTATATTTTATATGTTCTTTGAATTCACATTGTAACTGATGTTCTGTTGCTGTTTTTATCCGAATCGTCACTGTTCGTTTTTGAGAATTTTGAGGGCTTGTAATTTGTTGTTTTGATCAATGTCGAATTGTTGAACGTGAGTCATGTTGAAAACGATTAGATTATGATGCGTACCGCAGTGGAGTGTTAGTTACACAGGGAGGTAGTTCAGTTGTTAGTTGTTGAGCGATGGGAGAGTCTAATAGATAAATTGTAGGAGAGGTGGGTGGTTTGTAACTGGGTGGCGGGTGCCTACCTTTATCTTCTTCTGCAAAAATAAAGACAAAACTGGTTCTCTTTGAGGGAAACCATCCTCCAATGGCTATTCTTCGAGGGTTAGCCAACCTCCACAATAGAATCCTTTTAGATTAAACTTCTTTACATTCCTTTTTTTTTTTTATATATATTAATTTCAAGTAGTTTAAATACAATAGAGATTTAGAAACAATGGACATACCCACGTATGCTCTCTAAGATCCCCACTAACCATAGTTCAAAAACTCGAATTGAAAGTTAGCTGGGTCGATTAACTCGAAAAACTCGACTCGGTCCAACTCATAATATATATATATATATATAATACCGACTAGGCAATTACTAATTTCTTGGCATTTTATCCAAGATTGAACCACAAATAACTTGAGAAAACTTGGATTAAAAGAACCCAAAGTTAGGTGGTTTAACAGCCTCAAACCTAAAAATCTGGTTTCACAGAACCCATAATAGGTTGGCTTTGCAATTCTCAAAAAATATGATCCAAAAATAGTGTGACGTTCGAGTTTGTGTTTTAAAAAATATAAAAATATCATTCCGTGATTCAACCTAGTCTGGCAAGTCAAAAACATGACTCAACCGAGTAACTCACCGAATAGTGTCTCCTTCGAGTTTTGAGCCGGCTCGACTCGAAACTCAACTGAGTCAAGAAACTCGGATTAGTTACTCGGGTGACTCGCCGAGTTTTTGAACTATGCTACTAACTACCTACTTTTATCCTACAATAACTACCCACTAAAAAACCACTAATAAACAAACACTTTAACCATACATGTGGGCCTCAAAAATAGGTACGTATGATTCGTACCTATTTTGGGGGCCTACATGGGTATGTACCTATTTTGGGGGCCCACATGAATGTTTAAAGAGTTTTTTTGTTAGTGGCTTGTTTAGTGGTTAGTTATTGTAGGATAGAAGTGGGTAATTTGTAGGGCTCTTAGAGAACATACCATTGTTTTCATAACCGAACCGGGCATCGAACTAGTAGAGTGGCCGGTTCCCAGTTCGACCGGTTCAACCGGTCCGGTTCGACCATGTACTTTTTGCAAAAAAAAACTATTTTTTTCATTTTTTCCTAATTTTCCCGGTTTTGACTAGTTCTGTCCGGTTCTTAAAGAGTTCCGATTTTGGGAACCGGCGAGGGGGCTGGTTCCCCGTTCCACCAGTCGGTCCGGTTCTGATAACACTAGAACATACGTGGATATGTCCATTGTTCCTGAATCCCCATTGTATCTAAAGTTTTAAACTACATGAAATTAATGAAAAAGGAATGTGAAGAAGTTTAATCCTAAACAGATTCTATTATGGAGGTTGGCTAACCCTCAAAGAATAGCCATTGGAGGACGGTTCCCCTTAAAGAGAACCCCAACCCCTTTTGTCTTTATTTTTGCATAAGATAAATGCATGTAACAGTTTGTAACTTGTAGTGACCTTTATAAAAGGCTTGTAATAGATTATTTTTAGGTAAAAATGAATGAAAATTAAAAGAGCTCTCTTTTGAGAGAACTAGGAGCTTTTGATCTCTCTTGAATGAGAACAAGTGGTGTTGATCTTCCTTTAACGTGTTTAAGAAGTGTTGATCTCCCTCCAATGAGATTGAAAGTACAGGTAATAGAAAAGGTACATATCGAATGGTATCAGAGCAACGTTTTTGTTGGCCATCGTGTTGGTTTATGGAAGAAGAAGTGATCATCATCTTAACCTTGAGGACAAGGTCAATCGAAGGGGGGTGGATTGATGTGTACCAATATAGTAGAGTGTTAATTACGGAGGGAGTAGGTTCAATTATTAGTTGTTGAGAGAGAGAGGAATCTAATAGAGAAATTGTAGGACAGGTGAGTGGTTTCTAATTGGTAGTGACGTACTGGCATTTATGAAAGACTTGCAATAGATTATTTTTAGAGAGAAATGAATGAGAATTAAAAGAGTTTCTTTCATAGGAGAGAAATAGGAGATGTTGATCTCTCTCGTTTCTTGAATCAAATCAAGAGGTGTTGATCTCTCTCGAATGATATCAAAAGGTCAAATTTCCCTTTGATGAGATCATCTTCTTCCTCTTTCATATATTTTTTAATCTTTTTTTTTAAAAAAAGTGTACGTAGCAATGGTATTAGAGCAACGTTCATGTTGGCCAGCGTAATGGAGTGTTAGTTATGTAGGGAGTGGTTTCGGTTATTAGTTGTTGGGACTTGAGAGATAAGGGAGTGTAATAGAGAAATTGTATGAGGGTGAGTGGTTTTTAATTGGTAGCGATGTTAATAAAAGGCTTGTAATAAATTATTTTTGAAGAGGAATGAATGAGAATTAAAAGAGTTTCTTTCTTAGGAGAGAACTAGGAGATGTTGATTTCTCTTGAATGAGATCAAGAGGTGTTGATCTCAATTTAATAAGACTAATTGGTGTTGATCTCCCTCCAATGAGATCAAAAGTGCAGGTAACATAAAAAGGCACTTATCAGATTAGTTCATGATATTGTATATGCTAAGCCTTGTAGAATGCGTAAGATTTGAAAATTGTTAGATTAATTGATCGTTTAGTAGGTTTTAGGCATTTCTTTGTTCGGCATTGTTATATGGATTTTCAGACGATTTGGGTTATATTAGGTTATTGAAATTGTTCGGATTGGAAAGGTGGTGGGTTATCCATTTAATGTTGTATTATTTGATTTTAAGCCATCCTATTGACAGAGGATACCGAAGATAGTTTGTAAAGGTTTGATGCGTAATTAAAGAAACAGCTGAATAGCAACCCACTTCAATGCCTTGAAAAATACTCATGCGAATGAGCTCTAATACCGACATTTAGGGTATTTAAACAAATGATTATTAATATATTGTGATCCAAAGAGGAATTTCCTGGACTTGGGTATTTAACACAACGGTCGTCAACATACCATATTAAGATCGAAAGACGAATGATCAAATCTCTGTTACATGGAATTTGCCACTAAATATATATTGCCAGGAGGTGTTAGGAAAAGGAAGTACATTTACAAGCTTAAGATGGCTAACAAAAAATGTTTAATGTTGTGTCCCAACTCCCAGGCCCCAACTTTGATTGAAGCGTTACACTGTTCTCATGTTGTTAACTTTGTAGACTTTCTTTAAACCTTTATGCAGAGCCAACTCTTCCATGGCCTGCTGGTTTCTTTGTTTGAATACCAAAATACTCATTTTACCCATGGCATAGGATTCGTGGAGTTAATCAAAGGAAAGTATTGCATTGTCCATGCCATTTCTGCAGCCAAAAGAGAGCATGTTTGATTTTTTGGATTTTGAACCTTAATTATGGACTAGAATGCTCAAACATAGTCCTCAACTATTCTATACACTCGAAGTGGAAATTTTCTGGCCATCCTTAATCTTTATGGAGGCTTGATTCTTCTTCATGCATTTAACCCTAAAAAGTGGCATAGTCAAGTCATGTGACAACAACTACAAGAAGTTTGTGGTGTCATATTTGGAATCCAGAAGTCCAGAATTTGTGTGCTAAAATTAGGTGTTTCTTTCTATATTTCACCTATTGGTGGACATTCTTTGTATTTCCTTTCATTTCTAACAGGTTGATCTTTTCTACCGATTCAAAAAAATCAGGTGTTTCTTTTGTTTTTTTTTTAGATCAGTAAACCAGAATTATATATATAAAAAGACAAGGAGACAAGTACAAAAGTAAATGCTTAATAGAGTTTACAAGCAAATAATCTCAAAAGCAAATATAAGAAAGAAGCAAACAACCCTGACTCCTAGTTTGAGACCTCCACTCGAATATGAGCTGAACCCAACACTTCCTGAAGCTCCTCCCCGTCAAACCGAAGACTCGTCCATTCTAGGGCAACCAACAAGATACGAGCACAAATCTGAGAGTGGGATGCCGAAATCCCCTCAAACACTCTGAGATTTCTGTCTTTCCATATCATCTATGACACTCGGGAACACCGCCCAAAGAGCCTCCCTATCCCCACCCACACTTCCCCTAGGCCAACAAGATAAGACATTAGTAAAGGATGAGGGAAAGACACAGTCCACACCAATGTGGGAGGGGAAGAATCCCTAGATACCAAACACCGTAGGACAATGCATGAGCAAATGATCTACTGTTTCTTCCGCTTGGAAGCACATTAAACACTGGTTGGCCAACCTCCACCCTCTATGCTGTAAATTATCACAAGTTAGGATCTTATTTAAGGCTGCATTTCATAGGAAAAACGAGACCTTAAAAGGGATACTTGAAATTCCACACTACCCGATGAGGGAACAAGCCCCTGGAAGCTGGACCCAATGACTGTAGGAGTGATCTTACTGATAAGCGACTGTGGTTGCTACCAGACCAGACCCTGCCATCCCTGATGTCAACACAAGGGGAGAAAGAACTAATGCGATCCAGTAAACGCGAAGCTTCATCAATTTTCTAATCATTTAAATCACATGCCAGTGACGGGGTAAGCGCGCTTTGTTTGAGGTGTAAATTTAGGACTCTTGTTTCAAAATTGCATGAACGATCTTGGGAAAGATTGTTAGCGTTGTTAATTATGATTGATGGCAATAACAATTAAAATAATATTTCTAATGAAGTAGAGGAAAAATTGATAAAGTTAGATAAGGTGATGATGAATAAAGAAACTCAAGATAATAAATTTTGTTATGGATACTCCATTGGAAAATATTAGTAGGATGAAGTTTTATGTGTCATCACTCTGATGTAGTACTGTGAATTTTTTGAGAATTTCTCCATCCCTTTAGTTCTTTTATATTACTAGTAAAATGAAATGACATAAATGCCCTTAATTACATAAAAGACAATAGACACTAAAACACAATGAAGTAACTAGATAATAAAGTTGTGATGGGCTTATTTAGATGGCCCATTATGACATATTTCAAATTAGTATAGATGCATGAAATTAGGTGGATAATTAGTATTTGTTATTCTTGACATTCTTTCATATACTATTTTTATTTAGAAATATTTTTTAAAAATCAAAATGAATTTTACGAGTTACAATTTGAATCGACTCAAAGATCTCAGGGAGATAATCTGGCAGAGGGTTGTAGCAGGTCACCTAAGTTGAGTTTGTCCAATCAAACTCACCAAGAGTATTAGGTCGCAGCGCCAATCACGGATAGGGGTTCAGGAAATGAACTTTTAACTAGAAAGAGTACCCTCCCAACCGCTTGATCCGTATCTACCAGCCCCAATTCTACCTCTTCATCGAGCTCGGCCATTTGTGTGGCCAGATCAGCTGACAGTCAGGGTAGAGGGCAATCAAAAAAGGAAAAGGAAGCAGAAGAATAGAATTTGTAATCATCGCCGTAGGCAAATCAGAGCTAGGTTGCATGGGGAAATTTCCTTTCGTGTGCTACTTGCAGAGTAATTTCGTGTCCTGGATGCTAACCCATCTGAGATCGATCAAAGAAGGGAAGATCAGATAAAGGTAGGGCAAATGCTAAACCCTCTACTCCATCCATCTACACCAAACTGTAAGAGGCACATTGCGGCCCTGAGGAATGCCCAAGATTATCAACAAATTCAACCCCTCCTTTGCCAAACGATCACTTGGAGGGTGGGCCCATCTACAGTCCAAGCCCTAGGGCTGGCCTAGAGCACATAGAGCCCCTTGGATACGTATCAGATCACGGAAGAACCAACCAGCGGGGGCTCCAACCTCCCTATCCCCATCGAGGCAGTACCTCCTCTGTCGGCAAGATGGATTCTTTTCGTCTGATCCAGGGGCTGCGGTAGGCGGTGGACAACTCAAGACCCTCTCCTTTCGTCTAATTAGGTTGAATGGGTTTTCGTTGGTGGGGGACCTCTTGTCCCACATCACTCCGTAGTGCAAATCTGAGTTAACAGCCTCGTGGCCAAGACCAAGGGCTGAAGTCCACTCAGTTCAATCTCCTTCCTCGGCGGAGGGGGGTGGTCGTTGTGATTCAAGCAAGGCCGGCATCCGGACAGGTGATTGCCGGACTTTGAGTAATACTCCTCCAACTCCCTCACTGGTATTACATGCGAGTTTAGGGCAAGTTGTAACCCTATCCTCAGAACTTGGGGCCGAAGCCATCTTGGCATCCCTAGGGGTCGAATTAGAGTTAGATTCGTCTTTGACAGTCTGTGTCGCGTAACAAGGATACGACTAAGATAGGGGGTGCTCGGGGGTGGTCAATTTTGACCATCACTCAGAGGCAAAGGGTAGGGTCGACGCCTTTGTTGGGGGCATCACTTCACCAGCTCCGACGGCTGCACAGGAGATGCGTGAGGGGGTTTTAGGGGTCGTCTAGCACCAGGAGGGGCTAGAAATTGATTCAGAGATCACAACGGGCAAACCGGCTGTCTTTGAAGCGCTGCCTGTTCATCCAACTTGTTTCGAGGAAGCAATGGCGGGATCTGGCGTTCATATGCGGGAATATAGGAGCACAAGGAACTCTCATTCAACCCTCTCCCTTCCTGGCCTCATCTAGGCAGGGCAATGTCACTGTGGCCCTCCCTCCTCCGGTGCAAGGTGCATACCCACTCTCTAATCCCACTACTGGCCCTATGCCCGCCATTGGTGAGGATGGTGCTGGTAGTGGGGGCTCCAAGGGATTGCTTCATGCTTTTATTTTTCCACTGCATGCCATTGAAAAATATGATACCTCAGCTTGATGAAGAAACTGTGAATCAACTGGTTCCGGACAGTCCTACTGCGCAAAGGGCTCTCCTAGAGAATAGGTTATCCCCGAAGTCAGGGTCTATAGATCAAATATGCATTACCATGTCAGGAATTGAAGGGGTAGTAGTGGATGAGTTTGCGAGGGTGGTTCCCGGGCTTGAGTCGGTTCCTACGTGGGTTCTAGATCACATCGCCGATTTTGGCGCATTCCTAGGCCTGTCCTATGAGGGTCGGGAGATGCAGGTTCTAGATTTATTTCGCTCCTTGGAACCCCGAGGAAACCCCTCCCCTCACAGCCAGGGCGCCAAAATAAGAGGCTAGAAAATGAACTTCAGCGGCTCTCCTCCGTGCAATTTCCCCTCTCTAGGGGTAAGGCAAAGGGTGCGGATAGGAAGGCTAGGGGTAGTTTGTTTACCCAATGATGCACAATCGCTTCATTTCTTGGAACATCCGTGGTTTGGGTACGACGAATAAGAGAAGGGAGGTAAGGGACTCCCACAACTCGCCATTCTTTGCCTTCAGGAAACCAAAATGAGCACACTGTCGAACTCGATAGTTGAGGAGGTTTAGGGGACCGAGCCCCACCTCTGGAAGGAGTTACTGGTCTATAGGGCGATCGGAGGGGTTCTTATTGTATAAGATTCAGATTTTCTAGAGGTGGAGTCTGAGGGGGAATTCTCCCTCTCCATCCGTTGTAAATCTCGAACAGATAACTTCGAATGGGTGTTTTTAGGAGTTTATGGGTCTTCAGTCCATTCTGACCAACTCTGCTTTTAGGAGGAGCTCGATAATGTTTCAGATCGATGGGATCTTCCGTGGTGCTTAGGGGAGATACTAACTGTGTTAGATCGCCCAAAGAAAGGTCCAATGGGGGCCGTTCACCTGGAACATGAGGGATTTTGAGTCCTTTCTTTCCCGAAATTCTATGCTCGACTATCCGTTGGTAAGATGTTGCTTTACCTGGTCCAATTGCCAAGCGTCTGCTATCTGATCCAAGCTCGATAGATTTTTAGTATACACTAGATGGGAGGATAAGTACCCAGATGCTCGATCTTATTCTCTGGCCAGGTCCCCATCAGGCCACGTCCTCATCATGCTCGACCAAGGGGCCAGTCCCTTCAAATTCGAGCTCTTGTGGTTGGACCATCCCGACTTTTTTAGCCTAGTTGAGGAGTCTTGATTGAGCAATGAGTTCTGGGGCCCAGCCAGTACCAGATTCAGTCTGAAGCTGAAAGCTCTTAAGCTCCACCTTAAGGCTTGGAATAGAGAAGTCTTCGGCCTAATCCCAATCAAGAAGAGAGGCTTCTTGATGAGATTAGTTCCATCAATGCTTTTGAAGAGGTTGCCCCTCTTTCTGCCTTGGAGATGCAAGCCAGAGTAGCCCTCAAGTCCGAATTTCATCAGCTCCTCATGTTTGAGGAATTTTTCTAGAAACAACAGGCTAGATAGCACTGACTCAAAGAGGGGGATCAGAACACCCGTTTCTTCCACCGGTTGACAAATTCTAGGCGAAAAGGCAACCTGATTTCTAGCCTCCGCATTGGTAATCTGTTCGTGGAGTCAGGAGATCACTTCCGAAGTAGTGAAATACTTCGAGCATCTGTACTCGGAGTCGAGAGCATTCAGACCAAAAGTGGATGGAATTCTCTCACCTGTCTGATGATCAGTACGATACCATGGAGTGCCCTTTCTTCGAGGAGGAGATCTTCGTGGTAAGAGGAATAACAGGCGACAAAGCACCTGGCCTCGATGGTTTCTGCATCGAGTTCTATAAGAAATGTTGGCACATAATCAAACATGATCTCTTAGAGGTATTCCAGGAGGTGTACTCCTCTAATTCCTTCGACTCTGTCCTCAATAGCACATTCCTGGTCCTCATTCCCAAAGTGGTAGGAGCCCAACAGATTACGGATTTCAGACCAATCAGCCTAGTGGGTAGTGTGTACAAAATCCTGGCCAAAGTCCTAGAACTTCGGTTGAAAGTGGTCATGAACTCGATCATTTCCCTACCAATGTGCCTTCGTGGGAGGGAGGCAAATCCTAGACGGCCCCTGATGTCGCTCAAAGATTTACGATACTTTGCAGTACAGTAAAGGGGTTGTCGATCCATAAAGAGCAGTGAAGAATATGAACAATAGTAGAGAAAAGGTTTTTTAGAATTTTTGGTAGAGAAAGTTCAATTAATTGAGGGAGAATATCAGTGAGAGAAAGCGCCAAGGCATTGAGTTGGCATTGAGTTTCCTCCTCTTAATGGTGCAATGTTAATTCGATTAATCCAAAGTATAACTCAATTGTGGATTTCACATCCCAAACCCTCAATTAGAAGATTTAGAAATTCAGACTATAATAAAAAGCTAAAATCAAGTTCCAATCAATTATTCAAAACAAGTTTTAACCCAAGCCCACACTTTATCAGAAAAACTCGAGGATGACGATATACCTCTTGGCGATACTGCAACAAAGAATAATATCTGCTAAGATGAAGGTTATTCGTTTGAGAAATCAAGAACTATTACTCAACTATGAGAAAAGCCTGACTGCACTCGTGAAAGGTTTAAATCCAAGAGATTCAATTTAAAGAGAGATCAAATAAGAAGAACAATTAATATAGAAATCATAGACATTAAAAACATTTATTGGATTAAATCAAACTAATAATACTTCATTAAGAGAATTTCACCCTGGCCAAGGCTAGGGATTTAGCAGTCCATACAAGGGAAAACTAAAACAATAATTAGAGAAGAGAGGAGAAGATTGGATGCCCTAATAGCACCCCTCTCTAAGTTTATATAGACTAAAGAGAAGAAGAAAATGGAAAATGAGCAAAAGGGAAACTTCTAATTACAAAATCCCGCTCAAAATAGACTTCCCGCGAACAAAATAGCGAGCTCCTGGGATTGCCGATCGATCGGCGCTTCGAACAAAAAATCCAAAAAAATCACCGCCACTACTGATCGATCGGCAATCGGTTGCCGAGGATCGCCGATTGACAAATTTGCCTTTTTTTTTTACGTCTTTTTGAATTTTCTTTTTTTGTTGATTTCCATGAAAGTTCTTTACTCGAATTTCCTGCATAAAATAATATAAAAATTACTTAGAATTCATAATCTATAGATGAGGAAACAAGTTTTAGAATATAGACTTTAAATCCTGGATTCAGACCAGAAAGAGTGATAAAAGTGTTACATAATAACTAGTTTTAAGTGTATTTTTGCACACTCATCAACCCATAATAGCCATTGAATGTCCAGAGGATCAACTTCGCCAAGGGGCCCAGGGATCCTGTGCGAGATCGACATGGAAAAGGCCTATGATCATATTAATTAGGATTTTCTGGAATATATGCTTCGCATAATGGGTTTTGGTCTCAAATGGAAGGCTTGGATGCGAGCGTGTGTAAGGTCCGTCAGATCTTCAGTGCTCATAAATGAGTCCCCCCATGGCTTTTTTAGGAGCTCTCGTGGCCTACGCCAAGGGGACCCGCTATCTCCTATTATGTTCATCATTGTTTCGGAAGCCTTGAGTAGGATGATCCAGAAGGCCTCGCCCTTGGTATGGGAAGGTTTCACCATCAGTGATGGAAACCTACACATCTCCCATCTTCAGTTCGCAAAACACTTTGTTATTCTGCGAAGCGTCTTGCTCAACCCTGGTCCGATGTCTCTTTCATTGTTTCGAGGCAGTTTCGGGCTCGAGTATAAATTTGGGAAGAGTGTGATGTACGGCGTGGGTGAGGTGCCTAATCTCGAGGAGTTGGCAGCCTACTTAGGGTGTCGGAGAGGGATTTTTCTGACGTCATATCTAGGTCTTCCCTTGGGAGCCCCATTCAAAGCTAAGTTAGTCTGGGACCCGGTCATTACCAGATTCTCAAAGCGACTACAAGGCTGGAAGTCCCGCTTTCTCTCCAAAGGAGGGAAGCTGACTTTGATAAAGAGCACCTTGTGTAGCTTACTAACATATTTTTTTTCCCTGTTCACCATTCCTGCTTCGATTGCGTCCTCAATTGAAAAACTCTAACGGGACTTTCTTTGGAATGATAAGGTGGACATCCGACCTAGTGGATTGGAAAACCATTTCCTTCCCTAAGATCAGTGGTGGGCTGAACATTCCGCCCTTGTCAAAGGTAAACAAAGCCCTCTTGGGGAAGTGGTTATGGCGGTTCGGTGAGGAGGAGGGGAGTCTGTGGAGGGAGGTGGTAGTAGCCAGGCATGGGTTAGTCAATAGGTAGCGCTCTAAGATAGGGCAGGGTCCTATGGGAGTCGGGGTCTTGAAGCCTATGTTGCATGTCTGGGAGGAGTTTTCCTCTCACACTCGTCTTTAGGTGGGCAACTAGGAACAAGTTAATTTCTAGAATGACTGCTTGTGTGGTCAGGCCACTCTTCGCTAGTCGTTCAGTAGCCTCTTCCTCCTTGCGTCCAACAAAAAAGCCACTATAGCAGAGTATTGGGATTGACAGGGAGGGGTTTTGGTTTGGGCACCCAAACTCAGACGGAATCTTTTTGATTGGGAGGTGCTGGATCTTCAAGGACTTCTGGCCTATGCATTGCATGTCATCCCATCTTTTACCACCAGGGATAGTCATGTTTGGTCCTTAGACAACAAGGGGAGGTTCTCTGTGAGATCCTTTTTGCGAGTGTTGCATCCTACACATTTGCTACATTTTCCTCATCAGGCTGTATGGTTCCCGATGCTTTCATCAAAGGTATCTTTCTTCTTATGGACTGTGGTCTTAGATAAAATTCTGATTAGCGATCACCTCATGCGTAGAGGTTGGGCTCTAGCAAATAGATGTTACATGTGCCTTTTAGAAGAGGAGACCGTGGATCACCTATTGCTGCTTTGCCTGGTGGAGAGAGAGGTTTGGTCCTATTTCCTTGCACACTTAGAGATCCCTTGGATCTTTCCTGGCTCCTTCCAAAGCTTCTTATCTTGTTGGTTGTCAGTGGTGTTTCTGTCGCCAACAGGGACAGTGTGGCCTCTCCTTCCAAGGGCAATTGCTTGGTTCCTTTGGAATGAGCAAAATAGGCGAGTATTCGAGGGCTCTTCCGGGTCGACTTCCCGTATCCAGGTTCGGGTGCGGCATCTTGTATCAGTCTGGGGCTCAGCGCGGGGAGCTAAAGGGGACCCGTGGGGGAACACCTTCGCACTATGATTGTTGTCTTTGCTATTGTATCACTTTGCCTGGTTCGGTTTGTTTTTTTGTTTGCCTTTCATCTTAGTTCACTATTTGTGAACCTTGCACTATATGCTCTCCTCTTCTAATACATTGTACTGCCATTTACCGATCAAAAAAAAATTGAATCAACTCTAGCCTCTTAGGATTTTATTACGACTCAATTTGGATTTAAAAACTATGGCCTTGACCTGTGTTGGATTCCAATTTCATCTCAGTGTATATGCAACATTAGTTCTGAGGGCTAATGAATGAAAAGATTTTATGGAAACAGTCATTGGTCATTTGGATGGATTAAACATATTATATTCCTCTCTTGAGTCTGGACATACACCTTGAGATGGGACAGCTTGAGAAGGGATGAATCAGTTTGGTGTCACTGTCATGATTCATGGTGACTTCATCATCTCAAGGTGATTGTCCTATTGGATGATCTAAATAACAAGATGACCACTTTATGGATCTTCCTTTTTTTTTGGTTGACACTTTATGGATCTACTGGACATATGGCATATACTTTGTTGTGGGCAATGAACAGGGTAACTCATTGACAAGAAATGGTGTAGGTAGGCAATCTCTTTGCACAGGGAATCCAATTCCTTGTTTCCATCCTCAATAACTTCACTGCACAAGCCCAAAAAAATAAAAAAATAAAAAATAAAAAAAAAATTGGAGAAAAGAGGTTTGGAGGAGAAGCATGAGGAGGAACAATATAGAAGAGTGAGAAATGCAAATAAGATCCCATTGACCACTTTTTCTTTTCATAAAAGCATAGTTGTAGGGAAGCTATGTATTGGGTGGGCTGCTTGCGTCTTAAGAAACAAGTTTCCTAATTCCTAGACTTGCTTCCTAGGAAGCTCACTTCCATCATTCCCCATTGAATGGTCAAAGGGGGCTATGTATGTGGGAACTAAAGTGAATTGGGATGTTCTATATCTCATTACTCGCTTCCTAAAGATTTTTTGAGTCTCGCTTCCCAATTTGAGCTTTTTCTTTGCTTCTCGCTTTAAACTAAAGGGGGGAGGGATTAAGAATTGTACAATCTTTACATGAAACCCAAATTGGAATCCATCTTAAATAACTAAGTAATGAAAGATTTAAGTTTTATTTGAAAAATTAGTGACTAATGACTTGCGGCGTTGAAAGGGCCTTAGAAAAAATGAGAAGGCAATTAATTTCACTATTCTCAGTCAGGTGAGTCAGCTGATTCAGTTTCCATGATCAGTGGAATGGTTTTTTTTTTGATCGGTAATGATCAACGGAATTGTTGTTAGCTAACACAACCGATGATCGGAACCTTGATTTGTAGTTTTTAGTGCACAACTGAAACAGGTATGTTTCTGGGAGTACTCAAAGGAGTGGAATCTGTATTTCTTTTTGGAGGATGATGTGCCTCCAATACTTGTGTACTCTAATTGTAAAAGCTCATACTCTTTTTGATTTGTGTGGCTCCAGCATTTATTAATCATATCATATTATCCTTTTGGGTATAGTAGCTGAGAGAAGCAGTGGGCGTGGTGGGCCCCACTTCCATCAAAATGGAGCAACAATTAATTTGTTGAGGGGACCCATCTTATGGTTCTTTGAGTCTGATATGTGATCTGATATTTGCGAAAGTGAGCAATCTTAGGACGGAATTTCTCATATTGGGAGTGCCCAATTTTACTAGTTGTTGGGAAGCTATGCACATGGCGGGAAGCTCACCTCCCAGGAAGCTCGCTTCCATCACATACATTTAGTGGTCAAAGAGGGTTATGCACG
Organism: Tetracentron sinense; assembly: GCA_015143295.1. Classification (NCBI taxonomy): domain Eukaryota; kingdom Viridiplantae; phylum Streptophyta; class Magnoliopsida; order Trochodendrales; family Trochodendraceae; genus Tetracentron; species Tetracentron sinense. Next base: position 9,474,198 of record CM026568.1, read on the forward strand.
TAGGACATGATATGATAGACCTGACCCTACAGCCTAGGTTGTATACCTTCTGCAATTATCATTGGATTGGAACCTAAAGCGCCTAATTTCCACACATCTCAGGTATGACTGCCCATACCAACCATAATTGGAATGAGGCTCCCATATCTCATGATTCTCATTTCTCTCTTCTTGTTTCTTAAATATTCTTTGAGTGTCGCTTCCCGTTTCTCTTTTCGCTTCGCTCTGGCTTTTATTTCTTTGCATTCTTGCTTTGGTAACTATTGTTTTACTGCACTACTCTTTTTTGTAAATACCAATTGACTAACCTTCTTTGCTCTGCCCTATTAATCATAGATTGTTTTTATTCATGCACACATTGACCCTTTTATTTATCAGAGGACATGCTTTGGAAATATAGTTTTGTGACCTCATTTTTTTGCGATCCAGGTGTTCTGTTTTCATTATGCATATTTTTTGTGACCTCACTTTTTCGCAATCCATTTGTTCAATTTTCATTATCCAATCATCACTTTGCCTGATTAATGAGATGAATCCTTTTTTTTTTTGTTTATTTTATATTTGCTTTAAGAATATCGATCCTTCTTTGTTGCAGATTCTAGGTTTACACAGCAAGAGCTTCCTGCTTGCAAACCAATTCTAACCCCAGGATGGGTAAGTTTGGAATATATCTATGGTGAATATTGGCTTAAAAACAGTCTAGACATACAATTCTGTGCTGGTCTGAAGTTTATCATTCAATAATCTGCCTTGTTATTGTTTCAGGTCATTACAACATTCATATTCATTGGCATCGTCTTTATCCCAATCGGCCTTGCTTCCTTGTTTGCATCAGAACGTGTAATATATTCCAATCTGTCTCAATTGCTCACTTAGATTGGCATCTGTTTACAGTTTATATTTATTAATCATGAAGCTTAGAGTTTTCTTGACATGCAGGTGGTGGAAATTGTGGACCGCTATGATAAACATTGCGTTCCTGCAAATTATAGCAAGAATATGCTTGAATATATCCAAAGTGGTGAAACTAACAAGACCTGTACTAGGAGTTTGATTGTGAGTCCAATTCCTCTCACTCCTGGTTTTTTTGAGGGCTTTCTTTAGTGTTTCCTTTTACTAAATGTATTTCTAAATTACTCTAAACAATATTTCCTTTCTCAAAAGATGCATTAACTGTTTGTTTCAGGTTCCAAAGCACATGAAAAGTCCTGTATATGTTTATTATCAACTTGATAACTTCTACCAGAACCATCGTCGGTATGTAAAATTCATATGAAAACCAGTGTTTTTTACCCATACATATAGAATATTTTTAAATGCATTAGGTTAATTCTCTTCTTATCAAGGTTTTAAAATACAGTTTTCGGTTGCATAACGGTCTCTGCCGAAACCATTACCAACTGGATGTTACGGTCCGGAAAGTAACGGTCGTCTTTCTTTAAGTCGTTTATACTAAAACAACCCTATTTTAAGTCATTTTTAGTAAAAAAAAGCCCTTTGTTATGTACTGAAAATGACCTATTTAATTTTTTTTTATAATAAAAGCAACCTATTTTAAACATTACATAACAGTGTAACTGACGAGTCCTACATATAGAGGTATTTTGTAGGTAATAGCGAATGTAATGCTTCATACTCTACTGAAACCGTTACAATGTAACGGTCTGCAAAATTTAAAACCATGTTTTTCTTCATTAAAATGGTTGAATAAGAATTAGATGGTATGGTTGATATATCGATCAAGAAAAAAACTGTTGGTATCTGAATTACTTCAGTCTTCTTGGTAATTGAGAGATGAGTTCTATATAACTTGTGGCATGGATATTAAAACTACAACTTGATGGTGAAATACAATTATTTTTAAACATAATTCTTTATTTTTTAGAATGCAAAATTACAAAAATATGATTTGATAAAAATTATATTATTTAATATTAGACATGAATGACTTTTCTAATGTTAAATAATAATTATCATTCGATCAACCGCCTCTACCCTAATCAGATTAAATTATTTTCATTATCACATCATTGCTATAAATGAAAACAAAATAAAATTTATATACGGATCTTGTTTAATTAATTTTAATATAAAAATAAAAGAATTTTAAAAACAAGGATTCGTTGATGGATCTAGTAAAGCACCATAGATTGATCATGTTTTTCATTCAAGCCCACATCGTTACTATTTTAATATATTTCTATTTTTCATATGTTTAATTTTTTATAATTCTTAATATAAAAATATTTGACAATTGTTTTTTTGAAAATTATTATTAGCTTGGGGTTTCGATATATCACCCTTATAACAATTATAGATATTTGTATAAAAGCTTAAACAAGTGGTATTAGTGCAATTGAGATTAAATATATTATATTTTTTTAAAAGAAACTTCAATCTTCTGGTTCGAGGTCGTAGATTCATAGTTTTTGCCAAAAATCCCTAGATTTATGACATAAAAATTTTTCATACCATTTGATGAAGAGATAAAAAAAAAGAAAAAAAAGAATCTAAAACATACCTTCCGAAATAGTACTTTTCCCCCTTCAATTTGATCACTGCAGATATCTAATTTGTTCTTTGATCAAAACATCAAAGTGGAATGGCTGCTTCTACAGGTTTAAGGATTGGTTTTGGTGGTTTTAGCAAGGAGAATGGGAAAGTTGATTTTGAGATCCTTAACCCATTTTATATCTCACAAACCAATACACAAGCATATTGGCTGTATTGATACCGGTTGATCAATACACTCGAAACCCTACCAAAACCATGCAATTTTGGCATTGCAGTAGAGTTCCGTACCGATAGGGGCAAATACTGATACACATTGACCGTAACATATCGAATTCTGTTGATATTTTAAACCATACATGTAAGCCACATATATCATCTTAAAAATCCTATGGATTTGTATAAAGTGTCCAATGGAGAAGATCAAGAAGTTTAACATTTGAAGTACTAGCTGTTTCCTTTGTAGATAAAATTTGAAACAAACTAGCAACGTATAAATATGAACTAGACTGCTTATTCACAGACTCATTTTGTGTATGGGTTTTCGAACTAAAAATCTAGTTTAAGCTTCCCATAAACAAATTACTGATTTGGAGACTATACTAATACCATTAACAAATTCAATCACTAACAAAATGTGTCTCCATCAATCCACATGGGACCCAAAGACTGTTCAATCTTTTCTAGTTTGGTGTTCTACTCAAGGTTGTTACATCGTAATCGAATTGTAAATTTGTTTTAGGACCAATTTGATTCAAATCGTAAATCGTAAGATTCAATCCATTTTTTGAAAAATTATTTAAAAATACAAAAAAAATTACTTAATAAAAAAACATAGAATAATCTATTATCCAAAAGAATTAATTCATATCTATTGATAAAAGAAAGTGATGAGCATTTCATTGCATACAATATAAAAAACGTGAATGAACTTTATAAAATTAAAAAACAGAACCCAATATCAATAAAGATAAATCAACAAAAGTAAACTCATATGATCAAGTATCAAAAGACTTGTACAATTAAAAAGACTAATAAAATAAACTGTCAAGTTTCTCAAAATCCAACTCCATCTTTCTTCTTCCTCTTTTTTTTGTTTTCCCGTTTCACAACATGTGAACAATAGAGAGAAAACCCAAACAAGGGTTTTGGCATGTCTATAACAGGGGGTTTCTTCTTAAAAGACATAAAGTACCTTTAAAAAATCAAAAGAATAAAAAATATTTTTTAAGTATTGGTCCTTAAAAGGGGTTCCGTGTTTGAATCGCCTGAATTGTACGATTTGAATTGCAAATCAAATGAGATTTACCCAATTAAGATTTCCACCTCCGTTTTGAATCGTTTTGCTTGGGATTCGAATCGAATCGTAGGATTTGAATCGCTAATCACAAGGATTTAACTACCATGGCTCTACTCACTCTGTATATTTGGGCTCAACTGGACCTATGGCCTTACTAACATGGATTCCACTTTTCTCTAATTTCCAAGAGATTTTAAAAGTTAACATTTTCAAGAACAAAAGTGGTCTAAAAGTTGGATACTCTAGTCCTGAATGTAGAGAACTCAGAAAACATTGTATACTAATTCTCCTCTTAATTAATGGAATTTTCATAAAAGTACAGTTACCCAATAAAATCACTACAGAGAGAGAGAGAGAGAGTGTGGGTGCATTGGCTGTGTGCCGTGGGAGGGTGTATGTGTGGGGTGTGTGAGTATGTGTGATTGTGTGTTACTAAATAAAATAAAATCACTACATCATCCTGTCATACTCTGCTTAATTCTTCTGGAAAAATCTGAATATTCCTCTCCCTGGCTTGTGATTACTCGTTTCCAGATATGTTAAAAGCAGAAGTGACAAACAATTGCAGAGCAAGGCAAGCGAAAGAGACACGAGTTCCTGTAGTCCTGAAGGCACCACCTCGAATGGGTCTGCAATTGTTCCTTGTGGTCTTATTGCTTGGAGTTTGTTCAACGATACGTACGGATTTTCAGTTAAGAACAAGGTCTTGGATGTCAGCAAAAAGAATATAGCCTGGAAAAGTGACCAAGACCATAAGTTTGGATCTGATGTCTATCCTAAAAATTTCCAGAGTGGAAGCTTGATCGGCGGTGCCAAACTTAATGCCAGCATACCTGTAAAATGCCATCTTTATTTGCATTCTACCTTTTTTTTTTTTCTTTCTTTATCTTTTTCTTTCCGGTTCTTTCTCTTTCCTTTCTTTCTTTTGCTTCCTTTTCATAACCTTTTATTTGGGTTTTCATGCTGCATGTAACAGTTGAGGGAGCAAGAGGATCTTATTGTTTGGATGCGAACAGCGGCACTGCCAACTTTCAGAAAGCTATATGGGAAGATAGATGTGGATCTTGAAGCAAACGAGAAGATAACAGTGGTAATACAGAACAACTATAACACTTACAGTTTCGGTGGCAAAAAGAAATTGGTTCTTTCAACTACAAGTTGGATTGGTGGAAAAAATGATTTCCTAGGCATAGCATATCTTACAGTTGGCGGACTGTGCCTGTTCTTGGCCATAAGCTTCATACTTGTCTACGTAATCAAACCAAGGTGAGTGAAAGGCTTGATTACTCTCTATGACCAAATATAGTTTCCCTTAATCATGCCTGCAAAATTACTGTTCTAGAGTTTAGAGAATATTAGAGAGGACTCTATCCTTGGTCTTTAGAAATGATTGGAAAGCAAGCCAAAATTTTCATTGATCAAATACAGTTTTCCTTTCATCCCTTTCCTTTTTTTTTTCTTTTTTCTTTTTACTTCTATTTCAAATGAAAAATTCTACTAGTCAAACCATTTTAATGTTCATTTTGTAATTCCCTTTAGAACTCACTAAAGTTTCTCTTTTATGCTACTTCCATTTTTTGGCTGTTTTTAGTCTTAAATTTTTTGTTTGGATCAAGGTTTTAAATAACGGTTTTGGCAACAGTAACGATTTGGGCCGAATTCGTTACATAACGGTGAAATTGTTATGTAAGGACCGTTATGGTCCTTGACTGTAATGGTCGCCCGATTTTTATCTTAAAAAATAAAAAATAAAAAAATGTAAAATTTTGAGAAAAGAGTTTTCATTGTTATATAAACACATTTCAATCATTAAATGCATTTAAAGATAGAAATAACTGAGCACCAAGTTTAACAAATACTAGCTATTTATTTTATCAGTTAATGTCCATAATAAATATCAAGTATTCAAGTTATCAAGTACATTATCACATTAGGCTATTAGAGATACTAAATTAAATAATAATGTAATAAAACTTATTAAGACTACAAGTTATGTAAAGCCACATGGAATTATGAGCCAGCTTGTGAGTATCATCCTCATCTCCATTGTTGCGAGGTCTAGCATTTGAGTGATGGTAATGATACTCATAGTGCTGAGCCTGTTCATTTGTAAATAGACCACCAAGATAATCAAGAACAGGCTTCTGTGAGTGCAAGCTTGATGATTTTGTCTTTGACCCATATCCATAGTGATGATGCTGAGGTTGCCCATATCCATGAGATCTATTCTGGTGTGGGGGTGGGGGTGGGGGTGGGGGTGGGTGTCCGTAATCATAAGATCCATACTGGGGTGGTGGTGGGTGTTTGTAACCATAAAATATATAATAGGACGCCGGTTGCCCATATCCTCCAAACTGATGTCCTCCTGTCTTATATCCATATCTCTGCATATAATCGGAAGGTGTAAAATAATCAGTCAACTCTTCCCTCTCCCTATGGTCAGTCGAATGCTCATCTGTCGGCTCGCTCCAATACCCCATTCAACGTCTCGTCCCTTACCAACCACTGTCATATACATGTACAAGTATATCCTCATGTCCATGATCAGGTCTTTTATCTCCACTATTAATGCTACTTGACGAAGAACACTCATCTGTGCTCGATTCTTCCTCATCTTGTGCAACTTATTTCCCTTTATCCTTTTTACATTTAGTCTCTGAGGTGACTGGGAGATATCTGCTACTGTGATGGGACTGTTGTGGGTGAGAAGAGTGAATAAAGTGAACAATTGGGAAAACAATAGGTATTTGAACCCTAGGATGCTCGGCCGTTATGTAATGGTCAACTAAACCGTTACGTAAAAAAAAACCTTTTTTATGCACCGCATAACATAACGGCAATCCTTAGTGAAACTGTTACATAGTGGTGCCAGTGTTTTATTAAACTATGGTTTGTATAAGTCTTAAATTCGGTATTTTTTCAGTTACAAAAAGGTCGACTTGCATCAAATCGGAAGAACTATCCTCCTTCTGTTCAGTACATATATTAACACATTAGGGATTCAGACCCAACATTTGGACATATATCTAAGGCATAAACTGACATGTCAACATCTAATTTATAATTCTTTATTTGGACCATTAGATATTTCTTGACTGACCAGAAGAATGATAGATCAGGTGCCACCCGGGGGGGAGGGGGGCATAAAAACGACCATAAAACAAAACCTAGTGATATTTTAGGCTAGAAAGAGGAGGTGTGATTTATCTGTGTAGATGGTTGAGAAGCTTACTCCTTTTCCTTTTTCTGACTTTGGCTTGTGAATGAATTTTAACTAGCTATGCATAATTTCACCAACCCTTACTCCCAGCCCCCTCTACCAACCATTTGTCCATTCTGCAATGGTTAAGGCACTCACTTACAAAAAAATGGACAGGCGGTTGGTAAGAGGTGAGAGTAGGGCTAGCATTCCTCTTTGGCTCACATATGGGAACTGAGTGACAGACCTACCTCTAAAGATCCGGCATTTCTTCACGTGTTAAATTATTTTGTACTTATAAATCTCATTATACACTATTAGGTTGTACAGTTATCTGAAGTAAATTGAAGTATGTATCCTTGGTGTAGACAATACACTTTTGAAGGCTTAAAATAGGAATTTACACATTATGATGCTCTTTACATTTTGTTGTTTATTATTAATTTTACAATAACTGAGCTTGAGGTGGGCTTATCTGCAGGCCACTAGGGGATCCGTCCTTTCTGTCGTGGAACAGAAATCCGGCTGGACATTTGAATTACGGATCCTAAAACTCATATTACACGCAACCTTGCCACTCTCTGTTGGACAGGGGCCTTTCACCATGAGGTTGATGTGTTCAATCACTTGTGTTTAAGACTTCCAACTGGAGTGTATATAAAATACCGAAGATTTTGGATTCATTAGCTGCAGTAGTGTTATTGTGTTTCTCTTAATGATATGGTCAATTTGGAACCAGACTGAATATTTTGAAATCTATATATATTTTTTTTCAATTTTCTATGTTCTTGAAACTTGACGCTTAAGAGCATAAAAGCTAGTCGAACTTTTGATTATATTCCTGCTCCTGAAGACCTTTTTAGTGTATGACGGGGAAGTGTTGTACCGCTTTTATGTCTGTTGATTTGTAGGAAACATTCCCCAAGATTTGTGTCTACAACCAACTGACGATGATAGTGTGGACTGCACTATTTCCACAGAAGCGACCATTGCTGTACTACTGCAGGTAGGTCCCTAGTGTAAGGCTCTACACAGGTTCTTTTCCTGCTGCACATTGCTAACACCAAATGCTTATTATGCCATTTTTTTCATCTAGTGTCATAAATCAGGCAGGGTTCCTTTGAATCCACAAGTACTGGCAGAGGACCAAGAAATTACTCGCCCCGTACATTAGGAGGTACAATGAAATGGCAATTAATTTTATCCTAGTAACAATAAAAAGGGTGTTTGACATTTTCCTGATTTAATTGTTGAAAAGTGATAATGAAAGATGATCCAATGATTGAATGATTTAGATTGATATTTATAATAAATATTTTAGTTGTAGTCTAATATTTAAATATTTACTTTTAATTGATTTTTTGTATTACCAAATTTAGTTAACAATTTGTATTTTATTATCCACTTGTTAGAGTAATATTCTATATTCATAAAATATGGGTAAATATTTTCTACTGTGCTAATGGGGAAGGTAAACTTGTCAGGCACTTCAAAAAATAAGGTCTTGGTCAAATCTCCATACCATGTATTCGAATCATGGCCGGTACATTAAAAATTTTCCTCTCCCATCTGGAAACACAAATGGAGGCTCCCATTCTAGTTTTCTTTGGAAATTTGCCAATGAAAAGCAAAAGGCTAAAGAAGGGGAAACAAAAATTTGCCTCATTCGAAGAGTGGTGGAATTTCTGGTTTCAAAGAGTCAGTCCATGGTTACTCCCAAATCCTTTAATTCAAATAATTATTAGTCTTAAGATTTGAGTTGATGTTGCTTTAGAAAACAACAAAATAAGCAAAGCCAAATTCGCGAAGCCAATTCTAATTATTAGAGGGTTAGGGTTGGAAAGTATATTTAGGAGTAGTTGTAGAATGATTCGTGTATACGCTCTTTTAGAGCCAGACCGGAATCCACATGAAGTTATTGCCTCCGTCGGACAAGCATCATTGCACCAAGCAGCTGTGACGATTGAATCGAGCTTGTTGAAGTGTCGGGGTAAGGATTATGCCTCTAGGTAAGAATCACCGGATCATTCGGTTAATGTGAAATTATGAAAGATCCAAAGAGGATGATGAATCCTAGGTAACGTTCAAAATATTCAAGATCAATTAATGAACAAGATGATTTTTTTTTGGTTCAATGTAGGGGGTGGGAGGCAAAGCCAATAAAAAAATTACAGTTAACAGATTCTAGGGGTGGTAGCCCCTAGAATTTATAAGCAAAAACTTGTTTACATAATTTATCTTGTTTACATAATTTATAAGCAAAAACTTGATTGTCAAGGGGGGATCCGCTAAAATCTTCCAGCCAAGGGGAAGAAGCCAATCCGCCGAGAAATTTCTTTCCCTGTATACATGCACCAACCGGCATACCCTTCTGACTGAGCATTGATTAAAGGGCCACGAGGATCACAAATCGTGGCTTACTTCTTCATAATCAAAGCTGCAGATTTGACAATTACCTGTCAGCTGTAACCCACATTCCAAGACAATGCAAGACCAAGATAGATGGCCCATATTTCAGCCATAGTCACAGAGCAAATGCCAATATTATGTGCAAAACCTTTCAACCAGATTCATCTCTAAGCAGACCTCCTCCACTGGCCCAGGTTGCCCCTAGAACACCCAGCCGTATTTAACTTGACCCATCCCAAGGGAGGGGGAATCCAATGAATATAAACATATTTGGACTTTTTCAAAGGGTCTAAATCCAAGGAGTCCTCCACTTCCTTAACTTGGTTTAAAATTAGAGCTCTCAAGGTATTAGGGAGGGTGAAATAACAAATTCCTCCAACGCCATAAAGCCCAAGTAGCTTGGCTGAAGATAAGCTGCCAATGAGTGACGGAGCCATTGCCCATTGGCTTCCCATAAAAACTGTAATCAATCCAATCTACTAGCCCAAACGAGAAAAAGAGCTGTTGGGCAGAGATTTCAACCAAACCCCTTGCACAATCTCTCAACACGTTTAGAATGTCCTCAAGCATGACATCATGAGGCAACTGTGCTAAGAGAAACATTGCCAATCCATACATGAGTCCAAAATTAAATTGTCCTACCATTGCCCAACACCCAACTAAGGCCATGCTTCAGCAGCTCCTGTCCCTTGATAATGCTCCTCCAAGTCTAAGAGGACGGAGCATTGGTCTGACAATCAAGAAAGTTTGAATTCATTAAATACTTCCCCTTAATAACTTGCACCCACAATGTCTCCTGCTCGGTCATGATTTTCCAGCCCACTTGCTTTAGTTACATATTCAAATTAAGAAAATGAAGGAAATTTTGAAAACAAGAAAGAAAAAAAATCCAGGTTCTTCATATAGCATCATTGGCAAGCTACAATTATGGGCTCCATTGGAGTAGAACTATCTCTATCACAGATTTTAGGACCAATGCTTATAACCCCCCTTCTTCCTGTGTTATGAGAACAAAACATGGGTTGCATAAATTTAGCAATATACAGGAAAAAATCTTTTTGTTTATGTATCCACTACAAAGAGAGCGAAACCCACCTTTGTGAGGTTCCTCAAGTCTGTTGCGGTGTAGTTTCCTGTAGGAAAGAAGGCCTCAAGTAGATATGCTAAAACCAATTGAGGCTGGGAGATGGCATCAGCATTCGCATAAACAGAAACAAGAATTTTGAGTATTCCATGGAAATGGTGATTATAGACCTGCATTACACTATGACGCATTGACATTGATGATTGAAGGATATCTTATCGAGGGTGGTAGAGTTTTGGATTCTCTTATCATATCTCCATAAGCTGTGGTTTGTGAGAAACGCAAAACAAGAGTGATCTTCAACATTGATGTTTTGCAGAAATGTAGAGAGGGTGTAGCCAACCGGGTCAGAAGTATAAGTTTCATCAATCACTACATCCAGTCTGCAGGAAGAAACTGAGTAAAATGAGAGCAAGACTGAAATAATTGATGGGAAAAAATCATATCCCACCTAGATTTATAAAAAAAAAAAAAAAAAAAACCAAAGATTTTTCTCCATTAGCGATTTGCAATATTCAAATCTTGAGCAAGTCTAGACAGGCTATGAAGGGAGGCTAATACTATTAAGTGAGATAATATATGAAGGCATTCAAAGATTTTTCAGATTAGGGCAACTTACACATAGGATGGCACGTAAGTCATCCAGGTCATCAGGAATCAAAACATTATAGATATTTTTGTTGATGGAGTCATCAACATTCTCCCCGCTTGCATCTTCCACATACTGCTCCCATTGTTTTTGGATACATAAAAAAGGAGATAGACACAAAGTGGGATAAGAATAAATCAGCAATGCAATTCATCCATTGATGAACATAATCCAAATTATAGAGCTACAACACAATTCATAGTTACACCTTTCGTTAGGCAAGATCTTAATGTCTCCATCCTATGCTTGACTTCTGATAGACTGAGTTCAAATATCCTAATGGGAGCTTATGATGTATATGTTATCCAAAATCTGTATTCAAGTAATTCTGAAATTATATTTTACCGAAATGAAGCTTGCAATAACCCGTTGATGACGGCGATGTATTATGACCTGTAGAATAATCACAACAGCAGAATTTTATCCGTGTTAGAAGAGCGAGGCGCGTGTTATACACGCTGTCCTTAAGGTGAAAATCGCCTCCTATAGGTTCTTCTCGACCCGTAATGCTCTTAGGATTAGTGGCGGTCACCCCCAGGATACAACGATCTATTCCAGTGACAAGGGAGCAATTCCTTCCACTGGTCTCAGCGAACTCGACTGTGTAAAACGGAATCTCTCAAACCAGAACAGCAATGTAAAACAGTATTTGTTTTCTGTATATTTCTATAGAGTAGTAGACTCTTTAAATAGAAGAAAAACCCAGAAGAGAAACTCTCCAAAACCAAAACGAAAATTAGTATTAAAGAGTACTAAATACTAATTAAGTAATACGGATTTAATAAAATTACAACGGTAATAAAACGGTAACATTATATTAACTCTATGAAGTCCAAGAGACAAAAAGGAAAGAGAGTAAAAAGAAATTTTTTTTTAAAAATAAAAATAAAAAAATTCCAAGGACCCGCGCGCGCGACCCGACCCGGCCCGGCTCGGCCGGCCGGTCGGTCGCGCGTGTGTGTGTCTTGATATATTGCGCACGGGACGCGACCCGCAACGCGTCGCGCATGAAGGGTTTTCAGCCCGGCTCGCCAAATTCCCATTGAAACTCATTTGGCCTCCCCTTGGGCCTCACACATGCGCGAGGGCCTAGCCCACTCTCTTGCTATTACACATAAAAGAAAGAGTTTGATATTATAAAGAACATAACAATTTTCTAACTACCCGATGTGAGACTAAAACTAAAGCAAAAAATTTTGTTTTACACCAACACACTCCACCCCATAAAGCTAAAGCTGACATACTGTTTTATTTATTTATTTTTTATTGTTTTATCCAACAGTATAGCCTTGGTTCAACACCTTTATCCAATGCTTTCATAACCGAACCGGTGGTTGAACCGGCTGGGTGGTCAGTTCCTGTTTCGACCGATTCAACCAGTCCGGTTTGACCGTGTCCTTTTATTATTAAAAATTTATTTTTCCACTTTTACCAATTTTTATCGCCAGTTCCCGGTTCTTAGGTTGGTTTTGAAAAGGGTCCGGTTTTGGAGATTTTAGGGACTGGTTGACTAGCCGGTTCCCAGTTTTACCCGTTCAACCGGCCGATCCAGTTTTCAAAACATTGCCCTTAACCAATAGGGCTTCGAAAAATAAAATGCAAGCAGATTACCTATCTATAACAGAGAAAGTTAAAAGAAAAAAAAACAAATCTGCTAGAAGTGAAGACCTTTCATCTCTACCTGTCCCTCTAACTCATATGGCTAAGGTTCATTTGACGGAGGTCCTAGGGTCAAGTCATACAAAGGGAGTTTCCTTTAGATGTTGCTAGCAGGAGGCCGACACACCATTTATCTAATGACCCAACTTCTGATTATCAGAAATTGTGTTGCTAGTACCTAAATATGGAACATGTATGAGTTAAGACTATATATATATATAATGGAAGGTATGACCCTAAGAGACCATAAGGATTGAGACTTCATATACATAGTGGAAGGTGTGACCCTAAGAGATCCTAAGAAATTAGACTTCAGATCACAATATTGATCAATCGGGACAGAATTTCTAAAATATGATATTAACAGAAATGACCCATCTAATGTAGAGAAGGGTTTGGAAAGATTAAAAAAATAATAATAATAAATATTTTTTTTATTACTAATTATGATTAGTGAATAATTAGTTGATTAAGTAGCGATTAAGATGGTAATTATCTTCTAATTTGCGATTAAGGGTTTAACTATAATAAATGTTAAGAGGGATGGTTAATTTGTAAATAAGGTAAGTTAAAATTACAATTAGTAAGTAATTTATTAAATAATTAGGGTTTAAAGGAGTTACTTATAACTAATTTATAAACTAATGACTTAAGTATAATAAAGGTTAAGTTTAGGGGTGAGTTTGTAGATATAGAGAATGAAGTCATGTGCTGGGTGATGAACCAACACACGTGGATTCCACTATCTGTATTCTGTAGACATAAAATCACTTGTTCTGTGAACAGTGAACAGTAAACACATAACAGAAGACTACGTACATCAGAAGAAGAAGAAAGAAAGAAAGGGAAGGGAAAGAAGGGAAGGGAAAGAAAACATTGTTGGTGTAAGACTTTCAAATGTCTACAATTTTCTCACATATGTTACATAACCACTCCATAAAACCACCGAATTTTTGTGCTAATTGTGTCACCCTCATGACATGGATGATACTTTTGGTGGCCATTATTGAGAAGAACAAAGTGAAAGACTTAACCCCCCAAATATTTGTCCACCTTGGTGTTGGTTGCCCTTGACAAAAACTTCATGCAGATGGGTGGCTTAACGCCAGCCAATGCTAGGACTGATGCAGGTAGAGTCCATATTCCGTCCCCACAAATCAGACCGGAGGCGACGGCGGGGCCAAATGCCTTGGCCTTAGCCTTATCAATCTTCTCCCATACAAACAATATCAAGCTACCGAGGCACATATCGATCGTGAAAAATGATCCCAAATAAAAGGGGATGGCCATTGCCATGGGCAGAGGAATAAAACTTGCCACCTTTTTTCCCACAATATCTTTGACTGCGTTGATTAGAATGGCAGCAGCAAAGAACACATAGCCGAGCGTGAGGCAATGCTTTGGAAGGGATGAGAAACCTTCGACCCCAAGAATGGCCATGCTACGAAAGATGAGTGCATTTGGAGCTGGGTATTCCGACCCTGTAATCCCAAGATCGTCGAAGGCATTGAAGAATACCCAGAAGACACAAGGCGCGATAACACAGCCCATTGCAGTCCCAATGACTTGGCTCACAAACATGGACCCGGGTGAGGCAAGAGTCAGGTACCCCGTCTTGAAGTCTTGCATGAGGTCCGACGCCGTCGACACAATGTTCATCATGACACCACATGCAGCTAGGCCGGCAAGCACCCCGCCGTTGGAGGCCCCGGCCCACACCCCAATGGTGAAGATGGCTAGCTTCCCATAAGTGGAGGGGAGGGACCAGTCAGTGAGACCACAACCGTAGGCATTGCAAAAGGCAAGGACTGGTGAGAAGATGTAGAGGACCAGGACATGGTACCATCTGAGCTGGGTGAAGATGTGTGGGATAGTTGCGATGGAGATGGCCGCCAACAATGTGTAGCCGGCAACCGCGACCCACGTCGGGATTTGGTCTTTCAGAAAGAGTTGGGTCCTACGCTGGTCGTCTTTTGAGAGTGATGTGGGAATGTGATTAGCCGGACGATCAGAAGTCGGGAGTACAATTGTAGAATCTTTGTAGCGGATTTGATAAATCAAACCGAGGACGGTTTGGATCATAACCTTGATGAAGTTGTAGAGGCCATCACCTAGGATCATGGCAATGGCAATGAAGACCTGTAGATAAACATCGATAAAATTGTTAATACGGGATGAAAGATGGCTAAACAGATGACCATTGTGCACATCTATGGCTCACTGCTATTGAGTATTGTGGTGTTTGGTTTATCATCATCCAATTACAACAAGTGGATCAGGCTCCAATACAGATGAACCCTTTTGTTTGCATCAAGAACAGAATGACAGCCCTGAATTCTAAAGACAAACTGCAATGCTAGTTGATTCATCAGTTAGAGTCCTCATATACCCATCTGAGTGAAGAGGGATTTGATGACATGATGAGGCATTTGCAGGTAATGGCTTCAACATCTCATTACTGTGCGTCATAAGTTGGAAACCAAAGGATCCCCGAATGTAGCTGTAATTTTTTAGCTGAATCTTAAAACATTAACCAGCCATTTCCAAAATCTTCATTGAAAAATACAAATTGTTTGACAAATTGTTTAGCACTATACTGTAGAAAGTGCTTATAAATAATGGAATTTATGAACATGTTCATAATGTAAATTGATACCTTATACCCTTGTAGGCCATGGAGACTTTTGGGTTCCAAGTTAGCCAAGTACCAGTCGCCTTTCTTAGCGTCTATGAGAGGCCACATGAGTCCCCAAGAGAGAATGGATCCAACAAGAAGAGAAACATTTATAATGTAGGGGCAAATCATCCCAACTCCGACATAAGTAGCGGAGAAATCAAAATAGAAGCTGTTTTCGGAGCATTGAAATAAACAACAATTAGACCAAAGATTAATGAAATTGAAAATGACCAGACTAATAAACTGACCAGACAATCAGAACAATCTAATTGCTGCATTCATCGGCAGAAGCATTGTCAGAGATTTGTGGTCAGAAAGTTCGTCTTCCATTGCTCAACTCATCGCAGTCCACTGGCTCTTCCCTCTTCCAGAAAGAGAGCTGTCGTCACCTACTTACTTATAATTGAGGACGTAGAGAAAGGGGGAAAGTAGAAAGGAAACTCTCAGTTCTCTCTTTGTTTTTGCATTTCTCAAGGAGTTTTATTATGTGGGATAGTTTGGAAATAAAAAAGAGGTTGTTAATTTCAGGTCAGGCCAGATTAACCGGCCTTTATTAAGTTTACCGAAACCCAAACACTTACAGAAGATAAACCAAAACCCAGCCCAAACTCATGGAACCTTAACCCAACCCACCCTATTCTGGGTTGGATCATTCGGGCTAGCCCGACCCAGTGTAAAGCCCTAAAAATAATGCATATAATTCCAAATGATTTGAGACTTGCAAAGTCTGGCACTTTGCAAGTCTAGGCAAAGATTGGATTTTTTTCATTTTTTTTTAAACGTGGATTTCATGAGCCTTAACGTGGATATCTTTTTTTTGTTTTTTGATAAACATGGATATCCCGAGCCTTAAAGATCAGATCCTTACAGTAAATCAATTCTCATCACGTGGGCCCTAACCAATGCTTTTCAGCATGGGCTATATGCACCAAATTAAGAGAGAGAGAGATGCAAACTAAGCTGTAGAAACACTGATCAAGCTGATTTTTCGGACAGGTGATGTGAGTCGTTTATGACCATGACATTTGAAGACAATTTTGTTGGGGCCTCGGATTCTCTTTGGCAGATGCCAGAAAGGTGGTCTCGGGCTACCACAAAATAGGGGACATGTGGCATGAAAAGGGGAGAAGTCATTTCATTTTCTCCCCATGATTTTGACTTCTCCCCACTTGATATCTCTCCCCATTTATTTCACCATTTCATCGCCATCTGTCAAATAATGTGTGGAGAAGTCAAAATCAAGAGGCCCATGAAATGACTTCTCCAGCCATTTGTTGCACACATTGTGGTAGCCTGAGACCACCTTTCTGGCATCTATTAGAGAGAATTCGATGCCTTTTTGTGGTCAGTATGACAAATTGACAAAACTGTCAATTATGAGAGAGAGAGACGCAAATTAAGCGGTAGAAACCACTGATCAAGCTGATTTTTTGGACAAGTGATGTGAGTCGTCGTTTATGACCATGACATTTGAAGACCATTTTTGTGAGCTTTTTTTTTGGAACGAGGAAATCTGGGGTATAGGTGGATCCGACCAGATTTATTAAAATAAAATAAAGAAGAAACATAGCTTAGATTTTGAATCAAAAGTTACAGAAAGTTGGATTTACCTGTTATCATAGGCCTTGAGACCAAATGTAGGGAAATTAATGAATCCGCAATCACTCTCTGCAGTAAAAAACCATTGAAAGAATCCCCACAAGAAGCTGAAGGAGAAAAACTTCCCCAAAGCTCGCACTTGTTTCCTAGCACACAGTAGAGGAACCAAAGGTTTGCTTAGTCAAATAATAACTAAAATGAAAGATAAACTATTAAGTGTTGGAATTGTTACTTTGCTAGCTTAGCACCCTGTGGGGTATGGAAGCTGTTGATGAGGTGTGCAGTTGCAGTGCCACTTGGGTATATCAGCTTATAATCTATTATCATGATCTGAAACGGTAAGCGACGTAGTAAACTACTCAAATATAATCACAACACCTCCACAGAAAAAAAAAATTTCTCTTAAAGAAATCAAGCCACCAATAGTTGAATCAAGTTCGGAGTTTTCACCAACTAGATGCAAGTCTTTTTTGAGATGCAAGAAACAAAAGAAAAATAAATTCAAGAACAAGCAACACGATGACTTAAGTGGTTCATCCAATGTGGGATACGTTCACAGAAATCCACATCTATTCCTATTTCTGAAACCAAGAGAATAAAACTGAAACAAGAGGAACAACCATCATCCTCGTTTTCTACAAGAAAACTTCGTTACCCCTTGTCTCTATAATTTTTCATTAACACTCATATAAGTCTTCGCAAGACTAAATATAAGTTAACGTAAAAAAGAAGATATACGATGCAAGAGCATTTGGATGAGACTAAAGTTTGGCCCAAGTCCATAAAAAGATCTCTTTCTAGAAGAGCCCAAGTCCACATGGCCACCTTTAGAGTAATGAGTGCTATCTCAGAAGTCGATCCTAGGAAGTTGTTAATTGTTTCCAAGATACTTGTAGATGCACTTACTTCTTACCTAGTTACTTGAAGAAGTCATTACCAATGCCTAGTTACTTATAGAAATTACTAAAACTTATTCAATGTTAGTCTCTTGTTACCTATTTAATCAAGGGGTTGTCCTTGAAAAATCAGTTTTAGAAACATTATCAATATAGAAGACTTTGAAGTCTAGTATTTTCCTTCAATCTTTATGAGTGACTATTGATTGATTGCTGCAGTTTTCTTCATTGAACTGTATCAAAATAACAACAGGATATGTACAAAAAGTATTGACGAGATGGAACCTGTGCATTCTCTGAACCCAGAATATTTCTTATCTGCCTAATCATTCCAATAAGTAACCATTAATGGGTGTACTGAGAGCTCACAAGTGACTGTTTCCTTCGTCTTCTATAAGATAGGTAGGTATATATGAGCAGTCATTTTCCCTTACTACATGCTAGGCATTCATATGTGCTAGTGAAATTCAGCAAGCAGATTCTCTGAGTAGCTGGAAATTACCTTACGGAGGGGCACGACAGAGAAGAGGCCAATAAAACTAACAACAAAGAGAAATCCGATCATCCATCCCAATGTCGGGTTTTTCACATTCTCCGGGTCATTTGCTTCTGTTGCTTGTTTAGCGATGGTCTCACTCATCCCAAAAAGATAACTTCCAAAGCCTCCTGTTCATACATATTTATTAATCATGCAAAATTCATTCTAGGATCGGAATTCTTTATCCCCCCGCAATAGGATTTTATTAATTTTTTTTTTTCTAAAACCAAAGGTTAGATTGTTGAACCTTAAGGGTTGGTGAATCTTAACCATGGTTAATGAGTGTTAAAATGGACACATGTTGACTTGTGGGTGCGATTGAAATCTCCTGAGTTCAATCGCAATTGACTACAATCCGATCTCAGATAAGCAACCAAACAAGTCTAGCTCACTCTTTGTTGGGTTCGGTCTACCTCCTTGAGTTATGAAACAATCATTGGAATCAGTCTGGGTGGAGCAAGGATTTTATTATAGGGGCAAACATTAGTTAATTGAAGGTTTGTCATGTTGGTAAATTTGTGGAGAAGGATTATAAGAGTACAAACTATTTTAGGTCTAGGTGTATGTTGGGGTCCGGGGGGCTGTCCCCAAATTTTTTCTATGACAACTAAATTCATAGGTCATTTCATCCACTTTCTCATTGTTTATGGGATAATTGTCCTCATACCCTATGACTATCCCCTATAAATAATTAAATAACATAGTATAAAAAAGTATATTTTGTTTTCAAAAGTTTAGGCCTTGCTAAATGCTTATGCCCTATCAAATAATTAACTAATATAATATTTTTTTCAACAATTGAAGGGAGCAACTGCAAGCCCTCTTGTCACATAACTATGCCCTATGAAATAATTAAAACACATAGTATAAAAAATATTTTTTATAAGTTCAAGGAGATTGGATCACAATCAATTGCGATTGAACCCTCCCGAGTTCAATCGCACCCACAGGTCAACAAGTGTCTATTTTAACTATTATAACAGTGATTAAGATTCACTAACCCTTGGAATTCAACAATATAGCCTTGATTTTTAGGAAAAAAGTTATTAAACAAATATTTAACTAGTTAAGAATTTTTAACCCTTAGGGTTAATATGTTTTTTTTTTAAAACATAGGTTATATTGTTGAACTCTAATTGTAATCGCAGTTAATAGGGGATAAAAGGGACATGTGGGTGCAAATGAACTGGGGGAGAGTTTGATCTCAATTTCAAGGAGGCAGCTGGCCCATAGCTGTATTTCTTTTCAAAAGTTCGAGGGGGGTACCTGGACCCTTGGCCCCAATAATTTGTTAACTTGTTTTTCAAAAGTTGAGAGAGGCACGTGCCCCCCTATGCCCCTGGCTCAGCCACTGACCTTAATGAACCCAGTCTTGTCACATGTGCAGCCCCGCTTGGAAGGCGTGGGATTGTCTCTGGCTGATGCCAGAAAATGGTCTTGGCTTCCCACACATTATACAACATGTGAAGATAAAAGGGTAAGAAGTCATTTCATTTTCTCCCCATGATTTTAACTTCTCTCTACTTGATATCTCATCCTTTTTTTATCGTCACATGTCCGATGAAGACCATTTTCTGGCATCTGCTGGAGATTTTTTTTTTTTTTTGGAACCCCCACACAAGGAATTGGGATACAGTTCACCAGAGAAATTAAAGATTCCAAATTGAATGAATATCTAAAATTTTTGAATTTATCCTTATTAAGACTAGCGGGTGGCACGTGAGAGAGAGGGGAAAGAGTTAACCACAATTAATAGGAGTTAAAAGGGACATGTGTTAACCCGCAGGTGCGATTGAACTCTCCCCGAGTTCAATCACGATTAACTGTGATTCTATTGTTTAAATACATAGATGAGCATGGGATAGTTTGGAAATTAAAGTAAAACATTAAATCAAAATTTTGTTTTACATAAAGATAGTTTGGGAATTTCAGAAAAGTAAGGCTACGCCTCCTCTAGCATTATCTTTACTATTATAATGCATAGATGAATTTTCCAAAATTTCCAAACTACCCTTTTATAAAAACAAAACATTGATTTAATGTTTTATTTTAATTCTCAAACTACCCTTTACTCATCTATCAATTTAGAATCATAGCCAATCTCAACTGAACTTGGGGAGAGTTCAATCGCACCCCCGGGTTAACAAGTGTCCCTTTTTAACTCCTATTAACTGTGGTTAACTCCTTCCCCTCATGCACAAGTGCATCGCACGTGCCACTAGCGAGTTCAATTGCACTCGTTGATTAACACGTGCTCCTTTTAACTCCTATTAACTATGATTAACTCCTTCCTCTCGCTCTCACGTGCATCGCACGTGCCACCGGCTAGTAATAGTAAAGATTATTGGTAGAGTTTCATTTTGAGGCTTAGCTCTACTTCAGCTCTTGGCTTTTAGTGTAAAATAATTATTAAGGAGATATTTTGTTGTTGATTCCTGGACGTCTCATCCCATACACGGAAGAGAAAAGTCTTCAACTTATCTTGATTGCACTTTAAAAATTTGCCACTTGTATGAAGCAGATGAGTAGACAGATGGGAGTTGTGAAAATCACGCGCACTAAATGAGAGTTTGGATAGGAAAATAGTAGACGCACCGCTGAAGGCGATGCCGGAGGTGGCGACGACGCAGGTCTGGATGACGGTGTTCTCTTGTCGGGTGAAGGGCTGCTTCAAGATGCCAGATTTGTGGAGGAACTTGGTCCATGTCTTCACGAAGAAGTAGCCCAGAAGACCTGCTGAGATGTTGAGGGAAGGTATGATTCCTGTGGTCAGATTGAGCTTCATCACGATGAAGCTGAACAATATTCCAAGTATAAAGCTCACGACGAATGCCCTCAACGTCAGCTGATCTTGCCATGTCGGTACCTCTTTGCTCTCGAACACCTCTTCCATCGATACCTCCTCTTCTTCCTTATTTCTTTTTCTCTGCTTCGTCTCATTTACCGGATCCGAGATTCCATCGCCCTTTTCCACTCCACCTCCTACATCTCTGCTCTCCATTTTTCTTTTTCTTTTTTCTTTTTCTTTGGAGTCCCTAATGTACTGTGGTCTCTCTCGCCTTTTAAATGATCCACTTTGTTGGAATATTCTCAAATCTCTTTCAGGGGATTCTAATATCACGCGCCATTAATATAATAAATTTTACCCATGAATCCCCCCTTCAGCGGTGTATCCAAGCTCGTCGGCTCAATTAAGTCTGAGTTCAAGCTCACATTTTTGTTTTTTTTACACTTTTGAGCCGATCTGAGCCGAGCTTTTTCCCGACTTTAAAAATGAGTTCAAGTGGAGGTCAATTTAGGATCTATTTGATTCGGATCGGCCAAAAAAATCTTGAGCTCAACTCGGCTTGAAAGATGAAAAGCAGGCTGAGGTTGTCATTTGTCTATTTTTACTAATAAAATAGATACTTTTTCAATGTTTGTAAAGTTTTAGGAGCCAAATCATCAAATCCGGTTTCACCCCTAGATGTTACCACGGGTCTCCTTTGACACCCCTTAACCGTGGGTATGGTTCACCCACCCTTAGGTTCACCCATCTATTTTTTTTTTTTAAATATTAATTTTTTTAAAAAAATTAAAAAACTGTTTTTAATATAAAAAAACTCTAAAAATAGTTTTTTAATTTTAGAAAAAGAATTAATATTTAAAAAAAAAACCAAAAATAGGTGGGTGAACCCAAAGGGTAGGTGAACCTTACCCACGGTTAAAGGGTGTCAAAGGAGACACATGACAACCTCTAGGGTTGATAACCAGATTTATCAAATCCGATTATCACCGTAGAGGATTTGACTCCAAGTTTTAACATTGAAAATGGTCAAGCAGAAAACTCAAGCAAAAAGTAGGAATGCCCTAGCACTCCTCTACATTTTCATCACTCTTCTCCATTTTCATATGTGATGTTTTGTTTGTTTTGTTGTAAAATAAGAGAAAATAAATGAAATTTATGGAAAATGTCAATTATCCTACAAAACATATACCAAAAATGACATTTTCCATAGAATTCTTTTGCTTTCCCTTATTTTACATCAAAACAAAAAGAGCATGAATGACGAGCCCCCTTGTGAATTCATACGAGGGATGAGTCCACTTGCCCGCGCGTCCGCCTAACATTCTGTGGTGAAGTTTTTTGAGTTGGGGAAAACAGATTAATTTTTTTTGGAAGGTAAATTTTATTATAGGGACCAACTCAAATTAATTAATTACAAAATCATTAAATTGGAAAGTTATTTGTAATTTCTTTTTCTAAGGTGATGGAGACTTTTGGAGTGACTGACTGAGACGACCCTCTAAAGTATTTATTTAAACAAATAAAAACAAAAATTCAAAATCAACAAAGACCCGGAAGTCGATTTTCTCCACAAATTAGGACACGGAGGAAGTAAGCCAACCGATATTTGAGACAGTATGCTTTTGATTTTTCTTTTATTTTATCTTTTTCAATGGATAGATATCCATCTACGGAGTGTATCAACCATTGTGCCGTTTCCTCCCCGGCAGTGCTGAAAGGGTAACATAAATCATGGATAAAACCAATGAAAGATTTGGTAATTGCAAAGTTGGCGTCAACAAAGAATTTAGAGCAATGCTATAGTCCCATTTTCTCTTTCGTTCACTTTTGATAGAAGTACATTGGTCTTTTCTTCTTCTACCCTCTTCTTTTACCTTAATTAGCATAATTAAAATATTCATTTAATTTATTTAGTAATTTCAAACTTAATCGACTTTGACTTAAGGAGTAGGTTATTATCTTCGGATAGGGGTCCTTCTGTGTCTAATACATTTCTTGGGACTTAATCAAATATCTTACCTAGAACATTTGAGCAAATCATAGAACTTTATTTATTTTTACTTAGGTACCTATTTTCCCATAATTAAATAGGTGGCAACTCCTAATTAGGCATCTAACATCGTTCCTACACAATGCCCAGCCTGATAGGAAAAATAGTAAATTCTAACACTCACATACATACTACTTTTAATATTAGAAAGATGGAATGATATATAATAAAAAGAAGAGTACCCTCACGAAAGCGGAAGACTTTACCTTCGAAAATTTTCAACTTTTATCAGATGCTTCAATAAGTAAATATCTCTATTATCACAATAGTCATCACACAAACCATATACATGTATTATTTACATTTCAATCTATTTACAAAAGTAGGTGTCACTAACTCGTCGGGTGCAATCTATACAGTCTTCAAAATGTCCAGTGGACCATCACCTACTGATCAACAGCTCTGAGATCTGAAACATTAGTAAGCTATGAAGCTCAATAAAAGTCATAGTTCATCTAAACTATTTTTCACATATTAACACACTTCAATAATGAGATAATAGTACAGTTCAATTCCATGTTACAAAATAATAAGGCAATAAATAGTGAGATGTGACCCAATGTCACTCAGTGCTATTTCACCCTACCCAAGATCCCCAATCTCGATTGTTTTCCAATTATGAAGTCCATTTATTTAACAATGTTCGCATTACCAAGTTATTATTCCAAATAGTCAATCACGTATCTCTTCAAGTCCTTGGACTCTATTAGCTAACCTTAGCCCATACACAATTTCGTTTCGAAAATCTAAGTCTCAACACATTTGAGCATTCGCTCATTTCTCAATCATACCTTGAATCGTTTAGACTTACTCATACAGTTCCAGGTCTTCACCCGGTAGCAATCAAACCTTGGGTACTCTGACCCGAAACAACCTAGAATCTAAAGATTTCATGCAATACTTGAGTACACTGACCTCTACAACCTAAAATCCGATGATTCTACACAAACCCTAAGTACACCAACCAAAACAACCTAGAATCTGAAGATTCTACACACAACCCGGGCATTCACCCGCTAACAAAATTCTCTTTAATTATGTTGACTGCAACATCTACTGTGTATCTGCTGCCATCTCCCAGATATCAGTCATTCAGGAACCCCGATAATCCTACCTACCGCCTCTTCTGTCAAATCGATGGAGGAACCCCGGGCCTTATTGGACACCATCTCTCCTGATTACCCACCACAAAGGAACCCCGATAGACAGCCCACCGTCTCTTCTAACCTAACCAAAGAGGAACCCTGGTCTATATACTATATCATGTTTAATCGCTTTGTACTCTATACACTCCGACATCCCCGACTATCAGCCACAGAAGAACCTTTGGCCTTACTAGACACCGTCTCCCTGACCTAGTCAAAGAGGAACCACGGATGTGAAAGTATGCCTCTTTTTAATTTTAGAAACACAGTTCTTGGGGGGCATACATCGAATCCCAAGATCTGACTAAGATTCTAATTGATTTTATTCAATGAAGGTTAGAATAACAATCACCTTTGCA
The DNA here is from genome assembly GCA_015143295.1 of Tetracentron sinense. NCBI lineage: Eukaryota > Viridiplantae > Streptophyta > Magnoliopsida > Trochodendrales > Trochodendraceae > Tetracentron > Tetracentron sinense. The sequence continues at coordinate 9,499,061 of CM026568.1, forward strand.
ACTTTGAAATTGTTAAGTCAAATCCACATAAGAATAGTACTTGCAAAACTTCACAAGTGTCAAGTCTCCTGTCGATTCACACGAACCTTCTTTTTCCTTTAAAGCTTTCTCTAATGGAAGTTAGTGGCCCTTCCAAATTTCCAGCTCTAGGATCTTGAATAAAATATCTAATCTTATATTATAAAGAACCTTTCTTGATGATCAAGATCCTTGATCTTCTACTTCTTGATTATTCAAAACTTAGAACACATAAGAGAAGAAAGGGGAGAGAGGTGACCGTACACCACTAGAGAGAGGAGTGGGAGGGCGTGAGATTGAGGAGAGGAGAAAATAAAATTCGGGAAATTTTTATTGTGTCCCAAGCCTTGGACGTCCACCTCTTTATATATGAGAGCTTGGGTTGCTTGCAACTCAAGAGTCCACTTTCTAATCTAAGTAGAATTCCTCAATTTGTTTCTAATTCTTGATTTCTCCTAATCCAATTAGGAATAATCATTAATAGAAACTAACCTTATCCATTAGTGTCCAACTAATCTTATCTTTATCCTAATCCAATTAAGATTCCTTGATTAGTAAGAAACTAATAGAATCCTTGTCCAACAAGGAATCTTTAATTAGTAACTAACTCTAACTAACTAACTAACCTTATCCAATAAGGAGAGTAGTTATTAGATACTAATTAAATAATAATAACAATTATTATTATTTAACACCTCCATAAAGTGGGCGTCCCACCCTAGGTGGGCCCCACTCCACACGCCCCTAGGGTTCCAAACCCTATTAGGCCACTTTATGATTCTTTTAATAAAATCCCCAATGGGTCCTACCCATTTGGTTTTTCACATCCAATGTAATTCCACCTTTTAGAGCTTCACTATACCATATAGTGATTACTTAGAGAAATTAATTAATTTAATTATAAATTAAATTAAATACTTTAAGAAGGTCCTTGTGTGTGGGATCTAAAGGGATCTCCTATTTTCGATTGTGGGACCAAGTACTCAACCTTTTGGTTAAAGCATTGTTACTAGGAAACACCTTTCCCAAAACTCCATTAGGATCATAGAATGTTATCTAAGTCTCTGGATGTCGCGACCCAAAACCCACCCTAGGAGTTAGAGTGAACTTTGGACGACTAATCATGACTTGCTTGACAACTAACCTGCAAAACCCACAGAGCATATACAATAGAGGATATAAACAGTGGAAACATACTCTAACATAGCACAGCGGAAGACTACCAAACCTCTATGTATATACATACACAAATCCAAGTTTATACAAAAAGTAATCCATACGAAAGAGTGGACATGCCCGCCAAAATACATAAATCTAACTCTCATCTCACCCACAGCTAATCCACTCAGAATCTAATCACCACCTACTGATAACCCTCTACGGGAGGTTCCTCCAAAGGCTCCTCGGCGTACTCCTCTTCCACCCATGGACCAGGAGCACAAACATCAAATGGGGCAGCAGCTCCCTCAGAACCTGCCGACAAAAGAAGTACGGCTGAGCATGGAATACTCAGCGGGTACTAAATACTAACCAACAATTATAGCGTAGAAATAGCAATACATAATCAGGAGCAATTCATATATGTCAAACGGAAATAATTCACATCATACAAGGAAGTAAAGCAGTTTATAATCATGCTTGTAATTCGTAGAAAACCGATAAATCCTCTTGAAACATCGTGTGCTTGACTTGACTTGAAATATCTTTTTGTACTTGAAAGCTTGTCATGTCTATCTTGCTTGATTCTTGTATGTCGTGTCATGTCATGCATGTCATGCGTGCTTGCTTGTGATCATGTAACTTGTGAGATATCCTTGTGAGGTGTCCTTGTGAGATGCCTTGAGAGGGAAGGGAGACCCTTCTTTATGCAATGCACTTGCGAGGGAAGGGAGACCCTTCTTTATGATATGTATGTACTTGCGAGGGAAGGGAGACCCTTCTTCATGATATGCACTTGTGAGTGAGGGGAGACCCCTCGTGGAATGTTGGTTCTTGTCTTCTTGTGAAAAGCGAGGTAAAACATATCGTAGGATATGTCCCACCTCTAACCATGTTCTTGAAAACCTCGATAAATCATGCCATGCATGTCGTGCTCGTGGAAACCGTGTACATACTTGCATTCAAATTTAAAGATGACATTTGGGTAATTTCACAACACATATAGCATCAAAGATTGAGTAATGTAGTATTCATAGCATTATGGGAAAACAGGAAACACACTATCATAGTCCCTAGCAATATTCATAATTTATTAGGCATGCATTTCCAGATTTTCAGCTCACTGTGTTCACCTTGGCATTTCATCAAACATGGTGTGTTCATTATGGATTTACCCTACAACATGCTTTTCTAGATGGGTTTTACTCAAATCATACATGTACATTCATTATTGGAACAATGCCCTTCCCCATTTGTTCATCACACACAACCATTGGCATCCAATCGCCCATTCCATCTCCATTCACCATTCACCATTCACCATTCACCATTTACCATTTATCCATCTCATAGCACATGTGTAAATGAAAGAAAATGAAGAGAAAAGAAGGGGAAAGAGGAACTATAACTAGGAGGGTAGTAAGAAGCACCGACTTTGAAGAAATGAGGAAGAAACCCCTTTCCAAAACGACTGTGTAGCTGCTGCCCTAGTTTGAGGAGATGCTCCTCACGAGTTTGTGCCTTGATCTTGAAGAAAAACAGGCTGGAGGTTGATCTAGGGTTTCAAACCCTTTGATTTCTCTCCCAAATGGAAACCCTAGGTTGGAATCGCCTTCTCCTCTTTCTTCTATTCTCTCAAACTCTCTAAGTGTCGAATGATGTCCTAAAGGCTCAGATTAAACTCTTAAGGTAAGAGTGAACTGACCAAAAGACCGAAATACCCTTATTGGGATTTCTGTGAATAGTGCTGTGAATAGTGCCAACTCGTTGTGCTGTGAATAGTGCCAACTCGTTGTACTGTGAATAGTGCCAACTCGTTGTGCTGTGAATAGTGCCAACTCGTTGTGCTATGAATAGTGCCAACTCGTTGTACTATGAATAGTGCCAACTCGTTGTGCTGTGAATAGTGCCAACTCGTTGTGCTGTGAATAGTGCCAACTCGTTGTACTATGAATAGTGCCAACTCGTTGTGCTGTGAATAGTGCCAACTCGTTGTACTATGAATAGTGCCAACTCGTTGTACTGTGAATAGTGCCAACTCGTTGTGCTGTGAATAGTGCCAACTCGTTGTACTATGAATAGTGCCAACTCGTTGTGCTGTGAATAGTGCCAACTCGTTGTGCTGTACAAACGTGCCCGTGGTGAGTTGTACAACGTGCCCGTGGTGAGTTGTACAACGTGCCCGTGGTGAGTTGTACAACGGATGCACACAGTATACGTTTTCCTACAGGTACAGACTGTTTTGGCCATATCTTTTGACTCGTTCGTCCGATTTTGACGATTCAACTTGCGTTGTGTTCGTACTTCGAAGAGGAACAATTCTGACATTTCAAAATTTCCAAATTCTTCCTCATTTATTAATCATACCTCTAAAAAGGCAAGATGACAACGAAAGTGTCATGTATTAAGCATGGAAAAGTCTGGGGCTCTACACTGGACTTCCACCAATCACAATTAATGTCCATTAACGCAATGTGATTAACCTCCAGAAATTAGAGAATTGCTTATAAGTACCATCTCACAATATATTTACAAATAAATCCTTTCACATTCCGATATCACTTGTAAGCTTCCAGGATTGGAACAATTCCACTGTCTTAGTCCCTAGCTTATAAATAAAACTCTTTCTCATGATTACTTTTTCATTGAACTGAACCTTCAAAACACTTTTGAAGAAACATTAGAAAAGAACTGACATATATATATATTTATATATACTTTTCCATATTAAAAAATATCAACTTCAATAAAAACCATTTTACCAAAAAGCACCAGTACTGGATTTAACAGTTCAGTTCAACAAGTATCACCTTGATATCATTATCTCCAATTAAGGAGTTGTGGATTCCTTATTGAATGTTTACACATTTCTCCAAACATTGTGTACATGACCCAACATACCCGGAGTTAGTCCTGTGTATTGGACATTGCCGATTGACACATCAAAACTATATAGACAGATATCTGAGAAGATGTTAACCTCTCAGGTCTAAGGATAATTTGTCAAATGGATAACCCTAATACAATCTAACAGTGTATTCCATAGGGTATCCACTAGTGACCCCATTCAGTATTATGTACTTGTTACATATACTCACATGTTAGTCAAGAGTCACCACTCTCTGTGAATGAGATTCATCACACTATCTCATAGAACTACATATGTGCAAGCTATGATGAAGTACGGCACCCAACCAGTACTCTAGAGGCTTCGAACAATATTAGGTTTACAAGGAACTGGAAAATCATATCTCCTCGCAACCTTTGCATGATTTTCCTACAATGTTACCTATAGAACTTTATGTCATCATCATATGAGACAGTAATTTATATAAATACCCTTTATAGTTGGTTGTGTGAATATGATGCTTGTCTAATCAACATAGAAAAGTCTCTTATTGGCTTTTGAGGGCATATATGTCCAACAATCTCTCACTTGCACTCTAAGCCAATTAGATGTTAATGCCTATCTTCTCAGTGATGTTTCTCAAACACCAGTTGGAGCATAACTTAATATACATGGGTCTGTCGTGTCTGTTTTACCACAACTATTATAGTGATGCAATAACACCTGCAACTCTTGCAAATTTATTATCAATAACCACAGTTTTAAAAGACTAAACAAATTCAAACAACAATAATTCTTGGATTAAAGCCCAAAAAGTTGCACAACAATGGGTTTTTTAGAAATGTTAACATCAGCCCCTTATCAGATTGTTAATTTTTGGTGAGTGTACAATACTCACCAAGGTTGGCAAGTATTGTACACTCACCAAAATAATAAAAAAAATAGTTTTTCTCTCATTTTCTTTTTCATTTTCCCACGCAATCCCTCTTCTTCCCTCTTTCCTGTATTTTTTTCTTATATTTTTCCACATTAGGCGGTCTTCTTCTCACCGGCAAGAACTAAAATCAAGCTCATCGTCCCACGTTGTTGTCGGCCATCCCACACCGTTGTCGTCGCCGTCGATTTCCACACCGTCGTCGTCGTAGGTACCTCTCTCTCCTCGTTTAGCCGAGAATGGAGGAGGATGGTGAAAAAAGAATATTTAAATGAAATAGTGAAAGTGGATAGTTAAATTGGTGAGACTTTTGGGAGTGTTTTTTAAAAAGTGGATAGCCAAAATAGAGAAATGTGACTTTTAGCTGTTTTGGTGAGGCTGCTAGGAATGCTCTAACATGCTCACTCCCGTCATTTTGAGAAGCTCACTCTCCTCATTTTGAAAAGTTGATATTATGCTTGCCAAAGACACCATCCTATGTTGCTTCTATACTACTTCTACACCCTTTAAAAAAAATGTAATCAAATGTATGTCCATCTGATCACTGAATCACTTATCATAGAAGCAATTTTTCAAGATGAAAAGTTTTCTTTTAAAAAAAGTGTCAATATCATTGTCCGGGGAGTATAAATGGCTGCCCCCCATTAATTCTACGCATTTTCTTTTTCTACAAGACTCCATCTCTCAGTTTTCCGGCTACAAAAGGACCCTCACATCTAACTATTGTTCGTCCGGCAAGTTCACTTTTAGAAGATGCCAGTACAATTAAGAATTGGGTCCCTCTTGAGCTTTTGATCAACCGAATTTCATTTCTATTTTTAAAGTATTTCTTTTCTGATTATCTCCTTTGAGGGACCCAATTCTGATTATCTCCTTGCGCTGATGATGGGTGTGGACTCTCCAGATGGGAGGTCTCGGGATCTAATCCCCTGGGGGCGAGTTGCAAGAGCTCCAATCCACATGCTAACCCACTACCCCTGGGGAAGCATATCCAGGGGCGGAGCCAAGGGGGCTCTTGGGAGGCACATGCTCCTCTAAACTTTTGGAATTTTTATTTTTATGCATTGTATATCGCCTAGTATAAGCATTAGGTGAAAGGAAAAGGAAAAGGAAAGGAAATAAGGAAAGGGAAGGGAAAGAAGGAAAGGGAAAGGAAAGGAAAGGGAAAGAAAAGAAGGAGAAAGGGAAAGAAACCTAGTTTACTTGGCTTTTTCAATTAAGTAAGTAAATTCATATGTGTTTGATTTAATTCGTGGTTCTTTAAATTCTATTAAAGGAATTTGTTGTTACATTTAGGAAAATTGTTATATGAATATGCAAAAATTTTTGAATGAATTTCAGATTGTAGTTTACCTAGTTTTAAAGTAAGTAAACCCATGTGTTTTCGATTTAATTGATAGCTCTTTTACTTTTATTAAATGAATTTGCAAAGATTTTGGAGGAAACAATTTCAGATTATAGTATGTGAAAAATTTCGGATTGTAGAAGGTTTGATTAAGTGGAAAATTTCAGATTTGAGAAAATTTCAGATGGTAGTACTTATGAATAAGTATGCAGGACTTACTATTTTAAAAGTAAATGACAAGTATATGTGAAAAATGAAAAATATATATGGTTTCGAAAGAAAAACCTTTGGGTTATGTGATTATGGAATTTGAATCTCATTTATGTATTATAAATATGATTTTGATTTTGATATATATCACTGATGATCCATGGATTTGGTAGTCAGTTGATATCTAGGGAAGAATACCACCCTGACGATCCATGGATTTGGTAGTCAGTTTATGATTGATTTAAACTAGCTGATGAGTAACCCTTGTGGATGTTACATTCCCACATTGTATTCCGAGAGAGCCTAAAGATCTGACCCTAATACGGGACGTCTGGTAGACCCCGGCGTATTAGGGTGGTCCTAGGCGGCTACGTTGGAATGATTGGGAGAATCCAATATACCAATTCAGTTTTGTCCTATTTCGAGAGAGCCTTTAAAAGGATCATTCTGCCGTGATCTCTTATAGGCGACTATGCTGACAAGATCGGTGAAAAATACGTGAGTCAGTATAGGATAACACTTTGGTATTTGGTGCTGATGTATTTATATAGTAACCTGGATAGTTATATAATATATCCAGTTATTTTGTAAGTTATAAATCTTGAGTTTTGAGGATTTTATTTTGGGTTTCGTTATTATGATTCGACGGGAGGTTTGTATTACAAACAATTTAAATTCATGATTTGTAGCAGAATTATTTATATAGTCTCATACATATATTTGGAAATTCATTGTATAATGATTGAAATTAAGCATGATACTTAGTTTGAAAATTGCATATATTTCTGCTGCATTTCTTTTAAAGTTCATTGAATCCTACACATATGAGAATTACTTATTGAGCTTTTCAGCTCACCCAATTTATACTACTCTTGCAGAGTAGGAGCGGGCTAATGGAGATAGAAGCGGTTGTCTCTTTTGGAGGTGTGGAGTTTGTATATTTGTATAAAGAGTGATAAGGGAGATATCAGCATAGGTATATTTTGGGTTTGAGGTTAATGTTGTAATACAAACTGTAGTAGAAAGTGATGAAAATTTTGGTGTATAAACTAGATTGTACATATGTACATAGTTGCTCTGATGAATCATATTTACATGTGAGTTTGGAAGTTCAAATCTTTATTATGTGTTATGAAGAATGATTAAATAGTTTATAATATGAGCCAAGAGATTGAATGAGAATTCACGCCCTGAGATTTGAGAGTTTGGGTTTCGGTGCGTGACAGATTGGTATCAGAGCATCTAGGTTTAGGGCAATGAAACGCTAAGTATTGAATGTGGACCCTAAGTAATGTAATGTTTCTTTTGTAGGATTACGATGTAAACATACAAAAGAGAAAAAGTTGGTACCTCTAGTTCAGAGGCAAACCAGCGGATGGACAGGATTGAGTAAGTCCTAGCAAGCATGTCAGAGGTGTTGCAACAACAAATGCAAAATGCTAGCGCACCATTGATTATCCAACCTACACCTCAGCTAGCACCAGAGGCAGAGGGTAATAAGAAACTAGTTGAGTTTAAGAAAATGGATCCTCCCACTTTCAATGGAGTCCCCAATCCATTGCTTTCAGAAAATTGGATTAAGGAGATTGAGAAGATATTCCGAGTAATGAAATACCCGGAAGAGCAAAAGGTGTCATTGGCTTCGTATATGTTACGAGGGGAGGCAGATCACTGGTGGGAGATGATGAGGCGGATCCACACAGCTGAGGTCGAGAAGATGCCATGGGATAGATTTACAGATTTATTCTTCCAAAAATATTTTCCAGTTTGTGTGAGACAGAAGGAAGTGGAGTTTCTTGAATTAGTTTAGGGTAACTATACTGTGGCCCAGTATGAGGCCAAGTTTGCTGAGTTGTCACGTTTTGTACCCCATTTGGTGACGACAGAAGAGATGCGAGCTCGTAAGTTTGAGAGAGGCTTGAGACCACATTTAAGGGGTAGGATTTTGTTGTTCCAGCTGATTACGTATGCAGAGGTTGTTAGTTTAGCACAGTTGGCAGAGCAAAAGGGGTAGGATTTTGTTGTTCCAGCTGACTACGTATGCAGAGGTTGTTAGTTTTGCACAGTTGGCAGAGCAAGATAGCGAGGAGAGCCAAAGGAGGCTGGATCAACAGAACAGACGTAGGCAGTCAGGGGAAAACTGGCAGAAAAGAGAAGATAGATTCAGGGATGCCAAGAGGCAGAGGACAGTGGCTCAAACTCAGGTTGCCCCGACCCAGGCATCAAAGAGAGAGCAGTCTAAGCAATGTGGAAGATGACATAATTTTCAGCCATGCCCTCAGATTTCGGGAGCTTGTTTCCGTTGTGGAAAGATGGGTCATATAGCCAGGACTTGTCCGTTAGTGAATGCCCCACGTCAACCAGCTTTAGAAGGGAAGAAACCCCATAATCAGGGCAGAGTGTATGCTCTATCTCAGGACACAAATGCTTCTAAGACAGTTGTAGAAGGTATGATTTATATATTTCAGCATATGGCAAAACTATTATTTGATCCTGGTTCTACACATTCATTTGTCTCTCCACACTTTGCATGCCATTTAGAGGTAGAACCTGCAGAACTAGATTACACATTATTCGTAGCTACACCGGTTGAGACTCAGTAATTGCAAGCATGGTGTACAAATCTTGCGTGGTCTGGGTAGAGGATAGGGAGTTATTGGCAGATTTAATTCCCTTGAATATGCAGGATTTTGATGTAATCCTAGGCATGGATTGGCTTTCTGCCTACCATGCTAGTGTAGATTGTTTCAGGAAGAAAGTAGTCTTTCAGACTCATGTATGGATTGTGCAATGTTTCTCTTAGCATTAGGTGAATGGAAATCCAACCACAGCCAATTGCAACTGAACTAGGGGAGAGTTCAATCACACCCATATGCCAACAAATGTCCATTTTCACCCCTATTAACAGTGGTTAAGATTCACTCACCTTTGGGGTTCAACAAAATAACTTTAGTTTTTTTAAAAAAAATTACCCCTAAGGGTTAAAAATCCTTAACTAGAGTTTTAATATTTTTTTCTACGAAGTAAAGATTATATTGTTGAACCCAAAGGGTTAGTAAATCTTAACCATAGTTAATAAGGTTAAAAGAGACACGTGCCCCGAGTTCAATCGTGATTAGTTGTGATTCGATCTCAGGTGGTGCCCCTCAACTTTTGATTTTTTTTATAAGAAATATAGTTTACTAAGGATTTAGAATCCTCTACTTAACCAAACTCCCTGGAGTCGGTTACAACTCACAAGTCAACACATCTCTTTTAGTACCTCTTGATTGTGATTAAGATTCACTAACTCTAAGGGTTCAACCACCTAACTTTGGTTTTTCAGAAGAAAATAATTAACTCTAAAAGGTAAAGTTGTTAAATAGAGTTAAAAGAGTTTTGTGTTGTAATCAGACTCCAAAGAGTTTGGTTATAACTGTAGAGGATTAGTCATGGGGTAGTTGTCCCATTGGATTTTCAAAAAAAATTAAAATTATTTTGTTTAATTATTTAATAGGGAATAGTCATTAAACAAGTGGACAATCCTGAACTTTTCAAAAAAATTATATTATATTATTTGATAGGTATCGCCATAGGGTAATGGAACAACTGCTCCAGTAAACAAAGAGAAACAATATGTGTAGGATAGGACAACTGCTGCCGTAAATAAGGAAAAACAATACTTGTAAGATATGTACAAAATGTATGGATGAAATGACACAAACTTATTTGTTAAAAAAAATATTGAGGGCGATGCCTTAAACCAAATGTACCCCTTACAGTTAATTCCTGGCTTTGCCTCTGAGCATATCCTCTATCTTCTTCCCCGTGGCCATCGTTTTTGAAGGCTAGGATTTCTCTAAGAGTTGGTTACAACTATTACATTAGTACAAACCAATTGATCCTGCCCTTCCAACACCCATGGCCACAGGGAAGAACACATAGGATATGTTTCTACCCCCTAGGTAAATGATATCCAAGAGCTAAAAAAAAAAAGGAAGCAAATCGCTTGGTTTCTTCCCTATGGCCATGAGTGTTGGGAGGTCAGGATCATTTGGTTTATAAGTACTTAACAGTTGTAACCACCTCTTGGAGAAATCCTGGCCTTCAAAAACACTGGCCATAGAGAAGAACTCGGGGAAGAACAAAGAGGATATGGTTCCAAAAAAAAAGGGAGAAGATCAGTTGTTCATTTGTTTTTCGTACACATTAGTTTATGGATGTATTTCCTGATGAGTTGCCTGGTTTACCACCTTCTCGGGAAGTGGATTTTTCTATTAAATTGCTTCCAGGGACAGCTCCAATATCCAAAGCACCATATAGAATGGCACCTACAGAACTCAAGGAGCTAAATGAACAATTACAAGAGTTATTGGATAGGGGTTTCATACGACCCAGTGTATCTCCGTGGGGAGCTCCTATATTATTTGTGAAGAAAAAGGATGGGTCAATGAGGTTATGTATTGACTATCGACAACTTAATAGTGCGACAGTGAAAAATAAATATCCATTGCTGAGAATTGATGATTTGTTTGATCAATTGAAGGGAGCCCAATTCTTTTCGAAGATAGATCTCCGATCGGGATACCATTAGTTGAGGGTCAAGGATGAGGATATTCCGAAGTCGGCCTTTAGAACTCGTTATGGGCATTATGAGTTCTTAGTTATGCCTTTTGGGCTGACCAATGCACCTGCGGCATTTATGAATCTAATGAACCGGATTTATCGGCCATATCTAGATCAATTTGTTGTAGTATTTGTGGATGACATCCTAATCTACTCTCAGACTCAAGCAGATCATGAGCGGCATTTGAGGATTGCACTGCAAGTACTGAGAGATAATCAATTGTATGCCAAATTCAGTAAATGTGAATTCTGGTTAGAAAAGGTGCAATTTTTGGGATATGTGATATCTAAAGGAGTGTCAGTAGATCCCTCTAAGGTGCAAGTAGTGGTAGAGTGGGAGAGGCCTTCTAGCATTTCTGAAATCAGGAGTTTCTTAGGGCTGGCAGGATATTATCGAAGGTTTGTTGAAGGATTCTCTCAGATAGCAGCCCCCCTAACCCAGTTGACTCGGAAAGATGTCAAATTCGAGTGGACTGAGGAATGTGAGCGCAGTTTTCAGGAGTTGAAAAAGCGCTTGACATCAACACCAGTGTTGACTATTCCATCCAGTGGCAGAGGGTTTGTTGTATATAGTGATGCTTCAAACAAGGGCTTAGGATGTGTCTTAATGCAGCATGGTAAGGTAGTGGCATATGCATCGAGGCAATTAAAGAACCATGAGCAGAACTACCCTACACATGATCTAGAGCTAGCTGCTGTGGTATTTGCATTAAAAATATGGAGGCATTATCTATATGGAGAACAATTTGAGATATTTACAGACCATAAAAGTCTGAAATACCTTTTCTCACAGAAGGAGTTGATATGAGACAAATGAGGTGGGTGGAATTTTTAAAGGATTATGATTGTACCATCCATTATCATCCCGGTAAGGCCAATATAGTAGCAAATGCTTTGAGTCGTAAGACTAAGGGATTAATGGCCCATTTGATGCTTACGGAGTGGAAATTGCTAGAAGCTATTAGAGATTTGAATTTAGACATGCAGCCTAAGGAAAACATAGGTTATGTTGCTAATTTACTTGTTCAGCCAATTTTGATTCAAAGGATTGTTGATGCTCAAAAGAAGGATTGTCAATGTATGAAAATTGTGAATGAGGCAGTACAGGGCCAGAGAGCAGATTTTTTAGTGCAGTCAGACGGTGGTCTGAGATTCCGAGGGAGGTTATGTGTTCCTGATGATGGAGGATTGAAGAATGAAATATTAAGAGAAGCTCATCACTCGCAGTACACCGTGCATCCAGGCAGTACAAAGATGTACCAAAATTTATGAGGTTACTATTGGTGGAACAATATGAAAAGGGAGATTGCTAAATTTGTGGCTAAGTGCCTGGTATGTCAACAAATTAAAGTAGAGCATCAAAGACCTCCAGGTTTATTGAAATCATTACCCATTCCAGAGTGGAAGTGGGAGCATATTACCATGGACTTCATTATGGGATTACCCAAGACCCGAAGCAGTCATGATGCAATTTGGGTGATAGTTGATAGATTAACTAAATCTGCTCATTTTCTAGCTACTACGGCCACTCGGTCCATGGATAGTCTTGCGAAATTGTATGTTCGGGAAATTATTCGGTTGTATGGAGTAGCAGTCTCTATTGTATCAGATAGGGATCCCAGATTTACTTCTCGATTTTGGAAGAGTTTGCAGAGTGCTCTTGGCACAAAGCTGGAGTTTAGTACGGCTTTTCTTCCTCAGACAAATGGTCAGTCTGAGAGAGTTAATCAGATATTAGAAGATATGTTGAGAGCATGTACATTAGAGTTCAAAGGCAGTTGGGACGATCATCTGCCCCTGATAGAGTTTGCTTATAATAATAGTTATCAGTCGAGTATTAGGATGGCTCCATATGAAGCACTTTATGGTCGAGCTTGTAGATCCCCAGTATGTTGAGATGAGGTAGGAGAGAGAAAATTGCTTGGGCCAGAATTAGTGCAGGAAAGCTCAGATAAGATCAAAATAATCCGAGACCGTTTGCGGACAGCACAAAGCAGACAGAAAAGCTATGCAGATAATCGAAGAAGGGATTTAGAGTTTCAGTCTGGCGATCACGTGTTTCTAAAAGTTTCTCCTTCCAAGGGTGTGATGAGATTCGGAAGAAAAGGAAAGCTTGCTCCTAGATTCATAGGGCCTTTTGAAGTTCTAGAGAAAGTTGGGGAAGTGGCATATAGAGTGGCATTACCACCCCAGTTATCAGCTTTGCATAATGTGTTTCATGTATCTATGTTAAGGAAGTACGAACCAGATCCATCACATGTCATTGATTTTAAGCCTGTTCAAATTAGAGAAGATTTATCTTATGTAGAGCAACCGATACAAATTTTGGACAGAAGGGAGCAAGTATTGAGAAACAAAGTAATACCTTTAGTCAAGATTCTCTAGCAACATCATTCATCGACAGAAGCTACTTGGGAGCGGGAGGATGAAGTAAGAGACAAATATCCTCAATTTTTCCAAAACTAGGTACGTAAAATTTAGAGGACTAAATTTCTTTTGAGGAGGGTAGAATGTAATGACCCAACTTCTGATTATCAGATATTGTGTTGCTAGCACCTAAATATGGAACATGTATGAGTTAAGACTATATATATATATAATGGAAGGTATGACCCTAAGAGACCCTAAGGATTGAGACTTCATATACATAGTGGAAGGTGTGACCCTAAGAGACCCTAAGAAATTAGACTTCAGATCACAATATTGATCAATCGGGGCAGAATTTCTAAAATCTGACATTAACAGAAATGACCCATCTAATGTAGAGAAGGGTTTGGAGAGAAACATTTTTTTTATTACTAATTATGATTAGTGAGTAATTAGTTGATTAAGTAGCGATTTAGATGGTAATTATCTTCTAATTTGCGATTAAGGGTTTAACTATAATAAATGTTAAGAGGGAGGGTTAATTTGTAAATAAGGTAAGTTAAAATTACAATTAGTAAGTAATTTATTAATTAATTAGGGTTTAAAGGAGTTAATTATAACTAATTTATAAACTAATGACTTAAGTATAATAAAGGTTAAGTTTAGGGGTGAGTTTGTAAATATAGAGAATGAAGTCATGTGCTGGGTGATGAACCAACACACGTGGATTCCACTATCTGTATTCTGTAGACATAAAATCACTTGTTCTGTGAACAGTGAACAGTAAACACATAACAGAACACTACGTACAGCAAAAGAAGAAGAAGAAAGAAAGAAAGAAAGGGAAAGGAAAGAAGGAAAGGGAAGCGAAAGAAAGAAAGGGAAAGGAAAAGGAAAGGAAATAAGGAAAGGGAAGGGAAAGAAGGAAAGGGAAAGGAAAGGAAAGAGAAAGAAAAGAAGGAGAAAGGGAAAGAAACCTAGTTTACTTGGCTTTTTCAATTAAGTAAGTAAATTCATATGTGTTTGATTTAAATCGTGGTTCTTTAAATTCTATTAAAGGAATTTGTTGTTACATTTAGGAAAATTATTATATGAATATGCAAGGATTTTTTAATGAATTTCAGATTGTAGTTTACCTAGTTTTAAAGTAAGTAAATCCATGTGTTTTCGATTTAATTGATAACTCTTTTACTTTTATTAAATGAATTTGCAAAGATTTTGGAGGAAACAATTTCAGATTATAGTATGTGGAAAATTTCAGATTGTAGAAGGTTTGATTAAGTGGAAAATTTCAGATTTGAGAAAATTTCAGATGGTAGTACTTATGAATAAGTATGCAGGACTTACTATTTTAAAAGTAAATGACGAGTATATGTGAAAAATGAAAAATATATATGGTTTCGAAAGAAAAACCTTTGGATTATGTGATTATGGAATTTGAATCTCATTTATGTATTATAAATATGATTTTGATTTTGATATATATCACTGATGATCCATGGATTTGGTAGTCAGTTGATATCTAAGGAAGAATACCACCCTGACGATCCATGGATTTGGTAGTCAGTTTATGATTGATTTAAACCAGCTGGTGAGTAACTCTTGTGGATGTTACATTCCCACATTGTATTCCGAGAGAGCCTAAAGATCTGACCCTAATACGGGACGTCCGGTAGACCCCGGCTTATTAGGGTGGTCACAGGCGGCTGCGTTGGAATGATTGGGAGAATCCAATATACCAATTCAATTTTGTCCTATTTCAAGAGAGCCTTTAAGAGGATCATTCTGCTGTGATCTCTTATAGGCAACTATGCTGACAAGATCGGCGAAAAATGCGTAAGTCAATATAGGATAGCACTTTGGTATTTGGTGCTGATGTATTTATATAGTAACCTGGATAGTTATATAATATATCCAGTTATTTTGTAAGTTATAAATCTTGAGTTTTGAGGATTTTATTTTGGGTTTCGTTATTATGATTCGACGGGAGGTTTGTATTACAAGCAATTTAAATTCATGATTTGCAGTAGAATTATTTATATAGTCTCATACATATATTTGGAAATCATTATATAATGATTGAAATTAAGCATGATACTTAGTTTGAAAATTGCATATATTTCTGTTGCATTTCTTTTAAAGTTCATTGAATCCTACACATATGGGAATTACTTATTGAGCTTTCCAGCTCACCCAATTTATACTACTCTTGCAGAGTAGGAGCGGGCTAATGGAGATAGAAGCGGTTGTCTCTTTTTGAGGTGTGGAGTATGTATATTTATATAAAGAGTGAAAATGAAGATATCAGCAGAGGTATATTTTGGGTTTGAGGTTAATGTTATAATACAAACTATAGTAGAAAGTGATGAAAATTTTGGTGTATAAACTAGATTGTACATATGTACATAGTTGCTCTGATGAATCATATTTTACAAGTGAGTTAGGAAGTTCAAATCTTTATTATGTGTTATGAAGAATGATTAAATAGTTTATAATATGAGCCAAGAGATTGAATGAAAATTCACGCCTTGAGATTTGAGAGTTTGGGTTTCGGGGCGTGACAATTTACCAGCCCTAATAAATAATAGTAGATAAATGATGCTTTGTACTGGAAAAAAGAAAGAGAAAAGACTTCATAGTAGTGATACATCAACCCCAATTCCAACCAATTGGATTCAACTAAAATGGAGTAAAAGAAATCTTTATGATGTCATTATTTTCATGTCTAACAACTAGCATGAAGTGGCATAGGCAATACCATACCATCACTCTATGTTATCATTATCCATTTTATGATATTAAAAATATTACTTAGTTCCTACCTTCATCTTGTATGCTTCTTTAGTAAAAGACCACACACCCTGCAAAATAGAATGAAAAAGGATACCCAAAAAAAATTAATTAGTTTGAACTTTTCTTTTTTCTCATTTTTCAATGCATTATTTGCTATATCTAGAATGACTATGTTCACTCCATTCGAAAGAGAGAAAATATGAATACTGGACATTCAAAAGAGAGAGAACATGAATACTGGATAATGATTTTTTCTAGAGCACTGATGATGTAGGACTAGGCAATGACCTAAAATCTAATGAGCCGAGAGCAAGATTTGATTAACAAGAATAAGACAAATTATAAAATAGCAATCTTATCACAAATAATTAACCAAGAAATTTAAGAAAGCAATTTTATAACAATTCGAGGCCACATCACAAACCTACAATATGACCATTAGTTATATCTGCAAGGGTTGTATGGAATTCTATGTTTGCACAAGCTTAGGGATTAGCTATTAACTCAATGCAGATATTATAACCTTTTCTAGGGTTTCAAAGGGTTGCATAGGGTTAGGGTTTTGGGATTTTAATGATTAGGGTTTTGGAAATTCAATTAGGGTTTAGGTATAGTTGTTTAGGGTTTTGCAATTGCAGAAAATCTGCAATAGCAATTGGGGATTAATGTGGCTGCAATATGGTAGAGGTATGAAGGCTACAACAGCAAAGGGGTTAGGGAAGAATGGCTTTAGTAGTCAAGGGACAGGTTTTGGAGAAGGAGAATAGGGTTGGGACAGGTTTGGGAAGGCTTTAATAGTCATGAATAGGGATTAGGGGGTTGCAGTTTGCAAAGAGAGGGCCGTAGGAGCCTAGGAGGGACTATAAGATGATGTGGGAGCAATGGGAAGGCTTGGAGGAAGGCTGGACAACAAGGGTAATGGTGTGGCAATCAATAATAGGGGTTGGGAAGGTTAGGGTTTCAATTGATTGTGGTTTCTTGAATGAAAAAACAGAAAATTAATCAAGAGCAATGGAGAGAAGAAATCTAGGGTTTGTTTGATATGGGTCCTTGCAAGAGAAAAAGATTTAGGCTTTCATAAATTAGGGTTTCAATGAAAACAGAAAATCAATGAGAAGAATAAAGAGAAGATCAAGAACTCACCTTAGACCTTTGGGAATCACTCACATGACATCACACCAAGAATCCCTTGGGAATCACTCCCATGACATTACACTAAATCCAAAAAAGAATAAAAATCACTGTAGAATGCTCAAAAGCACTTTCTTTCATTGATAAATTCATCAACTAAAATTTACAGCAGAAAATAAGACAAAATAGATGTAAACCCTACTCGTATAAAGGCTAGAATACCCAAACTAATAAAAACACTAAAATAACCCAATACTAATAAATTTTTTCCCCCTTAACTAAAAGTTCAGCCTATTGGACTTTAGAACCATGTTAAATCAGTCCATATGCACACATTCCCAATGTGAGGTCTTCCTAATGATCACTGTGTGCATATGAGGTCAATACCTAAAATCATCTACCCAAAGTGATACACAGGCCTTCTTCTTCTTCCTCTGCCTATGACAAACTTTAAACTCCTTTTGATGTTGGATGTCCGCATCAACTCTCCCCGGCTGAAAATGATTAATCTCCGATGAATCATAATTATACCAATGATCAAGATGTCAAGATGAATCCACTGTAACTCGACTCTAGTAATCCATGTGCAATATGCTTCTAGTCGACCTTTCCATTTGACAACATACTTTTGATACCCTCCATGTTTGGTGGAAACCACTTGCTCATCTAAGATATGATTAATCTCTTCATTTCTGTGAGGTACGGGTGGTGGAAGAGGTGATAATGGTGGTAGGTACTAGTCAGGTATAGTGTTATGGTTAGATAATGGGTTAGGAGGTGGATTGTTGGACCTTGAAAAGGCACAAGATCCTCCACATTGAATCTTGGGCTAATACCCATATCCGGTGGAAGGTCTAGAATATACGTAGTTGAACCAACATGCTTCAACACCCTGAATGGACCAACACTGTGGGCTTATAGTTTTTTAGCAACCACCTGCAGGAATTGCTTAGGCCTAACCCGAATCATCAAAAAATCACCCACCTCCTTATAATTATGATGTGAATCAGCAACAAGTTTATGTTTCTTATTATTCATGGTAATCCATTTCTTAATCTTAGCACGCAATTCATGAATATGATGTGCAAATATGTTCGCAGATTTAGATGATCTATATGTAGCTAACATGAGTGAAAAAATCCAGTGAACACCAAAAATAATATTTCTAAGTTGAGAACTCACAAACCCAAGGGGAGTGACTAAGTCTTCCAAAAAGTCTATCTATCCTTTTTAATATTTAACAATTAAATTCTTAACTAAAGGGGAATGAACAATAAAGTGCGAAATAAGGGAAACAAACAAACCACAACACATAGGTTTTTATGTGGAAATCCTTCCGGGAAAAACCACAGGACCTAGTCCAGCAAAGAGATATCATTAAGAGCAAGTCAAACAAATACTTACAAGACTCGAACTGTACTCAACCAGACTCGATACTACGATTCTCAGTACTCAGTCCTCCACACCTCAAAAAACAATCACGATCTCGCAAGACTCGCAATCTACCGTAGTAGCCTGTTCTTCTTTTTGTGTCTTCACAACCACGATCTCTCGATCGATCTCCGTCAATGACGACTTCGGATTACTCCAACCAAGTTGTTCTTTATAGAACGGGTTGATGATTGTTCTATAACAAACCCTAGTTTGAATCCCAACAATGGAATAAACAAATAAGAATGATCAAACAATGTCTTGCATACTCTGGGTGAAAGAGGAGAGGAGAATAGGTTTGGAAAACCCTAAATAACTCAATAAAGCTTTCTTTTGAAACTCTCAAAACTCCCTTAGTTCGTTATGGGGAACAAACCCTATTAATAGAGGCCAAAAATAGAGTTTGAAAGTGTTTAGAACTGTTATAAATACTATTCACGCGGTTACTATTCACCCTATTTACAATTTTGCCACTAAACTTTGAATAATTCTAGAGAGCTCGATTCTTATTAGATTAAGTTGATCATAATTACTTTGGGTCATCTAGAATTTATCATAAAAGTTTTATAAAATATGGATAAAGTAAAATGACCAAAATACCCCTCTAATGATAGAAAGGTGGTTTTGCCTATTTTGACTCGAAAGCTTCAACCAAGGGCAAGCCAATAACCACCTAAGGTAAACAAAATTTTCTAGATCAATCCACCTAAGGTATAAGTTAGGTATCTAGTTCACTTACCATCCTATGAGTGAAACGAAGGCGATGATCGGAATGTCTTCAGTTGATCTTCTTCGGTTTTCATCTTCACTTGTCTTGGATGCTTGAAGGCAAGGACTCAAGACACACTAGACTCAACTTGTTTTAACAATGGAATAAGGCAATCCTAAAATATGGACTTTACAATGAGAATGAGACCTATAAGTTTCCTAGGCTTATAACCATGCATTACTTCAAATTGACTCGTGCCTAGGGTCCTCTTGCCAGAATTATTACATGCAAACTCAGCTACAGGCAACACTAGATCCCACGTCCTAATGTGATCACCAACTAGACATCGTAACAAGTTACCCAAATTTCTATTGACAACTTCAATTTGGCTATCTGCCTGTGGATGGTAGACTTATGAACACTGAAGTCTGATGCTCAACATATGCCAAAGTGTCCTCCAGAAATAACTCATGAACTACATCACTGTCAGACACTATGAGTTTTGGTATAGGCAATGGGGTAATTGTGTGTTGGATGTCATGCTTGGGTGTGAGCCTATTTAGTAAATCTTTAGGAAATATATTCTGATACTCTCTCAACATGGGTTCCACCTCTTGTGAGTACTCATCACCAAGCTTAGACGAGGTTTCTTTATTAACAAGTGCACAAATCATAACATCTTCTTTAGTCTCATTTTCAAACTCTGTAGAACTGATGATGTGAATGACTTTTGTTTTGAGTTCATTACTATTCTCACGATTCTCATCACTAGCTCCAATGTCGGGCTCATGGACTTCTTCCCCGAGAAGCAAGTTTTTGGTATAGTCTTTTGTAGGGCACTAATATGCATAATGTCTGAGGCTTTCGCATCTAGAGCACTTGTTTTGATTACTCCCCTTGGAGTTCTCACCAACCGCTCCTTTTTCCTTATCGAATCTAGCATTGGATGGAGTATTCGGTTGACCCTTATGTGGCTGACTCCTAACAATGGGTTTTACCTCCAAAGAAGTAGGTTGAGACTCGGGTTGACAGGAGTCAAAATGCCTAATGACTTGCGACTTCGGATACCGCTCTAGTTCCTGCACTATTTGGTAAGTGTGCTCACAATGTGGAGTCTGGAAGGACACAAAGAAAAGAGGGACATGAACCTTACCACTCAAAAAAGCGAAATAAAGATAATGATAAAACACAACCGAGCTACTAACCAAAACTCTGGAGGGGACATAAAACCTTACTCCAAGATACAATTATTCCAGGAAATCCTAATGTTAGCAACTCTAACCTTATCTAATCATAGTGTTTTGTGATAGTAGTAACTTAAATCTATTGCTTTTCTCCAGTTCACTCTCTTGATAGTCGCGCCGTAGTTCTTTTTGTAAGGTCCTTCAGCACTCTCTCTCTTATTCTTTTTTTGGTAACGGAAGGTGTCCCAAACCCTTCGAGGCAAGGACTAGTCCCTTCGGGTGTCCCGCCCTAACCCACTCAAAAATTTCCCTACGGACCCTAGGGTAAGTCAAGGAGTGGGAATTGAACACACAACCATAGGGAGCAAACCTAGGATGCTAGCGAACTACACCAACCCCTTCAGCCCTCTCTCCTGTTCCTATATATCTATCTTCTATTTGCCAAAAAAAATAGTTCTTAAAAAGAACAAAAAACAGATCATACATGTTTTAGAAAAAAATACAGATTTTTTTCTTTGTACACATCGGCTGAAAAATGCTTGGAAACCCAGAAACATTATTATAAAAACACAGCCTAAGATCACACAATGAAAATCAGCCTGGTTGGTGAAAGAACACTGAAAATCAGCAGCTAAAAATCACTGTTAGACCAATCTTCATGCCTAGTTATCATGTATATATGTGTGCATGAAGTCTTACATTAAGGGGAGTATCCTCTTCGGAAGGTAGAAATGTGGCGAAACTGCAAGCTTCTTGTTGATCAACGCTTCTGATAAAGTGCGCTGCTAATTGCGAGAGCTGCTGTGGTTCGCTCATGTTTATAATCCCTATTTCTCCTCCAAAGTAAGATTTCAATACACATTGAGAAGCCACATAATCTGATGTAATGCCCTTCAAGCTCCCTAGTAATGCCAAAAGCTGTCCATAATACATAGATTATTAATAACCAAAAATCAGGATCCCAATCTGTTGACACTGAAAATTCTTAGTAAGAAAAATGGGCTTGGCAGGGCTCAGAGCCTCAGGCTCAGAATTGTGAAGGCGATAGCCAGGTTCTCATTGTGGTAAAGGAGAATTTGCTCCTCCCCTTCAAGATTTTGGAGTAAAAAACTAGAATCTGCATGATAATTCAATTTATTCATCTCCACTAGAAGTTCCTCTAGTTTCTTACTAATGCGTCCCAATTGTGGGTGGGACCGGTCTCCACCCGCAAGATCAAGGACAGAAGTGTATGACTTCACTGTAAACATCATTTTCCTCACCAGAAATCTCCACAATTGCAAGTTCCATCTGTGAAATGATGAAATCGACTTGCATCTCTTACAATTATCACTCTTTTTGTAATCACAGTGATTAATTTTATGGCAGAATGGCAATCCCCACAAACCCGCAAATTCTTTGTAACAAAAATGGGCTTGTCGGGGCTCAGACTTAGAATTGCGAATGCGATAGCTAGCTTCTCACTGTGGCAAAGTAAAATTCGCTCCTTCTCTTCCTCTTCAACATTTTGGAGCACAAAACTGGAATCTGCATGATAACCCAACTTCTTCATCTCCACTAGCAGTTCCTCTAGTTTCTTACTAATGCCTTTCGATTGTGGGTGGGACTGATCTCCACCAACAAATGCATGAACTGTACCCTTTATCTCAACCCAACTGCATCCTG
This sequence comes from Tetracentron sinense, assembly GCA_015143295.1. Classification (NCBI taxonomy): domain Eukaryota; kingdom Viridiplantae; phylum Streptophyta; class Magnoliopsida; order Trochodendrales; family Trochodendraceae; genus Tetracentron; species Tetracentron sinense. The sequence goes on from CM026568.1 coordinate 9,521,459, forward strand.
GGCTTTTCTTAAAACCTGTGTCCCTCTGCACAATTCTAACATGTGCTGCATCATCCCATCTCCCCGCAGCACCATAGATATTGGATAACAGAACAAAATTTCCAGTACCTTCTGGCCCCAACCTCTGAATCTTCTCTGAAACTTCTTCTCCTAGTTCAATATTATTATGGATCCTACAGGCACCAAGTAATGCACCCCAAACACGAACATCAGGCTCAAATGACATTCTCTGGATGAAATCGCAGGCCTCGTCCAAAAGCCCACCTCGGCCCAAAAGATCAACCATGCAGATGCAATGTTCCATTCTTGGGACAATATTGAAATCTTGACTCATTACATAGAACCAGTGTTTCCCTTCTGTAACAAGTCCCGAATGGCTGCAAGCGGATAAGAGGCAAATAAAAGTCACATCATCTGGCTTTACATCCACAGCCTGCAAATCTTGGAACAACAAGAGGGCTTCCATGCCAAGTCCGTTGATTCCATAACCGGCTATCATAGAGTTCCATGAGACAATATCCCGCTCTAGAATCCTATCAAAAACTTTCCTCGCAAAGTCAATCCTACCGCACTTTGAGTACATGTCAATAAGTGCATTCCCAATTGTGGTATCTGATGCAAACCCACGTACAATTACGTAACAATGGTTGTAGCGTCCCTGTTGTAGAGCAGCCAAATGGGCACAAGCCGGAAGGACTCCTACCATGGTGGCCAGATCTGGGTCAATCCCGGATAATTGCATCTTGTGAAAAGTAAGCAAACCCTCCTCAGCATTACCATTCTGCACACATCCAGAGATGATAGCGCTATAAGAGACTGTATCTTTTGACTCCATTTCATTGAAGAACCTGATTGCATCATCTATCATCCCACCCTTTGCATACATTGAAAGAAGTGTGTTACCTACCATTATTTCTAAAACAAGTCCTGACTTAATTGCATAACAATGTATCTTTCTCCCTCTACTCACATCAATCAGTTTTGCGCAAGCTCGAAGAACACTTCCAAGAGAAACTGGTGTTGGATTCAAGGCATCCTTGAGCATCATTTGATCAAACAATCCCAATGCCTCTCTCATATGATCACATAGAACATATGCTCCAATCATCGAACTCCAAGTTACCTCATTCTTATCACCCATGAAATTGAAAATCGTCTGAACGGAAGCAAGACACTTACATTTTGCATACATATCCAAAAGTGCAGTTCCCACAACCAAATCTTTATCAATACCCCTTCTTACACAGTAACTGTGTATGCCCTTCCCCTGACTCAATGCCTTAGCTTGGGCAACTGCAGGAAGAACTGCTACAATTGTCGAAGAGTTTGGACTTGTTCCTACTTTCTGCATTTTGATAACCAGCTCAATCGTATCTTCGTAGAGTCCATGAAGAGAAGAACCTGCAATCATGGCATTCCATGCAACAACATCTTTCTGCGACATTGTATCAAATACTCTTTGCGCCTCGTGCAAACACCCACATTTGGCATACAAATCAATTAAAGCAGTGCAAACAAAGACATCAGAATCCAGCCCAATTCTTGTAATATGATCATGAATCTCCTTACCATCTTCTAATGCTTGTAAACGCGAACACGCTTTGAGAACAAATGGGAATGTAAATTTGGTTGGCCCGACCCCGGATTCGAGCATCTGGTAGTACAAATCGATGGCTTTGTAAAAGGGTCCATTCCAAGCATAAGCTCTGATCATCGAGTTCCTCAAAATGGCATTTGGGTTTGGAATTGTGTCGAAAACAAGGCGAGCATGTTCAGTTTCACTGCATTTAATGTACAAAAAGGTGAGCTTTTCTAGTACAATTGGGTTGTTGATATGGGTATTGTTCCTAAGGAGATGCTGATGGATTCTCTTGCCTTCACTGAGTGATTTCGATTGAATGCAAGCTTCGAGAAGCCGAGTGTAGTAATCGATCCCAACATTGGTCAAGCTGTCCAGTGAGTTAATGGATTCTCGGATTCTGCTTTCGTCAGTGAAGGATTCGAGAGCAAAAACATCTGAGTTGGGTTTTCGTTCCCCTAGGAAATGGATGATTAACCGAGGATGAATTGAGAACAGAGGTCTGTGAAGTATGAGACGCTTTGAGAATAACATTTCTTTCTTCAATGCTCCAAATTCGACCGTTGCTTAAAATTTCAAAAACTCGGAAGAAAAGCAGGAGGGCTTAAACGTCCACAAATCGGACCATCGAAACTGCAAATCCTACTCGCATTTGCGCCGCTCGCCTTAGCCTGCCAAATCAGCACTTCTAAAACCCTATATAGGGGTTATTTAGAGCAGTGATAAGGCGGACCCATGGGTCCGTTTCATATCTTACCTTGTGTCCCTTTTAACACTCCTTTAATCATGGTTAAGCTTAACTAAATTAAAACTAAGATTTTGAGTTTTTTTTTCCAAAAAAAATAAAAAAAATCATGGTTGGATTGCTTAATCGTAAGGGTGAGTGAATCTTAACCAGAGTAGGTGAGTATTTAAAAATTGGGACCTGGCCCAATGTCCGGCCATTCCATTATAAAATGGGAACCACAGATTCATTAACTATTTTCTGTTATAAAAGGCGTCTGTTTACCTTTGGTGGACGTTAGAAAATTTTGATCAGGCAACCACACATCATCCGATATATGGTGATAAAAATGAGGGAGAGATATCAAGTAGGGAGAAGTCAAAAACATGGGGAGATCTCCTTTTATCGCACATGTGGGATGATGTGTGCTGCCCGACCAGATTTTTCTAGCCTCCGCAAGATGTAATCCGATGCCTTTATAAAGGGATCATCTGGCCCACTAGAGAGTCCCTTTAACTGCCCTTTTAATTCTAGTTTAATTTTTTTTTATTACTGAAAAAAAAAAACCCCTCTTGTTTAATTTTTGTCAACTGCTGTAGTTATATTTTTTTCTAAAAACAAGGTTACAATGGTTGAACCCTAAATGCTAATAAATGGTAACCACGGTTAAGGGGTGTTAGAAGGGACACATGTCGACTGTGGGATAAAGACCAGCCCAAATGCCATCCCATTTATAAACTCTTTTAACAGTTTAAATGGAGATCAGATTTGGTCGGGGCAGGCCTGACCAAAACCGTCTAGCTGCACTTACAAACAAAGCCTTCTACTCTTTTAACTCTGATTAAAAAAAATTAACTCCTAAAAATGTATATTTTAATTTTAAATTTTTATTTTTTACCAAAATTGAGAGAGAGGGGGAGGGGGCCAAAGCCCCCTCATCCCCATATGATGGACTCCAGAGGAGCTAGCTTCAACAGTATAGATCCTAGCTCCCCTTGCCATTTTGAAAATGTGACTTAATAGATACCAATTGATGTTTGCACGTGGATAGGGTTGTTGTTTTTTTTTTTTGGGGGCGGGGTTAACACCACAAAACGAGCGAAGCTGAAGGCAATTGCAAAGAAACACCACATACAGTCACTCACACACCCACACAACTCCACCTTAATTCCCAACTCACATATCTCTAAGCAATCTTAGGTATTCCAATTCCCATATTTCAAGAATAGTCTGAAAATGGAATATGGGAGGGCACCTCTCTCTAATGGCAGAAGCTTTGACCGTTCAATTTGGCGTTCAAGTTGCGTTGGCCTGGAATCTCTTTCCATCCATTTTGTATTCCGACTCCAAAAGTAGTAAAAGCTTAGAACCAACATCTTTGATAACAGAAATTTAGGTTCAAGAGATTTTGTTTAAAAGGGTGACGATATACAGTAAATCTTGTTAGCCTAGGTACTCTTAATAATTGTAAGTGATAAAATTCGTAATTTAAAATCTGGTGTTGTGGCGAAAAGCATGTTCTTGATGTTAAAACGGTGGAAATGAGCTTATATGTGTTTTTGAGTACTTATACGTTGTGTATGACAACGAACTCGTTGTGCTCTTCATAACGGGAACGTTGTCATCTAAACAACGTATTCGTAGTCATTAAGACATCGGTATCATCCTCGTTATGGACAACGAGCCTGCGCTTTACTTCAACAGCAAGACCGACTTTCAGGATCCGATCCTCAGGAGGCAAACATTTATCTCTGATGTTAGGTGGAAAGCATTGTCTTAGCATTTATTGCTAGTCACCTCTGATGAGTTCTCGACCTAGAAACCGACTTAGAGATTGTAGGTTCCCACGTGTGATGCGTTCGTCATCAGATATGTCTGACATATTTGATAATGAGTGGCAAGCTTATGGCATGGTCATCCAAGTCATCAATGGTCATCTATGGGCATCCCAAGCTAAATCTATAAATACTCCCTGAGACCCAGTGCATCAGGATCGATCAAGGAATATCCGAAGATAATTAGAGATATTTACCAGTGTTATTTCAGAGATAGCGTCATAACTTTCATCTCAGTGTTCTAGCTCTCAGTGTTCCAGTGCTTCTGTGATTTTACTATTCACCTTCTTCTTCATTTACTGACTTTATCATCGGAGTTTATTTCAGGGTGCACACCCGCCTCTCCTCCTTTGTTTTTAGTCTTATTTGCAGGTGCAATATCATTGTGATTGCTCTATAAGTCAAACAGCTATTGACGTGTCAGAACCCGGAAAAATTCATTCACAAAATGGCGCTGTTTGTGGGAAACCTCTTTCGGAATCACTTATACTAGACGAAGTGATAAGTCAATTTGTGTGAAGATTCTTCAAGACTCCTTGCTTCTCTACCATCATGGCCGATCATTTTTCTATCTCGCCAATGGACGAACAAACTCCAGAGCCAGATCTATCTCAAGCTGAGCAGATTATTATACTATTGCAATACCAGCAATCTCTCTTGACACAGCTTACCAGCCAACAACAGTTGTTGCAAGAACGGATCGAAGTTTGGGTACAAGGTTTGAATGCATCAAATCGTGCGTTACTCTAGGGCAACAGTCATTAGACAGCAGAAAAGCGTCCCTCTAAGCGAGCTGACCCAATAATGTTCATTGCTCGCCCAGCTGCGATCATGCTAGTCATAGAGGATGATCCGAACTTCGAATGACTGTCTCGTGTTAGTCGGGACATCACCAAAGGGCCACGAGCGCAGGAGTATTGCCAGTACCATAAGAGTCATGGTCACATGACTAACCGCTGCTGCAATTTGAAGGCCTATCTGGAAATTTTAGCGTAAGAAGGCTTCTTAGCCGAATTTATGCTTCCTGCTGATGAGTCGGAGACCCCATGACTCGAGGATGTCACTGTACCCATGTTCTAAGTTCTTTTGTCTTTTGTTTAGTCTGATTTGTTGTTTGTATCTGGCTGAGATATCAGCTGGTGTGGGGCTTACAAAGATACTTGTCTTTGTTTTTGACAGATCTACTTGTCTTCCTTTTTTGCATGACAATCATTTAATAAATTCCTTTGTTTTGTCCGATGTTGTGTGAAACATGTGCACTTTGGAAATCTATCATCCTTCGTCGAGACATTATGAGTGAAGAAAGAGGAGAAAAAGACAAGTGCAAACGTATCTTCGGTGTTGTTATAGCCTTGTCCTCGTTGTCTCGATGTCAGACTCATCAAAACGGTATCATTAGTGTGAAATCGTTCTCGTTGTCTGTTTGTTCCTTCCCGGTGTCTAATGTCTTCAACAGTCATATCACAATGGACTTCAGTGTTTGCAATGAATTTCCGTGCCTTTATGCGAAACAGAAACTCAGAGGCGTATCAGAGAGAATTCTAGAGCCGTGTCAAAAGTGAAATTTGGAGCTGTATCAGAGTGAATTCAATTTCAGTGACTTAATAAGAGAGTGAATTAAATTTCAACACCCAAGAGAGTGAATTTAATTTCAAAAACCACAACAAGTATATGAGTTTCAGTGCCTTTATAATGAATACTTCTATGATGATAGAGACATTGAACGCCTCTATAGCAAATCATAGTGCCTTCTCCAAGCATGTTCCGATGTCTTTTTGGTATATATATTTCAGTGCTTTACGTATTCCAACGATTAACAACCAAGAAAGATTATCAAGGTGAGTAAATATTGATTTAAGCTTAATGCATATGGTGTTCATAAAATCTTTTCTTGGGTATCTATATAAAAAGAAGTTTTATTTTCCGTTGTCCATCCTAAGTGTTTAATATTGTGCATTCTCACGAGTTACTCCTATTATACACTTTATGAAAGTTTCTAACAAGTGCAACACAACGAACGAAGTTATGTGTTAAAATGTATCATTTAGAGAAAAGAACGGGTATTGTTATACAACGAAGTTATCTTCAATATTAACAATTTCTATCGTTAAAAGATCAGTAGGGGGAGCAGGTATAGTTGGAGTTGGCTCAGTGGGCAAAGGAGGTTCTTCAATTGCTTTTATTTCGTCATTTTGAGTATTATCCTGAGCAATGGACTCAGAGTTGGAATCATTCAGTCTTTCTTGTTCTCCGAGCTGCTGCATTATAATTTCTTCAGTTTCTTTGTGGTCTTCATCGAGCAGCTGGTCCATTTGAGTTTGAAAGTGAATACGGAGAGACTCCGTGAGAGCATCTTCAGCAGCTTCAATTTCTTTCTCTTTTGTATCTTAGGCTTCGTCGAGCTGTTTTGCTAGGATTTCTTTTTCAGCTTCAGATGCTTCAAGTCGTCGGCATAGTGTGTTTAAAATCTCATCCAGCTCTCTACTCCGAAAAATAGTCATTTCTGCATGCTCTAGTGCTTTCTTCTCTCTTTCTTCAGCATTGCGAGCCTCATGCTGAGCTGTATCTCGTTGTGTTATCACCAGAGCAAGTTTATCTTTGGCAGTCTTCAGTTCTGACTGGGCTTTCGCCAGCTCGTAATGCTGTTTCTTTTCTTCTTCTATTCTTTTCTTCTCGAGCTCAGTAACCCGTGCTTTTAGTCCTATGGACGTATGCCGAATATTGTTATAATCTTCGTATAGCCCAACCAGCATATTATTCATCTGGGCAAAAGAAACATTATTAGTTTGGAGTTGTGCAGATTAACAGTAAGAGTAGATAAGACTCGAGCTCTTACCATGGCAACAGCTCGGGATGCAGCGCCTTTCCCCATAAAATGCATATTTTTTATTGCAGTAATATCCTCCGGGAGTCTCGTTATGAATAGTATGGATGTGGCTATGTAATCATGGTCTATTGCTGTGTGAGCAACGGTAGGGTGTGGGTATCCTCGTGGAAAGGCAGGAGTCCATTTCTCAGCATCTCTGTCCGTTGTCTTTTCTTCTTGAGGTGGAGCAGATGATGAAACAATGTTGGGATTTGTAGTGGTAGTGGCAGGAGTCGGCGTAAGAGCAGGTGTAGCAGTAGCAGTTGGAATTCTAGTGGCCAGAGGTTGGTCATCCTCCAATAGATCATCGAAGCCAAAGAGTTTCTCATCGCTATCTGTTTCAGGTTGAGCAGACATTGTGGTAGTCGTCTTTATGCCTTGTTGAGCTTGGAGTCTTTTGTCGTGATCTACTTCATGTTGAGCTCGTTTTGTCTTCAGTTGTTTAAGAGCAGCATCTTTCTTTCTCGTTTCAACCTTCTTTTCCATTGTGGTGAGATGGGAAGGACGGGCAGATCTGGGAGCTCGTGGTGTTCGGTGCAAGTGAGGCATACGATCAGCCATTCTTCCCACGAGTTGTCCAGAAGCAGCAGCAGTAGTGGAATTAGGTTGAGATATATAATCTGCAGCAACTGTAGATTCCGGTGTTGGTAATGGCCTCCAAGTAATGTACTCGTCTCCTTTCTCTTGACGAATATTTCGTAGTCGTTCTTCCTCTACAGAAGTGAGTTTTGGATAGCGTAGCTTGGAGAATTCTGTACACAAAAGATGTTATTCTCGGTTATAGCAGATATATATATATATATATATATATATATATGTACATATATATGAAGCAACAGTGAGCAGAGCAGTAACAACAACTTAAAGAGAATTCGTTGGGAACGGGTCGAGCACTCTCATTTCTCCAGGCACCAGAGATTGTGAAGGACATTCCTTTCCAATCCTTGTCTATATCGGTGAGGTGCATAACGATATCCGGGATTTTGGTTTGTTGATTCCAGGCGAAGTAGGTCTTATCATCATCTTCAGGAAATTTTCGGCATTTCATCGTATGGCGGAAGTGGAAGATGTGCCTAGGTTCTATATGGTATCCATCTCTGTTGAATTTAGTCATCAAAGACATATATCTATAAAACCTAGGGTGCATCTGTCCTGGGGCTACTTGTAGAGCAGCAAGGACTTCATCAACAATGGGTTCTAATGGAAATCATAGTCGAGCTTCGAACTGCGAAACATATACAGTGTTGCAGGAAGAATGGTAGTCGGGGTGGACATCTCCTTCACTCAGATGAAGATAGACATAGGGGAGAATTTCGTACCGAGTTCTGTAAAAATCAAGAATGTATCTATCTACTGGTTTGGGTATAGGAGCAGTGGCAACTACATTTTGGGGAGTCTTAGCAGCATGAGTGGTTTCTTCATCGTTGTCAATCCTCACTATTTCACTTGACATGGTGAAGATTATGGTCAATGAGGGAGCAAACGAAGGAATAATATGCCAATACACTGAGATGCAACGAAAGGCAAGAGTAGTGAAAGAAAAAACAGAGCAAAAACAAAGGAGATCTTACCGCTTCGAATGTTGTGACAAATTCTTTGAGAAAGTTAGCTGCAAATCGCTGGAGAGATGAAAATCTGGCAAAGTATCAGTGCAAACGCCTCAAAAATGAGAAAGATAAAGGTCCATGTATCTTATATAGATGGCGCCAAAAGTGAAAATGACAACTTAGTCTTAATCTCAGCTGCATGCATGAACATATGATGGGGTAAGATGGTCATTTCCATGAAATTATAAATATAGCGTGTCAGACTAACCATTCTGTAGGACACACTTAGCCTTCATCTCGGCCGAACACGTCATGAATAAGGAGGGCAAGATCATCTTTTGCAAGACAGAATAACCGTCGGGAGAAATGAATCGTCTCGGGTTCCGTAAAAGTAATGATGACAAGTCTGTCATGCATTAATGAGGTGTGACGGATTTATGAAACGTGCTACAGTGGTTACGACGATATATCTTCACATATAAATCAAGAAAGAAATCAAAGGACAATGGAGTCTACACAACGAAGTCTTAATAACGAGGCGTGAAAATAGAGAACAAAAAGCAGAGTACGATCAACGTGGATTACGACATTTTTCTTCTGGAATGCTGAGAGGTTTTATGATACTTTGAACTACGTTCAAAAGCATCATAAAGAGGTTAATTGTAAGGGATAAAATTCATAATTTAAAATCTGGTGTTGTGGCGAAAAGCATGTTCTCGATGTTAAAACGGTGGATACGAGCTTATATGTGTTTTTGAGTACTTATACGTTGTGTATGACAACGAACTCATTGTGCTCTTTCTAACGGGAACGTTGTCATCTAAACAACGTATTCGTAGTCATTAAGACATCGGTATCATCCTTGTTATGGACAATGAGCCTACGCTTTACGTCAACAACAAGACCGACTTTCAAGACCCGATCCTCAGGAGGCAATCATTTGTCTCTGACGTTAGGTGGAAAGCACTGTCTTAGCATTTATTGCTAGTTAACTCATATGGGTTCTCGACCCAGAAACCGACTTAGAGATTGTAGGCTCCCACGTGTGATGCGTTCGTCATCAGATATGTCTGACATATTTGGTAATGAGTGGCAAGCTTATGTCATGGTCATCCAAGTTATCGATGGTCATCTATGGGCATCCCAAGCTAAATCTATAAATACTCACTGAGACCCAGTGCATCAGGATCGATCAAGGAATATCCGAAGATAATTAGAGATATTTACCAGTGTTATTTCAGAGATAATGCCATAACTTTCATCTCAGTGTTCTAGCTCTCAGTGTTTCAGTGCTTCTGTGATTTTACTATTCACCTTCTTCTTCGTTTACTGACTTTATCATCGGAGTTTATTTCAGGGTGCACACCCGCCTCTCCTCCTTTGTTTTTAGTCTTATTTGTAGGTGCAATATCATTGTGATTGTTCTACCAGTCAAACAGCTATTGACGTGTCAGAACCCGGAAAAATTCCTTCACAATAATTTTGATGATAACACAATAATAAAATGATCATTTGTGTTAATAATGTCTCTTTTAAGTGTTTATGAAAAACAGTGTACAAGAGCATTAACCAATTATTCAAATCATAAAGCATGAAATTGTCTTCTAAGTTGGAAAAAGAATCATTCAAGTAAAATTGAAAAAATACAAAACAATCAAAGTAAAAAAGAATCTACAATCATTCTTGAAGATCAAGTTAAAGTTCATGCAAAATTTCATAAGAAGATGAAATTTATCTAAGAAGAAATCTTGGAAGATTTCAAAGTTGAAACCATCATGGAAGATCGAAGATCAAGTTTGAAGACTCTCAAGAAGGTTTATATTTTATTTTTTATTTCTTCAGATTGCCTAGGACTTATGTAAAAAGTTCTCAAAAGTTGGATGTTGGAAAAGCTCACGAGCTTAGATTGTAGAACCCCGAAACTCATTTTCCTAATTGGTGAATAGTGTTAGTGAATAGTGATTTTTGGCCAAAATGGTCCTCTATGTGTTATGGTGTATGAATGACTGAATAAAAGAATCTGAAACCAAAAATATAATTGTATGGTTTTTAAAGTCAAGCTAAAAGAGTGGAAGCACTCTAGGTGAGTTAAGGGAAGAGTGGAAACACTCTAAGTGGAAAAAAAAAAAGGAAAAACAAGAGGATTCACCAAGTTCTGGTGAACCCCAGTCAACCGCCCCTTAAGGCTAGTCGATCGACTGTCGTGAAAAAGGGCCAAAATGGCCAACGGTGGGGTTTGAATTCAAGGCCAGTCGACCGCCCCTCAAGGCCGGTCGATCGACTATGTGAAAAAAGCCCAAAATGGGCTTTATAGTAGGGTTTTTGACCTGACCGATTGACCGCCCCTCCTAGCCGGTCAACCGGGACCCCGGGATTTTGCCCAGTTAGGCCATTTTTACTATTTCATTAAGGGTAGGGTGATCGTTTTACCGCCCCCTTTGTCTATAAATCCCCAATTTCATGGGTGAGAGTTTCATAAACCCTCAAGGCAGTAATGAAAGAGAGATTGAGAGAGTTAGAGAGGGAGAAGGGGAAAGCTAGGGTTTGGCCAAAAGATTTGGCTAGGCTCAAGGTGAAGTTTGGATCATTTCTTCAAGATTGGATCTCATTTTCTCAACCCTCCTCAAGCTTTTTTCAAATTCAAGAGGTAAGTACTACTACTATCTAGCTTTGCTATGATACAAGTATTTAATTGAGGATTAGATGTATGATTTGAATAGAAATTGTAAGTACTCCTACTAATTAACTATGTTATGATACAAATAATGAATATATGAAATGGAATATAAATTGTAAGTCATCCTACTATCTAACTTTGGTATGATACAAATATTGAATAGATGATTAAAGTATGATTGTGGATAACCTAGATCCTAAACTTAGGTTTCCAAGTTTGAAACTTTTAAATTGTGTGTATGTGTTTCCAATTTCTAAATCTATCATGATTTCTCTAAGTGTATGAACTATAAAGTACGAAAGGCTAAGTAACCATGATCTATGTCATGTATGTCAAATGTATGATTCCTATTGCTATGATTCCATATGTCAAACTTGTTCATGTATATTAAGATGATTTTAAGGTTTCCTTATGAATGTTAAATTGCTAGAATACCTATATATGTTCCTTCAAGTTCTCTCATGTCTAGAAGAATATTCAAATGTCACATGTTATTTCTTTAAGTATCACCATGACGTTATGATGTTCACAAATCATTATGCACAAGCATGTGTGCATGAACCAATTTTTCTAAGTGTAAGTATATGAATACAAACCAAGACAAGACAAATGATTTATGAAACAAATGATAAAGCCGAATTTTGGGTCGGTCAAGGATAAGGTATATCAAAGGATATGTCATATCTGGCTTCAAAAAAATAAGACAAGAAATCAAGGATGTTGGTGGGCCTTTTCTATTTCGTTGAAGGGTATTTACATACCCAGCTCACAAGTTACTTTCAAGAATTTCGATAAAGGGTATTTACATACTCGGCTCACAAGTTGCTTCAAGGGCACTAACATCAGGCTCATAAGACAAGTGTAATTCTAAACAGAATAAGACAAGACGAACATGATTTCAACAAGATAAGAATAAAATTTTAAGCACGATAAGCAAGTTTTGGAAACACACGAAAATATAATTTCAAGTACAAGATATGAATTATGCACACATGATTTACATGAGGTTTTGCATTTGGTTTTCATGCATACTCATGAATGCATTGTTTAAATTCCAATATGCTATGAATGGTATTATATCTCTGTTAGGTAGTAGCTTGTACTCGCTGAGCGTTTCAATACTCAGCCGTACATTTTGATGTCGGCAGGTACACAGTTTGATATTTGTGCTCTGGTCCTTGGGTCAAGGATGAGCCTTAGGTGGAGACAAGAGATTTAAATAGTTGGCCCTATCAGGGTGACTACTGAGTGAGGGAAGGAGAGTTTTATATTTTTTATTTTGATGGGTGGGCATGTTCACTCCTACCTTAGTCATGTTGATGTATAAAAACTTGGAATGTTGTTCATGTATAGAAAATAAATTTTTGGGTTTTCACTTCTGCAATTTGATTTACGCTTCCGCTATGTTTTTGCCTTGTATATGTTACAAGATAGTTTGCCAGGTCAGGATAGTCACGATTAAAGTCCCACCTAACTCTTAGGGGGGATATTGGGGCGCGACATAGATTGACTATAGGTTCCTTAAGACCAAATTGAAAATCATTCTAAGGACATAAAAATATGATAATTATCTTAACAAAGATAAGGTAGAAGATCTATGAATTTATTCCCATCATTAAAGTCAAGAAAAATTGATTTTATCCTGAAAATCATCCATCCAGTCAACTAGATCAAGACCAGGATTTTATTCTGACCACTGTGTCCATTCGGTTGACCAGATCACCATCCAATCGATAGATGCTTCGGGGTGAACATTAAATGCACAGTAACATCTATTTTTTTAAACGACTATTTTGCATTAAATGGTACTCCAACGGCCATAAATCCTTTTTGAGCTATAAATTGAGTTCATTTATAAACTAGAAACTACATCTTGAATCATTATTGATTAATCCATTAACTCCAATCATTCACTACAAGCTAAAATTCTCAAATCATTTGTGAAAAAAATAGAATCCCAAAATCTCCATTTCGAGCTATTCAACTCCAATCTTTGAGAGTTTTTTAGAGTGCTTCAAGTCAATCTTATTCAGCTCATATCAGGAGCCAATTTCTAGATTGAAATCCATTTCATACAATTTGTATTGAAGAAATCAAGAATCTTGGATTCTTATTATTGAAGCAGGGAGCATTGTAAAAGTCAAGAGAGGACTGTTCTCTTGCATTGTTAAGGTCCGATCTTCATTTGGAAGAAGATTGTAAAAGTTTGGTCTTCACCCATAAGAAGATCGTGCGATAGTGTATCGTGGTGAATCCTTTCGCGGGAAAGCTTAAGGCAGGGACATATGCGGGAGTGCCGAACCTTGAAAACAATTCTTTGTGTTTGCTCTCTCTTACTCTTATCATTTATTTATTATTGCATTAATTTCGAATTGGTAGTTTCCATTCCTTTGATTAATTAGTTTAATTTAAATTCCACAAAAAGGATTAAGAAGAAATTTAAATTTGTCAAGACCCTATTCACCCCCCCTCTAGGGTCAAATACTTGGACAACAAATCTCTCTTACTTATGCCCCTTGCACTGTTTTCAGAACCGAACTGGGCCTCGAACCGGCAGAGTGGCCAGTTCCCGGTTCCACCGATCTAGTTTGACCGTGTACTTTTTGTAAAAAATTAATTTTTTTTCCCATTTTTCTGGTTTTTGCCAATTCTGACCGGTTCCCAACCAGTTCTGGCCAGTTCTTAAAGAGTTCCGATTTTGGGGTTTTGGAACCGATGAAGGGACCAGTTCCCCATTTTTCCTGTTCGATCGGCTGGTGTGGTCCCGTTTTGATAACACTGGCCCCTAGTACCAATATGCTGAAAAGGCATAGCTTAGTAAAAACAAAGCAGCCTAGGAAGGGCAATATGGGTTGCAGTATTTGCCTCCCTAGTCGTAATTTTGTTTTTCGTTTAGAGGAATGCTAGTCTCACACGGAAAACTCAAATATTTTCCAAACTTCATTGTGGGGAAACACCCTTCTTAGCCCTTCAACAAATTTATAAAGCAATTTTTTTTAAGAATGATGGAGTTATGGTCTCAACATATTCTAAAGTTAACAGGGAAAGTATTGACACAATGAGAGTTTGGAAGTTTGCATATGAGGCTAGTATTTCTCTTAAGTTTAATACGTTAACATTTCTAAAAAAACTATAAAAAAAAAAAATCCAGTACATGCATGGCCGAAGGCAAGATTTTCTTGTAGGGAATAATTTTTTTTGAAGACCAAATTTGTGGGTTATCTCGTCCATACAATTTGTACAGTTTATACAATTTGTACAGTTTATACATGTATTATCTATCCTCTTTAGGGTCGGGTAGTTGCCTCATTGCCTTTTGTTAAATAATTAAATAACATAGTATGAAATAGATATATATCTTCAAATTGTTAGGTATTTGGGCTAAATCCATGCACACATAGCCACTTAGAAACATTGGAAGATAATAATAATAGATAATTAATCAAACAATTTAGTCAATTAATTATAATTGGAAATCGTTTCGCTAAGAAGCATTACAATTGAGTCTTTCTTAGAGATAGTCAAAGCCTCCCATAAGTAAGGGACATAGCAACACTATCTCCGGGATACAACTTAGCTCGGATCTCTCCGATCTTCCCTACAAGTTTGCACTACTTAGTAGAAAATGAGGTACTGATCTTCCTTAATTTATGATTTCCTTTAAAATTAAAATATACATCTAAACAACCACTTTATTTAGGGTTTGCCAATTATCCAAATGTCTTAAAGTCCTACTTTCTTTATGGAAAATGTCTATTTGAATATTTGGTCAATTTTCAAAAATTATAATACCCCCCCATGGTCTAAGGGTTTGTTTGGTTACAGGGTTATGCCCACTTTGGTTTAGTCTAATCCAGGTTCTAAACTATTCCAGATTAGGTATGCTCCTAGTCCGTTTAGTTACATATTCTTGTTTTGATAAGAATCAATTATGCTTATAAACCTAATGGCTACAAATTTACAGTTGACATGGTTTTATCATATTTTAACTTTGTTTTGTCACAAGTTTAAGGTTAACCCTTATTCCGAATCTGTTTGATAACAGGTTCAAATTTATCTTATCCTATTATGTTTGGTGACACATTAAAGGTTATCTTATTCCATTTTAGTGCCATGTCTCCACATGTACACCCAGGCATGTTTGAGTGCTCAAGGATCCAATCCAGAATCCATCAAATGGGTCCTACAACATTATTTTGAGATCATACGATTGCTAACAAAATCTATCCATAGGACGGATCTACTAGATCAATCCCATAGGGCTTGGTCATCAGTCCTATCTGGTGGTCCAGATTGAGCAATCAGATCGGTCCATATGAGGGCTAATATGGATTAGAAGAAAGAGAATGCCCAAGGGCTTTCTACAACTCCTATGGGTCTGGATCGACCCTGGACATCCCCCATATGGGTATGGGCCTTCTTCTTGAGCTTCAATGGAGGTCTCCTTCTATCTTGAGCATCAATGGAGGTCTCTTTCTATCTTGGGCTTTAATTGAGGTCTCTATTTTAGAGACTTCCTACCTGATGGGTGTGCAAAAGTGAACTCTAATCTAGTTATTATGTAGCAATCTGGTATTCTCCTTAGTTTAATTCTGGTATTTTGAGTGAGGATTCAAAGCTCAGTTCCCCAATTGCATAATACGAATTCTAATTGGTTTTATGTAAAGAGTTTCTTGGGAATTAACTGGATTCAGAATAGCTAAAAAGTAGAGCAAGCAGACTTCCAACGCTTGAGTAGCCGTAAGACTCCACTCGAGCGGAGGTAGGAACCAGTCCTGAAGGAATAAGAAGAACATCCCTGCCATTGACCGCTCGAGCGACTGTTAGTCCCGTTAGAGTGGAAGTAAGTTGAGTGCTTGAGCAGCTACGAGTCCTAGCTTGAGCTGAGGACTAAAATGTCTTGTTGCAAACTGCTCGAGTGGCCATGAGGCTCCTCTCGAGCAGACTTTAATTTTAGGGCGTTTAAGCGAATTTGAGGGTGTTTTTGGTATTTTCTAGATTCTTAGGTATAAATAGGTTGAGGAAAACGAATTTTAGGTCATTCTTTGTTCTCCCATTCTTTCTTTTCCCTAGTCTTGATCAGGGTTGAATTCTCCTAATGAGGTAATTTCAGTTTGAATTAATCCATTGAATTGCTTTTAATGCTCTTTCGATTGTTCATCTGTTTTGCAATTGAATCATTTGGGTTGAGCTAATGCAAACACTATCATTTGGTTTTAAAATTAATTTTTTTTTGTTTTTTGGTACATGGTATAATATCGCAAGGTTGTTATTGGTATCTGTTACCCACCAAGGGTTGGTGCAGTAGGCTAAGCATCCCAAGTTTGCTCCTTGTGGTTTTGTGTCAACTCCCACTCCTCCACTTACCTTACCTTGGTATCCGATAGGAAAAATTCTAATTGGTTGGTTCGGACACTTGAAGGGACTAGTCAGGGTTTGGGACACCCTCCATTACAAAAAAAGAAAAAAAAGAGAAAAAGAAAAAAAGGAAAATAGTAAACGTACCCGAGGTTCTCATTTTATAACCGAAGGGTAGGTCCTCATTGGTCCATCGCCCCAATTTTAAATACTTACTTACTGTGGTTAGTATTCACTCACCCTTAGGGTTAAGTAATCCAACTTTTTTAAAAAAAAAACCAAAATCTTAGGATTAATTTAGTTAAACTTAACCAGGGTTGAAGGGGTGTTAATTAAAGGGACACGAGGACACAGGCTAAGATATGAAATGGACCCATGGGTCCACTGAGCACTGCTAAAAAAAAAAGGGTGGTATCTGCTCTACTTAAAAAACTGGCAAATCATTCTAACCAGAGTTGTCAGAATCAGACTAGACCGACCGGTCGAACTGGGAACTGGCCCCCTCACTGGTTCCCAAAACCCTCAAAACCAGTACTCTTTAAGAACCGGTCAAAACTGGCCAGAACGGAGAACTGACCTGAACCGATCAGAACCGGGAAAATGAAAAAAAAATGGTATTTTTTTTGTAAAAAAGTACACGATCGAACTAGATTGGTTGAACAAATGGAACCGGGAACCGGCCACTCTACCGGTTCGATGCTCAGTTCGGTTCTGACAACACTGATTCCACTTTCGACCACTCAAACACCCGGGGAGTATGTAGTTTTGGTTTTAAAATAAGACTTGAAGTTATATACACAAAAACCTTCTTTTAACTCCGGTTAACAACTTTAACTATAAAGTTAATATTTTTTATTTATATAAAAACCAAGGTTAGATGGTTCAATCCTAAGGATTAATGAATCTTAACCATAATTAAGGGTAATAAAAGGGACACGTGTTGACCTGTGGGACATAACCGGACTCCAAGGAGTCCGGTTATAATCAATCGTAGAGAATTTCACGTCTTAAAATACAGCATGTGAAATGCGGTCCTACTCTTCTCAAATCTCAACTATTTATTACTTAATATATTTTAATATTATTATTTTTACTATTATAATGGGAGAGGCATGCGTAGATGATTTTTTTGGAAATTCTCATAATACCCTTATATAAAAACAAAATTTTGATTTAATGTTTTACTTTAAAACCCAAACTACCCCTTACCTTTGATTTAATTTCCAAACTACCCCTTGCTCATTTATCTATTTAGAATCACAGCCAATCGCAATTGAACTCAGGAGTGTTCAATCGCACCTATGGGTTAACACGTGTCCCTTTTAACTCCTATTAACTATGGTTAACTCATTCCCCTCGCTCTCACGTGCATCACACGGTGCCACTAGTGAGTTCAATCGCACCCACGGGTTAACACGTGCCCCTTTTAACTCTTATTAATTGTGGTTAACTCCTTCCTATCGCTCTCACGTGCATCACACGTGCCACCCGCTAGTTGAGTATCTAAAAGAGATGAAACGGAAACACAAACGGAAGAGAACAACGGAAACACAAAAGCAAGGAAAAACCAAAAACGCAACAGCAAAATAGGAAAATAAAAACTTAAATTTATCGAGTAAGAGGGATTTTCTTTCTTTGTTTCTATTTTCAGAAATCATCATTTCTGCAGATCCAAATTCGCTTTCTCCAGATCTCTCAGATGAATCCAAAGGGAGCTTCGAGCTCTGGAACCGATGGAGCGACTGATTCTTCTGCTCCGAGGAGGAATTCCAAGAAACCTAAATGTGCATTTTCTTAAACTCAATCGATCTATTCTTCTAGCATGTTTTCTTGTTATATTTTTATCTTCTTTGAATTCATATTGTAACTGATGTTCTGTTGCTGTTTTATCCCAATCGTCACTGTTCTTTTTTGAGAATTTGAAACATTTTAGGGCTTCTAATTTGTTGTTTTGATCAATGTCTAATTGTTGAACGTGAATCATGATAAAAACGATTAGATTATGATGCATACTGCAGTGGAGTGGTAGTTACTTAGGGAGTGAGTTCAGTTACTAGATGTTGAGAGATAGGAGAGTCTAATAGAAAAATTGTAGCAGAAGTGGGTGGTTTGTAACCGGGTGACTTTATCTTCTTCTAGAAAAATAAAGACAAAAGGGATTCTCTTCAAGGAGAACCGTCCTCCAATGGCTATTCTTCGAGGGTTAGCCAACCTCCACAATATAATCTGTACGGGGGAAAGATATGCCCCCTGACCGTACAATGTATCCCATCCAGCAATGTGTCCCATCAAGCTACAATCCAAACTACCAAGAGGAATCACTAGCCACCCGACTCTGACTGGCAAGAGGTCAAGTACGCATAAATGTATCATTAGCCCACAATTTCGTATAGAAGCCATAATGAGATAGAGACAAGGCATTGACGCAAAGACTATTCGATTGGACTATAAAAGGTTTCAACCACAGCCTAGAAGGAGGGGGCATCAGGGGAGAAGAAGAGCACGACCTAAAGATGCCAAGCATGACCCAACCTAAAGATGTCAAGCATGACCTTGAAGATGTCAAGCATGACCCGACCTGAAGATGTTGAGCATGACCCAACCCAAAGATTTTAAGCATGGCCCCGACCTGAAGATGTCAAGCATGACCGACCTGAAGATGTCGAGCATGACCGGACCTGAAGATGTAGAGAATTTCCAACCTATAGATGTCAAGCATGACCTGACCTGAAGATGTTGAGCATGACCTAATCTGAAGGGATCAAACATAACTGACCTGAAGATGTCAAGCATGACCTGATCTGAAGATGTCAAGCATGACCGGACCTGAAGATGTCGAGCATGACCGGACCTGAAGATGTTAAGCATGACCAGACCTGAAGATGTCGAGCATGACCTGACTTGAAGATGTCGAACATGACTGAATTGAACCCGACCTGAAGATGTCAAGCATGACCCGACCTTAAGATGTTGAGCATTACATGACTTGAAGATGTCATGCATGACCCGACCTGAAGAGGAGCATGACTCGAAGTAGAGCATGACTCGAAGAGGAGCATGACTCGAAGTAGAGCATGACGTGGAGAAGAGCATGATTTGAGAGAGGAGCAGATATCCGGTAGATCCTCATCGTTCAAGCAAGAGACTAACTTGATCGTCGGAGTGTTCTTGCGAGTCCGAGGACCTACTCGTCAAGAGGAAGAAATAACTGTTGCGTCCCACTAAGGAGTGGACCGAGGGAAAAGATTGCGACAATCAGGTATGAATCCCCCACAAATTAGCACCGTCTATGAGAAGATCTCTGGCATCCGGTAGATCATTAGTGGGGAATTCTCTTAAGCTGGTACAACGCCCCTCTGAAAAAGAAAGAGGTCCTCGACTGAGCGAGAGCTGGATTGGGGGCACACCCGACAATAAGGTTAAATGTAACATTATGCAAAGTTAGTTGTTCTCTATGATATTGCATGTCTAGTAGCCCACCACTGAAGTTATGTTTATAATTGATCATTCCATTGTCTTGTCATTGCTCAACACTAGTGTTATGCACTCGCAATGAATTATCTTAATGGATAAATGCTATCATGTAAGCAAGAAAGAATGTCCCTGCACTCTGAGGAAACAGGTGGTCCAAAGCGGCCCGATGAATGTCCTTGCTCTTTGAGGAGACAGGTCGGCCCAAAGTGGCCCAATGAATGTCCCTGCTCTCTGAGGAGACAGGTCGACCTAAAGTGGCCCAATGAACGCCCTTGCTCTTTGAGGAGACAGGTCGTCCGAAGTGGCCCAATGAGTGTCCTTGCTCTTCGAGGAGACAAGTTGGCCTGATGAATGTCCTTGCTCTCTGAGGAGATAGGTCGACCCAAAGCTCTAATGAATATCCCTGCTCTCTGAGGAGGTAGACTAGTCGATCCCCGTGTAGCCATTGAGGCCTCTCATGAAAGCAACCAGGATCTAATTTGTACAAGCAACCACAACATCATTCATGCGTTCAACCCTTCAAGGAAGAAAGCAAGTGTGTCGTGGAGGCAACTGAGGATAGAAGGATGCCGTGGAGGCAAGTATGCCGCCGAAGCCTATCATGAAAGAAGGCAAGTAAGGTTGACTTTTCTACCGTAAGGTGAGCACTCCATTTACCAAAATAAAACAGAGGCGGGATTCCCCACAACAAGTGACCTATTTAACTCACTGGTGAGAAGAACATCTTTTTGAGAGATGACCTGAAGTCTTCTCACGTGTCACAGTGTGTGTGGTGCACAAGTTTGTGTGTTTTAATGTGATACTTTGTTTGGGGCATCAACTAAGATTGTAAAAGAGCAAGTTCATCTGCTTGGTATGGGGTTTGATGAGAGTGTTGTGAGTCGCTTCATGGGCACGTGCCAACTTGTGAGTGTAAATCAAACTGGGTGCTCATGCAACAGTTGTTCTGTGTAGTGATTTGCTAGTCTTGTATAATCATTATACCCAGAGATGTTGGTAGAGAAATGAGAATAGTTATGATAGATTAGGTGATAGGTCTCTGATGTCATTACTTATGTACTTCTCTCATGCATTTAGAGAGGGAACTCTTCATAGGGTGGATATATTCAATTGGTAGTGGGTGCTATATATTTCAATATCTTTTTATTTGTTTTTCAATCCTCTTTAATGGTCTCTTGCTGGAATTTCAACTACTGTGTGGGAATGGTAAATCCTTTTAAAAGCAACCCCTTTGTAGTTGTACCTGTTAGGTGCAAAAATCTACCTTTAACCACTCTATTCAGCAATAGTCTTGTTTTACATGTTTGCAAGGATTTAGTGCACTTATGTGTAAAAAAGAGAAAGTCTTGTTTTACATGTCATTCTTTCTACGTTTGCAAAGATTTAGTCACTGGCCGTTTGGATACACTTCCGTTTTTTTGTTTTTATTTTTTGTTTTTTAAAACTGGAAATGAGTTTCTGTTTCAATTTTTTTAAACAGAAAACATGTTTGACATTTTCTAACCATTACTTGTTTAAAAAAATGAAAAACAGAAAAAACTGTTTGGTAATATGTATGATGAACATAATAACGAGTAAACAATTCCAATCCATGGTGGGGGTAGTGGTGGGTGGTGGTTTTGGAGGTTAGTGATGGTGGTGGTGTGGTGCTGGGTGGTGGAGTGGTGATGGTGGTGGTGGGTGGTGGTTTTGGGGTGATGGTGGTGGGTGGTGGAGTAGTGGATGGTGGTGGTGGGTGGTGGTTGGTGGTGGTGGGTGGTGGAGGGGAGTGGTGGCGGTGGGTGGTGGTGGTGGTGGAGTGGTGGTGGTGGTGGAGTGGTGGTGGTGAGTGGTGGGTGGTGGAGGGGATTGGTGGTGGTGGAGTGGTGGGTGGTGGATAGTGGTGGTGGTGGTGGGTGGTGGAGTGGTGGTGGTGGGTGGGAGGTGGTGATGGTGGGTGGTAGGTGGTGGTGGTTTTGCTGTTTTGGTGATGGTGGTGTGACACTCCATATATTTTGTTTTTGTTTTTTATTTTTAAAAACTGAGGTAACAAAAATTTTCTCTTACCTTGATTTTCAAAAATTTTGCTACTAATTTTAAAAAATAAAAAACAGAAACATGTTTACCAAACATGTTTTGGGTAAAAATTTCCAAAATTTTGTTTTTAAAAACAGAAAACAGAAGACGAAGTGCAACCAAATGGGGCCTTAGTTTTCACCTGAGTCAAGATGGGCATTCTGGAGGAGTATGATTCACATTATGCAATTCATAGAGATGCAGTCAAGTACAATGCTCCCATAACTATAATCAGTCCTCTGAAAGAAACCATATGTATTCAAGAAAGTAGTGTCCATTGTTTTTCTTGGAAAGTGGCAATTGTTCAAACTCAAAACGTAGGATTTGATATGATTTAGCTTCAAATTGTAAATCAACATAGGATTCAAATTGTAAATCGTAAGACCTTAACAACAGACTTTAGGGCCTATTACTTGTGACTCATCTATGTGACTTGTCCATACAAAAGAATAATTTACTAGATAAATTAACTAATATATACTCAAATATGCACATTTTCACTAATATATCACACGTCTAAAAATAATAAACTAACTAATATATTTTCTATCATATCATAATCATATTATGATATAATGTTGATACTTAATGTAAAACACAAAGTACTGTTGATAAGTTATTAATAGAGAGATACATCAGGATTCCTGATATATAACTGTTTCCATAGACTATGAAGTATTGATATTGTATGATACGCTTGATACAATTATGATGCAAGGGAATATTTCTATCCCTTGTAGTTTTGTGCCAAGATCCCACTTTGTGTAGTTGTACAATACAGCATGATAGGCACCAAAAATTTGAACCATGGATGAGTCCATTGCAACTCGACTCATCCACACGTGTATAGTCATAAGTCTAAATTGAACACGGGGTGTATGCAACATTGGTTATCTGAACCACGCCAAATGCCCCACTCCCACTCCCATCCCCATCTCTAATGTCTCCCATTCCCATTGAATAGCAACCATCAAACCAGGGATTCAATGTCCTTGTAAGACTATGATAAAAGGACCTACAAAGTTGTTGTCATAGTATTTATAAAATTTAAAATTTTTACTTGAAAAATCTCCTTGGTGAATTATAATTGGTGGGCCTTTCACACATGTCTGAACAAAGGGAATTCTATGGAAGATATTCAAAATTAGTAGAGAGTTAAAATATGAGAGAAAGGACAAAAATAAAAGCAATTAGGATGGCCAAAATAGAGATTGGATGAAGTTAATTAGAGTATCAACATCATGATGGGATTGAGGAAGTGGTTTCTATACTACTTTGAACTTGTTTAAATCATAGAGTTGAAAGTTGTTAGAAGTATTTTATAAAAGCAGAGGCTTGGTTTGCAATGAAGTGAATCTATCTTTACGACAATAAAATGTTGTAATTTGATGGTTAAATTGATCAAATCTCTGGTGTTAGAACATGGATTAACAAAGAATTTGGGGATGTCTACTTTTAATTTTTAGATATTTCACTTTTTTTTCTCAATTTTGGAAGAAATTTATTCAAAATCTATGATCAATGATCAGGTTATGATTTTGTTTCAAATCCACCCTCTTATGCTTTTATGATTTTATTTGGAAGAATCTGGGCCCACTTCCATCAAAATGGAGCAACAGTTAATTTATTTGAGGGGAGTCACCTTAGGGGTTTCTTTGAGTCTGATATGTGGTCTGATATTTGCGAAGCGGAGCAATCTTAGGACGGAGTTTCTCATATTAGGAGTGTCCAATTTTACTAGTTGTTGGGAAGCTATGCACAGGGCGGGAAGCTCACCTTCCAGGAAGCTTGCTTCCATTACATACATTTAGTGGTCAAAGAGGGCTATGCACGTGGGACTTGATTAATAGGATAGACCTGATCCTACATCCTAGAGTGTATACCCTCAACAATTATCATTGGATTGGAACCTAAAGCGCCTGATTTCCACACATCTCATGTAAGGCAAAATCCAAGGTATGCCCATACCAACCATAATTGGAATGAGGTTCCCATATCTCACTTCTCGCTTCTTGTTTCTTAAGGATTCTTTCAGCGTCGCTTCCTGTTTCTCTTTTCGCTTCGCTCTAGGTTTTATTTCTTGCTTTGGTAACTATTGTTCTACTACACTACTCTTTTTTGTAAATACCAATTTACTAACCTTTGCTTTGCTCTATTAATCATTGATAATTTTTATTCATGAACACATTGACATTGACCTCTTTGTTTATCAGAAGACGTGCTTTGGAAATATATTTTTGTGACCTCACTTTTTTGCAATCCAGGTGTTTTGTTTTCATTATCCATATTTTTTGTGACCTCACTTTTTCACAATCTGTGTGTTCTATTTTCATTATCCAATCATCACTTTGTCTCATTAATGAGATGAATCCTTATTTTATAGTTGCTTTAAGAATACCCCATTTTCGCTGAAGTCAATCCTTCTTTGTTGCAGATTCTAGGTTTACACAGCAAGAGCTTCCTGCTTGCAAACCAATTCTAACCCCAGGATGGGTAAGTTTGGAATATATCTATGGTGAATATTGCCTTCAAAACTATCAAGACATACAATTCTGTGCTGGTCTGAAGTTTATCACTCAATAATCTGCCTTGTTGTTTCAGGTCATTACAACATTCATATTTATTGGCATTGTCTTTATCCCAATCGGCCTTGCTTCCTTGTTTGCATCAGAACGTGTAATGTATTCCAATCCTTCTTAATTGCTCACTTAGGTTGGCATCTGTTTACAGTTTTTATTATTTATTTTTCATGATGCTTAGAGTTTCTTGACATGCAGGTGGTGGAAATTGTGGACCGCTATGATAAACATTGCGTTCCTACAAATTATAGCAAGAGCATGCTTGCATATATCCAAAGCGGTGAAACTAACAAGACCTGTACTAGGAGTTTGATTGTGAGTCCAATTCCTCTCAGTTCTGATTCTTTTGAAGAATCTGGGCCTTCTTTAGTGTTTCCTTTGACTATATGTATTTCTAAATTACTCTTAACAATATTTCCTTTCACAAAAGATGCATTAACTGTTTTGTTTCAGGTTCCAAAGCACATGAAAAGTCCTGTATATGTTTATTATCAGCTTGATAACTTCTACCAGAACCATCGCCGGTATGTAGAATTCACTTGAAAATCAGTGATTTTTTCCGTACATATAGAATATTTTAAATGCGTTAATTCTCATCTTATCAAGGATTTAAAATAGGGTTTTGGGTTGCATTACGGTCTCTGCCAACACAGTTACCAACCGGATGTTATGGTCTGGAAAGTAACCATCGTCTTTCTTTGACCTTATTTTCAGTTGTTTTTAGTTAATACGGCCCTTTTTTTATACTAAAAATGACCTATTTTAATTTGTTTTGCACAATTGAAAACCATGTTTCTCTTCTTTAAAATGGTTGAATAAGAATAAGATGGTTGATATATCGATCAAGAAAAAAAAAACTGTTGATTTTGGAATTACTTCAGTCTTCTTGGTAATTGAGACAGGAGTTCTATATAACTTGTGGCATGGATAATAAAACTATAACTTGATGATGAAATACAGTTATTTTCTAACATAATTCTTTATTTTTTAGAATGCAAAATTACAAAAATATTATTTGATATAAAATTATATTATTTAATATTAGACATGAATGATTTTTCTAATGTTAAATATTAATTATCATTTGATCAACCACCCCTACCCTAATTATAATAAATTATTTTCAATCTCACATCATTGCTCTTTTAATGAAAAACAAATAAAATTATATACGGATCCTGTTTAATTAATTTTAATATAAATATAAAAGAATATTAAAAACAAGGATTCGTTGATGGATCTAGTAAAATACCCATAGATTAATCATGTTTTTCATTCAAACCCACATCATTACTATTTTAATTAAAATATATTTCTATATTTCAGATGTTTATTTTTCATAATTCTTAATATAAAAATATTTGATAATTGTTTTTTTTGAAAATTGTTATTAGCTTGAGGTTTCGATATATCACCCTTATAACAATCATAGATATTTATATAAAAGCTTAAACTAGTGGTATTAGTGCAATTAAGATTATATATATATATATATTTATATTTTTTTAAAAGAGACTTCAATCTTCTTGTTCGAGGTCTTAGATTCATAGTTTTTACCACAAATCCCTAGATGTATGACAAACTTTTTTCTTACCATTTGATCAACATTTAGTATTAGAGATGAAAAAAATATCTAAAACATACCTTCTGAAACAGTACTTTCTCCCCTTCAATTTGATCTCTGCAGATATCTAATTTGTTTTTTGATCAAACATCAAAGTGGAATGGCCACTTTTACAAGTTGAAGGATTGGTTTTGGTGGGTTTGCAAGGAGAATGGGAAAGCAGATTTTGAGAACCTTAAACCCATTTTATATCTCACAAACCGATACACAAGCATATTGGTTGTATTGATACCGGTTGATCAATATACTCGAAACGCTACCAAAACTATGCAATTTTGGCATTGCAATAGAGTTTTGTACCGATATGGGCAAATACTCACATCGTCCGTAACGTATGAAACTATGAATTCTGTTGATATATTAAACCCTACATGTAAGCCACGTATATCATCTTAAAAATCCTATGGATTTGTATGAAGTGTCCAATGGAGAAGATCAAGAAGTTTAACGTTTGAAATACAAGCTGTTTCCTTTGTGGATAAAATTTGAAACAAACTAGCAACATATAAATATGAACTAGACTGCTTATGCAGAGACTCATTTTGTGTATGGGTTTTCGAACCTAAAAATCTAGTTAGTTTCCCATAAACAAATTACTGATACGGAGACTATTACCATTAACAAATTCAATGGCTAACAAATATATCTCCACCAATACACACAGGACCCAAAGACTGTTGAATCTTTACTGCTTGGTGTTTTACTCACTCTGTATATTTGGGCTCAACTGGACCTATGGCCTTACCAACTTGGATTCCACTTTTCTCTAATTTCCAAGAGATTTTAAAGGTTTAACATGTAGCTTTTCAAGAACAGAAGCGGTCTAAAAGATGGATACTCTAGTCCTGAATGTAGAGAACTCAGAAAACATTGTATGCTAATTCTCCTCTGAATTACTGGAATTTTCATAAAAGTAAAGTTACCCAATAAAATCACTACATCATCCTGTCATACTCTGCTTAAATTCTTCCAAAAAAATTTGAATATTCCTCTCCCTTGCTTGTGATTACTTGTTTCCAGATATGTTAAAAGCAGAAGTGACAAACAATTGCGGAGCAAGGCAAGTGAAAAAGACACGAGTTCCTGTAGTCCTGAAGGCACCATCTCGAATGGGTCTGCAATTGTTCCTTGTGGTCTTATTGCTTGGAGTTTGTTCAACGATACGTATGGATTTTCAGTTAAGAACAAGGTCTTGGATGTCAGCAAAAAGAATATAGCCTGGAAAAGTGACCAAGACCATAAGTTTGGGTCTGATGTCTATCCTAAAAATTTCCAGAGTGGAAGCTTGATCGGCGGTGCCAAACTTAATGCCAGCATACCTGTAAGATGCCATCTTTATTTGCATTCTACCTTTTTTTTTTCTTTCTTTCTCTTTTTCTTTCCGGTTTCTTTCTCTTTCCCTTCTTTCCTTTGCTTCTTTTTCATAACCTTTTATTTGGGTTTTCATGCTGCATGTAACAGTTGAGTGAGCAAGTGGATCTTATTGTTTGGATGCGAACAGCGGCACTGCCAACTTTCAGAAAGCTATATGGGAAGATAGAGGTGGATCTTGAAGCAAACGAGAAGATAACAGTGGTAATACAGAACAACTATAACACTTACAGTTTTGGTGGCAAAAAGAAATTGGTTCTTTCAACCACAAGTTGGATTGGTGGAAAAAATGATTTCCTAGGCATAGCATATCTTACAGTTGGCGGACTGTGCCTGTTCTTGGCCATATGCTTCATACTTGTCTACGTGATCAAGCCAAGGTGGGTAAAAGGCTCGATTACTCTCGATTTCCAAATATAGTTTCCCTTAATCTTGCCTGCAAATTTTGCAACTGTTATAGAGTTTAGGGAATATTAGAGAGGACTCTATCCTTGGTTTTTAGAAATGATTGGAAAGCAAGCCAAAGTTTTCATTGATCAAATATTGTTTTCCTTCTTCCCTTTTCCTATATATATATATATATATATTTTTTTTTTTTTTTTTCTATTTCAAATGAAAAATTCTACTAGTCAACATTTTAGTGTTCATTTTGTAATTCCCTTTAGAATACTAAAGTTTCTCTTTTACGCTACTTTCATTTTTTTGGCTGTTTTCATTCTTAAATTTTTGTTTGGATCAAAGATTTAAGTAACGGTTTTGACTGTAATGGTCGCCCTATTTTTCTCTTAAAAATAATAAAAAATTCTAAAAAATGTAAAATTTTGAGAAAAGAGTTTTCATTGTAATATAAACACCATTCAATCATTAAATGCATTAAAAGACAGAAATAACTGAATCCCAAGTTTAACTAATACTAGCTATTTATTTTATCAATTAATGTCAGTAATGAATATCAAGTATTCAAGTTATCAAGTACATTATCATATTAGACTATTAGAGATACTAAATTAGAGAACAATGTAATACAACATAAATGTTCAAGACTACAAATTACCTAAAGCCACATATAATTACGAGCCAACTCGTGAGTATCATCCTCATCTCCACTGTTGCGAGGTCGAGCATATGGGTGATGGTAATGGTACTCATAGTGTTCATATGTAAATAGACCACCAAAATAATCAAGAAGAGGCTGCTGTGACTGCGAGCTTGATGATTTTGTCTCTGATCCATATACATAGTGATGATGGTGAGGTTGCTCATATCCATGAGATCTATACTGGTGTGGGGGTGGGGTGTTAGTTGGTTTAGTTTGTGAGGTTATTAGGGTTGGAAGTTAGAATTTGAGAGAGAAAGGAAGAAGAAGAAGAAGGAGATTAGGTTTAGGGAAAAATAGTGAGAGATTAATGATCTCTCTCACACACTTTATTATTTATATTCCACTAATGGTCTACTTTTAGTATATAAGAGCTACTAATAGTAGACCCACAATATAGTATATAAGAGATAACATAAAGACAAGACCCCTATGAATAAAGCCCATAAAGCCTTATTCAACACTCCCCCTCAAGTTGGTGCGTAGATATCACTCATGTCCAACTTGCCAATAATATTTCAAAACTGAGTACCACTGAGACCCTTAGTCAACACATCAGTCAGTTGATCTTGCGACTTCACAAACGGAGTGCAAATATACCTCTCATTCAACTTCTCATTGATGAAATGATGATCTACTTCAACATGCTTCATTCTATCATGCTGCACTGGATTATGAGCGATACTAATAGCGACTTTATTATCACAATATAAGCTCATGAGACCTTCAGTAGGAAGCCCAATCTTCAAAAAACTACAACAAGCTAGGGTTCCACAACCCAAAAAAATCCAAAAGCACCTCTACAATAGGTAGAATAGTGAGAAACACCAAAAACAACAATCCGACAACAACCTAATAGTGTTCGGGATAATAGAAATCCATGGAATAGCCCCCACCAGCCATATACCAATTTAAAATGGCCCCAACAATAAAAAGGCAATTATGGGGGTGAAAAACCTTCGCCGAGCATTCAATACTTCTCCGATCTTCACGAAACTTGTTTCGATCTGTCAATATTTATTATATGGATTAAACACAATAGGTTTGAGTCCCCAAAAAACCCCTAAATCAATCACATAATCAAAATAGATCTGAATTAATTTTATTTTTTTTTGACAAAAACTCAAAAAAAGTACATATCCGGATCTCTAAAAAATAACTACAATTCTCAGAAAATTACGATCTATTACATGGAATGATAAAAAATTCTGATGC
This sequence comes from Tetracentron sinense, assembly GCA_015143295.1. Taxonomy (NCBI): domain Eukaryota; kingdom Viridiplantae; phylum Streptophyta; class Magnoliopsida; order Trochodendrales; family Trochodendraceae; genus Tetracentron; species Tetracentron sinense. The sequence continues at coordinate 9,551,459 of CM026568.1, forward strand.
ATTTTGACAGTCCGTACCGTACAGACTGACGTCATGCTAACGTTAGCACTCCTCTGATTTTGTCCATTCGGTCTTCTCTTTGGCTTTGATACTAAGTTGGTTTAGATGCTGACGTTAACACTCCTTTGAGTTCGTCCCGTCGGTCTTCTCTTTGACTTTGATACCAAGTTGGTTTAGTTTGTGAGGTTATTAGGGTTAAAAGTTAGAGTTTGAGAGAGAAAAGAAGAAGGAGAAAGAGATTAGGTTTAGGGAAAAATAGTAGTGTTACCTAGGCACGTGGTACGGGTGCCAAGTGTCCAGGTGTCTAGAAGTGTTCGGCATGGCAAGCTCTGAAAATCCCAATACGGTGGCACGGATGTACATATTTTTTAAAATGATTAAATATATATATATATATATATATATTATAATTTATAACTCAAATTTTTTAAATAACAATAATAATAAAAAGAGGGGGATCACCAATTCCTAATGTTTTAAAAAAGTATATACATAAGTTATAAAAAATATTCATATAGGGAGTAGAAATAAGCAACAAGAGAGAAGAGAAGAGAGAGATGTACATATTGATCGTTATTGATGTCGCTGTTCTCCTAATAAAATTTCATCTTTTTTTCTAAAAAAACAATACAAATTGACAAAAAATTTCTTACAATTGTATTTTTAAAAGGACATGACATACTTGAAACACCATGCGCCTAATCATAATATTAATGTCACCATGACATGGTATAGGCACGTATCAAGGAGTGTCGTGTCTAAGTGTCGGCACGGCAAAATTTGGAAAAACCGAAGTGCCTAGGTAACACTGAAAAATAGTGAGAAATTAATGATCTCTCTCGCACACTTTATTATTATATTCTACTAATGGTCTACTATTAGTATATAAGAGCTATTAATAGTATATAAGAGATAACATAAAGAAAAGACCTATAGGAATAAAGCCCATAAAGCCTTATTCAACAGTGTTGTCTCGGTAATCATAAGATCCATACTAGGATGGGGGTGGGTGTCCTTAAGCATAAGATATATAAAGGACGTTGGCTACCCATATCCTCTAAACTGATGTTCTCCTGTCCTATATCCATATCCCTGCATATAATCTTGAAGGTGTAAAATAATTAATCGACTCTTCCCTCTCCCAATGGTCTGTTGAATGCTCATTTGTTTCTCTAATACCCCATTCGACGTCTCGTCCCTAACTAGTCACTGCATCATATACATGTACATGTATATCCTCATGTCCATGACCAGGTCCTTTGTCTCCACTATTAATGCTACTTCACGAAGAATACTCATCTGTGCTCGATTCTTCCTCCTTATCTTGTACAACTTATTTCTCTTTATCCTTTTTACTTTTAGTTCCTGAGGTGACTGGAAGGTATCTGCTACTCTATGGACCTGATGATGGGCGTCAGCATGATGGGACTGTAGTGGATGAGTGAATAAAGTGAACAATTGGGAAAACAATACTTATTTGAAGTTTGAACCCTAGGATGCTCGGCCGTCACGTAATGGTCAACTAGACCATTATGTAGAAAAAAAACCTTTTTTTATGCATCGCGTAACGTAACGGCACAGTCCTCAGTGAAACCGTTACATAGTGGTGCCAGTGTTTTATTAAACTATGGTTTGGATAAGTCTTAATTTGGTACTTTTTCAGTTACAAAAGTCAACTTGCGTCAAATCGGAGGAAGAACTATCCTCCTTACTTCTGTTCAGTACATATGTTACACATTAGAGATTCGACCCAACATTTGAACATATGTCTTAAGGCATAAACTGACCCGTCAACATCTAATTTATAATCCATTATTTGGACCATTCTTGACTGGCCAAAAGAATGACAGATCAGGTGCCACCCAGTGGGGGTTGGGCATTAGGCTAGGACCCTTGCCAGTTTATTAATAAAAATGGCTACAAATTGATCAGGGGGCCATAAGAATGACTGTAAAATAAAACCTAGTGACATTTCTATTGAAGGTTGAGAAGTCCAACAGATCAGGTAGTTTCTAACCAAGTTAGGTTGATTTTAGGCTAGAAAGTGGAGGTGTGATTTATCAAGTGTCGGTGGTCTAAAATCCATCATCCTCCTGAAATGCATGACATAAATATAGTGGATACATGCCATTCTATCCTGCCATGAGTTCCTCTTGCTGTAGAGAAGCTTACTTCTTTTCCTTTTCCTAACTTTGGCTTGTGAATGAATTTTGACTAGCTATGCAAAATTCACCATTTGGCTCACATATGGGAACCTGAGTTACAGAATTACCTCCAAAGATCCGGCATTTCTTCACGTGTTAAATTATTTTGCAGTTATAAATCTCATTATAATTTCACCATTAGGTTGCACAGTTATCTGAAGTAAATTGAAGTATGTATCCTTGGAGTAGATAATACAATTTTGAAGGCTTAAAATAGAAATTTACACATTATGATGCTCTTTACATTTTGTTGTTTATTATTAATTCTTACAATAACTGAGCTTGAGGTGGCTTATTTGCAGGCCACTAGGGGATCCGTCCTTTCTGTCGTGGAACAGAAATCCGGCTGGAATTTGAATTAGGGATCCTAAAACTCATTCCTGCAAGCACTTCCTTGTGCCGCCTTGCTACCCTCTGTTGGACAGGGGTCTTTCACCATAAAGTAGCCTCATGAGGTTGATGTGTTCAATCACTTGTGTTTAAGACTTCCAACTGGAGTGTATATAAAATATCGAATATTTTGAATTCAAATGTTATGGTCAATTTGGAACCAGACCGAATATTTTGAATTCTATTTTTTTTTTAAATTTTAATTTTCTATGTTCTTGAATCTTGACATTTAGAGCATAAAAGCTAGTCGAACTTGTAATTATATTCCTGCTCCTGAAGACTTACTAGTGATCCTGAAGTATAACTAGAAAATGTTGTACCGCTTTTATCTCTGTTGATTTGTAGGAAATATTGCCCGAGATTTGTCTACAACCAACTGATGATGATAGTGTGACTGCACTACTTCCGCAGAAGTGGCCATTGCTGTACTACAGTACTACTGCAGAGGTAGGTCCACTACCTAGTGTAAGGCCCAACGCTGGTTCTTTTCCTGCTGCACATTGCTTGCTTATAATACGCTTAAATATACCAAATGCTTATTATGCCATTTTTTTCCAATTAGTGTCCTATATATCAGGGGGACACTTCTTTCTGGGAGATGAGATTTGGCAAGGATTGATCACTAGCAGGTGCAATGAACAGAAAATATCACAGAATAATGTGTGTATATATATATATATATATCATTATATATATAAACTTTAATTATTTAACTAATTAAAATTAAAAATTTTAATAAAGAATTATAATTTGTTTACAATTCATGAATTATTTAATCTTATACGTAGAGCACTCCCGCCCCACGAGAACTTCTTCCCTCCCTATCTCTTGTGTTTCGTTAGAATTTGCACGTATAGCCAGTTAAAGAAAGAATCATCAATAAATTCTGTCTGTGTTCTTGAAGATACAACAGTATTTTACATGCAAGCTTGCTGTAATAGAAGGGTGCTTGCTTTTGAAGATCTAAATTTCTTCAAACTGAAACAGTGATAGAAGGGTGCCTTCTTTCTTGAAGATCTTAATTGCTTCAAACTGAAACAGGTGAGTCGTTTTTTTTTTAAATATATTTGCTGTAGTGTATGGCCCACTGGGCGTATTTTGGGGTCAAACTATTAAGGCAGGAAAGAACCCAAACTGAAACATGGATTTCGCCCAAGCTCTACAGTGTACAGAAAGACAATTGCACTGTACATATAATCTTCCAGTTCAGCGTCCCATAATTTGTAATTTGCCATTCAACAGTTCCATCAGAGAGCATGGATTTTCTTTACAATCTCTCCAACAGCGATCTGCTATAGCTAATTTTTTTATTATCATTGTTCCTATAGGCTATATCCTTGGTAGAATTTGGGAGAGAAGAAGGATGGGTTGGTCTTATCCAGAGAGATATCTGGAAGATCTATTGAAATTGATTAACGGGTTTGTAGATATTGTAATTTTGGCTTAGGGGTATCAATTATCTGGTCTTCCTTCTATTTGGGATGCCCAAAATATTAAGAATGCCGTACAATGGGGTCTCTTCTTCGAGAACATGAGACTTTCTTTCTCTTTGTATCCATCGCTTAGTTTTTGATTCTATAAACTTAGGTGTTTATAATTCCTCTCTTTGTCGCTTTCTGTGTTCAGAAAGCAAATATGTAATAAATAAGTGAACAGAGACATTAATGGTTGCGTATGGTTTTCTCCTCGTGAGGGAAGATGGACACATAATGCTCTACGACTTCGACCTCTCCCTCCGCTGTGCCATCAGCCCAACCCTTGTCAAGTCCTCATCCATCGACTCTGACCCCTTCCGGAGGAACCCTGTTTATTGTGTCCAGCCCGCTTGCATTGAGCCCTCCTGTATCCAGGCCATCTTTGTGTAGTTAATGATTTGGGGTTCTAAATCATTGTTCTGATGTCATGTGTGATACTGGTTTTGTGTTTGTTTGATCTGAATTTATGATAATGCTTATGATGATTTGATTTGAGGAACTGAATGCTTGATTATTTATCAAAATTAGGAGATTGTTGTTGCTTAATATGTTTTGTTCATGAACTTCTCTATTAATATTTGATGTTAGAACTTGGAAGCCTTGGATTTGTTTATATCATTCAAATGAATGCCTTAAAACTTAATAGTCTTATTTTAATTTTTTTTAAAATATGGGATTGATTAATTCAAAGCTTTTAAAGTTTTAAAAAACAAATTGTGAACGAACCTTTTGTATTTCTCATTTCCGGATGGATCGTAAAGCTCAAATTGATTTGGGTTGATAAGGCTCACAAACTATAACCAACATAGTATTATTGTATTAACCTGCATTATTTAGTTTTCCTCCTCGACCTTATTTCTTACTAGACTGAGGAAGATCTTTGTCAAATACAATGGTTCTTCATTTTTTAGAACCAAATTTTCTGAATTAAGCTGTTTGGTCACTCATGATTCTTACATCTCTTATAAATTTGTGGATTGGAATGCGTTGGGTTTTTAAAGTTAATAATGTAATATGATTAGCAACCACAAACTTCCAAAAAAGGGAGAATTCTGAAGAGTATAGTGGTATAGTTATAAGCACAGAAAATGTTATGGTTCGCATGTGAGGCAAGTGCAATAAACAGAGAGCTGTAGTGTTATCAGTGGGATTCAAGAGAAGGGACAGTGTTGAAGGTGTTTGCTTTTGGGTGAAAATCAAGAGCTGGTAGCCTGGTCCTAACATGCAAGTTTTAAATTGGTGTGACAGGATTTGTGCGAGGTAGTGAATGGTTCTGTTAGCCCTCTCCGACTAATCATTTATACGTTGGAGTTTGTTTCGGAGGATGTGGCTGTAACTATGACCATTTTTCAGAGAAGATAAGCGTGATTTGGGTCTTATAGAAGCGCCTTGAAAGAGTTTCATTTGAAACCAAGATATTGCTTGCCTTTCCAATGACAAATATGAACTTGAAGGCAATATTTGAATGGATGGTGGATGTAGGCTTGTGATTGATAGATTAAGCATGGTACAGAAGAAAGGGGTTACATTGAGATAAGTTTCTCTTTTACAGTTTTACTGATGTAAATTCTCAGATCTTACTGGTTTTTTCAGCTTTGAATGGATGACGATGGTGGATATAGGTGTTGCCCAGTTATTGGACCCTGGGGGGGGGGGGGGGGGGGGGGGGGTGATTAGGGTCAATGACTGATTTAAAATTAATATTTAGCTTCTTTTTGCGGAATTTAAGATTGAGCTAAATTAACAATGATAGAAACAACTAATGTAAAGATAAAGGAATGATAAGAGATAAAAAGTGCAAATACAGCAGAATTGTTATCAAGGTTCGGCACTCCTGCCTACGTCCCCACCTCAAGCTCTCCGGCTCAAAAGATTCAACACGATTTTATTATCGCATGAGCTTCTTCTAGGATGAAGCCCAAACTTTTACAATCATTTTCTCATGCGAGGATTACCACCTTCAATGCAAGAGAACACCATCTCTTTACTTCACAAAGCTTTCTAGCTTTTTGGACAAGAATCCTCGATTCTTGATTTCCTTTAATACAAAAGAGTTGTTGGATTTGAATCCAAATAATAAAGCTCTTTAATGAGTTGAATAAGATTGAAATGAATACTCTGAAAATCTCATAAAAGATTGGGAGTTGAAAGCTCTTATAATGAGAGTTTGGGATTCTAGGCTTTCAATGTATATTCTTGATAAAAATTGAATACAACTAGAGATTTGATCTATATTCGTTCAAGAGTTGTTTGATGTTCATAAATGAACTCAATTTATAGTTGAACATTCAATCTAGTCGTTGGGAACTCATTAAATGCGAAAATGACCATTAAAAAACTAGCCGTTAGAGTGTGCCCGCAATCAGTCGTTGACAAGTGAAACTGTTGAATTGAAAATTAGCTATTGTTTCTTCCACTCGTCGACAAGTGCTAGGACTACTGTCCCACTTGTCAACGAGTCCTTTGTTTTTAACAGAAAACTCATCTTTTTAAGAACAATAAGATGTGAATGAATTCCTTGGTCTTTTAGCATCCATTTAGCATGATTTTAACCATATTTTAAGATGTCATAGGGCCTTGAAATGGTTTGCAATTAAGTGATGGTTTCCTAAGGTCAACTATGATTTTGATCATTTCAACTTTCCAAGCTAATGAGAACTTTTTAAATAAGTCCTAGACTCTTCAAAGTAAAAGAAAATAACTTTAAACCATCTTGAGAGTCTTCATTCTTCTAGTCTTGATCTTGAGTTATTTTCACTGTGACTTCATGATCCGACTTCAATTTTAGGTGAGAACTTTAATCTTCATTGAATCTTCAATTTTGGCTTTAACTTTGAAATGATTAGTTCTTGACTTTGGATATAGTCTTTTAATTATCTTCAATGTGATTTTGGAATTTGAATCTTGAAACTAACAGTGTACATGAAACCTTTTCTCTTGATGGATCATCTTTGACATGTGAAGCTCTTTCCATGCTTCAAGCTGTGAATGTTGGGCTAATGTTCTTACAATCTGAATTTTATATAAACTTCATAGAAACATTATTACCAAATGATTATTTATTATTATGTTATCATCAAAATTATTAGGGGTACATAAAGTTATAACCTTTAGGCTAACAATCTCCCCCTTTTTGATGATGACATACTAATATAATAAAATGAGAATAAACTCCCCCTCAATATATGTTTTCAATAAAAATTTTGAGGCGACTCCTCAATATATGCATTCATATAAATTTTGACATTTTGAGTTATATGCATATTTTAGAACATTCATAATTAGTTAAAGATATTCAATGAATTTGCATTTTCAACATTCAATCATTTAAGATATTCAAAGAATTTCACAAGACATCCAAAAGTGCATGAATTAAAGTGATGAAACCAAAGATAAGTCTCATTCAAATTTAAAACAATTAAAGTATGACTTGCTTGTCACTTACATACAAGAAAGTAGAAAATACAAGCCACTTACTATAAAACACAAACAAAAAATAAATCCATTTCATAACACTTTTCTCCCCCTTGGCATCATCAAAAACAACAAAAAAAATAACAAGGGCAAAGAACAAAAAATGGACAAGAGAAAAAAATTTCTTCATTTTCCTTCTCTCTTCCTCTTCTGCGATTGCTTGGAAGTAGTCTCTTTCTTCTTGCCTTTTGAATCACTAGGAGAGCTATCACTAGAAATGACTTGCTCTTGGGGTCTCTCTTGAGTTCTCCCATGAGGCCTCTCTGGAATCTTCACATCCAATGGGGCTGGAATGCGAGATAGCTTGTTATTCATTTCCATTAGATCAATAGCAACTTGAGTCACTCTAGAAGTGCACTCATGAATCATTGGCCCCTGAGCCCTTAGGTGCTGACCCATCAAGTCTGATTTCCCATCAATGACAACCAATCTCTTCCCTATAGTCATAAACTCCTTTGAGGCATCTCGTGCCTTCTTCTGAACAAGGGCAGAGGTAGCATCAACTTTGTTAATCAAGATGTCCATATCTGCTTTTACAAGTCCCACAGAAGTGTCCAAGGTCTCAAAACGATCACTGGCAACGACTTGAAGACTGGAGACTCTGGCCTTAAGAACACTCAACCACTCTCGGCACTCAACCTGAAAGAACATCATGCTCTCCCTCATCTCTGACTGGAATGCTGACATACCAGTCCCTAGGGACTCGATCTAGCTCATCATGAGTTACCAAACATCATTTGATATGGCTGGCATTTCTAATCTCCTCAGTGACTCAAAGTATGGTCCTGCATTCTCAAGGTGAGGTGAGTCCTCTCTTTCAGGAATCTCTAACTCAGGCTCAATCTCAATCTCAGGTGCACTCTCTGGCTCTGCTGCTGCTGCTGCGGCCAAAGTAGATGAAATCTCTTATGGTCTTGGAGCTGAGATAGGAGGAATGACTGGAGTAGAGTTTGGAGCTGGAGCTGGAGTAGAAGTAGAAGGAACTGAAGTAGAAGGATCTGAAACAGGAGCAACTGAGGGGGTAGTAGTTGGATCAACTGGAGTAATGGGTTTTGGGACCCAGACCTGGTGTTCATCTATCCATGCATATCCCATCCTCCGGATAGTAGTCATGGAGTAGTAGTCAGAGTCTGACACATCTACTCTATCAGGATAGACTGATAAAGAGACTATGAAGAATTTAAAGAGACAGGTTAGAGTTTGACCAAAAGGTAGACGACCTTTGTTTCTCTTGGAGGTGTCTAGCAGGATATGAAAGAGAACAAATGATAGGTCAATAGGTTTGGTGGTGAGAATGCACCACATCAAGAAGACATAAAAAAAATGTCACAAAGTCTCTACCACCTCCCCTAGGTATGATTTTATAAGAGCTGATATGATGGATCGACCTAGCCTCTAAGGTAAGGTCTTTGAGACTGGGTTGAAAGACTTTTGATATGTCCTTGTTTACACAAATGAGTTTTAAGGCATTAATTGTGTCAAAATCAGGGTGGACAGCCCATTGATTAGTGATGTAGACTTGAAATTCCCCACTAGGGAGATAACAAAATCTGTTCAAGAATTTTTCTAGGAAAGGTAATGTCTTTCCCATGGATACGAGATGACACAATAGAGGATTTTTCATCATATTTGAAATGAGTGTAGAACTGACGCATGAGGTCAGGGTACATAGACTCTTGGGATTTAAGAAATGAAGTCTAGCGAAGAGCTTTGAAATAGTTAGTGATACGACCTAAACCATTTTCAGAGAATACAAAAAATTTGACAATCTTATCGTATATGGGAACTCGTTTCAAGAAAATGGATTAGAATTTCACTGAGCCCTTTGGATTTTTGAAGAAAGAAAATTTGTGGAGCTGATGAACTTGCGGCTTCCTTTCCTTTGAAGCTTGTCTTCTTCTTCTTCTCTTGTTCTTTGGCAGAGGTCTTTGTTCTTGGCGGCGTTTTGCTCAAATGAGAGATAGATCAAAGTGATTTGAGATGATTTTGAGGTTTTTAGAAATGATTAGAATGAGTTTGGAAGGATTGGAGTAATGGAATAGGGTTTGGAAGGAGAAAGAGATTCGTATTCGAAAAGAGGGAAAATTTTGAGAGTTTTTTTAAAATCAGAATTTTAGTTTTATATTTATACTCACGAGCCCAGTCGTCGATGAGTGGAACGAATCCAATAGTACTCGTCGTTGAGTGGCCTTAGCAAGTTTCTGGAATTGGAAAATTGCCTTGAGTAGTCGACGAGTGAGATACATAGAATAGTACTTCGTCGACGAGTCATGCACAAAATCTGAATTTTTTTCATTTTTCAATAGGAATCCATTTTTCTTTTGATTAAAATATTATTTTAAAATCCAAATTATCATTTCAAGCATCAAATCATTATCCAAACAATTCAATATAACTAACAAATCATCCAATCCATTTCTAAACAAAATATCATCATTAAGCTTAGTCCAACCATATTTTTCACTTTAAAACATGTAGGCATTTTAGATATGATAATTTAATTTCATTTTGCCTAGCTATGTCTAGTTCTCTTCTTAGTGTACTGAACCTTTCATATTGTTGGGGTATTGTGAAAATATTAGCAAGTTGGTTGTTTGTATCAACAAATTCCAGCATAACATCCTCATTTTGAACATAGTCTCTAATAAAATGATATCTTATCTCAATGTGCTTTGTTATAGAATTTTGGATATGATTTTTAGTCATACAAATTACACTAGTATTAGCACATTTAATAGAAATTTTACATAAAACAATTTAAAGTTTTCTAGTTGTTGTTTCATGTATAGAGTTTGAGCACAACAACTCACAACTGCTATATACTCAGCCTCAGCTGTAGATAGAGTTACAAAGTTTTGTTTCTTGCTAAACCATAAAACTAAGAAGTGTCCTAAAAAGTGACAAGTGCCACTAGTGCTTTTCCGATCAACTTTGCATCCAACAAAGTCAGCATCAGAATAACTAATTAGCTCAAGTGTAGTGTTCTTAGGATACAATAGTCCTATATCAATTGTGCCAAACAAATATCTAAAAATTCTCTTTACAACAGACATATGTGATTCTTTAGGATTTGATTGAAATCTAGCACATATGCAAACATTGAACATGATATCTGGCATACTAGCAATTAGATATAGTAGACTACTTATCATACCTCTATATTTCTTTTCATCAACATTTTTGCCATCTTTATCTTTGTCAAGCTTTGTTGATGGACTCATAGGAGTGTCAATTTCCTTGGTATTCTTCATTCCAAACTTTTTGATAAGTTCTCTTATATACTTGACTTGATTGATGAAAGTTATTTCCTTAGTTTGTTTGATTTGAAGTCCAAGAAAGAAATTTAATTCTTCCATCATACTCATCTCGAACTCATCCTGCATGGTCTTAGAAAATTCTTGACACAAAGATTCATTAGTAGAACCAAAGATAATATTATCAACATATATTTGCACAATAAGCATGTCATTATTTTTATACTTTACAAATAAAGTTGTGTCAATTTTTCCTCTAATGAAATCATTTTCAATCAAAAATCCACTAAATCTGTTATACCAAACTCTAGGAGCTTGTTTCAAACCATATAAAACCTTAGTTAACTTAAACACATGATTTGGATGTTCATAATTTTCAAAACATGGAGGCTGTTTAACATATACTTCCTCCGATATATATCCAGTGAGTACCTGAATTTTCACCCCCATTCCCGATCAGGATAGAACCCGAGGAGGAATAAGCGATAAATTGCAATTGGGTTGAGAGTTGCCACTTATCTAATTCTGAGGGAAATAGGTTTCTGAAATTATTAGATAAGACATGGTCTGGAAGTCAGAGGTCAGGGTAAGGGATTCATTTGAGTTAGGGGAAGGTGTTAAGTACCCCTAAACACCCATCCGAAGATGGTTACCTACTCCCTGAGTCTAAATCAAAGTGGGGAAACCATAAGAGAAGCTTGAAATTTGATCTATATGCTGAGCAATGTAATATGAATGGAATAAATAAATTGAGATAGGTAGGATAAGAATAGAATAAGGATTCTATCCTAGGGGAGCTGAACTCGATCAGGGTTGCCTACGTATCCACCGTTTAATGGAATCAAGCCGCACGTAGTTCCGGATGGTAGTTGATTATTTGATTGAATGGTTGATTTGAAAGGTTTGATGGTTTTTGCTGATTTGAGAGCAAAATGACCTTTTAAGCTCGTACTGAGGAGCGATGGGGTAGTTTAAGCTCGTGCCAAGGAGCCCGGCAAGGTGGGTATTTGAATAGGGTTTGAATCGAGGCTTTAACAGGGGTTTTGACTAGGTAGGGTTTACCTAGGTTTGAATCGAAGTTTGGGCAAAGGTTCGAACCGGAGTTCGGGTAGAGGTTTGACTAGGGTAGGCTAGGTTTGAACCGGAGTTCGGGCAGAGGTTCGACTAAGGTATGCTATATTTGATTTGGGATTTGGGCAGGGGTTCGACTAGGCAATGCTATATTTGAATTGGGATTTGGGCAGAGGTTCGACTAGGTAAGGCTATATTTGAATCGGGATTTGGGTAGAGATTCGACTAGACGGGCTAGTTTTGAACCGGGATTTGGGCAGAGGTTCGACTAGACAGAGCTAGTTTTGAACCGAAGTTCGGGTAGAGGTTCGACAGGGTAGGCTAAGTTTATGTAAAACCGGGTAGGGGTTCGATAGGGTAAACAGTCTAAGTATTTTAAAAACAATAAAATAATTTAAGACTAATAAAAGACTAAGCAAACGTCAGAGTTTGACAATATTACCTTCTGGGAAACCCAAAAGGGTATTTGAAATAAATGCTCCCGAGAATGATTCTTCGAAATCGAATTACCGGGATCGCCGCTGCTAAAGAAAGGTTTTCGAAAGAGGAGAGAGAAGAGAGCAAGTGGAATGCATTTAAGAATGAAGGAATGGGGTGAGGGTATTTATAAGATTTCAAAATGGGGGGACGCTACTTCAAGTAGCGCCCCTTTTGGATAAAACCCCCAAAAAGCAAGGTAGCAAGCAACAGTAAGGAAGCAAAACGGACCGAAACTGGGGGGGCGCTACTTGAAGTAGCGCCCTTATGCGAGTTTTAAAAAATGGCCTACTGACAAGCCTAAAGAGAACAGGCCCCTCTAGGGGCGCTGTTTGAAGTAGCGCCCATATTTAAGGGGCCAAAAACTTAACTTTTTAATTTTTCTCTCCACGTGTCGCACTCTGATTCATCAAAAAGCCGTTTTAGCCCGAACATAGTCAAAATTGAGGTGATAAAATCCAGAAAAATATTTTAGATAAAACATGAATTTTTCAACACTTTTAAGGGGCATTTTGGTCATTGTACACTCCAGGGGTATTTCGATCATTTTCTACCGTTTTAAGTTCAATTTAATTTCAAAAATAGCCAAAATTCATCAAAAAATTTGTAAAATCATTTTAGACAAAATGACAACTTTTTAGCACTTTTCAGGGGTATTTTGGTCATTTTTTACCCTAGGGGCATTTTGGTTATTTTTTACCTGAGGGGCATTTTTGGAAATCGAAGCACATGGAAAGAGGGTTTTAAAAGAGAGTTTTTAAGAGTATACAAAGACACTAGAGGGGTGCAAAATTGAGGTGCTTACATATCCATTAAAAAACACTTTTAAAATCCATTTGAAATAATTTAAAATCTTTGTGACTAGCAAAAGCAAGAAACATCTGAATAACTTCTAGTCTAACAAGAGTAGCAAAAGTTTCTTTATAATCAATTCCCTCTTCTTGATTGTAACCTTGAGCTAACAATCTTGCTTTATTTTTAATTATGTTTCAATTTTCATCTTTCTTATTTCTAAACACCCAATTAGTACCAATAATTGATTTATCTTTTGGTCAATGTACTAAATTTCATACTTGATTTCTTTCAAATTGATTAAGTTCTTCTTGCATTGCAATTGACCATGATTCATCTTTAATAACTTCATTGACATTTTTAGGTTCAATTTGAGAAAGGAAGACAAAGTTATTACAAATGTTTCTTCTTGTTCTATCACTTTGTTCCATATTATCAAGTATGTGTTCTTTAGGGTGATCTTTTACTAATCTCCAGGCTTTAGGAAGTTGATATTCATTTTCTTGTTCATTTTATTCCTCATTTTCAATATCAATTAATTTATCATTATTGAAGTCTTCTTTATCTTGTTCATTATTTTCTTCTGTATCAATTTCTATGTTTAAGATTTCTTTGGATAAATTTTCAACCTCATCACTTATCTCATCTTCATCATTTTTAGTTTTTTCAAATGAATTTGATTCATCAAATACTACATAAATGAATTCTTCAACAACTAGTGTTTTCTTGTTAAACACTATAAGTTTTACTATTTGTTGAATATCTTATAAAGATTCCTTAATTGGATTTTGTTTCAAATTTTTTTAAATGATGTTTGTCATTAAGTATAAAATATTTACATCCAAACACTTTAAAATATCCAATATTTGGTGATCTTTCTTTTCAAATTTCATAGAGTGTCTTATTAAGTTTGTTCCTTATTACAACCCTATTAATTACATAGTAAGAAGTGTTAATAGCTTCAGTCCAAAAATAATTAGGTAGCTTATGTTCATTTAGCATTGTTCTACCAATTTTTTATAATGATATATTTTTATGTTCAACTACTCCATTTTGTTGAGGTGTTCTTGGTGCGGAGAAGTTATGATTAAATCCATTTTCATCACAAAATGATTCAAGTTCTTTGTTTTTAAATTCTCAGCCCCTATCACTTCTTATGTTATTAATTGAATATCCTTTTTCATTTTGAATTCGTTTACAAAATTTAGCAAATAATGTAGGACCTTTATTTTTATGAGCTAAGAATAACACCCAAGTATATCTAAAGAAATCATCAATAATAACAAATGCATATAATTTTCCACCTAAACTAGCAACCTCATTAGATCCAAATAAATTCATATGCAATAGTTCAAGAGGTCTAGATGTTGAAATTTCTTGCTTCCTTTTTAAATGATGATTTGATTTGTTTACCTAGTTGGCATGCATCACAAATTTTATGTTTAACTAGTTTATATCTAAATAATTTAGATAAAAGATCTATATTAGTATGACCTAATCTCCTATACCATAGCCAACTAGCTTCATTCATAACCAAAAAAACATATCATATTTTGAGAAGATATATTATCAAATTCAATTATATACAAATTTTCTTTTCGATATGCAAAGAATAACGTATTAATATTGTCTTTATCTTTAATTAGACACATATTAGCTTTAAAAGATATATATATATATATATATATATATAATCTTTTATCACACAATTAGCTTATGCTAATAAAATTATGCTTTAATCCTTCTACTAATAAAACATTTTCAATAAAAGTAGAATTATTCTTACCAACATTACCTATACCAATGTTCTTTCCTTTTGCGTCGTCCCTAAAGATTACATGCCCTCCATCCTTAGGAGTGAGAGAAATAAATAGCTTTTTGTTCCCGGTCATGTTCCTTGATGATCCACAATCCGATCCACTATCCAAAAACCATTTAAACTTAGAAGAACTTGACGCACATCTACAAGATGAATTCAAGAAACTCCCTTTGGTACCTAAATTATTTTGGGTATTTTATAGTTAGTATTGGAAGGAGAAGTTCCCTTAGGAATCTAAACCTTCTTAATCATCTTCTTTCCATTAAAAGAATAAAAAGCACTAGATGGTTTAGTTAACGAATTAATTGATTTAACAAAGATGTTTTGACAATTCTTTTGTTTTACCGAGGGATTGTATCCTAGTCCGACTTTACCAAATACACATCTTTGTTGACCTAATAGTCTTTCTAGATTTTTTTGGCCATTAGTGAACGTGTGAATTGTACTTGTCAAGTCTTTGACTTTGAGCTCATCACATTCACTAAATGAGACATGAGGTATGAATTGAATTTCCTTTATTTTTATATTCAATGCCTCGTTCTCTTTTAGAAAATTCTCCTTTTTTTTATGTAAGTTTTCATTTATATGTTCGTAAAAGAGAGATTTTTCTTTTAAGAGATTTATTCTTTGAGGCAAGTTTTCTAAATTTAGCATATAAATCATCAAAAGCTTCTCTAATTTATTCATAAGAAAGAGTGCAAAGGCTGGTGACTTCTTCATCGCTTGAGCTTCCATCCGACTCACTTTCATCGGAGTCGTCCCAAGCGACTTTCATTGCTTTTTTCTTGAACCTTTGACTCCTTTTTAGTTGGGGACACTCAGTCTTGATGTCTCTGGGCTTCTTGAATTCAAAGCAAATTTTGTGATCTTTTTTGCTTGATTCTCCATTTCATATTTTTGTTGAATTCCTTCTTAAAAGGTCTTTTCTTGAAGTTCTTATGTTTGAGGAACTTCTTGAATCTTCTAGCCATGAGGGCTATACCCTCATCATTTTCACTCTCATTTATTTGAGAGGACTTCAAAGCTAGGCCTTTCTTGACCTTAGGCTCTTATTCTTGTTGACCATTCATAACTACCTCATGAGTCATTAATGAGCTAAGAAACTCATCAATGTGAAGCTTGGTTAGGTCCTTGGCTTCTTGGATGACCATCACTTTGGGAGACCATTCCTTAGGTAGTGAGCGAAGTACCTTCTTCACATTTTCTGCATTTTTATAAATCTTACTAACAGACTTTAGTCAATTTAAAATATTAGTAAATCTAGTAAACATTTCTCCTATTGACTCATCTTTTTTCATTTTAAATAGTTCATATTTATGAACTAGCATTGTTATCTTTTTTTCCTTTACTTGATTAGTCCCCTCATAGGTGACTTTAATTTATCCCAAATTTCTTTTACCGACTCACAACCTGATACTCTATTAAATTCTTGAGGGCTTAAAGCACAATTTAAATTGCTAATAGCCTTAGCATTTATTTGGATAAGTTTAATATCTGGCTCATTCCATTCCTCTTCAACTTTGGGTATTCTAACATCATCCACAAGTTTTGTAGGAAGATATGGACCTTTGGCTATGACTTTCCAACATTCATATTTAAGGTCTTGAATGTAATACATTGTTCGGGTTTTCTAATAGTTGTAATTTTCTCCATTGAACAAAGGAAGCCTAGTAGTTGATTGACCCTCTCCTAAGTTGGTTGCAAAAATGTTTGCCATAAAAAATCTTAATCTAAGGTTGTTTAGACCAATATCTATAGAGTCCAAGCTCTGATACCAATTGTTGCCCAGTTATTGGACCTTAGAGGGGGAGGGGGGGGGGGGGGTGATTAGGGTCAATGACTGATTCAAAATTAATATTTAGCTTCTTTTTATAGAATTTAAGATTGAGCTAAATTAACAATGATAGAAACAATTAATGTAAAGATAAAAGAAGTAATAAAAGATAAAGAGTGCAAACACAACATAATTGTTATCGAGGTTCGGCACTCCCGTCTACGTCCCCTCCTCAAGCTCTCCGACTCAAAGTATTCAATACGATTTCTCTATCGCATGAGCTTCTTCCCGGGTTATGCCCAAACCTTTACAATCCTTTTCCTAGGCGAAGATTACCATCTTCAATGCAAGAGAACACTCTCTCTTAACTTCACAAAGCTCTCCGGCTTCTCGGACAAATTCCTCGATTCTTGATTTCCTTTAATACAAAAGAGTTGTTGGATTTGAATCCAAATAATAAAGCTCTTTAATGAGCTGAATAAGATTGAAATGAATACTCTGAAAATCTCACAAAAGATTGGGAGTTGAAAGCTCTTATAATGAGAATTTGGGATTCTAGGTTTTCAACGTATATTCTTGATAAGAATTGAATGCAACTACAGATTTGATCTATATTCGTTCAAGAGTTGTTTGATGTTCATAAATGAACTCAATTTATAGTTGAGCATTCAATCTAGCCATTGAGAACTCATTAAATGTGAAAATGACCATTAAAAAACTAGCCGTTAGAGTGTTCCTGCAAGCAGTCGTCGACGAGTGAAACTGCTAAATTGAAAATCAGCTACTGTTTCTTCCACTCGTCGACGAGTGCTGGGATTGTTGTTCCACTTATCGATGAGTCATTTGTTTTTCAATAGAAAACTCATCTTTTTAAGACCAATAAGATGTGAATGAATTCTTTGGTCTTTTAGCATCCATTTAGCATGATTTTAAGCATATTTTAAGATGTCATAGGGCCTTGAAATGGTTTGCAATTAAGTCATGGCTTTCTAAGGTCAATCTATGGTTTTGAGCATTTCAACTTTTCAAGCTAATGAGAACTTTTTACATAAGTCCTAAACTCTTCAAAGTAAAAGAAAATAACTTTAAACCATCTTGAGAGTCTTCATTATTTTAGTCTTAATCTTGAGTTATTTTCACTTTGACTTCATGATCTGACTTCGACTTTAGGTGAGAACTTCAATCTTCATTGAATCTTCAATTTTGGCTTCAACTTTGAAATGATTAGGTCTTCACTTTGGATGTAGTCTTTTAATTATCTTCAATGTGATCTTGGAATTTGAATCTTGAAACTAACATTGTACATGAAACCTTTTCTCTTGATGAATCATCTTTGACATGTGAAGCTCTTTCCATGCTTCAAGTTTTGAATGTTGGGCTAATGTTCTTGCAATCTGAATTTTATATAAACTTCATAGAAACATTAGTACCAAAATGATCATTTCATTATTATGTTATCAACAAAATTATTAGGAGTACACATGATTGTAACCTTTAGGCTAACAATAGGTATTGTGATTGATAGATTTAAGTGGGGCATTGAAGAAAGAGGATGTGGGGGTAATCTGATACATTTGGATATTGTGCTGAATGACCGTGCGTGTGTGAAGTGCATGTTTTGTCTTCTTAGTGCAAGTTTCTGATCTAAGAGTTAAGTAGACTTCTCTCCAAGAGTAAATTCCACAAAGATGTGTAAGACCCATTCCTCCATCAACTTTCCAATATTAAACTTTAGGAGCATTCAAGATCTTGACTTTCCGAATGAAATTTTTATTTTTTTTTTACCACTTTTTGAAATTAATCCCACTCACGTAAGATAATATTCTAAATTTTATTAGTAAAAATTAATACGTTCAAAGCACATGCACCTTTACTAGTATATATATAAATATATATAGTAAAAGTGCACTTGCATAGTTGCATTGCAATTAGTTTTATACTAGTAACAATATAAAGAGTGTTTGGGTTAAATTTTTTCCTGATTTAATTGTTGAAAAGTGATTATGAAGGATGATCCAATAATTGAATGATTTATATTTATATTTTTAGTAAATATTTTAGTTGTGGTTTAATATTAAAATATTACTTTTAATTGATTTTTTTTTTAATACCAAATTTAGTTGTATTTTATTATCTACTTGTTAGATTAATGTTCTATACACATAGAACATATGGTTAATATTTCCTATTTTCTACTGTGCTAATAGGGAAGGTAAACTTGTCCAGCACTTCAAAACATAAGGTCTTGGTGAAATCTTCATAGTTCATACCATGTATTGCTTGGATGGTTTGAATCAGCTCCTCTATCATGGCCAATATGTTAAAATGTCTCTCATCTGGGAACACCAATGGCCGTTCCAATTCAAGTTTTCTCTTAAGAGCCAGACCGAATCCACATGAAGTTATTGCCTCCGGCTGATAGCCTCAGAAGTATTCGATGGAAGATCGATCAAGCATCATTTTATCAATCAGCTGTGACGGTTGAATCAAGCTGGTTGAAGGTTAAGGTTAAGGATTACCACTAGAGCTGTACATTGGGCCGGGCTGGCCTGCGGCACATTCCATGGGTTTGGGTTCTATCTTTATTGAGGGTTTGGGTAAACCTTAATAAAGCCCGGTTAATCCAGCCCGATCCAATATTTAAAATCTTATACCCAAATTGTTCCACGTAAAAAATAAAAAATAAATCCTTAGTCAGTCAATCTTGCATCTAAAACCCAATGACTGATTTTGAGTTTCATTTCCACTTTCACTACTTCTCTACCTCTTCGATTTCTACAGTTTGGATTTACTCTCCATACTTGATTGTACAATTAGATATACTCTATCTTTCTACCTCGTTGGCTTCTACAAGTAAAGAGGGGTTGATAAGACTTACTGAGTTAGAGATTATCAAGTGAAACCCTAACTCTTCCCACTAGAAATCCAAATTTCAACTTTGATCTCTCGTTTAAATTTCAATATATGTTTTAAGGTACACCATTGCATTACGAAAATGGCCCAAAACTAACTCTGTTGCCCAGGTTATGGACCGGGGGGGGGGAATAGGGTTTATGACAATTAAAAAATATTTACTCTAAATTCTCTAAGCAGAATTTCAATTTTAAGGTAAGTTAAAGGGAAATAGAGAATCTAACAATTTTGCTTAAATAATAGTGTAAACAATAATGGAAATCAATCAAGTAGAGAGAGTTAGAGAGATGCAAACACTTGACACCGGATATTGTTCACGAGGTTCAGCAACTTGCCTACATCCCCGCCTTGAGCTATTCCCGCTCCAAGGATTCCTCACGATTTTATTCCTAAATCGTGTCCTCTTCTTCCGGGTGAAGAGTAAACTGTTATTCTCCCTTGTAGGCTAGGAGACCACCTTTGCAATCCTTTTACGGGCTAAGAATGAACCGCTACACAATCCTTTTATGGCTCAGGATTAAACTTTCACAATCCTTTGAAGTTAAAGATGAACCTTTACAATGTAGAAATTTTGGATCTTGAATCCAAAATACGAACTCCTTTAAGAGTTAGATAAGAATGAAATAACAAACTCCTCACAAAAAATGGATTGGATTTTAGCTCAAAAACAGAGTATTGGGAATTTCAGATTTTTCACGATGGATTTGAGTTTTGAATCTTAGTGAATGATTGAGAATTGATAGATTGATCACCCTTGATGTTTTAATTCATAGAATATCTCAATTTATAGTGTATTTAAGAATATAGCCGTTGGAGAAGCAATAGATGCGAAACCATCCATTAAAATATAGCCGTTACAGGATTTTTGTTCGTCTTGGAGTTCATCTAGTCGATTAGGAGAGTCCTCTGATCGACTAGATGAATGTTTAGATCGGCTGAATAGAGTAACGTTTTTGACTCTCGGTGTTTCGATTATAACTTTTGATTGACTTATCGGAATTAGGTGATTCGAAAGCCTATTCCACTTAAAATTAAAAGAAGAACAATTTTGTCTCTAATGATCAAATCCTAATTCTGCATTTTTCATGGTCAAAAAGGCTTCTGAAGTTGACTGGTTCATCCAGTTGACTGAATGGTGAACCGATTTTTCTCCTTCTGTATTTTGACCATAACTTTTGATTTTCTCAATGAAATTAAGTGATTCAACTTCCTATGCCACTTAAAATTTTAAGGGGAACAATTTTGTGTCTAATAGTCGAATCCTAATTCTGTTTCTTTCATGGTCAAAATGAGTTTCAAAGATTTTTGGATTTGGGAAAAAATCGCCAGAACCGAATTTGCAGAACTTGGTCTATCTAGTCGATCAGAAGACCCTTCTAATGTACTGGATAAAGTAATATTTGTACAAAAAAATACTGAAGTCCAATTTTCTTGACCTTAAAGATTGAAATGATTTCCTAGGCTCCTTGGCTTGCCTTTAGCAAGATTTTCAAGTATTCCAAAGTCTTTTAAATTATTAGATAAAAATGATTAACAAGTCATAATGATCTTTGAAATGATCCAACATAGATTCATAATGGTTTCCAACATGATCAAAACATGTCGACAAATTTTAGAAAAATTTGTTCTATCCAGTCGATCACAAGGTCTGATCGACTGGATAGACCATTTTTTTTTTTTTTTTTCCTGAATCCATTTTTCAGAACCTTTAAGATAAGATATGATTCCAAGGTTTTGTACTTAACATTTATGAGAAAAATGATCATGTTTTAAAGTTCTTAATCATATTATTATATTGGTTTAAGGAACCTATGTTCAATATAAGGTTATTGAACTTTTATCCAAACCATCTAATGAGGACTTTTTACAAAAGTCCTAAACACTCTCAACTTAAAATAAGACACTAAAAACCTTGAGAGCTCTTCTGATCTTGGATCTGATATTGCTTTGTGATGATCCATCTTCTTCAATTTCATCTTTAAGCTTTTGTCATCTTGAATGATATGAACTTGAATGATCTTGACTAGGACTTGTTCTTGCATATAGACTTTAATATGATTCAACTCATGCTTTTTGGTTGAATGACACTTTAATGCTCTTCTTAATCTGATTTTCATATAAAATCAAAAGAGACATTAGTAACACAATATCCATTCCTTTATTTTGTTATCATGAAAATCAATTATGTTGGTTTATGTTAAAACCTAAAGGCTAACAAAACCAACCTTACAATATCGTATATGGGCTTTAGGTATTTGAATGTGTTTTGAGTTTGGACTGGGTTAACTAGGCATGGGAATAAATAAGACGGACTGAGCCCAAATTGGCTTTAGCCCATCCCAACCCAACCCGCCCATTGTACACACCTAATTACAACCCGTAGATAGAATCACCAGATCAAATAGTTAATTAGAAATTATAAAGGATCGATTAAGAATGTTGAACCCTAGGTAACATACCAAATATTCAATATCAATTAATGAAAAAGGCGCTTTAGTTACAAATTCAAATCAAGAAAATGAAGGAAAATTTGAAAACAAGAAAGAAAAAAAATCCAGGTTCTTCATATAGATCATTGGCAAGCTACAATTATGGGTTCCAGTGGAGTAGAACTATCTCTATTGCACATCTCAGGACCAATGCTTATAACCCCTTCTTCCTGTGTTGTGAGAACAAAACATGGATAGCATAATTTTAGCAATATACAGGGACAAAATATATTTTTCTTTATGTATCCACCACAAATAGTGAAACCCACCTTGGCAAGGTTCCTCAAGTATGTCGCGGTGTAGTTTCCTGTAGGAAAGAAAGCTTCAAGTAGATCTGCTAAAACCAGTTGAGGCTGGGAGATGGCTCCATCAAACCAGTCTTTTTTATAGCACCAACATTCACATAAACAGAAACAAGAATTTTGAGTATTCCATGGAAATGGTGATTATAGACCTGCATTACACTATGGCACATTGACATTGGTGACATGATTAAGGATATCTTACCTAGGGTGGTTGAGTTTTGGATTCTCTTGTCATATCTCCATAAGCTTTGGTTTGTGAGAAACGCAAAACAAGAGTGATCTTCAACATTGACGTTTAGCAGAAATGTAGAGAGGGTGTAGCCAACCGGGTCATTAGTATAAGTTTCATCAATCACTACATCCACAGTCTGCAGGAAGAAACAGAGTAAAATTAGATAAAGACTGAAAAAATTGATGGAAAAATAAAAATCATATCCCACCTATATTTAAAAAAAAAAAAAAAAAATCCGCCTAGATTTTTCTCTGTTAGTGATTTGCAATATTCAAGTCTTGAGCAAGTCCAGACGGGCTATGAAGGGATGCTAATACCATTCAGTGAGATAATATATGAAGGGATTCAAAGATTTTCAGATCAGGCATATACTCTTTAGGGCAACTTACACATAGGATGGCATGTAAGTCATCTTGGTCATCAGGAATCGAAACGTTATAGGTATTTTTATTGATGGAGTCATCCACATTCTCCCCGCCTGCATCTTCCACATACTGCTCCCATTGTTTTTGGATTCATAAAAAAGTGGTAGACACAAAATGAGAACAAGAGTAAATTAGCAATGCAATTCATCCAATGATGAACATAATCTGAATTATAGAACTACAAGACAATTCTCAGTTACACCTTAGGCAAGATCTTAATGTCTCTATCCTATGCTTGACTTCTGATAGACTGAGATCAAATATCCTAATGGGAGCTTATGATGTACAACTATGGTTCAAAACCCTTAACCAATATGGCTTCGAAAAAAAAAAAAAAAAATTGTAAGCAGATTACCTATCTATAACTGAGTGAAAGAAAAAAGATCTGCCAGAAGTGAAGACCTTTCATCTCTACCTGTCCCTCTAGCTCATATGACTAAGGTTAATTTGAGGGAGGTCCTAGGGTCAAGTCTCACAAAAGAGAGTTTCCTTAAGATGTTTCTAGTAGGACGCCAACTCACCATTTACCAGCTTTAATAACTGACAGTAGATAAATTATGCTTTGTACTGGAAAAAAAGAAAGAAAAAACACTTTTCATAGTAGTGATACCATCAACCTCAATTCCAACCACTGGATTC
Source organism: Tetracentron sinense (assembly GCA_015143295.1). Classification (NCBI taxonomy): domain Eukaryota; kingdom Viridiplantae; phylum Streptophyta; class Magnoliopsida; order Trochodendrales; family Trochodendraceae; genus Tetracentron; species Tetracentron sinense. Next base: position 9,575,192 of record CM026568.1, read on the forward strand.
AGCAAAAAATGGAGTTATAGAAATCTTTATGATGTCATTATTTTCATATCTAACAGCTAGCATGAAGTGGCGTAGGCAATACCGTACCATGCAGGCTATGTTATCATTATCCATTATACGATATTCAAAAATATTGCTTAGTAGCTACCTTTGTCTTGTATGCTTCCTTAGTAAAAGACCACACACCCTGCAAAGTAGAATGGAAAAGGGTACCCCAAATGAAAAATTAGTTTGAACTTTCCTTATTCTCATTTTTCTATCTAAAATGACTATGTTCACTCCATTCAAAAAGAGAGAATATGAAAATAGAAAATTCAAAAGAGAGAACATGAATACTGGATAATGATTTTTTCTGTAGCACCGACCTCGCTATACTCCATCCATGCTACTACTGGTTTGAAGGACTTTGTCTTGCTTGCTGCAGCTTTAGTCAAACACATGTAATTCTCTTTCACCTATAAGCAAGCAAGCCCAAAAGAAGTTAGGCATACATAGTGATTTCCCTACGTGGAATCGCTCGAATGCAGATTAATGGTTAGTGAATTAGAGTATGAAGACGTATTTTGAACCGAGATCATTAGTATCAACACTCACAAACTAGAAAAATTAAGTAAGCTGGATAATGCTGATGAATGCATGGACTGTGTACATCACTATAGCAGTCATTACTCTTGATAAAATACAGGGCTTTTCACTTACTGCATTGTAGACTCCATTTGCTCTATCTTCCAAGTTCGCATAGACTCCCAAGTACTTTATCCACTCTGCTCTCTAATCAATAAATTATCATATCAATTAGATCAGTTTATTCTGATTTTCTACTCTAATTCTAACAAGCACCGAACACAACAATCTGAATACATTGGCTCCAATGTTATTTTATTGAACCAAAATAAATTTTGCCGCAAAATTGCAAATGCATGGTGATTCATGATCACATGTTGACGAAATTAGATGCTGCAAATCCTGTTTTAGAAAATGTGGGTCTATCAAAAAACACCAAACCCAACCCAACTTTCTAGCACATTGAAAATGGTGATTCACAATACATGTAGTACTCCCTAATGCCTCTATTGAGGTTTTGCAAATGCGAAATTAAGAATTTATTACAATAGAAAGCATTTAAGCATGTAGTACAATCTTCACACTAAAAATCCTAAAATAAGATGAAATCAAAAAACTACTTTATCTTACTTGAATAACAATAACTTCAGAGAAAAGTAGTCAACATGGTTCGAACTTGATTTCATAGTTAGATTGATGCGTTTCTATGAGAAACTTGTTTGGTGGACCTGAAATGTTTCTAGTGAAATGATTTAGAATTCTAATCATTTCGGAAAAATACACCCATTTGGATGATACGCAAAATTGTATGATGTAAATCATATAATGTATCATACCCTTAACACCATCCACTTTTTTCTAGGACACATTTTCGATGGGTCTATCAAAAAGAAGAGATTAACAAGAGCTCTGGTTGAAGAGCTAACTAGAGCAACCAAAAATATGACTTGACGGAGGTATTTTGGAAATTACAGGAAAGGTTTTGGTTGATAGAAATATCCTTCATTTGTATTATAATTTCCATACTACCCCAGTCGTAAGGCATATTTTTGGTTGTCTATTCTTCAACCGGGGCACTATGAACTGGAGTTCCTGTTCATAGTTAATATCCTAAAAAAAATCAAAACCCACATGAACAAATAAAATAGAGTGGGGCACCTTATTTCGTGGTGCTCTAATTAGAAGTGACTGACAGCTAAATGTGCAGTTCCTGATTTGAGTGGGGCACCCTTAACAGCTGTGTCCCTTGTTTCCTTCTTGATTTTCTTTTTAAATTTAAAAATGAAGCTTCCCAGTGGGGGGAGGGGGTTTGGCATGGACCCAAAAAAAAAGGCGCATAAACCTTACCCATCAAACAAGCGAAATAAAAGATGATAATAAAATCAACCAAATGCGGAGGGGGATAAAACCTTACTCCAAGATACAATTATTTCAAGAAATCCTAATACTAGCAACTCCGGCCTTATCTAGAAAAAACAACCCTTATTATAGTGTTTTGTGATAGTAGTGACTTAAATCTGTTGCTTTTCTTCAATTCACTCTCTTCTGAACCGTGCCGTGGTTTTTTTTTGTAAGGCCCTTCAGCCCTCTCTCTTATTTCTATATATCTATCTTCTATTTGCCAAAAAAAATAAAATAATAACAAATAAAAGTTCTTTGTTAGGAATTTATGGGTCGGGCTAGGCTTGACCCGGGCTTTTGATTCGCCCACATGGGTTGCGGGTCATGAGAGCCCAGATGGATAGTCCATGTAGGTAATCTGATAAGTTCAGATAACCTTCATGTTATCCACTAGCACAATAATAGGGATAACTTCTCACTCTCCCAAAAATGGGGAAGAGGTTGTGAGTTAGTGAGAAACTATTCTATATAAGATAATTCCTTATCTGAAGAATGCACGTATCTTTCATAATTTAATTCTCTCTTAGAAAAAGGAAATTCTCTCTGTGAGAATATCCAAGCTCTTTCTCTTGAATTTGAACCGTGGAATCACAAGGGAGAAACTTGATCGTAGGTACCCTTCATCCTACGAGAATAGGACGTACACGGGGGCTAAAGAGGATCGTGACAATGTAACGAATCGACGAAGGATCTAGGTCTTCTGCTATTGAGTAAGAACTCGAACCCGGTCCATATTTTTCTGCAAGGCCATATTTATTTGCTGTGTACTTGTAGATTAAATATATAATGTTGGTATTAGAGCCAGGTTAGGCTCGTTTCGATTCAGTTCGCTGAATAATATGTTGTGTTATTTTATGCGAAATTATTATTGAGTTTTTTTTTTTTTTTTTTTAAAGGATTAAACAACTCGATTTTTTCTGTAAAAATTCAAAAAGGTTTTTCCAAAATTTTTTATTGGGTTGTGTTATCAAGAGGAACAAACTGATTTAATTTCGTGTAAAAAATTTTTTGTAAGAGAGAGAAAATGTAAATCCTATTTTTTAGGATATGAGTTTTCATCAATCTTTGTGCAATTTTTTGAAGGCCTTAATAAATTAATAAAGGTGTTTTAAGGACCTATTGTCATAGAGGGCTGCGAGATCTTTGAAACGGTATTTTATTTGTATTTTGGGTTAAAAAAAAGTAAGATATGGTCTCCTAAAGTAGGCCTTGAGTAAATCAAATTTGTTTTGATTTTGGATGAGCCCACCCTTGCACGTGTCTTTTTTTTTAGAAGTGGACCCCACGGTAGGATGTGGACTGTCACGTCAACCGCCACGACAAATGCCACAACATCTGCCATGTGGGTTGACACATCATCAACCATGTGGATTGGTATGCCACGTCAGCTTGGGGGTCCAGTCATCGTGCCACGTCAGCTTAGAGTGCACAGTCAGCTACCACATGGGCAAGTTGACCCCTAAAATTTAAAAGGCCCATGTGGGCTCGTTTTAACTCCGATTTTGATGCCGTTTTCACCATTGGGTCACAAATTTTATGCCCTATCTGACAATGTGATCAGAAAGTTTTTTTAAGCTTATGTAATTTTTATTTTCTAATTTATAAGCATATTTTTCTTATTAAAAAATGCTCAAATTATTTTTAAATGAAATTTAAAAATTACAGAGGCTAATTTTAAAATTCCAATATATTATTGGACATTTTTTTATGACTACTGGTTGGACACCTAGGGGCTTAATTTATTAATGGATTCATTAAATTGCATAATTAAAGTCTTTGTGAGCTTATTTTGTTACATATTATACATGTGCATTGAAGATTTTGTATCTTCAATGATGTTTGAGTTTATGTGACTTGCTTTCTCCCTTAATGGTTGAGTGTTGTTTTCAATGATGCTTCTTATATATACTAGTGGGCAGCACGTGCGATGCACGTGAGAGAGGGAAAGGGGAGAGATACTGAGAAGAGGGATCCTAGTGAGGGCATTTGAAAAAAAAATTAAGGAATATTGTGGGTATAGAAATTTGAGAGACATTTTGGATATCCTCTATAAAAAAAATTATGAGGGCATGTTGGTTATAAAAATATGACGTAGGGACATTTTGAGACTCAAAAAGATTTAGGGGCATTTTGGGTAAAGCAAAGAAAGGGGGCGGACAGGGCATTGACGAGACGTTTTTCTTTAGAAACAGTTAGTCTATTAATTGTGGTTAAGATTCACTAACCTTTTACAAAAAAGAAAAAAATTGCTGCTTCTAAATATAGTAAATAAAGGTTAAGGACACATGTTGACTTATAGGTGCGATTGAACTTGGATAGATTTTAACCACAATTGACTGTAATCCAATTTTAAGAAAGAGCAGAGTAAGAAGACTTAGTAGACACACCACGGCTTTGTCCCAGTGGTAGTGTATCCCCTGCTTTGGGGGGAGGTTCCGGGTTCCACTCCCGAGAGGGTGAAAGTTTATATATACTCTCCACCCACCCACTAACTGAACAGATACTAACACCTAACCGGCGTTGCAGCCTAAACGTATATCTTATACCAAAAAAAATAAAAACTTAGTGAATTACCAAAAAAAAAAAAGACACCGGATTCTCTCAAGTTCAAACCGGGGAGAATCTCTCCGGTTTGAACCCCTAGAGGTCGCCATGTGTCTCCTTTGACACCCCTTAACCGGGTAAGGTTCACCCACCCCTAGGGTTCACTCACCCATCCTTGGTTTTTTTTTTTTATATTAATTATTAATTTTTAACCTAAAAAAAAACTGTTTTTAGAGTTTTTTAACATTAAAAACAGTTTTTTAATTTTAAAAAAGAATTAATATTTTTTAAACCCCGGTTTGACTGTAGCTTCGCCAGTGGTGTTGGTACCTTAACAAAAAAAAAACAAAGAAAAGGAAGACTTAGTGGACCCAACTTTTGCAAGTGAGAGAGAGGGAGGGTAAAGGGAGGAGAGAGAGTGGGTAAGTGATGAAATGAAGGATATTGAATGGGACGTGGGGAGAGAGAGAGTAATGATGAAATGAAAAAATCATCCTTATAATAATTTCAGCATTTTGTAAACTTTTGTTTACACATCTTTTATATTCATTACACTAAAGGGCATTTTAGGTATCAGAAATTTTTCATTAACGTTTTGAACGGAGGCATCCGCTTTATAATAGTAGAGATATGTTAATATAAATGCACGTGGAAATATTAGGCCAAGTATCTATACCTCTAATATATACATTTGATCAAAAATAAATAAGTAAATATATTCTTGTTCAACATAATTTGGGAGATGATTTCGAACTTAGCAAAGTTTCGATATTAAATATGTTGAGAAGATAATATTTATTAATTAGATTTTTGAACAAATAAAGGAGACGTGCACAATAACTAATAATGTCACCATTGTAATCTGAATATACAGAAATGACAGCAAAAAATGTAGTAGCTGATCTTGCTAAGAGTGAAAAACTGACAGGAAGTAACTATGACATCTTGCACAAGAAGATTCAGTATCTTTTGAACAAGCAAGAGCTCTTAAAAGTTTTGTCCAGTAAGATGTCCAAACCTGAGGAAGGGCAAACGGCCCAACACCGTCGTGATCTGGAGGCCTACCAGCCTTGGTACAAGAGGGATCGAAGCACGCGCTTTACCATGTTAAGAAGCATACACGATGATCTCATTGGAGAGTATGAAACTTTCCAAATGGCCAAAGACATGTGGGACCAACTCAAGTTTGACTTTGGAGGTACATCCACAACAAGGCTAAGGAGCCTAGTACTTAAATTTGAGGTGTACCGTCAGGATCCCAAGCAAATGATGACTGAACATCTTAGGGTGATGTTCGGGATGATTCGAAACTTGAAAGCTGCTGGGAATGTCCTTACAGATGAACAACAGGTTCAGTCTGTGATCCAATCTCTGCCAGATTCACGAATAAATATGAAACAAATCATGACCCATAACAAAAATATCAAGAATTTCTCTGATATTTCTCGTCATGTAGAACTGGAAGCGGAGTACCAAAAGGCGACCAAATCTGTAGCTCTAATCGCCCATGGAAGTCAGCGCAAACCACATGGGTTTAGCCGCAAAGATAAGAGTAAGGCAGCATGGCAGGGTGGGGCAAGCTCGAGTGCTCCCAAAGGAGCTCCAAAGTTCAAACAAGAAAATCTCAAACACAAGGGGGGTATGCGCGGTGGCAAGAAAAATGTATCCAAGGTAAAGTGCTATAGTTGTGGGCAACTGGGTCAATTCGCTCATGATTGCACTGAGCCGAAAAAGGTAACCCCTTTACTCAAACCCTTTAACATTTATGTATGCTCTCATGTATTTGTTACTAAATCTATGCCTGATTAGATTATAGATATAGGAACAACAAGACATGTAGCTCGAGAGCGAGCGGGGTTTGTGGATTATAGGAGAGTTCTGGCTAGGAGCCATGTTGCTTACATGGGCAATGGAAGTCATAAAGAAGCTCATGAAGTTGGTTCGTACCAGCTTCACTTGCGTACTGGACGCAAATTATTTCTACATGACGTTCTATATGTGTCAGGAATTCACCATAATCTTTTATCTATATCGACTTTATTATAGTTTGGATACAATTTTCAGTTTTCTTTAATTGGTTTGGATATTATGTTGGATGACATGGTTTTTGGACATCGTTCTATTTATGGTAGTTTATTTAAAATAGATTTGTTTGATTTTTTCCCTCATCTACTTATTGTAATGTGACTATAAGTTTGTCTACATGGCATGCTAGACTAGGGCATACAGGAAGAGATAGGATGACCAGGCTAGCTCATAAAGGCCTTTTAGGCCTACTCGCTAAGGTTGACCTACCTATATGTGAGCACTGTTTAATAGGCAAGGCATGTAGAAATCCTTTTGGCAAGGCTAAGAGAGCTACACAACCACTGGAGTTAGTACACTCTGATATATCACCTATGAGTGTCAAAGCACATCATGACGCCTCTTACTTCCTCACTTTTATTGATGACTATACGCGATATGGATATGTTCAGTTGATTGCTCACCGCCATGAAGCTTTGGACTGTTTCAAACGCTTTGTGACAGAGGTTGAGAATCAACAAGAGAAAAGCCTATAAACTTTTTGGTCTGATCGAGGACGCGAGTACTTATCAGATCAATTTAAGGATCTATGTGAGGAAATGAGGATACGCAAATAACTCACCATTCCTTATACTCCGCAACAAAATGGTGTAACAGAGAAGGAATAGAACCCTTTTGGAGATGGTTAGGTCTATGATGGCGAAAGCCAACCTCCCTATAACCTTTTAGGGGATGTTCTATTGGCTGTAGCCTACATACTTAACCGATTGCCTTCTCAATCAGTTTCTTCGACCCCATATGAGCTTTGGAAATGTGAAAAGCCCAATTTGGAGTATTTGCGCCCTTGGGGGGTTGCTGGTTTTGTACATAGCACCTCCAATGAGCATGAGAAATTGGGCCCTACAGCTAGAAAGAATATCTTCATAAGGTATTCTGAAAGCTCAAAAGGCTATGTGATGTATGGTGAACATCCCAATGGAGGAATGACTGAAATAGAGTCCCGCGATAGTGATTTCATCGAGATTGATTTTCCTAGCATAGGCGATGCTAATAAAGATCTTGACCTCTATGAGTTAGAGGAAGACAAAGTCATCTTACCATCTTTTAGCGAGGGTGAGAAATTAGTACCTCGTCCTGTAATCGCTGAAGATAGTGGGAGTAGTCTTCAACATAGTGGGAGTGATCCACAGGTACAAGATCAAGCTCACAGAGTTAGTAGTAGATGGCACATTCCTCGTCGTCATTTTGAGATGGAGGGGAATGTTCTCTTATATGCTGCTAAGGATGAAGATGAACCTACTTCTTTTAGTGAAGCACTTTCTTCATCAGCTAGTGATGAGTGGATGACTGCTATGCAGGATGAGATGAGCTCCATGGACAAGAATGGTGTTTGGGAGTTAGTTGACCTTTCGCCTGAGCGCAAAGCCATTAGAAACAAATGAATTTTAAAGGTCAAACGCAAGGTAGATAACTCAATTAACAAGTACAAGGCGCGCCTAGTGGCGAAAGGCTATACTCAACGAGAGGGTGTTGACTATGAGGACACATTCTTCCCAGTGGTGAGAATTGCCTCCATACGCCTTATACTTGCCATTATAGCACAACAGGATTTAGAGCTTTATCAGATGGACGTTAAGACAATATTTCTCAATAAAAAACTAGACAAGGAGATTTATATGGCTCAACTAGTGGGTTTTGAAGTTCATGGACATGAGTGCAAAGTGTGCTGTCTCAAACGTTCCATCTATGGTCTCAAACAGTCATTTAGGCAATGGTACTTAAGATTTCTTGATTTCATTACCTTAGTTGGTTTTGAGATGATTGAAGAGGACCATTGTGCGTATATTAAATGATCCGAGAAAAGCATCATTATCTTGTCCTTTGTTTTTTAGATGAACGACATGGGTGAAGCAAATTTTGTGCTGGAAGTTAAGATCATGAGGGATCGTTCAAGGAAATTTCTTAGTTTATCCTAAGAGACTTACATCAAGAAGATTCTTAACTGTTTCCAGATGCATAACTAAAAACTCATTGACACATCAATGGAAAAGGGATGTGCCCTAAGTCTAGACTAATGTTCTAAGATTGATGAGAAAAAGAAACAAATGTCCAAAGAACCTTATGCACCTGTAATTGGGAGTCTGATGTACGTGATGTTGTGTATGCGTCTAGACATATGTTTTGCAGTTGGCATGGTTAGTCGCTATTAGAGCAATCCTGGACCTGCTCATTGGAGAGCGGTCAAGAGGATTATTCGGTACCTTCATAGAACCACTGATCATGCTCTATGTTATCACGGTGGAGACCTGAGATTGAGAGGTTATAGTGATGCTAATTGGACCAGTGACAAAGATGAGCACAAATCCACTTCAGGTTATGCATTCATACTAAGAGGTGGAGTTGTTTCTTGGTGTAGCAAGAAACAGTCATGCATTGCACTCTTTACCATGGAGTCAGAGTATGTGGCTTATTCAGCAGCTGTCCATGAAGTTGTTTGGCTTAGGAGATTTTTACAACGCTTAGGTGTTACAGCTCATTCTGAGGATGCTTTGTTGCTCTATTATGATAGTACATGAGCACTAGCGTATACAAAAGATCCCAAGTACCATGGGAAAGCCAAACACATTGACTTTCGGTACCATTACATTCAAGATATGGTTTCACAAGAGGAAGTGACTTTACAACATATATCTACAGGAAGCATGGTGGCTAATTTTTTGACTAAGCCTATTGCTAGAGATGTATTCTTATCTCATGCTAGGAGTATGGGATTACGTAGGACAATATGTATTTAGTTACTTGGTTTTTGTACCAACATTATTATTGTTTAATGATATGAGTACGCATTTTTATCAGTATTACTCTTATGTAGTTCATTGTTGATAGCACAATAGCACATCTTCATAATATGTCACCAGGCTCAAATCGAACCTCTCACATGAGTGATTCACCTTAGCACTGAGATAGCGAGCAAGATGAGACACTCATGTCTTTAGGCACTAAGATAGCGAACTAAGACATTTATATATTTGGCGCATGATTGGCAAGCAAAATATATGTTACCGATATGTCGCCTTAGATAGAGTTAAGATGAGACATTTTTAGTAGGTCGATCATAGAGTACTACCACAACTCTATATAGCCTGCATCATAGCCGAATGTGAAACTTCAGGCAGGCGCTTACAGAGTGACTGGACTGGAAAACTTAGGTTAGGCGCTTGCATAGCGACTAGACCCAGATTTGTATGATGTTCCTATTTATTAGAAGTGACATGCTCATTTTTATGAGATAACGTCATAGCATACATTTCATACTGTATATACTTTAAGCCGACTGATAGTTGGAGTGATGAATGATTCCTGCTTCATCATTGTGTGAGCCACTTGGATCAATGATCCTAATTGTACCATTTGTTGACCTAAGACTATGTCATGAAGAAGATGCTCAGTGTCGCTACTTTAGCATGCAAATCGATGATCATGAGAGATTTGATCTGACGGGGCATGACTGGGAAAATGGTTGAGTCTAGTTGAATTGACATGAGGGCTTGGGGAAGATTGATTGATGATACACCATATTATGTGACTCATTGCTGGCCAGCATCTATGTCGTAATATTTTTACGATATGGAACATGAGTACATCACTTATTTCGGGTAAAACACTGCTTATTATGAGAAATTAAGAGTACTTAATCAGGTGTAATTAGATCATCTGGGGTATAACCGAGATGCCCTCGAGTGATGCGTTTTTGTTGGTCATTTATGATTTGATAATCTCGCTCCTGAGGCTGTATGTTCTTCTTGTAAGATCACACAGTTCATTTTCTTGTATGAGGAGGTGAGAATGTGAGATTGAGAAAGATTGAGAAATTGCTTCACCCTGTGTGAGAAAACAAATGAGAAAACTCACCTTATGTGGATGAATGGGAGATGTTAGGAATTTATGGGTCGAGTTGGGCCTGGCTTTTGATTTGATTCACTCACATGGCTTGCGGGTCATGAGAGCCTAGATGAATAATCCATGTAGGTAATCTAATAAGTTCAGATAACCTTCGTGTTATCCACTAACACAATAATATGGATAACTTCCCACTCTCCCCCAAAAGGGGGAAGAGGTTGTGAGTTAGTGGGAAACTATTCTATATAGGATAATTTTTTATTAGAAGAATGCACGTATCTTCCATAATTCAATTCTCACTGTGAGAATATTCAAGCTCTCTCTTTGATTTGAACTGTGGAATCGCAAGGAGGAAACTTGATTGTAGCTACCGTTCATCCTACGAGAACAGGACGTACATGAGGGCTAAAAAGCATGATAATGTAACGAATCAACGAAGGATCCGGGCCTTCCGCTATTTAGTAAGAACTCAAACCCGATCCATATTTATTTGCTGCCTGCTAATAGATAAAAATATATAACATTCTTAAAAAGAACAAAAAAACAGATCATACATGTTTTAGAAAAACGTTATTATAGAAACACGGCCTAAGATCACGACACAACGAAAATCAGGCTGGTTGGTGAAAGAAGATTGAAAATCAGCAGCTAAAACTCTGTTATGAAGTGTTACCTGAAGGGGAGTATCCTCTTCGGAAGGTAAGAATGTAGCGAAATTGCAAGCTTGTTGTTGATCAACGCTGCTGATAAAGTGCGCTTCAAATTGCGAGAGCTGCTTCGGTTCGCTCTTGTTTATAATCCCTATTTCTCCTCCAATGTATGATTTCAATACACATTCGGATGCCACAGAATCTGATGTAATGCCCTTCATCCTCCCTACTAACCCCAAAAGCTGTCCATATTCCATACATTATTAATACCCAATAATCAGGATCACTTTACTCTTTTTTTTTTTTTTTTTATTCAAATTGGGCTATTAGGGTGTGACTTCGAGCCAAAGATTAGTCCCTTATGCTATGTTTGGTTGTCGAGAAAATAGGTAAACATATGAAAAAAAAAAGAAAATTTTATATTTTTAATACAATTCTTAGCTTAGCTGTGTTTTGTCTAATTTTCTTTTTTTTTCTATGTTTTCATTATTTTTCTCAATAACCAAACATAGGGTTATAGTATCCACAGTGATCCACTCAGAATTTTTCCTATGGATAAACTGAAGCAGTGAAGCCCAGCCCAAAATTGTAGGAGCGAGGCCTAAGCCTGCCATATCCTATCATGGGTCCAAACAAGACAAGCCCATTACCAGGCAGCTTTCAAATATTGGTGAGGTGTGCTACCCTTACTTTCGGGCATTCTCTACTCTCAACTTAAAACTTTGTTAAAACAAGAACAAGTTTTGATTTTTTGTGAACGCAAGGACATGTGTTAGTTTTTCAAGATTTGAAATCACATTTCTAAAGGCAATTTCGGCCCGCCAGACAAAAACGTAATTTCAAAAATGTGGGATTTCTCTGCCCTTAGATTTGGAAAAGTAACAGTCTTGCATTACAACTTACAGAAGCCAATCATCCTCACCTCGAAGAAAGAAACTGAAATTTGGAAAAGTAAAAAGGAAAAGGGGATTAGATAATAAAAAAAAAACTGAAAAAAAATATTCATTTGACAGAAAAACAACAGTAGGGGTGTTTGATTACAAGGATGGCCTTGTTTAGTTTAGATTAAATTTTAAGGGTCGGTGCTTTTTGCTGCTGTCTTGCAGGACTTATGTCATTGTTGGACAAGTTTGTCCCCCAAAAATGGGAAAGCTTACACACCGCATCAAAACCTTGCAACCAAACACCCCGTATAATTTTACTCCCAAATCTAATAAAGGGAAAGAGATGACTCAAAACAGTTAATTGAAGAGCCTAATAATGAGTTGTCTCAATAAGTATGTATTTGTGAGCATATACAAATTAAAGAATGTTAACCAATACAAATTAGGTAAAAGAGTTACTAGTGTATGAGTCGACGAGACCCAATCCTTTCCCCTCAAAAAAGCAAATATTATTCAGGGGTGACTAAAATACCTGGAAAATCCCCAGTATCGACTGAATAGTTTGATAGGGGGACGACAAATGATTTGATTCTCGTGGTGCAGTATTTCGTCCTTGCAGCCATTCTTGAATTGTTCTTCAACTCAACAGAAGAAAATAATTAAAGAGAGAAAATAAGCAAAGCCAAATCTCTAGAGGCATTTTTTATGTAATAATTATCAAACATTTATCCTAATCTTATAATCTGTTTGGTTCCAGTTACCTATTGCTAGTCGAGTATATATAATTTTATGCTACCATCCACTCAACTTAAAATCATGGTTTTCTGTTGGTTATGTATAATAAATTACTATGTATAATATAAAGTTTTAGATATTTTTTAAAAAAAAAACTAAAAAAATCATTATATGAAGACTTTAAAATAATTAACAAAAGTTAAAGAGATCATAAAATCTTTTGTTATTTTTTTTTGTTTTGTTATTTTAGGAATACTAGCCCTTATATGTTTGTATCTACATGAAGCTTATATGGGAAATACAATAAATTCAAAAAAAATTATGAAAAAATAAAAATTATTAGATCAATACCATGATTCGTATATATAATATTCTCTTATAATTAATATAATTTTTTCACCAAGGTTATTAATTACAAGAGGGTCTATGTTACTAAATCCTTACAAGATCTTCAATCACTTCTCGGGATGAGTAATGCAATGTCTCCTTTCTTTCTTACCTAATTTATCTTTTTTAATAACAAGAGACAAAAGAAATTATACAGTTTTTTTTGCGTATTATTTGTATCCATCACTTTTTTCTTTTGTTTTAAAAAAAAATAATTTAGATGAAAAGGAGAGTGGGCCTAACATTATCCTCCGGGGATAAATGTATATAAACAGCTAGGCACACCGCCTGGCCCAGCCTCACGGTTTAATAGATCGCTAAGGATTTCCTCTTGCATTTGCTCTGTCAAATTCCATTTGACTTAAACACAAATGTGCCACGTGTCATTTTAATTCTTTCTTAAATAACTTTAACTCTAGTTAGACAACTTTAACCCCAAGAGTTAAAAGCTGCCCATTGTTTGTTTTAAAAATGCCAGACGGGTTTTCCTCTGGCAAGTGATCTGGATTCTTAAATATCTTACTGGTGGGACCCATCAATAGTGGAGTATGAATGTGTGATCCCCTTACATCGTGACAGGTGTCCTAATTCAGTGTTTAGAGACAATTGAGCTAGGTATAACTGTACTCAGAAAGCAGGAAGTATTAGCTAAGTACTTCTCGGCAGCATCAAACAGCACTGCAAGAGGGGATGGCAGTAATAATAGGGAATTTCCATTAATACCCCTTCCCAAGGCAAAATTTGGGTTGCTCCGGTTGACTGATCAACCGGAGCTCCTGTTCATAATTAATCTCTAATGAGGCGTGCTTTCCCTACTCTCGGTCAAACTCTACTCTCAACCTCTACCAACCATCTATCCATTATCAAATCAATTATGGTGGTTAAAGCACTCTCTCTCATCAAGAATGGACAAATTGTTGGTGGAGACTGAGAGTAGAGTTTGACTGAGATTAGGGCTAGCATTTCTCAATCTCTAATAATTAAGTAGTGCAGTAGCGTCTAGAACTAAAAACAGGCAAATAGCTAACTTACACCATCCCCACCAATCCCCACCACCACAACCAAACGAAAAAAAAAAACAGAAAGAGAAAAGGGATTACCTGGATGAGAAGATAGCTTTTGCCATCAAGGACATTCTTGATGACTTTGAAGGTGCGGCCGTAGTAAATATGGAAGTATTGAGCATCTTCCACCCTTGAGATGTTACTCACAGGAACAGACGCAGCAGCGTCTACATGTCGAAAAGAAAGAAAAGAGAAGAAGAAAAAGAAGAGTTGCAGAGAAGAAGAAACCATGGTAGAACAAGAAGCAAAATTGAGATTGTTGGTTAGGATCTCTGCAAGATTAAGATAAAGCTAAAGTTGTTCATATGTCTATTAATCTCCATACCTATAGATGGACTAGCTAGAGAGGGTGGTTGGATTTGCAGCCTTTTTGATTCATGGTGGTGGGGTCATTTATATTTCAAGGGGCGTATGTGAATCGTTTAAATTCAGTTTTGTTGGTTTCTGCATTTGTTTATGTATAAATAGTTTATCTAGCCCGTGACCATTGCCTTCTTGTCATCTTCTTTTTATCAACTTGCTACTTTCCCTCCTTCTACCATGTGCTGTGCACCACCCAAGTGTACTTACAGTCGAATTATCCTGTGTATAAATCCTACAACAATGTTCTATATGGAGTCTAATCAGAAGCGTTGAATCAACAAAGGCCAACCTCCCCTTTGTGGGCCTTCCCATGAATATATTTCATCTGCGTTGGTTTTTTTTTAGTTTGACTTGAGCTCGAGTCCTCCTAACATCTTTTATACATTATAGTTTCTTATATATATATATACTAGCGGATGGCACGTGCGATGCACGTGAGAGCGAGGGGAAAGAGTTAACAACACTTGATTGAACTCATTAGTGGCATGTGCAATGCACGGGCGAGGGGAAGGAGTTAACCACAGTTAATAGGAATTAAAAGGGGCACGTGTTAACCCACGGGTGTGATTGAACTCTCCCCGAGGTCAATCGCGATTGGCTGTGATTCTAAATAGATAAATGGCAAGGGGTAGTTTAAGAATTAAAGTAAAACATTAAATCAAAAGCAAGGATAGTTTGAGAATTAAAGTAAAATATTAAATCAATGTTTTGTTTTTATATAAGGGTAATTTGGAAATTTTGGAAAAATTATCTACCCATGCCTCTAGCATTATAATAGTAAAGATATATTATATATATATATATATATATATATATATATATATATATTAGTTTTTAAGAAAAAGGGGTTAGATGGGGAATGGGGCAAGACGCAAGTTCACTGTTCACCTACCTGTATGTCACAGAACACATGCTTGATAAAAATGCTACCTTGCGCATATATGCACATTTTATCGTGCAGAATACTGTTTACAGGACACCGTAGGGGCATAGCAGGAGGGCATATTTGGATATACGAGAGATGGTGAGAGAAGGGCTAAGAGCACACAATAATGAAGGCAATTGGCAAACACCACCGAGATAGGCGGCCTGAGGATGGTGGAGTGGGACTAGTAATGGTGTCAATGCCTGGGCCTCGGTTTTTGTATTTTTGAGTAGGCCCGGCCCGATCTAGTGCCCTTTACAAGGGGGTTTTAAGGCCTGAATTTGGCCTGTTGACACCCGTATGGACTAGGGGTGTGAGGGGCCGGGCTGTTCTAGCCTGGTGGACCCATTGTTTTAGCCCGATCTATAAGCCCATGGGACTAAAGCCGGGCCCATTTTCATTAGGGTCGGGCTATGGTATGGTTACTTGAGACGTATGCACTTTCAAAGGCCATGTAGATTCCTTACATGCTGCGCAAAAGGGCATATGGGTGTTGTCTGCTATAGTTTCTTTCCCTTCATGTCCATCACATGAGAAGTTAAGTTATCATTTAACATATACTGTCATTAATCAATGAAGGCGGATTAGCATCACTCAATGACTATTTTTTTTAATAAAAAATTGTGCTGTCCTCATTGAACCATGCCCTCCTTTTACCACACATCAATTATGGTTAGATTCACTTACTTTTAGGGTCAAGCAATCTAATCTTGGTTTTAAAAAAGAAAAAAAAACAAAAATATTAACCTTAATTTTCTTAAGTATAACCATAATTAAAGGAGTGTTAAAAGGGTACATGGCCATGGCATTTGACTAGATAGTCAAATGCGTGGTATGCTAATCACTGCCCTTTTTAAAGCTACAAAACCAGAAAGATCTACAACTAAATTAAGACTTGAGATTCTCTCATGTTATAGCCGGACTCAAAAGGAAACCGGTTATAACTTGGTGAGAGGCGGAGCCAGGAAGTTTTCCTTGGAGGTTTGAGGTGTAGGCCACTACAAGAAATCTCACTTTTAGCGATGGCAATAAACCGTCTCTATTGATCATATTACTGTCGTTATTACCATTAGTGACGGAAAATAAATCGTCTAGTCTTTCTGTATCAAATAATTATGTGGGTAAAGGTATTAACAATGACAATTTCAAACAGTCGGTAGCGACGATTTTTTTCTGTCGCTATAGATAACATTTTTCATCGTTAAATAGCCAAAAACATAGGTAATAGCGACAATAACTCATAAGCATCCCTTTGTAATTAATCATATATTTACTGACGGTTATAAAACCATCGATGAAACATTAATACCGATAAATAATTACCATTTCTACTAGCAATTGACTTATAATGACGGATTAAAAACCATATCCTTTAAAAAAAAAAAGGATTTAGTGACAGACAAGAAACCGTCGCTACTGCTTTTTATATATATAATATTATTTTAAAAAGTAGCATTTAACTTGTTCATATTTAACCCGTTACTTGTTCGCATTCATATTCAGCAATATATAATGCAATAAAAATGGATATAAATATAAGTCTGTATCAACATAAGTCTGTATAAATCTATATCAACATAAGTCTAGACAAAAAAAGGCGGCTCGACCCAATCATCGTTGAGTATCATCTGGAGGTTGAGTAGCATCAGTGTCGGGCATTTGAAATGTATTGTCCAAATGCTTCCCAAAGCTCTCGAGTGCTTGGTTCATTGTCGCCACTTGGCTTCTTAATGCATCCATCTCTGCCATAAGACGAGCCTCCACAACTGGGGTACGAGCCTCAACATCCGAGGCAACCCTCTTTCCAGTATGCGGTATCTACCACGACGGCTGCTCCACGAAGCTAAGTAGGAGTGACACCCAACCAGTACATCCGAACGTGTCCATGTCTGTGTGCACCTATGATCTAAGTGGAGACCTCATCCCGAGTAGTGCTACTATCACTGCCCGTGGTACACTGGCTCACTATTTCCTCCATCTGTGTCTTTAATTCATAGTCAATGATTCAAGTTAGAGATGATAAGTAAAAAAGAAAAATAGAAATATTTTTATTTGATGATAAGTTCTTAGATGCGTAAACATACCATCTTCTGTTTCAACTCTGCATCCACAAATGACCCATCCCGTCGTGTATGAGTGATCTTAAACATATGCATCATATCTGGCTCCTGGCCTTTTGGATGTGCAACTCGCTATCATCTTGAAAAATATTTGATACTAGTAAATTATATAGTTAATGTTCGAATTAATAACCAACAAGACGCATTAATCAATAAATGAAAGATGTGAACATCAAAGAATATACCTCCTTGGCACGATACCGGCGAAAGGCTTCATTCTGGTAGTGTGAGACATTTTTAGCTTCTGCCTATTAGCTTTGTTTCTTGCACTGATGGCCTATATATATTAGAGTAATGCATCTCATCAACTGAATTTCCCAAAAACAAGAGATTACATACATGCGTAGATACAAGTGTTTAAGATGAGCTTAACTATCAATGATATCATCGTTAATAATTCCATACCGTCCCCTTCTCAAATATGTTATAATCAACAAGTTCCCTCCACTGTTGAGGATCCACTCTAGAGTCACAATGGTGGTGCTACTCTTGCACTGACATGTATATAGATCAAAAAAAAAATTCTTGTTGGTATGCTTCTACTCCCTCCAACAAGAACCAATTCAGTTTTTTCACCACCCATTTCTTTGTGTCCTCACTCTCAATTCCAAATTTTCCCTTAAACACATTGGCAAACGAAATATTAATTTGAAATAAACAATAGATGTCACACCACCTCATTTGAATTGAATATTATCTGAAATTTAAGTTTTGAACGAATCACATGTAATCCCTTTAAATTTCAGGAGTCAAAAACTGGTGATTACACTGGATCTTAGAGAAAATGCTTCTAATGTTCAGGCACAGATGCTATTAGATACAACTACCCTTCTCTAATGGCACAATACAATATAAGTGACAACACAGAACAAGTTAAGAAAATGAGCAAGAAACAAAACAAAGTACAACTAATGTAAACCAGTGAAATACTTGTAAGCACCTAATTTTTACACCCCTCTCTTAATCATGGTTAAGAACTTTAACCATGGTTATCCTAACCAACCCTAGTTCAACCCTAGGTCAAAACTTAGGTCAAACCCTAGTCCAACCTTAGATTAAACTCTAGAACAAACCCTAGAACAAACCCTTGGTCAAACCCTAGGTCAAACCTTAGTCAAACCTAACCCTAGTTCAGCCATAGGTTCAACCCTAGCTAGCCTTAATCTAGCCCTAAACCCCAAGACATTAGCCATGGGCCCTAGACCCATGTAGCCCCTAGGGTGTTAGCCTATAGGTGTCCACCATAGGTCTCCTTGGTGATTTTGATGATAACACAATAATAAAATGAGATTTGTTTTACTAATGTCTCAATTGAGTTTATATGAAAAACAATGTACAAAGAGCATTAGTAAAGTCATTCAGTGAATAATTATGAAAATGACTACATCTATAAAAAAAGATTCATCATCAAGTCAAAAGCAAGTCATTTGATCAAGTTTGGATCATAATGAAGATTATATCCAAGCTAAAGTCATAAAGATGATGAAGAAAGAAAAAGAAGGAAGATCATGAAGCTAATAAAGATAAAATCAAGTCAAGATCAAGATTGAAGACTCTTCAAGGTTTAAATAGGTTTTATATATATGTTAGTTTGAAAGTGGTTTAGGACTTTTGTCAAAAGTCCTCAAAGTTTAGTCAATTGAATGCTTAATACTTAGATTGACTATATGTGCCTTAATACCCAATTGAATATCATTATAAGACCCTAAGACATCATAAGGAATGATGAAAATCATGAAAAAGATAAAGGAACTGACCAAGGTAGTCATTCACATCATTAAGGTTAAGAAAAATAGATTTCAGCATTTGAGCAATAATTGCTATATCCAGTTGACTATATGGAGCCATCCAATTGACTAAATAGGCCAAAAAAGCTTTTTTCTTCGAAATGACATTATTGTCTTTTAAAAGACACTGTTGTCTTTTCCAGTTGACTAAATGAAGCATCTAGTCGACTGGATGGCATAGGACAGAGTTTTTTTACTCTGTAACGGCTATATTTCAAACGGCTCTTTTCGCATTAAATGCTACTCCAACGGTCATGAAACTTCTTGGGCTATAAAATATAATAATTTATGAACTAAAACAAGAACTCCAATACTTTCAATCATTCAATTAATCAATCAAAAGCTTAGATTTCAAAATCCATAGAGTTGAACCTAGAAATCCAAAAAGAGTCATTCTTGAGCTATTCAATCTCATTCTTTGAGAGATTCTTAAAGAGCTTGAAAGTGATTTATTAGCTTGTATTAGAATAAAAATCAGACTGTAACCATCACTCCTTGAAGTGTATGTGAAAATCAAGAATTTGTGGATTCTTGTCCTTGAAGCAGGGAGCTTTGGAAGGTCTGGTCACGACCTGGAAAGTGGCCTAAGTCTAGGGAGGATTATTCTCTTATAAGGTTTGATCTCGACCCGGAAGAGAGATTGTAAAAGGTTTAGCTTTCATCCGGAAGAAGTTTGTACGATAATCAAATCGTGGTGAATCCTCTTGTGGGTAGCTTGTATTAAGGACTATCATATAGGTGCAAAGCACCCAAGCGATTCTCATAATCATTTTAATGTGGTTCCCATTCAGGATACAAGATAGAATCACGGTGATTTGGAAAGATCTCTCTCTTTGGTTTGAGGATATCTTTAATTCCTTTTACATGAGAATACACTTTGCCATAATATAGGAAACTTTCCTTTTGTCTCTTACCAAATAAGTTGTAACCATGTAACCGTGTAACACATCTTTAAATATAATTCTTTCTTCCCTCTTCTCTATTCATTGAGAAAGAGAACCCAAAGCTTGTAGTGTGTTTTCTAGAAATCTTTATGGTATCAGAGCTCTTCACACAAATAACAAATGTGATCATTCTTAATCATCTCAATGGCCCATTCAAACAACTTCAACCGTGTGAACAAATACGCCTACCCTTCAACCTTGAATGTGGGGAATTTTGTGTCAATTAAATTGACACAAACTAATTACCTGTTGTGGAAAACACAGGTTCTTGGTCTGATTGAAAGTCATGACCTCATTGGTTTCATCAATGGCGAAATCGTGAATGGCTGCCAAGCATCCTGCAGTCTTGTTGTCTGATCCTTTTAATGATCCTACTCATTATAGGAGTATAGTTGGGGGATTGCAATATCTTACTTTCACAAAGCCTGATCTCTCCTTCAACGTTAATTATGTTTGCCAATTCATGAATGCACCGACCGTTGGTCACTATCAACTAGTCAAATGCATACTTCGTTATGTTCAGGGTACTTTTAATCATGGTATGCAGATTCTCGCCTCAAGCACATTGGACCTCTACGGTTATTCTGATGCAGATTGGGCTGGATGCCCACTAACCCATCGTTCTACAATTGGGTTTTGTACTTTTCTTGGAGCTAATTGTATCTCTTGAAATGCAAAGAAACAATCAACTGTTGTCACTCGAGTGCTGAAGCTGAGTACCGTTTGATGTCTTCAATAGCTGTTGAGCTCACTTGGCTAAGTTTTATTCTTCAGGATATTGGTATTCCTCTCTACAAGCCTCCAACCTTGTTTTGTGACAACATTAGTGCTCTCCACATGACCGCTAATCTTGTGTTTCATGCTCGCACAAAATATATTGAGCTTGACTACCACTTTGTACGGGAGAAAGTGGCACTTGGATTCCTCGTTACCCAATTTGTCCCTTCCAAAGGCCAACTTGATGATATCCTCACCAAACCATTGCCTCGTGCTATACATCGTGATCTCTGTGTCAAATGGGCCTCTGTCCCTCCTCTTCTTCGCCTAGTTTGAGGGGGATTATTAAGGACTCTCATATAGGTGCAAAGCACCTTAAGCAATTCTCATAATCATTCTAATGTGGTGCTCATTCAGGATACAGGATAGACTCACGGTGATCTGGAAAGATCTCTCTCTTTGGTTTGAGGATATCTTTAATTCCTTTTACATGAGAATACACTTCACCATAATATAGGAAACTTTCCTTTTGTCTCTTACTAAATGAGTTGTAACCATGTAACCGTGTAACACATCTTTAAATATAATTATTTATTCCCTCTTCTCTATTCATTGAGAAAGAGAACCCAAAGCTTGTAGTGTGTTTTCTAGAAATCTTTAGCTTGAGCAGGGACGTAGGTGGGATTGCCGAACCTCGTTAACAAGATCGTTGTATTTGTCTTCTCTAACTCTTTCATTTAATTTTCTGCTTTGCATTATATAATCTTGTTAGTTGCTAATTATTTGATAAATTAAATTCAGCACTAAGAATCAACGAAGAAATTTAAATTTTCTAAGCCTTGCATTTAACTCATGCCAGATCCATTTTTGGGAAAAAAAATCAGAAATTGCGGTAGAAACTCTACCGCCATTCTTTTTCTATGCTTTGTGGGAAATGGCGGTATTGAAATTACTGTAATTCCCATTTTTTGCGTGTAAACTACCTCTGCCTCCCTGCACACTCTAGGTACGCCTCTCCACCAACCCTTGTCCGAATCCCCATTATATCCTACGATCCCCATCCTATAAATTCCGACCCTTGGCCAAGCTTCTACCCCACTTCAAAAATATGAAAATCCCAATAAAAAATTCCAGAAGAGAAACTCTGCCAAGGCCCTGTGCAAGCCCTCAACCACCAATCCCTCAACCTTCGGAAGCCCAGGACCACTGTGGAACTGAGCCTAAAAGTGGACCTGGGTCCCCTTTGTTGGCCAGGAAATGACCCTAAAGGGTGGTGAATAGGGTCTCAGGCAGATTTAAAAAACAAAAATATGAAATACAAGTTCAAAGAGCGGAATAAAGTAAGATATGCAACAAGCTAAAACAATAGAATATTAAAAGAATGAGAAAAGAGATAAGGAGAGGGCAAACTCAAGATTTGTTCTCGAGGTTCAGATAACCAGCCTACTCCCCGCCTCAGCTTCCAGCCAGAGGATTCACCACGATTCCTTAATCATACTGGCTCCTTCACAGGTGGAGTCCAAACCCTTACAATCTCTCTTATAGGTCGAGATATTACCTTACAAGCTCTCCTTTAGGTCGAGCTGAAAACCTCTCAAGAGCACAACCCTCTCTTGGTATAACTGAAGCAACAACTTCAGTGCAAGAATCCTGAATTCTTGACTACTCTCAATAAATAAGTCTTGGATTGAGAATCTGAAATGAAAGCTCCTTAAATGAGCTGGATAAGAGTGAAATACAAACTCTAATAAAGTCTCTCAAAGGAAATGTGAATTGAATGAGCTGAAGAGAGATTTTTGGGGATTTTCTAAATGTGAGAGTGAGTGAGAATCAATAGCAATGAATGAGGGATCAATAGGAGTTATTGCAGTGATCAAGAGTTATATGTAGTTCATAAATGAACTCCTTTTATAGCATTTTATCCAATAGTGCCGTTGGGTTAGCATTAAATGTTTTTGGGTCCATTGCAAACTAGTCGTTATAAAAATTTTCTGTTTCAAACATGATTTCGTGGACGAAGTGGAGTTCCCACTTGAGTTCGTCGCCGAATTCAAAAGACAGAATTGGATTTTAAAAAATCATGTAATGACTTCATCGCCAAATTAACCAAAGATTTCGTCGCCGAAATCAAGAGGCAGAACTGAATTGAGAAAATTCTGTCATGACTTCGTCACCGAATTCAATCTACCCAGAGAATTCATCGACGAATTCAGAGTAAAAATTCTGAATTCAGTCTAGAAGTAGACCGAAGGGATGTGATTGATTTCCTAGGTCAATTAGCTATACTCTTATCATAATATTACGATTAATTAGAGCTTTAGAGTGATCTTCAAAAAGTTTCCTAGGCTCTTATGGTCAATCTATGATTTTTGAGTTTTTCAACTTACCATTCTTTTGAGGACTTTTTACATAACTCCTATACATTCTCAGAATAACAAGTAAATACATTCAGAATGATGAGAGATGATCTTAGCTAGACTTGGGTCTTGTGATTTTGCCTTTTGTCTTCAATGGTCCTGACTTGGACTAAGGGTTTATCTTGAATCTTCATCTTGTATTCAGTGAGTTGAACTTCCTCTTGGGTAATTTTCATCATTTGTCATGATTAGAGTGCTATCAACTTATGTAATCTGAAATGTTCACGCACTTAAACGGGTTTATTAGTACCAAATATTTTTATTATATTATTATGTTATTATCAAAATTATTAGGGGTACTTATGGTTGTAACCCTAAGGCTAACACCCTTCACTTGCAAGGCCTTCCTAGATGCTACCCGAGCCCCCAATGCTATTGGAGTTCGCAAGCAAGAGGATAGGACACCTCCCTTCCTTCTCTTATCCCCATCTTCTTTCTTTGCTCATCTTGTGGGGTCCTTGGTCCTCCTCCAGGGGCCTATTCTCATTTTCCAGAAATCACAAGGTCCCTATCCCATTCATGTATAGGATAAGGGACCCCATGAGAAAGCTGGGCCATTAGCCCTATTTTCATTTGATCAATGAGTCCCCCAGGCATTCCAGAGACCCTCTAGTCCATGAGGTGAGCTCTGGAAAAATTCGGTGAAAGAAAAAAAAACAGTAATGACGGTAAAATAACTACCGCCATTATCAATTTTCCTTAAAATAATGGCTATAGGCCACAGCTAGAAGGCCCCTGGTCCATTCCAGGGCTTAGTATTGCTCCATTAGAGTCCCCTTGGCCTTCTCTAATCACCTCAAGCTGCACGAACATCCTTAACCGTAGTTAAAACTTCAAAAATTGAAGAAGATCCAGAATGTCGGTAAATATTCTACCAACATTCTAGGTGTTTATGTTTTTTTGATATTGTGGGCCTAATCCAGATCAAGCCTAGGGTCCAGACTAGGCCCCTGCATAACCCTAAGGGTCCCTAGACCCTCTGGGATTCATCCCTGAGCTACCCCTACCCTGCAAAACCATTTCCAAGAAAACCTGGAAATGGCGGTAGAAGAGAATTGGCGGTAATCTGTATACCGCTAATTCCAGTTTTCTTGTATTTGCGCCTTGCACAAGGCCCAGACCAGGTAGAAGGCCAATCTAGGCCCTGCCATGCCATCTGGGCCCACTCCTGACCATACCAGGCCTTTAACTGGGGTTAACTTAACCCTGATTAATTTTTAACTATGGTTAAGCCTATCTAACTTGAGAAAAATCCAAAAATTTGCTAAAAATTACAAAAAAGCCTCGATCTAACCTTTGGTTTACCCCCGGGCATCTGCATTAATCATGGTTAACCGATTTAACCATGGTTAATTCCATTTTGACTCAAACCCTACCGGGGTTAAAACTTTAACCCTAGTTGATTGATAATGAATCCGAATCTGAGGAATCAGATAGTTCTTCTGGTAAAAAGATTATGAATTATATGGCCTTCACTGCTCCCTTAAACGAGATTGATGAATCTTCTTCAAGTTTAAATGAGAGTGACCAACACCATATTGATGATGAGAATGATGAAGAGAGTCAAAGTGACTCTGGTTGTGAGGAAGATCTCCAGACAGCTTATGATGAACTTTTTGAGGAATATCTAAAGCTGAAAAATGCTCAAATTTTTATGACTAAAAATGTCAAGTTAATGAAAAAGGAAATTGATGCCTCTGGCCAAGTGGCTTCTGGGTTGATAGCCCTTGTGTCTCAGCTAGAGGGAGAGAAGGCTTCCCTCTTTGTCAAGACTCAACTTCTTGAATTTGATTTATATGTTTGTTTTGATCAAAAGACAAGTCTTGATATCAAGTTAGTTGATCTTGAGCAAGATCAGAGGTATGGAGGTCAGAAGGAAACTCCATCTACCTCGAACACTGAGCCTGGTGATAAAAGGCACCCCCTGAGAATAAGAAAGACCCTTCTATTCAGAAATTCATTCATACATGTCATAAATGTGAAGTGAATGGTCATATTAAGCTTCGATGTTCTAAACTTTGAAATACTCCCAATTATGGTTCTAGGAACCAAACCAATTTTAATGTGAATCTTCAAAGGAGAGTTAATATCCTAGTGGATATGTCTAGGAAGTTAAATGATGATATATTGAATATCTATAATAACCCAAGACAGTGGTATGGTCGGGATACTCCTTATACTAGATATAAAGGACGAAATAGGAAGAACCATAATGCCCGCCATAATTCTATAACTCAATCTTTGAATAGGAGGAACATGAGGAATAGGCAACAGGTCATACCTACCTCAACTGAAACGGTTAAAGACCAAAGGGTCAATGAAACTGCTAAAACCGTTTGGGTGAGAAAGGAAGACTAGAAGGGCTTCACTTAGCCCGTGTCTGTCATAGTCTAGAGTGTGGTGTTATTGTTAAATTTTGTCCTAGTGCTATGATGTTTGTGTAAACTAGTAGTTTTTTTACTAGTTGTTATTTGCTTTGGTATGTTTTTCTATTTTATTTATTTTGAAAAATTCAAAAACATTGAAAAACTATAAAATCCAAAAAAAAAAAATTGTCATGTTGCCCTTGTTTGACTTGCATAATCTGCATTCCTTGTGTGATCTTTATTTCTATATTTGTCAAAGGCTGAACATGAGCTTTTTTGCTGATTGAGGATATATCACATTCATAATCTCTTGGTTAGGCTAAAAATTAGACTAGTTTTATCTTGCATAATTAGAGACTTATTTATGTATGTAAGCTTTGCACTATCACATGCACTCTGATAGATTCTTTTGAGAGGTCTAATTTGTAATCTGTAGGTGTATAGCTTATCCCTAAGTGGGACCTAGGATGACCAAACTAGAATGATCATTGTAAGCACCTAATTTTTACACCCCTAGCTAACCATGGTTAAGTCCTTTAACCATGGAAATCTCCAACCAAGTCCCCTTAACCATAGGTAAAACCCTAGCAAACCCTAGGTATCACCTTATCCAAACATAGGATTTAACCCTAGTTAAGCCCTAACCCTAGGTAAACCCCAACCTAACACTAGATAAACCCTAGCCTAACCCTAGGACTAGATCACTAGTTAACCAATAACTTTCCCAGTCGGAACCTTCCAGTCTTACCCTGACACTGTACTAGATGTCTTAACCTCTCAGCCCAATGCCAAATCTTCAGAGATTCCAGATTCGGAGATCTTCAGCATGGCCCAATTGTTCGACGAGCTGACTGTCGAAGACTTTGTTACCGAAGCAAAATACCTAGCGGGAGAACAGGTTTGCACTATCTCCAACAGCCCCGAAGCGTCATCCAGTCGCCAGCCAATAATCCGTTGGTGGACTGAGGCTCTCACATTGAGGTTAGCCAGGGCCGGGGCAGCAGCAGTGTAGGAAAGGTCAGTCAGACCGGACAGTGAACAAGCATCTCCCTTCTCCTCCTTCTATCTCTCTTTGCTCCTATTTGCAAAATCCAAATGTTAGGCCACTGTCGGTCTCTTTTTGTTTCGAGTCAACTTTTGTAACAATAATCATACTTGTTTTTATAAATGAAATCTATCATTTTAACTCAAAAACATATTTTGCATCAAACATTTTGGCTGATGACGAAAATCATACGGACTCTTCCCTTGGAAGGCCTAGTGTCCTGGAGTTACTGAAAACATAAAAAAAATGTAAGCATGCTAAACTTAGCTAAATGTTTTGCCAGGAAATCGCCTACACTAAGGCTACCCCAAAAACTCTTCTGGAATTGACGGAAGTGGAATATGACTCAGAGCAGGAAGAGGAACCACCTCAGGAGATTCTGGACCTCCTAGAACGCAATCAGAGACTTCTACAGTCAAACATTGAGTATACCGAGGTAGTGAACCTTGGATCCAAGGACAACCCCTAGCTAGTTAGGATTGGCACAAACATGAAATCTCAACAGAGACATGATCAACTTTCTAAAGAGCTACAGTGATGTCTTCACCTGGTCATATGCAGACATGCCCGACCTGGACCCAGCATTGGTGGTACACAGACTGCCCCTGAACCCTGATGTCAGACCAGTTAAGTAGAAACTGAGATGGATGAGACCCGAATGGTCGCAGAAAGTCAAGGAAGAAGTTAAAAAGCAGATCAATGCAGGCTTCCTAGCAGTAGCAACTTACCCTGAATGGTTAGCCAATATTGTGCCCTTACCTAAGAAGGATGGTAAAGTCCGGATGTGCATTGACTACCGGAATCTGAACAAGATAAGCCCCAAAGACAACTTCCCTCTCCTGCACATCGATATTCTGGTCGACAATACTGCGAGGGCACGAGACTCTTTCATTCATGGATGGTTTCTCTGGTTACAACCATATCAAAATATCAGAGAAAGACATGGAGAAAACCTCCTTCATCACACATTGGGGTACTTTCTGCTATAAGGTCATGCCCTTCGGACTCAAGAATGCATGGGCAACCTACCAGAGGGCCATGACAGCACTATTTCATGACATGATCCACAAGACAACTGAAGTCTATGTGGATGACATGATCGTCAAGTCGCCTACTGCTAGGCAGCACTCGGAAGACCTGAAGAGACTCTGTGACAGACTCACTTGGCTTTATAGTCAACAAAAGAGGTATCGAGATCGATCCAACCAAAGCTAAGGCTATCATTGAAATACCAACCCCCCAGACTGAAAAGGAGATCCGCGGTTTCCTGGGCAGAATTCAGTACATCAGCCGATTCATCTCTCAGCTCACTCCGATCTGCGAGCCGATCTTCAAACTTCTCCAGAAGAATACACCAACAGTCTGGACAGACGAGTGTCAGGAAGCCTTTGATAGAATAAAGCAATACCTGCTCAATCCTCCAGTACTTGTATCTCCTACGCCAGGACGACCCCTACTACTCTACATCTCAGTGCAAGAAACCTCCATAGGGTGCATCCTAGCACAGCACGACGAGACATGTAGAACAGAACAAGCTATCTACTACATCAGTAAATGCCTGCTTGAGTATGAAGAGAGTAGTCCTCTTGAGAAGACACGTCTGGCACTAATCTGGGCTACTCAGCGTCTGCGGTATTATTTGCTTTCTTGTCCGATAATCTTGATCTCCCGGATGGACCCACTCAAGTACCTACTGGAAAAACCAGTCACCAACGGGAGAAATGTTCGATGGCTTATGATGTTGTCAAAATTCGACATCACATACATGACACAGAAATCAATTAAGGGGCAGGAGATAGCAGATCAGCTAGCTCACAGTCCAATAGAGGACTACGTCTCAGTACATGATCAGTTTCTAGACGAAGCCATCCTGTACGTAAAAGCAAAAGAGCAAGAGTACTCCGGTTAGGAGTTATACTTTAACGGGGCCGCCAACAGTCATGGGCACGGGGCAGGAGCAATCCTAATCTCACCCAATGGAGCACACCTCCTTATCTTAGTCAAGCTAAAATTCAGATGCTCCAACAACGAAACAGAATATGAGGCATGCATAGCTGGTATGAATGAAACCCTGGGCATCGGGATTGAAGAGATCGATGTCTATGGTGACTCATCCTTGGTAATCTGTCAAGTAAACAAATCTTGGGCAATCCGAGAAGCAAGGCTAGTCTCATACCTAGCCTACCTAAACATGTTGATCACCCAGTTCAGAAGAATCACCTTCAGCCACAGATCCAGGAACCATAACAGATTTGTCGATGCACTAGCTACTCTGGCCTCCATGGTTCAGATCCCCAAGGGCATCATGCTTTGGCCGATTGAGATTCAACAACAAGAGCAGCCTACCTACTGCCTCGAGCTAGACACAGTATCGGACAACAAAACTTGGTAGACATCAAGCAATACCTGGAGGATGGGACCTTCCCTATCAATGCCACCAAAACAGACCGACGGGCAATCAGAAGACTGGCTATTTAGTTTGTCCTCTCAGGGGGAGTCTTGCACAAAAGATCACCGAATCTAATCTGGCTCAGATGCCTCAACTCCAGTGAAGCAGCACAGGTAGTTGAAGAAGTTCACGGAGGAACTTACGGCTTACACATGAACGGGCTAATGCTCTCCAAGAAGATTCTCAGGCTGAGTTAATACTAGTCTACAATGGAAGCTGACTGTTGTAAGCACATACAAAAGTGCCACCAGTGCCAGATCTATGTGGACAGTATCAATGCACCACCGACAAGGCTCCACAACTTGACTGCTCCTTGGCCATTCTTAGCATGGGGCATCGACGTCATCGAACCCATAACTCCGAATGCATCTAACGGTCATCGATTCATCCTGGTTGCAATCGATTACTTCACCAAATGGGTAGAGGCATCCTCTTATGCCAACTCACAGCTTCTGTGGTTCAGCGCTTTCTGAAAAAGGATATCATCTGTTGATACGAAGTCGCATATGAGATTATGACTGACAATACTCTTAATTTTTGCAAAAAGGGATGATTGATCTCTGCCAGAAGTTTAAAATACAGTATCACAACTCCACACCTTACAGGCCTTAGACCAATGGTCCAGTTCAAGCAGCCAACAAAAACCTGAAGAAGATCATTGAGAAGATGACAACCAACTATTCTGTCTGGCATGAGATGCTCCCATATACACTCATGGCCTACTAACATCCATCAGACCTCAATTAAGGCAACAACATTTTTTCTGGCTTATAGTATAGAAGCAGTCTTCCCCGTCGAAGTGCAAATTCCATCACTCCGAGTGCTAATGGAAGAAGAAATATCATAGTCAAAATGAACGTAGACCCGATACGAGTAGCTGAATCTGATTGAGGAGCGGCGACTGAAAGCCATCAATCACTCTCAGGCCTATCAAAGGCATATGGTTAGGGCATTCGACAAGAAATTCAAGCCTTGCAGCATCGAAGTCGGTGACCTGGTTCTCCGGAAAATGTTGTCAAACCGCCCTGACCCAAAGGGCAAGTTCACTCCCAACTATGAAGGCCCATACATCGTCCGAGATATATTCTTAGGCGGCGCCCTTGAGTTTGGACGCATGGTGACGAAGACCTCTCAGAGCCCGTCAACATGGACAAAGTTAAAAGATACTACGCTTAGGGTCTAGATCTGATAGGCGCTTTGTACTCATAGCTTCTCTAGAAAATGACAGGAGGCCATCTTTGGCACACTCCTTATCCCCCCAATATTGTAAACTCTTTTACAAAAATAATAGAATTTGCTGGTTAGTCCCTTGAGCCTAACAACCTTTCTTTCACAAAATCTTTTCAGGGACACCCTCCCTTACCAACCTGTGGCATTTGTCTAAACTACGTCATGACCTGATCCTGTAAAGGGTATGTAGGTAACCTGACAAATCAGGTGCGGTCACTAAAAAGAAAAAATCTCCCCAAACAGAGTCAAAATCCCTCCCAACTTCCTCGACGGAGTCGACATCAAAGTATACAAAATTTCTATAAAAGGAAATCCCAAAATAGAAGTTGAAACATTTTCAAGAGTCAGAGACCCCAATAGAGATAAAACTCTCTGAACTCTTCCTCCCAAGAGAGATAACATCTCTCATACTCCTCGACAGAGACAACCTCTCTCAAATTCGCCAGCGGAAAAAACAAACCTCAAGGGGAGTGTAAATCAACTAATCCCCAGGGTGTCCCAAACTTTGGTCCTCGAGCCTGCGTTTCGTCCTACTCTAAGTCCTTCTAGATCCCCTAAAAACTGTGAGTGCAAGCGTAACATCACACCTACATCCTCGACGGGATACATCGTCCATAATCCCCAAAGGAGCGTCGTTCAAGGCAATGAAGGGAAAAGACATATTTTTCCCCAGTAGATCACGGGCTTCCTCTAACCAATCACGGGTATGAGTAAAAACCAGAAATGGCCTCATTGCACAAAAATAAAATGATTCCCAGACCTAGTCTTGCGACTAGAGGTAAAAAATGGACAAAAATCAATCAACTTCATAAGTATAAAGAAAACCAGATCACGCAAAAATTATGCGAATCCCATAACTTGGTCATTCCAAGGGTAAAAAATGGAGAAAAAGCTGAAAATCAGTTTAGCAACAACGTCGGGCAGCAATCAGGCTCATCGGATTCCCCAGTTATCCCCAGCAGTCAGCAACTCTCAGCATACTGGTATCCCCAATAGAGATCCCAACAAAGAATATCCCCCAGCAGATGTTTAATTCACAAGCATTCCCTAGCGGAGAATCCTTCGGAAAACATCCCTCCAGCATATAAGCAAACATCGGGAAATCCCCAACAACCAGAATTCCCTAGCAGTGGTCTACAGCAGAAGTCCACTCCCTAGAAGAGCCTTAACAGCAAAACAATCTCCAAATCCCCAGCGGATCTCCAATGGAAGCCTCCTACGGCTCGCATTAGTACTCTTCCCTAGCAAGAGTCCAGAAGCTTACAAAGCCCGCCAGAAAGCTTCTCCTCATCTGACAAGCTTGTCTGCCCCCCAGCAGAATCCTGCTCTGAATCATACTCCTCATTTCAAGAGAGAAAAATGATTCACAAATCCCCGTAGGCCCTAGTATAGGCGATTTACTGGCACATCTAAAAGCTAACTAAGCATTTTTTGTTGTCAAAACTAAAGTCTTTGCAAAAGTATCCTACACTTTCTCTAACAAATGATTTTTAAAAATAAACTTTTAGTATCAAGATCCGTTTGTACCAACCTGCGCCAAGCAGCCCTGGCCGACAAGCAGAGGAAGCCGACATCATGCATCCTTGCCAATCATGAATCACCGCAGAGTCATGGGAAAGCATCCTCGTCTTTATCCCTGCATGATAGTATAGCATCATTTGCTGCATGATCAAAATCTGGTCCCTCTTGGGCAATTCCAATGTCAATCCGGCATCACGCCTCAAAACCCTTTGTGACACCCCCGTGTGTCCTAGACATCCTATGTGCTCCGTGACAACCTCGTCAAACCGCAGTCTCACCAGTATGTCCCCCTTTGCAACCCCCATGTATCCTTGACGGCCTGTGTGCTTCGTGACAACCTCGTCACACCGTAGTCTCACTAGTATGTCTCCCTTTACGACACCTCCGTGTGTCCTTAACGTCCTGTGTGCTCCATGACAATCTCGTCACACCGCAGTCTCACCAGCATGTCCCCCTTTGCGACACCCCCATGTATCCTTGACGTCCTGTGTGCTCCATGACAACCTCATCACACCGTAGTCTCACCAGTATGTCACCTGACACCCCCGTGTATCCTAGACATTCTGTGTGTTGTGTGACAACCTCGTCACACCACAATCCCACCAAGATATCCCCCTTTTTAACAATCTCATGTGTCCTAGACATCCTGTGTGCTCCGTGACAACCTCGTCACACCGTAGTCTCACAAGCATGTACCCTCTTTCTGATACCCCGTGTGTCCTCTGATCATTTTAGTTAATATCCCTTGGGAAACACCGACACGATCAAAACTTTGCCGCTTCGGAACGACACCCTCTTTCAGCTATGGGCCTTCGGGCTATGCCTGCATCGTCTTTTTTCCCAGCAACTCACTGTGCCCTAGCAGTAGTCCTGGTCACATCACGTACACTCACCACTTGCATAACACACACCCTGTTGCATTTCCCTAAACCCAGTCTTGGTGTAAAAATCAGATGATTCCAGTCTTTGTCATTTAAATCGTCGATCTCGACATTCTCCGACAAAGTGGGACAGCTGTAAGCACCCAATTTTTACACCCCTAGCTAACCATGGTTAAGTACTTTAACCATGACAATCCCCAGCCAAGTCCCTTTAGCCATAGGTAAAACCCAAGCAAACCCTAGGTATCACCCCATCCAAACAATAGGATTTAACCCTAGCTAAGTCCTAACCCTATGTAAACCCTAGCCTAACCCTAGATAAACCCTAGCCTAACCCTAGGACTATATCACTAGTTAACCCTATGTAAACCCTAGTTGAACCCTAAGATCAAACCCTAGTCCAAAATTTAGGTAAAACTAAGCCCTAAAACCAAGCCTTAGGCTCGTAGGGCTTAAACCCTAGGTCCACAAGTCCCTTAGGGCTCAAGAACCTTTAAATCTCGGTTTGGGCCTGAGTAAGGGCCCAAAAATTAAATTCTGAACCCCAGTACCGCGTGCTTACCATGGGCCAGGGCCTGTTGGACAAAAACCATGGGTGTCGGTGAAGTCTTTACCGACACCCTTAAATTAAGCATATTTGGGGATGTCGATAAAGGCATTACCGACATCCCTGGTTTTTATTTTTGTAGTGCAACCACCCCCCTGAGTTGCTCAGTGCACGCCTGCACCACCCCTCTCCGGTTGCAGAAAACCTCTCCACCTTATGAGAACCCTCATCCACCATTGTACAAATGACATTGGTGTCCCCCTTGGTGTTCCCTATAAATGGCAGTGCACCCATGCCCTTCAAACCATTCCAAAACCTCATACCCGAACCCTTGCCCATTTTTGAAGCATCAGCCTTCTTCCCTAACATCCCACAAAGCTCCTAGTAGCTACCAGGGACCTCCACAACTCCCTCTCTTTGTGTGCATCACCATCACAAACCACCACAGCACCGCCGGCTATCCACAGTCGCCACCATTGACAGTAGAGTAACAGCAGGGTAGGGCATCCCCTACCCCCTTTTTATATTTCATTTTGATATCCACGTGAGCCCCTGGTCCTTCTAGGGGATTGTTTTGCTTTAGTTTTACAGGAAACCTAAGGAGGGGTCTCCCCCACCTTCATCATAGGTATGGGGAGCCCCACTTAGGGGTATAACACCACCCCAGGCACCTCCCTGGACTCCTGGGGGTCCTCCACATCATAGGGGAACCCCTAGTGCTCCCCTGGTAGCAGTCCCGTAGGACAGTTTTGATTTTCTGGAAAAATTACAAGGTGTCGGTAATCACAGTGCCGACACCCTTGAACCTTACTGTTTCGAGGTCTGTGGCCCTCACCTGAGCACCTCTTGGGCCACTCCAAGGCCTAGGTTGGATCCTTGAGACCTCTGTGAGCTCAACCTGAACTTTACAAACCTCACCCACCAGCCTAACCAGGGTTAAGTTGTAAAATTTGAAAAACTGTCAAAGTGTCGGTAATCAGATTACCGACACTTATTATTTTATGTGACGCCGACTTTGGGCCCACACTAGGCCCACACAAAGCCTCCCCTGGGGCCCACAGCAGGCACCATTTGTTCCCCTCATCCTGAGCTTCAAAAACATGGGTCAGGGATCCCCTAACTCCACCCCTAACCCGAGTTACAGGAGGTACAAACCTTAGTTAAAAATGCTGA
This sequence comes from Tetracentron sinense, assembly GCA_015143295.1. NCBI lineage: Eukaryota > Viridiplantae > Streptophyta > Magnoliopsida > Trochodendrales > Trochodendraceae > Tetracentron > Tetracentron sinense. The sequence continues at coordinate 9,609,831 of CM026568.1, forward strand.
AGTTGGTGGTGAAGCATTCACCACCATTTTGGTTTCTTGAATAATTTGGATTGGCGGTAAAGCATTCATCGCCAATTCCAGTTTTTCAATTTTTTGGGCTTTACAGTAGGCCCACAGCCCATGGGGGCCCTCCTCCTGACCTAACTTAGCTTCTGGTGTCCACTCCGAGCTTGCCGAGGCCATCCTTTACCTTAACCATGGTTAACTCAACCATGATTAGAAGTTAACCATGGTTAGTTGGCCAAGCCAACTTGAAAAAAAATTTGATAAAATCTCAAAAAATCCATAATATGCTGAAATTATGGAAAATGACATTTTTGGACTATGTGCTCATGCCTAACCATGGTTAGTTGAGTTTAACCATGGTTCACACTTGGTTTAACCATGGTTAAGCCCATTTAAGCCTTGATTAAATATCAAAAAGTCATAAAAAATCTCAAATGACATTCTAACTCCAAATTGAACTTTGTAGAGTGTCAAACCATTGTTATTCGGACTAACCATGATTAAACTCATATCTTAACCATGGTTAGCCCTATTTAACTTGGGAAAAATTAGGAAAAATTCCTAAAAGTGTTTACATCACATTTAAGGATCATAAAACATACCTTAGACCTTGCCCAACCCCAGTTAGAAACCCTAACCACAGTTAAACCCCTTTTGGCCTACCGGGCCTAACTCTAAGCCTATCGAGCTTACCTTTGGCCTACTGGACCAAACTCAAAGCCTACCAGGCTTACCCTTGGCCTACTGGACCAAACTCAAAGTCTACTGAGCTTACCCTTGGCCTACCGGACCCAATCCAAAGCCTACCAGGCTTACTCTTGACCTTTGGGTCTAACCAAGGCCTACCGGACCTAATCTTGGCCTACCAGGCCCAAACCCTAGCCTCTGGGCTTACACTCTTGGCCTACCAGGCCCAGTCTTGGCCTATTGGGCCCAACCCCTAGTCTACTGGACTACCCTTCTGGCCTATCGGACCCAATACTATGCACTTGACCAACCCCGGTCAACTCAACCCTAGTCTACCAGACTAGACCCTAAGTCATCCTTGGTGCACACACAACACTCTCTTAACCTAGGCACGGGCTCATGTACCAGAACTACGCTCGGTCTGATCTCACCCCTATGTGACTACGTAGGTAACCCAACTTGGGTTCGACCCTAGTTTTACTTTTCCTTTCTTGGATTAATATAAACTAAAATCTAAGGTATTCAACTATCACTTGACATTAAATTGGCTTAAACCTAGTAAGTAGGGAACCGTTGTAAAAACGGAAGTGTAGGGGTGCCTAACACCTTCTCCGTGCTTAACCGAACCTCTTACTCAGACCTTTAAGTAGACTAAGACCTTATCCATTACCTGGGACTTATCCCTACCGAATTAATAAATGGCAACTCTGAACATAACATTACGCCAAATGTGGATAACCGGAATCTGTGCTCACAATCTTATTGTTAGTCATCTCCATTTTGCGTATCCTCCATGATCAAAAATTGATGTAATGAAAAGGGCTACCTATTAGGATAGTGAGAAGCTACTATTGGGTGCAAACAATTAGTAATTCTATCTGGGTTGCTAATGTGAAAGCCTCTGCCAATAGAGAAGATCTACTTACTCTAATAGTGTGATAGTCATCATTACATGAAAAATATGTTCAGATAAAGAATATCAAAATATATCTTACAAAGTGAAGAGGTATTTGACCAAAGTAAAAGAAAAAAATATAAGTCAAATAAAAATGGATAAAGGTGTCCTAAAATGTAAAAAACCAGGTTTGACTTCTTAGATTTGAGTCTTCAGGAGTCCCCTTAGTGGTTAATATTATATCCTTAGAAAGGGAGAGAAACCTTGATTTAGTATCTAGTCGGACCACTCACTACACACAAAGCGTCACTTTTGAACTGTTCACTGATTATGACTAAGTGAATTGACTATGCTTTAGCATTCCGTGAGATTTAGTTAGATGTTTTATCCTCAGTTGGACTAACTAATCATATTCTTCATTGGAATTGTAATTTAAAATTATTGTTGCTTGGAATGCTTATGATGCATGTTTGTGTGACACATGATACTTTTTAGTTTTATTATTATGTATTTTTTAGTTTTAGTTGATATAGGCCTTTCCTTTGGTGGTCTACTTGATCTTAGGGGAGAAGATCAAGTTGTGGTGTTGAGGGGGAGTTTTTGATTTATATTGCTATATTTTGTTCCCCGCTCTATAGTCCCCGCATTGTTTGCATTTGCTTAGTTGTATTGTGGTTGCTTTGATATTACATATGCTTTAACTTGGTATATCTTAAGTGACATTTGCTTCCTGCCTACCTTTGGCTCTTCGTGCCAAAAAGGGGGGACAATGTTAGGGTATAGTTCCCTAGTTCAGTACATTCCTTGCAATACATATGTTTAAATATTTTCATATTACATACATGCTTCACTGGGTTTTTGTTTATGAGCATGTACAGGTATAGGTTTATAGCAGACAGATCTTACACGACAAGAAGCTTCAATGTCAACAATTTAGGTTGTTTTCCAATTGATTTCATGTAACTTATTTGGAGTCATGTAATGATCTAATTCATCGTTTGATGTGTTTCGGTGAGTTTGTGTCAAGTAATGCACTTCAGTTTTGTTTTGTCAAGGAATTGCCAAATGGGGAGATTGTAAGTCTTGTATTAGCTTATTCCGTTGTCAAAACATAGGTATATCTAGTGTGTCTTGTGTCATTGCCTTCAAGCATCCAAGTCAAGTGAAGATGAAGACCGAAGAATTCAACTGAAGATTTTCACGATCATCACCTTCGATTCACTCATTGGATGGTAAGTGACCTAGATACCATGTTACCCTAGGTGGAAATTGACTTAGATCATCATAAATACCCTAGGTGACTAGCTAGACCATTCATAACCTGAAAAATAGGTTTATGGGCAAAATTCTAGGAAGAGCAGTCAACCGGTCAAAGGAGGGGTTGATCGGTGACTTACCAGTCGATCACTCCATGTGACCGGTCGACTGTTGATGCTTGTTTTTTCTATGACATTTTTTTCCAGAGAGGTAGTATATGAGGGGTTGATCTGTCAAGCAACCAGTCAACTAGTCCTCGTAAAATTGGACTCCTACCTTGATTCTAACTCTTCTAGTAACCCTATATAGGTTGGGTTTGATCCTTATTCGACCCAAGAGAATTGTGTGAGTTTAGATAGAGTTTCTAAAGGGAAATTAGGGTTTTCTAAACTCATTCTCCTCTCCTCTTCCACCTTAGAGTATGCAAGACATTATTTGATCATTCTTGCTTGTTTATTCCATTGTTGGAATCCATCTAAGGTTTGTTAATTGAACAACCATCAACCCATTCTTGTTAAGAATAACTTGATAGGAGTAATCTGAAGCCATCATTGATGGAGATCGATCTGAGGAGGATCGTGGTTATTTAGTCGGAGAAATCTGAAGCCATCATTGATGGAGATCGATTTTTGGAGATCGTGGTCTATGGAGACACAAAGAGAAGAACAGGCTACTACAATAGATTGCAAGGCTTGCGAGATCGTGATTGTTTATCGAGGCATGGATGGCTGAGTACTGAGGATTGTAGTGTTGAGTCCGGTTGAGTACAGTTCGAATCTTGTAAGTATTTTTTACTTTGTCTTAGTGATATCTCTTGCTGGACTAGGTACCTTGTTTTTCCTGAAAGAGTTTCCACGTAAAAATACATTTTGTTATGGTTTGTTTGTTTCCCTTATTCCACACTTTATTGTTTGTCATCCCTTAATTAGTAATTTAATTGTTAAATCTTAAAAATAGTAGATAAACTTATAGGGAGACTTAGTTGTTAGCTTTTAGGTTTCAACTTAAGGTAACATTAATGATTTTGATGATAACACAATAATGTAATGTCATTTGTGTTACTAATGTTTCTATTGAGTTTAAGTGTAATTCAGTTTATGAAGAGCATTAGCAAACCATTAAAGGCAAAAGCAAGGAAATGACACTAAACATGAAAGGATTCCTCCATCAAGCCAATTGAAGATCCAAAGCTAAAATATCAAGTCATGAAGATAAAGATCAAAGAAGCATAAAGATAAAATCCAAGAAGATGATCAAGATCAAGTTAAAGAAAATGAAGACTCTCTTATAAGGGTTTAATATTTTATATTTTAGTGAGAGTGTCTTAGGACTTATGTAAAAAGTCCTCAAAGTTTGGTTGATTGAAAGTTCAAAGCTTAGATTGACCTTAGGAGCCTAAGACCAAAATTGAATAACTTTCTAAGGCCCTATGTCATCATAAAGAATGACTAAATCATTATAAAGATGAGCCAAAAGACCAAGAAATTCATTCTCATCATTTAGGTTTGTTTAAGATGATGAGATTTCCAAAGAAAACAAAAAACTCGTCGACAAAATTGTGGAGGACCACAAATCTCGTCGACGAAATCAGCCGCAGAAGCTACTATTTTCTTTCTGGCTCCATCTAGTTGATGAATTCAGTGAGCAACTCCAATCTCGTCGATGAAATCATGCATAACCTAGAAAAAACCTGTAATAACTATTTTTCAATGGTTATAGTTTTCTCAATGCCTCTCCAATGGCTATAATTTTGCAAATGCTATAAAATGGAATATTTATGAACTAGATTGAGATGATCAACAACTCCAATCATTCACTCCAAAGTTTATATTCTAAATCTATTGATTTCTAATCAAGAATCCCCAAATTTGTTTTAAGGAGCTATTCAACTTCAATCTTTGGGAGATTTTTAGTGAGCTTTAGAGAGATCATTCAGCTAGTTTAGGAGCATTTTCTGATTGTAAACATTTCTCAACAAGTGTATTGAAATCAAGAATCGTGGATTCTTGTCCTTAAAGTGGGGAGCTAAGTAAAGTCAAGAGAGAATTGTTCTCTTGCAAATAGGCTTGATCTTCGCCCGTAAGAAGATTGTAAAAGTCTGATCCTCACCCGTAAGGGGATTGTAAATGTTTGATCTTTACCCAGAAGAAGATTGGTGATTAGTGAAAATCGTGGTGAATCCTCTAGCGGGTATTGCTTTGAGGCGGCGACGTAGGCGAGATTGCCGAACCTCATGAACAATATCTTTGTGTTTGCATTCTCTAACTCTTCCCTTTACTTTATTGTTTTGCATTATTTGTGTTGTATTGTATAATTATTTTCCCTTTTAATTAGTATAATTGAAATTCCGCTTAAGGGATTAAGAAGATTTTTAATTTGCCATTAACCCTATTCACCCCCCCTCTAGGGTCCAATCCTTGGGCAACACTAGCTACCCCTTTGGGTTTGTGAGTTATTGACTCAAACATAGATTTGGGATTCACCGGATTTTTTCAGAAACAATTCAAATGAATTGTACAAGAGTTCTATGGATAGAAACTATCCTAAATTAAAGAGGAAGAGATAAGGAGAATATATGAAAAGATATAGCAAGTAGTATGCAGGATCTGAGTGATCTATGTGATCTTTTTCATAGGATTCACCCACTTATTCTTGATTTTTAGAAAAAAAAAATTAATTTTTTTAAAACCTTAGTTAAAATTCACTAACTCTTAGGGTTAATTTTTTTTTCATATTTTTTTTCTAAGAACCAAGGATAGGTGGGTGAACTCTAGGGGGGGGGTGAATCTTAACCATAGTTAAGGGGTATCAAAAGAGACACATGGCAACCTCAAGGGCGTAACCGGACTCCAATTGTGGTTAAGATTCACCCACCCCTAGGGTTCACCCACTTATTCTTGGTTTTTTTAAATTAAAATATATATATATATATATATATATATATATATATATATATATATATATATATATATATATATATATATATATATATTAATGTTTTCAAACCCTAATTAAAATTCAATAACTCTTAAGGGTTAAATTGTTTTCATTTTTTATTTTCTAAAACCCAAGGATAAGTGGGTGAATCTTAACCACGGTTAAGGACTATTAAGAGGGACACACAGAGACCTCATGGCATAACCGGACTCGCTCTCTTAGAAAAACGCTTCAAATTAGAACATCTTGCCAAGGCCCCGCCCGCCTCTTTCTTTGCTATACCCAAAATGCCCGTAAAGGTTTTTGGTTCTCAAAATGTCTCTACATCATATTTCTGTAAACAAGTGGGTCTCACAATTTTTTTAATCCAAAATGTCCCTCAAGTTTTTGTACCAAAAATATACTTTATTTTTTTCCCAAAATACACTCACTAGGGTATATAATAATATTTTATTATATGAAATTTTATGTTTTATCTTCTTCTTATTCCGCACAGCTAGTATACACTAAAGAAATTGGTGTTTGAGGTTGCATGTCTCTATGCTTTCCATTGGTTTGTGATGCCACATCATCTCCTATCTCATATCATGCCACTTTAATAAAGTGGGCCAAGAAACATGTGGCAATAAGATAGAGGATCTTAAGAAGTTTATATCATGTGTCTTGCTTATGAAGTTGTGTAGGAAGGAGAAGGGGATGCTTGATGGTTACAAGGGGGGAGCTTTAAACTCTCTCTTCTCTAACCTCTGTAAAATTTTGTCTTCAATAAAATATTTATCATTTATGAGATTATTTTAAACCATTTCAACCATCTCTAAATTTTTGTTTTACCTCTTCTTGGGACATTTTTTGTGTAGGCAATCTTGTTTATGTATCACGCGTTTGAGTAACACATTTCTCCCCTTCAAACCTAAAAAAAATTTATTATGTGAATCCCCCTTTCCCAACATATGGCAAAAAATATAATAGCCTAATTAAAGATGTCTTGGATGTCCGATCAAATGGTGGAAACATCTATTCTGCCATTAACCCTAATTGGTCAGTTATTGAATCCTAGGGTTAATGTGACCTAATTAACATAGGATATATGTTTTTTCCTCTGATTAGACATACAACCTAGACATTCCCAATTGGGTATTTTTTTTGTCATGTGTTAGGTAATAGGAACCTGCATCAATGATTTTTCATGAGCCCAAAGGAGTGCCACAAGTCGCTCTAAATCTCCCTTATTCTACCTCTTTACCCAAACATATATATGTAATGAAAACAAAACTTTTTCTTATCAATACGGTGTAAGAAATTTTGGAAGGGGAGAGTAGTTGTGGAATCATTTTTAATGGTCAAAAAACCAACTTAGCAATTGCCCACTAAAAAACGGGAGAGTGCATTAGCGGAGAATGGGGCAAGCACTCCCTAAGAGGAATGACTCCGGATTCATAATCAAAGTCCAATGAGAAATTAGTATTCGTAACTATAAAATAGCACTTGATAGAAAAGAGATTTATTGATAATTCTTGAATTTTTCTTTACTAGTCCATAGGGGTTTATATAAAGATGAGAACATTTAAAATATAAATAAATTTCAATCAAACCTAATCTAATCTTATCTAATCAAATTAAATCAATTCAAATCCAAATCCAAATCTTCCTAGAGATGAGATAAGTGTTGGGAATATAGACAACCTTTAGCAGATTGCCCGGGGAGTGGCAGAAGGGGCAGCGCCCCCCTGCGACGCACGAAGTGTCGTAATCTGAACCAAACGGCCCAGATTGAGTCGAAAATTTCATTTAGTGTTTCTGTAGGGGTATTTTCGGCTTTACAGTTTAACCCTAAGCATATAATTGTATGCGTATTTTTTAGGTTAACTTGTTGTGAGAAGTGGCCGTAATTTTTCTGAGAGAGAAAAAACTCTGTGTATTCTGTAAATTCAATATAGTGAATTGGTGTGGTTCCCGAGGACGTAGGCACATTGCTGAACCTCGTATATCCTTGTGTTTTGTCTCTATTTTCTTCTCTGCAATTTTTCTATTTGTTGTGTGATTTCTGTGATTCATAGTCTCTCAAGATCCGAAGGGTTTAGAGATTCAACGTGTGGTTTAAATCCCAACAACTGGTATCAGAGCGTAGGTTGCGCAGAGGGTGTTCGACAGATTTACAGATCGAAGTTTGTTCGAGCAGTCTAGGGTTGCAGTGGGAGCTATGGGTTCGGAAGAAGGCAAATCGAAAATTGATAGATTTAATGGTTCAGATTTCGCTTACCGGAAGACGCAGATAGAGGACTATCTGTATCAGAAGGATCTTTACCGACCCTTGATGTGTAAAGAAAAGGGAAAGAAAAAGGACAAGACCGATGAAGATTGGGATATCCTTGAAAAGAAGGCAATCGATCAGGTTCAATTGTTGCTCACGAAAATAGTAGCCCACAATATATTGAAGGAGAAGACGATGGTGGATCTCATGGCAACACTACCAAAGATGTATGAGCAACCGTCCGCTGCGAATAAGGTACATCTTGTTAAAAAACTTTGGAATCTTAAGATAACATAAGGATATTCCTTCATGTTACATCTCAGTGAGTTCAACACAATAGTAGATTAGCTTACCTCCGTCGATATTACGTTTGATGATGAGGTTCAAGCTCTGTTAATCTTGTCTCAGTTGCCAGAGAGTTGGCAGGGAAGTGTGACTGTGATTAGTAACTCGGCTGAGAAGGAGAAGTTGAAACTGAGTGAGGTTGTAAGTTTAATTTTGACTGAGGAGGTCAGAAGAAAATCAATAGAAGGTTCAAGTAATTCGGGTTCAGCCCTTAGTCTCGAGCAGAGAGGCGGAAGCCAAAAATGGGCGATCAGAATCAAAACAGGAAACGATCGAAATCCAGGAAGGGAAATAGGTCACAGTCTGGAGTGCGACCTATTAAAGGTGAATGTTGAAATTGTGGTCAGATGGGCCATATGGCGACTGTAAACACCCCAATTTTGCACCCCCTAGTCTCTTTTGGTACCCTTAAAAACCCTCTTTTAAAACCTTCTTCCCACATGCTTTGATATTTTAAAAACGGCCTAGAGGTGAAAAATAACCAAAATGCCCCTAGGGTGAGAAATGATCAAAATACCCCTAAAAAAGTGCTAACAAGTTTTCATTTTGTCCAAAATGATTTTACAAATTTTTTAATGAATTTTGGCTATTTTTGGGATTAAATTGGACTTAAAACGGTAGAAAATGACCAAAATGCCCTTGGAGTGCAAAATGACCAAAATACCCCTAAAAAGTACTGAAAAATTCATGTTTTATCTAAAATACTTTTGTCCTTGTTTTACCGCCCTACTGTTCATTGCCGCCTCCTGTTTCGGAAATATCCGAATATGGGCGCTACTTGAAGTACCCCTGTTTTTTGACCCCTATAAATACCCCCACCTCATTCCTTCATTTCTCATTCATTCCACTTTCTCTCTTCTCTTTCAAAAATCCCTCTTAAGCATTTGGCGATCTCGGGAATTTGATTTCGAAGAATCATTCTCGGGAACACTTATTTCAGAGACCCTTTTAGGTTTCCCAAAAGGTAAAATATCGCCGAACTCTGTCTTTTTTCATTTTTTTAAATTGCTTTATTACTTTTAAATTCTTAGACTGCTTGCTTAACCTACCCTGTCGAACCTCTGTCCAAACTTCAGTTCAAACATAGCATACCTTGTTGAACCCCTACCTAAATCTCAATCTAAATATAGCCTTGTCTAGTCGAACCCCTACCTAAATCCTAGATCAAACATAGCCTACCCTGTTGAACCTTTGCCCGAACTTCGGTTCAAACTTACCCTGCCTTGTCGAACCTCTGTCCGAACCTCGTTTCAAACCCTGGTTCAAACCCTACCAACCTAGCCTAACCTCTGTCCGAACCTTGTTTCAAACCCTACCTGCCTAGCCGAACCTCTGTCCAAACCTCGGTTCAAACCCTCCCTGCCTAGTCGAACCTACTTGTCCCAACCTCATTTCAAACCCTGGTTCAAATCCTATCAAACCCTAGTCCAACCCAGATGATCCTTGACATGAGCTAAAACTGTCCAAATGCTCTTTGACGTGAGCTAAAATCGTTTAAATGCTCCCCGGTAAGAGCATAAAAGGCCCAAGCGCTCCTGAATAGGAGCCCAAACCATTCAAAAACACTCTAACTTCCAAAGATAAATCTCAGCCTATCAAACACCCACAATCCAAACAAAACAAATCAAAACATCAACTACCCATCTGGAATTACGTGTAGGTTGATTCCACTAACAAGGGATACGTAGGCAACCCTGATCGGGTTTAGCTCACCTAGGATAGAGCCCCTATCTTGTCCCAGCTTATTTCAACTTTTACATTACTGTCAATATAACACATGCTTAACATATACATGGAATGTAAGCTTCTCTTATGGTTTCTCCCACTTTAATTCAAATTTAGGGAGTAGGTAACCATCTCCAGATAAGAGTTTAGGGGTGCCTAACACCTTCCCCTGACTCAAATGAATTCTTACCTTGAACTCTATTTTCAGACCAAAACCTTATCTAACCTTTTAAGGGACCCTATTTTCCCTCATAATCTAAATAGGAGGCGACTCTCTATTTTCTGTATTTTTAGCACTATTCCTCCTCGGGTTCAATCCTGATCGGGAGTGGGGTTAAAATCCTGGGTCTACAGCGACAACTTGCAAAGCGCCAAAGAAGAATAAGAACAAGCAGAAGGCTCATATTGTGCATGACACACTTATCCTTGCTATGGACAGTAACGCCGAGTCATGGGTGATTGATTTAGGTGTCTCATTCCACGCAACTGCTAATAGAAAGGGCATGTAGAACTATGTAGCAGGAGACTTTAGGAAAGTATACTTGAGAGATGATGAGCCTTGTAGTATTGTGGGAAGAGGCGATGTGCAGATTAAGGCGCATGGGTTCAAGTGGTGTTTGAAAGATGTCAGACATGTTCCAAAATTAAAGAGAAATCTAATTTCAGTTGGGCAGCTTGGAACAACAGGTTATATCTCAACATTCACAGGAGATACGTGGAAAGTCTCCAATGGTACCATGGTGATTGCCCGTGATAGGAAGAATGATACTCTTTACTTGACTTCACATACGAGTGACACCCTCGAAATTACAGATGGCAAGGTGAGTTCAAATCATGGCACAGTAGGTTGGGTCACATGAGTGAGAAGGGAATGAAGGTTTTGCAATCACAAGGAAAGATACCAAGCATCGAGTCAATGGGTATTGACATGTGTGAGGATTACATATTCGACAAACAGAAGAGGGTTAGCTTCGAGAAAAGTGGCAGGCCCCCTAAGGCTTGCAAGCTAGAGCTTGTCCATACAGATGTATGGGGTCCAGCATAGGTCTTCTCTCGGTGGCTTGACGTATTTTGTTACCTTTATCGACGAGCACTCGAGAAAGATATGGGTGTACTTCATGAAGCACAAGTCAGAGGTGTTTGAGATCTTCAAGAAGTGGAAAGTCATGGTTGGGAATAAAAAGATTTGAAAGTGAAGTGCTTGAGATCAGATAATGGCGGAGAGTATGAGCTGGGGGAATTCAAGAAGGCATGTGCTTTAAATGAGATTCGTTTAGAGAGGACACCTCCAGGCATACCACAACATAATGGTATTGCAGAAAGGATGAACAGGACTTTGACTAAGCGTGCTAAGAGCATACAGTTACATGCAAGGTTGCCAAAGTATTTTTGGGTAGATGCAGTAAATACAGCAACTTACTTGGTTAATCATGGGCCATCAGTTTCGTTGAACTTTGGGATACTAGAAGAGGTTGGAGTGGTAAAGATGTAAATCTCTCGCATTTAAGGGTTTTTGGTTGTATGTCTTATGTTCATATTAGTGACCATGTCAGGGACAAACTAGATGATAAGTCACAAAAGTGTACATTCATTCGGTATGGCATTGATGAGTTCGTTTATCGCTTTTGGGATGACAAGAACAGGAAGATTATCAGGAGCAAAGATGTTGTATTTGATGAAAGAGTATTATACAAAGACAGGGACAACAAACAGAACAGTGAGAGTACCACTAAGGATGGGGACACATTCAAGTATTTGGAGTTGGAGGAGCTTCCAGATGATAGTAGAGTTAAGAACAATTCTGGTCAAGTAGATGAGACAGTTTCAGAGGAGACAGTTCCGGGGACAGTACCAGAGGCAGAGTCTAGCACACCTACTAGAGAATTGACGAGGTCATCTAGAGTACCCAAACCTACTCTTAAATATCTCTTATCGCTTTATTACTTGCTCTTGACAGACAGTGGGGAACCAGAGAGTTATGATGAGGCTTTGCAAGTTAATGAGTTAGTTAAGTGGGAGAATGTGATGCAGAAAGAGATGGATTCTCTCCACTCTAATAAGACTTGGAAGTTGGCTAGACTCCCTGCAAGGAAGAAAACTTTACATAACAAGTGGGTCTATCGGGTTAAGCAAGAGAGTGATGTTAGTAAGAGGTACAAGGCCAGGCTAGTTGTGAAAGGCTTTCAACAGAAGGAAGAGGTCGATTATACAAAGATATTTTATCCAGTTGTAAAGATGACCACTATCAGAGTGGTATTGAGTTTAGTAGCTGCTGAGAATCTCTACTTTGAGCAGTTAGATGTTAAGACTGCTTTTCTTCATGGTGACTTGGATGAAGAAATCTATATGAAGTAGCCTGTTGGTTTCATTAAAGAATGCAAGGAAGAGCTGTTATGTAGAGTCAAGAAGAGTTTATATGGTTTGAAACAGGCCCCTAGGTAGTGGTACAAGAAATTTGATGGTTTTATGTAGCGCAATGGCTACGAAAGGTGCAATGCAGATCACTGTTGTTACTTCAAGAGGTTTGAGTCCAATTACATTATTTTATTACTATATGTTGATGATATGCTTGTAGCGAGATCTTGTTTACATGAGATAAACAAGCTGAAAGAACAGTTGGCAAAAGAGTTTGCTATGAAGGATTTGGGTACAGCCAAACAGATGCTTGGGATGAGGATCAGTAGGGACAGGACTCAGGGCACTTTGAAGTTGAGTCAAACGAAGTATATTGAATGAGTACTCTAGAGATTCAATATGCAAAATGCCAAGGCAGTTGGTGCGCCCTTAGGAAGTCACTTTAAACTTTTCTAGGAGTAGTCTCCCAAGACAAATGCAGAGAAGGAGTACATGGCTAAGGTTCCTTATGCCTCAGCCATTGGTAGCCTAATGTATGCGATGGTTTGCACAAAACCGGATATAGCCCATGCAGTGGGAATTGTGAGCATGTATGCTAGCAATCCAGGGAAACAACATTGGGAAGGAGTAAAGTAGATATTGAGATATTTGAGAGGTACCAAAGATTTACCACTATGTTTTGGGAGGAAAGATTTAGTGTTGCAGGGATATGTGGATACTGATTTCGCCAGTGATCATGAAACAAAGCGAAGCACCACAGGTTATATTTGTACTTTGGGTTCGACAGCAGTGAGTTGGGTCTCACGTCTGCAGAAGATAGTGACATTATCCATGACAGAAGCTGAGTATGTAGCCGTGACAGAGGCTAGCAAGGAGATGATTTGGTTGAGAGGTTTTTTGGAGGAATTGGGCCTGAAGCAAGAAAACAATGTTCTTTTCAGTGACAACCAGAGTGCTATACACCTTACCAAGAATCTAGTGTTCCATGTCAGAACGAAGCATATTGATTTGCGGTACCATTTCATTCGCTCGCTTTTAGAGGATGAGGAGTTGTTACTAGAGAAGATTTTGGGAAGTAAAAATCCAGCAGATATGTTGACCAAGTCAGTCACCATTGAAAAACTGAAGTTGTGTTCAACTTCGGTTGGCCTTCATGCTTAAGGAGATGAATGGCTAGAGCCATACCAAGAGGGGTGAGATCACTACATTCGCTTTGTTTGAGAATATGGAATTCAGTGTTGCTTCGGTTATCTCCAAGTGGGAGATTGTTGGGAATGTAGACAACCTTTAGCAGATTGCCCGGGGGTTGGTAGGGGGGCAGCACCCCCCTGCGACGCACGAATGCCTAGATTACGCCGAAAATTGAATTTAGCGTTTCTGCAAGGGTATTTTCGGCTTTACAGTTTAACCCTAAACATATACAGTAATTTTTTTGAGAGACAAAAAACTCTGTGTATTGTGTAACTTCAATAGAGTGAATTAGTGTGGCTCCCGAGGACGTAAGCACGTTGCCGAACCTCGTATATCTTTGTGTTTTGTCTCTATTTTCTTCTCTGCAACTTTTCTATTCGTTGTGAGATTTCTGTGATTCATAGGCTCTCAAGATCCGAAGGGTTTAGGGATTAAATGCGTGGTTTAAATCTCAACAATAAGGTGTATCTCATCTCACCTTATCACAGCGCTCTACTGATCTCTAATATCACCATCCAATTCGAATCAAATGGAAGCTCAACAAGTGGAATGGCGCTTTAGTATGACAATCCATACGAACCTAAAAGAGGACACCTCCCTTCAAATGTTGCGGCTGCTTTAAACTCTAGCCCATGGAAAGGGAAAGGGAACTATCCAGGCAGACACCCTGTTTCATATATCTACAACTACAAGCTACGAATTGATGCATGCAGTACTTTAGACTGTACTCCCTATACAAAAAAACGTTTTACAAACTGTTTTATAAGAGTCTTGTTTGTCCAGGAAAAGAATTATAATGATGCTGCCAGTTCCAGGCTCTTGACGTTCTTGCTCTGAGATGAAGGCTACAGGTTCCTAGCCAGGTTGACACCCCTCAAGAAAAATCAAAATCAGAAACTGCAAAATAAATAGGAATATCAACTTTTCTTTTTCTTTTTTCCGCTCCTACAAATTTCTATCTAAAAGCGATTAAAAGTGATTTTAATTTGATCTAAAATTGGAAACCTCCTGGGGCTTACATGAAATGCAAGATCTTAAAACACCCTAAAACAGCTTTTCTAACCTCTAAACCGAATCCAAAAGATAAAGAAAAAGAGACCAAATGAAGAGAGAGAAGAAAAACCAAAGTTAAATTGATATTCATGAACGATTTTTTTTTTGTTTGCTTAGTAATAATTACGTAAAAAGGTAGGGACAAAGAAAAAGAAAGTTCATTAAAAGAAAAGAGAGACCTCAGTGTTTTCGCTACTTCTCTATCACGACTTCCTCTTTATCAACCCGTTATTTATAATTAACTTTTATTCGGCGACTAATTCAAAACATCGGCCGTCACAGCACAAACTGCCGCTAAGAAACTCGGCAATAAAACTGTATTAACTGTCAAATATATGTACATGGAGGGTTATGATGAGGTATGTAGAGCATACATCTAAACTAGGTGTATAATATATCTTCTGCTTCCATCCAATCGCCTTCGATCTGAATCGTCTGATAAATGTTTCCTATCTTTTCGATCTCTAATCAAACGATCAATACCCCCCTATCAATGGAATTTTTCTTATAAAATTAAATTACGTAATGTTCATAACTGTGCAAAAATTGGGAGTTGATTGGAGGATTTGTATAGGTTGTGATATCTACCCATTTGAGGAATGATAAGCATATGAACTACACCATGATGACGATTGAAGCATATGTTCTAAGTTTAGCTCTTATAAACAAGAGATAGAGATAAAAAGCTCTATACATGATGGTATAGGAAATGTTCATCTCACCGGCGGAGGGTTCTATGCTATTGCAGACAGAACGTGATACGTACCGAGGAACTTCTCTCTTCAAGGCCATTGGATAGTGGAATGGAAGCAATGGAGGTTACAGAGAGATAACATTAGTAATCTATGGTATTGATTTTAGGGTTTATCATAGTGATTTGCAGTCTCTAAATGTGACTTTTGAGGGTTTTAAAACTGACTTTAGTGTTTCAAATGTGATATCACTGTTCTATTGTACTAATTCAGGTTCTTTCTTGAAGTAGTTTCAGGGTCTCCTATTGTAATATTAGGGTCCACTGTAGCAATTATGCATTGCTTTTGGAGTGATTTTTAGGATTTTTGAATGTGATCTTAAGGTTCTTAATGAGATTTTAAACTAAGGAGAAAGATTCAATAATCCTTATACTACCATAACTATGGTAGCTAGTACCTAGTCTATATGAGACAAATGATACATATTCTAGCAATCGGAGTTGTAGAGCCAGTGGACCACATCTTTGAGACCTCTTAGAAGAAAATCAGCTTAGTCGGACCATTCTAATAATCTGATATATAGAGTTTTTTTCTAAAGTGTTTATGGCTGATTTCTTCAGTAGAAAATCTTCTAGACAGGTTCTCACAACTCGAACACTTTGGGGGTGTGTATATTGTTGCCCTTTTCTTCCATATATTGCAATATGTGACACAGTGACATATATTCAAATCCAAGCCCCCTCCGGTCAGTCACAATATCGCGTCTTATTTATTATGGGAATGCCTTTCAGAGGACATTACATGCTAATACAACACACCTCGATGCCAGTCTTCGGATATGAGAACAATGCCATAAGAAGGTAGCGCAATGCCATCAGTTCCTCATGTTTATATACTTAGTCTAAGGCTGTAGGCTATGATTTTAAAAAAATATAATGGTAATTCTAGATTTCAAATTGATCTTTCTGTTGAGAATGTTACCGAGATTAGACTCAATTTGCTGTGCAGTGTGTTTTGGCACTCTTTTTGGTGTTAATTAAGAACAGTGTTCGCCTAATAGTACATCAAAACACCCTGCACCGCAAATAGATCTCGACCAAACTGCGCTAATAGGCGCTCTTTTGTTGTAGGCTATAAATTGAAAGGAATGTATATAAATTAGAAGGGCCGTGAGCCGATTTTTTCAAGACTGAAGTCACGGGTCGATGCCGATTTAAGGGAAGAAAATAGAAGAGAAGGGTTGATGTAACTAGAGGGCATGGGCTTGCAGTTAACGTTTGTCTGAGAATCTGTAAAAGAGAAAGTGTAAAATGACTCAAAGACAAAGGACTTTGAATCCTTTAAATGTGATGATGATGGTGGTAACCAAAAAAAATAGTTCACAAGGAGAGGAGGGGGAAAGGGGTGTGGGGGAGAGGAGAAACTAATGTCGCCAGTCGGATTACCTCCAGGTTTTAGGTTTCATCCGACTGATGAAGAGCTTGTCAATTATTATCTGAAGAGGAAAATTCATGGCCTCGAGATTGAGCTTGACATTATTCCTGAAGTTGATCTATACAAATGCGAACCATGGGAGTTAGCAGGTTGTCTTGAACATTCTTTTTCATCTTCTTTTACTTTTCTTCTTATTCTCTCTCTCTCTCTCTCTCTCTTATTTTCATATTTTTGGATTTGTACAACTTTTTTTAACTGCAAACACCCATTTTTTCCATCCTTCACAAAATCAATTCGATCCCTTCATTTTTTTTTTCTTTCTTCAAAATCCTATATATATATATATGTGTGTGTGTGTGTGTTTTTGTGTGTTGCATTATTTTGAATTTCTATAACATTGGAAAAACTACGTACATAGTATTCTTGCCTTGTTTTCCTGCAGGCAATGGCGTAGGGCCTTGTAAACCTTCTTCTTTTATAATTTATACCCATTGCCCTTCAAATTAAGAAAGAATCCATACCTTAATACATTTTGTTTGCTCTTCTCAGTCAAAGTAAGGAAGACTCTCTTAGAAAAAAATACTGTGCTAGTTATAAGATCACATTATGGTGGGAAATGATTCTGATATGTGTTATTTTGGTAGATAAATCGTTTCTACCGAGTAGAGACCCAGAATGGTATTTCTTTGGACCAAGGGATCGAAAATATCCGAATGGATTCAGGACAAACCGTGCTACTCGAGCTGGATACTGGAAGTCGACTGGGAAAGATCGGCGTGTTAGTTGTCAAAATCGAGCAATTGGAATGAAGAAAACATTGGTTTACTACAGAGGCCGAGCTCCTCAAGGGATCAGGACAGACTGGGTGATGCATGAATATCGCCTCGACGACAAGGAATGCGAGGGCACCTTGGGAATTCAGGTTATTCCATGAACTATGATGATCCACCAATAATTTTGTCTTTAGTGAACTCTAAAACCGTTTGATCTTGATTTCACAATTTTCAAATGCAAGGATCACATTCGCACTCCCCACACTGATGAGATGTTGATTTCCATATCTCACAACCATTGAATCAAGATTAAACGGTTTTTAAGGCCCCTTAGACATGAATTTTGGATCAAGCATTCGATTTCATCATTATTTTTAATATATTTATTACTATTGTTGATTTCTACTACTACTGTTGTTGTTATTATCAATATTACTACTAATGCTATTATTGGAGTTCGGATGGGCAACTGCATGCACTCACTGTTGCGCTGTTCCCTTCTGTTTCTTATAAAATTGAGAGCCCACCTACTGTTCACATGTGGACAGCCAAATGATGAATATGGGCCCATTTTGCTAGACACAGAGGAGCAATTTGCCCATCCGAACTCCTATTATTGATATTATAATTAGAGTAGTGAGAGGCATATCCATGAATTTCATTTCCAAACCTAAGGCATTACCTCATTAGTGGATGCCCCCCTCTTAAATACTCATCAAGAGGGGGGCATCCATCAATGAGGTGATGCCTTGGGTTCAGAGAAATTGAATTCATGGGTACGTTAAGAGGGGGACATTCACTAATGAGGTGATGCCTTGGGTTTGAAGAAATGGAATTCATGGGTACGTTAACTATTTCCCTTATAATTATTATTGCTAGTAATAGTTAGAGTTGACTGTATTCTACCCTTCTTTGATTTTCAAGAAAATAGGTGAAAAAAAAGATTTGAAAAATCCATGTAAGAGTTGTATTAGATCAGAAATCAAAATATTTATTTTTTTACTTTGTTTTCACTCATTTTCTGACAAATAAACAGGGGAGCTAAGGAAATTGTTTATCTTGATTTTTTTGGTTATTTAAGTCATTCGCTGATTTGAAATATAAATATACATATACCTCCTAATTTTGTTAACCATGCCCAAGCTGAAAATCATTCCCCAAGAAATATATAGGGTGCATGTATATGTATATGTATGTGTATATATATAGGGAAGGATACTAATGAGTCATGCTCATTAAAGCTTTTAATGAGCGGTACCTTTAGAAAGATGACATGTGACAATTTTTTTTTAAATCCGATGGTTAGATGTTGAGGTGGATCCATTGAAAGACAACTGTCAAAAAATTCAATATGATCAAAAGTATTTAGACCATTAGAATAGACCCTAGTTTATCGGCATTAACCTCTTAGGGTTCACTAAACCCTATCTAGGTTACACAAATAGTTAATCTTCCCATCTTCAATCAGATGGTATATAAATGTCTGATCGAGTTAATTGTTTACTAAGTGTCTCTTGATAGATCCGTCTTGACATCCAATAGTAGGATTTTAGAGCAACCTACCACATGTCACGGTTTAGCTAGGGATCACTCATTAAAGGCTTTAATGAGCATGGCTCATTAGAACACTACTATATATATATAACTATATATTTGGAAGCCATCCAGTAAGTTGAGGGGTATAGCATGCACCCCAATGGGTTTTATTAATAAAAGACCAAGTAAACCAAGAAAGAGGGACATAAATGACAAAACCTTACCCCTCAGATTATCGAAGTACAATAAAAGAACTAAAAGCTAAGGTAAACAGGGTGCAGAGCATATTTCTTTATGAGCAATGCTAAGCAAACTCTCACAATCCCTACTCTCAACCTTTTTAAATAGTAAAACAAAGGAATTAGAGTGTGCCATAAGTGGGCTATCACAAAAACCTTTGTTTCATTATCTAAAAATGGTGAGAGTAGAGATAGCATTCCTTTACCTAAAATATGCACCCTAGGTCTATGTTTTTCTTACCTGGATTGGGACCAGAGGAGACAAAGCAAGCTTTAACGCTGCTTTTAAAAAAATTACATATATGCTTCAACGCTTCTAAATGGGTGCATATTACACACCATGCGTACTTTAAAAAACAGAGCCTTTAGATATTACCAGCTTAGACTTGGAGCAGCAGGAACGTGGGATATGCATGACGTGCATGGAAAGTTGGGGCTTTTGTTGCCTTTCTCTTTGTTATCCCTAAACAACTGGGCTTTGATATTCTTTACTTGCACTGCTCATAGATAGATCTCTTAAGAGACAAAGCTTGGCTTCGCTTTGGCTATTCAAATGAGACAAAAGTAGCATTCCATATGCCTCATCTTATAATATTCTGTTGTAGACAATGAGATCTCTTGATCCATACTCTTCAAAAAACAAAAAAAAAAAACGAAAGCAGAGTCATCCCATCACTTTCATAGTGTAAGAAGGTGTCGGCGGCTTTTCCCTTTATTCCCTGTATCACATCTCTCTCTCTCTCTATCTCTATCTCTCGAACCGAATTCGCTGCAAGAGGGGTTTGGCCAGAAAAGGCTTATCAGCAATGCCACTTCAGCTTTTAGGGTTGGGTTTAACAAAAAAAACTTAACCTAAGTGCTAAGGTGGCATGCTAACAAGTCGCCTGCAGCCTAATCCTCTTTCACAAAATTCATTATCTTAGAGAGGGGAGATCGGATCACAACCAATCGGATTGAACTCGGGAAGAGTTCAATTGCACCCAGAGGTCAACACGTGTCCCTTTTAACCTCTATTAACCCTTGTTAAGATTCTGAGTTCAACAATCTAACCTGGTTTTTAGAAATGATATTCAAAAAATCAAGGTGAGAGCTTGGGAAATTAATATGCATATGGGGCTGGCATTTTTTAAAATTATAATATTGGATTTGGGTAGTTATTGGCTTACCATAATTACTACTATGACTTGTCGCAATTAGTTTTGGTAAGCATCAGTAAATTAAGGGATGTTGACAAATACAAGATTCATTTTTGTGTCTACATTCTTGAGTCGTTTGAGGAGATCAATTTCCGTCCTACCGTATTGGCGCAATTTCTATTGTAGGAATGTGTTTGCATGTACACTTGTATGAGTTAAATAACAACTCAACTAACTCAATATTCTGTTTGTTTTACAGGAATCCTATGCATTATGTCGCGTTTTCAAGAAGAATGGTATATGCTCTGAAATAGAAGAGCAAGGACAATGTAGTTTATCACTAGTTGAGACCTCTCAAGGGGTCATGAATGATTATGAAACCATGTCTCCGGATGTGCAGATAGGATCATCATCATGCATGGAGGAGGATGATAAGGATGATGCATGGATGAAGTTCATAACAGATGATGCATGGTGTTCTTCTAGTGCCACCATAGGCGGCGAAGAATCGTCGTGTGGGGCATTCACAAATTAAGGATAGTTTAGCACTTAAATGGTGGTGATCGAATAACATGGTTTGGGTATAATTTTGGGGTAATAAAGGAAACTGATTACTAAGTTTGTCAAAATTTCTTGTATCGCCTTCTATGAAGGTTGTGGTTCCTGGTTTTTCAGCAGGTCGATTTCTCCTATGGCTCTGGATGTTGGTCCGCCTCTCTGTGCAAGGCCCTTTGGATTAATTACAGAAACAATGTCTGATTTAAGCTATGTTGCACCCATGGGATTGAAGAGAACCACTTTTTTTTTCTTTCTTTTTTTTTTGTATTTTTTTGTTTAATAATGATATTGGATTAATTACAGAATAGAATAATGAAACTGGTGGAATGGAAGGTAAATGGATTTCAAACAAAAGGTCGTAGTACGTAACAACACCTAGATGTTAATGAGATATCTCTCTTAAATCTCAATTACCCTTACCATATGCACCATTCCTAAAAAGAAATGAGAAAAGGAGCTGGTAAAAAAATCAACGTGACAGGTGGAGACCGTTTTGTGTGTGCAACATGGCACACAGATCTAGTGTGCCCGATCCCAAACGATGCCATGTGTCCCTAAAGCATTCAACCTACCTTACATTAGATTGACGCCGTCTAATCAATAAAAACGAAAATTCATTTAGGGTCCGTTTGGTTCAGATTATTACAGTCACAATTGATTATACAATAAACGCTGTCATGAATAAGCGTTGTCATAAATAAGCATTGTATTGAATAATCCTGTTTGGATAGCATACTGTCTATAATCGATTATTTATAAATAATCGATTATATGTAAAATAATAGCGTTTGGTTCATCCTGAAACATAAATTGATTACTATTATGAAATTTTGAAATGTTATCCCAACTCTTGAAAGTTACAAAAATACCCTACTTTAAGCCAATAGTTATAAACCATAAATTGAAGCAATATTGAAATTTCATCAAAATATTATACATTGAAATATAGATTTCAGCAATATCCAGATTTCATCGAAATGTTATTCATCGAATATAGATTTCAGCAATATCCAGATTTTAGCTTTCATATCGTCCAAGGAGCATAATACAATGACAAATTGGTTCAATCTTAAAACGGAAAACCAAATTAAAAAGTATTTAAGATGCATGAATGTTTCATATTGAGTTTCAGAAGACATTACTATTATCATATCAAATTCCCAAAATGGCATTCAGATATGTCAATGGTTCAAACAGCAACCCATATTGTCTTGATAGTTGATGCCCACAAGATTAACCAATTATTGGAGTCAACATACAAGTAGAACAAAGAGATATGGTCTTGACTGGTGGGATATGGAGGGAAGAGCTTGTGCTTGCAAGGGTCGGTTCCTATATGAGCTCTTCCATGTATGTGGACTGATTTTTCAAAAGGGTATTGAGAAAAGTCATTACTGGCTCACTCTTCCTTATTCAATCAGATGGTTGGATCATCCACTGGGATGATTGTAATAGATCCCTTGTTAGAGGCTGACCAATTGGAATGTCCAGTTACTTAAGATCCATGAGCACACTTCATAGTTGAAAGTGGTTGCTTAGGCAATCGGTTTGATAACAATTGATTTGTATAAATCAACCAAACACGATTATTTAGAGTTGATTGTCATGCAATCGATTTTAAGTGATCAAATCACTTAAAATAATCCCAACCAAACAGGCTCTTAGTGATCTGAATCGAGAACGACCAAAAAGGAAGTTTGTAGTCTTTCTTTCCCTTCTTCCCCCTTTCTCTTTCTTCCCCTCTTCTTGGCTTCTCCCTTACCTCTTCTAACTCACAGCTGGTAGGAAAACCCATGAACTAAGACACTAAAAAGTGTAAGAATCTCAAACACCCAAGATCAATTAACAGGAAAATAAAATAAAAAAGAAAATCAACTTCCTGGTAGTCCCCTGCAACTCCGCTTAATGTACTACTACCTTTGATGAATGATCCATTGTTGTCTTCAAGGAAAAGAATCTCACACCTTGCAATCAGCCCCTTGGTGTCCCTACTGGTTTCTTCTTTGCACACACAAAACAGATTATTTTGAGCAGTTAGAATTCTCTTCTTGCATATATTTTAAATAATTTAAGTTTATAAAGTGTCCATTCCTACAATGTAGCTCTGATACGAGGTCCCAATAAGACCTAGAAGAGAAAAGGGAAAAATTAAGAAGAAGAGGGAAGATAGGGACTAAGAATAATTATCATTCAACGTCTGGAGTTAGAAGAGGTAAGGGAGAAAGCAGAAGAGGGAAAGAGAGAAGAAAGATGGTGAAGAAATAAAGAATAGAAACCTTCCAATTTTGGTGGTTCTTGATTCACATGATCTTTAAACAAGTTTCTTTTTTTGTATATTATAAACGGATTGGATGGAGGTGGACGGCATCAATCTCATATGAGGTGGGATGGGTGCTTTAGGACACTTGGCGCCGTTTGGTATGGGGCACACAAGATCTGTGTGCCGGGTTGCACACACAAAACGGTCTCTGACAGGTGTCATTCTAGTTAACATGCCAGCTGTAATCTCTGTAAAACAGTTTGTTCTCCTTCAGGAATCCGTGCAACAGCTCGTTTCCACTTCAGGTTTCAGCTCGTTTCTGCCCAAATCTCAGTACACCAGGACAAAGAGTTCAAAGGGGTGTAGATATCTGCAATCTTCCTCGTAAACGACAAACAAAGAATGAGACAAACCCGCAGCCATTTTGAGCGACCCACTTAGTATTAAGAGTGTCTTCTAGCTCGTTACATTTAATGTATATTTGATGCACATGCATTTATTACTGTAATGATCAATTTACAAAAATATCTAATGCATGACAACAAATTAATGGAGCATTCCCAAGACACGGTGACACTGGTAGGCCTATTAGTATGTGGATGAGAGGACAAGGATGGTCTTTTTCTTTCCCAAGCCTCTGAAATACCCTGAGCAAGAACTCGGAGCCATTACCCTCAGCCATTACCCAGTGTAATAAATCCTCCTGAAACCTTGCAAAACCCAATTCTGACTTGATGATCTTAGTAGAGAACCGAATTCATTGCAGAAAGATTCAGAGCCAAAGTCTGAACCAAAGAGTAGGAAACTCTTTCCATACACGACTATCCTCCAAGCTACCAACAAATGAACTATACCATTTGATCCCTCTCTCAGTCAAAAAATTGTAATCAAATACATCATGGAGGGATTTTATCATGAATCCCTTGGTCCTATAGACTTATTACCACTTTATTCGGACATGGAGTCAAGGAGTATTTTATTTTTTACTTCACAAACGGGCACGTTGGATCATGCATCTATCTATATATTCTATATATACAGATAGATCCAAATATAGATTCACGCCTGGAATGTTTCTACAGAATAGTGAGGATATCAATTCACTACTGTGACAAAAACAGATCTGTTCCATACATGACAGAAATAAAAACTCCTCCATATATGGCTCTATGAAAGAGATTTGATTTAGAATCATACTAAGATTCTACCTGTTTGAATGAAAGAGGCTTCTATGATAAAAGAGGATTCTATAGATTAGAGAATCCTTTGTAATCATTGTAATTCTCTTTGTAACTATAAATATCAATGTAAGTCTCATTCTCTCTTACGGTTGAGAGAGAAACAAATCAAAAGCCTTCCTTGAGCCTTTATGGTATCAGTGCAAACATACGTCGTCTGAGTGTGATTCCCTTCTTCATTGACTCGCGTCCTCTATTCTAGCCAGCTATCTTGGCTATGATCAAGAATGTCAATCTACTCGGATCATATATTAACCAAAGTGAAGGAACCAAAGCAGATGATTACTTTAGATGGTACAGAGGAAACCAACCCTACCTACTTGACTTGGAGAAAAGATAATCAACTTCTAAAGAGCCTACTGTCTGGAACCTTAACCGAAGCGGTTCACCCAATTGTAATTGGTCTCAAATTGCAAGGGAAATCTAGTTGTGACTAGTAGATGTTGATTTTGATTTAAAATTCGTTTTTTAAATTAATAAAAACCGGATCATTAGGATCCGGGGCTTTGTTTTTAATCATGGACTAAAACCCCCCATGATTTAATCTTTGTTTAGGTTTGGGCGTTTGATCTCCTAAAAGAGAGAAAATACACACTTTTAGTGGTTTTCCCTTAGTTCTTTAGTCCCACATCGGAAAAGTAGAGAAAATCTAAAGGATTTAATTACCCCCTTATTTGCTTAGTTGTCAACAACTAAGCATGTAGTGTGGAATAGTACCGACCAAATCATTTAGACAATGTAAAGTCCATATTTTGGTATTGACTAATTCCGTTGTCAAAACAATGGGTCATGTGTCTTATATCCTTGCCTTTAAGCATCTAAGAGAAGTAAAGATGAAAACCGAAGAAGATCAACTGAAAACATTCCGATCATTGCCTTCGTTTCACTCTGCAGGATGGTAAGTGACCTAGATACCTAGTCTATACCTTAGGAGGATTGACCTAGAAAATTTTGTTTGCCTTATTAGTGGCTTGCTCTTGGTTGAAGCTTTCAATTCAAAATAAGCGAAATTGACTATCTATCATAAGAGGGGTATTTTGGTCATTTACAAAGATCCAAATTTTATGAAAATTGTAGGGTAGATTTTAGATGTCCTAAAGAAGCTATGGTTAAAATTTCAGCTTAATCCGATAAGCATTGGCCTCTTTAGACTTATTCAAAATTTCAGTGGCAGTGTTGAAAACTGCTATGAATAGTGACTTTGTTAGAACAGACCCAAGTCCATTCGAACGGCCCAAATTCTGTTCAAATGGACAAGAACGAAAGGCCATATTTTTTATTCCAGTAAGCTCTCTGGCGCCCCAGTCAAACGGCCCAAAGTCCGTTCGAACGGACAAGAACGGAAGGCCATATTTTGTATTCCAGTAAGCTCTCTAGCGCCCCGTTCGAACGGCCCAAAGTCCATTCAAACGGACAAGAACGGAAGGCCATATTTTGTATTCTAGTAAGCTCTCTGGTGCCCCGTTTGAACGGCATGCGCGAAAATTGAGTTTTTTAGCTCTTTCTAAATTGGTATTTGGATCTATATAAGTGGGTATTGATTTCCCACTCGAACCAAAGAATTTTGTGAGAGTTTAGAGTGTTTCTAAAGGATTATTGGGGTTGCTCAAACCTATTCTCCTCTTATTTTCCATCTTAGAGATTGCAAGTCATTGATTGCTTCATTCTTGCTTGCTTGGGTATTCCTATTGTTTGGAATTCAACTAGAAATTGTTTGATAAACAACCATCAACCCGTTCTGTTAAGAACAATTGGTCAGCGTATTTTGGAGCCTTTGCGAATGAGATCAATCCGAGAAGGATTATGGATGTGATATTTGGTCGGTGGAATCCGAAGTCGTCATTGACGGAGATCGATCGTAGAGATCGTGGTGGACGAGACACAAGAGAAGAACAGGCTACTATGGTAGATTGCGAGTCTTGCAAGATCGTGATTACTTATTCAGGCATGGAGGACCAGCCGTGAATCGAGGAAGTCAAGTCATGTTTGGGTGAGGTTCAAGTCTGTAAGTATCTAGTACTTTATCTTAATGGATTCTCATTGCTGGACTAGGTCCCGTGGTTTTTTCCAGAAGGGTTTCCACATAAAAATTGCTTGTTTTGTGATTTGTTTGTTTTCCTTATTCCACATTTTAAGTTCATCATTTCTTAATTAATAATTTGATTGTATAATCTTAAAAATAGTAGATAGACTTGTAAGGAGACCTAACCATCCCCTTGAATTTGTGAGTTCTCAACTCAAACATTAGATTTGAGGTTCATCGAATTTTTCAATTGGTATCAGAGCGGGTTCACTAATTTATTAGTGTGATCTTGTCTAATATTTTCGGTGAATATGAATTTCATTAGAGATGGATGATCCATCTAGTGTCCCCTATTATTTGATGGGAATAATTATACCTATTGGAAAACTCGTATGAGAGCCTTTCTAAAATCTTTGGATGAAAGAGTATGGATCTCTGATGAATAAGGTTGGACCCATCTAACAAAGACCATAGATAACCAAATCATCCCTAAAACTTCTTCTGAATTGACTAATGTAGATCTTGAAAGTTGTAGATGGAATAACAAAGGTCTTAATGCAATCTTCATTATTGTCACACCCGAAGAATTTTGGCGTATTTCTAAATGTGGCACTTCGAAGGAGGCATGAGACATTCTTAAACTTACTAATGAATGGACTACAACAGTCAAGATCTCCAAACTTCAAATGCTTACCTCTAAGTTTGAAAAGTTAATAATTGATGATAATGAAAATTTTAATAGTTTTTATGCTAATCTGAGTGACATCGTCAATTCTAGTTTTAATCTAGGGGAAAGAATTCCTGAGTCCAAAATTATTTAAAAAAATTTTGAGATCTCTACCTGAGAGATTTTGATCGAAGTTTACCGCCATTGAAAAGAGGAAAAATATTGATGCTCTCAAAATTGAAGAGTTGGTTAGTTCTTTCCAAACCTATGAGTTAAATCTGAACTCATCTAAGAAACCAAAATCTATTGCCTTGAAATCCGTCAAGGAATTCATAGATGGTTCAGACAATGACTCTGAGGATGATGAAGAAGAGTTGACTTTATTTGCAAAGAAATTCAGAAAATTTCTGAAATTTAATAAGAGATTTAATCTGAAAGGACAAAAATCTTTTGAAAAACCTAAATCCAAGCACTTTGAAAACAAGAAACATCTTAAAAGTGCAAACAAAAAATCTCAATGTGTTCAATGCTATGAATGTCAAAGCTATGACTATATTGCCACTGAGTGCTCTAATAAAAAAGTATTTAAGGACAAGGCAAGGGATGACAGTGAATCTGAATCTAAGGAATCAGATAGTTCTTCTTGTGATGAGACTAGGGGTTATATGACCTTCATTGCATCCTTATCTGGGGTCAAAGAATCTTCTTCAAATGTTGTACGTAACCAACACCATAGAGATGGTGAGGATGATGAAGAGAGTCAGAATGACTCAGAGTCTAAGGGAGACCTCGAGGCAGCCTATGATGAGCTGTTTGAGGAATGCCTAAAGCTGAAAAATGCTCAATTTCTATGTCCAATAAGGTAAAATCAATTAGAATGGAAAGAGATGTCTTAGACCAAGTGACTTCAGGGTTGAAAGCTCTTATGTCACAGCTTGAGGAAGCGAAGCCTTCCCTCCTTGTCAAAACTCAGCTTCTTGAATCTGATTGGCATGCTTGTCTTGATGAAAAGACAAGTCTTGAAATCAAGTTGGTTGATCTTGAGCAAGATTAGAGGTGTGGAGATGTGAAGGGAACTCCATCTATCTCGAACATTGAGACTGGTGATAAAAGGCACCCTCCTAAGAATAAGAAAGACTCTTCAACTCAGAAATTCATTCCTACATGTCATAAATGTGGAGTGAATGGTCATATTAAGTCTCGATGTCCTAAACTTTGAAGAATGTCCAATCATGATTTTGAAAACAAAAATAATCTTAATGAGAATCTTCAAATGAGAGTTGAGCTCCTAGTGGAGAAGTCTAGGAGTTTGTGTGAAGATGTGATGAAAATTACTCACAACTCTAGACAGTGGCATAGTCATGATACTCCTTATGCTAGATATAAAGAAGGTAACAGGGAGAACCATAATGTCTGTCATAATTCTAAGACTCAATCCTGGAAAAAGAGGAACATAAGGAAGAGGCAAAAGGTCTTGTTTGAATCTTGATCTGAAACGGTAAATGACCAAAGGGTCAATAAAGTTGTTAAAGCCGTTTGGGTAAGCAAGGAAGACCAGAAGGGCTTCACTTAGCCCGTGCCTATCATAGCCTAGGATGTGATTTGTTTGTTATATCTTGTCCTAGTGTTATGTTGTTTGTGTATACTAGTAGTTTTTGTTTTGTTTTTTTGTTTTGGTTTGTTTTTCTGTTTTGCTTATTTTGAAAAACTCAAAAACATTGAAAAACTATAAAATCCAAAAATATTTTTGTCATGTTGTCCTTGTTTAACTTGCATGATCTGCATTCCTTGTGTGATCTTTATTTCTATACATGTCCAAGGTTGAACATGAGTTTGTTGTTGATTGAGGATATATCACCTTCATAGTCTTTTGATTAGGCTGAAAATTAGATTAGTTTTATCTTGCACAGTTAGAGACTTATTCATTTGTGTATGCTTTGCACTTTCACATGCACTCTAATTGATTCTGTTGAGAGGTCTATTATTCAATCTACATGTGTTTGACTTATCCCAAAAGTGTGACCTAGGATGACCAATCTAGAATGACCATATTGTTAGTCATCCCTATTTTGTGTATCCTTCATGAGCAAAAATTGTTGCAATGAAAAGGGCTACCTACTGAGCTAGTGTGAAAGTTACTATTGGATGCAAACAGTATGTAATGGCTACCTATACGGACGATAGTTATCTATCTAGGTTGCTATTGTGACAGCCCCTGCTGCCAATAGCCAGGACTACCTACCGGATAGTGTGAAAGTCAGCATTGCATGAAAAGATATGTTCAAGTAAAGAACATCAAAAGAAGTCTTACAAAGTTTGGAGGTAGTAAACCAAAAGTAAAAGAAAAATAGTGAGTCAAATAAAAATAGATAAAAGAGCACTAAAATGCAAAAAATCAGCATCGGGGTCTAACTAGGTTTGACTTCTAAGATTTGAGTTTCCAGGAGTCCCCTTAGTGGTTAATGTCATACCCTTAGAAAGGTAAAAAAAACCTTAATTTAGTATCTAGTCAGACCACCACTACACACAAAGCTTCACTTTTGAACTGTTCACTAAACGTGACTAAGTGAATTGGCTATGCATTAGCATTCTGTGAGATTTAGTTAGATGTGTATCCTCATTCGGTCTAAATAATAATGTTCTTCATTGGATTTGTAACTTTAAATTACTACTGCTTGGAATGCTTATGATGCATGTTTATGTGGCATATGATATTTTTTATTAGATTATGTTTCTTTCTTAGTTGACATGGGTTTTTCAAGCATGAGTTGCCCTGTTTTCTTTTGGTGGTATCCTTGATCTTAAGGGGAGAAGATCAAGTTGAGGTGTCGAGGGAGAATTTTTGCTTTATATTGTTATATTTTGTTCCCCGCTTTCTAGTCCCCGTATTGTTTGTATTTGTGTGATTGTATTATGCTTACCATATGTGGAATTGACTTAGAATACCTTAATCATATATCCTAGGTGGTTAGAAATTGACCCATATATTTTCAATAGCCTTTGGATGGTCGGTTTAAGGTTTTGAATGTTGGATAAGGGGTGACAGTGCAAAACATTGAAAATCTGCACTGGCCGTTCAAATGCCCAACCTGGTTCGAATGCCCAAGAATGGCTAGCTGGCCGTTCGAACGGGAAATAAAAGTTCAAAAATAGTAGCTTGCCCGGTCCTCTGTTTTTAACTATTTTCATCCAAATCCAAGGTTGTTCGAACGCCCCTTATGGCCGTTCGAACGGGCCTCGTATAATTAAGCATGTGGTGTAGAATAGTACCGATCAAATCCTTTAGACAATGTAAAGTCCATATTTTGGTATTGGCTAATTCCGTTGTCAAAACAATGGGTCATGTGTCTTATGTCCTTACTTTCAAGCATCTAAGACAAGTGAAGATGAAGACTGAAGAAGATCAACTGAAGACATTCCGATCATTGCCTTCGTTTTATTCCGCAGGATAGTAAGCGACCTAGATACTTAGTCTATACCTTAGGAAAATTGACCTAAAAAATTTTGTTTATCTTTGCTAGTTAGTGGCTTGCCCTTGCTTGAAGCTTTCGATTCAAAATAGACGAAATTGCCTATCTATCATCAGAGGGGTATTTTGGTCATTTATAATGATCCAAAATTTATGAATATCTTAGGGTAGATTCTAAATGTCCTAAAGAAGCTATGGTTAGTATTTCAGCTTAATCCGATAAAAATTGGCCTTTGTAATTCAAAGTTTCAGTGGCGTGCTAAAAATTGCTAAAAACTGTTGTGAATAGTGACTTCTTTAGAACGGACCCAAGTCCGTTCGAACGGTCCAAAGTCTGTTCGAACAGACAAGAACGGAATGCCATATTTTGAATTCCAGTAAGCTCTCTGGCACCCCGTTCGAATGGCATGCGCGAAAATTGAGTTTTTAGCTTTTTCTTAATTGGTTTTTGGGTCTATATAAGTGGTATTGATTCCTCACTCGAACCAAGGAAGTTTGTGAGAGTTTAGAGTGTTTCTAAAGGATTATTGGGGTTGCTCAAACTCATTCTCATTTCCTCTTCCATCCTAAATATTGCAAGTCATTGATTGCTTCATTCTTTCTTGCTTAGGTATTCCTATTTTTGGAATCTAACTAGGGATTGTTTGATAAATAACCATCAACCCGTTCTGTTAAGAACAATTGGTCGGAGTGTTCTGGAGTCTTTGCAAAGGAGATCGATCCGAGGAGGATCGTGGATGTGATATTTGGTTGGTGAAATCCTTTGCAAGGAACAAAATCGTTTCTAATCCGGAACGATACCAAACGACCCCTAATTTTTTTCTAATAATTTTGAAATTACTTGTGTCAAGGCATACTTTTGGTTTTCCTTTAACCACAACATCTCTTCAAGACATAGGTAAAATTTTCTTGTAAGGGGTTTAGTAATGGTTGATTGCTAAATTATTGATGTGCTTGTGAAGAATGATTATGTAAAATGGAATATTTTTGGTCTAGGGGTGTCATGGTTCGGTGAGTCTGTCGCGCCCCAAAATACCCCCTAGGAGTTAAGGGATACTTTAGGTATGACTATACATACCTGTCAAACCATCCTGTAATGAACAATGCTAACCATAATAAAACAAAGATATGAAATAGAGTGCAGAAGCTCATAAATGCGGAAGCATAAACCAAAATTTTCTTTTCTATAACCATGGTCGGTATCCCAAGTTCTAATACAAAACATCTTAAGGTAAAGGTGGACATGCCCACCTATCAAAATACAAAAGAAACTCTTGCGGACTCTCTTTCTAACAGTAGTCTAAATAGGGCCACACATCGAGGTCTCTGTCCTCCTGAGACTGCATAGGGATAGGCAGCTCCCTCTCTTCCACGTATTCTTCCTCAACCCAAGGCTTAGGGTCGAAGGTACCCATCGGACCTGCCGACATGAAAGTACGGCTGAGTATAGAATACTCAACAAATACAAGCTACTAGCAAGGTTCGAAATATCGAAAATATTGGCGATATATCGCCGATATTTTTCGATATTGTTCAACACTGACACATCTATACCCCGGTTAAAAAAACTTACATCATATCGGGAGATATCGTCGAGATATCGTCGATATCGAAGATATTTCGGCGATATCTCCCGATATCGATCAAATTTGAAAAACAAACTGTATTTATTTTATTTTATTTTCTAGATGTGCATGCATCATTAAAAAAAAACAAACAAACAAACAAACAAAGAATACCATTGCAAAGAATCAGACATAAGCTTGATTTTTAAAAAAAAGGGAAAAAAGGTTGAGAGTAGAGAAGAAAGAAGAGGGAAGAAGAGGGAGGCAAGAGGGTACATACCTCTCACCATCGCCGTTGTCGTCGCCGTCACCGTCTTCATGAGTTTCCGCCGTTGCCGTGGGCTATAGCCTTTGCCGTCGAGGTCATCGCCTCTCCCCTCTTCTCTTCCTTTCCAAGCTCCGAGCATATTTTTTTTTCTATGTTCTGTTGATCGAATATAGACTCAAGCTTACTCTTATCTTTAATAACCCAAGGAAATTCTGAGGTCACTCCATCTCTTTAACTTAAATAACCCTAACAAGGTATGCTAGGGTCACTACTAATCCATCACCTATTTCATTAAACATATTTTTCTTATCTTATGTTTTAACTTTAGTAACCCTACAAGGGTATGCTAGGGTCACTCCCAGATCATTAAACATTTTTCTTTAATTGTCATAAAAAAAAGTATTAAAATTCAAAAAAAATTATTAAAATTTTAATAGAAGGCCTAATATTAATTTATATTATCTACCAAATTATATTTTACACCTAATGACAAAAATTAATATTAATTTATACTATACACCAAATTCAAAAAAAAAGTATTAAAATTTTAATATAAGGCATTTTATTTTAAAGATTATACATGAAATTCATGAATATTTTATTTAGTTATGAATTTTAATAATCTATTATTATTATTAGTTAAAAATTCTAAATAATGTACTTAGTAACATCGACCAAATATTATAACTTATTTAACTAATAAAAATATATAAAATTATTTAATATACTTAAATATATTATTTAATAACATTAAAAGTTTTGATATTTTTCAAGCAAATTATTAATATGTTAAAAAATATAAAATATTATTAACCGAGACAATGGAAGCCATTGGAACGACTTCACACATCTAATGCTATTCACAGTTTACTTTTTTTAAAAGATTTTCATTATAACAAATTCTAGAAATGATATGTCATGTAAAAAAGTATATTATATGATAGAAATAATATGTTAAAAACTAATATTGTATTATATTAGAAACCTAATCCAAAAAAAATGTATTAAAAATTTAATATAAGACCTTTATATTAAAATTTTAATATAATGTGATGAGCTGGGCACATTATTGTACGTATGTGGAGAATGATGCGTCTTATAAATTATGAATTTATGATTGATTGATAAATGAATCAATCATACATTATCGTCACTCGTCGGCGCACATCTTTGCTTTCTTCTCATTGCATCTCTTATTTACATTATTGTTTTTTTAATGTTTTTATTCTAAAAGGTGTATTAAAATCTATTTTAACATTTCCTGAAGTTTCACTATAAAATTTCATGTTTTGCCCCATCTTTTTGCAATATTTTAAAAAATCACTCAAAAATGATATATTTTCCAATATATTTTTTTTCTGCGGCTCGACATGTCGAGCAATATCGACATTTAGAACCTTGGCTACTAGCTAGCCATAGTAATAACAAAACACAATAGAAACAACGAGATATAATTCATCACATCACATCAATTTAAAGCAATTATAACAACAAACGACATTCATAGTATTAAAGTTAAAGCAATGTAATAATCGTGACATGCATGAGTGAGTGCGAAAACTCTGATAAAACTCATACTTTACAAGTCATATCTTGTTCTTGAAATTAGTCTTTCGTATTTTTCAAAACTTGCTTGTCGTGTTAAAAATTGTTCTTGTCTTGTTCTTGTCTCGTAGGAATCACGCATGTCTTGTCTTGTCTGGAATCACTTGTCTTGTTTGTCATGACTTGACTTGTTTTCTTGTAAGCCAGATGTTAGTGTCCTTGTAGCGACTTGTGAGCTGGGAATGTAAATTCCCTTCAGCGAATATATATATATAGAAAAGGGGTACACCAACATCGTTGACAGGCCCTCTGTCCGGCTTGATCAACTTGTTTTTCTTGTGAGCCAGGTATGACATATCTTGCGATATGCCCTACCCTTGATAGGCCCAATGTCCGGCTTTATCAACTTGTTTTCTTGTAGGCCAAGTATGACATATCTTGCGATATGTCCTATCATTGACCGGCCCGATCTCCGAATTTATCTGTAATGACCCGCATTTAATTCACTAATTTCATAATCATATGAGTTAATTTCCTAAATAAATGCTCATAAAAATATACGTAAATCCTAGGAGAGAATTTAAGTCTTAAAAATCTTGAATTTCAAAACCCAGTTAATTCACTTGATTTAGTGAATTTATAGAGATAAATTGCACTAAATCAAATAAAAACAAAAAGTAACAAAAGACTTTAAAAAAAATGGTCGGCACCGGCGATCGATCGCCGCCGGCGGGCAATCGATCGCCCAAAACGCCACTCAGCAGCAAACTTGCGCGATCTCTATTGTTTTAAGTCCTTAGGGCTCCCAATGTATAAATACCCCCTTATACTCGTGGGTTAGGGTTTCTAAGGCCTTCTAAACCTAAAAGGGAGAGTTTGTGAGAGATCAAAAAAGAGAGGAACTGTAGGAGTTCAAAGATTCGGTCAGAAAAAGGGAAAAGAGACGTGAAGATCAAGGTAGAACCATATTCACAAACGATAGATCGTAGGGAGATGATCAAGTGAGATAAATAGGAGATCTTATATTCAATATTTTGAATAGTTAACTTGAGTAATGAATAAAAAGGGATGAATCTAGGTAAAGGTATAAGAATATGTAGGATGTGAAGAACCTAGTGATGATACTGTTGCATTATTTTGATGGTTAAAAATAGAATGTGAAGAACCATGATTATGATCTCTGTTATTGAATGATTAGCATATGATGTGAAGAACTATATTTGATTCTTATTTTATTATTCATGGATGATAAAATAGGATGTGAAGAACTAGATTTTTAGTTTTCAGTTTATTATTTCTGGATGATTAAAATAGGATGTGAAGAACCCAGTTATTATATAGTTTTATTATTTATTGATTTGATGTATAGGACCTATTGATGATATTGTTTTATGATTATTGAAATGTTAAGATAAGATGTGAAGAACCTATTGCTAATATTGTTTTATTATCATGGAATTATTATAGTAGGATATGAATAACTATGTATGATTAATTATGATTCAACAAGGGGATTGGGAAAGTTATGTGAAGTGTGTGGATTTACGAGGAGAATGAGATGATGGATGAATTTGAATGGGTGATTTAATTGTGATATTTAATGATGTTTGAGTTTGATTTTATGTTTAAAAATTTAAGAGAATTGTGATCAATGAAAAAGGATTACGATTAGGATATTGATCTCGATTAAACAAAAATGAGAATTTGACATTTTTAATTAGATTATGATTTAGGAATACTTTTAATATCAATGGTGATTTCTATATTATTAAATCATTAAAAATATGATAGTTATTGTGTTTCTTTTATGTTCCTAATACGTGATATACCATTGGGTAAACGAACCTCTGATGAAAGTCAGGCTTGCCTAGGCCTGGTTAACATAGTGGTATGGGACGCTATGGTGAGATGTCCTATGGCCCTTGACGGTTAGTCTTAGGTGAAATTTAAACAAGAGGTATATCATTATGCACTCACAAATGAAAAATATGCAAAAGTACGAATAAAGAATTAAAGACATTAATGAGATGATAAGTGACACCAAAAGTAAAGAAAAGTATGAAAGTAAGAAAGAAAGACAAACAAAAGCGATAATGTATGTCGTATTGTGTACCACCGGATACCATCAGTAAAGGCGAGATATATGCCAAAGTAAGTAAGCAATCGTACCGGAAAATGTACTAAGCCGTCCGTGTCGGATAATGTACAAAGGGTGGTATCTCGGTAAAGTAAAGTATAGTAATCTCTTTCCATATATGGTAAAACGGTATTTTAAGTTATTACAAATGCATGTGAATGAGTATTGATGAAATGATAATGTATGAAATATAAAAAGTAAGAAAGAGAAGAAAAGTAAGAACGTAAGAAAATAAAGTAAGAAAAGAAAGAAAAAAATAGGCACCGTGTACATGTTTATTTTCTACACTCTGATTTTTATGTAAACTAATGTACGAAATGACGAAAGGCATGCGAAATATTATTCGTTATATTTTTTATTTGATCTGTTATATACGCGGGGTAACTCGTTACTCAGCCAATGACTTTTGTTGTCGGCAGGTTCAGGTTTTGACATTTGTGCGCTCGGACCTTGAGAGGAAAAGGAGTACATCGAGGAACCCGAATGTGACTATCCCGAGGAAGAAAGGGACCTTGATCGATGACCCTATTATTAAAGTTGTTTTGTGGTTATTTAAATTCCGGAAGACTTTAATTTGATAGAGACAGATGTTAGTTAGTCATTTATGTTTATGGTCCGGATGGGTGATCAGGATTTATTACCTTTCAGTTGCATTATGGAGTTTGGATTTTTAGTTAATGGTTCAATTAAAGAAAAAAATATTTTATATCCATATTTTAGTATGCCTTAATTGCTTATAACAGGATGATTATTAAGTAAGTTACGTGCCAAAATCTCACATCCTCCTAGGTGGGGTTTTGGGGCGTGACATTGTCATTCGTAGCATAAATCACATGTCTTGTTTTTATTTGTTTTATATATACTTATACTTTAGAAAACTAGGTCCATGCATACATGCGTGTGTGTGTTGCATTTGTGGTAATCATGAAGACATGTACAACTAATGGAATGACATATGGCATTTCAATTCTTAATAAAACTTGAGGAATTTAGACAAGCATAATGAACATTGGATCAAGGGTAACACCTTAGAAAAGATTACTCAATTTATACTTGTATTATTATTCTTTAAATTGGTTAATTTCTCATTCCCGCATTTCATCAAATACTTGGTGTGCAACTTATTTATAACCATTTATTTGAGTTCTTAGTTCATGCATTTCATCAAACATTACACATGTGTTCATTATGTATACAATGCCCTTCCACCATTTCCCATCACCCAACATTCATCACAAACATGGCATCCAATCGCCTCAACCATTCACTCCACACATCCACACCATTTATTATCTTGTTCATTTTGAGAAAGTTAAGGTATTACAACAAGAAAGGGAAAATATGGGAGATCAACACATTACATTCATAAGGAAATCTAGGTTATTACCAAGGGAGTTAGTAGGGTGTACTAACCTTTGAGGACTAAACCTCAACGTGAAGAAAACCCTTGATTTGGAGTCCCCACCTTGAGGAAGAACACCACCTTGAAGAATAGAGGAACCCTTATTTGATAGGGATGATCAACCTTAACTTGAGCTCCCTTGATCTTCAATCCAATCCCCTTCTTGGATTTCCCTCAACCTCCCTTTCTCCTCTTTCTCTCCCTTAGGTCTAAGTAAACCCCCAAATGAATCCCCTTATAAAACAAGGGTTTAAAACCCTTAAATTCGGCATCAACACATGCGTGCGATCAATTGCACTTGAGGGTGATCTGTCGCACATGAACCCGCAAGTTTTAGTCTGATTTTTCCCTGCATGCAATCGATCGCACTCCTTTTCGATCGATCACAAATCCTTGCGATCTGTCGCACTTGGAGACTCATTTATCGCACTTGGTTCAGAATGTTTGGGACCAATTTCGCCTGCATGCGATCGATCGCACCTAACCTGCGATCGATCGCACTCCCCAGACTTTGGTTTCTCCCCCCTGCAGACCCATGAAGGTGTTTCCAACCTCATTTTCATCATCCTTAGGGCTCTAAACTCCCTTCTCCATGTTGCACTTGGATATCAAACCTCTAATTTTATCATAAACACCAATTTCCAACACGGGGAATGCCATTTGTCTTTAAATATACTATTCATTAGCCATAAAAAGCTCTGCAGTGCTATAGGTGAGTAGTCTCTAAAATTTTTTTTGAAAGCCAAGTATGAGAGGGTTTGTGAATAATGATTAGATAATATGAAATATTTTTGGTCGAGAGGGTGTCACGGATCGGGGAGTAGTTTGTGAGCCATCTCGTCAATTGTGTTCTTTTGTAAACATTTTTTTAAAGTTAGAGGACAACTGTCCTTTTTATCCATCACTATGCCTCTTACATAATATAATACTAGTGGAAGGCATGGGCGTTGCACGTGTGTGTACAGTCCGATGCACGTGAGAGAGAAGGGTGGGGGAGAGCGACTGGGGTGAACCCTAGAGGTGAGTGAATTTTAACCACAGTTAAGGAGTGACAAAAGGGACACGTGTTAACCTGTGGGTGCAATTGATGAGAAAGGGGTAGTTTGAGGTGGGTGAATTTTAACCACAATTAAGGAGTATCAAAAGGTGTAGATGAGAAAATGGTAGTTTGGAAATTAAGTAAAACATTAAATTAAGGTTTTGTCTTAAGGGTAGTTTGGAAATTTGTCAAAAATAGGCAACGGTTTGAGAAAGGGGTAGTTTGGTAGATTTTAGTTGAGAAAGGAGTAGTTTGTGAATTAAGTAAAACATGAAATTAAGGATTTGTAAGGTTTGTATATAAGGGTAGTTTGGGAATTGGAAAAAAAAATCAGGCTGCGGTTTGTTAAGGGGGTAGTTTGGGAATTTCCATCATTAGGGGGGCTTCTCTCATTATAGCAAAGATGAGAATTAAGTAAAACATGAAATGAAGGATTTGTAAGGTTTGTATAAGGGTAGTTTGGGAATTGGAAAAAAATCAGGCTATTGTTTGTTAAGGGGGGTAGTTGGGAATTTCCATCATTAGGGGGCTTCTCTCATTATAGTTGAGATAATTTTTTTTTAAAAAGGTCAGGGGGGGCAGCCACCACTTTTACCCCATCCCTTTACCCTCTGGCTCTGTCCCTCATGTTCATAGAAATTAATCTCTATTATGGGGAGCATTTCTCTATTAAACAAGAGTTCTTGTCTAGGGATGACAATGGGTCAGGTTTGGGCTGGGGCACCCTCCAACACTTCTCTGTTCCTAATGAAAAACTCCTATCCTATTCCTGTCTCAAAGTTGGATCAGGGATAGTTCCAATTTTTAAAAACACTTTTTAACCCCGTCTCCGTCCGGTTAAGCATTAGATGGGGTCAGGGGCAAAGTCAGGATTTTCTAGTAGTGGGGGCACATGGTGGATGATTGAAAATGGTAGTAATTGTTGATAGATTTTGTGACGAATTATTAAATAGGTATGAAATATTCTATGTCTAGGGGTTCAGGGGCGTAGTCCCCAATATTTTTTCTTTAATGACTAAGTTTTTGGGGCATTTCATCCATACATTTCGTACATATCTTACGGATATTTTTTTTCCTTGTTTACGAGATAACCATCCTCTTGCTTTATAGCTATGTCCTGTTAAATAATTAAATAAAATCATATAAAAGATATATTTTGTTTTAAAATTTTCAAGGGATAGTTGCCCCCTTGACTCATGGTTATGCTATATTAAATAATCAAATAATATAATATATTTTTTTAGGAACCAATTGCCCCTTGTCCATGACTATGTCAAATTAAATAATTAATCGACTTAGTATTGAAGATATTTTTTTTAAGTTTAGGAGTTGGGATCATAGTCAATTGCGATTAAAATCAATTGGAAGAGTTCAATCACACCCTCTAAGTCAACACATGTACCTTTCAACTCCAATTAACTATGGTTAAGATTCACTAATTCTTAGAGTTCAACAATCTAACCTTTGTTTTAGGAATAAAATATTAAAAAAATATTAATCCTTCCACTTTAATTCTCCCCATTTTGAGTGCAGTCCCAAGTTTAATCGCAATTGGACAAATTTTGACTCAAAGCTCAAGGGCACCTACCTCCATTCCCATGGTGATATCGAATCCCAGGCAATCACGATTGAATTTAGGGGGAGTTCAATTGCACTCATAGGTCAACATGTGTCCTTTTAACCCCGATTAACCGTGATTAAGATTCACTAACCCTTATGGTTCAACAATATAACCTTAGTTTTTATGTTTTTTAAAAAATAGTTAACCCTAAGGTTATAATTTCTTAAACTTAAGGTTAAATTTTTTATAATATATTTTTTTCTAAAAACCAAGGTTAGATTGTTGAACTCTAAGAGTTAGTGAATCTTAACCATGGTTAATAAGGGTTAAATTGGACAAGTGTTGACCTATGGGTGCGATTGAACTCGGGGAGAGTTCAATCACGATTGGTTGTGATTTGATCTCTTCCCATAGCTATATTAAAAATAAAAAAAATAAAAAACTGTTTTGACAATTTGAGTGGGGGCATGTGTCCCTACCTGGCTCCGCCCCTGGATGGGGTGGTGCGGGACTATATTTCATATTGTAAGTAATAGGAGAAAATACATTTACACCCCTTGAGGTTTGGTGAAAATACACTTGGACCCCCTTAGTTTTTAGAAAATACATTAGGTACCCTTGCTTTTCAAAATAATGGCACTTACACCCCTTTTGTGTATTGACCGTCAGTCAACTAACTGTTAGGCCTCTTAGGTGGTCCCGTTTCCCTTTTTAAACCCTTTAATTGTGGTTAAGATTCACCCACCTCCTTGGGTTTTAGAAAATAATAATAATAAATTATTAACCTTGGGTTAAAATTTTCTAACTCTTAGGAATAATTTTTAAAAAATATTTGAGTGAGCCCTAGGGGTGGGTGACCTTAACCATAGTTAAGGAGTGTAAAAAGGGACACATGGCCACCTCAGGGGCCTAACCGGTTTTTTTACATGTGACCACCTCAGGGGACACGTGTCCCTTATTACTCTCCTTAACTATGGTTAAGGTCACCCACCCCTAGGTTCCCTCAAATATCTTTAGTTGTAGAAAAAAATATTTTAAAAATTTATCATTTCTTTCCCGTGCATAGCACAGGGTGTTTGCTAGTTTAACACTAA
Organism: Tetracentron sinense; assembly: GCA_015143295.1. Lineage (NCBI taxonomy): Eukaryota > Viridiplantae > Streptophyta > Magnoliopsida > Trochodendrales > Trochodendraceae > Tetracentron > Tetracentron sinense. The sequence goes on from CM026568.1 coordinate 9,651,169, forward strand.
AGATGAGTGAATCTTAAATATGATTAATGGATGTAAAAGAGGACATGTGGCGATAGGCATGTGCCAGAGAAAATCCCGGTGCCTACTTTTTTTTCATGTTTTAAACTATTTGATTTTCACCTCCTGTAGTCATAGCTACCATGAAGAATGCCTTGGTGCCTTGGCTATGCGGTTCAGGTGTTGGCTCAAGTACCGTGAAAGTGCGCCTCACTTATAAAATAATATTTGAAAAACATATATGTCATCCAAAAGTGTCTGAGGCGGCCACTATGTACAAAATTTCGATATTATGTATTTAAAAAAAAAATTATACATATAATATATTAGAATTTAAAAAATGTTGGGGCCATGGGCCCCCTCGCCCTGGCTCTGCTCATGGGTGCATGTACAATATGAGATGGAATCACAACCGATCACAATTGAACTTGGCGTCAATCGCAGCCACAGGTCAACTCATGTCCCTATTAACCCTTATTAATTATGGTTAAGATTTACTAACCTTTAGAGTTGAACAATATAACCTTCGTTTTTTAGAAAAGAATATTACACATATATATTAACCCTCATGGTTAAAAATTCTTAACTAGAATTAAATGTTTTTCTCATATTTGAATTATTTGTCTTAGATGGGCAAAGAATCCTTTCTGTTTCAAAAGAGAAATTAAAACTTGAATTATTTGTCTACCATTTTGAGCATTTCAGTCAGTCTTTTGTAGAAGAAAGAATCTCATGTTATCGCTAGGGCGGAGCCATAAATTTTCTTTTGCGGGGCCAGACTAAATATATCAAGAAAACTATTGAGATTGGATATGGGGCTTTGGGGGCGTAGCCCCAGATACTTTTTATTTTGATTAATGGTTCTATCATGGTCATAATTTTTTTTAATATTGCATTCCTTTCAAAAAGAGGTCTAGTAATAAGAAAAAGTAAAAAACATGGACCGATCTTTCTTGATTCCAGCCCACCTTTTTAATACCCACTAATTGTGGTTAAGATCACTCACCCGATTGGTTTTTAGAAAAAAAACTTTAAATTGGTTATGCTTAACCACGGTTAAAGGGGATGAAATGGGAAGACATTTGATTTTGTAATCAAATGTGGGGTGGGTTAATCATTACTCTAAAATTATTATATTTTTATGCTATGAAGATTTTATTTTCACACATGTTCCGTGTTGAGTGGAATGCGCGCACCTCCCTTACTTGACACATGTCCCTTTCAACATCCATTAATTGTGGTTAAGATTTACTAACCTCTAGGGTTTGTACATCTACCCGTGGTTTTTACTAAAAACAAAATTAACTTCTAAGATAGTAAATCTTAATTAGGGTTAAAAGGGACACATAAAGATTCAATTCCTTTATATTATACATATAAAAAAAAATTACAATGCTTTTTGAGGGTTCACTATGTACAAAATTTAGATGTTATATATTTTCAAAACAATTTATACATATTATATATCAAAATTTCAAAATTGGGGGGCCATTGCCCCCTGGGCCTTGGCTCCGCCCCTGTATCCAAGCCAAGCCAACTCGAAGGCTCAATTTGATCAAGGCAAGTTCAACCTTGAATATTTGACTTGATCAAACTAAGTCGAGCTATTTTTCAAGATTGGAATGTGTTCAAGTTGAGCTTGAGGCAAAGCCTGTTTGATTAGGCTCGACTCAAATATTATATATAAAGTAATAAAAAATAATATATATATTATTTATGATATTATTATTATTATTATTATTTAAAAATAGGTTCTTATTAAGTAAAGTCAAGCTCAGTTTGAGCTTGAATCATTAATTTGAGTCAAGATGAGCTCGACTCAAGCTTGAATCAATTCGAACTCAAGCTGAGCTCAAGCCAAGCTAATATTGTGTTCGAGCCATGCTTTTCGAGCTGGAGTTGGGTTCGAGCTTGCCCCAACCTTGGCTTGAATACACCCAAACTGGCAATAATGGAAGACTGCAAAACCCAATTGTTGTTGTCACATCAAATTTTGTGTCTAAGTTTTAAAATTTTGATTATCTAATAACTAATACAATCTAATCAATGTGAGGGAAAAAAATTTTTTGGGTGTTTGCAGCCAAGATTTGGGTTAATGAAAGAGACGCACCCTGCCATTTAAACTAGAGAGTCAAGAAAGACCTCTGTTAAATCGGAGTAACCAAAATATGCCTTATGGTAGGAGTTACAATACAAATGAAAGATATTTTTATAAGCTAATTTTTTTCCAATAATTTTGAAATTATTTGTGTCAAGGCATACTTTTGGATTGTCCTTTGACCACAACACCTGTTTAAGACATAGGTAAAATTTTCTTGTACGGGGGTTAGTAATGGTTGATTGTTAAATTACTGATGAGTTTATGAAAAATGATTGCGTTATATGGAATATTTTTGGTCTAGGGGGTGCCACGGTTCGGGGAGTAGTCTCTAAATAGTTTTTGAAAGCCAAGTTTGAGAGAGTTTGTGAATAATTTTTACTATTAGAATGCGAGAGGCATGCGTACATGATTTTTCTGAAATTCTCAAATTACCCTTATACAAAAACAAAACATTGATTTAATGTTTTACTTTAATTCCCAAACTACCCTTTTCTTTAATTTAATGTTTTTACTTTAATTCCTAAACTACTATTTGCCATCTATCTATTTAGAATCATAGCCAATCATGATTGATCTTGGGTAGAGTTCAATCACACCCATAGATTAACACGTGCCCCTTTTAATTCCTATTAACTGTGGTTAACTCCCCACCCTCGCTCTCATGTGCATTGCACGTGCCACAAGTGAGTTCAATCGGGTGTCATTAACTTCTTTCTCTCGCTCTCATGTGCATTGCAAGTGCCACCCGCTAGTGATTAGATAATATGAAATAATTTTGATGCAGAGGGTGTCACGGTTGGGAGAGTAGTCTCTAAATTTTTTTTGAAAGCAAAGTTTGTGAGCTATCTCGTCAATTGTTTTCTTTTGTAAACGTTTTTGTTTTTCGAAAGGAAGAGGACAACTGTCCTTTTTATTCATCACTATGCCCATTAAATAATATAATATAAAATTTTAATTTTTTTTTAAAAGGTCAGGGCAGCTACAACTTTTACCCCAAGCCTATGCATCTGGCTCTGCCTGCTCATGTTCATAGAAATTAATCCCTGTATGGGGAGCTCTTCTCTATTAACCAAGATTTCTTGTCTAGAGATGACAATGGGTCGGCCGCCTTGGGCCGGGGTGCCCCCCAACCCTTCTCTGGCCCTAATGAAAATATCCTACCCCATTCTCATCCTAAACTTGGGTCGGGGTGGTTCCGATTATTAAAAACACTTCTTAACCCCGTGTCCGTTCCAAATCCTGGTAGGGGTGGTTCCGATTTATTAAAACACATCTTAACCCGTCTCTGTCCCATTAAGCATTAGATGAGGCGGTGTGCGTGGGACTATACTTTATATTATAAGTAATATTATTGAGGTAATTTCAGGATTACAATATGGGTAAAATAGTGATTTCACAATACAAACAAAACGGGCTGGGGTGGCTTAAACTTATCCTCAGCCTAAACCCGGCTTGGGTTTAATGTTTCATTCTCAAACCCGTCCCTACCTCGTTTAAGAGCTCTCCCAAACCTCTCTTAATAGGGGTGGGGTGGGTTACCCGATTAACCTAACCCGTTGCCATCTTACTCTTGTTCATATTTTTTTTTGTAAGTGGCAATGGATATTCTCTGGCAAATGCTTTCGGGCACCACTCTTTGCATGACTTATGGTAAGCTTAACATTTAACAAGAGGAGCGATAGCATGAATTGCACATTCTATTAGGTGGTACATGCACACCTCCCAAGCTTGTCACAAGTACTCTCTGACATTTATTAATTGTAATTAAGATTTATTCATCCCTAAGGTTAATTAATCTAACCTTAATTTTTAGGAAAAACTTTACCTTACTTATAGTTCACTTACTCATGTGCTTAATTTTTAAAAAAACCAATATTATATTGTTTAACCATAAAGATGAATGAATCATAACCATGATTAATGGATGTAAAAGAGGACATGTGGCCATAAACATGTGCCGGAGAAAATCTCGGTGCCTACTTTTGTTTTTTGGCCCTGGATTCTCTTAAGTTCAACTTAAGAGAACCTCTCAAGTTTGAACCCCTAGAGGTCGCGACGTGTCTCCATTGACACCCCTTAACCATGGGTAAGGTTCACCCACCCCTAGGGTTCACTCACCCATGGTTATGAGGTGTCAAAGGAGAGACACGTGGCAACCTCAAGGTTTCAAACTTGAGAGAATCCTAAGCCTTTTTTTTTTCATGTTTTAAACTCTCGGGAATGTGCTCTTCCACATATAAGAAGGCACAGGATTCTCTCGAGTTGAACTTGAGAGAATCTCTCGAGTTGGAACCCCTAGAGGTCACCACGAGTCTCCTTTGACACCTTTTAACCATGGGAACTCGAGAGAATCTCTCGAGTTGAAACCCCTAGAGGTCACCACGTGTCTCCTTTGACACCCTTTAACCATGGGTAAGGTTCACCCACCCCTAGGGTTCACTAACCCATCCTTGGTTTTTTTTTTTTTTATTAATTATTATTTTTTAAATTAAAAAAACTGTTTTTAGAGTTTTTTAATATTAAAAATATTTTTTTAATTTATAAAATAATAATTAATAATAAAAAAAAAACTAAAGATGGGTGAGTGAACCCTAGGGGTGGGTGAACCTTACCCATGGTTAAGGGGTGTCAAAGGAGACACGTGGCGACCTCTAGGGGTTCCAACTGGAGAGATTTTCTCGAGTTCAATCCTGAGCCATATAAGAATCCCGCCAACTACCACGTCAGCAATCCTAGTTAGAACCCAGCAATAGCAATATCACCGTCGATTCCCTATCGAACAGCCTCAAATAACCCTCACAAGGATAGAAACCTTAAAAAACACCCGCCAATCTGAAAATTCAAAAACTCAAAGAAAGAAACATAAATTTTGTTCTGTATATATACCCTATCACACCTCTCAAGTCTCAACATAACCCTTCTCTAATCTTTTATCAAACACATCTTTCTTAGTTTCTTTTCTTTGAAAGAAAACCAAAATGTCTGGTAGAGGGAAAGGAGGAAAGGGTCTAGGGAAGGGAGGAGCAAAGCGGCACAGGAAGGTTTTGAGAGACAACATCCAGGGCATCACGAAGCCTGCGATCCGACGGTTGGCGAGGCGTGGAGGGGTGAAGCGTATAAGCGGTCTGATCTACGAGGAGACGCGTGGAGTCCTCAAGATCTTCTTGGAGAATGTCATTCGTGATGCTGTCACCTATACGGAGCACGCCAGGCGTAAGACTGTGACTGCCATGGACGTCGTCTATGCCCTCAAGCGCCAGGGCAGGACTCTCTACGGTTTTGGTGGTTAAGTCTCTTCCTAGTTCCTAGAGCTTACTCTAAAAAGTAAAAGTCCTCTATGCAAGATAGCCTACAGGAGGGATGATATTTTGTTTTTCTTTTGGGTATTCAGATGTTGATGACATTTCAGGCTTCTATTTAAATGGAGATGTTCCTTTTTCTCTGTATCAGATTCTTCCATTTCTTCCCCCCATGGATTTGTTTAGAATGCAAAGCCAATTAGGATTTAGATGAGTCGTGGAATTGGGTGAATCCTTTGCCTGTAATTGGGGTTCTGGAAATATGGTTGATGCTTCTGATCTTTTTAATGTCTGATTGTTTTCTTGCTACAGAATTTCCTTTTGATGGAACTGAACAGAGGTGATCTGTTTAAATGTCTCAGTGATTAAGGGAATTGTTGCATCTGGCCCCTTGCACAAGTAATTTAACCAATCCTGCTGATGGAATTCAATTGGAGCCATACCTATCCAGATGTTTTGATAATGGGTTCAGGGTAAAGTCATATCAAATGCATCAAAGTATTGTATTGGTAGTTTGGTACAGCCTATTTCTTCAGAATTTGGGACCAAAGGGCTGTCACATGTTACATTTTCATCTTATCTCCCCACATGTTTTGCTCGGCTTGCTATGAATGGTGACTCTTGTGATAGAGAGTAGCCTGTTGTGCCAATCTGGGGACCAAATCTTGTTACTGGATTTCTGTTTGATAAATCAGAATTGTGGGGCTTGATGGTTCAGTTAATCGAATGCATTTTGTTTTGGTTTTCTTTCTTACTAGTACCCCTTTTTTTTTTTCTTTGAACTTGGGGTGTTCCCAGCCCTTTGGGTCAGGACTAATCCTGAGGGTGTGATGTGAGCCCGCAACCCACTCTCGAGTTGGAACCCTAGAGGTTGCTACGTGTCTCCTTTGACACCCCTTAACCATGGGTAAGGTTCACCCAATCCTAGGGTTCACTAACCCATCCTTGGTTTTTTTTTTTCATTAATTATTATTTTTTAAATTAAAAAAACTGTTTTTAGAGTTTTTTAATATTAAAAATATTTTTTTTATTAAAAAAATAATAATTAATAAAAAAAAAAAACCGAGGATGGGTGAGTGAACCCTAGGGGTGGGTGAACCTTACCCATGGTTAAGGGGTGTCAAAGGAGACACGTGGCGACCTCTAGGGTTCCAACTCGAGAGGATCCTGAGCCGTGCAGGGCCTACCCTTACTCTGCTGGGTAAATAGTTGGATATAAGGAAACAGAAAAAGTATGCCCAACTAATTCAACGTTTACAACCCTGGCCAAAGTTTGAACTTTAACTCTTATCTTGTATCTCTTTTTGCCTCATTCTTTTCACAGCTTCCATTTTTTTTTTTAATGTGATATTAGTTTCTTATATACGATTCATGTTCTGTTCTTTAGTTAGGGATATAGGCATGTCTAACATTTTGGAATATTATCTTGATTAAAATTAGAATCACACACCAACATCACACATTCAATTGTAGTGAGCAGTTTGAGTTCTGTATGAATTATATCATTCATGTTTTACAATTTTGGGATAGCTGTTGAGAATTTGTTGATTCAATTGTTTGCCTTGAAAGTGATCTTTGGGATTGGGTATCGCTCTTTGAAGCTATATTGGTACCCGTAAGTGGGTTATTATTTTTCTCCCATTAATCTGAACCATATCTTGTATTTTGTTTTTCTTTGATAAGACACAAAAACATTGTCTAGGAATATAAATGGAAGGAAATGGTCGTATCTCAAGTCCAAGAATACCTACTTACACACAAGAGATAACAAACTCTTCAACCATGACTTTCATGATTATTTTGCTGCATGTTTATCAGTTCTTGATTATTTGATAGGGACACAAATTCTGGTGTAATATAACCCCATTTTTGTCATGACAGCTTGGATGAAGGGCTATTTTAGCCTACCATATGTTTTTCCATATCCTTTTTTAAATTCATCAAACCCTTTTTTTCCCTTCTCCCTCTGTGTTTGGAGGATAAGAGAATTTAATGATTTATCAGGATATTGCCCATAATCTCTCTTCTCAGCACAAATGCTCCCTGCATTGGTGAAATAAATTTTCTATCAAGGGTTGGAGTGCTGATGTAGAACAGGTTGCAGCAGATTTCCTAACACGTTTGGATTGCCACAAACCCAAACGAAATACGTGAAAAGCTCTACTTGAAATCACGAAGTCCAGAGTTGGAATTGAGTAAAGCCTATGAGCCTATGAATTTCGAAAGGAATCAGCGAGATCTTCAAGATACATCACTTTGCCATGTAGTTTTCAATTATGATCCAAATTTCATCATGTAAGCTTTCAATTTAGTATTTTTTTCCATTTAAAAAAAATTGAGCTTTGTAAGTCCAAATTGACTTCTGTCAATTTTGGTATGTTTCTTAAGATGAGTATTAGTAGTTTTCGAGTCAAACTCAAATGTTTCTATTTTTGGTAAATTTCCTATTTGGGTAATTTCGAGTCCTACTTGAATTAAAGTCACTTTTTTATTTTTTTATAAATATGGAATTGCAATACGTTTTTGGGAATTCAGTTGATCAGTAAACTCTTTGAGAATATCTTTTATTACTGGTCAATCCAGAACTTTTTGCCTACTAGAAAGATATCTAGTCTCTTTTGTCTACTAGAATGATATCTAGTTTCTTCCAAGCATTAGAACTGCGTCGTGGTATCAGAGCAAGGTTTACCCTGGTTTCAATTGCTACTGACGACAATAGGAATCCGGCAAACCATGTGGACCAACTCGTAGATAACTGATTCGTTACTATTGAGATGTTTGGGCGGATGGAGCAGAGTGTGCAGAATCTAGAAGCCATAACGACAGGACTGTTGAGTTGTGATCAGGAGAGGGATCCAACCCTGACAGGTAATCTTGTTGTGCAATATGGAGCCTCTTTTGAACTATTCAACTACTTGGATTCTTCTGTGCAGTTTAGCTAAAGATTTTATTCTCAACTGTCAATGGTTGGTGGGTGATGGTCAATCCATTAAATTTTGGATGGACAATTGGATTTGTGATACTCCTCTAATTAACATGGCTACTTCTACTTCGGATTTCCTTATATTGCAAGCATATTGGATAATCAAGGTAGTTGAAACTTATCTGAAGTGTAACATCATCTTCCTTCAGATGTGGTTACCACTATTCTTGGTTATGGTTATTAATTTCACTTCTAATGATTCAGATAAAATCATTTAGCGCCATTCTTCTAATGGAAACGTTTCTATCTCCCATGGGTGGAATACCATTTGAGACCAATTTCTTATTATTCATTAGAAGAAATTTATTTGAAATATATACATCCAACTAAAATAAGCATTTTTGGTTGGATGGTTCTTCAGGATACAATTCCTGTGGATGTTACTGTTCAGAAAGTTGGAATTCCTATAGCCAACAAATGTTGTTGCTGCTTGGAGAAACAATATGAATCTTTAAATCATCTTCTTATCTCTAGTCAAATTGCCATCAAGGTTTTGGATTATTTTGCTTCTTTGCTTAATAATTAGAGGTTCCTCCCCTAATGGGAAAAAGTAATTAACAATCTGAGTTTATCCAAAATAGAAGAGTTGTCTCATGATAATATTAGATGCTATGGGACAACCCATAGGGGAAATACCATAGAGGTGTCTAATTTTTATGGCACCCGGGATAGGCATTTATTACGCATCGATGTTCCAACATGAAAAGACATTAATGAGGATGCGAAGCAGTGTGCATAACATACTATACAGGTAAGAACCATCATTATTATGGTTACGTGTTTTATTTTAACATGAAAAAATAAATATCTCTAAATCTTTCCAATACGTTCTCACTACAAAGTTCTCTCACTCTTAATAAAAAATTAAGAACAATCCTCAAGTAGCTAACTCGCTCTTGGAGACTTTTTGGATCATTCTGGTATCTCCTGAAAATTAATAATTGTAAGTCCATATTTTGGAATTTGGATATTCCAGTCTCAAAACAAACTGTCTAGTAGTGTGTCTTGTGTCATTGCGTACAAGCATCCAAGTCCGTGATGATGAAGATCGAAGAAGTTCAATTGAAGACATTCAAAGCGTCGTCTTTGTCTCACTCATAGGATGATAAGTGACCTAGATATCTTATAACTTAGGGAAAAATTGACTTAGAATCATTTAATGAACCTTATAGGTCACTAGATACAAGCCTTTATAGGCATAAGAGGAGTTAGAAATGAGTATGGAGCATAAGTCATTGACCGTTACTCTGATTTTGGTCTGATAGTACATCATTTCGATTAACTCGAAAAGATCTACAAATTTCATGGAGGAAGTTTTAGCCGGTATGCATGAAATCAGTCACCTACCTTAGCCGGATCGATCGGTCCCCGTAAAAAGAATTTTTATTTTTCTGGATTCTTTTTTTAAACCCTATATAAACAACTTTTTGGAGACCTAATTCGGATCTTTGTTTATTTTTGAAAGAGTAGAGGTCTGAGAAACTCCTCTAGGGTTTTTCCTATTGTTCTTATTGGATCTTTGTTGATCCCTCCTCTTTCTTTGATCCTAGAGAATGCAAGTATAGATCTAAACCTTTGATCTTGCATTGTGTGATCTCAGATCTATATGAGATCCCTCTAGGGTTTGAAACTTCCAAAAATTGATTCACAACCCTACACCTTGTGTGTGTGTCCGGTGTTTGATCCGGAGCCTTCGTGGAAGGAGATCGATCGTGTGTGATCGTGGTTTTGAAGTAGCTTGAGAAGATTTGGTCTGTGTGGAACCGAAGCTGCTACGGCGGAGATCGAACCTGCTGGTTCGTGGAAATCAAGAGTAAGAGTCTATACCTAGGAACGTCGTTTCTGTTTTGGTAAGGTCTTGTCTTGTACTTGAAATCTTTTCATAGTGAAGTTTATTGCTGGACGAGGTCCCGTGGTTTTTTCCCGTTAGGGTTTTCCACGTAAAAATCTTCTGTGTTTGATTTGTGTGAATTGTCTGAGTGAATTGTTCATTGATTTCTAAACATATTAATTGAAAAATTAAAATTGCTTAGAAATTATTAGATAGACCTATTCACCCCCCCTCTAGGTCTTAGAGATCATTGATTTGGATAAATTTCAATTGGTATCAGAGCGAGTTCACTGATAAGGCTAATCCCTTAAGTGTGATCCTGTATTATCCGTGATCATGAGTACTCTAAGAGAAGGTGGATCCGTCTCTCGTCCCCCACTTTTTGATGGGAATAATTATGCATACTGGAAAGCTAGAATGAGAGCCTTTCTCAAATCTCTTGACGAGAGAATTTGGATGTCTATACAGAATGGGTGGACTACGCCCATAAAAACTGTAGGTGATTTGACTGTCGTCAAATATTATAATGAATGGACCAGAGAAGAGCTTGAGTCAAGTGGATGGAACACTAAAGGTCTCAATGCTATCTTTACTGCAGTCACTGCTGAGGAATTCAGATGAATTTCTTCATGTGAAACAGCAAAGGAGGCTTGGGACATTCTTGAAATTACCCATGAGGGTACTACCACTGTTAAAATCTCAAAACTCCAAATGTTAACCACCAAATTTGAAAATTTAAACATGGATGACAATGACATTTTTGATTAATTCTATGCAAAACTTAGTGACATTGTCAATGCTAGTTTCAATTTAGGTGAGAAAATATCTGAGTCCAAAATAGTTAGAAAAGTCCTTAGATCTCTCCCTGAGAGATTTCAACCCAAAGTCACTGCAATCGAAGAGAGTAAAAATGTTAACTCTCTGAAGATTGAGGAATTGGTTGGTTCACTCCAAACCTATGAACTCAATCTCCGTCCATCCAAGAAGAGCAAATCTTTAGCCTTGAAATCCATCAAGGAATCTTTGGATGAGGATGACAGTGATGGAGATATGAATGAGGAAGAAATGGCTCTCTTCGTTAAAAAAATTTTTCAAAAATTTTTTAGAACGAAAAAAAGGTTCAATCCCAAACAGGGAGGAAAATCTTTTGAGAAGTCAAAGTCTAAGCCCTG